>CM075867.1:8546108-10038608 GCA_038021265.1 Cyprinella venusta | reverse complement strand
CTGCGCGGTGATAGGAAACGCATAAGACGTGTTTCAGTGTGACCTATCTGACTTGTTCCTCGTTATGCAATATGCGTGCAATAACTCTCCTCTGCGAGGTGAAAGGAAAACGCCTAAGACGTGTTTCAGTGCATTGCATGATCTATCTGACTTGTTCCTCGTCATGCAATATGCATGCAATAACCTCTGCGTGGTGAAAGGAAAACGCCTAAGACGTGTTTCAGTGCATTGCATGACCTATCTGACTTGTTCCTCGTCAGGCAATATGCACGCAATAACTCTCCTCTGCGAGGTGAAAGGAAAACGCCTAAGACGTGTTTCAGTGCATTGCATGACCTATCTGACTTGTTCCTCGTTATGCAATATGCATGCAATAACCTCTGCGTGGTGAAAGGAAAACGCCTAAGACGTGTTTCAGTGCAATGCATTACCTATCTGACTTGTTCCTCGTCATGCAATATGCACGCAATAACTCTCCTCTGCGAGGTGAAAGAAAAACGCCTAAGACGTGTTTCAGTGCATTGCATTATCTATCTGAATTGTTCCTCGTTATGCAATATGCGTGCAAGAACTAAACTCTGCGCGGTGAAAGGAAAACGCCTAAGACGTGTTTCAGTGCATATCATGACCTATCTGGCTTGTTCTTCGTCATGCAATATGCACGCAATAACTAACCTTTGCATGCATGCATGACCTATCTGGCTTGTTCTTCGTCATGCAATATGCATTAATAACTAACCTCTGCTTGGTGAAAGGAAAAACCCTAAGACATGTTTCAGTGCATTGCATGACCTATCTGACTTGTTCCTCGTCATGCAATATGCACGCAATAACTAACCTCTGCGCGGTGAAGGAAAACGCCTAAGACGTGTTTCAGTGCATTGCATGACCTATCTGACTTGTTCCTCGTTGCAATGAAAATATTTAATGTGATTTTGCATGCATTTTTATTTTACAAACTAATTTATTTGTGCACAGACGAGAAAACATCACATGAGATGTCACTTTACAGTGCATGGTATAGCTATTGAGCTCATTTCTGGTAAAAGGGTCCTCAAAAGTTTTTAAACATTATAAGTTTATAGACACATTTTGATGATATATAAGCTATACAAAGGTTCCTATTTGACCTACTGAACATAGTTCTGGCCCACAAGTACTAGATCTTCAACTTTCTAAACATACTCATTGACTCCTTTTGATGTTACTGAAGCCATACAAGAGTCCTTATTTTACCTAATGAACATATTAGCCACATGGATTGTTTAGATCTGACCCATTGAACTCATTTCTGGTCAAAGGGTACTTGATCGTTAGGTTACTATACATTGATTTTTACTACTGGTGATGTTTTATGAGCAGGAAAATATTTGACTGATATTTGACTGAACATATATCTCTCCCACGAGTACCTAATATAGAACTAGAGGTTTCTATTTGACCCACAAACATAGTCCTGGCCCACGAGTACTAGGTCTCGAACTTTCTATAAATTCTCAAAGACTATTTTTGATGCTTCTTAAGCCATAATAGAATGTCCACATCTTATGTTTTTAACTCATTTCTGGTCAAAGGGTCCTCAAATGTTTTTAAACAAGAAAAACTATGAGACTCCTTCTGATATTACATGAGCTATAGATAGATTCCTTTTTGACCTACTGAACATAGTTGTGGCACACGAGTACTTGATCTTGAATGGTCTAAACATACTCATTAACTCCTTTTGATGTCACTGAAGCCATACAAGAGTCCTTATTTTAACTACCTTTTGATGATACATAATCAAAATCAAAAATTGATTTGGGCCAGAAATCAATTGCCAAAAACTTTATAAAAACTCTATAGTAACCATTTGTGGACATTACCAACCACCTAGAAACACCATAGGAACCACACAGACGACCATAGTAACCACCTAAAACACCCTAGCAACCACCCAGAACACCCTAGCATCACTCTAGCAACCACAGAGCAACCAACGAGAACACCTTAGCAACACCTAGCAACCAACCAGACCACCCTAGCAACCGCCTAGCAACACCCTGGCAACCACCCAGAACACCCTAGCAACCACCTAGCAACACCCTAGCAACCACACAGACTGCCCTAACAACCGCCTAGCAACCATCCAGAACACTGTAGCAACCACCGGGAACACCCTAGCAACCGGGTGGTGAGATTTGCCAGTGCAAGCACCACTTCACATTTTCTTCTGGAAATGTGCCATAAATATGTTCCTGGAGGTCAAAAATTGACCTTGTCCTTCTTACAACATCAGAAGGAGTCTATAAGTTTATATTGTTATGGTAAAAAGGTCCTCAAAAGATTTCAAACAATATAAACATGAAATGTAATAAAATAATCGAATAGTTAAGAGCTAAATCATGCCAAAAACATTATAGAAACTCTATAGTAACTATAAGTGAACACTACCAACCACCTGGTAACACCATAGCAATGACCCAGAATACCATAGTAACCACCTAAAACACCCTAGCAACACCCTAGCAACCACCCAGAACACCCTAGCAGCAAACAAGAACACCCCAGCAACCACCTAGCAACACCCTAACAACCATCGAGAACAACCTGGCAACCGCATAGCAACACCCTAGCAACATTAGCACCTTGGCAACCACCCAGAATACCCTAGCAACCGCATACAAACATCATAGCAACCACTCAGAATACCCTAATAAACGCCTAGAAACCACCAACAACACCGTAGCAACCACCCAGAAAACCCTAGCAACCGGGTGGTGAGATTTGCCACTTCAGGCTCCACTTCACATTTACTTCTGGAAAAGTGCATTAAATGTGCTCCTGGTGGTCAAAAAATGACCTATGTATATCTAATATAACATCAGAAATAGTCTAAAAGTTTATATTGTGTTAAACTTTTTGAGGAACCTTTGACCAGAAATGAGTTCATTGACATCATGAGAAGTAAATCCATCGGTATATGAACCCAAAGATCAAATACCCAGGGGCCATAAATGTGTTTCTGGAGGTCAAAAATTGACCTATGTATAGCTAATGCAATGCAGTCAGATATGGACTTCTCTATGGCTTAGGAAGCATCTGTTGGAGTCTATGAGTATATATGGAAAGTTCAAGATCAAGTACTTTTGGGCCAGAAATATGTTCAGTAGGTCAAATATCTTTCTGTCTGAAATGACATCATGAGAAGTAAAGCTCTCGGTATATTAGCCCAAAGATCAAATACCCGTATGCCATAAATGTGTTTCTGGAGGTCAAAAATTGACCTATGTATAGCTAATTTAACATCAGGAGTCTATAAGTTTATATTGTTTAAAACCTTTTGAGGAACCTTTGACCAGAAATGATTTCAATAGTTTCAGATATGGACTTCTCTATGGCTTAGGAAGCATCGACTGCAGTCTCTGAGTATGTATGGAAAGATCAAGATCAAGTTCTTTTGGGCCATAAACATGTTCAGTAGGTCAAATATTTGTCTGGCTGAAATGACATCATGAGAAGTAAATCTCTCGGTATATTAACCCAAAGATCAAGCACCCGTGTGCCATGAAAAGTGTTCCTGGAGGTCAAAAATTGACCTATGTAATATAACATCAGAATGTTATATTACATAGTCTATGAGTATGTATGGAAAGTTCAAGATCAAGTACTTTTGGGCCAGAAAAATGTTCTTTACGTAAAATATTTTTCTGGCTGAAATGACATCATGAGAAGTAAGTCTCCAACCCACCACAACACCCTAGCAACCACCTAGCAACATCCTAGCAACCACCGAGAACACCCTAGCAACATACCAAACACCCAGCAACCATTTGGCAACACAATAAGCAACCACCAGGAACACCCCATCAACCGCCTAGTAACACCCTAGCAACCACCCGTAACACCACAGAAATCACACAGAATACCCTAAAAAACGCCTAGCAACCACCCAGAACACCGTAGCAACCTCCCAGAACACTCTAGCAACCGGGTGGTGAGATTTGCCGCTTCAAAATCCACTTCACGTTTTCTTCCGGAAATGTGCCATGAATGTGTTCTTGAAGGTCAAAAATTGACCTTTGTATATCTAATATAACATCAGAAGGAGTCAAAAAGTTTATATTGTTTTAAATTTTTTGAGGAACCTTTGACCAGAAATGAGTTCAATAGCTCAGATATGGACTTCTCTATGGCTTAGGAAGCATCTTTTGGAGTCTATGAGTATGAATGGAAAGTACAAGATCAAGTACTTTTGGGCCAGAAATATGTTCAGTAGGTCAAATATCTTTCTGGCTGAAATGACATCATGAGAAGTAAAGCTCTCGGTATATTAACCCAAAGATCAAATACCCGTGGGCCATAAATGTGTTTCTGGAGGTCAAAAATTGACCTATGTATAGCTAATGTAACATCAGGAGTCTATGAGTTTTTATTGTTTAAAAGCTTATGAAGAACCTTTTGACCAGAAATGAGTTCAATAGGTCAGATATGGACTTCTATGTATATGTAGGGAAGCATCTGTTGGAGTCTATGATTATGTATGGAAAGTTCAAGATCAAGTACTTTTGGGCTAGAAATATGTTCAGTTGGTCAAATATTTGTCTGGCTGAAATGACATCATGAGAAGTAAATCTCTCGGTATATTAACCCACAGATCAAGGAACCGTGGGCCATAAATGTTTTCCTGGAGGTCAAAAATTGAGCTAAGTAAATATAACATCAGAAGGAGTCTATGAGTTTATATCGTTTTAAATGTTTTGAAGAACGTTTGACCAGAAATTAGTTCAAAAGGTCAGATATGGACTTTTCCATGGCTTAGGAAGCATCCATTGGAGTCTGTGAGTATGTATGGAAAGTTCAAGATCAAGTACTTTTGGGCCAGAAATATCTTCAGTAGGTCAAATATATGTCTGGCTGAAATGTGTGTTTCATTGCAATACTTAAATTTTGTAACTTGTTCTTCTTTGCATCGAAAAGAAAAGATAAAACACAAGTGCTTTCCCATGCATTTCCATTCTACAACTAATTGATTTGTGTTTTGACGAGAAAACATTACAAAAGTGATCGATTTACAATGCATAAACGAACTTGTTCCTTTGTGCAACGAAGAGATTTGCAATTCATGTGCTTTAGGATTGCATTGTACATGCATGCAATAACTAACCTCTATGCAATTAAAAGAAAACACCTAAGATATGTTTCGATGCATTTGAATGACCTATCTGACTTGTTCCTCGTTATGCCTGTCCACGCGATAATTAACCTCTGCGCAATGAAAAGAAAACACCTAAGATGTGTTTAATTGCATTGCATGACCTATCTAACTTGTTCCTCGTTATACGTATGCAAAAAAATAACTAAACTCTGACCAATGAAAAGAAAACACCATAAGATGTGTTTCATAGCCATGCATGACATTTCAAACTTGTTCCTCGTTACGCATATGCTCGCAATAACTGACCTCTGTGCATTGAAAAGAAAACAACTAAGACGTGTTTCAATTGCATTGCAAGACATATCTAACTTCTTCCTCATTAGGCCTGTTCACGCAAAAACTAACCTCTGTGCAATGAAAAGAAAACACCTAAGATGTGTTTTCATTGCATTGCATGACCTTGTTCGGTGAACGTGATTTTATCAACTACCACATGTTCCTGGATCAACATCATTGTTGATCCTGGATCAACTTTTCAATCAACCAAACAGATTTGAGGAACAAGTTTACAGTTTATGTCAATTTTAGGTTTAGATTTAGAACCAGAGTGAAGATACTTAAACATCAGTGTCATTCACCTTTGTACCTTCTGATAAGGGAAAAGTTATGAGTAGAGTTAGGTTTAGGGGTAGGGATTGGTTAAGGACAACATTTTTGGGACAGGAATGTTGATCCAGGGTCATCAAAATATGTTGATCCAGGACCATGTCTTACTTGAAAAAATCATGCTGACCAACTTGTTCCTAAGTTATGCATATGCACAAAAATAACTAAACTCTGAGCAATGAAAAGAAAACACCATAAGATGTGTTTCGTTGCATTGCATGATATATCTAACATGTTTCTCGTAATGCATATGCACGCAATAACTAACCTCTGCGCGGTGAAAGGAAAACGCCTAAGATGTGTTTCATTGCACTACATGACCCATCTGACTCGTTCCTCGTCATGCAATATGCACTCAATAACTAACCTCTGCGCGGTGAAAGGAAAACGATTAAGACGTGTTTCAGTGCATTGCATGACCTATCTGACTTGTTCCTCGTCATGCAATATGCACGCAATAACTAACCTCTGCGCGGTGAAAGGAAAACGCCTAAGACATGTTTAAGTGCATTGCATGACCTATCTGACTTGTTCCTCGTCATGCAATATGCATGAGAGAAATAAACTCTGCGCGGTGAAAGGAAAACGCCTAAGACGTGTTTCAGTGCATTGCATGACCAATCTGGCTTGTTCTTCGTCATGCAATATGCACGCAATAACTAACCTCTGCGTGGTGAAAGGAAAACCCCTAAGACATGTTTCAGTGCATTTACAAGCCAGAAAGGAAAACCCCTAAGACGTGTTTCAGTGTATTGCATGACCTATCTGAATTGTTTTTCGTTATGCATATGCATGCAATAACCTCTGCGTGGTGAAAGGAAAACGCCTAAGACGTGTTTCAGTGCATTGCATGATCTATCTGACTTGTTCCTCGTTATGCATATGCATGCAATAACCTCTGCGAGGTGAAAGGAAAACGCCTAAGACGTGTTTCAGTACATTGCATGATCTATCTGAATTGTTCCTCGTTATGCAATATGCGTGCAAGAATTAAACTCTGCGCGGTGAAAAGAAAACGCCTAAGACGTGTTTCAGTGCATTGAATGACCTATCTGACTTGTTCCTCATCATGCAATATGCACGCAATAACCAACCTCTGCGCGGTGAAAGGAAAACGCCTAAGACGTGTTTCAGTGCATTGCATGACCTATTCATGCACAACCTATGCACAACCTATTCATCGTCATGCAATATGCATGCAAGATCTAAACTCTGCGCGGTGAAAGGAAACGCATAAGACGTGTTTCAGTATGACCTATCTGACTTGTTCCTCGTTATGCAATATGCGTGCAATAACTCTCCTCTGCGAGGTGAAAGGAAAACGCCTAAGACGTGTTTCAGTGCATTGCATGATCTATCTGACTTGTTCCTCGTCATGCAATATGCATGCAATAACCTCTGCGTGGTGAAAGGAAAACGCCTAAGACGTGTTTCAGTGCATTGCATGACCTATCTGACTTGTTCCTCGTCATGCAATATGCACGCAATAACTCTCCTCTGCGAGGTGAAAGGAAAACGCCTAAGACGTGTTTCAGTGCATTGCATGACCTATCTGACTTGTTCCTCGTTATGCAATATGCATGCAATAACCTCTGCGTGGTGAAAGGAAAACGCCTAAGACGTGTTTCAGTGCAATGCATTACCTATCTGACTTGTTCCTCGTCATGCAATATGCACGCAATAACTCTCCTCTGCGAGGTGAAAGAAAAACGCCTAAGACGTGTTTCAGTGCATTGCATTATCTATCTGAATTGTTCCTCGTTATGCAATATGCGTGCAAGAACTAAACTCTGCGCGGTGAAAGGAAAACGCCTAAGACGTGTTTCAGTGCATTGCATGACCTATCTGGCTTGTTCCTCGTCATGCAATATGCACGCAATAACTAACCTTTGCATGCATGCATGACCTATCTGGCTTGTTCTTCGTCATGCAATATGCATTAATAACTAACCTCTGCTTGGTGAAAGGAAAAAGCCTAAGACATGTTTCAGTGCATTGCATGACCTATCTGACTTGTTCCTCGTCATGCAATATGCACGCAATAACTAACCTCTGCGCGGTGAAGGAAAACGCCTAAGACGTGTTTCAGAGCATTGCATGACCTATCTGACTTGTTCCTCGTTGCAATGAAAATATTTAATGTGATTTTGCATGCATTTTTATTTTACAAACTAATTTATTTGTGCACAGACGAGAAAACATCACATGAGATGTCACTTTACAGTGCATGGTATAGCTATTGAGCTCATTTCTGGTAAAAGGGTCCTCAAAAGTTTTTAAACATTATAAGTTTATAGACACATTTTGATGATATATAAGCTATACAAAGGTTCCTATTTGACCTACTGAACATAGTTCTGGCCCACAAGTACTAGATCTTCAACTTTCTAAACATACTCATTGACTCCTTTTGATGTTACTGAAGCCATACAAGAGTCCTTATTTTACCTAATGAACATATTAGCCACATGGATTGTTTAGATCTGACCCATTGAACTCATTTCTGGTCAAAGGGTACTTGATCGTTAGGTTACTATACATTGATTTTTACTACTGGTGATGTTTTATGAGCAGGAAAATATTTGACTGATATTTGACTGAACATATATCTCTCCCACGAGTACCTAATATAGAACTAGAGGTTTCTATTTGACCCACAAACATAGTCCTGGCCCACGAGTACTAGGTCTCGAACTTTCTATAAATTCTCAAAGACTATTTTTGATGCTTCTTAAGCCATAATAGAATGTCCACATCTTATGTTTTTAACTCATTTCTGGTCAAAGGGTCCTCAAATGTTTTTAAACAAGAAAAACTATGAGACTCCTTCTGATATTACATGAGCTATAGATAGATTCCTTTTTGACCTACTGAACATAGTTGTGGCACACGAGTACTTGATCTTGAATGGTCTAAACATACTCATTAACTCCTTTTGATGTCACTGAAGCCATACAAGAGTCCTTATTTTAACTACCTTTTGATGATACATAATCAAAATCAAAAATTGATTTGGGCCAGAAATCAATTGCCAAAAATTTTATAAAAACTCTATAGTAACCATTTGTGGACATAACCAACCACCTAGAAACACCATAGGAACCACACAGACGACCATAGTAACCACCTAAAACACCCTATCAACCACCCAGAACACCCTAGCATCACTCTAGCAACCACAGAGCAACCAACGAGAACACCTTAGCAACACCTAGCAACCAACCAGACCACCCTAGCAACCGCCTAGCAACACCCTGGCAACCACCCAGAACACCCTAGCAACCACCTAGCAACACCCTAGCAACCACACAGACTACCCTAACAACCGCCTAGCAACCATCCAGAACACTGTAGCAACCACCGGGAACACCCTAGCAACCGGGTGGTGAGATTTGCCAGTGCAAGCACCACTTCACATTTTCTTCTGGAAATGTGCCATAAATATGTTCCTGGAGGTCAAAAATTGACCTTGTCCTTCTTACAACATCAGAAGGAGTCTATAAGTTTATATTGTTATGGTAAAAAGGTCCTCAAAAGATTTCAAACAATATAAACATGAAATGTAATAAAATAATCGAATAGTTAAGAGCTAAATCATGCCAAAAACATTATAGAAACTCTATAGTAACTATAAGTGAACACTACCAACCACCTGGTAACACCATAGCAATGACCCAGAATACCATAGTAACCACCTAAAACACCCTAGCAACACCCTAGCAACCACCCAGAACACCCTAGCAGCAAACAAGAACACCCCAGCAACCACCTAGCAACACCCTAACAACCATCGAGAACAACCTGGCAACCGCATAGCAACACCCTAGCAACATTAGCACCTTGGCAACCACCCAGAATACCCTAGCAACCGCATACAAACACCATAGCAACCACCCAGAATACCCTAATAAACGCCTAGAAACCACCAACAACACCGTAGCAACCACCGAGAAAACCCTAGCAACCGGGTGGTGAGATTTGCCACTTCAGGCTCCACTTCACATTTACTTCTGGAAATGTGCATTAAATGTGCTCCTGGTGGTCAAAAAATGACCTATGTATATCTAATATAACATCAGAAAGAGTCTAAAAGTTTATATTGTTTTAAACTTTTTGAGGAACCTTTGACCAGAAATGAGTTCATTGACATCATGAGAAGTAAATCCATCGGTATATGAACCCAAAGATCAAATACCCATGGGCCATAAATGTGTTTCTGGAGGTCAAAAATTGACCTATGTATAGCTAATGCAATGCAGTCAGATATGGACTTCTCTATGGCTTAGGAAGCATCTGTTGGAGTCTATGAGTATATATGGAAAGTTCAAGATCAAGTACTTTTGGGCCAGAAATATGTTCAGTAGGTCAAATATCTTTCTGTCTGAAATGACATCATGAGAAGTAAAGCTCTCGGTATATTAGCCCAAAGATCAAATACCCGTATGCCATAAATGTGTTTCTGGAGGTCAAAAATTGACCTATGTATAGCTAATGCAATGCAGTCAGATATGGACTTCTCTATGGCTTAGGAAGCATCGACTGCAGTCTCTGAGTATGTATGGAAAGATCAAGATCAAGTTCTTTTGGGCCATAAACATGTTCAGTAGGTCAAATATTTGTCTGGCTGAAATGACATCATGAGAAGTAAATCTCTCGGTATATTAACCCAAAGATCAAGCACCCGTGTGCCATGAAAAGTGTTCCTGGAGGTCAAAAATTGACCTATGTAATATAACATCAGAATGTTATATTACATAGTCTATGAGTATGTATGGAAAGTTCAAGATCAAGTACTTTTGGGCCAGAAAAATGTTCTTTACGTAAAATATTTTTCTGGCTGAAATGACATCATGAGAAGTAAGTCTCCAACCCACCACAACACCCTAGCAACCACCTAGCAACATCCTAGCAACCACCGAGAACACCCTAGCAACATACCAAACACCCAGCAACCATTTGGCAACACCCTAGCAACCACCAGGAACACCCCATCAACCGCCTAGTAACACCCTAGCAACCACCCGTAACACCACAGAAATCACACAGAATACCCTAAAAAACGCCTAGCAACCACCCAGAACACTGTAGCAACCTCCCAGAACACTCTAGCAACCGGGTGGTGAGATTTGCCGCTTCAAAATCCACTTCACGTTTTCTTCCGGAAATGTGCCATGAATGTGTTCTTGAAGGTCAAAAATTGACCTTTGTATATCTAATATAACATCAGAAGGAGTCAAAAAGTTTATATTGTTTTAAATTTTTTGAGGAACCTTTGACCAGAAATGAGTTCAATAGCTCAGATATGGACTTCTCTATGGCTTAGGAAGCATCTTTTGGAGTCTATGAGTATGAATGGAAAGTACAAGATCAAGTACTTTTGGGCCAGAAATATGTTCAGTAGGTCAAATATCTTTCTGGCTGAAATGACATCATGAGAAGTAAAGCTCTCGGTATATTAACCCAAAGATCAAATACCCGTGGGCCATAAATGTGTTTCTGGAGGTCAAAAATTGACCTATGTATAGCTAATGTAACATCAGGAGTCTCTGAGTTTTTATTGTTTAAAAGCTTATGAAGAACCTTTTGACCAGAAATGAGTTCAATAGGTCAGATATGGACTTCTATGTATATGTAGGGAAGCATCTGTTGGAGTCTATGATTATGTATGGAAAGTTCAAGATCAAGTACTTTTGGGCTAGAAATATGTTCAGTTGGTCAAATATTTGTCTGGCTGAAATGACATCATGAGAAGTAAATCTCTCGGTATATTAACCCACAGATAAAGGAACCGTGGGCCATAAATGTGTTCCTGGAGGTCAAAAATTGACCTAAGTAAATATAACATCAGAAGGAGTCTATGAGTTTATATCGTTTTAAACGTTTTGAAGAACGTTTGACCAGAAATTAGTTCAAAAGGTCAGATATGGACTTTTCCATGGCTTAGGAAGCATCCATTGGAGTCTGTGAGTATGTATGGAAAGTTCAAGATCAAGTACTTTTGGGCCAGAAATATCTTCAGTAGGTCAAATATATGTCTGGCTGAAATTTGTGTTTCATTGCAATAATTAAATTTTCTAACTTGTTCTTCTTTGCATCGAAAAGAAAAGATAAAACACAAGTGCTTTCCCATGCATTTCCATTCTACAACTAATTGATTTATGTTTTGACGAGAAAACATTACAAAAGTGATCGATTTACAATGCATAAACGAACTTGTTCCTTTGTGCAACGAAGAGATTTGCAATTCATGTGCTTTAGGATTGCATTGTACATGCATGCAATAACTAACCTCTATGCAATTAAAAGACAACACCTAAGATGTGTTTCGATGCATTTGAATGACCTATCTGACTTGTTCCTCGTTATGCCTGTCCACGCGATAATTAACCTCTGCGCAATGAAAAGAAAACACCTAAGATGTGTTTATTTTTATTGCATGACCTATCTAACTTGTTCCTCGTTATACGTATGCAAAAAAATCACTAAACTCTGACCAATGAAAAGAAAACACCATAAGATGTGTTTCATAGCCATGCATGACATTTCAAACTTGTTCCTCGTTACGCATATGCTCGCAATAACTGACCTCTGTGCATTGAAAAGAAAACAACTAAGACGTGTTTCAATTGCATTGCAAGACATATCTAACTTCTTCCTCATTAGGCCTGTTCACGCAAAAACTAACCTCTGTGCAATGAAAAGAAAACACCTAAGATGTGTTTTCATTGCATTGCATGACCTTGTTCGGTGAACGTGATTTTATCAACTACCACATGTTCCTGGATCAACATCATTGTTGATCCTGGATCAACTTTTCAATCAACCAAACAGATTTGAGGAAGAAGTTTACAGTTTATGTCAATTTTAGGTTTAGATTTAGAACCAGAGTGAAGATACTTAAACATCAGTGTCATTCACCTTTGTACCTTCTGATAAGGGAAAAGTTATGAGTAGAGTTAGGTTTAGGGGTAGGGATTGGTTAAGGACAACATTTTTGGGACAGGAATGTTGATCCAGGGTCATCAAAATATGTTGATCCAGGACCATGTCTTACTTGAAAAAATCATGCTGACCAACTTGTTCCTAAGTTATGCATATGCACAAAAATAACTAAACTCTGAGCAATGAAAAGAAAACACCATAAGATGTGTTTCGTTGCATTGCATGATATATCTAACTTGTTTCTCGTAATGCATATGCACGCAATAACTAACCTCTGCGCGGTGAAAGGAAAACGCCTAAGATGTGTTTCATTGCACTACATGACCCATCTGACTCGTTCCTCGTCATGCAATATGCACTCAATAACTAACCTCTGCGCGGTGAAAGGAAAACGATTAAGACGTGTTTCAGTGCATTGCATGACCTATCTGACTTGTTCCTCGTCATGCAATATGCACGCAATAACTAACCTCTGCGCGGTGAAAGGAAAACGCCTAAGACATGTTTAAGTGCATTGCATGACCTATCTGACTTGTTCCTCGTCATGCAATATGCATGAGAGAAATAAACTCTGCGCGGTGAAAGGAAAACGCCTAAGACGTGTTTCAGTGCATTGCATGACCAATCTGGCTTGTTCTTCGTCATGCAATATGCACGCAATAACTAACCTCTGCGTGGTGAAAGGAAAACCCCTAAGACATGTTTCAGTGCATTGCATGACCTATCTGACTTGTTCGTCGTTATGCAATATGCATGCAATAACCTCTGCGTTGTGAATTAAAACCCCTAAGACGTGTTTCAGTGTATTGCATGACCTATCTGAATTGTTTTTCGTTATGCAAATGCATGCAATAACCTCTGCGTGGTGAAAGGAAAACGCCTAAGACGTGTTTCAGTGCATTGCATGATCTATCTGACTTGTTCCTCGTTATGCATATGCATGCAATAACCTCTGCGAGGTGAAAGGAAAACGCCTAAGACGTGTTTCAGTGCATTGCATGAACTATCTGAATTGTTCCTCGTTATACAATACGCGTGTAAGAACTAAACTCAGCGCGGTGAAAGGAAAACGCCTAAGACGTGTTTCAGTGCATTGCATGACCTATCTGACTTTTTCCTTGTCATGCAATATGCACGCAATAACTCTCCTCTGCGAGGTGAAAGGATAACGCCTAAGACGTGTTTCAGTACATTGCATGATCTATCTGAATTGTTCCTCGTTATGCAATATGCGTGCAAGAATTAAACTCTGCGCGGTGAAAAGAAAACGCCTAAGACGTGTTTCAGTGCATTGAATGACCTATCTGACTTGTTTCTCATCATGCAATATGCACGCAATAACCAACCTCTGCGCGGTGAAAGAAAAACGCCTAAGACGTGTTTCAGTGCATTGCATGACCTATCTGACCTATTCATCGTCATGCAATATGCATGCAAGATCTAAACTCTGCGCGGTGATAGGAAACGCATAAGACGTGTTTCAGTATGACCTATCTGACTTGTTCCTCGTTATGCAATATGCGTGCAATAACTCTCCTCTGCGAGGTGAAAGGAAAACGCCTAAGACGTGTTTCAGTGCATTGCATGATCTATCTGACTTGTTCCTCGTCATGCAATATGCATGCAATAACCTCTGCGTGGTGAAAGGAAAACGCCTAAGACGTGTTTCAGTGCAATGCATTACCTATCTGACTTGTTCCTCGTCATGCAATATGCACGCAATAACTCTCCTCTGCGAGGTGAAAGGAAAACGCCTAAGACGTGTTTCAGTGCATTGCATGACCTATCTGACTTGTTCCTCGTTATATAATATGCATGCAATAACCTCTGCGTGGTGAAAGGAAAACGCCTAAGACGTGTTTCAGTGCAATGCATTACCTATCTGACTTGTTCCTCGTCATGCAATATGCACGCAATAACTCTCCTCTGCGAGGTGAAAGAAAAACGCCTAAGACGTGTTTCAGTGCATTGCATTATCTATCTGAATTGTTCCTCGTTATGCAATATGCGTGCAAGAACTAAACTCTGCGCGGTGAAAGGAAAACGCCTAAGACGTGTTTCAGTGCATTGCATGACCTATCTGGCTTGTTCTTCGTCATGCAATATGCACGCAATAACTAACCTCTGCGTGGTTAAAGGAAAACGCCTAAGACATGTTTTAGTGCATTGCATGACCTATCTGACTTGTTCCTCGTCATGCAATATGCGCGCAATAACTAACCTTTGCATGCATGCATGACCTATCTGGCTTGTTCTTCGTCATGCAATATGCATTAATAACTAACCTCTGCTTGGTGAAAGGAAAAACCCTAAGACATGTTTCAGTGCATTGCATGACCTATCTGACTTGTTCCTCGTCATGCAATATGCACGCAATAACTAACCTCTGCGCGGTGAAGGAAAACGCCTAAGACGTGTTTCAGTGCATTGCATGACCTATCTGACTTGTTCCTCGTTGCAATGAAAATATTTAATGTGATTTTGCATGCATTTTTATTTTACAAACTAATTTATTTGTGCACAGACGAGAAAACATCACATGAGATGTCACTTTACAGTGCATGGTATAGCTATTGAGCTCATTTCTGGTAAAAGGGTCCTCAAAAGTTTTTAAACATTATAAGTTTATAGACACATTTTGATGATATATAAGCTATACAAAGGTTCCTATTTGACCTACTGAACATAGTTCTGGCCCACAAGTACTAGATCTTCAACTTTCTAAACATACTCATTGACTCCTTTTGATGTTACTGAAGCCATACAAGAGTCCTTATTTTACCTAATGAACATATTAGCCACATGGATTGTTTAGATCTGACCCATTGAACTCATTTCTGGTCAAAGGGTACTTGATCGTTAGGTTACTATACATTGATTTTTACTACTGGTGATGTTTTATGAGCAGGAAAATATTTGACTGATATTTGACTGAACATATATCTCTCCCACGAGTACCTAATATAGAACTAGAGGTTTCTATTTGACCCACAAACATAGTCCTGGCCCACGAGTACTAGGTCTCGAACTTTCTATAAATTCTCAAAGACTATTTTTGATGCTTCTTAAGCCATAATAGAATGTCCACATCTTATGTTTTTAACTCATTTCTGGTCAAAGGGTCCTCAAATGTTTTTAAACAAGAAAAACTATGAGACTCCTTCTGATATTACATGAGCTATAGATAGATTCCTTTTTGACCTACTGAACATAGTTGTGGCACACGAGTACTTGATCTTGAATGGTCTAAACATACTCATTAACTCCTTTTGATGTCACTGAAGCCATACAAGAGTCCTTATTTTAACTACCTTTTGATGATACATAATCAAAATCAAAATTGATTTGGGCCAGAAATCAATTGCCAAAAACTTTATAAAAACTCTATAGTAACCATTTGTGGACATTACCAACCACCTAGAAACACCATAGGAACCACACAGACGACCATAGTAACCACCTAAAACACCCTAGCAACCACCCAGAACACCCTAGCATCACTCTAGCAACCACAGAGCAACCAACGAGAACACCTTAGCAACACCTAGCAACCAACCAGACCACCCTAGCAACCGCCTAGCAACACCCTGGCAACCACCCAGAACACCCTAGCAACCACCTAGCAACACCCTAGCAACCACACAGACTGCCCTAACAACCGCCTAGCAACCATCCAGAACACTGTAGCAACCACCGGGAACACCCTAGCAACCGGGTGGTGAGATTTGCCAGTGCAAGCACCACTTCACATTTTCTTCTGGAAATTTGCCATAAATATGTTCCTGGAGGTCAAAAATTGACCTTGTCCTTCTTACAACATCAGAAGGAGTCTATAAGTTTATATTGTTATGGTAAAAAGGTCCTCAAAAGATTTCAAACAATATAAACATGAAATGTAATAAAATAATCGAATAGTTAAGAGCTAAATCATGCCAAAAACATTATAGAAACTCTATAGTAACTATAAGTGAACACTACCAACCACCTGGTAACACCATAGCAATGACCCAGAATACCATAGTAACCACCTAAAACACCCTAGCAACACCCTAGCAACCACCCAGAACACCCTAGCAGCAAACAAGAACACCCCAGCAACCACCTAGCAACACCCTAACAACCATCGAGAACAACCTGGCAACCGCATAGCAACACCCTAGCAACATTAGCACCTTGGCAACCACCCAGAATACCCTAGCAACCGCATACAAACATCATAGCAACCACTCAGAATACCCTAATAAACGCCTAGAAACCACCAACAACACCGTAGCAACCACCCAGAAAACCCTAGCAACCGGGTGGTGAGATTTGCCACTTCAGGCTCCACTTCACATTTACTTCTGGAAAAGTGCATTAAATGTGCTCCTGGTGGTCAAAAAATGACCTATGAATATCTAATATAACATCAGAAATAGTCTAAAAGTTTATATTGTTTTAAACTTTTTGAGGAACCTTTGACCAGAAATGAGTTCATTGACATCATGAGAAGTAAATCCATCGGTATATGAACCCAAAGATCAAATACCCATGGGCCATAAATGTGTTTCTGGAGGTCAAAAATTGACCTATGTATAGCTAATGCAATGCAGTCAGATATGGACTTCTCTATGGCTTAGGAAGCATCTGTTGGAGTCTATGAGTATATATGGAAAGTTCAAGATCAAGTACTTTTGGGCCAGAAATATGTTCAGTAGGTCAAATATCTTTCTGTCTGAAATGACATCATGAGAAGTAAAGCTCTCGGTATATTAGCCCAAAGATCAAATACCCGTATGCCATAAATGTGTTTCTGGAGGTCAAAAATTGACCTATGTATAGCTAATTTAACATCAGGAGTCTATAAGTTTATATTGTTTAAAACCTTTTGAGGAACCTTTGACCAGAAATGATTTTATTAGCTAAGATATGAACTTCTCTGTGGCTTAGGAAGGATCTGTTGTAAGATTGGAAAATACAAGATCAAGTACTTTGGGCCAGAGATATGTTCAGTAGGTCAAATATCTTTCTGGCTGAAATGACATCATGAAAAGTAAAGCTCTCGGTATACTAACCCAAAGATCAAATACCCGTATGCCATGAATATGTTACTGGAGGTCAAAAATTGACCCATGTATAGCTAATGTAACATCAGAAGTCTATAAGTTTATATTGTTTAAAACCTTTTGAGGAACCTTTGACCAGAAATGATTTCAATAGTTCAGATATGGACTTCTCTATGGCTTAGGAAGCATCGACTGGAGTCTATGAGCGTGTATGGAAAGTTCAAGATCAAGTACTATTGGGCCAGAAAAATGTTCTTTACATAAAATATTTTTTCTGGCTGAAATGACATCATGAGAAGTAAGTCTCCAACCCACCACAACACCCTAGCAACCACCTAGCAACAACCTAGCAACCACCGAGAACACCCTAGCAACAAACCAGAACACGCCAGCAACCATTTGGCAACACCCTAGCAACCACCAGGAACACCCCAGCAACCGCCTAGTAACACCCTAGCAACCACCCGGAACACCATATCAATCACCCAGAATACCCTAAAAAACGCCTAGCAACCACCCCAGAATACCGTAGCAAACTCCCAGAACACTCTAGCAACCAGGTGGTGAGATTTGCCGCTTCAAGATCCACTTCACGTTTTCTTCTGGAAATGTGCCACAATGTGTTCCTGGAGGTCAAACATTGACCTATGTATATCTAATATAACATCAGAAGGAGTCAAAAAGTTTATATTGTTTTTACATTTTTTGAGGAACCTTTGACCAGAAATGAGTTCAATAGCTCAGATATGGACTTCTCTATGGCCTAGGAAGCATCTGTTGGAGTCTATGAGTATGAATGGAAAATACAAGATCAAGTACTTTTGGGCCAGAAATATGTTCAGTAGGTCAAATATCTTTCTGGCTGAAATGACATCATGAGAAGTAAAGCTCTCGGTATATTAACCCAAAGATCAAATACCCGTGGGCCATAAATGTGTTTCTGGAGGTCAAAAATTGACCTATGTATAGCTAATGTAACATCAGGAGTCTATGAGTTTTTATTGTTTAAAAGCTTATGAAGAACGTTTTGACCAGAAATGAGTTCAATAGGTCAGATATGGACTTCTATGTATATGTAGGGAAGCATCTGTTGGAGTCTATGATTATGTATGGAAAGTTCAAGATCAAGTACTTTTGGGCTAGAAATATGTTCAGTAGGTCAAATATTTGTCTGGCTGAAATGACATCATGAGAAGGAAATCTCTCGGTATATTAACCCACAGATCAAGGAACCGTGGGCCATAAATGTGTTGCTGGAGTTCAAAAATTGACCTAAGTAAATATAACATCAGAAGGAGTCTATGAGTTTATATCGTTTTAAACTTTTTGAGGAACGTTTGACCAGAAATTAGTTCAAAAGGTCAGATATGGACTTTCCCATGGCTTAGGAAGCATCCATTGGAGTCTGTGAGTATGTATGGAAAGTTCAAGATCAAGTACTTTTGGGCCAGAAATATCTTCAGTAGGTCAAATATATGTCTGGCTGAAATGTGTGTTTCATTGCAATACTTAAATTTTCTAACTTGTTCTTCTTTGCATTGAAAAGAAAAGATAAAACACAAGTGCTTTCCCATGCATCTCCATTCTACAACTAATTAATTTGTGTTTTGACGAGAAAACATTACAAAAGTGATCGATTTACAATGCATAAACGAACTTGTTCCTTTGTGCAACGAAGAGATTTGCAATTCATGTGCTTTATGATTGCATTGTACATGCATACAATAACTAACCTCTATGCAATTAAAAGAAAACACCTAAGATGTGTTTCGATGCATTTGAATGACCTATCTGACTTGTTCCTCGTTATGCCTGTCCACGCGATAATTAACCTCTGCGCAATGAAAAGAAAACACCTAAGATGTGTTTAATTGCATTGCATGACCTATCTAACTTGTTCCTCGTTATACGTATGCAAAAAAATAACTAAACTCTGACCAATGAAAAGAAAACACCATAAGATGTGTTTCATAGCCATGCATGACATTTCAAACTTGTTCCTCGTTACGCATATGCTCGCAATAACTGACCTCTGTGCATTGAAAAGAAAACAACTAAGACGTGTTTCAATTGCATTGCAAGACATATCTAACTTCTTCCTCATTAGGCCTGTTCACGCAAAAACTAACCTCTGTGCAATGAAAAGAAAACACCTAAGATGTGTTTTCATTGCATTGCATGACCTTGTTCGGTGAACGTGATTTTATCAACTACCACATGTTCCTGGATCAACATCATTGTTGATCCTGGATCAACTTTTCAATCAACCAAACAGATTTGAGGAACAAGTTTACAGTTTATGTCAATTTTAGGTTTAGATTTAGAACCAGAGTGAAGATACTTAAACATCAGTGTCATTCACCTTTGTACCTTCTGATAAGGGAAAAGTTATGAGTAGAGTTAGGTTTAGGGGTAGGGATTGGTTAAGGACAACATTTTTGGGACAGGAATGTTGATCCAGGGTCATCAAAATATGTTGATCCAGGACCATGTCTTACTTGAAAAAATCATGCTGGCCAACTTGTTCCTAAGTTATGCATATGCACAAAAATAACTAAACTCTGAGCAATGAAAAGAAAACACCATAAGATGTGTTTCGTTGCATTGCATGATATATCTAACTTGTTTCTCGTAATGCATATGCACGCAATAACTAACCTCTGCGCGGTGAAAGGAAAACGCCTAAGATGTGTTTCATTGCACTACATGACCCATCTGACTCGTTCCTCGTCATGCAATATGCACTCAATAACTAACCTCTGCGCGGTGAAAGGAAAACGATTAAGACGTGTTTCAGTGCATTGCATGACCTATCTGACTTGTTCCTCGTCATGCAATTATGCACGCAATAACTAACCTCTGCGAGGTGAAAGGAAAACGCCTAAGACATGTTTAAGTGCATTGCATGACCTATCTGACTTGTTCCTCGTCATGCAATATGCATGAGAGAAATAAACTCTGCGCGGTGAAAGGAAAACGCCTAAGACGTGTTTCAGTGCATTGCATGACCAATCTGGCTTGTTCTTCGTCATGCAATATGCACGCAATAACTAACCTCTGCGTGGTGAAAGGAAAACCCCTAAGACATGTTTCAGTGCATTGCATGACCTATCTGACTTGTTCGTCGTTATGCAATATGCATGCAATAACCTCTGCGTTGTGAAAGGAAAACCCCTAAGACGTGTTTCAGTGTATTGCATGACCTATCTGAATTGTTTTTCGTTATGCATATGCATGCAATAACCTCTGCGTGGTGAAAGGAAAACGCCTAAGACGTGTTTCAGTGCATTGCATGATCTATCTGACTTGTTCCTCGTTATGCATATGCATGCAATAACCTCTGCGAGGTGAAAGGAAAACGCCTAAGACGTGTTTCAGTGCATTGCATGAACTATCTGAATTGTTCCTCGTTATGCAATACGCGTGTAAGAACTAAACTCAGCGCGGTGAAAGGAAAACGCCTAAGACGTGTTTCAGTGCATTGCATGACCTATCTGACTTTTTCCTTGTCATGCAATATGCACGCAATAACTCTCCTCTGCGAGGTGAAAGGATAACGCCTAAGACGTGTTTCAGTACATTGCATGATCTATCTGAATTGTTCCTCGTTATGCAATATGCGTGCAAGAATTAAACTCTGCGCGGTGAAAAGAAAACGCCTAAGACGTGTTTCAGTGCATTGAATGACCTATCTGACTTTGTTCCTCATCATGCAATATGCACGCAATAACCAACCTCTGCGCGGTGAAAGGAAAACGCCTAAGACGTGTTTCAGTGCATTGTATGACCTATCTGACCTATTCATCGTCATGCAATATGCATGCAAGATCTAAACTCTGCGCGGTGAAAGGAAACGCATAAGACGTGTTTCAGTATGACCTATCTGACTTGTTCCTCGTTATGCAATATGCGTGCAATAACTCTCCTCTGCGAGGTGAAAGGAAAACGACTAAGACGTGTTTCAGTGCATTGCATGACCTATCTGACTTGTTCCTCGTTATGCAATATGCATGCAATAACCTCTGCGTGGTGAAAGGAAAACGCCTAAGACGTGTTTCAGTGCAATGCATTACCTATCTGACTTGTTCCTCGTCATGCAATATGCACGCAATAACTCTCCTCTGCGAGGTGAAAGAAAAACGCCTAAGACGTGTTTCAGTGCATTGCATTATCTATCTGAATTGTTCCTCGTTATGCAATATGCGTGCAAGAACTAAACTCTGCGCGGTGAAAGGAAAACGCCTAAGACGTGTTTCAGTGCATTGCATGACCTATCTGGCTTGTTCTTCGTCATGCAATATGCACGCAATAACTAACCTCTGCGTGGAGAAACATAGTCCTGGCCCACGAGTACTAGGTCTCGAACTTTCTATAAATTCTCAAAGACTATTTTTGATGCTTCTTAAGCCATAATAGAATGTCCACATCTTACGTTTTTAACTCATTTCTGGTCAAAGGGTCCTCAAATGTTTTTAGACAAGAAAAACTATGAGACTCCTTCTGATATTACATGAGCTATAGATAGATTCCTTTTTGACCTACTGAACATAGTTGTGGCACACGAGTACTTGATCTTGAATGGTCTAAACATACTCATTAACTCCTTTTGATGTCACTGAAGCCATACAAGAGTCCTTATTTTAACTACCTTTTGATGATACATAATCAAAATCAAAATTGATTTGGGCCAGAAATCAATTGCCAAAAACTTTATAAAAACTCTATAGTAACCATTTGTGGACATTACCAACCACCTAGAAACACCATAGGAACCACACAGACGACCATAGTAACCACCTAAAACACCCTAGCAACCACCCAGAACACCCTAGCATCACTCTAGCAACCACAGAGCAACCAACGAGAACACCTTAGCAACACCTAGCAACCAACCAGACCACCCTAGCAACCGCCTAGCAACACCCTGGCAACCACCCAGAACACCCTAGCAACCACCTAGCAACACCCTAGCAACCACACAGACTGCCCTAACAACCGCCTAGCAACCATCCAGAACACTGTAGCAACCACCGGGAACACCCTAGCAACCGGGTGGTGAGATTTGCCAGTGCAAGCACCACTTCACATTTTCTTCTGGAAATGTGCCATAAATATGTTCCTGGAGGTCAAAAATTGACCTTGTCCTTCTTACAACATCAGAAGGAGTCTATAAGTTTATATTGTTATGGTAAAAAGGTCCTCAAAAGATTTCAAACAATATAAACATGAAATGTAATAAAATAATCGAATAGTTAAGAGCTAAATCATGCCAAAAACATTATAGAAACTCTATAGTAACTATAAGTGAACACTACCAACCACCTGGTAACACCATAGCAATGACCCAGAATACCATAGTAACCACCTAAAACACCCTAGCAACACCCTAGCAACCACCCAGAACACCCTAGCAGCAAACAAGAACACCCCAGCAACCACCTAGCAACACCCTAACAACCATCGAGAACAACCTGGCAACCGCATAGCAACACCCTAGCAACATTAGCACCTTGGCAACCACCCAGAATACCCTAGCAACCGCATACAAACATCATAGCAACCACTCAGAATACCCTAATAAACGCCTAGAAACCACCAACAACACCGTAGCAACCACCCAGAAAACCCTAGCAACCGGGTGGTGAGATTTGCCACTTCAGGCTCCACTTCACATTTACTTCTGGAAAAGTGCATTAAATGTGCTCCTGGTGGTCAAAAAATGACCTATGAATATCTAATATAACATCAGAAATAGTCTAAAAGTTTATATTGTTTTAAACTTTTTGAGGAACCTTTGACCAGAAATGAGTTCATTGACATCATGAGAAGTAAATCCATCGGTATATGAACCCAAAGATCAAATACCCATGGGCCATAAATGTGTTTCTGGAGGTCAAAAATTGACCTATGTATAGCTAATGCAATGCAGTCAGATATGGACTTCTCTATGGCTTAGGAAGCATCTGTTGGAGTCTATGAGTATATATGGAAAGTTCAAGATCAAGTACTTTTGGGCCAGAAATATGTTCAGTAGGTCAAATATCTTTCTGTCTGAAATGACATCATGAGAAGTAAAGCTCTCGGTATATTAGCCCAAAGATCAAATACCCGTATGCCATAAATGTGTTTCTGGAGGTCAAAAATTGACCTATGTATAGCTAATTTAACATCAGGAGTCTATAAGTTTATATTGTTTAAAACCTTTTGAGGAACCTTTGACCAGAAATGTTTTTACTAGCTAAGATATGAACTTCTCTGTGGCTTAGGAAGGATCTGTTGTAAGATTGGAAAATACAAGATCAAGTACTTTGGGCCAGAGATATGTTCAGTAGGTCAAATATCTTTCTGGCTGAAATGACATCATGAAAAGTAAAGCTCTCGGTATATTAACCCAAAGATCAAATACCCGTATGCCATGAATATGTTACTGGAGGTCAAAAATTGACCCATGTATAGCTAATGTAACATCAGAAGTCTATAAGTTTATATTGTTTAAAACCTTTTGAGGAACCTTTGACCAGAAATGATTTCAATAGTTCAGATATGGACTTCTCTATGGCTTAGGAAGCATCGACTGGAGTCTATGAGCGTGTATGGAAAGTTCAAGATCAAGTACTATTGGGCCAGAAAAATGTTCTTTACATAAAATATTTTTTCTGGCTGAAATTACATCATGAGAAGTAAGTCTCCAACCCACCACAACACCCTAGCAACCACCTAGCAACAACCTAGCAACCACCGAGAACACCCTAGCAACAAACCAGAACACGCCAGCAACCATTTGGCTTCACCCTAGCAACCACCAGGAACACCCCAGCAACCGCCTAGTAACACCCTAGCAACCACCCGGAACACCATATCAATCACCCAGAATACCCTAAAAAACGCCTAGCAACCACCCCAGAATACCGTAGCAAACTCCCAGAACACTCTAGCAACCAGGTGGTGAGATTTGCCGCTTCAAGATCCACTTCACGTTTTCTTCTGGAAATGTGCCACAATGTGTTCCTGGAGGTCAAACATTGACCTATGTATATCTAATATAACATCAGAAGGAGTCAAAAAGTTTATATTGTTTTTACATTTTTTGAGGAACCTTTGACCAGAAATGAGTTCAATAGCTCAGATATGGACTTCTCTATGGCCTAGGAAGCATCTGTTGGAGTCTATGAGTATGAATGGAAAATACAAGATCAAGTACTTTTGGGCCAGAAATATGTTCAGTAGGTCAAATATCTTTCTGGCTGAAATGACATCATGAGAAGTAAAGCTCTCGGTATATTAACCCAAAGATCAAATACCCGTGGGCCATAAATGTGTTTCTGGAGGTCAAAAATTGACCTATGTATAGCTAATGTAACATCAGGAGTCTATGAGTTTTTATTGTTTAAAAGCTTATGAAGAACGTTTTGACCAGAAATGAGTTCAATAGGTCAGATATGGACTTCTATGTATATGTAGGGAAGCATCTGTTGGAGTCTATGATTATGTATGGAAAGTTCAAGATCAAGTACTTTTGGGCTAGAAATATGTTCAGTAGGTCAAATATTTGTCTGGCTGAAATGACATCATGAGAAGGAAATCTCTCGGTATATTAACCCACAGATCAAGGAACCGTGGGCCATAAATGTGTTGCTGGAGTTCAAAAATTGACCTAAGTAAATATAACATCAGAAGGAGTCTATGAGTTTATATCGTTTTAAACTTTTTGAGGAACGTTTGACCAGAAATTAGTTCAAAAGGTCAGATATGGACTTTCCCATGGCTTAGGAAGCATCCATTGGAGTCTGTGAGTATGTATGGAAAGTTCAAGATCAAGTACTTTTGGGCCAGAAATATCTTCAGTAGGTCAAATATATGTCTGGCTGAAATGTGTGTTTCATTGCAATACTTAAATTTTCTAACTTGTTCTTCTTTGCATTGAAAAGAAAAGATAAAACACAAGTGCTTTCCCATGCATCTCCATTCTACAACTAATTAATTTGTGTTTTGACGAGAAAACATTACAAAAGTGATCGATTTACAATGCATAAACGAACTTGTTCCTTTGTGCAACGAAGAGATTTGCAATTCATGTGCTTTATGATTGCATTGTACATGCATACAATAACTAACCTCTATGCAATTAAAAGAAAACACCTAAGATGTGTTTCGATGCATTTGAATGACCTATCTGACTTGTTCCTCGTTATGCCTGTCCACGCGATAATTAACCTCTGCGCAATGAAAAGAAAACACCTAAGATGTGTTTAATTGCATTGCATGACCTATCTAACTTGTTCCTCGTTATACGTATGCAAAAAAATAACTAAACTCTGACCAATGAAAAGAAAACACCATAAGATGTGTTTCATAGCCATGCATGACATTTCAAACTTGTTCCTCGTTACGCATATGCTCGCAATAACTGACCTCTGTGCATTGAAAAGAAAACAACTAAGACGTGTTTCAATTGCATTGCAAGACATATCTAACTTCTTCCTCATTAGGCCTGTTCACGCAAAAACTAACCTCTGTGCAATGAAAAGAAAACACCTAAGATGTGTTTTCATTGCATTGCATGACCTTGTTCGGTGAACGTGATTTTATCAACTACCACATGTTCCTGGATCAACATCATTGTTGATCCTGGATCAACTTTTCAATCAACCAAACAGATTTGAGGAACAAGTTTACAGTTTATGTCAATTTTAGGTTTAGATTTAGAACCAGAGTGAAGATACTTAAACATCAGTGTCATTCACCTTTGTACCTTCTGATAAGGGAAAAGTTATGAGTAGAGTTAGGTTTAGGGGTAGGGATTGGTTAAGGACAACATTTTTGGGACAGGAATGTTGATCCAGGGTCATCAAAATATGTTGATCCAGGACCATGTCTTACTTGAAAAAATCATGCTGGCCAACTTGTTCCTAAGTTATGCATATGCACAAAAATAACTAAACTCTGAGCAATGAAAAGAAAACACCATAAGATGTGTTTCGTTGCATTGCATGATATATCTAACTTGTTTCTCGTAATGCATATGCACGCAATAACTAACCTCTGCGCGGTGAAAGGAAAACGCCTAAGATGTGTTTCATTGCACTACATGACCCATCTGACTCGTTCCTCGTCATGCAATATGCACTCAATAACTAACCTCTGCGCGGTGAAAGGAAAACGATTAAGACGTGTTTCAGTGCATTGCATGACCTATCTGACTTGTTCCTCGTCATGCAATTATGCACGCAATAACTAACCTCTGCGAGGTGAAAGGAAAACGCCTAAGACATGTTTAAGTGCATTGCATGACCTATCTGACTTGTTCCTCGTCATGCAATATGCATGAGAGAAATAAACTCTGCGCGGTGAAAGGAAAACGCCTAAGACGTGTTTCAGTGCATTGCATGACCAATCTGGCTTGTTCTTCGTCATGCAATATGCACGCAATAACTAACCTCTGCGTGGTGAAAGGAAAACCCCTAAGACATGTTTCAGTGCATTGCATGACCTATCTGACTTGTTCGTCGTTATGCAATATGCATGCAATAACCTCTGCGTTGTGAAAGGAAAACCCCTAAGACGTGTTTCAGTGTATTGCATGACCTATCTGAATTGTTTTTCGTTATGCATATGCATGCAATAACCTCTGCGTGGTGAAAGGAAAACGCCTAAGACGTGTTTCAGTGCATTGCATGATCTATCTGACTTGTTCCTCGTTATGCATATGCATGCAATAACCTCTGCGAGGTGAAAGGAAAACGCCTAAGACGTGTTTCAGTGCATTGCATGAACTATCTGAATTGTTCCTCGTTATGCAATACGCGTGTAAGAACTAAACTCAGCGCGGTGAAAGGAAAACGCCTAAGACGTGTTTCAGTGCATTGCATGACCTATCTGACTTTTTCCTTGTCATGCAATATGCACGCAATAACTCTCCTCTGCGAGGTGAAAGGATAACGCCTAAGACGTGTTTCAGTACATTGCATGATCTATCTGAATTGTTCCTCGTTATGCAATATGCGTGCAAGAATTAAACTCTGCGCGGTGAAAAGAAAACGCCTAAGACGTGTTTCAGTGCATTGAATGACCTATCTGACTTGTTCCTCATCATGCAATATGCACGCAATAACCAACCTCTGCGCGGTGAAAGGAAAACGCCTAAGACGTGTTTCAGTGCATTGTATGACCTATCTGACCTATTCATCGTCATGCAATATGCATGCAAGATCTAAACTCTGCGCGGTGAAAGGAAACGCATAAGACGTGTTTCAGTATGACCTATCTGACTTGTTCCTCGTTATGCAATATGCGTGCAATAACTCTCCTCTGCGAGGTGAAAGGAAAACGCCTAAGACGTGTTTCAGTGCATTGCATGACCTATCTGACTTGTTCCTCGTTATGCAATATGCATGCAATAACCTCTGCGTGGTGAAAGGAAAACGCCTAAGACGTGTTTCAGTGCAATGCATTACCTATCTGACTTGTTCCTCGTCATGCAATATGCACGCAATAACTCTCCTCTGCGAGGTGAAAGAAAAACGCCTAAGACGTGTTTCAGTGCATTGCATTATCTATCTGAATTGTTCCTCGTTATGCAATATGCGTGCAAGAACTAAACTCTGCGCGGTGAAAGGAAAACGCCTAAGACGTGTTTCAGTGCATTGCATGACCTATCTGGCTTGTTCTTCGTCATGCAATATGCACGCAATAACTAACCTCTGCGTGGAGAAACATAGTCCTGGCCCACGAGTACTAGGTCTCGAACTTTCTATAAATTCTCAAAGACTATTTTTGATGCTTCTTAAGCCATAATAGAATGTCCACATCTTACGTTTTTAACTCATTTCTGGTCAAAGGGTCCTCAAATGTTTTTAAACAAGAAAAACTATGAGACTCCTTCTGATATTACATGAGCTATAGATAGATTCCTTTTTGACCTACTGAACATAGTTGTGGCACACGAGTACTTGATCTTGAATGGTCTAAACATACTCATTAACTCTTTTGATGTCACTGAAGCCATACAAGAGTCCTTATTTTAACTACCTTTTGATGATACATAATCAAAATCAAAAATTGATTTGGGCCAGAAATCAATTGCCAAAAATTTTATAAAAACTCTATAGTAACCATTTGTGGACATAACCAACCACCTAGAAACACCATAGGAACCACACAGACGACCATAGTAACCACCTAAAACACCCTAGCAACCACCCAGAACACCCTAGAATCACTCTAGCAACCACAGAGCAACCAACGAGAACACCTTAGCAACACCTAGCAACCAACCAGACCACCCTAGCAACCGCCTAGCAACACCCTGGCAACCACCCAGAACACCCTAGCAACCACCTAGCAACACCCTAGCAACCACACAGACTACCCTAACAACCGCCTAGCAACCATCCAGAACACTGTAGCAACCACCGGGAACACCCTAGCAACCGGGTGGTGAGATTTGCCAGTGCAAGCACCACTTCACATTTTCTTCTGGAAATGTGCCATAAATATGTTCCTGGAGGTCAAAAATTGACCTTGTCCTTCTTACAACATCAGAAGGAGTCTATAAGTTTATATTGTTATGGTAAAAAGGTCCTCAAAAGATTTCAAACAATATAAACATGAAATGTAATAAAATAATCGAATAGTTAAGAGCTAAATCATGCCAAAAACATTATAGAAACTCTATAGTAACTATAAGTGAACACTACCAACCACCTGGTAACACCATAGCAATGACCCAGAATACCATAGTAACCACCTAAAACACCCTAGCAACACCCTAGCAACCACCCAGAACACCCTAGCAGCAAACAAGAACACCCCAGCAACCACCTAGCAACACCCTAACAACCATCGAGAACAACCTGGCAACCGCATAGCAACACCCTAGCAACATTAGCACCTTGGCAACTACCCAGAATACCCTAGCAACCGCAAACAAACACCATAGCAACCACCCAGAATACCCTAATAAACGCCTAGAAACCACCAACAACACCGTAGCAACCACCGAGAAAACCCTAGCAACCGGGTGGTGAGATTTGCCACTTCAGGCTCCACTTCACATTTACTTCTGGAAATGTGCATTAAATGTGCTCCTGGTGGTCAAAAAATGACCTATGTATATCTAATATAACATCAGAAAGAGTCTAAAAGTTTATATTGTTTTAAACTTTTTGAGGAACCTTTGACCAGAAATGAGTTCATTGACATCATGAGAAGTAAATCCATCGGTATAAGAACCCAAAGATCAAATACCCATGGGCCATAAATGTGTTTCTGGAGGTCAAAAATTGACCTATGTATAGCTAATGCAATGCAGTCAGATATGGACTTCTCTATGGCTTAGGAAGCATCTGTTGGAGTCTATGAGTATATATGGAAAGTTCAAGATCAAGTACTTTTGGGCCAGAAATATGTTCAGTAGGTCAAATATCTTTCTGTCTGAAATGACATCATGAGAAGTAAAGCTCTCGGTATATTAGCCCAAAGATCAAATACCCGTATGCCATAAATGTGTTTCTGGAGGTCAAAAATTGACCTATGTATAGCTAATTTAACATCAGGAGTCTATAAGTTTATATTGTTTAAAACCTTTTGAGGAACCTTTGACCAGAAATGATTTCAATAGTTTCAGATATGGACTTCTCTATGGCTTAGGAAGCATCGACTGCAGTCTCTGAGTATGTATGGAAAGATCAAGATCAAGTTCTTTTGGGCCATAAACATGTTCAGTAGGTCAAATATTTGTCTGGCTGAAATGACATCATGAGAAGTAAATCTCTCGGTATATTAACCCAAAGATCAAGCACCCGTGTGCCATGAAAAGTGTTCCTGGAGGTCAAAAATTGACCTATCTAATATAACATCAGAATGTTATATTACATAGTCTATGAGTATGTATGGAAAGTTCAAGATCAAGTACTTTTGGGCCAGAAAAATGTTCTTTACGTAAAATATTTTTCTGGCTGAAATGACATCATGAGAAGTAAGTCTCCAACCCACCACAACACCCTAGCAACCACCTAGCAACATCCTAGCAACCACCGAGAACACCCTAGCAACATACCAAACACCCAGCAACCATTTGGCAACACCCTAGCAACCACCAGGAACACCCCATCAACCGCCTAGTAACACCCTAGCAACCACCCGTAACACCACAGAAATCACACAGAATACCCTAAAAAACGCCTAGCAACCACCCAGAACACCGTAGCAACCTCCCAGAACACTCTAGCAACCGGGTGGTGAGATTTGCCGCTTCAAAATCCACTTCACGTTTTCTTCCGGAAATGTGCCATGAATGTGTTCTTGAAGGTCAAAATTTGACCTTTGTATATCTAATATAACATCAGAAGGAGTCAAAAAGTTTATATTGTTTTAAATTTTTTGAGGAACCTTTGACCAGAAATGAGTTCAATGGCTCAGATATGGACTTCTCTATGGCTTAGGAAGCATCTTTTGGAGTCTATGAGTATGAATGGAAAGTACAAGATCAAGTACTTTTGGGCCAGAAATATGTTCAGTAGGTCAAATATCTTTCTGGCTGAAATGACATCATGAGAAGTAAAGCTCTCGGTATATTAACCCAAAGATCAAATACCCGTGGGCCATAAATGTGTTTCTGGAGGTCAAAAATTGACCTATGTATAGCTAATGTAACATCAGGAGTCTATGAGTTTTTATTGTTTAAAAGCTTATGAAGAACCTTTTGACCAGAAATGAGTTCAATAGGTCAGATATGGACTTCTATGTATATGTAGGGAAGCATCTGTTGGAGTCTATGATTATGTATGGAAAGTTCAAGATCAAGTACTTTTGGGCTAGAAATATGTTCAGTTGGTCAAATATTTGTCTGGCTGAAATGACATCATGAGAAGTAAATCTCTCGGTATATTAACCCACAGATCAAGGAACCGTGGGCCATAAATGTTTTCCTGGAGGTCAAAAATTGAGCTAAGTAAATATAACATCAGAAGGAGTCTATGAGTTTATATCGTTTTAAACGTTTTGAAGAACGTTTGACCAGAAATTAGTTCAAAAGGTCAGATATGGACTTTTCCATGGCTTAGGAAGCATCCATTGGAGTCTGTGAGTATGTATGGAAAGTTCAAGATCAAGTACTTTTGGGCCAGAAATATCTTCAGTAGGTCAAATATATGTCTGGCTGAAATGTGTGTTTCATTGCAATACTTAAATTTTGTAACTTGTTCTTCTTTGCATCGAAAAGAAAAGATAAAACACAAGTGCTTTCCCATGCATTTCCATTCTACAACTAATTGATTTGTGTTTTGACGAGAAAACATTACAAAAGTGATCGATTTACAATGCATAAACGAACTTGTTCCTTTGTGCAACGAAGAGATTTGCAATTCATGTGCTTTAGGATTGCATTGTACATGCATGCAATAACTAACCTCTATGCAATTAAAAGAAAACACCTAAGATATGTTTCGATGCATTTGAATGACCTATCTGACTTGTTCCTCGTTATGCCTGTCCACGCGATAATTAACCTCTGCGCAATGAAAAGAAAACACCTAAGATGTGTTTAATTGCATTGCATGACCTATCTAACTTGTTCCTCGTTATACGTATGCAAAAAAATAACTAAACTCTGACCAATGAAAAGAAAACACCATAAGATGTGTTTCATAGCCATGCATGACATTTCAAACTTGTTCCTCGTTACGCATATGCTCGCAATAACTGACCTCTGTGCATTGAAAAGAAAACAACTAAGACGTGTTTCAATTGCATTGCAAGACATATCTAACTTCTTCCTCATTAGGCCTGTTCACGCAAAAACTAACCTCTGTGCAATGAAAAGAAAACACCTAAGATGTGTTTTCATTGCATTGCATGACCTTGTTCGGTGAACGTGATTTTATCAGCTACCACATGTTCCTGGATCAACATCATTGTTGATCCTGGATCAACTTTTCAATCAACCAAACAGATTTGAGGAACAAGTTTACAGTTTATGTCAATTTTAGGTTTAGATTTAGAACCAGAGTGAAGATACTTAAACATCAGTGTCATTCACCTTTGTACCTTCTGATAAGGGAAAAGTTATGAGTAGAGTTAGGTTTAGGGGTAGGGATTGGTTAAGGACAACATTTTTGGGACAGGAATGTTGATCCAGGGTCATCAAAATATGTTGATCCAGGACCATGTCTTACTTGAAAAAATCATGCTGACCAACTTGTTCCTAAGTTATGCATATGCACAAAAATAACTAAACTCTGAGCAATGAAAAGAAAACACCATAAGATGTGTTTCGTTGCATTGCATGATATATCTAACTTGTTTCTCGTAATGCATATGCACGCAATAACTAACCTCTGCGCGGTGAAAGGAAAACGCCTAAGATGTGTTTCATTGCACTACATGACCCATCTGACTCGTTCCTCGTCATGCAATATGCACTCAATAACTAACCTCTGCGCGGTGAAAGGAAAACGATTAAGACGTGTTTCAGTGCATTGCATGACCTATCTGACTTGTTCCTCGTCATGCAATATGCACGCAATAACTAACCTCTGCGCGGTGAAAGGAAAACGCCTAAGACATGTTTAAGTGCATTGCATGACCTATCTGACTTGTTCCTCGTCATGCAATATGCATGAGAGAAATAAACTCTGCGCGGTGAAAGGAAAACGCCTAAGACGTGTTTCAGTGCATTGCATGACCAATCTGGCTTGTTTTTCGTCATGCAATATGCACGCAATAACTAACCTCTGCGTGGTGAAAGGAAAACCCCTAAGACATGTTTCAGTGCATTTACAAGCCAGAAAGGAAAACCCCTAAGACGTGTTTCAGTGTATTGCATGACCTATCTGAATTGTGTTTCGTTATGCATATGCATGCAATAACCTCTGCGTGGTGAAAGGAAAACGCCTAAGACGTGTTTCAGTGCATTGCATGATCGATCTGACTTGTTCCTCGTTATGCATATGCATGCAATAACCTCTGCGAGGTGAAAGGAAAACGCCTAAGACGTGTTTCAGTACATTGCATGATCTATCTGAATTGTTCCTCGTTATGCAATATGCGTGCAAGAATTAAACTCTGCGCGGTGAAAAGAAAACGCCTAAGACGTGTTTCAGTGCATTGAATGACCTATCTGACTTGTTCCTCATCATGCAATATGCACGCAATAACCAACCTCTGCGCGGTGAAAGGAAAACGCCTAAGACGTGTTTCAGTGCATTGCATGACCTATTCATGCACAACCTATGCACAACCTATTCATCGTCATGCAATATGCATGCAAGATCTAAACTCTGCGCGGTGAAAGGAAACGCATAAGACGTGTTTCAGTATGACCTATCTGACTTGTTCCTCGTTATGCAATATGCGTGCAATAACTCTCCTCTGCGAGGTGAAAGGAAAACGCCTAAGACGTGTTTCAGTGCATTGCATGATCTATCTGACTTGTTCCTCGTCATGCAACATGCATAAAATAACCTCTGCGTGGTGAAAGGAAAACGCCTAAGACGTGTTTCAGTGCATTGCATGACCTATCTGACTTGTTCCTCGTCATGCAATATGCATGCAATAACCTCTGCGTGGTGAAAGGAAAACGCCTAAGACGTGTTTCAGTGCATTGCATGACCTATCTGATTTGTTCCTCGTCATGCAATATGCACGCAATAACTCTCCTCTGCGAGGTGAAAGGAAAACGCCTAAGACGTGTTTCAGTGCATTGCATGACCTATCTGACTTGTTCCTCGTCATGCAATATGCATGAGAGAAATAAACTCTGCGCGGTGAAAGGAAAACGCCTAAGACGTGTTTCAGTGCATTGCATGACCAATCTGGCTTGTTTTTCGTCATGCAATATGCACGCAATAACTAACCTCTGCGTGGTGAAAGGAAAACCCCTAAGACATGTTTCAGTGCATTTACAAGCCAGAAAGGAAAACCCCTAAGACGTGTTTCAGTGTATTGCATGACCTATCTGAATTGTGTTTCGTTATGCATATGCATGCAATAACCTCTGCGTGGTGAAAGGAAAACGCCTAAGACGTGTTTCAGTGCATTGCATGATCTATCTGACTTGTTCCTCGTTATGCATATGCATGCAATAACCTCTGCGAGGTGAAAGGAAAACGCCTAAGACGTGTTTCAGTACATTGCATGATCTATCTGAATTGTTCCTCGTTATGCAATATGCGTGCAAGAATTAAACTCTGCGCGGTGAAAAGAAAACGCCTAAGACGTGTTTCAGTGCATTGAATGACCTATCTGACTTGTTCCTCATCATGCAATATGCACGCAATAACCAACCTCTGCGCGGTGAAAGGAAAACGCCTAAGACGTGTTTCAGTGCATTGCATGACCTATTCATGCACAACCTATGCACAACCTATTCATCGTCATGCAATATGCATGCAAGATCTAAACTCTGCGCGGTGAAAGGAAACGCATAAGACGTGTTTCAGTATGACCTATCTGACTTGTTCCTCGTTATGCAATATGCGTGCAATAACTCTCCTCTGCGAGGTGAAAGGAAAACGCCTAAGACGTGTTTCAGTGCATTGCATGATCTATCTGACTTGTTCCTCGTCATGCAACATGCATGCAATAACCTCTGCGTGGTGAAAGGAAAACGCCTAAGACGTGTTTCAGTGCATTGCATGACCTATCTGACTTGTTCCTCGTCATGCAATATGCATGCAATAACCTCTGCGTGGTGAAAGGAAAACGCCTAAGACGTGTTTCAGTGCATTGCATGACCTATCTGATTTGTTCCTCGTCATGCAATATGCACGCAATAACTCTCCTCTGCGAGGTGAAAGGAAAACGCCTAAGACGTGTTTCAGTGCATTGCATGACCTATCTGACTTGTTCCTCGTCATGCAATATGCACGCAATAACTCTCCTCTGCGAGGTGAAAGAAAAACGCCTAAGACGTGTTTCAGTGCATTGCATTATCTATCTGAATTGTTCCTCGTTATGCAATATGCGTGCAAGAACTAAACTCTGCGCGGTGAAAGGAAAACGCCTAAGACGTGTTTCAGTGCATTGCATGACCTATCTGGCTTGTTCCTCGTCATGCAATATGCACGCAATAACTAACCTTTGCATGCATGCATGACCTATCTGGCTTGTTCTTCGTCATGCAATATGCATTAATAACTAACCTCTGCTTGGTGAAAGGAAAAAGCCTAAGACATGTTTCAGTGCATTGCATGACCTATCTGACTTGTTCCTCGTCATGCAATATGCACGCAATAACTAACCTCTGCGCGGTGAAGGAAAACGCCTAAGACGTGTTTCAGAGCATTGCATGACCTATCTGACTTGTTCCTCGTTGCAATGAAAATATTTAATGTGATTTTGCATGCATTTTTATTTTACAAACTAATTTATTTGTGCACAGACGAGAAAACATCACATGAGATGTCACTTTACAGTGCATGGTATAGCTATTGAGCTCATTTCTGGTAAAAGGGTCCTCAAAAGTTTTTAAACATTATAAGTTTATAGACACATTTTGATGATATATAAGCTATACAAAGGTTCCTATTTGACCTACTGAACATAGTTCTGGCCCACAAGTACTAGATCTTCAACTTTCTAAACATACTCATTGACTCCTTTTGATGTTACTGAAGCCATACAAGAGTCCTTATTTTACCTAATGAACATATTAGCCACATGGATTGTTTAGATCTGACCCATTGAACTCATTTCTGGTCAAAGGGTACTTGATCGTTAGGTTACTATACATTGATTTTTACTACTGGTGATGTTTTATGAGCAGGAAAATATTTGACTGATATTTGACTGAACATATATCTCTCCCACGAGTACCTAATATAGAACTAGAGGTTTCTATTTGACCCACAAACATAGTCCTGGCCCACGAGTACTAGGTCTCGAACTTTCTATAAATTCTCAAAGACTATTTTTGATGCTTCTTAAGCCATAATAGAATGTCCACATCTTATGTTTTTAACTCATTTCTGGTCAAAGGGTCCTCAAATGTTTTTAAACAAGAAAAACTATGAGACTCCTTCTGATATTACATGAGCTATAGATAGATTCCTTTTTGACCTACTGAACATAGTTGTGGCACACGAGTACTTGATCTTGAATGGTCTAAACATACTCATTAACTCCTTTTGATGTCACTGAAGCCATACAAGAGTCCTTATTTTAACTACCTTTTGATGATACATAATCAAAATCAAAAATTGATTTGGGCCAGAAATCAATTGCCAAAAATTTTATAAAAACTCTATAGTAACCATTTGTGGACATAACCAACCACCTAGAAACACCATAGGAACCACACAGACGACCATAGTAACCACCTAAAACACCCTATCAACCACCCAGAACACCCTAGCATCACTCTAGCAACCACAGAGCAACCAACGAGAACACCTTAGCAACACCTAGCAACCAACCAGACCACCCTAGCAACTGCCTAGCAACACCCTGGCAACCACCCAGAACACCCTAGCAACCACCTAGCAACACCCTAGCAACCACACAGACTACCCTAACAACCGCCTAGCAACCATCCAGAACACTGTAGCAACCACCGGGAACACCCTAGCAACCGGGTGGTGAGATTTGCCAGTGCAAGCACCACTTCACATTTTCTTCTGGAAATGTGCCATAAATATGTTCCTGGAGGTCAAAAATTGACCTTGTCCTTCTTACAACATCAGAAGGAGTCTATAAGTTTATATTGTTATGGTAAAAAGGTCCTCAAAAGATTTCAAACAATATGAACATGAAATGTAATAAAATAATCGAATAGTTAAGAGCTAAATCATGCCAAAAACATTATAGAAACTCTATAGTAACTATAAGTGAACACTACCAACCACCTGGTAACACCATAGCAATGACCCAGAATACCATAGTAACCACCTAAAACACCCTAGCAACACCCTAGCAACCACCCAGAACACCCTAGCAGCAAACAAGAACACCCCAGCAACCACCTAGCAACACCCTAACAACCATCGAGAACAACCTGGCAACCGCATAGCAACACCCTAGCAACATTAGCACCTTGGCAACCACCCAGAATACCCTAGCAACCGCAAACAAACACCATAGCAACCACCCAGAATACCCTAATAAACGCCTAGAAACCACCAACAACACCGTAGCAACCACCGAGAAAACCCTAGCAACCGGGTGGTGAGATTTGCCACTTCAGGCTCCACTTCACATTTACTTCTGGAAATGTGCATTAAATGTGCTCCTGGTGGTCAAAAAATGACCTATGTATATCTAATATAACATCAGAAAGAGTCTAAAAGTTTATATTGTTTTAAACTTTTTGAGGAACCTTTGACCAGAAATGAGTTCATTGACATCATGAGAAGTAAATCCATCGGTATAAGAACCCAAAGATCAAATACCCATGGGCCATAAATGTGTTTCTGGAGGTCAAAAATTGACCTATGTATAGCTAATGCAATGCAGTCAGATATGGACTTCTCTATGGCTTAGGAAGCATCTGTTGGAGTCTATGAGTATATATGGAAAGTTCAAGATCAAGTACTTTTGGGCCAGAAATATGTTCAGTAGGTCAAATATCTTTCTGTCTGAAATGACATCATGAGAAGTAAAGCTCTCGGTATATTAGCCCAAAGATCAAATACCCGTATGCCATAAATGTGTTTCTGGAGGTCAAAAATTGACCTATGTATAGCTAATTTAACATCAGGAGTCTATAAGTTTATATTGTTTAAAACCTTTTGAGGAACCTTTGACCAGAAATGATTTCAATAGTTTCAGATATGGACTTCTCTATGGCTTAGGGAGCATCGACTGCAGTCTCTGAGTATGTATGGAAAGATCAAGATCAAGTTCTTTTGGGCCATAAACATGTTCAGTAGGTCAAATATTTGTCTGGCTGAAATGACATCAGGAGAATTAAATCTCTCGGTATATTAACCCAAAGATCAAGCACCCGTGTGCCATGAAAAGTGTTCCTGGAGGTCAAAAATTGACCTATGTAATATAACATCAGAATGTTATATTACATAGTCTATGAGTATGTATGGAAAGTTCAAGATCAAGTACTTTTGGGCCAGAAAAATGTTCTTTACGTAAAATATTTTTTCTGGCTGAAATGACATCATGAGAAGTAAGTCTCCAACCCACCACAACACCCTAGCAACCACCTAGCAACATCCTAGCAACCACCGAGAACACCCTAGCAACATACCAAACACCCAGCAACCATTTGGCAACACCCTAGCAACCACCAGGAACACCCCATCAACCGCCTAGTAACACCCTAGCAACCACCCGTAACACCACAGAAATCACACAGAATACCCTAAAAAACGCCTAGCAACCACCCAGAACACCGTAGCAACCTCCCAGAACACTCTAGCAACCGGGTGGTGAGATTTGCCGCTTCAAAATCCACTTCACGTTTTCTTCCGGAAATGTGCCATGAATGTGTTCTTGAAGGTCAAAAATTGACCTTTGTATATCTAATATAACATCAGAAGGAGTCAAAAAGTTTATATTGTTTTAAATTTTTTGAGGAACCTTTGACCAGAAATGAGTTCAATAGCTCAGATATGGACTTCTCTATGGCTTAGGAAGCATCTTTTGGAGTCTATGAGTATGAATGGAAAGTACAAGATCAAGTACTTTTGGGCCAGAAATATGTTCAGTAGGTCAAATATCTTTCTGGCTGAAATGACATCATGAGAAGTAAAGCTCTCGGTATATTAACCCAAAGATCAAATACCCGTGGGCCATAAATGTGTTTCTGGAGGTCAAAAATTGACCTATGTATAGCTAATGTAACATCAGGAGTCTATGAGTTTTTATTGTTTAAAAGCTTATGAAGAACCTTTTGACCAGAAATGAGTTCAATAGGTCAGATATGGACTTCTATGTATATGTAGGGAAGCATCTGTTGGAGTCTATGATTATGTATGGAAAGTTCAAGATCAAGTACTTTTGGGCTAGAAATATGTTCAGTTGGTCAAATATTTGTCTGGCTGAAATGACATCATGAGAAGTAAATCTCTCGGTATATTAACCCACAGATAAAGGAACCGTGGGCCATAAATGTGTTCCTGGAGGTCAAAAATTGACCTAAGTAAATATAACATCAGAAGGAGTCTATGAGTTTATATCGTTTTAAACGTTTTGAAGAACGTTTGACCAGAAATTAGTTCAAAAGGTCAGATATGGACTTTTCCATGGCTTAGGAAGCATCCATTGGAGTCTGTGAGTATGTATGGAAAGTTCAAGATCAAGTACTTTTGGGCCAGAAATATCTTCAGTAGGTCAAATATATGTCTGGCTGAAATTTGTGTTTCATTGCAATACTTAAATTTTCTAACTTGTTCTTCTTTGCATCGAAAAGAAAAGATAAAACACAAGTGCTTTCCCATGCATTTCCATTCTACAACTAATTGATTTATGTTTTGACGAGAAAACATTACAAAAGTGATCGATTTACAATGCATAAACGAACTTGTTCCTTTGTGCAACGAAGAGATTTGCAATTCATGTGCTTTAGGATTGCATTGTACATGCATGCAATAACTAACCTCTATGCAATTAAAAGAAAACACCTAAGATGTGTTTCGATGCATTTGAATGACCTATCTGACTTGTTCCTCGTTATGCCTGTCCACGCGATAATTAACCTCTGCGCAATGAAAAGAAAACACCTAAGATGTGTTTATTTGCATTGCATGACCTATCTAACTTGTTCCTCGTTATACGTATGCAAAAAAATCACTAAACTCTGACCAATGAAAAGAAAACACCATAAGATGTGTTTCATAGCCATGCATGACATTTCAAACTTGTTCCTCGTTACGCATATGCTCGCAATAACTAACCTCTGCGCGGTGAAAGGAAAACGCCTAAGATGTGTTTCATTGCACTACATGACCCATCTGACTCGTTCCTCGTCATGCAATATGCACTCAATAACTAACCTCTGCGCGGTGAAAGGAAAACGATTAAGACGTGTTTCAGTGCATTGCATGACCTATCTGACTTGTTCCTCGTCATGCAATATGCACGCAATAACTAACCTCTTGCGCGGTGAAAGGAAAACGCCTAAGACATGTTTAAGTGCATTGCATGACCTATCTGACTTGTTCCTCGTCATGCAATATGCATGAGAGAAATAAACTCTGCGCGGTGAAAGGAAAACGCCTAAGACGTGTTTCAGTGCATTGCATGACCAATCTGGCTTGTTCTTCGTCATGCAATATGCACGCAATAACTAACCTCTGCGTGGTGAAAGGAAAACCCCTAAGACATGTTTCAGTGCATTGCATGACCTATCTGACTTGTTCGTCGTTATGCAATATGCATGCAATAACCTCTGCGTTGTGAATTAAAACCCCTAAGACGTGTTTCAGTGTATTGCATGACCTATCTGAATTGTTTTTCGTTATGCAAATGCATGCAATAACCTCTGCGTGGTGAAAGGAAAACGCCTAAGACGGGTTTCAGTGCATTGCATGACCTATCTGACTTTTTCCTTGTCATGCAATATGCACGCAATAACTCTCCTCTGCGAGGTGAAAGGATAACGCCTAAGACGTGTTTCAGTACATTGCATGATCTATCTGAATTGTTCCTCGTTATGCAATATGCGTGCAAGAATTAAACTCTGCGCGGTGAAAAGAAAACGCCTAAGACGTGTTTCAGTGCATTGAATGACCTATCTGACTTGTTTCTCATCATGCAATATGCACGCAATAACCAACCTCTGCGCGGTGAAAGGAAAACGCCTAAGACGTGTTTCAGTGCATTGCATGACCTATCTGACCTATTCATCGTCATGCAATGTGCATGCAAGATCTAAACTCTGCGCGGTGATAGGAAACGCATAAGACGTGTTTCAGTATGACCTATCTGACTTGTTCCTCGTTATGCAATATGCGTGCAATAACTCTCCTCTGCGAGGTGAAAGGAAAACGCCTAAGACGTGTTTCAGTGCATTGCATGATCTATCTGACTTGTTCCTCGTCATGCAATATGCATGCAATAACCTCTGCGTGGTGAAAGGAAAACGCCTAAGACGTGTTTCAGTGCATTGCATGACCTATCTGACTTGTTCCTCGTCATGCAATATGCACGCAATAACTCTCCTCTGCGAGGTGAAAGGAAAACGCCTAAGACGTGTTTCAGTGCATTGCATGACCTATCTGACTTGTTCCTCGTTATGCAATATGCATGCAATAACCTCTGCGTGGTGAAAGGAAAACGCCTAAGACGTGTTTCAGTGCAATGCATTACCTATCTGACTTGTTCCTCGTCATGCAATATGCACGCAATAACTCTCCTCTGCGAGGTGAAAGAAAAACGCCTAAGACGTGTTTCAGTGCATTGCATTATCTATCTGAATTGTTCCTCGTTATGCAATATGCGTGCAAGAACTAAACTCTGCGCGGTGAAAGGAAAACGCCTAAGACGTGTTTCAGTGCATTGCATGACCTATCTGGCTTGTTCTTCGTCATGCAATATGCACGCAATAACTAACCTCTGCGTGGTTAAAGGAAAACGCCTAAGACATGTTTTAGTGCATTGCATGACCTATCTGACTTGTTCCTCGTCATGCAATATGCACGCAATAACTAACCTTTGCATGCATGCATGACCTATCTGGCTTGTTCTTCGTCATGCAATATGCATTAATAACTAACCTCTGCTTGGTGAAAGGAAAAACCCTAAGACATGTTTCAGTGCATTGCATGACCTATCTGACTTGTTCCTCGTCATGCAATATGCACGCAATAACTAACCTCTGCGCGGTGAAGGAAAACGCCTAAGACGTGTTTCAGTGCATTGCATGACCTATCTGACTTGTTCCTCGTTGCAATGAAAATATTTAATGTGATTTTGCATGCATTTTTATTTTACAAACTAATTTATTTGTGCACAGACGAGAAAACATCACATGAGATGTCACTTTACAGTGCATGGTATAGCTATTGAGCTCATTTCTGGTAAAAGGGTCCTCAAAAGTTTTTAAACATTATAAGTTTATAGACACATTTTGATGATATATAAGCTATACAAAGGTTCCTATTTGACCTACTGAACATAGTTCTGGCCCACAAGTACTAGATCTTCAACTTTCTAAACATACTCATTGACTCCTTTTGATGTTACTGAAGCCATACAAGAGTCCTTATTTTACCTAATGAACATATTAGCCACATGGATTGTTTAGATCTGACCCATTGAACTCATTTCTGGTCAAAGGGTACTTGATCGTTAGGTTACTATACATTGATTTTTACTACTGGTGATGTTTTATGAGCAGGAAAATATTTGACTGATATTTGACTGAACATATATCTCTCCCACGAGTACCTAATATAGAACTAGAGGTTTCTATTTGACCCACAAACATAGTCCTGGCCCACGAGTACTAGGTCTCGAACTTTCTATAAATTCTCAAAGACTATTTTTGATGCTTCTTAAGCCATAATAGAATGTCCACATCTTATGTTTTTAACTCATTTCTGGTCAAAGGGTCCTCAAATGTTTTTAAACAAGAAAAACTATGAGACTCCTTCTGATATTACATGAGCTATAGATAGATTCCTTTTTGACCTACTGAACATAGTTGTGGCACACGAGTACTTGATCTTGAATGGTCTAAACATACTCATTAACTCCTTTTGATGTCACTGAAGCCATACAAGAGTCCTTATTTTAACTACCTTTTGATGATACATAATCAAAATCAAAAATTGATTTGGGCCAGAAATCAATTGCCAAAAACTTTATAAAAACTCTATAGTAACCATTTGTGGACATTACCAACCACCTAGAAACACCATAGGAACCACACAGACGACCATAGTAACCACCTAAAACACCCTAGCAACCACCCAGAACACCCTAGCATCACTCTAGCAACCACAGAGCAACCAACGAGAACACCTTAGCAACACCTAGCAACCAACCAGACCACCCTAGCAACCGCCTAGCAACACCCTGGCAACAACCCAGAACACCCTAGCAACCACCTAGCAACACCCTAGCAACCACACAGACTGCCCTAACAACCGCCTAGCAACCATCCAGAACACTGTAGCAACCACCGGGAACACCCTAGCAACCGGGTGGTGAGATTTGCCAGTGCAAGCACCACTTCACATTTTCTTCTGGAAATGTGCCATAAATATGTTCCTGGAGGTCAAAAATTGACCTTGTCCTTCTTACAACATCAGAAGGAGTCTATAAGTTTATATTGTTATGGTAAAAAGGTCCTCAAAAGATTTCAAACAATATAAACATGAAATGTAATAAAATAATCGAATAGTTAAGAGCTAAATCATGCCAAAAACATTATAGAAACTCTATAGTAACTATAAGTGAACACTACCAACCACCTGGTAACACCATAGCAATGACCCAGAATACCATAGTAACCACCTAAAACACCCTAGCAACACCCTAGCAACCACCCAGAACACCCTAGCAGCAAACAAGAACACCCCAGCAACCACCTAGCAACAACCTAACAACCATCGAGAACAACCTGGCAACCGCATAGCAACACCCTAGCAACATTAGCACCTTGGCAACCACCCAGAATACCCTAGCAACCGCATACAAACATCATAGCAACCACTCAGAATACCCTAATAAACGCCTAGAAACCACCAACAACACCGTAGCAACCACCCAGAAAACCCTAGCAACCGGGTGGTGAGATTTGCCACTTCAGGCTCCACTTCACATTTACTTCTGGAAAAGTGCATTAAATGTGCTCCTGGTGGTCAAAAAATGACCTATGTATATCTAATATAACATCAGAAATAGTCTAAAAGTTTATATTGTTTTAAACTTTTTGAGGAACCTTTGACCAGAAATGAGTTCATTGACATCATGAGAAGTAAATCCATCGGTATATGAACCCAAAGATCAAATACCCATGGGCCATAAATGTGTTTCTGGAGGTCAAAAATTGACCTATGTATAGCTAATGCAATGCAGTCAGATATGGACTTCTCTATGGCTTAGGAAGCATCTGTTGGAGTCTATGAGTATATATGGAAAGTTCAAGATCAAGTACTTTTGGGCCAGAAATATGTTCAGTAGGTCAAATATCTTTCTGTCTGAAATGACATCATGAGAAGTAAAGCTCTCGGTATATTAGCCCAAAGATCAAATACCCGTATGCCATAAATGTGTTTCTGGAGGTCAAAAATTGACCTATGTATAGCTAATTTAACATCAGGAGTCTATAAGTTTATATTGTTTAAAACCTTTTGAGGAACCTTTGACCAGAAATGATTTTATTAGCTAAGATATGAACTTCTCTGTGGCTTAGGAAGGATCTGTTGTAAGATTGGAAAATACAAGATCAAGTACTTTGGGCCAGAGATATGTTCAGTAGGTCAAATATCTTTCCGGCTGAAATGACATCATGAAAAGTAAAGCTCTCGGTATATTAACCCAAAGATCAAATACCCGTATGCCATGAATATGTTACTGGAGGTCAAAAATTGACCCATGTATAGCTAATGTAACATCAGAAGTCTATAAGTTTATATTGTTTAAAACATTTTGAGGAACCTTTGACCAGAAATGATTTCAATAGTTCAGATATGGACTTCTCTATGGCTTAGGAAGCATCGACTGGAGTCTATGAGCGTGTATGGAAAGTTCAAGATCAAGTACTATTGGGCCAGAAAAATGTTCTTTACATAAAATATTTTTTTCTGGCTGAAATGACATCATGAGAAGTAAGTCTCCAACCCACCACAACACCCTAGCAACCACCTAGCAACAACCTAGCAACCACCGAGAACACCCTAGCAACAAACCAGAACACGCCAGCAACCATTTGGCAACACCCTAGCAACCACCAGGAACACCCCAGCAACCGCCTAGTAACACCCTAGCAACCACCCGGAACACCATATCAATCACCCAGAATACCCTAAAAAACGCCTAGCAACCACCCCAGAATACCGTAGCAAACTCCCAGAACACTCTAGCAACCAGGTGGTGAGATTTGCCGCTTCAAGATCCACTTCACGTTTTCTTCTGGAAATGTGCCACAATGTGTTCCTGGAGGTCAAACATTGACCTATGTATATCTAATATAACATCAGAAGGAGTCAAAAAGTTTATATTGTTTTTACATTTTTTGAGGAACCCTTGACCAGAAATGAGTTCAATAGCTCAGATATGGACTTCTCTATGGCCTAGGAAGCATCTGTTGGAGTCTATGAATATGAATGGAAAATACAAGATCAAGTACTTTTGGGCCAGAAATATGTTCAGTAGGTCAAATATCTTTCTGGCTGAAATGACATCATGAGAAGTAAAGCTCTCGGTATATTAACCCAAAGATCAAATACCCGTGGGCCATAAATGTGTTTCTGGAGGTCAAAAATTGACCTATGTATATAGCTAATGTAACATCAGGAGTCTATGAGTTTTTATTGTTTAAAAGCTTATGAAGAACGTTTTGACCAGAAATGAGTTCAATAGGTCAGATATGGACTTCTATATGTATATGTAGGGAAGCATCTGTTGGAGTCTATGATTATGTATGGAAAGTTCAAGATCAAGTACTTTTGGGCTAGAAATATGTTCAGTAGGTCAAATATTTGTCTGGCTGAAATGACATCATGAGAAGGAAATCTCTCGGTATATTAACCCACAGATCAAGGAACCGTGGGCCATAAATGTGTTGCTGGAGTTCAAAAATTGACCTAAGTAAATATAACATCAGAAGGAGTCTATGAGTTTATATCGTTTTAAACTTTTTGAGGAACGTTTGACCAGAAATTAGTTCAAAAGGTCAGATATGGACTTTCCCATGGCTTAGGAAGCATCCATTGGAGTCTGTGAGTATGTATGGAAAGTTCAAGATCAAGTACTTTTGGGCCAGAAATATCTTCAGTAGGTCAAATATATGTCTGGCTGAAATGTGTGTTTCATTGCAATACTTAAATTTTCTAACTTGTTCTTCTTTGCATTGAAAAGAAAAGATAAAACACAAGTGCTTTCCCATGCATCTCCATTCTACAACTAATTAATTTGTGTTTTGACGAGAAAACATTACAAAAGTGATCGATTTACAATGCATAAATGAACTTGTTCCTTTGTGCAACGAAGAGATTTGCAATTCATGTGCTTTATGATTGCATTGTACATGCATACAATAACTAACCTCTATGCAATTAAAAGAAAACACCTAAGATGTGTTTCGATGCATTTGAATGACCTATCTGACTTGTTCCTCGTTATGCCTGTCCACGCGATAATTAACCTCTGCGCAATGAAAAGAAAACACCTAAGATGTGTTTAATTGCATTGCATGACCTATCTAACTTGTTCCTCGTTATACGTATGCAAAAAAATAACTAAACTCTGACCAATGAAAAGAAAACACCATAAGATGTGTTTCATAGCCATGCATGACATTTCAAACTTGTTCCTCGTTACGCATATGCTCGCAATAACTGACCTCTGTGCATTGAAAAGAAAACAACTAAGACGTGTTTCAATTGCATTGCAAGACATATCTAACTTCTTCCTCATTAGGCCTGTTCACGCAAAAACTAACCTCTGTGCAATGAAAAGAAAACACCTAAGATGTGTTTTCATTGCATTGCATGACCTTGTTCGGTGAACGTGATTTTATCAACTACCACATGTTCCTGGATCAACATCATTGTTGATCCTGGATCAACTTTTCAATCAACCAAACAGATTTGAGGAACAAGTTTACAGTTTATGTCAATTTTAGGTTTAGATTTAGAACCAGAGTGAAGATACTTAAACATCAGTGTCATTCACCTTTGTACCTTCTGATAAGGGAAAAGTTATGAGTAGAGTTAGGTTTAGGGGTAGGGATTGGTTAAGGACAACATTTTTGGGACAGGAATGTTGATCCAGGGTCATCAAAATATGTTGATCCAGGACCATGTCTTACTTGAAAAAATCATGCTGGCCAACTTGTTCCTAAGTTATGCATATGCACAAAAGTAACTAAACTCTGAGCAATGAAAAGAAAACACCATAAGATGTGTTTCGTTGCATTGCATGATATATCTAACTTGTTTCTCGTAATGCATATGCACGCAATAACTAACCTCTGCGCGGTGAAAGGAAAACGCCTAAGATGTGTTTCATTGCACTACATGACCCATCTGACTCGTTCCTCGTCATGCAATATGCACTCAATAACTAACCTCTGCGCGGTGAAAGGAAAACGATTAAGACGTGTTTCAGTGCATTGCATGACCTATCTGACTTGTTCCTCGTCATGCAATTATGCACGCAATAACTAACCTCTGCGCGGTGAAAGGAAAACGCCTAAGACATGTTTAAGTGCATTGCATGACCTATCTGACTTGTTCCTCGTCATGCAATATGCATGAGAGAAATAAACTCTGCGCGGTGAAAGGAAAACGCCTAAGACGTGTTTCAGTGCATTGCATGACCAATCTGGCTTGTTCTTCGTCATGCAATATGCACGCAATAACTAACCTCTGCGTGGTGAAAGGAAAACCCCTAAGACATGTTTCAGTGCATTGCATGACCTATCTGAATTGTTTTTCGTTATGCATATGCATGCAATAACCTCTGCGTGGTGAAAGGAAAACGCCTAAGACGTGTTTCAGTGCATTGCATGATCTATCTGACTTGTTCCTCGTTATGCATATGCATGCAATAACCTCTGCGAGGTGAAAGGAAAACGCCTAAGACGTGTTTCAGTGCATTGCATGAACTATCTGAATTGTTCCTCGTTATGCAATACGCGTGTAAGAACTAAACTCAGCGCGGTGAAAGGAAAACGCCTAAGACGTGTTTCAGTGCATTGCATGACCTATCTGACTTTTTCCTTGTCATGCAATATGCACGCAATAACTCTCCTCTGCGAGGTGAAAGGATAACGCCTAAGACGTGTTTCAGTACATTGCATGATCTATCTGAATTGTTCCTCGTTATGCAATATGCGTGCAAGAATTAAACTCTGCGCGGTGAAAGAAAACGCCTAAGACGTGTTTCAGTGCATTGAATGACCTATCTGACTTGTTCCTCATCATGCAATATGCACGCAATAACCAACCTCTGCGCGGTGAAAGGAAAACGCCTAAGACGTGTTTCAGTGCATTGTATGACCTATCTGACCTATTCATCGTCATGCAATATGCATGCAAGATCTAAACTCTGCGCGGTGAAAGGAAACGCATAAGACGTGTTTCAGTATGACCTATCTGACTTGTTCCTCGTTATGCAATATGCGTGCAATAACTCTCCTCTGCGAGGTGAAAGGAAAACGCCTAAGACGTGTTTCAGTGCATTGCATGACCTATCTGACTTGTTCCTCGTTATGCAATATGCATGCAATAACCTCTGCGTGGTGAAAGGAAAACGCCTAAGACGTGTTTCAGTGCAATGCATTACCTATCTGACTTGTTCCTCGTCATGCAATATGCACGCAATAACTCTCCTCTGCGAGGTGAAAGAAAAACGCCTAAGACGTGTTTCAGTGCATTGCATTATCTATCTGAATTGTTCCTCGTTATGCAATATGCGTGCAAGAACTAAACTCTGCGCGGTGAAAGGAAAACGCCTAAGACGTGTTTCAGTGCATTGCATGACCTATCTGGCTTGTTCTTCGTCATGCAATATGCACGCAATAACTAACCTCTGCGTGGTTAAAGGAAAACGCCTAAGACATGTTTTAGTGCATTGCATGACCTATCTGACTTGTTCCTCGTCATGCAATATGCACGCAATAACTAACCTTTGCATGCATGCATGACCTATCTGGCTTGTTCTTCGTCATGCAATATGCATTAATAACTAACCTCTGCTTGGTGAAAGGAAAAAGCCTGACATGTTTCAGTGCATTGCATGACCTATCTGACTTGTTCCTCGTCATGCAATATGCACGCAATAACTAACCTCTGCGCGGTGAAGGAAAACGCCTAAGACGTGTTTCAGTGCATTGCATGACCTATCTGACTTGTTCCTCGTTGCAATGAAAATATTTAATGTGATTTTGCATGCATTTTTATTTTACAATCTAATTTATTTGTGCACAGACGAGAAAACATCACATGAGATGTCACTTTACAGTGCATGGTATAGCTATTGAGCTCATTTCTGGTAAAAGGGTCCTCAAAAGTTTTTAAACATTATAAGTTTATAGACACATTTTGATGATATATAAGCTATACAAAGGTTCCTATTTGACCTATTGAACATAGTTCTGGCCCACAAGTACTAGATCTTCAACTTTCTAAACATACTCATTGACTCCTTTTGATGTTACTGAAGCCATACAAGAGTCCTTATTTTACCTAATGAACATATTAGCCACATGGATTGTTTAGATCTGACCCATTGAACTCATTTCTGGTCAAAGGGTACTTGATCGTTAGGTTACTATACATTGATTTTTACTACTGGTGATGTTTTATGAGCAGGAAAATATTTGACTGATATTTGACTGAACATATATCTCTCCCACGAGTACCTAATATAGAACTAGAGGTTTCTATTTGACCCACAAACATAGTCCTGGCCCACGAGTACTAGGTCTCGAACTTTCTATAAATTCTCAAAGACTATTTTTGATGCTTCTTAAGCCATAATAGAATGTCCACATCTTATGTTTTTAACTCATTTCTGGTCAAAGGGTCCTCAAATGTTTTTAAACAAGAAAAACTATGAGACTCCTTCTGATATTACATGAGCTATAGATAGATTCCTTTTTGACCTACTGAACATAGTTGTGGCACACGAGTACTTGATCTTGAATGGTCTAAACATACTCATTAACTCCTTTTGATGTCACTGAAGCCATACAAGAGTCCTTATTTTAACTACCTTTTGATGATACATAATCAAAATCAAAAATTGATTTGGGCCAGAAATCAATTGCCAAAAATTTTATAAAAACTCTATAGTAACCATTTGTGGACATAACCAACCACCTAGAAACACCATAGGAACCACACAGACGACCATAGTAACCACCTAAAACACCCTAGCAACCACCCAGAACACCCTAGCATCACTCTAGCAACCACAGAGCAACCAACGAGAACACCTTAGCAACACCTAGCAACCAACCAGACCACCCTAGCAACCGCCTAGCAACACCCTGGCAACCACCCAGAACACCCTAGCAACCACCTAGCAACACCCTAGCAACCACACAGACTACCCTAACAACCGCCTAGCAACCATCCAGAACACTGTAGCAACCACCGGGAACACCCTAGCAACCGGGTGGTGAGATGTGCCAGTGCAAGCACCACTTCACATTTTCTTCTGGAAATGTGCCATAAATATGTTCCTGGAGGTCAAAAATTGACCTTGTCCTTCTTACAACATCAGAAGGAGTCTATAAGTTTATATTGTTATGGTAAAAAGGTCCTCAAAAGATTTCAAACAATATAAACATGAAATGTAATAAAATAATCGAATAGTTAAGAGCTAAATCATGCCAAAAACATTATAGAAACTCTATAGTAACTATAAGTGAACACTACCAACCACCTGGTAACACCATAGCAATGACCCAGAATACCATAGTAACCACCTAAAACACCCTAGCAACACCCTAGCAACCACCCAGAACACCCTAGCAGCAAACAAGAACACCCCAGCAACCACCTAGCAACACCCTAACAACCATCGAGAACAACCTGGCAACCGCATAGCAACACCCTAGCAACATTAGCACCTTGGCAACTACCCAGAATACCCTAGCAACCGCAAACAAACACCATAGCAACCACCCAGAATACCCTAATAAACGCCTAGAAACCACCAACAACACCGTAGCAACCACCGAGAAAACCCTAGCAACCGGGTGGTGAGATTTGCCACTTCAGGCTCCACTTCACATTTACTTCTGGAAATGTGCATTAAATGTGCTCCTGGTGGTCAAAAAATGACCTATGTATATCTAATATAACATCAGAAAGAGTCTAAAAGTTTATATTGTTTTAAACTTTTTGAGGAACCTTTGACCAGAAATGAGTTCATTGACATCATGAGAAGTAAATCCATCGGTATAAGAACCCAAAGATCAAATACCCATGGGCCATAAATGTGTTTCTGGAGGTCAAAAATTGACCTATGTATAGCTAATGCAATGCAGTCAGATATGGACTTCTCTATGGCTTAGGAAGCATCTGTTGGAGTCTATGAGTATATATGGAAAGTTCAAGATCAAGTACTTTTGGGCCAGAAATATGTTCAGTAGGTCAAATATCTTTCTGTCTGAAATGACATCATGAGAAGTAAAGCTCTCGGTATATTAGCCCAAAGATCAAATACCCGTATGCCATAAATGTGTTTCTGGAGGTCAAAAATTGACCTATGTATAGCTAATTTAACATCAGGAGTCTATAAGTTTATATTGTTTAAAACCTTTTGAGGAACCTTTGACCAGAAATGATTTCAATAGTTTCAGATATGGACTTCTCTATGGCTTAGGAAGCATCGACTGCAGTCTCTGAGTATGTATGGAAAGATCAAGATCAAGTTCTTTTGGGCCATAAACATGTTCAGTAGGTCAAATATTTGTCTGGCTGAAATGACATCATGAGAAGTAAATCTCTCGGTATATTAACCCAAAGATCAAGCACCCGTGTGCCATGAAAAGTGTTCCTGGAGGTCAAAAATTGACCTATGTAATATAACATCAGAATGTTATATTACATAGTCTATGAGTATGTATGGAAAGTTCAAGATCAAGTACTTTTGGGCCAGAAAAATGTTCTTTACGTAAAATATTTTTCTGGCTGAAATGACATCATGAGAAGTAAGTCTCCAACCCACCACAACACCCTAGCAACCACCTAGCAACATCCTAGCAACCACCGAGAACACCCTAGCAACATACCAAACACCCAGCAACCATTTGGCAACACCCTAGCAACCACCAGGAACACCCCATCAACCGCCTAGTAACACCCTAGCAACCACCCGTAACACCACAGAAATCACACAGAATACCCTAAAAAACGCCTAGCAACCACCCAGAACACCGTAGCAACCTCCCAGAACACTCTAGCAACCGGGTGGTGAGATTTGCCGCTTCAAAATCCACTTCACGTTTTCTTCCGGAAATGTGCCATGAATGTGTTCTTGAAGGTCAAAAATTAACCTTTGTATATCTAATATAACATCAGAAGGAGTCAAAAAGTTTATATTGTTTTAAATTTTTTGAGGAACCTTTGACCAGAAATGAGTTCAATAGCTCAGATATGGACTTCTCTATGGCTTAGGAAGCATCTTTTGGAGTCTATGAGTATGAATGGAAAGTACAAGATCAAGTACTTTTGGGCCAGAAATATGTTCAATAGGTCAAATATCTTTCTGGCTGAAATGACATCATGAGAAGTAAAGCTCTCGGTATATTAACCCAAAGATCAAATACCCGTGGGCCATAAATGTGTTTCTGGAGGTCAAAAATTGACCTATGTATAGCTAATGTAACATCAGGAGTCTATGAGTTTTTATTGTTTAAAAGCTTATGAAGAACCTTTTGACCAGAAATGAGTTCAATAGGTCAGATATGGACTTCTATGTATATGTAGGGAAGCATCTGTTGGAGTCTATGATTAGGTATGGAAAGTTCAAGATCAAGTACTTTTGGGCTAGAAATATGTTCAGTTGGTCAAATATTTGTCTGGCTGAAATGACATCATGAGAAGTAAATCTCTCGGTATATTAACCCACAGATCAAGGAACCGTGGGCCATAAATGTGTTCCTGGAGGTCAAAAATTGACCTAAGTAAATATAACATCAGAAGGAATCTATGAGTTTATATCGTTTTAAACGTTTTGAAGAACGTTTGACCAGAAATTAGTTCAAAAGGTCAGATATGGACTTTTCCATGGCTTAGGAAGCATCCATTGGAGTCTGTGAGTATGTATGGAAAGTTCAAGATCAAGTACTTTTGGGCCAGAAATATCTTCAGTAGGTCAAATATATGTCTGGCTGAAATTTGTGTTTCATTGCAATACTTAAATTTTCTAACTTGTTCTTCTTTGCATCGAAAAGAAAAGATAAAACACAAGTGCTTTCCCATGCATTTCCATTCTACAACTAATTGATTTGTGTTTTGACGAGAAAACATTACAAAAGTGATCGATTTACAATGCATAAACGAACTTGTTCCTTTGTGCAACGAAGAGATTTGCAATTCATGTGCTTTAGGATTGCATTGTACATGCATGCAATAACTAACCTCTATGCAATTAAAAGAAAACACCTAAGATGTGTTTCGATGCATTTGAATGACCTATCTGACTTGTTCCTCGTTATGCCTGTCCACGCGATAATTAACCTCTGCGCAATGAAAAGAAAACACCTAAGATGTGTTTAATTGCATTGCATGACCTATCTAACTTGTTCCTCGTTATACGTATGCAAAAAAATCACTAAACTCTGACCAATGAAAAGAAAACACCATAAGATGTGTTTCATAGCCATGCATGACATTTCAAACTTGTTCCTCGTTACGCATATGCTCGCAATAACTGACCCCTGTGCATTGAAAAGAAAACAACTAAGACGTGTTTCAATTGCATTGCAAGACATATCTAACTTCTTCCTCATTAGGCCTGTTCACGCAAAAACTAACCTCTGTGCAATGAAAAGAAAACACCTAAGATGTGTTTTCATTGCATTGCATGACCTTGTTCGGTGAACGTGATTTTATCAACTACCACATGTTCCTGGATCAACATCATTGTTGATCCTGGATCAACTTTTCAATCAACCAAACAGATTTGAGGAACAAGTTTACAGTTTATGTCAATTTTAGGTTTAGATTTAGAACCAGAGTGAAGATACTAAAACATCAGTGTCATTCACCTTTGTACCTTCTGATAAGGGAAAAGTTATGAGTAGAGTTAGGTTTAGGGGTAGGGATTGGTTAAGGACAACATTTTTGGGACAGGAATGTTGATCCAGGGTCATCAAAATATGTTGATCCAGGACCATGTCTTACTTGAAAAAATCATGCTGACCAACTTGTTCCTAAGTTATGCATATGCACAAAAATAACTAAACTCTGAGCAATGAAAAGAAAACACCATAAGATGTGTTTCGTTGCATTGCATGATATATCTAACTTGTTTCTCGTAATGCATATGCACGCAATAACTAACCTCTGCGCGGTGAAAGGAAAACGCCTAAGATGTGTTTCATTGCACTACATGACCCATCTGACTCGTTCCTCGTCATGCAATATGCACTCAATAACTAACCTCTGCGCGGTGAAAGGAAAACGATTAAGACGTGTTTCAGTGCATTGCATGACCTATCTGACTTGTTCCTCGTCATGCAATATGCACGCAATAACTAACCTCTGCGCGGTGAAAGGAAAACGCCTAAGACATGTTTAAGTGCATTGCATGACCTATCTGACTTGTTCCTCGTCATGCAATATGCATGAGAGAAATAAACTCTGCGCGGTGAAAGGAAAACGCCTAAGACGTGTTTCAGTGCATTGCATGACCAATCTGGCTTGTTCTTCGTCATGCAATATGCATGCAATAACTAACCTCTGCGTGGTGAAAGGAAAACCCCTAAGACATGTTTCAGTGCATTGCATGACCTATCTGACTTGTTCGTCGTTATGCAATATGCATGCAATAACCTCTGCGTTGTGAAAGGAAAACCCCTAAGACGTGTTTCAGTGTATTGCATGACCTATCTGAATTGTTTTTCGTTATGCATATGCATGCAATAACCTCTGCGTGGTGAAAGGAAAACGCCTAAGACGTGTTTCAGTGCATTGCATGATCTATCTGACTTGTTCCTCGTTATGCATATGCATGCAATAACCTCTGCGAGGTGAAAGGAAAACGCCTAAGACGTGTTTCAGTGCATTGCATGAACTATCTGAATTGTTCCTCGTTATGCAATACGCGTGTAAGAACTAAACTCAGCGCGGTGAAAGGAAAACGCCTAAGACGTGTTTCAGTGCATTGCATGACCTATCTGACTTTTTCCTTGTCATGCAATATGCACGCAATAACTCTCCTCTGCGAGGTGAAAGGATAACGCCTAAGACGTGTTTCAGTACATTGCATGATCTATCTGAATTGTTCCTCGTTATGCAATATGCGTGCAAGAATTAAACTCTGCGCGGTGAAAAGAAAACGCCTAAGACGTGTTTCAGTGCATTGAATGACCTATCTGACTTGTTCCTCATCATGCAATATGCACGCAATAACCAACCTCTGCGCGGTGAAAGGAAAACGCCTAAGACGTGTTTCAGTGCATTGCATGACCTATCTGACCTATTCATCGTCATGCAATATGCATGCAAGATCTAAACTCTGCGCGGTGAAAGGAAACGCATAAGACGTGTTTCAGTATGACCTATCTGACTTGTTCCTCGTTATGCAATATGCGTGCAATAACTCTCCTCTGCGAGGTGAAAGGAAAACGCCTAAGACGTGTTTCAGTGCATTGCATGATCTATCTGACTTGTTCCTCGTCATGCAATATGCATGCAATAACCTCTGCGTGGTGAAAGGAAAACGCCTAAGACGTGTTTCAGTGCATTGCATGACCTATCTGGCTTGTTCTTCGTCATGCAATATGCACGCAATAACTAACCTCTGCGTGGTTAAAGGAAAACGCCTAAGACATGTTTTAGTGCATTGCATGACCTATCTGACTTGTTCTTCGTCATGCAATATGCATTAATAACCCTTGTGTTATGTTGGATTTCTGTGTACACCCCTTATGGTTCGGGTCAAATTGACCCTAATTGGATTCAATACAATTCCTCAAAAATCACACTATGAAAACCAACAAAGATTCAGGTTCAAACTGTAAACTTTTAAAATCAACATTTTTCAAATATTCCAAAAAATATATATCTGAAGATATGATTTAATGAACATGTGTTTTAACCATTTTTTAAAACTGTTTTGTTTTGACAAAATTTGAAAATGAACAATATGCTGACTTGTTTTGCATATATATTTTTTTGTGCATAGAACATAATAATTGAACAATTAAATGTAGCTGTATAATGAAACAAACTTAACTCATTAAAAAAAAATCAAGAAGTCAAAAAGTTACATAAAGTCAGGAAGTTACTTTTCACATGATGAGCACACAGCAAGTGTGTGCTTTCTGCATGTGTTTCTTGCACTTCACACACATCGTGCTGGTTTTGCTGTAATGCCTAGGTGGGCACTCCACTTACACTTTAGAACTGGAGTTGATGCCCTGACATACATAAAATAAATGTTTTTTTATTTTGTGTCTGTACAGTTGCTTTTGAATAGCTGCCTATGAGGGTCAAACTGACCCGCGAACATCACAAACCTAATAGTAATTTAGTTTGTATATGTCAAAAAACACCAGCATGTTGAAACTTTTTTAGCTTCATAAGGTAGTAAAAAAATAAATAACAAAATATAACCACTAAATGTTATTATTTTGGGTCGGTACAGTTGCATTAGAGCGTTAAAATATGCGGGTCAAATTGACCCGTGAACATCAAAAACGTAATAGTAATTTTGTTTGTATATGTCAAAAAACACCAGCATGTTGAAACTTTGCATGCATGTTTATGATGATAAATGAGAAAAAGTCACAAAATATCAAGAAAAAAAAACAAAGGTTTAATAATATATCAGGTAGCTTGAAAAAATAAATGAAAGGTAATTTTTACCATCTGTGGCTGACAAAATATTTTTCTGTATTGAAATAAGTGTGGAAACCCTAATTTTTTAGCTTCATAAGGTAGTAAAAAGATAAAATAACAAAATATAACCAATAAATATTATTATTTTGGGTCGGTACACAGTTGCATTAGAGCGTTATAATATGCGGGTCAAATTGACCCGCGAACATCACGAACGTAATAGTAATTATTTTTGTATATGTCAAAAAACACCAGAATGTTGAAACTTTGCATGCATGTTCATGAGGATAAATGAGAAAAAGTCACAAAATATCAAGAAAAAATATATAGGTTAACCAGTATTTCCAACAACTAGAAAATCTAAACGGGTCAAATTGACCCGCAACATAACACAAGGGATAACTAACCTCTGCTTGGTGAAAGGAAAACGCCTAAGACGTGTTTCAGTGCATTGCATTATCTATCTGAATTGTTCCTCGTTATGCAATATGCGTGCAAGAACTAAACTCTGCGCGGTGAAAGGAAAACGCCTAAGACGTGTTTCAGTGCATTGCATGACCTATCTGGCTTGTTCTTCGTCATGCAATATGCACGCAATAACTAACCTCTGCGTGGTCAAAGGAAAACGCCTAAGACATGTTTTAGTGCATTGCATGACCTATCTGACTTGTTCCTCGTCATGCAATATGCACGCAATAACTAACCTTTGCATGCATGCATGACCTATCTGGCTTGTTCTTCGTCATGCAATATGCATTAATAACTAACCTCTGCTTGGTGAAAGGAAAAAGCCTAAGACATGTTTCAGTGCATTGCATGACCTATCTGACTTGTTCCTCGTCATGCAATATGCACGCAATAACTAACCTCTGCGTTGTGAAGGAAAACGCCTAAGACGTGTTTCAGTGCATTGCATGACCTATCTGACTTGTTCCTCGTTGCAATGAAAATATTTAATGTGATTTTGCATGCATTTTTATTTTACAAACTAATTTATTTGTGCACAGACGAGAAAACATCACATGAGATGTCACTTTACAGTGCATGGTATAGCTATTGAGCTCATTTCTGGTAAAAGGGTCCTCAAAAGTTTTTAAACATTATAAGTTTATAGACACATTTTGATGATATATAAGCTATACAAAGGTTCCTATTTGACCTACTGAACATAGTTCTGGCCCACAAGTACTAGATCTTCAACTTTCTAAACATACTCATTGACTCCTTTTGATGTTACTGAAGCCATACAAGAGTCCTTATTTTACCTAATGAACATATTAGCCACATGGATTGTTTAGATCTGACCCATTGAACTCATTTCTGGTCAAAAGGGTACTTGATCGTTAGGTTACTATACATTGATTTTTACTACTGGTGATGTTTTATGAGCAGGAAAATATTTGACTGATATTTGACTGAACATATATCTCTCCCACGAGTACCTAATATAGAACTAGAGGTTTCTATTTGACCCACAAACATAGTCCTGGCCCACGAGTACTAGGTCTCGAACTTTCTATAAATTCTCAAAGACTATTTTTGATGCTTCTTAAGCCATAATAGAATGTCCACATCTTATGTTTTTAACTCATTTCTGGTCAAAGGGTCCTCAAATGTTTTTAAACAAGAAAAACTATGAGACTCCTTCTGATATTACATGAGCTATAGATAGATTACTTTTTGACCTACTGAACATAGTTGTGGCACACGAGTACTTGATCTTGAATGGTCTAAACATACTCATTAACTCCTTTTGATGTCACTGAAGCCATACAATAGTCCTTATTTTAACTACCTTTTGATGATACATAATCAAAATCAAAAATTGATTTGGGCCAGAAATCAATTGCCAAAAACTTTATAAAAACTCTATAGTAACCATTTGTGGACATTACCAACCACCTAGAAACACCATAGGAACCACACAGACGACCATAGTAACCACCTAAAACACCCTAGCAACCACCCAGAACACCCTAGCATCACTCTAGCAACCACAGAGCAACCAACGAGAACACCTTAGCAACACCTAGCAACCAACCAGACCACCCTAGCAACCGCCTAGCAACACCCTGGCAACCACCCAGAACACCCTAGCAACCACCTAGCAACACCCTAGCAACCACACAGACTAACCTAACAACCGCCTAGCAACCATCCAGAACACTGTAGCAACCACCGGGAACACCTAAGCAACCGGGTGGTGAGATTTGCCAGTGCAAGCACCAATTCACATTTTCTTCTGGAAATGTGCCATAAATATGTTCCTGGAGGTCAAAAATTGACCTTGTCCTTCTTACAACATCAGAAGGAGTCTATAAGTTTATATTGTTATGGTAAAAAGGTCCTCAAAAGATTTCAAACAATATAAACATGAAATGTAATAAAATAATCGAATAGTTAAGAGCTAAATCATGCCAAAAACATTATAGAAACTCTATAGTAACTATAAGTGAACACTACCAACCACCTGGTAACACCATAGCAATGACCCAGAATACCATAGTAACCACCTAAAACACCCTAGCAACACCCTAGCAACCACCCAGAACACCCTAGCAGCAAACAAGAACACCCCAGCAACCACCTAGCAACACCCTAACAACCATCGAGAACAACCTGGCAACCGCATAGCAACACCCTAGCAACATTAGCACCTTGGCAACCACCCAGAATACCCTAGCAACCGCATACAAACACCATAGCAACCACCCAGAATACCCTAATTAAACGCCTAGAAACCACCAACAACACCGTAGCAACCACCGAGAAAACCCTAGCAACCGGGTGGTGAGATTTGCCACTTCAGGCTCCACTTCACATTTACTTCTGGAAATGTGCATTAAATGTGCTCCTGGTGGTCAAAAAATGACCTATGTATATCTAATATAACATCAGAAAGAGTCTAAAAGTTTATATTGTTTTAAACTTTTTGAGGAACCTTTGACCAGAAATGAGTTCATTGACATCATGAGAAGTAAATCCATCGGTATATGAACCCAAAGATCAAATACCCATGGGCCATAAATGTGTTTCTGGAGGTCAAAAATTGACCTATGTATAGCTAATGCAATGCAGTCAGATATGGACTTCTCTATGGCTTAGGAAGCATCTGTTGGAGTCTATGAGTATATATGGAAAGTTCAAGATCAAGTACTTTTGGGCCAGAAATATGTTCAGTAGGTCAAATATCTTTCTGTCTGAAATGACATCATGAGAAGTAAAGCTCTCGGTATATTAGCCCAAAGATCAAATACCCGTATGCCATAAATGTGTTTCTGGAGGTCAAAAATTGACCTATGTATAGCTAATTTAACATCAGGAGTCTATAAGTTTATATTGTTTAAAACCTTTTGAGGAACCTTTGACCAGAAATGATTTCAATAGTTTCAGATATGGACTTCTCTATGGCTTAGGAAGCATCGACTGCAGTTTCTGAGTATGTATGGAAAGATCAAGATCAAGTTCTTTTGGGCCATAAACATGTTCAGTAGGTCAAATATTTGTCTGGCTGAAATGACATCATAAGAAGTAAATCTCTCGGTATATTAACCCAAAGATCAAGCACCCGTGTGCCATGAAAAGTGTTCCTGGAGGTCAAAAATTGACCTATGTAATATAACATCAGAATGTTATATTACATAGTCTATGAGTATGTATGGAAAGTTCAAGATCAAGTACTTTTGGGCCAGAAAAATGTTCTTTACGTAAAATATTTTTCTGGCTGAAATGACATCATGAGAAGTAAGTCTCCAACCCACCACAACACCCTAGCAACCACCTAGCAACATCCTAGCAACCACCGAGAACACCCTAGCAACATACCAAACACCCAGCAACCATTTGGCAACACCCTAGCAACCACCAGGAACACCCCATCATCACCTGGCTGAAATGACATCATGAGAAGTAAATCTCTCGGTATATTAACCCACAGATCAAGGAACCGTGGGCCATAAATGTGTTCCTGGAGGTCAAAAATTGACCTAAGTAAATATAACATCAGAAGGAGTCTATGAGTTTATATCGTTTTAAACGTTTTGAAGAACGTTTGACCAGAAATTAGTTCAAAAGGTCAGATATGGACTTTTCCATGGCTTAGGAAGCATCCATTGGAGTCTGTGAGTATGTATGGAAAGTTCAAGATCAAGTACTTTTGGGCCAGAAATATCTTCAGTGAGTCAAATATATGTCTGGCTGAAATTTGTGTTTCATTACAATACTTAAATTTTCTAACTTGTTCTTCTTTGCATCGAAAAGAAAAGATAAAACACAAGTGCTTTCCCATGCATTTCCATTCTACAACTAATTGATTTGTGTTTTGACGAGAAAACATTACAAAAGTGATCGATTTACAATGCATAAACGAACTTGTTCCTTTGTGCAACGAAGAGATTTGCAATTCATGTGCTTTAGGATTGCATTGTACATGCATGCAATAACTAACCTCTATGCAATTAAAAGAAAACACCTAAGATGTGTTTCGATGCATTTGAATGACCTATCTGACTTGTTCCTCGTTATGCCTGTTCACGCGATAATTAACCTCTGCGCAATGAAAAGAAAACACCTAAGATGTGTTTCATTGCATTGCATGACCTATCTAACTTGTTCCTCGTTATACGTATGCACAAAAATAACTAAACTCTGACCAATGAAAAGAAAACACCATAAGATGTGTTTCATAGCCATGCATGACATTTCAAACTTGTTCCTCGTTACGCATATGCTCGCAATAACTGACCTCTGTGCATTGAAAAGAAAACAACTAAGATGTGTTTCAATTGCATTGCAAGACATATCTAACTTCTTCCTCATTAGGCCTGTTCACGCAAAAACTAACCTCTGTGCAATGAAAAGAAAACACCTAAGATGTGTTTTCATTGCATTGCATGACCTATCTAACTTGTTCGGTGAACGTGATTTCATCAACTACCACATGTTCCTGGATCAACATCATTGTTGATCCTGGATCAACTTTTCAATCAACCAAACAGATTTGAGGAAGAAGTTTACAGTTTATGTCAATTTTAGGTTTAGATATAGAACCAGAGTGAAGTACTTAAATATCAGTGTCATTCACCTTTGTACCTTCTCATAAGGGAAAAGTTATGAGTAGAGTTAGGTTTAGGGGTAGGGATTGGTTAAGGACAACATTTTTGGGACAGGAATGTTGATCCAGGATCATCAAAATATGTTGATCCAGGACCATGTCTTACTTGAAAAAATCATGCTGACCAACTTGTTCCTAAGTTATGCATATGCACAAAAATAACTAAACTCTGAGCAATGAAAAGAAAACAACATAAGATGTGTTTCGTTGCATTACATGATATATCTAACTTGTTTCTCGTAATGCATATGCACGCAATAACTAACCTCTGCGCGGTGAAAGGAAAACGCCTAAGATGTGTTTCATTGCACTGCATGACCTATCTGACTCGTTCCTCGTCATGCAATATGCACTCAATAACTAACCTCTGCGCGGTGAAAGGAAAACAACTAAGACGTGTTTCAGTGCATTGCATGACCTATCTGACTTGTTCCTCGTCATGCAATATGCACTCAATAACTAACCTCTGCGCGGTGAAAGGAAAACGACTAAGACGTGTTTCAGTGCATTGCATGACCAATCTGGCTTGTTCCTCGTCATGCAATATGCACGCAATAACTAACCTCTTGCGTGGTGAAAGGAAAAACCCTAAGACCTGTTTCAGTGCATTGTATGACCTATCTGACTTGTTCCTCGTTATGCAATATGCATGCAATAACCTCTGCGTGGTGAAAGGAAAACGCCTAACACGTGTTTCAGTGCATTGCATGACCTATCTGACTTGTTCCTCGTCATGCAATATGCAGGCAATAACTTTCCTCTGCGAGGTGAAAGGAAAACGCCTAAGACGTGTTTCAGTGCATTGCATTATCTATCTGAATTGTTCCTCGTTATGCAATATGCGTGCAAGAATTAAACTCTGCGCGGTGAAAGGAAAACGCCTAAGACGTGTTTCAGTGCATTGCATGACCTATCTGACTTGTTCCTCGTCATGCAATATGCACGCAATAACTCTCCTCTGCGAGGTGAGAGGAAAACGCCTAAGACGTGTTTCAGTGCATTGCATGATCTATCTGAATTGTTCCTCGTTATGCAATATGCTTGCAAGAATTAAACTCTGCGCGGTGAAAGGAAAACGCCTAAGACGTGTTTCAGTGCATTGCATGACCTATATGACTTGTTCCTCATCATGCAATATGCACGCAATAACCAACCTCTGCGCGGTGAAAGGAAAACGCCTAAGACGTGTTTCAGTGCATTGCATGACCTATCTGACCTATTCATCGTCATGCAATATGCATGCAAGATATAAACTCTGCGCGGTGAAAGGAAACGCATAAGACGTGTTTCAGTGCATTGCATGACCTATCTGGCTTGTACCTCGTTATGCAATATGCGTGCAATAACTCTCCTCTGCGAGGTGAAAGGAAAACGCCTAAGACGTGTTTTAGTGCATTGCATGATCTATCTGACTTGTTCCTCGTTATGCAATATGCATGCAATAACCTCTGCGTGGTGAAAGGAAAACGCCTAAGACGTGTTTCAGTGCATTATATGACCTATCTGACTTGTTCCTCGTCATGCAATATGCACGCATTAACTCTCCTCTGCGAGGTGAAAGGAAAACGCCTAAGACGTGTTTCAGTGCATTGCATTATCTATCTGAATTGTTCCTCGTTATGCAATATGCGTGCAAGAACTAAACTCTGCGCGTTGAAAGGAAAACGTCTAAGACGTGTTTCAGTGCATTGCATTATCTATCTGAATTGTTCCTCGTTATGCAATATGCGTGCAAGAACTAAACTCTGCGCGTTGAAAGGAAAACGTCTAAGACGTGTTTCAGTGCATTGCATGACCTATCTGGCTTGTTCTTCGTCATGCAATATGCACGCACGTTTAGATCTGACCCATTGAACTCATTTCTGGTCAAAGGGTACTTGATCGTTAGGTTACTATACATTGATTTTTACTACTTGTGATGTTTTATGAGCAAGAAGATATTTGACTGATATTTGACTGAACATATATCTCTCCCACGAGTACCTGATATTGAACTTTCTATACATACTAAATAGACTACTTCTTATGCTTCCTAGAACTAGAGGTTTCTATTTGACCCACAAACATAGTCCTGGCCCAAGAGTACTAGGTCTCGAACTTTCTATAAATTCTCAAAGACTATTTTTGATGCTTCTTAAGCCATAATAGAATGTCCACATCTTATGTATTTAACTCATTTCTGGTCAAAGGGTCCTCAAATGTTTTTAAACAAGAAAAACTATGAGACTCCTTCTGATATTACATGAGCTATAGATAGGTTCCTTTTTGACCTACTGAACATAGTTGTGGCACACGAGTACTTGATCTTGAATGGTCTAAACATACTCATTAACTCCTTTTGATGTCACTGAAGCCATACAAGAGTCCTTATTTTAACTACCTTTTGATGATACATAATCAAAATCAAAAATTGATTTGGGCCAGAAATCAATTGCCAAAAGCTTTATAAAAACTCTATAGTAACCATTTGTGGACATTACCAACCACCTAGAAACACCATAGGAACAACACAGACTACCATAGTAACCACCTAGAACACCCTAGCAGCAAACAAGAACACCCCAGCAACCACCTAGCAACACCCTAACAACCATCGAGAACAACCTGGCAACCGCATAGCAACACCCTAGCAACATTAGCACCTTGGCAACCACCCAGAATACCCTAGCAACCGCATACAAACATCATAGCAACCACTCAGAATACCCTAATAAACGCCTACACCGTAGCAACCACCCAGAAAACCCTAGCAACCGGGTGGTGAGATTTGCCACTTCAGGCTCCACTTCACATTTACTTCTGGAAATGTGCATTAAATGTGCTCCTGGTGGTCAAAAAATGACCTATGTATATCTAATATAACATCAGAAATAGTCTAAAAGTTTATATTGTTTTAAACTTTTTGAGGAACCTTTGACCAGAAATGAGTTCATTGACATCATGAGAAGTAAATCCATCGGTATATGAACCCAAAGATCAAATACCCATGGGCCATAAATGTGTTTCTGGAGGTCAAAAATTGACCTATGTATAGCTAATGCAATGCAGTCAGATATGGACTTCTCTATGGCTTAGGAAGCATCTGTTGGAGTCTATGAGTATATATGGAAAGTTCAAGATCAAGTACTTTTGGGCCAGAAATATGTTCAGTAGGTCAAATATCTTTCTGTCTGAAATGACATCATGAGAAGTAAAGCTCTCGGTATATTAGCCCAAAGATCAAATACCCGTATGCCATAAATGTGTTTCTGGAGGTCAAAAATTGACCTATGTATAGCTAATTTAACATCAGGCGTCTATAAGTTTATATTGTTTAAAACCTTTTGAGGAACCTTTGACCAGAAATGATTTCAATAGTTTCAGATATGGACTTCTCTATGGCTTTTGAAGCATCGACTGCAGTCTCTGAGTATGTATGGAAAGATCAAGATCAAGTTCTTTTGGGCCATAAACATGTTCAGTAGGTCAAATATTTGTCTGGCTGAAATGACATCATGAGAAGTAAATCTCTCGGTATATTAACCCAAAGATCAAGCACCCGTGTGCCATGAAAAGTGTTCCTGGAGGTCAAAAATTGACCTATGTAATATAACATCAGAATGTTACAGTTTTTTACAATCGCTATGACCATTTTTTCAATACTTTTAACAAATTTTCTAAACTCTTAACACACCAACACACCTACAACACACAATTGGCAAAACGGTTAATTTCATGCTCAAAATCACACACTGTAAACTAAACTCCAACACTAATTTTCAAAAAACAATAATCCACTAACACAATACACTATGTCTACCAAAACACTAACACATGTTCTCTTCCAACAGGGAATTTAGTCAATCATAGCACAATGTCACAAAAAACACTAACATGTGATGGAATTACAGAAACTTCATTATTTTATATATACAGTATGTCAGGTCTGCCCTTATACTATAGACAGTATATTGGATTGTTTATACAGTAAATTGTTTTGCACAGCAGTTTATTTTGAAGCTTCTCTACAGTTTTGTTTGGGTTTAGCAAATGTGTGCATTTTGTTTCCTGTGTTGTAGAAATTCAATACAAAAAAAAACCAAAACGAATGACCCTTCTCAGAATAGCAGAATAGAACGGTTTATGAAAAAAAATGAGACAGAGACAGAATTGGTGCAGTAAAGGCTTTATTTGCAACAGGACATTTCTGCAAGATAAAAAAAAATGCAATACTGGCCATTTACAGCATTACTGTATGTGAAAATACTACAGTATATTACATAGTCTATGAGTACGTATGGAAAGTTCAAGATCAAGTACTTTTGTGCCAGAAAAATGTTCTTTACGTAAAATATTTTTCTGGCTGACATGACATCATGAGAATTAAATCTCCAACCCACCAAAACACCCTAGCAACCACCTAGCAACATCCTAGCAACCACCGAGAACACCCTAGCAACATACCAGAACACCCCAGCAACCATATGGCAACACCCTAGCAACCACCAAGAACACCCCAGCAACCGCCTAGCAACACTCTAGCAACCACCCGGAACACCATAGCAATCACCCAGAATACCCTAAAAAACGCCTAGCAACCACCCAGAACACCGTAGCAAACTCCCAGAACACCTGAGCAACCGGGTGGTGAGATTTGCCGCTTCAAGCTCCCCTTCACGTTTTCTTCTGGAAATGTGCCACAATGTGTTCCTGGAGGTCAAACATTGACCTATGTATATCTAATATAACATCAGAAGGAGTCAAAAAGTTTATATTGTTTTAAATTTTTTGAGGAACCTTTGACCAGAAATTAGTTCAATAGGTCAGATATGGACATCTCTATGGCTTAGGAAGCATCTGTTGAAGAATATGAGTATGAATGGAAAGTACAAGATCAAGCACTTTTGGGCCAAAAAACATGTTCAGTAGGTCAAATATCTTTCTGGCTGAAATGACATCATGAAAAGTAAAGCTCTCGGTATATTAACCCAAAGATCAAATACCCGTGGGCCATAAATGTGTTCTGGAGGTCAAAAATTGACCTATGTATAGCTAATGTAACATCAGGAGTCTATAAGTTTATATTGTTTAAAACATTTTGAGGAACCTTTGACCAGAAATGATTTTATTAGCTAAGATATGAACTTCTCTGTGGCTTAGGAAGGATCTGTTGTAAGATTGGAAAATACAAGATCAAGTACTTTGGGCCAGAGATATGTTCAGTAGGTCAAATATCTTTCTGGCTGAAATGACATCATGAAAAGTAAAGCTCTCGGTATATTAACCCAAAGATCAAATACCCGTATGCCATGAATATGTTACTGGAGGTCAAAAATTGACCCATGTATAGCTAATGTAACATCAGAAGTCTATAAGTTTATATTGTTTAAAACCTTTTGAGGAACCTTTGACCAGAAATGATTTCAATAGTTCAGATATGGACTTCTCTATGGCTTAGGAAGCATCGACTGGAGTCTATGAGCATGTATGGAAAGTTCAAGATCAAGTACTATTGGGCCAGAAAAATGTTCTTTACATAAAATATTTTTTCTGGCTGAAATGACATCATGAGAAGTAAGTCTCCAACCCACCACAACACCCTAGCAACCACCTAGCAACAACCTAGCAACCACCGAGAACACCCTAGCAACAAACCAGAACACGCCAGCAACCATTTGGCAACACCCTAGCAACCACCAGGAACACCCCAGCAACCGCCTAGTAACACCCTAGCAACCACCCGGAACACCATATCAATCACCCAGAATACCCTGAAAAACGCCTAGCAACCACCCCAGAATACCGTAGCAAACTCCCAGAACACTCTAGCAACCAGGTGGTGAGATTTGCCGCTTCAAGATCCACTTCACGTTTTCTTCTGGAAATGTGCCACAATGTGTTCCTGGAGGTCAAACATTGACCTATGTATATCTAATATAACATCAGAAGGAGTCAAAAAGTTTATATTGTTTTTAAATTTTTTGAGGAACCTTTGACCAGAAATGAGTTCAATAGCTCAGATATGGACTTCTCTATGGCCTAGGAAGCATCTGTCTATGAGTATGAATGGAAAATACAAGATCAAGTACTTTTGGGCCAGAAATATGTTCAGTAGGTCAAATATCATTCTGGCTGAAATGACATCATGAGAAGTAAAGCTCTCGGTATATTAACCCAAAGATCAAATACCCGTGGGCCATAAATGTGTTTCTGGAGGTCAAAAATTGACCTATGTATAGCTAATGTAACATCAGGAGTCTTTGAGTTTTTATTGTTTAAAAGCTTATGAAGAACGTTTTGACCAGAAATGAGTTCAATAGGTCAGATATGGACTTCTATGTATATGTAGGGAAGCATCTGTTGGAGTCTATGATTATGTATGGAAAGTTCAAGATCAAGTACTTTTGGGCTAGAAATATGTTCAGTAGGTCAAATATTTGTCTGGCTGAAATGACATCATGAGAAGGAAATCTCTCGGTATATTAACCCACAGATCAAGGAACCGTGGGCCATAAATGTGTTGCTGGAGTTCAAAAATTGACCTAAGTAAATATAACATCAGAAGGAGTCTATGAGTTTATATCGTTTTAAACTTTTTGAGGAACGTTTGACCAGAAATTAGTTCAAAAGGTCAGATATGGACTTTCCCATGGCTTAGGAAGCATCCATTGGAATCTGTGAGTATGTATGGAAAGTTCAAGATCAAGTACTTTTGGGCCAGAAATATCTTCAGTAGGTCAAATATATGTCTGGCTGAAATGTGTGTTTCATTGCAATACTTAAATTTTCTAACTTGTTCTTCTTTGCATTGAAAAGAAAAGATAAAACACAAGTGCTTTCCCATGCATCTCCATTCTACAACTAATTAATTTGTGTTTTGACGAAAAAACATTACAAAAGTGATCGATTTACAATGCATAAACGAACTTGTTCCTTTGTGCAACGAAGAGATTTGCAATTCATGTGCTTTATGATTGCATTGTACATGCATACAATAACTAACCTCTATGCAATTAAAAGAAAACACCTAAGATGTGTTTCGATGCATTTGAATGACCTATCTGACTTGTTCCTCGTTATGCCTGTCCACGCGATAATTAACCTCTGCGCAATGAAAAGAAAACACCTAAGATGTGTTTAATTGCATTGCATGACCTATCTAACTTGTTCCTCGTTATACGTATGCAAAAAAATAACTAAACTCTGACCAATGAAAAGAAAACACCATAAGATGTGTTTCATAGCCATGCATGACATTTCAAACGTGTTCCTCGTTACGCATATGCTCGCAATAACTGACCTCTGTGCATTGAAAAGAAAACAACTAAGACGTGTTTCAATTGCATTGCAAGACATATCTAACTTCTTCCTCATTAGGCCTGTTCACGGATAAACTAACCTCTGTGCAATGAAAAGAAAACACCTAAGATGTGTTTTCATTGCATTGCATGACCTATCTAACTTGTTCGGTGAACGTGATTTCATCAACTACCACATGTTCCTGGATCAACATCATTGTTGATCCTGGATCAACTTTTCAATCAACCAAACAGATTTGAGGAAGAAGTTTACATTTTATGTCAATTTTAGGTTTAGATTTAGAACCAGAGTGAAGTACTTAAACATCAGTGTCATTCACCTTTGTACCTTCTGATAAGGGAAAAGGTATGAGTAGAGTTAGGTTTAGAGGTAGGAATTGGTTAAGGACTACATTTTTGGGACAGGAATGTTGATCCAGGGTCATCAAAATATGTTGATCCAGGACCATGTCTTACTTGAAAAAATCATGCTGACCAACTTGTTCCTAAGTTATGCATATGCACAAAAATAACTAAACTCTGAGCAATGAAAAGAAAACACCATAAGATGTGTTTCGTTGCATTGCATGATATATCTAACTTGTTTCTCGTAATGCATATGCACGCAATATCTAAACGGTGAAAGAAAAGCAGTGAAAGAAAGAAAGCGCGGTGAAAGAAAAACGCCTAAGATGTGTTTCATTGCACTGCATGACCTATCTGACTCGTTCCTCGTCATGCAATATGCACGCAATAACTAAACTCTGCGCGGTGAAAGGAAAATGACTAAGACGTGTTTCAGTGCATTGCATGATCTATCTGAATTGTTCCTCGTTATGCAATATGCGTGCAAGAATTAAACTCTGCGCGGTGAAAGAAAAACGACTAAGACGTGTTTCAGTGCATTGCATGACCTATCTGACTTGTTCCTCATCATGCAATATGCACGCAATAACCAACCTCTGCGCGGTGAAAGGAAAACGGCTAAGACGTGTTTCAGTGCATTGCATGACCTATCTGACCTATTCATCGTCATGCAATATGCATGCAAGATCTAAACTCTGCGCGGTGAAAGAAAACGCATAAGACGTGTTTCAGTGCATTGCATGACCTATCTGACTTGTTCCTCGTTATGCAATATGCATGCAATAACTCTCCTCTGCTAGGTGAAAGGAAAACGCCTAAGACGTGTTTCGGTGCATTGCATGACCTATCTGAATTGTACCTCGTTATGCAATATGCGTGCAAGAACTAAACTCTGCGCGGTGAAAGGAAAATGCCTAACGTGTGTTTTCATTGCATTGCATGACCTATCTAACTTGTTCGGTGTACGTGATTTCATCAACTACCATATGTTCCTGGATCAACATCATTGTTGATCCTGGATCAACTTTTCAATCAACCAAACAGATTTGAGGAAGAAGTTTACAGTTTATGTCAATTTTAGGTTTAGATTTAGAACCAGAGTGAAGTACTTAAACATCAGTGTAATTCACCTTTGTACCTTCTGATAAGGGAAAAATTATGAGTAGAGTTAGGTTTAGGGGTAGGGATTGGTTAAGGACAACATTTTTGGGACAGGAATGTTGATCCAGGGTCATCAAAATATGTTGATCCAGGACCATGTCTACTTGAAAGAATCATGCTGACCAACTTGTTCCTAAGTTATGCATATGCACAAAAATAACTAAACTCTGAGCAATGAAAAGAAAACACCATAAGATGTGTTTCGTTGCATTGCATGATATATCTAACTTGTTTCTCGTAATGCATATGCACTCAATAACTAACCTCTACGCGGTGAAAGGAAAACGCCTAAGACGTGTTTCAGTGCATTGCATGATCTATCTGACTTGTTCCTCGTCATGCAATATGCACGCAATAATTCTCCTCTGCGAGGTGAAAGGATAACGCCTAAGACGTGTTTCAGTACATTGCATGATCTATCTGAATTGTTCCTCGTTATGCAATATGCGTGCAAGAATTAAACTCTGCGCGATGAAAGGAAAACGCCTAAGACGTGTTTCAGTGCATTGCATGACCTATCTGACTCGTTCCTCGTCATGCAATATGCACTCAATAACTAACCTCTACGCGGTGAAAGGAAAACGACTAAGACGTGTTTCAGTGCATTGCATGACCTATATGACTTGTTCCTCGTCATGCAATATGCACGCAATAACTAACCTCTGCGCGGTGAAAGGAAAACGCCTAAGACGTGTTTAAGTGCATTGCATGACCTATCTGACTTGTTCCTCGTCATGCAATATGCATGCAAGAAATAAACTCTGCGCGGTGAAAGGAAAACGCCTAAGACGTGTTTCAGTGCATTGCATGACCTATCTGACTTGTTCCTCGTCATGCAATATGCACGCAATAACTAACCTCTGCGCGGTGAAAGGAAAACGCCTAAGACGTGTTTAAGTGCATTGCATGACCTATCTGACTTGTTCCTCGTCATGCAATATGCATGCAAGAAATAAACTCTGCGCGGTGAAAGGAAAACGCCTAAGACGTGTTTCAGTGCATTGCATGATCTATCTGAATTGTTCCTCGTCATGCAATATGCACGCAATAACTCTCCTCTGCGAGGTGAAAGGAAAACGCCTAAGACGTGTTTCAGTGCATTGCATGATCTATCTGAATTGTACCTCGTTATGCAATATGCGTGCAATGACTCTCTTCTGCGAGGTGAAAGGAAAACACCTAAGACGTGTTTCAGTGCATTGCATGACCTATCTGACTTGTTCCTCGTTATGCAATATGCATGCAATAACCTCTGCATGGTGAAAGGAAAACGCCTGAGACGTGTTTCAGTGCATTGCATGACCTATCTGACTTGTTCCTCGTCATGCAATATGCACGCAATAACTAAACTCTGCACGGTGAAAGGATAACGCCTAAGACGTGTTTCAGTGCATTGCATGATCTGGCTTGTTCTTCGTCATGCAATATGCACGCAATAACTAACCTCTGCGTGGTTAAAGGAAAACTTCTAAGACATGTTTTAGTGCATTGCATGACCTATCTGACTTGTTCCTCGTCATGCAATATGCACGCAATAATTAACCTTTGCATGCATGCATGACCTATCTGGATTGTTCTTCGTCATGCAATATGCATTAATAACTAATCCCTGCTTGGTGAAAGGGAAAAGCCTAAGACATATTTCAGTGCATTGCATGACCTATCGGACTTGTTCCTCGTTATGCAATATATATGCAATAACTAACCTCTGCGCGGCGAAGGAAAACGCCTAAGACGTGTTTCAGTGCATTGCCTGTCCTGTCTGACTTGTTCCTCATCATGCAATATGCACGCAATAACTAACCTCTGCGCGGTGAAAGGAAAACGCCTAAGACGTGTTTCAGTGCATTGCATGACCTATCTGACCAATTCATCGTCATGCAATATGCATGCAAGATCTAAACTCTGCGCGGTGAAAGGAAAACGCCTAAGACGTGTTTCAGTGCATTGCTTGACCTATCTGACTTGTTCCTCGTTATGCAATATGCATGCAATAACCTCTGCGCGGTGAAAGGAAAACGCCTAAGACGTGTTTCAGTGCATTGCATTATCTATCTGAATTGTTCCTCGTTATGCAATATGCGTGCAAGAACTAAACTCTGCGCGGTGAAAGGAAAATGCCTAAGACGTGTTTCAGTGCATTGCATGACCTATCTGACTTGTTCATTGTCATGCAATATGCACGCAATAACTAACCTCTGCGCGGTGAAATGAAAACGCCTAAGACGTGTTTCAGTGCTCTGACTTATTCATCGTTATGCAATATGCATGCAAGAACTAAACTCTGCACGGTGAAGTGATAACGCCTAAGACGTGTTTCAGTGCATTGCATGACCTATCTGGCTTGTTCTTCATCATGCAATATGCACGCAATAACTAACCTCTGCGTGGTTAAAGGAAAACGCCTAGGACATGTTTTAGTGCATTGCATGACCTATCTGACTTGTTCCTCGTCATGCAATATGCATTAATAACTAACCTCTGCGCGGTGAAATGAAAACGCCTAAGACGTGTTTCAGTGCATTGCATGACCTATCTGACTTATTCATCGTTATGCAATATGCATGCAAGAACTAAACTCTGCACGGTGAAAGGATAACGCCTAAGACGTGTTTCAGTGCATTGCATGACCTATCTGACTTGTTCCTCGTCATGCAATATGCACGCAATAACTAACCTCTGCGCGGTGAAATGAAAACGCCTAAGACGTGTTTCAGTGCTTTGCATGACCTATCTGACTTATTCATCGTTATGCAATATGCATGCAAGAACTAAACTCTGCACGGTGAAAGGATAACGCCTAAGACGTGTTTCAGTGCATTGCATGACCTATCTGGCTTGTTCTTCATCATGCAATATGCACGCAATAACTAACCTCTGCGTGGTTAAAGGAAAACGCCTAGGACATGTTTTAGTGCATTGCATGACCTATCTGACTTGTTCCTCGTCATGCAATATGCATTAATAACTAACCTCTGCGCGGTGAAATGAAAACGCCTAAGACGTGTTTCAGTGCATTGCATGACCTATCTGACTTATTCATCGTTATGCAATATGCATGCAAGAACTAAACTCTGCACGGTGAAAGGATAACGCCTAAGACGTGTTTCAGTGCATTGCATGACCTATATGACTTGTTCCTCGTCATGCAATATGCACGCAATAACTAACCTCTGCGCGGTGAAATGAAAACGCCTAAGACGTGTTTCAGTGCTTTGCATGACCTATCTGACTTATTCATCGTTATGCAATATGCATGCAAGAACTAAACTCTGCACGGTGAAAGGATAACGCCTAAGACGTGTTTCAGTGCATTGCATGACCTATCTGGCTTGTTCTTCATCATGCAATATGCACGCAATAACTAACCTCTGCGTGGTTAAAGGAAAACGCCTAAGACATGTTTTAGTGCATTGCATGACCTATCTGACTTGTTCCTCGTCATGCAATATGCACGCAATAACTAACCTTTGCATGCATGACTTATCTGGCTTGTTCTTCGTCATGCAATATGCATTAATAACTAACCTCTGCGCGGTGAAATGAAAACGCCTAAGACGTGTTTCAGTGCATTGCATGACCTTTCTGACTTATTCATCGTTATGCAATATGCATGCAAGAACTAAACTCTGCACGGTGAAAGGATAACGCCTAAGACGTGTTTCATTGCATTGCATGACCTATATGACTTGTTCCTCGTTGCAATGAAAATATATAATGTGATTTTGCATGCATTTTTATTTTACAAACTAATTTATTTGTGCACGGACGAGAAAACATCACATGAGATTTCACTTTACAGTGCATGGTATAGCTATTGAGCTCATTTCTGGTAAAAGGGTCCTCAAAAGTTTTTAAACAATATATGTTTATAGACTTATTTTGATGATATATAAGCTATACAAAGGTTCCTATTTGACCTACTGAACATAGTTATGGCCCACAAGTACTAGATCTTACATTTTCTAAACATATTCATTTACTCCTTTTGATGTTACTGAAGCCATACAAGAGTCCTTATTTTACCTAATGAACATATTAGCCACATGGATTGTTTAGATCTGACCCATTGAACTCATTTCTAGTCAAAGGGTACGTGATCGTTAGGTTACTATACATTGATTTTTACTACTTGTGATGATTTATGAGCAGGAAGATATTTGACTGATATTTGACAGAACATATATCTCTCCCACTAGTACCTGATATTGAACTTTCTATACATACTAAATAGACTACTTCTTATGCTTCCTAGAACTAGAGATTTCTATTTGACTCACAAACATAGTCCTGGCCCACGAGTACTAGGTCTTGAACTTTCTATAAATTCTCAAAGACTATTTTTTATGCTTCTTAAGCCATATAGAATGTCCACATCTTATGTATTTAACTCATTTCTGGTCAAAGGGTCCTCAAATGTTTTTAAACAAGAAAAACTGTGAGACTCCTTCTGATATTACATGAGCATAATTATTTACATAGCATAATTATATTACATAGGTTCCTTTTTGACCTACTGAACATAGTTGTGGCACACAAGTACTTGATCTTGAATGGTCTAAACATACTCATTAACTCCTTTTGATGTCACTGAAGCCATACAAGAGTCCTTATTTTAACTACCTTTTGATGATACATATTCAAAATCAAAAATTGATTTGGGCCAGAAATCAATTGCCAAAAACTTAAAAAAAAACTCTATCGTAACCATTTGTGGACATTACCAACCACCTAGAAACACCATAGGAACCACACAGACTACCATACTACAAAAACATTATAGAAACTCTATAGAAACTATAACTATAAACTCTACCAACCACCTGGTAACACCATAGCAATGACCCAGAATACCATAGTAACCACCTAAAACACCCTAGCAACCACCCAGAACACCCTAGCAGCAAACAAGAACACCTCAGCAACCACCTAGCAACACCCTAACAACCATCGAGAACAACCTGGCAACCGCATAGCAACACCCTAGCAACATTAGCACCTTGGCAACCACCCAGAATACCCTAGCAACCGCATACAAACAACATTGGCAACCACCCAGAATACCCTAATAAACGCCTAGAAACCACCAACAACACTGTAGCAACCACCCAGAAAACCCTAGCAACCGGGTGGTGAGATTTGCCACTTCAGGCTCCACTTCACATTTACTTCTGGAAATGTGCATTAAATGTGCTCCTGGTGGTCAAAAAATGACCTATGTATATCTAATATAACATCAGAAAGAGTCTAAAAGTTTATATTGTTTTAAACTTTTTGAGGAACCTTTGACCAGAAATGAGTTCATTGACATCATGGGAAGTAAATCCATCGGTATATGAACCCACAGATCAAGTACCCGTGGGACATAAATGTGTTCTTGGAGGTCAAAAATTGACCTATGTATGTCTTATATAACATCAGAAGGAAGTCAAATATTTGTCTGGCTGAAATGACATCATGAGAAGTAAAACGATCGGTATATGAACCCAAAGATCAAATACCCATGGGCCATAAATGTGTTTCTGGAGGTCAAAAATTGACCTATGTATAGCTAATGCAACATCAGGAGTCTATAAGTTCATATTTGTTTAAAAACTTTTGAGGAACCTTTGACCAGAAATGAGTTTAATAGGTCAGATATGGACTTCTCTATGGCTTAGGAAGCATCTGTTGGAGTCTATGAGTATATATGTAAAGTTCAAGATCAAGTACTTTTGGGCCAGAAATATGTTCAGTAGGTCAAATATCTTTCTGTCTGAAATGACATCATGAGAAGTAAAGCTCTCGGTATATTAGCCCAAAGATCAAATACCCGTATGCCATAAATGTGTTTCTGGAGGTCAAAAATTGACCTATGTATAGCTAATTTAACATCAGGAGTCTATAAGTTTATATTGTTTAAAACCTTTTGAGGAACCTTTGACCAGAAATGATTTCAATAGTTTCAGATATGGACTTGTCTATGGCTTAGAAAGCATCGACTGCAGTCTCTGAGTATGTATGGAAAGTTCAAGATCAAGTTCTTTTGGGCCATAAACATGTTCAGTAGGTCAAATATTTGTCTGGCTGAAATGACATCATGAGAAGTAAATCTCTCGGTATATTAACCCAAAGATCAAGCACCCGTGTGCCATGAAAAGTGTTCCTGGAGGTCAAAAATAGACCTATGTAATATAACATCAGAATGTTATAATTACATAGTCTATGAGTACGTATGGAAAGTTCAAGATCAAGTACTTTTGGGCCAGAAAAATGTTCTTTACGTAAAATATTTTTCTGGCTGAAATGACATCATGAGAAGTAAATCTCCAACCCACCAAAACACCCTAGCAACCACCGAGAACACCCTAGCAACAAACCAGAACACCCCAGAAACCATATGGCAACACCCTAGCAACCACCAGGAACACCCCAGCAACCGCCTAGCAACACCCTAGCAACCACCCGGAACACCATAGCAATCACCCAAAATACCCTAAAAAAACGCCTAGCAACCACCCAGAACACCGTAGCAAACTCCCAGAACACCTGAGCAAACCGGGTGGTGAGATTTGCCGCTTCAAGCTCCCCTTCACGTTTTCTTCTGGAAATGTTCCACAATGTGTTCCTGGAGGTCAAACATTGACCTATGTATATCTAATATAACATCAGAAGGAGTCAAAAAGTTTATATTTTTTTAAATTTTTTGAGGAACCTTTGACCAGAAATGAGTTCAATAGGTCAGATATGGACATCTCTATGGAGAATATGAGTTGGAGAATATGAGTATGAATGGAAAGTACAAGATCAAGCACTTTTGGGCCAAAAATATGTTCAGTAGGTCAAATATCTTTCTGGCTGAAATGACATCATGAAAAGTAAAGCTCTCGGTATATTAACCCAAAGATCAAATACCCGTGGGCCATAAATGTGTTTCTGGAGGTCAAAAATTGACCTATGTATAGCTAATGTAACATCAGGAGTCTATAAGTTTATATTGTTTAAAACCTTTTGAAGAACCTTTGACCAGAAATGAGTTCAATAGGTCAGATATGGACTTCTATGTATATGTAGGGAAGCGTCTGTTGGAGTCTATGATTATGTATGGAAAGTTCAAGATCAAGTACTTTTGGGCTAGAAATATGTTCAGTAGGTCAAATATTTGTCTGGCTGAAATGACATCATGAGAAGTAAATCTCTCGGTATATTAACCCACAGATCAAGGAACCGTGGGCCATAAATGTGTTCCTGGAGATCAAAAATTGACCTAAGTAAATATAACATAAGAAGGAGTCTATGATTTTCGTTTTAAATTTTTTGAGGAACGTTTGACCAGAAATTAGTTCAAAATGTCAGATATGGACTTTTTCCCATGGCTTAGGAAGCATCCATTGGAGTCTGTGAGTATGTATGGAAAGTTCAAGATCAAGTACTTTTGGGCCAGAAATATCTTCAGTAGGTCAAATATATGTCTGGCTGAAATGTGTGTTTCAATGCAATACTTAAATTTTGTAACTTGTTCTTCTTTGCATTTAAAAGAAAAGATAAAACACAAGTGCTTTCCCATGCATTTCCATTCTACAACTAATTAATTTGTGTTTTGACGAGAAAACATTACAAAAGTGATCGATTTACAATGCATACACGAACTTGTTCCTTTGTGCAACGAAGAGATTTGCAATTCATGTGCTTTAGGATTGCATTGTACATGCATGCAATAACTAACCTCTGTGCAATTAAAAGAAAACACCTAAGATGTGTTTCGATGCATTTGCATGACCTATCTGACTTGTTCCTCGTTATGCCTATACACACGAGAACTGACCTCTGCGCAATGATAAGAAAACACCTAAGATGTGTTTCATTGCATTGCATGACCTATCTAACTTGTTCCTCGTTATACGTATGCACAAACATAACTAAACTCTGACCAATGAAAAGAAAACACCATAAGATGTGTTTCATAGCAATGCATGACATATCTAACTTGTTCCTCGTTACACAAATGCTCGCAATAACTGACCTCTGTGCATTGAAAAGAAAACAACTAAGATGTGTTTCAATTGCATTGCAAGACATATCTAACTTCTTCCTCATTAGGCCTGGTCACGCAAAAACTAAGCTCTGTGCAATGAAAAGAAAACACCTAAGATGTGTTTCATTGCATTGCATGACCTATCTGACCTGTTCGGTGAACGTGATTTCACCAAGTACCACATGTTCCTGGATCAACATCATTGTTGATCCTGGATCAACTTTTCAATCAACCAAACAGATTTGAGGAACAAGTTTACAGTTTATGTCAATTTTAGGCTTAGATTTAGAATCAGAGTGAAGTACTTAAACATAAGTGTCGTTCACCTTTGTACTTTCTGATAAGGGAAAAGTTATGAGTAGAGTTAGGTTTAGGGGTAGGGATTGGTTAAGGACAAGAATGTTGATCCAGGATCATCAAAATATGTTGATCCAGGACCATGTCTGACTTGAAAAAATCATGCTGACCAACTTGTTCCTAAGTTATGCATATGCACAAAAATAACTAAACTCTGAGCAATGAAAAGAAAACACCATAAGATGTGTTTCGTTGCATTGCATGACCTATCTGACTCGTTATTCGTCATGCAATATGCACTCAAACCTCTGCGCCGGTGAAAGGAAAACGCCTAGATGTGTTTCAGTGCATTGCATGACCTATCTGACTTGTTCCTCGTCATGCAATATGCACGCAATAACTAAACTCTGCGCAGTGAAAGGAAAACGCCTAAGATGTGTTTCAGTGCATTGCATGACCTATCGGACTTGTTCCTCGTCATGCAATATGCACGCAATAACTAAACTCTGCGCAGTGAAAGGAAAACGCCCAAGATGTGTTTCAGTGCATTGCATGACCTGACTTGTTCCTCGTCATGCAATATGCACGCAATAACTCTCCTCTGCGAGGTGAAAGGAAAAAGCCTAAGAGATGTTTCAGTGCATTGCATGATCTATCTGAATTGTTCCTCGTCATGCAATATGCACGCAATAACTAAACTCTGCGCAGTGAAAGGAAAACGCCTAAGATGTGTTTCAGTGCATTGCATGACCTGACTTGTTCCTCGTCATGCAATATGCACGCAATAACTCTCCTCTGCGCAGTGAAAGGAAAACGCCTAAGATGTGTTTCAATGCATTGCATGACATGACTTGTTCCGTCATGCAATATGCACGCAATAACTGTCCTCTGCGAGGTGAAAGGAAAACGCCTAAGACGTGTTTAAGTGCTTTGCATGACCTATCTGACTTATTCATCGTTATGCAATATGCATGCAAGAACTAAACTCTGCGAGGTGAAAGGAAAACGCCTAAGACGTGTTTCAGTGCATTGCATGATCTATCTGAATTGTTCCTCGTTATGCAATATGCACGCAATAACTAACCTCTGCGCGGTGAAAGGAAAACGCCCAAGACGTGTTTAAGTGCATTGCATGACCTATTTGACTTGTTCCTCGTCATGCAATATGCACGCAATAACTCTCCTCTGCGAGGTGAAAGGAAAACGCCTAAGACGTGTTTCAGTGCATTGCATGACCTATCTGACTTGTTCCTCGTTATGCAATATGCATGCAAGACCTAAACTCTGCGCGGTGAAAGGATAACGCCTAAGACGTGTTTCAGTGCATTGCATGACCTATCTGGCTCGTTCTTCGTCATGCAATATGCACGCAATAACTAAACTCTGCGCGGTGATAGGAAAACGCCTAAGACCTGTTTCAGTGCATTGCCTGACCTATCTGACTTATTCATCGTTATGTAATATGGATGCAAGAACTAAACTCTGCGCGGTGAATGGATAACGCCTAAGACGTATTTCAGTGCATTGCATATGACCTATCTGGCTTGTTCTTCGTCACGCAATATGCACGCAATAACTAACCTCTGCGCGGTGAAAGGAAAACACCTAAGATGTGTTTCATTGCACTGCATGACCTATCTGACTTGTTCCTCGTTATGCAATATGCATGCAATAACCTCTGCGTGGTGAAAGGAAAACGCCTAAGACGTGTTTCAGTGCATTGCATGACCTATCAGACTTGTTCCTCGTTATGCAATATGCATGCAATAACCTCTGCGTGGTGAAAGGAAAACGCCTAAGACGTGTTACATTGAATAGCATGATCTATCTGAATTGTTCCTCGTTATGCAATATGCGTGCAAGAAATAAACTCTGCGCAGTGAAAGGAAAACGCCTAAGATGTGTTTAAGTGCATTGCATGACATGACTTGTTCCGTCATGCAATATGCACGCAATAACTGTCCTCTGCGAGGTGAAAGGAAAACGCCTAAGACGTGTTTCAGTGCATTGCATGACCTATCTGACTTGTTCCTCGTTATGCAATATGCATGCAAGTACTAAACTCTGCGCGGTGAAAGGATAACGCCTAAGACGTGTTTCAGTGCATTGCATGACCTATCTGGCTCGTTGTTCGTCATGTAATATGCACGCAATAACTAACTTCTGCGCGGTGAAAGGAAAACGCCTAAGACGTGTTTAAGTGCATTGCATGACCTATCTGACTTATTCTTCGTTATGCAATATGCATGCAAGAACTAAACTCTGCACGGTGAAAGGATAACGCCTAAGACATGTTTCAGTGCATTTGCATGACCTATCTGGCTTGTTCTTCGTCATGCAATATGCACGCAATAACTAACCTCTGCGTGGTGAAAGGAAAACGCCCAAGACGTATTTCAGTACATTGCATGACCTATTTGACTTGTTCCTCGTCATGCAATATGCACGCAATAACTCTTCTCTGCGAGGTGAAAGGAAAACGCCTAAGACGTGTTTCAGTGCATTGCATGACCTATCTGACTTGTTCCTCGTTATGCAATATGCATGCAAGACCTAAACTCTGCGCGGTGAAAGGATAACGCCTAAGACGTGTTTAAGTGCATTGCATGACCTATCTGGCTCGTTCTTCGTCATGCAATATGCACGCAATAACTAAACTCTGCGCGGTGAAAGGAAAACGCCTAAGACGTTTTCAGTGCATTGCATAACCTATCTGACTTATTCATCGTTATGTAATATGCAAACAATAACTAACCTCTGCGCGGTGAAAGGAAAACGTCAAAGATGTGTTTCAGTGCATTGCATGACCTATCTGAATTGTTCCTCGTCAAGCAATATGCACGCAATAACTAACCTCTGCGCGGTGAAAGGAAAACGCCTAAGACGTGTTTCAGTGCATTGCATGACCTATCTGGCTTGTTCTTCGTCATGCAATATGCACGCAATAACTAACCTCTGCGTGGTTAAAGGAAAACGCCTAAGACATGTTTTAGTGCATTGCATGACCTATCTGACTTGTTCCTCGTCATGCAATATGCACGCAATAACTAACCTTTGCATGCATGCATGACCTATCTGGCTTGTTCTTCGTCATGCAATATGTATTAATAACTAACCTCTGCTTGGTGAAAGGAAAAAGCCTAAGACATGTTTCAGTGCATTGCATGACCTATCTGACTTGTTCCTCGTCATGCAATATGCACGCAATAACTAAACTCTGCGCAGTGAAAGGAAAACGCCTAAGATGTGTTTCAGTGCATTGCATGACCTATCGGACTTGTTCCTCGTCATGCAATATGCACGCAATAACTAAACTCTGCGCAGTGAAAGGAAAACGCCCAAGATGTGTTTCAGTGCATTGCATGACCTGACTTGTTCCTCGTCATGCAATATGCACGCAATAACTCTCCTCTGCGAGGTGAAAGGAAAAAGCCTAAGAGATGTTTCAGTGCATTGCATGATCTATCTGAATTGTTCCTCGTCATGCAATATGCACGCAATAACTAAACTCTGCGCAGTGAAAGGAAAACGCCTAAGATGTGTTTCAGTGCATTGCATGACCTGACTTGTTCCTCGTCATGCAATATGCACGCAATAACTCTCCTCTGCGCAGTGAAAGGAAAACGCCTAAGATGTGTTTCAGTGCATTGCATGACATGACTTGTTCCGTCATGCAATATGCACGCAATAACTGTCCTCTGCGAGGTGAAAGGAAAACGCCTAAGACGTGTTTAAGTGCTTTGCATGACCTATCTGACTTATTCATCGTTATGCAATATGCATGCAAGAACTAAACTCTGCGAGGTGAAAGGAAAACGCCTAAGACGTGTTTCAGTGCATTGCATGATCTATCTGAATTGTTCCTCGTTATGCAATATGCACGCAATAACTAACCTCTGCGCGGTGAAAGGAAAACGCCCAAGACGTGTTTAAGTGCATTGCATGACCTATTTGACTTGTTCCTCGTCATGCAATATGCACGCAATAACTCTCCTCTGCGAGGTGAAAGGAAAACGCCTAAGACGTGTTTCAGTGCATTGCATGACCTATCTGACTTGTTCCTCGTTATGCAATATGCATGCAAGACCTAAACTCTGCGCGGTGAAAGGATAACGCCTAAGACGTGTTTCAGTGCATTGCATGACCTATCTGGCTCGTTCTTCGTCATGCAATATGCACGCAATAACTAAACTCTGCGCGGTGATAGGAAAACGCCTAAGACCTGTTTCAGTGCATTGCCTGACCTATCTGACTTATTCATCGTTATGTAATATGGATGCAAGAACTAAACTCTGCGCGGTGAATGGATAACGCCTAAGACGTATTTCAGTGCATTGCATATGACCTATCTGGCTTGTTCTTCGTCACGCAATATGCACGCAATAACTAACCTCTGCGCGGTGAAAGGAAAACACCTAAGATGTGTTTCATTGCACTGCATGACCTATCTGACTTGTTCCTCGTTATGCAATATGCATGCAATAACCTCTGCGTGGTGAAAGGAAAACGCCTAAGACGTGTTACATTGCATAGCATGATCTATCTGAATTGTTCCTCGTTATGCAATATGCGTGCAAGAAATAAACTCTGCGCAGTGAAAGGAAAACGCCTAAGATGTGTTTAAGTGCATTGCATGACATGACTTGTTCCGTCATGCAATATGCACGCAATAACTGTCCTCTGCGAGGTGAAAGGAAAACGCCTAAGACGTGTTTCAGTGCATTGCATGACCTATCTGACTTGTTCCTCGTTATGCAATATGCATGCAAGTACTAAACTCTGCGCGGTGAAAGGATAACGCCTAAGACGTGTTTCAGTGCATTGCATGACCTATCTGGCTCGTTGTTCGTCATGTAATATGCACGCAATAACTAACTTCTGCGCGGTGAAAGGAAAACGCCTAAGACGTGTTTAAGTGCATTGCATGACCTATCTGACTTATTCTTCGTTATGCAATATGCATGCAAGAACTAAACTCTGCACGGTGAAAGGATAACGCCTAAGACATGTTTCAGTGCATTTGCATGACCTATCTGGCTTGTTCTTCGTCATGCAATATGCACGCAATAACTAACCTCTGCGTGGTGAAAGGAAAACGCCCAAGACGTATTTCAGTACATTGCATGACCTATTTGACTTGTTCCTCGTCATGCAATATGCACGCAATAACTCTTCTCTGCGAGGTGAAAGGAAAACGCCTAAGACGTGTTTCAGTGCATTGCATGACCTATCTGACTTGTTCCTCGTTATGCAATATGCATGCAAGACCTAAACTCTGCGCGGTGAAAGGATAACGCCTAAGACGTGTTTAAGTGCATTGCATGACCTATCTGGCTCGTTCTTCGTCATGCAATATGCACGCAATAACTAAACTCTGCGCGGTGAAAGGAAAACGCCTAAGACGTTTTCAGTGCATTGCATAACCTATCTGACTTATTCATCGTTATGTAATATGCAAACAATAACTAACCTCTGCGCGGTGAAAGGAAAACGTCAAAGATGTGTTTCAGTGCATTGCATGACCTATCTGAATTGTTCCTCGTCAAGCAATATGCACGCAATAACTAACCTCTGCGCGGTGAAAGGAAAACGCCTAAGACGTGTTTCAGTGCATTGCATGATCTATCTGACTTGTTCCTCGTCATGCAATATGCATGCAAGAACTAAACTCTGTATGGTGAAAGGATAACACCTAAGGCGTGTTTCAGTGCATTGCATGACCTATTTGGCTTGTTCTTCGTAATGCAATATGCACGCAATAACTAACCTCTGTGTGGTGAAAGGAAAACGCGTAAGACATGTTTCAGTGCATTGCATGACCTATCTGACTTGTTCCTCGTCATGCAATAGGCACGCAATAACTAACCTCTGCGCGGTGATAGGAAAACGCCTAAGACGTGTTTCAGTGCATTGCAAGACCTATCTGACTTGTTCCTCGTCATGCAATATGCACGCAATAACTAACCTCTGCGCGGTGAAAGGAAAACGCCTAAGACGTGTTTCAGTGCATTGCATGACCTATCTGATTTGTTCCTCGTCATGCAATATGCACGCAATAACTAACCTCTGCGTGGTGAAAGGAAAACCCCTAAGACATGTTTCAGTGCATTGCATGACCTATCTTACTTGTTCCTCGTTATGCAATATGCACGCAATAACTCTCCTCTGCGTGGTGAAAGGAAAACCCCTAAGACATGTTTCAGTGCATTGCATGACCTATCTTACTTGTTCCTCGTCATGCAATATTCACGCAATAACTACACTCTGCGCGGTGAAAGGATAACGCCTAAGACGTGTTTCAGTGCATTGCATGACCTATTTGACTTGTTCCTCGTCATGCAATATGCACGCAATAACTCTGCGAGGTGAAATGAAAACGGCTAAGACGTGTTTTAGTGCATTGCATGACCTATCTGACTTGTTCCTCGTTATGCAATATGCATGCAAAAACTAAACTCTGCGCGGTGAAAGGATAACGCCTAGATGTGTTTCAGTGCATTGCATGACCTATCTGACTTGTTCCTCGTCATGCAATATGCACGCAATAACTAAACTCTGCGCAGTGAAAGGAAAACGCCTAAGATGTGTTTCAGTGCATTGCATGACCTATCGGACTTGTTCCTCGTCATGCAATATGCACGCAATAACTAAACTCTGCGCAGTGAAAGGAAAACGCCCAAGATGTGTTTCAGTGCATTGCATGACCTGACTTGTTCCTCGTCATGCAATATGCACGCAATAACTCTCCTCTGCGAGGTGAAAGGAAAAAGCCTAAGAGATGTTTCAGTGCATTGCATGATCTATCTGAATTGTTCCTCGTCATGCAATATGCACGCAATAACTAAACTCTGCGCAGTGAAAGGAAAACGCCTAAGATGTGTTTCAGTGCATTGCATGACCTGACTTGTTCCTCGTCATGCAATATGCACGCAATAACTCTCCTCTGCGCAGTGAAAGGAAAACGCCTAAGATGTGTTTCAATGCATTGCATGACATGACTTGTTCCGTCATGCAATATGCACGCAATAACTGTCCTCTGCGAGGTGAAAGGAAAACGCCTAAGACGTGTTTAAGTGCTTTGCATGACCTATCTGACTTATTCATCGTTATGCAATATGCATGCAAGAACTAAACTCTGCGAGGTGAAAGGAAAACGCCTAAGACGTGTTTCAGTGCATTGCATGATCTATCTGAATTGTTCCTCGTTATGCAATATGCACGCAATAACTAACCTCTGCGCGGTGAAAGGAAAACGCCCAAGACGTGTTTAAGTGCATTGCATGACCTATTTGACTTGTTCCTCGTCATGCAATATGCACGCAATAACTCTCCTCTGCGAGGTGAAAGGAAAACGCCTAAGACGTGTTTCAGTGCATTGCATGACCTATCTGACTTGTTCCTCGTTATGCAATATGCATGCAAGACCTAAACTCTGCGCGGTGAAAGGATAACGCCTAAGACGTGTTTCAGTGCATTGCATGACCTATCTGGCTCGTTCTTCGTCATGCAATATGCACGCAATAACTAAACTCTGCGCGGTGATAGGAAAACGCCTAAGACCTGTTTCAGTGCATTGCCTGACCTATCTGACTTATTCATCGTTATGTAATATGGATGCAAGAACTAAACTCTGCGCGGTGAATGGATAACGCCTAAGACGTATTTCAGTGCATTGCATATGACCTATCTGGCTTGTTCTTCGTCACGCAATATGCACGCAATAACTAACCTCTGCGCGGTGAAAGGAAAACACCTAAGATGTGTTTCATTGCACTGCATGACCTATCTGACTTGTTCCTCGTTATGCAATATGCATGCAATAACCTCTGCGTGGTGAAAGGAAAACGCCTAAGACGTGTTTCAGTGCATTGCATGACCTATCAGACTTGTTCCTCGTTATGCAATATGCATGCAATAACCTCTGCGTGGTGAAAGGAAAACGCCTAAGACGTGTTACATTGAATAGCATGATCTATCTGAATTGTTCCTCGTTATGCAATATGCGTGCAAGAAATAAACTCTGCGCAGTGAAAGGAAAACGCCTAAGATGTGTTTAAGTGCATTGCATGACATGACTTGTTCCGTCATGCAATATGCACGCAATAACTGTCCTCTGCGAGGTGAAAGGAAAACGCCTAAGACGTGTTTCAGTGCATTGCATGACCTATCTGACTTGTTCCTCGTTATGCAATATGCATGCAAGTACTAAACTCTGCGCGGTGAAAGGATAACGCCTAAGACGTGTTTCAGTGCATTGCATGACCTATCTGGCTCGTTGTTCGTCATGTAATATGCACGCAATAACTAACTTCTGCGCGGTGAAAGGAAAACGCCTAAGACGTGTTTAAGTGCATTGCATGACCTATCTGACTTATTCTTCGTTATGCAATATGCATGCAAGAACTAAACTCTGCACGGTGAAAGGATAACGCCTAAGACATGTTTCAGTGCATTTGCATGACCTATCTGGCTTGTTCTTCGTCATGCAATATGCACGCAATAACTAACCTCTGCGTGGTGAAAGGAAAACGCCCAAGACGTATTTCAGTACATTGCATGACCTATTTGACTTGTTCCTCGTCATGCAATATGCACGCAATAACTCTTCTCTGCGAGGTGAAAGGAAAACGCCTAAGACGTGTTTCAGTGCATTGCATGACCTATCTGACTTGTTCCTCGTTATGCAATATGCATGCAAGACCTAAACTCTGCGCGGTGAAAGGATAACGCCTAAGACGTGTTTAAGTGCATTGCATGACCTATCTGGCTCGTTCTTCGTCATGCAATATGCACGCAATAACTAAACTCTGCGCGGTGAAAGGAAAACGCCTAAGACGTTTTCAGTGCATTGCATAACCTATCTGACTTATTCATCGTTATGTAATATGCAAACAATAACTAACCTCTGCGCGGTGAAAGGAAAACGTCAAAGATGTGTTTCAGTGCATTGCATGACCTATCTGAATTGTTCCTCGTCAAGCAATATGCACGCAATAACTAACCTCTGCGCGGTGAAAGGAAAACGCCTAAGACGTGTTTCAGTGCATTGCATGACCTATCTGGCTTGTTCTTCGTCATGCAATATGCACGCAATAACTAACCTCTGCGTGGTTAAAGGAAAACGCCTAAGACATGTTTTAGTGCATTGCATGACCTATCTGACTTGTTCCTCGTCATGCAATATGCACGCAATAACTAACCTTTGCATGCATGCATGACCTATCTGGCTTGTTCTTCGTCATGCAATATGTATTAATAACTAACCTCTGCTTGGTGAAAGGAAAAAGCCTAAGACATGTTTCAGTGCATTGCATGACCTATCTGACTTGTTCCTCGTCATGCAATATGCACGCAATAACTAAACTCTGCGCAGTGAAAGGAAAACGCCTAAGATGTGTTTCAGTGCATTGCATGACCTATCGGACTTGTTCCTCGTCATGCAATATGCACGCAATAACTAAACTCTGCGCAGTGAAAGGAAAACGCCCAAGATGTGTTTCAGTGCATTGCATGACCTGACTTGTTCCTCGTCATGCAATATGCACGCAATAACTCTCCTCTGCGAGGTGAAAGGAAAAAGCCTAAGAGATGTTTCAGTGCATTGCATGATCTATCTGAATTGTTCCTCGTCATGCAATATGCACGCAATAACTAAACTCTGCGCAGTGAAAGGAAAACGCCTAAGATGTGTTTCAGTGCATTGCATGACCTGACTTGTTCCTCGTCATGCAATATGCACGCAATAACTCTCCTCTGCGCAGTGAAAGGAAAACGCCTAAGATGTGTTTCAGTGCATTGCATGACATGACTTGTTCCGTCATGCAATATGCACGCAATAACTGTCCTCTGCGAGGTGAAAGGAAAACGCCTAAGACGTGTTTAAGTGCTTTGCATGACCTATCTGACTTATTCATCGTTATGCAATATGCATGCAAGAACTAAACTCTGCGAGGTGAAAGGAAAACGCCTAAGACGTGTTTCAGTGCATTGCATGATCTATCTGAATTGTTCCTCGTTATGCAATATGCACGCAATAACTAACCTCTGCGCGGTGAAAGGAAAACGCCCAAGACGTGTTTAAGTGCATTGCATGACCTATTTGACTTGTTCCTCGTCATGCAATATGCACGCAATAACTCTCCTCTGCGAGGTGAAAGGAAAACGCCTAAGACGTGTTTCAGTGCATTGCATGACCTATCTGACTTGTTCCTCGTTATGCAATATGCATGCAAGACCTAAACTCTGCGCGGTGAAAGGATAACGCCTAAGACGTGTTTCAGTGCATTGCATGACCTATCTGGCTCGTTCTTCGTCATGCAATATGCACGCAATAACTAAACTCTGCGCGGTGATAGGAAAACGCCTAAGACCTGTTTCAGTGCATTGCCTGACCTATCTGACTTATTCATCGTTATGTAATATGGATGCAAGAACTAAACTCTGCGCGGTGAATGGATAACGCCTAAGACGTATTTCAGTGCATTGCATATGACCTATCTGGCTTGTTCTTCGTCACGCAATATGCACGCAATAACTAACCTCTGCGCGGTGAAAGGAAAACACCTAAGATGTGTTTCATTGCACTGCATGACCTATCTGACTTGTTCCTCGTTATGCAATATGCATGCAATAACCTCTGCGTGGTGAAAGGAAAACGCCTAAGACGTGTTACATTGCATAGCATGATCTATCTGAATTGTTCCTCGTTATGCAATATGCGTGCAAGAAATAAACTCTGCGCAGTGAAAGGAAAACGCCTAAGATGTGTTTAAGTGCATTGCATGACATGACTTGTTCCGTCATGCAATATGCACGCAATAACTGTCCTCTGCGAGGTGAAAGGAAAACGCCTAAGACGTGTTTCAGTGCATTGCATGACCTATCTGACTTGTTCCTCGTTATGCAATATGCATGCAAGTACTAAACTCTGCGCGGTGAAAGGATAACGCCTAAGACGTGTTTCAGTGCATTGCATGACCTATCTGGCTCGTTGTTCGTCATGTAATATGCACGCAATAACTAACTTCTGCGCGGTGAAAGGAAAACGCCTAAGACGTGTTTAAGTGCATTGCATGACCTATCTGACTTATTCTTCGTTATGCAATATGCATGCAAGAACTAAACTCTGCACGGTGAAAGGATAACGCCTAAGACATGTTTCAGTGCATTTGCATGACCTATCTGGCTTGTTCTTCGTCATGCAATATGCACGCAATAACTAACCTCTGCGTGGTGAAAGGAAAACGCCCAAGACGTATTTCAGTACATTGCATGACCTATTTGACTTGTTCCTCGTCATGCAATATGCACGCAATAACTCTTCTCTGCGAGGTGAAAGGAAAACGCCTAAGACGTGTTTCAGTGCATTGCATGACCTATCTGACTTGTTCCTCGTTATGCAATATGCATGCAAGACCTAAACTCTGCGCGGTGAAAGGATAACGCCTAAGACGTGTTTAAGTGCATTGCATGACCTATCTGGCTCGTTCTTCGTCATGCAATATGCACGCAATAACTAAACTCTGCGCGGTGAAAGGAAAACGCCTAAGACGTTTTCAGTGCATTGCATAACCTATCTGACTTATTCATCGTTATGTAATATGCAAACAATAACTAACCTCTGCGCGGTGAAAGGAAAACGTCAAAGATGTGTTTCAGTGCATTGCATGACCTATCTGAATTGTTCCTCGTCAAGCAATATGCACGCAATAACTAACCTCTGCGCGGTGAAAGGAAAACGCCTAAGACGTGTTTCAGTGCATTGCATGATCTATCTGACTTGTTCCTCGTCATGCAATATGCATGCAAGAACTAAACTCTGTATGGTGAAAGGATAACACCTAAGGCGTGTTTCAGTGCATTGCATGACCTATTTGGCTTGTTCTTCGTAATGCAATATGCACGCAATAACTAACCTCTGTGTGGTGAAAGGAAAACGCGTAAGACATGTTTCAGTGCATTGCATGACCTATCTGACTTGTTCCTCGTCATGCAATAGGCACGCAATAACTAACCTCTGCGCGGTGATAGGAAAACGCCTAAGACGTGTTTCAGTGCATTGCAAGACCTATCTGACTTGTTCCTCGTCATGCAATATGCACGCAATAACTAACCTCTGCGCGGTGAAAGGAAAACGCCTAAGACGTGTTTCAGTGCATTGCATGACCTATCTGATTTGTTCCTCGTCATGCAATATGCACGCAATAACTAACCTCTGCGTGGTGAAAGGAAAACCCCTAAGACATGTTTCAGTGCATTGCATGACCTATCTTACTTGTTCCTCGTTATGCAATATGCACGCAATAACTCTCCTCTGCGTGGTGAAAGGAAAACCCCTAAGACATGTTTCAGTGCATTGCATGACCTATCTTACTTGTTCCTCGTCATGCAATATTCACGCAATAACTACACTCTGCGCGGTGAAAGGATAACGCCTAAGACGTGTTTCAGTGCATTGCATGACCTATTTGACTTGTTCCTCGTCATGCAATATGCACGCAATAACTCTGCGAGGTGAAATGAAAACGGCTAAGACGTGTTTTAGTGCATTGCATGACCTATCTGACTTGTTCCTCGTTATGCAATATGCATGCAAAAACTAAACTCTGCGCGGTGAAAGGATAACGCCTAAGACGTGTTTCAGTGCATTGCATGACCTATCTGGCTCGTTCTTCGTCATGCAATATGCACGCAATAATTAACCTCTGCGCGTTGAAAGGAAAACGCCTAAGACGTGTTTCAGTGCATTGCATGACCTATCTGACTTATTCATCGTTTTGTAATATGCATGCAAAACCTAAACTCTGCGCGGTGAAAGGATAACGCCTAAGACGTGTTTCAGTGCATTGCATGATATATCTGGCTTTTTCTTCGTCATGCAATATGCACGCAATAACTAACCTCTGCGCGGTGAAAGGAAAACGCCTAAGACGTGTTTCAGTGCATTGCATGACCTACCTGACTTGTTCCTCGTCATGCAATATGCACGCAATAACTAACCTCTGCGCGGTGAAAGGAAAACGCCTAAGACGTGTTTAAGTGCACTGCATGACCTATCTGACTTGTTCCTCGTCATGCAATATGCATGCAAGAAATAAACTCTGCGCGGTGAAAGGAAAACGCCTAAGGCGCGTTTCAGTGCATTGCATGACCAATCTGGCTTGTTCTTCGTCATGCAATATGCACGCAATAATTAACCTCTGCGTGGTGAAAGGAAAACGCGTAAGACATGTTTCAGTGCATTGCATGACCTATCTGACTTGTTCTTCGTCATGCAATATGCACGCAATAACTAACCTCTGCGCAGTGAAAAGAAAACGCCTAAGATGTGTTTCAGTGCATTGCATGACCTGACTTGTTCCTCGTCATGCAATATGCATGCAAAAACTAAACTCTGCTCGGTGAAAGGATAACGCCTAAGACGTGTTTCAGTGCATTGCATGACCTATCTGGCTCGTTCTTCGTCATGCAATATGCACGCAATAACTAACCTCTGCGCAGTGAAAGGAAAACGCCTAAGACGTGTTTCAGTGCATTGCATGACCAATCTGTCTTGTTCTTCGTCATGCAATATGCACGCAATAATTAAACCTCTGCGTGGTGAAAGGAAAACGCAACGCATTCTCATCCCAAAGCGTTATATTTGACACTTTTGCAAAAGCGTAAAAATGCGGCGCTCATGGCACCCTTTAACGTCTAATTAGACGCTTTCGTTTTGGTTAAGTTTAGGTATGGTGTGGGGTAAGGGTTAGAACACTAGGGGGCGCTTTTGGACCTAATATTTCTGCGTCTCATTTGGCGCTAAAGGGTGCCATGTGCGTTCGATATTTACGCTTTTGCAAAAGCGTCGTATACGCGTAAGACATGTTTCAGTGCATTGCATGACCTATCTGACTTGTTCTTTGTCATGCAATATGCACGCAATAACTAACCTCTGCGCAGTGAAAAGAAAACGCCTAAGATGTTTTTCAGTGCATTGCATGACCTGACTTGTTCCTCGTCATGCAATATGCACGCAATAACTCTCCTCTGCGAGGTGAAAGGAAAACGCCCAAGACGTGTTTCAGTGCATTGCATGACCTATCTGACTTGTTCCTCGTTATGCAATATGCATGCAAGAACTAAACTCTGCGCGGTGAAAGGATAATGCCTAAGACGTGTTTCAGTGCATTGCATAACCTATCTAGCTTGTTCTTCGTCATGCAATATGCACGCAATAACTAACCTCTGCGCGGTCAAAGGAAAACACCTAAGACGTGTTTCAATACATTGCATGACATATCTGGCTTATTCATCGTTATGTAATATGCATGCAAGAACTAAACTCTGCGCGGTGAAAGGATAACGCAAGACGTATTTCAGTGCATTGCGTGACCTATCTGGCTTGTTCTTCTTCATGCAAAATGCACGCAATGACTAACCTCTGCGCGGTGAAAGGAAAACGCTTAAGACGTGTTTCAGTGCATTGCATGACCTATCTGACTTGTTCCTCGTCATGCAATATGCAAGCAATAACTAACCTCTGCGCAGTGAAAGAAACACGCCTAAGACGTGTTTCAGTTTATTGCATGACCTATCTGACTTGTTCCTCGTCATGCAATATGCACGCAATAACTAACCTCTGCGCGGTGAAAGGAAAACGTCTAAGATGTGTTTCAGTACATTGCATGACCTACCTGACTTGTTCCTCGTCATGCAATATGCATGCAAGATCTAAACTCTGCGTGGTGAAAGGATAACGCCTAAGGCGTGTTTCAGTGCATTGCATGACCTATCTGGCTTGTTCTTCGTCATGCAATATGCACGCAATAACTAACCTCTGCGCGGTGAAAGGAAAACGCCTAAGACGTGTTTCAGTGCATTGCATGACCTATCTGACTTGTTCCTCGTCATGCAATATGCATGCAAGAACTAAACTCTGTGCGGTGAAAGGATAACGCCTAAGGCGTGTTTCAGTGCATTGCATGACCTATCTGGCTTGTTCCTCGTCATGCAATATGCACGCAATAACTAAATGCAATGAAACACATCTTATGTGTTTTCTTTTCACTGCACAGAGGTTAGTTATTGCGTGCATAACGAGGATCAAGTTAGATATGTAATGCAATACAATGAAACACATCTTAGCTGTTTTCTTTTCATTGCACAGAGGTTAGATATGTCATGCAAATTTGCAATGAAACATCTTAGTTATTGCGTGCATATGCATAAACGAGGAACAAGTCAGATATGTCCTGCAATCCAATGAAACACATCTTGGGTGTTTTGTTTTCATTACACAGAGGTTAGTTATTGCGTGCATAAGCATAACGAGGAACAAGTTAGATATGTTATGCAATGCAATGAAACACATCTTAGGTGTTTTCTTTTCATTTAGTTATTGCGTGCTTATGCATAACGATGAACAATTTAGATATTCCTCGCAATGCAATGAAACACATCTTAGGTGTTTTCTTTTCATTGCACAGAGGTTAGATATGTCATGCAATGCAATGAAACACATCTTAGTTATTGTGTGCTTATGCATAACGACAAACAAATTAGATATGTCATGCAATGCAGTGAAAAACATCTTAGGTGTTTCTTTTCATTGCACAGAGGTTAGTTATTGCGTGCATATGCATAACGAGGAACAAGTTAGATATGTCATGCAATGCAATGAAACACATCTTAGGTGTTTTCTTTTCATTGCACAGAGGTTAGATATTATGTGCACATGCATAACGAGGAACATGTCCATATGTTATGCAATGCAATTAAACACATCTTAGGTGTTTTCTTTTCACTTAGTTATTGCGTGCATATGCATAACGAGGAACAATTTAGATATTCCTCACAATGCAATGAAACACATATTAGGTGTTTTCTTTTCATTGCACAGAGGTTAGATATGTCATTCAATGCAATGAAACACATCTTGGGTGTTTTCTTTTCATTGCACAGAGGTTAGTTATTGCGTGCATATGTGTAACGAGGAACAAGTTAGATATGTCATGCAATGCAATGAAACACATCTTAGGTATTTTCTTTTCACTTAGTTATTGCGTGCATATGCATAACGAGGAACAATTTAGATATTCCTCACAATGCAATGAAACACATATTAGGTGTTTTCTTTTCATTGCACAGAGGTTAGATATGTCATTCAATGCAATGAAACACATCTTAGGTGTTTTCTTTTCATTGCACAGAGGTTAGTTTTTGCGTGCAGGTGCATAACGAGGAACAAGTCAGATATGTCATGCAATGCAATGAAATACATCTTAGGTGTTTTCTTTTCACTGCACAGACTTTAGTTATTGGGTGCATGTGCACAACGAGAAACAAGTCAGATATGCCGTGCAATGCAATGAAACACATCTTAGGTGTTTTCTTTTCACTGCACAGAGTTATTTGGTGCATGTGCATAACGAGAAACAAGTTAGATATATCATGCAATGCAACGAAACACGCTATTGTGATGTTTTCTCGTCAAAACACAAATTAATTATTTGTAGAATGCATGGAAAATCACGCGTGTTTTATCTTTTCTTTTCATTGCAAAGAAGAACAAGTTACAAAATTTAAGCATTGCAATGAAACAACACACGTTATCCAGTCAAAGCACTAAGGAAGGGTTTAGTTCTTGAATGCAATAAAAGTGCACATTATATATATGTTATTTTTAATGCACAACGTTCTTCATGCACAATCCACATCTCTTCATTGCACAAAGCAACGGGTGTTGTTTTAGTGCAATGCATAAAATATCGAACTTGTTCCTCTTTGCAATGAAAAGAAAATGTATGCATGTGCTTTCGCATGCATTTCTGTTTTACAAACTGATTTGTTTGTGCACAGACGAGAAAACATCACGTTATGTCATTGCAACGAAGAACAAGTTAGATTGTTATGCAAATCCAACGAAACATATTAGCTGTTTTCTTTTCATTGCACAGAGAAACATGTTGGTTATTGCGTGCATATTCTTTAATTTACAACGTTAGACGTTAGATGTTGTGTTTTCGTTGAACAACGGAATGAGAGTTATTGTATGCGTTGTAAGGAAACAGCTAATAGCACAGATTTCTCTTCATCGCAGAAATGCAACAATTAATGCAATTATTTCTCTTGTTACAAAACACATGCATTACACATCTCTCTGTTGCACAAAGGAACGAGTAAGTTATTGCATTGCACAAAAAGAATTAGTAGTAGAATCCATGCGAAAGAGTCAAAGGGTCCTCAAAGGTTTTAATAAATAAAACTTATTGGCTTTTGATGATTTAAAAGCTATAGATAGGTTCCTTTTTGTCCTAATAAACATATTTCTGGCTCACGGGTATTTGATTACAAGCCAATGGGAAGTCCATATCTGACCTATTGAACTAATTTCTGGTCTATGTTTCCTCAAAAGTTTTTAAATAATATCAACTGATAGACTCAATCTGATGTTATATACAGAGGTTGCTTTTTGACCAACTGAACATATTTCTAGCCTATGGGTAATTAATTGATCCTTATCATGATGTTATTTCAGCTAGACAGATATTTGACCTACTGAACATATTTCTGGCCCAAAAGTACTTGATCTTGAACTTTACATACTCATAGACTCCAATTGAGGCTTCCTAAGCCATAGAGAAGTTCATATCTGACCTATAGAACTCATTTCTGGTCAAAGGTTCCTCAAAAAGTTTAAAACAATATAAACTTTTAGACTCCTTCTGATGTTATATTAGATATACATAGGTCAATTTTTGACCTCCAGGAACACATTTATGGCACATTTCCAGAATAAAATGCGAAGTGGAGCTTGAAGCGGCAAATCTCAACACCCGGTTGCTAGGGTGTTCTGGGAGGTTGCTATGGTGTTCTGGGTGTTTGCTAGGTATTTTTTTTTAGGATATTCTGGGTGGTTGCTATGGTGTTCCGGGTGGTTGCTAGGGTGTTGCTAGGCGGTTTCTTGGGTGTTCTGGGTGGTTGCTAGGGTGTTTGTCAGATGGTTGCTGGGGTGTTCTGGTTTGTTGCTAGGGTGTTCTGGGTGGTTGCTAGGTGGTTGCTATATGGTTGCTAGGGTGTTCTGGTTGGTTGGAGATTTAATTCTCATGATGTCATTTCAACCAGAAAAATATTTTACATAAAGAACATTTTACTGGCCCAAAAGTACTTGATCTTGAACTTTCCATATATACTCATAGACTATGTCATATAACATTCTGATGTTATATTACATAGGTCAATTTTTGACATCCAGGAACACTTTTATGGCCCACGGGTCCTTGATCTGTGGGTTAATATACCAAGAGATTTACTTCTCATGATGTCATTTCAGCCAGACAAATATTTGACCTACTGAACATATTTCTGGCCCAAAAGTACTTGATCTTGAACTTTCCATACATACTCATAGACTCCAACAGATGCTTCCTAAGCCATAGAGAAGTCCATATCTGACCTATTGAACTTATTTCTGGTCAAAGGTTCCTCAAATGTTTTTAAACAATATGAACTTATAGACTTCTGATGTTACATATGTTAATTTTTGACCTCCAGAAACACATCTATGGCCCAGGGGTACTTGATCTTTGGGTTAATATACCGAGAGCTTTACTTCTCATGATGTCATTTCAGCCAGACAAATATTTGACCTCCTTTTGATGTTAGATAAGATATACATAGGTCAATTATATTAGATATACATAGGTCAATTTTTGACCTCCAGGAACACATTTATGTCCCACGGGTACTTGATCTGTGGGTTAATATACCAATGGATTTACTTCTCATGATGTCAATGAACTAATTTCAGGTCAAAGGTTCCTTAAAAAGTTTAAAACAATATAAACTTTTATTATTAGATATACATAGGTCAATTTTTGACCACCAGGAACACATTTATGGCACATTTCCAGAAGAAAATGTGAAGTGGAGCCTGAAGTGGCAAATCTCACCACCCGGTTGCTATGGTGTTCTGGGTGGTTGCTACGGTGTTGTGGGTGGTTACTAGGTGGTTATTAGGGCATTCTGGGTGGTTGCTATGGTGCTTTTATGCAGTTGCTAGGGTATTCTGGGTGGTTGCCAAGGTGCTAATGTTGCTAGGGTGTCGCTAGGTGGTTGCCAGGTTGTTCTGGATGGTTGTTAGGGTGTTGCTAGGTCGTTGCTGGGTTGTTCTTGTTTGTTGCTAGGGTGTTCTGGGTGGTTGCTAGGATGTTGCTAGGGTGTTTTAGGTGGTTACTATGGTATTCTGGGTTGTTGCTATGGTGTTACCAGGTGGTTGGTAGTGTTCACTTATAGTTACTATAGAGTTTCTATAATGTTTTTGACATGATTTAGCTCTTAACTAATCGATTATTTTATTACATTTCATGTTTATATTGTTTGAAACCTTTTGAGGACCTTTTTACCATAACAATATAAACTTATAGACTCCTTCTGATGTTGTATTAGCTATACATAGGTCAATTTTTAACCTCCAGGAACACATTTATGGCACATTTCCATAAGTAAATGTGAAGTGGTGCTTACAGTGGCAAATCTCACCACCCGGTTGCTACAGTGTTCTGGGTAGTTGCTAGATGGTTGTTAGGGTATTCTGAGTGGTTGCTAGGGTGTTGCTAGGGTGTTCTGGGTGGTTGCTAGGGTGTTGCTGGGTGGTTGATTGGGTGTTATGGGTGGTTGCTAGGGTGGTCTGGTTGGTTGCTAGGGTGTTGGTAAGGTGTTCTGGGTGGTTGCTAAGCGGTTGCTAGAGTGTTGCTAGGGTGTTCTGGGTGGTTGCTAGGGTGATTTAGGTGGTTACTATGGTAGTCTGTGTGGTTCCTATGGTGTTTCTGGGTGGTTGGTAGTGTCCACAAATGGTTACTATAGAGTTTTTATAAAGTTTTTGGCAATTGATTTCTGGCCCAAATCAATTTTTGATCTTGATTATGTATCATCAAAAGGAGTCCATAAGTTTAATAATTTCAATAGGTCAGATGTGAACAATTCTATGTGGCCTAGGAACCATCATAAGGAGTCTATGAGTATGTAGAAAGATCAAGTACACATGGGCAAGAAATATAGTCTGTAGGTCAAATATCTGTCTGGCTAAAATAACAATGACAAGATGTCATTCTCTATAGTATCCTGATGATCAAAGAACACTTTGGCCAGAAATATGTTCAGTAGTTAAAATAAGGACTCTTGTATGGCTTCAGAAACATCAAAAGGAGTTAATGAGTATTTTTAGAATGTTGAAGATCAAGTACTCATGGGCCAGAACTATGTTCAGCAGGTCAAAAAGTTACATATCTATAGCTCATGTAATATCAGAAGTAGTCTAAAAGTTTTTCTTGTTTAAAAACTTTTGCGGACCCTTTGACCAGAAATGAGTTAAATACATAAGATGTGGACATTCTATAGGGCTTACAGTAAGAAGCATCAAAAGGAGTCTATGAGAATTTATAGAAAGTTCGAGACCTAGTACTCATGGGCCAGGACTATGTTTGTGGGTCAAAGAGGAACCTCTAGGCCTAGAAAGCACAAGAAGTAGTCTATTTAGTAAGTATAGAAAGTTCAATATCAGGTACTCGTGGGACCATGCACTGTAAAGCGACAGCCCATGTGATGTTTTCTCATCTGTGCACAAATAAATTAGTTTGTAAAATAGAAATGCATGCAAAATCACGTTAAATCTTTTCATTGCAACGAGGAACAAGTTAGATATGTCATGCAATGCGATGAAACACATCTTCAGTGTTTTCTTTTCATTGCACAGGGGTTAGTTATTGCGTGCAAATGCATAACGTGGAACAAGTTAGATATGTCATGCAATGCAATGAAACACATCTTTTCACTGCACAGAGGTTAGTTATTGCGTGCATTTGTTACGTGTTATCGTTTCATTGCACAGAGGAATACGTTAGTAGCTCTTGAACTTTCTAAACATGCTCATAGACTCCTTCTAATGCTTCCTCAGCTCAGCTTCCCCAACCTTCTAATGTCCATATCTGTTTTATTTATTTTTTTTAATTTATCCTTTATTTAACCTGGTAAAAAACTCATTGAGATTAAAAATCTCTTTTTCAAGAGTGACCTGGCCAAGATGCAGCATAAATTACACAGAGACGCATTTAAACAGATATAAAAATAGATAAAAAACGCATCAAATACACATAAGATAATAGACCCTGTGCTGGAAGAGAGAGAGAGAAAAAAAAAAAAAAAACTAATACAATTTTTATGAACAGTTACACTGACCAATGTCTTCCAGTTCCCTAATCTTTAGCATTGAAACAAACTGTTTATAAGAGGTAAAAGTAGTCATTCTTAATGATTTCTGAAGGAGGTTCCAGGCTGAGGGTGCTGCAAACATAAAGGCTTTTTTGCCTAGTTCTGTTTTGACACTGGGGACCACCAAGTTTAATACATAATTTGAGCGTAATCTATAATGGCCGTAATTTTTAGTTAGAAGGACACTCAAATAAGTAGGAGCTAGTCCAAGAAGTACTTTATAAATGTAACATAGCCAGTGAGTGTACCTTCTCGCATAAAGAGAGGGCCATTTAGCAGTATAATAAAGGATACAGTGATGTATCCTGTAACCACAACCAGTGAAAAATCGTAATGCACAATGACACACTACATCCAGTTTTTTTAAACATTTGGCAGAAGCATTCATATATATCATGTCACCATAGTCTAATATGGGAAGAAAATTGGCCATCACCAGATATTTTCTAGTGGGGATGGATAAACATGATTTTGTTCTGTAAAGATAGCCAAGCTTTATCTTAAGCCTAGAAACCAGATTGTCAACATGATTTTTAAAACTTAATTTAGAATCAATGATTATGCCCAAGTATTTATAACTGGTTTCTAACTCGATTTCTTTTCATTCAAAGGTTAAAATATGCATAAGAGATAATAAGAAATAATGCAGAAGAGACAGGAGGTTGTTTTGAGTTTGTAAATACCATTAATTTTGACTTTTTTACATTTAGGACAAGCTTAAGCTGTCTTAAACGTTCCTGGACAATATTGAATGCGGATTGCAAAAATTCAAAGGCTGTTGAACTCATTTCTGGTCAAAGGATCCTCAAAAGGTTTTAAACAATAGAAACATTTTTTTCTGATGTTATATTATAGGCCCTTCTGACCTACTGAACATAGATGAGTACTAGATCATTTATGGTCAAATGGCACTTGATCATTAGGTTACTATGATGTTTTATTAGCCAGGAAGGTGTCCTGCGCATTGAAGAGAAAACCACTGGATGCACCATTTAAGAATAACACTTTACATGTTTGCATGCAATACACTCTAAACATGCTGGGTTGTTTGTCCTTCACACCATGAGAACGAGGAAATCTAGTGATAAACAAGGGAACACAACCAGACACTGTGACAAGAATGCATAAAATAACTAGTACAGTGAATAAATAACACATCTGCGTTGTTTATTGAAGTATAAACTATGCACTTATTTCATTGCATAGTATACAAAAAGTTACCATAGAAACTATTGTGTTGTGCATAACACAGCTTGACAGCAATGCAAACATTCCGTTGTGCTAGATAACCAGTGTTATGATTGCAATATACGTTTAAACTTAATCCGATATGCATTGATGAGATGACATTACTGTTTCATGTGATTGCTTGATCTAACTAAGCATAAATGACTTCTGTCACAGCAATATCTGTGATCTGTGAGCAAGATATGTGATCTTCTGTCACATTCTGTCACAGCGTTTGTTTTCTTGCATGCACCACAATCAGGGGCGTAGCCAGGACATTATTTCTGGGGGGGCCAGCTTGTGCCAGTCTTTTATTTGGGGTGGCACTTGATTGTCAAAAACTACTATTACTAAAACTCACGCGTGGCTCGTCAGGCCATAAACAATGGATTGAACTCCCTTATGACACTAATAATGTCTAATTGATAAATGTGCGAGTGAAATGTGTCATCATTATGTGAGGGGTTAGGGACCTTAACATGAGACAGGGATGTTTTTAGTGCAAATGACAGAGACACAATATGAATTGTCATATTAGGTGATAATTTATTTAGGTAAACCATTGCATTTTAAGTGCAACATCCAATTTATTTGTGATAATACAACAGGTTACGACGGTTGCACAAATCATGACTAGATCATGTCGTAACACTTGAGTCTTTACTAGTTAGTTCCAATGATCTTCACTTTATAATACAGATCCAAATAATTAGTAATTCCCACAGAAGTATCCAGTAACACTTTCATCTGTGAGCTATTACTTACTAATTCGTTAATAAGAGTTTCTTTTAGTAGTTAATAGTAGTTACTAGATTTTTAATAAACTTTTTCAGTAGTTCTCTAGAAAAAGTATTAAAAATAGAAGTTATTGATAGTTAATAGTGAACTACCACTTTCATCTGTCCGCTATTACTTACTAGTTTGTTAATCAGAGTTTCTTGTTAGTTAATAATAGTTAGTAGATTGTTAATATTGTGTTACTCATTGGTTCTTGTTTAGTTATTCATTAACGAAGGAACCGTATTCTAAAGTGTTACCCTGAAATGTTCTGTTCGCTTTGTGTCTGCTGTAACAATTACACTCTTAGAATAAAAGGTTCAATATAGAACCTTAAAAGGTTCTAAAGCGCTACGTATTTGGAACCCCTAAAATGTAATGCATGTGAATGATCACAAAATTCAAGATATGGTGTTTAAAAAATGTAATTAATCAATATCAGATGAAGAGTGCCATTTCACTTTTTATCCTCCAAAAATCTGCATGATTAAAATGTGATATTAAGTTACTACAACACTTTAATAATTTAATAACAACTACAAATGTTGCAGAATAATGTAATATATTATTATTAGCTAGGCTACACTAGACGTGATTGCAGCGCCAGCGCGTGCGTTTGAAGGAAAAAAAATAGACCAGATTAGTCAGATTTTACGTGTCGTCGTGAACGGAACGCTTCAGATAGTGCTTGTACCCTAATTGGAATTGACTTAAGCTAACTATCTAGCGCTAGCCAGCCAGATAATTATACAAGTTTGCAAAAATAACAGCAGCGGCGCTGCTTAACTAAACTCACTCTATGTCGACGACACATTATTACATTAAACTGAGTCAGAAGATAACTAATATGATCTTATCATTTCAATTAATGTTATGCTTTCAAGTATCACCAACTTACTCACCTGTTAGTTACAGTGGTATAATCAGTGATTAGCTGCTATTCTTCATTAGGCGCTGTCAGAATGCAGAATGGTTATGTCTCGCACTGTTGATGGCGTGACTCAACATGTTGCTAATATGGGGCTTGTAGCGTAAGTGACAAATCAATGACTTGATTAAAAAAATGCATACATTTAGCTTCCTTTAGACCGCTACTGGAGTTTTTATTTTTAATTTTTATTATTATGAAATTTATTTGCCCGTGAGGTTGGGAGGGGGGGCCGGCAGGGGGGCCGAGCCTTGACCAATGGTGGCCGTGGCCCCCCCTGGCCACCATGTAGCTACGCCCCTGACCACAATAGTGCAGGTCTCACTTTTTAAAGTTTATTTTACAGTAATTTTTGTTTTTATTTTTATTCGCAAATCAAAAAGCAGAATTTTCTTCAGTGTCAGAGAAATTCTTTGCACAGCAATAAATCAAGATGCATCTTTTCACAGGGAGAATACTTAGATTTTTACTCATTTCAATTAGTGCTTATTTGCAATGCATTTTATTGCATTCCTGCTGTGCATAGAACATCTAGTACATCAGATGAAAGCCATTGATAATGTTAAACGTGTGCCATGATTAATGGACGATTGCTGCCATCTATTGGAAACCAAACAAAAAATAAAAAATGTGACATTTCAACTAAAGCCGCTAGATGGCCATTTCCACACACATTCACATTTTTTTCCAGATGTGAGATGTTAATATGAGGGAAATAAATAAAATCCCATTAAAATAAAATAAAATACATTGGAATACAGCATTTTATGCAAAGCAGGAATATATAAAAAGCACGTGTGTGTAAGTGCGATTTAGTTCTCGTATGCAATGAGATGATTGATCGCTTGTGCAATCTGCAATCTGTGCATATCCGCAATGAAAAAGACATTTCTCATTATGTGTAACAGTTATAATTCGTGAAAATCTTATGCAAAGATTGGTGTCATCGAATCAAAAGCATATAAAATGAAAATAACATGCAGTTTCCATAGACAGTAAAAGAAGCAAATTTCAGCAATGGCATGTGCCATTGCAAAGTATAAATCTATACACAAGTTTCCCATTTACATTATGAGAAATTAGAAAATTGTCGCTACTAAATATTCTAATTTAAACATTTCTCCTTTCATTTCAAAAGTTAAATGTTGTGTAATAGGCTACAAGTTATATAATATGTGGTTGATCACGCAAACCCATTCCAAAAACATAAATAATAAAAAACCCTCAGAAAACAGAAGAATACAGCATTGAAAAATAATGATTGTTGAGGAAGATCAAACGAGCGATTCTGTGTGTGTTATTTATTTATTTATTTATTTATTTTTTTTTTGTGTGTTATTTATTAGAGTACAGGACATCTGCTAAAGCAATCACATCCTGCTGTAGTGTTTTGTGTTTCCATGGTAACTGTTCCAGCAAACTTTTGTTTAATCAATAAATTGTGTTAAATTCAATTTAAAACAATTACTTGTACTATAACTATAATCTTTATTTTGTTCTACAAGACAAGAAAACTCTGTCTTTTTGTTTATAATTAATATTTTGAGTTTGGCCAGTGAGTGACGTCATTGGTAACGGACTGGTCGAGCGCGGCGCGCCTGCTCTCTGAGTAAGAAAGCCTGTGTGATTAGAGAAAGCGAGGTATATGTCTCTGCAATGCTCTTTATTTAAGAGCGAAAATATGCTGTATTAAGTGAAGTTTTACCTTTATATCTATTATAGAATTGTCATAAAACGGGAACGAGTTCTATATCAGGGTTTTTCTGTCCACGGTTTAATGTATTTTTGTAGTTTTACAAACGCACGTGTTTGTTTAATGTTTCTGCCTGCGCGCCAAATTAGAGTGCAGGTTTTCCAGTGTTAATAATTTTCTTCACAATTAATTTCGGTGGATTGATTTTGTAGATATGTTGTTTAGTTTGTTAAATGTGTGCAGCCTTCTTCTGGATGTTAAAATTTATGTTTTTAGCCTTATGTGTTACCAGTGTATGATATGAATTGCAGTTAGAGGGGACAGTGTTTAACCTGTCTTTTCCTCATACATCCTTCAGCTGAGAGAGAGTAAACCCTGAAGGCGTGTGTGTTGATTTTCTGTCCTCTTTCAATAAACTGCAGGTATGTCACTTAGGTAAAGTTGGTTTTATATTCGCATTTTCGCGGACTTCCGCGTTCAATAACTCGCGAACTAAACGTTGTTGCTACACACAACACATATAACTACAGATAAAACACCAGAAGCTACAACATTAATTTTCTCAAAACGACCTTTCCTTCGCACTGGATAAAATACATTGATCTCTATGCGCAGGCTGCTAAGAAGGGACCATCTGCAAAGTGCAAACCCGGAGGAAAACAAGTTTTGAGGAGATTAAAACAATGTTATTTGTGTAGTAACAAATATTCGGCTCACGAGATATTGAACACGGAACTCCGAAAATATGCAAAGCGAAAATAAAAAGCTATATATATATATATATATATATATATATATATATATATATATATATATATATATATAGCAAAATTTCACCTGTAGTTAGTCAGTGTGGTCACTAGGAAAGCACTACAGCCTTTGAAACACACACACAAAAAATACTTTAGGGGAATTACAGTATCTTTTTAATAATCATTTGATAATTGTACAAACAGTAAGGGAGATATTGTCAAACTGTACTTTTGTTTCAATGTTCTTTTAAAGCAAATCATTCTTCTTTAAATGAAGTAAAGAAGTTACAGTTTTAAGCCATTACAGTAATAGAAATATTTAGATAATGTAATATTTTTTTGATGGAAGGTGTGCTATTGAAGAACCCCATAGGAGTTATGCTACTCTTTTAAATGTTCACCTGTCAGGGGTGCACAGTCAAAGACCCAGAACCAGATATGATGAATGAAGAGCAGGAGTCAGAATTATATTAAATTAAAGATTTACTTAAGGTAGTTTTTATTTTCATCAACAGAAGTCAGCTTCAAGACTCTCACAGGAGTTTGTAGGCCATTACAAAGATCACAGAATCACTAAATGAGCAAGCATTGTTACTACATTGAGATATCAAACACAGAAAAAAAAACATTACATGAAACAAACATTTAAGTAATCATACTGGTAACTTCTATAACTAAGTAAAATCTCACATGCCCATCTAAGTCATTCCACTCATGTGATATTTAGAAAGAAAACCTTGATTATCAGTCAAAATATACATTGAAGCAGCAGTTTATTCCAAAATCCACACCCTTCACACCCAAAACAACACCATGTTTGCTTTCATGCTTTCTGAGTACTTGTCAATAATCTGATGGATTCAGTACCATGGACAGTGATATTTCTGCAGGACTGTAAACATCAATCAATTCAAACGAATTGTGTTATTGTGAGAGTTTAACTTTAACTGAAGATGCTATACAACAGGAAAGAATAAAAAACCGTTGGGCCATTCTTTTTATTCAGCGCCTGGAGAACACTGTCACACTGTCATTATTAAGTCTTTATATTGAGTCTGTATAAGTCTTTATTACACTTAAAAACAGAAAAACAGAGGTGGATAAAACAGAAAGACATGGGCTGTAGTAGTATGTTCTGTAGGGTCCAGACAAGACGATCCAACTTGCTTATGAACAGTCGGCCCATCCTTTTAAAACCTATTGAAATAAATCATATGTTATTATTAAAACCAACACTGTTCTTGTTCATTTTGATTTCAAATAAATATATAAACAAAAATTTAAACAGATGTAAAATGAAGCAATTAACTGTGTTCAGGAGATTACACATGATTTTCCACTCTCTACAGTCTGGATTGTTACCAGATTACAGTTCATGTAGCCAACATGTTCATTCTTTATTATTTCCTAAACACCTTTTTAAACACCATCGTTATAATGCAGTTTTATTGTTGCTAAAGGACATTTTATTGCATTAGAACACATAGTTGGCTAGAATGTAATTGTCTGTTTGCACACGATGAAAAACAATGTTAAATTTTTAGACGGTCCCTATCTTGGTTACCACACTACATTGAATATTCCCTAAATTATGCATGCTTCAAAAATATACTTGCCCATTTTGATCGATTGTAGAAAAGGTTGTAGTTCACTATCTTGTAGCTGCTTCGAATCTGAAAAAAAAAATTGCTTCATTGACTATTTAATTGAAAAGTTCTTTAACGCGAATGTGCGAATATAAAACCAACTTTACCTAAGTAGGTATGTTTAATTGTTTTGAATAAGGAAAAAAACACTATACGATCTAAGAAATTGAGACATATTGGCTATAATATTAATGTAAAATATGTAACTATTTTATTTTATTTCTTTAAAATGTTTTGTGTGAATGTGAATTTTTATAAATGAGAGACAAAGTTGTTGTAATGCAAAACTTTATTGTATAAAATGAGCTCAGAGTAAACCCTGAAGGCGTGCGTATTGATTTTCTGTCCTCTTTCTCCACCGAAGCCAGTGGTGTCGTTGAGTTCTTTGTGGTGTGAGACGAGGTCCGCTACACTTGCTAGGCTGATCCAAATCCATCATTCTACATGATTGTAATGAATTGCAAAACTAAAGTTATTAATTTAGGAGAAATCAAATAGTTCCAAACATATCATGTTAAGGGTTACATTGTAAAAAAGGAAATAAATGTAAACGTTACAATATTACATTTAATTTGCTCTGTAATACACTGAAAAAATGTCAGTTCAACTTAAATGTACTTGATATGGTAACATGCAACTGGTTTTGTTGAAATGAATAAATTTTATAATTAAGTTATAATTAAGATTACGGGCGGAGTTAGCCTGACTTCGTCATGTACTCAGTTTCCTATCGGAAGATGAGTCTGAAACCCCTCCGTCTGGCTTTGATTATGAGGTGTGTCTTAACCGAACCAGGAAAAAAACAACTCTGCACTCAATTGGATAGTCGGTAAACCTACAACCAATCAGAGCAACGCAGTAAGTCAGCTACTTTGCATACAGTTGTCAAATACAGAACGTAGCCCAGCTTTACTTATTTTAGAAGTTAAATAACGAGTGTTGCTTCTTTTACTTACTCCTTCATGAATGCGACCAAAGGAGAAACCACAACGACCACAGGCTTTTCATTACGTCCCATCTTCTTAGCGACCGTCAGAGCCAGCTGATAAGTTACACTTTTCCCGAATCATGTGGGATGGCAAAATTATCTTTCCAATCGACAAATGCCTTGATTGCAGTTGTCTGTTTGTCTATTAAAATTAATGCCCTGTCGATTTTATTTCACAACAGACGCGACAGCGGAATCTGTACATCTCAATTCTCCAGCTGCAGTCAACTCTGAGGGAAGACAGTAAGCGCTCTTTGATAACGTGATGATTACGTCCCTTCAGATCACCTGGCCATCATCGTATAAAGCCCGCCCTGGTAATTTGATTGGCCCGATGGTTTCTGAACCGATCATAATTACTCCTCAATGGATCGAGTCCAGACTGAACTTCCCGTCCAAAAAATGTTGTGGGCGGAGTTCGGGCTGGCATCCAGGCTAGGGCGGAGTGGGACCAGAAAATCTTCCGGGAAATTTCGTAGAGCACCGGCCCTCGTCGCCGGCAGGGCCGGATTAAGAGTTCAGGGCCCCCTGGGCAGGATGTCCCCTCTTAAGCAGGCCAAAGGCATATTTTTTCCAAGGACTTTTTAATATGGCATTTACAGTTTTACTGACTTTAAAGGAACGTTGTTGTACTTGTGGATGTTGGGTGGACTCTGTGCCTCTAGGGGGGTTCGAGTACATTTTAAGGTTAAATGCATCAATCTCGTGCTCTCTGAGAGATCAAAATTAAGAGCTTCAACCCATGAACTGCTCGTTGAACAAAGTAAAAAACATTGATTTGTAACAGGACAATAAAAAAGGCTCAAACATCTTTTTAGGTATGAGAGTCTCAGTCTGCATTACATTATCAATGGTGTTTTAATGCCAAACAATTATTATAATAATGTAATGATTTATATAATTATTTCTATGACGTAAAAATCCATATAGCAAATGTATTATATAAATGAAAACGAATATTTCAAAATAATAAATGTGTGAAAATTAAGGAGCTCTGGAATGTTTAGTCGCGTCTCTGTGGGGAACTCTAACAAGGTTCTAAAGGCGTTGCCACTGGTAACCGATAGCGTCTCCTACCATCATACGCACAACCGGCACATCCGGGAACTTAACTGTCAATTTTGTCCCCGCCCCCTTTTGGGAAAAAACAAACTAGACTCCCCATAGACTTCAATTCAAAATAACGGCAAAAACCAACGTCCATACACAGCCGACAGACGTAAATAACTTAAGAAATCTCTTACATAAAACATGTCAAGTAATTATATGTCCACTCTGCCTGCCATAGAGCATGGAAGATACATACAAAAACTTAATTTGGCCAATTTAAAAACATGTCCCTTTATTCTCCCTATGTGAAATTGGGGTAACAACCCCACCCAGTGGCCAGAGGTGTCTTACCCGGACATTTATTTGTACCTCGTCGAGTCAACAGGCAAGCCAGTGAATGATTTTATTTCGTTTTTTTAAAGTAAAAAACCTTAAAGTATATTTTATGAATTTATGATGATGATGGCAAATAGCCTGGGCTTGATAACGGGTATAAAAAATGTATCTTTCACGCTCTATGGCAGGCAGGGTGGACATATAATTACTTGACATGGTGTATATAAGTATTTTCTTAAGTTATTTACGCATGTCGGCTGTGTACGGGCGTTGGGTTTTGCCGTTATTTTGTTTTGAAGTCTATGGGGAGTCTGGGATTCATAAATTTTGGGGCATCTCGCCCGGGGGGCGGGGTTACGTCCTGCGTCACATCTCTCATGCGGGTTCTCGTCGACCATGGTCAGCGCGGCTGAGCGCGCACCAGCGGGGACCCGTTAAAGATTCTATAGTTTTTCCAACCGTCTCTGGACTCGTCTCGAGTGAGAAGTACGTTACCGGCCTGTATACATCTTTTTGCACGATAGAGGGTAAGTTTTTAATCATGTTAGATTGTTTTCCTGTTTAGTTAAGATTTCGACTGTTAGAGATAGATCCGGATAGATCAGCTAGATAGAGTAATCTTGACCATCTTCAAATCACGTGGTGCAAACCTGTCCTCTTTTGGTGAAAATAGTTATTGCATGACTTTTGTAAAACTTTTTTTAAAACTTTTTCTTTTACTCTTCACCCTAAGTCTTACAGAAGCCTCGTTTGGTTTAAACCCCTGGTCTGTGTTAACGAAATATAAATCATTTATAGATCTGCCTTGGATGCCTCCACATTCCGAAGTTGTCAAGAGAGATGGGGGATACATTTCCGTAATTGTAAAGTCGAAGGAGGATCTGACAACTCTGTTGGACTAGGGCTTCACCCATCTCTGGCAATACACACAAGAGTTGCTTTGTAAATGGTGTTTCTTTTTCTTTTTTGTTTCTTTCTTTTTGTGTGTGTTTATTTTGTATGATTACTTCACCCATGTATTTGTACTCTGCTGACTAATGCTGATCCACACTCTTAGAAAAAATGCTTAATTTGGGTCCCATATATGTAGTAGCATAGGGTTCTTTACTCAACTCCAAAGGAACTTTTATGCTAAAAAAAATTCTATAATGACAAGAAAGAACCCTTTGGCGCAAAGGTTCTTTATAGGCTATTATTCATTCATATATTACATTATTCTGCAACATTTTGTAGTTGTAATTAAGTTGTTGTTTACACGAGTACGATCACACCGGTGTGATCAGTCTTGGCTGGTCCCTGGAGCGTACGATCACACCGGTGTGATTAGAACGTTCAGTGCATCACGTCATCAACTGCTAAATTCAAACTTGCTCTCGCGCGTTGGCTGGCGCTCAGCCAGAGACAGACGCACTCAGTGCTGTCATATATCACAACTATTGAGTGTTTTCAACCACATAATGTTTATTTTAGGTTTCAGACACTTAAATACACATATGTACTAGCAAAACAATGATTTTGAGTTTATAAAATACACACAGCTGTCTATGGAAGAGGCAATAATAATCGACACATTTTATTCATATCAAATACACATGTGTAAGTAGCTTAACATTTGACCCTATTCTTCTCCCAGTTCACCAGCCACTTACTTTCATGTATTTCGTGAGAAGTGGATGAATTGACGTTATAAATCCAACAGATCCGATTCTCTGAACTGAAAAAGAAACTAAAATGGCGCCGCCCATTGCGCATACAGCTCAACTAACGCGATCGTTATAAAGATGTCTAAGCCACAAAACCCATCTACTTGCACATATTTGACAATCGGAATATCAGTGTTTCATGATATTGCTAATAAATTTTTGAATATTTTTAATAAAAAAGGAAAAATGACATAAAAGCAGATCATTATTCATTCCGCGCTCTGTTCTGGGTGTGCTGTGTCACGTGACAAGCAATGACGCGTCACCATGGAAACATTAAAGTGGCAAGTTCTAAATAACGGTCGTCTTAAAAAAACTCACGCTGGAGGGTCAGTTAGAATATTTTAAACTTACGTGTGAAAGGGTTAAACTGTTGTATTAACTTAATGTCACATTTTAATCATGCTGATTTTTGGAGAATAAAAACTGAAATGTCACTCTTTGTGTGATATTGATTAATTACATTTTTTAACCCCCATATCTTGAATTTTGTGATCATTCACATGCATTTCATTTTAGGGGTTCCAAATACGTAGCGCTTTAGAACCTTTTAAGGTTCTATATAGAACCTTTTCTTGTAAGAGTGGATGTTGGTAAGGGGGTGGGGGGTTAAGGGAAAATTTGACAAATGATGTATATATATATATTCCTGTTGAAAACATTGCATTACAAAATTGTGTATAATCATGTGTATTGACATGATTAAAATTTGAATTTATTGAATTTATTGACAGGATAGCCCCTTGAGATGCAACATCTCATTTTCAAGGGGGTCCTAGTAACATAAATAATTTACAACACAGACAACATAAACACAACATCATTACAAAACAAAACAAAACTACAGAAAAACTACAAAAAAATAATAATCTTGCATTAAGGCCTGTTTCTATTTCATAATTCCACCTGTAATATCTGTATTGAGTCTAATTAGTCATTACTGCTTGAACCTTAGAAAGAAGAAACATGAACTGGTTAGCTGCCTGGAGTTTAATGGAAGTTTACTTTTCTACAATACAATAAGTAGGCCTAACTTTATCGAGGTAAAAGTTTCCTCGCTGTCACCAGACGTAGGTCTCGGAGTGGAGAGAAGAGTGACAAAATCATGGTTGTGCAAACAAAGCAAGGCTATCTGTCTAGCATTGCCATGTATTGATTGATTCATTGTCCCTTCATAGTTTGTAAGAGACATTTCAGGTTGGATGTATTTAATAAACTGAGCGAACCCTATTCATCTGTTAATATGAAACGCGACTTGGCCATTGTAAATAAGGCTACAGCACATCTTGTACAACTTAAACCCATGGTAGCTAGGTAACGATAAACAAACTGAAAGACAGCAATTCCAGATTTCACTTTCGTTCACTAAACAAACACTATGAAAATGAAACACCACTTTTCCATCAAAAAACGTGTTGTAAAAAACATAACTTATTATATTTAAGACCTAGGTTCGCTAGCTAGTTCTGTGACTGCCTGTGTGCGCTATGGGGCGCGCTCACCCTGGTTGACGAGAACCCGCATGAGAGATGTGACGCAGGACGTAACCCCGCCCCCCGGGCGAGGCGAGATGCCCTTCGCTCAGTTTATTAAATACATCCAACCTGAAATGTCTCTTACAAACTATGAAGGGACAATGAATCAATCAATACATGGCAATGCTAGACAGATAGCCTTGCTTTGTTTGCACAACCATGATTTTGTCACTCTTCTCTCCACTCCGAGACCTACGTCTGGTGACAGCGAGGAAACTTTTACCTCGATAAAGTTAGGCCTACTTATTGTATTGTAGAAAAGTAAACTTCCATTAAACTCCAGGCAGCTAACCAGTTCATGTTTCTTCTTTCTAAGGTTCAAGCAGTAATGACTAATTAGACTCAATACAGATATTACAGGTGGAATTATGAAATAGAAACAGGCCTTAATGCAAGATTATTATTTTTTTGTAGTTTTTCTGTAGTTTTGTTTTGTTTTGTAATGATGTTGTGTTTATGTTGTCTGTGTTGTAAATTATTTATGTTACTAGGACCCCCTTGAAAATGAGATGTTGCATCTCAAGGGGCTATCCTGTCAATAAATTCAATAAATTCAAATTTTAATCATGTCAATACACATGATTATACACAATTTTGTAATGCAATGTTTTCAACAGGAATATATATATATACATCATTTGTCAAATTTTCCCTTAACCCCCCACCCCCTTACCAACATCCACTCTTACAAGAAAAGGTTCTATATAGAACCTTAAAAGGTTCTAAAGCGCTACGTATTTGGAACCCCTAAAATGAAATGCATGTGAATGATCACAAAATTCAAGATATGGGGGTTAAAAAATGTAATTAATCAATATCACACAAAGAGTGACATTTCAGTTTTTATTCTCCAAAAATCAGCATGATTAAAATGTGACATTAAGTTAATACAACAGTTTAATAAACAACAACTTAATTACAACTACAAAATGTTGCAGAATAATGTAATATATGAATGAATAATAGCCTATAAAGAACCTTTGCGCCAAAGGGTTCTTTCTTGTCATTATAGAATTTTTTTTAGCATAAAAGTTCCTTTGGAGTTGAGTAAAGAACCCTATGCTACTACATATATGGGACCCAAATTAAGCATTTTTTCTAAGAGTGTGGATCAGCATTAGTCAGCAGAGTACAAATACATGGGTGAAGTAATCATACAAAATAAACACACACAAAAAGAAAGAAACAAAAAAGAAAAAGAAACACCTATTTACAAAGCAACTCTTGTGTGTATTGCCAGTCTGCCAGAGATGGGTGAAGCCCTAGTCCAACAGAGTTGTCAGATCCTCCTTCGACTTTACAATAGGCTCTATGCACAGCTCCACTACTTCCTGAACTTCAGCCAGCTTCTTATTTCCTGTCAGGCATTATTGGACACATTGATTAATTCAGGTGTGTTTGATTATTGTTGCCGTGACTACTGAGGTCAAGCACACCTGAATTAATCAAATTGTCCAATAATGGTATACAGGAAACAAGAAGCTGGCTGAAGTTCAGGAAGTAGTGCAGTTGTGCATAGAGCCTATTACGGAAATGTATCCCCCATCTCTCTTGACAACTTCGGAATGTGGAGGCATCCAAGGCAGATCTATAAATGATTTATATTTCGTTAACACAGACCAGGGGTGTAAACCAAACGAGGCTTCTGTAAGACTTAGGGTGAAGAGTAAAAGAAAAAGTTTAAAAAAAAGTTTTACAAAAGTCATGCAATAACTATTTTCACCAAAAGAGGACAGGTTTGCACCACGTGATTTGAAGATGGTCAAGATTACTCTATCTAGCTGATCTATCCGGATCTATCTCTAACAGTCGAAATCTTAACTAAACAGGAAAACAATCTAACATGATTAAAAACTTACCCTCTATCGTGCAAAAAGATGTATACAGGCCGGTAACGTACTTCCCACTCGAGACGAGTCCAGAGACGGTTGGAAAAACTATAGAATCTTTAACGGGTCCCCGCTGGTGCGCGCTCAGCCGCGCTGACCATGGTCGACGAGAACCCGCATGAGAGATGTGACGCAGGACGTAACCCCGCCCCCCGGGCGAGATGCCCCAAAATTTATGAATCCCAGTAAAACACACATTCACCTATAGAAAATGTGTCTGCAGTTCACTCATCTTTGGTGTGAGGGTAAAGACGTTCTCGCTCAGCTGGGACTCGAATCTTTCGCCACTTCCCTTAATATCAGACAAGAGACAGAGATGTGTTCACAGCAAAACCCTCAGTGTTAAATTACTGCTATGGTTTATAAAACACATTTGTTATACCAAAAAACAAAACAAGACAAAATATGATAAGGTATTTCTTTTATTTTCAAAACCATCACGCCGTGGCCTGGTACACTAATCTCTAATTATATTAATTGTTAATTTTGTGTGATTGACAGTATAATTCAACAGATCCAGTAATGTTATGCTTAATCACAGGTTTTTGAAAACCTGGTCAAAAGGAACTCTTAAATGTCATCATTTCATTCATAAGTTTATATTGTTTAAAACCTTTTGAGGAACCTTTGACCAGAAATGAGTTCAATAGCTTAGACATGGACTTCTCTATGGCTTAGGAAGCATCTGTTGTATGGAAAGTTTGGGAAAGATAGTCATCTCAAAAATCGTCTGACTAAACTAAAATACAGAACTGTTCTTATCCATTTCAAGGGGTGAGGAAACAAAGCAAATGTAACAAAGCAAATGTAAATGCATGATTTATGGTTACAGGAAAATTCCCCAGCCCTGATCATGAGATGACAGCATAGCAGTTATTCGAGCCTTGAGATGCTAATCCAATTAACCTGAGATTGATCGAACCTTTACTTTGTCAGTGAGACAAAGGGTGGGAGTCTCAGCAAACTGAAAACAGGATTAGCAGATATCATCCCCTGTTGCTAATGCTAAATTTAATATACAGAATCTAAATAAAAAAATATTCTTAAATTTGTAATCCAAGTTCAGGAGTACCTGTGGGTCAGAACTATGTTCATTAGGTCAAAAATGAACCTCTGAATAACTTATATTACATTATAAGGAGTCTATAAGTTTATATTGTTTAAAACCTTTAGAGAACCTTTGACCAGAAATGAGTTCAATAGCTCAGATGGACTTCTCTATGGCTTAGGAAGCATCTGTTGGAGTCTGAGTACATGTATGGAAAGTTCAAGATCAAGTACTTTTGGGCCAGAAACATGTTCAGTAGGTCAAATATCTGTCTGGCTGAAATCACATGATAAGAGGTCATTCTGTTTATGAGCTTAATTTTCAAGAACTCTTTGGCCAAAAATATGTTCAGTAGGTAAAATAAGGACTCTTGTATGGCTGAACATCAAAGCAGTCAATGAGTAGCCTACACTGTCAAAGAAAATAACTGTGATTTTTTTGACAATCATTTACTTTCATTTTAAATTGTACTCAAAACACGGTCAAATTACAAATAATATCTGTAAAATAAAAATGCAGCTGTTATTTGAGTTATTGTGACATTAATGACAAATTCCAGTCATTCACATTTTTTTATACAGAAAATTAATTGTATTTTTCATACAGTATTTTTTCTGTTTTCTTAAATTGCATAAAAATGTATGTAAAATTACAAATATAATCTGTAATTAAACAGTAACAAAACAATTAAATGATAAAACGGTTAAATGACCTGCAGCCCCCGCAAAAAAAACGGTAACATTATAAAGTGAAACATCCTAAATTAAATAAACCGAAAAACACACTGTGATGAAGTCGATGTTCAGGTTACGTAAGGGTGATGGAAGAAGGCAAGGGGTCGGCGAATGCTGGAGCTCTTGTGCTTTATTTTTACAACAATACTCTTTCCACAGCGCCTCAGCACTTATCACAAAACAGTCATAAATAAACAAAACTCTTTCCGCTGTTCACTGCTTCTCTCTGACACGATCACAGATCAAACACGATGGCTGAATTCCAAACCGCATACTTCCATACTATTTAGTATGGGAAAAAGAGTAGGCGAGCAAAAAAGTATGAAAGAATCCAAAAGAGTAGGCGAGAATTACCTGGGTGACGTAATAATTGTCGCGAGATTCGGACTTAAGTGCGTTCCAATATGCCTACTTTCCTACTATATAGTAGGCGAAAACAGTGCGTGAAGGAAGCAGCCCAGCAAACATTTAGACGTTTATTGACCGTTGAAAAGACGTCTATCCGACACGTCCCGTCATGGTTGAAAAATAGTTCCAAAATGGAAGTTGAACCGACGTCTTCGACGTCATCTGGCCGTGAATTGCACGTCTTTTCAGCGCGTCCACGGACGTCTCTATGGGCTTATTTTTTAGTTCTGCGGGATTTGTTGCAACCTATTGTATGTGTGCATATATATAGTCCTGCATATAAAATAATTACACCCATATTGTGTAAGTTCGTGAAAGGCAATCAATCAGGATATTTCTACACATCTGAACTCGACTAGGTTCTAAAAAAGGTCCAAAACCGGTCCGGTCAGACCTGGACGTCTATACAACCGTTTAAACACGTGTACATCAACACATTACTTCTGGACTAAAGCAAAAGACTTAATTTACAACAACATTTTATTGAGAATATTACATTTGAAATGTCTTCCAGTTGTTAAACTGCTAAAAAAAAATAATAAAAATAGTACAATGACATTTTCCTTAACAGTTTCACATTAAGGTTAAGCAGCCATTAATCAAACCAGAATATAACAAAAGTACAGGAACAGTCAACACATTCTATAATATTACAGAAAAGTCTTTCTAAAAATATTCCACCATTGATAATTAGAAGTCAGAGCTGTGGCAGTACTAACTTTCAGTTACTTCAGTCTTGCATTACTGTTAAACAGGCATAAATACAATTATTTAGAGTCTTTGAAATTTGTTTATGGCTTTAAGGTTTTGGTTTTGTTTATGGCTATTTTTATATCCAGCTCTTCTTAAGTGTGCTTCAGGTGTCCGTCATTGCTGCAGTGCATCAACGTCTTAATCTGTGGCGTTTGGGCTCCAACTCGTCACAGCATCTGAAGGAAGAGAATGCGGTTTAAAAAAAGGCTAATTTTTAGGTTAATTACGTACGTTTTTCGAAAATGTCTGAAAATAGCAATGTTATTTTTCTGCATAAAAATCTTATGCCAATAAAAGATGTTCTGGATTAAATGCGTTTGAATAGTGAAATAATTAAAATAAAACATTCAGACAGGTGGCCTTTTAAAGAATGTCCCCTGATTTGATAAAAGCTAACAATAAAAATTACATTATTATTAAGACAAGGAACAAGAGATGTTTTTTTTATGTCATAAGGCCAAAATTACCTTGAATTACTTAGTACAAAGGTGTTGCGTGGAAAAGCATCTTATCAATTTGGCCACCACCCCTCGCCAGTAAGGCATTTGACATGATTCATTGAAAGAAATTACACAGGATTACTTCACATCAAAAAACAAAACAAAAAAGTCCACATAAAGGTCAATTTGGGTTAGACTGAATTGACAGCGAGTGATAAAAATGGTATCAATAATCATTTGATACTTAGTTAAATACTTGTACTTCTAACAAAGGTTGACAGCGAACTCCACACCACATATAATACTTTGAGTTGACATGGGGTAAGCACTCCTTGAGGGTCTGCCGCCACCTATTTCAAAATGTAAATATTTGTAAAATGTAAATTCAGTTTTGGATAGGACAACCCCATGGCTAGAAAAAACATTAACATACATACCCTCACTTCACCTCACAAAAGTGATTGAAATTGGTAATCTTTAGAGTACTTGTAACAGAGCAAAACTGCCTTATTATAGAGAGCACATTAACTTCCTTCTAAGTAACAATAATACATCCACAATACATTACAAATATTATCAGAAACACAAGATTTGTTATTTGCAAACAGACAGTATTTATAATCAATGTGCAAAAAAAATGTACAGTCATACTTAACATTTAAAGCTGAGGCCATAGGTGAGGAATCAGGTAGTCTCCTTCCAGATATGTGCCAACAACCTCACCTGCACAAAAAGTTAATTTTATTGTAATATGAGATAAAAACACAGTAAATCACAGAGCCGTTTTGGGATATTATGTTAACAATTTTGCAAAACACAACCTGATTTGGACCTGAAATATCATGATGGAAACATCCTTAATGGTCCGAACTAATGAATATGTCCGTACAGGTTTAGCGGAGATTCGTTCCGCAGATTCGTTCCGTTTTGATTTTGTTTGACTTTTGCAACGTTGCGGTCGCGTAAGCGCGACTAATAACAAAATCTGGTCCCACCGACGGAAAAAAATGGTCCCAATATGAAATTCTGCCTTGTTAATTTTATCCAAACTCAAACGCATCATTTATTCCGGTTCCTTCGAGTCAAATTACAAAACTCAAATCACATTTATAAAATAATAAAAAATGTACTTACCAAACAGCAGATTTGTAGTAGTTCGTCAACTTTTTGCCCCCGATCATCAAATCCTTCTCGCCTCGTCGTGGTTGGAAGAAAAAAAAACAACAACAGGAAATTGGCTGTCGCTTTATCGCGAGATAATCAATCATATCGCGGGATTGTGCCATATCGCGGGATTTGTTGTCAAATCTCGGTAACTCAGTTTTTTAAGGTTGTTGAGGACGTAAGTGTACTTCAGAACCTCGTAAAAACTACTTGGGGCATTTAAATTATTTACTTCAATATCAGCCAAGGTGTAAGCATAATTGTTTTTTCATATTTCATAAGGATTTCAAAGAGGTGACCAATGGACTATAAATGCACGTGTAAAGGACGTCACCTACTGGACGTCAACTCACAACTGATCCATAACATGAATAAAATGCAGTGGCTTTGCAGTCACTTGACTACACTGGACATTTTGTGATTATAATTGATATTTACATTGTATACAAATCGTGTATTTCATAAAGATAATACCTGATAATTTTTTTTCTGTCTTGCTAGACTAGACGTGCAAAAGACGTCAGTGGACGTATATTCACAGCCTGACTAGACGTGTAAAGGACGCCATTGGACGTCTTCACAACCCTTTTAAAAAACTGCTTCGTCAGTTACATTAATTATTGCGGTATAAACGATGAGAGGATTAAGGGCAGCCTTTGCATGTTTAACAAGGATTTCATAGAGGGTCAAGATGGACTATAAATGCACGTGTAAAAGACGTCGCCAGGTGACGTCCTCTCACCCGATACACTGTATAAACTACACGTACCTAAAAGTTAAAATAACGATTATGCATGCAACTGTAGACATGTACAAATGTATCTGAATGCATTTTTAGGATTTTTTCTGTGTTACATATTTTTACCGATTTATGACGTCCTGGCCGCAACTATTTTTGGCCAGGGACACGACGTCGCCGTCGGACCAATGTTTGCTGGGAGGTCACATGATAACGTCAACATGGCAGATGACCGGTTCGCATTCATACTCAACGAGATTTGGCTATAAAGTACCTACTCTTTTAGCGCTCGATGAGTAAGTACTTATTGAAATTAAGTACCTACTCATTGAGTATGCGGTTTGGAACGCAGCCGATCAGTCTCAGCTCCAGTCCCGGACATCCGCACACAAGCTCCAGTCCTATGGAATGCCAAAGCTGACTAAATTAAAAATAAATAAATACATAAATAAATGTACAAAGAAATGTAAAAAAGCAAAAATACATAAATAAATACATAAATAAATATACAAAGAAATGTAAAAAAGTGCAAATAAATGAGTATTTATACTTTTATTTCCATATTTATGTATAATTGTATTTTTTCACACATTTATTTATTTATTTATACATTTACTCATTTATTTATTTCAACTTTTATTTATTTCCACATTTATTTCAGTATTTATGTTTTTATGTCTACATTTATTTATTTTCACATTTATTTATTTCCACATTTATTTATTTCCACTTTTATTTATTTCCACATTTATTTATTCCAACATTTCTTTGTCCATATACTAATGAGGGGGGCGTGTTTTAACTCAGACATGAGCAATCGATCTCAGAGTGGCAGTGCTGAAGCTTTGAGGCCACAGTGACACCTTGTGGAATGTGACCAAACGAAACGCAAGTGCTGTGTGGGCAATATCATATTTTAAGTCGTGGATATCACCCTAACTGTATGTAGGGTAGGCTATATACGGTTAACATGAATATGATAGCTGATAGCTTGTTTTTGGCTTGTGATTATTTACGATGAGACTCGCACACTAGCGCAGAACACGGAGAGAAACCAGCGCACATTTCACTGACTCCCACGCAAGCATATTGATCAATGAGTTTGACACGTCCGCGGTTACATTCGTGTTTCCTATTTATGCATAACAGGTGACAATTCAATGCTTAAAACGCAACCCATATTTAGATACTGCTCTTAGATAGATATTGATTAATCACAAGTCATCAGTTTTGAATTATTCTTAAATCAAACAAAAGTGGCTCATTTAAACGCAGTGAGCCACGCATCTCACGCCATGCATTGGAACACAGAAGCATCCTGCTCATTCAAACAGCACCGGTCGTGCCCGTGGTCGTGGTGATATTTCCCCCTGTAAATTGATTTTATATCTACCCAAACCTTATTAAATAGGTAGGCTAGGCTGCACATCATCATATATGTCAAGTTCTAATATTAATCGATAAACTACTCACTTATAATAATAATAAGGCACTATATGCTGTTATCAGTAAAATCAAATTAACAAGTCATTAAGTCAAAATCTTAATACAGAATGCATGGCGTGAGAAGCGTGGTTGGCTGCGTTTGATTTTAGAATAATTCAAAATATGTCTTGTGATTAATCAGTATCTAAGAGCAGGAGCAGCATTTAAATATGGGTTGCGTTTTAAACATTTGAATTGTCATCTGTTAAACAATAAATTAGGAAACGCGGATGTAAATCGCGTATTGAATCGTGTTTCAAACTCATTGATCAATATGCTTGCGTTGGAGTCAGTGAACTGTGCGCTGGTGTGCGAGTCTCATCGACAATAAACGCAAGCAGCCCTATCCACCACGTTTAGGCCTATGCCTACATTGTTATCCACCTTTTTCTGCTCTAAACAATGTGCGCTGCCATGACGACGATGCCGGTTGTCAACTTCCGGTTCGAGTCTGGTCTATGTTTTTTTGCCATGTGTTTTAGATTGTGTCATCCCCACACCAAACTAAATCGAAAAAAAAAAAACCATTCATTAAATGTGATCTGATCACGTTATTTTTTATCAAATCACAGATAAAAATAAGATTAACGTTTTTCTTTGCTTCATAACTTCCAAAGGATAGCTGATGCATGCATCTCCCTAAAACATCCGAGTCAGTTTCTATCACCCTGACTGCTTCAGAATAACAGTACTATAAGGTTAGGCTGGTTAGTCCTTTGACTCCTGTCTACATCTGCTTTCTAAGATGAATGGTCTATATATTTCTCAGGCCTGTGAGGTTAGGCATAACGTTACGCCGAGTTTCATTCATGAGACCAAAGTCCAGTTTGCGCGCTGTCGCCTCCGTCATGATCATCTATTGTTTATATACTTCTTAATTATTAAAACCAGGCGATTGGTTAATGAAACACTGATTGAAATTAAGATACAATTAGTGAAAAAAGGACAGCAGGAAGTAGAAAAGTCAGTTGAATCCGCTATGAGTCATGAGAAATAGAATGGGCGCAGAAAAAGGTAGATATTAGTGGAATAGTGGATACTTTCATGCGCTTTCATGTCCAAGTATCTGCTATCAGACCTGTTCATGTGCTATGTGTGTTAACCCTATATAGCCTACCCTACATACAGTTAGGGTGAAATACATGTTATACTGCCTGCACAGCTCTTGCGGTTCGTTTGGTCACACACCACCAGGTGTCACTGTGGCCTCAAAGCTTAAGAACTGCCACTCTGAGCTCGATTGCTGAGGTCTGAGTTAAAACACGCCCCCCTCATTAACATACGGAGAAAGAAATGTTGGAATAAATAAATGTGGAAATAATGAAATGTGGAAATAAATAAATATAGAAATAAATAAATGTGAAAATAAAAAAATGTAGACATAAAAACATAAATACTGAAATAAATGTGGAAATAAATAAAAGTTGAAATAAATAAATGAATAAATGTATAAATAAATAAATAAATAAATGTGTGAAAAAATACAATTATACATAAATATGGAAATAAAAGTATAAATACTCATTTATTTCCACTTTTTTACATTTCTTTGTATATTTATTTATGTATTTATTTATGTATTTTTGCTTTTTTACATTTCGTTGTACATTTATTTATGTATTTATTTATTTCTAATTTAGTCAGCTTTGGTATTCCATACCAGTCGCTCCCCCTGTAGCGTCCACCTGGCCCGCTTAAGTACGCTCTCCCAACGCCAATCACTGCAATCACAGACAGGTGTTTATCATTTGAACTTGACCCACTTACCTCCCGCTCGGCTCTTCCTCCACTCTCCCGCTGCAGACGGCGCTGAACCACGCCCCCCCCACCACATACCCCCACCGCCCGACTCAGGCCGGGGAGCCGTCCGGCCTGCAGCCCCCCCCCCCCCCTCCGGGAGAGAAAGTCAGCCACAGCCATCTGTGCACCCGGCCTGTGGATCACCTTGAATTTAAAAGGCTGTAAAGCTAGATACCAACGGGTGATCCGCGCGTTGGCATCCTTCATGCGGTGGAGCCACTGCAGGGGAGCGTGGTCAGTACAGAGGGTGAACTCTCGGCCCAGGAGATAATAGCGGAGAGTGAGAATGGCCCATTTGATGGCTAACGCCTCCTTCTCAATGGTGCTGTACATCGTCTCTCTCTTAGAGAGCTTACGACTAATGTACAGCACCGGCCGCTCCTCACCCTCTATCTCCTGGGTCAAGACCGCACCCAACCCCCTGTCTGACGCGTCCGTCTGCAGAGAAAAAGGGAGAGAAAAGTTAGGAGCCTGTAAGAGCGGGCCACCACACAGGGCTGCCTTTATCTGGGTGAAAGCCTGCTGACACTGCTCCGTCCACTGGATGGTATCTGGCGCCCCCTTTTTAGTTAGATTAGTCAGCGGGCTAGCAAGGTCCGAATAATTAGGCACAAACCTTCTATAATATCCTGCTAGCCCCAGGAACTGTCTAACCTCCTTTTTGGTCTTGGGTCTCGGGCAGGTCGCAACCGCTGCTGTCTTATCAATTTGGGGACGCACCTGTCCATGACCCAAGTGGAAGCCCAGATACCTAACTTCCACGCGCCCAATCGCACACTTCTTTGGGTTAGCCGTGAGCCCCGCTCCCCTCAGCGACTTGAGAACTGCTCGCAAATTCTGCATATGCCGCTGCCAGTCATTACTATAGATGATAATATCATCCAAGTATGCCGCGGCATATGCAGCATGCGGCCGTAGAATCCGGTCCATCAAGCGCTGGAAGGTAGCGGGTGCCCCGAACAAACCGAACGGAAGTGTGACAAATTGGTATAATCCGAACGGCGTCGTGAAAGCAGTCTTTTCTTTGGACATTGGAGATAAGGGGATCTGCCAATATCCCTTCGTCAAATCCAGTGTTGAATAAAAACGAGCCGTGCCTAGCCGATCAAGTAACTCGTCAACCCTTGGCATTGGATATGCATCGAATGTCGATACAGCATTCACCTTGCGATAATCCACACAGAACCGGACGGTGACGTCTGTTTTAGGTACTAAAACTATCGGGCTTGCCCAGTCACTGTTGGATTCCTCTATTACTCCCATATCCAGCATCGCCGCTAATTCATCCTGAACCACTTTTTTCTTGTGTTCCGGCAATCTATACGGCCGGCTGCGAACAACCACGCCCGGCTCAGTCTCAACATGGTGCTGTATGAGATCTGTTCGCCCAGGGAGAGGCGAGAACACATCCGCGAATTCCGCCTGCAGATGTCGCACGTCAGCGATCTGGGACGGAGAGAGGTGATCCCCAGAAACGGCCAGAGGAGAGGATTGTACTTTTATATTCGCCTCTGGCCCGAGATCCTCCTCCCCACTCACCACCGTCGCCAGCATTGCTGACTCCACCTCATTCCACTTTTTAAGGAGGTTGAGGTGGTATATTTGATGTGTTCCCCCCCTATCTGAGCGAGCAATCTCATAGTTAAGATCATTGACCCGCCATGTGACCACAAATGGTCCTTGCCACTTGGCGAGTAATTTTGAGCTGGATGTGGGAAGTAATACGAGTACTTTATCTCCCGGTGCAAATTTACGTAGTTTAGCCCCCCTGTTGTACAACCGACTTTGTTTATCCTGCGCCTGCAACAAATTCTCCATAGAGAGCCACCCCAACGTGTGGAGTTTTGTTCGCAGGTCCAGGACGTATTGAATTTCATTTTTACTATTTGAAGGTCCGTCCTCCCAAGCCTCTCTAAGAACATCCAAAACCCCGCGGGGCTGGCGCCCATAGAGAAGCTCGAAGGGGGAAAACCCCGTGGAGGCTTGGGGGACCTCCCGTACAGCGAACAAGAGGGGTTCTAACCATTTATCCCAATTTTTGGCGTCTTCCCGCACGAACTTACGAATCATGGATTTTAATGTGCGATTAAATCGTTCCACCAAGCCGTCTGTTTGTGGGTGATAGACGCTGGTGCGAATCGATTTAATGCCCAATAACTCATATAGTTCGCGTATAGTACGTGACATAAACGCCATGCCCTGATCGGTGAGAATCTCTTTTGGGATTCCCACCCGGGAGATTAATTGAAACAGTGCACTCGCAACACTTTTAGCCGAGATGTTGCGAAGTGGCACTGCTTCGGGGTATCGCGTTGCATAATCCACCAGGACTAATGCAAAGCGATGCCCCCGCGCTGATCGTTCTAATGGCCCGATGAGGTCCATGCCAATTCGTTCGAAAGGGACCTCGACTAACGGAAGGGGGCACAATGGTGCTTTACTATGGGCCGGAGGATTTACTAACTGACATTCCTGACAAGACGCGCACCACCTGCGCACGTTCTCATGAATGCCCGGCCAGAAAAATCGGGTCATTAGACGATTTAATGTGGCTGCCTGCCCGAGGTGCCCAGCCATCGGGTTACAATGAGCCGCCTGGAATAGCATTTCCCGACGGCTCTTAGGAACTAATAATTAGGTTGTATCTTGTTTTGTCTGGGTGTCCTGGGTCACCCGATACAACCTATCCTTAATCATGGCAAAATACGGATACGTGAGCGGCTGATCTGGCCGGACCCGCTGGCCGTCGATGACTCGGACCTGCTCAAACGCATTTTTTAGCGTGTCATCTCAGGACTATTCCAGAGGAAAGTCATCGCGGTCCGAAAAGATGTTATTTTCGGCCACGCTCGATTCCTCCGGAACAGCCTCCGACGGTCCCGGCACAGCTTCACCAGCCTGAACAATCGCTCCCGTCTGGCGCCCTTGTTTTTGCCCAGGAGCACCCGCACACAAACATGCCAATAAGGATTGAAATCCCGGCCAATTGGTCCCCAAAATTAGCGGGTGCCGGAGGTGCGGATTAACTGCCACCTCCACACTATGCTTTTGTCCCCTAAATTGGATCATGACTGGCACGACAGGATAACCCATCACCTCGCCGTGCACACACCGCACCATAACCTCGCGGCTCTTATCCAATGCTACTGGCTGAATCAAACTTTGATGGATTGAGGTCTGGTTACAACCCGAATCCACCAAAGCATGATACGTATCCCCCTTAATACTCACAGGTATCTGATACAGCCCAGTCTGATCGGGGGCGGCCTGTGGCGCATAGGGGACCCGAATCAAGGTGTCCACCTCCATTACGGGGCACCTATCAATGAAATGGCCCGGATCCCCACAGCGCCAGCAGGCCGGCCCAGGCTTTCCCGCCACCCCGGCGGCGGGAAGCGGGTCAAGGGACTGGTGCGTGGAGAGCGCGGGGCCAGAGGACGGAGAAATACTCCCGGCTGATATTCCTCCCCGGGGCGGTGCACGCGGCGCCGGAACCGGCTCGATGTTCGGTCCAGACCTCCAGCGGGGCGCCGGTCGCGGTGGAATGCCGCCTCGGGACCTGGGAGCAGGGATAGGGCGAGAGAGAGAGGGAGAGGGGAGAGTGAGAGATGTTGAAAGGGGCTCGCCGACCCCAGGACACGCCACCAGCTGGTCCTCCGCCAATGTGATGGCCTGGTCCAGCGACGTCGGCCGGTGGCACTGGACCCACTGCGCAGTCCTCTTCGGCAGTTTCGCAATGAATTGTTCCAGTACCACCAGCTCGATGACTCCTTCGATGACGCGTCCCTCGGCCACCAGCCATTTGCGGCAGGCGTCCCGGAGCTGCTGCGCGAAGACGAAGGGCCGGCCGGCTTCCCCCAACTCGAGGGAGCGGAATCGCTGTCTGCTTTGCTCTGGTGACCGGCCGACCCGGTGTAGGATGGCGCGCTTGAGGTCTTTGTTAACCAGGAGGCTGCTGACCGGCAGTTGTTGAGCTGCGAGCTGCGCCTCCCCCGACAGCAAAGGGATGAGGCGCATCGGCCAGTCAGCTTCCGGCCATTTCCCCGCCTCGGCCGACCTCTCAAAGAGGTCCAAGAAGGCCTCTGGATCGTCCCGGGGACCCATCTTGTGCAGGGTTGGGGCCGAGGCCGGGAGCCGGACCCCCTGGTCCACCCAGCTCCGGAACTGCTCGCGGGCGGCCCTTTGTTCCTGGAGGAGCGCGTCGAGTCTTCGTTCCTGCTGCTCCTCCATTTTCAACAGGGCCGTTTGATGTTGCTGATGTAGTCCCGCGAGCGCCTGGATGATCTCCGCAAACGGCGTCGACATAGGACCTCTGGCAGCGGTCTCTCCTTCCATCCCGGGTTTCGGCACCAGTGTGATGAAGTCGATGTTCAGGTTACGTAAGGGTGATGGAAGAAGGCAAGGGGTCGGCGAATGCTGGAGCTCGTGTGCTTTATTTTTACAACAATACTCTTTCCACAGCGCCTCAGCACTTATCACAAAACAGTCATTAATAAACAAAACTCTTTCCGCTGTTCACTGCTTCTCTCTGACACGATCACAGATCAAACACGATCAGTCTCAGCTCCAGTCCCGGACAGCCGCACACAAGCTCCAGTCTCTCCCCCTGTAGCGTCCACCTGGCCCGCTTAAGTACGCTCTCCCAACGCCAATCACTGCAATCACAGACAGGTGTTTATCATTTGAACTTGACCCACTTACCTCCCGCTCGGCTCTTCCTCCACTCTCCCGCTGCAGACGGCGCTGAACCACGCCCCCCCCCCCCACCACACACACATTTACAGGTATTTCCTGCATTATGATAATCAAATATCTTCATTGTTCAAAAATTGTAAAAAAAGGGTCAAATGACTGGCAGCAAACAAAAACCATAAAATTCACATAAAGTGCCATATAACCATATAATTCAAATAAAGTGCAAAAAACTTTAACTGTCACTGAAATGTGATGTCACCATGATTGAGATCAGATCTTGACCTTTATGTTTTAATATTAGTGTTTCTCTGGCTGCTTTAACTGTTTTTTTACACCTTTGTTATGGCAATAGAAAACATCAGCTGATGTTGGTCATTTATTGATGATGTTATAGTCATCATATGGTGATCTGATTCACTGATATGACTCTGATAATAGTCTGAATAAAGAGTCTAGTTGACATTATTTTGTATATAGATGGACTTTATTTTTAAACAAAGTCTATGATTAATGTCATAATTTTCCCTATGAACCTTGAAACTACAGAAGAGACAATGAGAATGTTTGCCCTCATTGCATTTTTACAATGGGGTAATGTTGTTAAGATTTTACACAGCACGAAGCTTGATTTAAATTGTTCAATTAAATTGAAAAAAGTTGCACAAATAAATACAATAGAATAAAGATACAATTAAAGACAAATAAAGAGAAAAGTTTTTATTCATAGACAGAAACTGAATAAAGTAATCAAATGGAAAATAACACTGGATAGTATTTTAGTCCTGAATAAATTAAATACATAGGCTATTAATCCCGATTCCCTTAACTTAAAGCTCTCTTTTGTTGTTTTGAAGTCAAAATTAATGACCGACAAATATGATTGCTGTCACTTTAAGTGCTAGTTCACGGATTCTGTGTTCATTATACTGGCATGTGTTTTATGTTTATTAAAGACAAAACCGACTATGTTTTGACTATTATACTCACAAAGACCGAAATTGACACAGTTTTGCATGTTAAAGCAATATAATCCGTGAAAAATAACTTTTGTTACTGGCCAGCTGTTCTTGAGGCGGATTTTCTATGAATGTGCGCATAGAAATTCATCCCACAGAGCGCGCAAGCGCTGATTAGTTTAAAATCGCTTGAATGTTTAAACTGGTAAGACTAAAAAGACGCGCAAATGGTAAACTTCATTCACGATGCACTGCTGGCCACTGCTGATGCACTGCTGCGGCCCCTTTTCCACCAAAGCATTTTGAGAACCGGTTTGGAGCCGGTGCCTGCGCGCGAACCAGTTCTGTATTCCGTCATTCCGTGATGTCACCATGATTGAGATCAGTGTTTGCTTTAGTTGGGCTCTTGACCTTTATGTTTTTAATATTAGTGTTTCTCTGGCTGCTTTAACTGTGTTTTTTTTTACACCTTTGTTATGGCAATAGAAAACATCAGCTGATGTTGGTCATTTATTGATGATGTTATAGTCATCATATGGTGATCTGATTCACTGATATGACTCTGATAATAGTCTGAATAAAGAGTCTAGTTGACATTATTTTGTATATAGATGGACTTTATTTTTAAACAAAGTCTATGATTAATGTCATAATTTTCCCTATGAACTTTGAAACTACAGAAGAGACAATGAGAATGTCTAGAAATTTCAGGATCGAGATCTCTTTGGCCAGAAGTGTTCAAAAGGTCAAATATCAATGATGATGAACAGCAAGATCGAGGACACTTCGACCACAAACATGTTCAATTGGTCACATAAGGACTACCATGTAACATCAGCAGGAGACAATGAGGATTTATAGAAAGTTAAATTTCCAGGACACTCTGGCCACAAAAATGTTCAATGGGTCAAATTTGGACTAATGTATGTGATGCAACAGCATTATATGAATAATAAATAATATATTTGTTGTTATAAAGTCTATTTGTGATTTATGGCCTTCATGCCCCTGGCCTTGAGTTTATGTTTGGGCACTACAAACATCATGATGGAGTAGCAAATTAGATAATTTAAATATGCTTTGAGGTTCCTAGAACAAGCAATATGCAACATGCCTATATAGTCAAAGTTTAGTGGTAGGCTTACAACGTCATTATAATACAATATAATGTAGGATCATTGTCATGTATCTGTCCTCTTATGTCAGATTCTTAAATAGTCAGATTAGTTAGTCAACAAATTCAATCAGAATGCAAAGACAAGGTTTATGGCTACTATGCAAAAAAAAAAGAAAAAAAAAAAAAGAAAGTCGGTATCAATAAAATCAATTTTTGGATTGACACAGGCTGTTTAGACATGGCATGTGGATTTACACAGCAAATTATAATTGCATAAATTATGTTAAGATATTAATGTTTTAAATGTAAAAAAATGTAGGTAGAAATATGAAATGATTGAAAAAATTAAAATGAAACGTCTACTTTTTTTGTACTTTATTTTAAAGGATTTTTAAAGTTAAAACACAAAACAAACAACAAACAATGGCTCGGACTACACACACTCACAGGGGAGAAAACGAGAAAAAAAACAAAAAAAACAAAAACAAAAAACAAAAAAAACAAAGAAAACAAACAAACATTAGTACATTAGTAAAAGGCTGCAGATCAGACTAGGTGCCCAGAGGGAATATGCGGCCTAAGCCTTAGAGGAGTCACTGGAGGCCGACTGAGTTGTTAACTTGTCCAAGTGTCCCAGAAATGAATCCCAAGCAGCGGAAAACTTTTCCATAGAATCAGACCTCAAATGTCGAAGCCTTTCCATCTGTATGACAGAGACCATGTCCGTAATCCACATCCGGAAGGAAGGGGGCGAGGGTGACTTCCAGTTTTTAAGCACTAGTTTCTTAGCCACGACCATACCTAGCATTAAAGACTGTTGTAATGCGCCTGAAAGGCGAGAGGTATGCTGCGAGAAGCCAAAGATGGCAAGTTCAGCGTCCAGTGAAAGGGGCGTGTTACAAGCCTTAGAAAACCAGTCAAAAATGCTTGACCAAAATCCAGATAGTAAAGGGCAAAACCAGAAAGCATGGGAAGCTGTATCCTCTGCCACCTTACACCTGTCGCACATTGGTGAAACAGAAGGGTATATTTTATGCAATTTATCTTTAGTATAATGCAAACGGTAAATAACTTTAAATTGGATCAGTTGGTGCCTGCTGTTGATTGAACAGGCATGTATCGTAGCCAAGCATCTATCCCACGTGTCATCGGAGAGCTCAACTCCTAGGTTTTCCTCCCAGGCCTCTTTAAACCTTACAGTAGGAGCTGAGGCGCAGCTTCCAAATAAACAAACAAATTTAGAAATAAGATGCCTAGAATCAGGAGGATTAAAAAAAAAATATAAAAAAAAAACATGCTTCTCCGGGAGAAGTTCAAAATTACTAATTTTGGACTTAACATAATGTCTAATTTGCAAATAACGAAAAAAATGTGCATGAGGCAAATCGAACTTCTCCCTTAAAACGTCTACTTTTTAACCATGAAACTAACACCGCCAGTAGGTGGCGGCAAGTCTCCATCTTAATGAGGGAGTTGAATCCTTTATTCAAACGAGTCGTTCAAAAATCACAATTTGCTTAACCCAACAAACGACTGTATTTATAAATGGGTAGCCTGCTTGAATCATTTACTCGTCTGATTCAGTCAAAAATGCAATTTTGAGGAACAAAACGCGTGTTGCTCGAAGGCAACTGTTTTCTTGGACGGAGCAACAGAATGTGGCCTTTCTATAAAAGTTACTCAGTAACTTTATTGAACTCAGGGCTCCAGACTAACTTTTTTCACCTCCGTCCTGGAACCGTCCTAAAGTGAATGTCAACCGTCCCAAAATAAAAATGTTGTTTCTGTACTTCTGTTATTATCATCCATAGCTGTTATCTAAAACAATTCAGATGACTAAAATATAATAGGTTTAGTTCAACTGTAATGCATTAATTTAGAATTTCTCTAAAATTTCCAAACCTATACTTCCAGAGAAAAAATCTATTAAGCAGTTAATATGAATGATTTTAAAGTTTGAACATGCAAAAACAGATACAGATTTAACTGCTGTGACTTATTATTTATCTTGCCTGAATGTTTGCCCTCATTGCATTTTTACAATGGGGTAATGTTGTTAAGATTTTACACAGCACGAAGCTTGATTTAAATTGTTCAATTAAATTGAAAAAAGTTGCACAAATAAATACAATAGAATAAATTAAAGACAAATAAAGAGAAAAGTTTTTATTCATAGACAGAAACTGAATAAAGTAATCAAATGGAAAATAACACTGGGTAGTATTTTAGTCCTGAATAAATTAAATACATAGGCTATTAATCCTGATTCCCTTAACTTAAAGCTCTTTTGTTGTTTTGACGACAAAATTAATGACCGACAAATGTGATTGCTGTCACTTTAAGAGCTAGTGCACGGATTCTGTGTTCATTATACTGGCATGTGTTTTATGTTTATTAAAGACAAAACCGACTATGTTTTGACTATTATACTCACGAAGACCGAAATTGTCACAGTTTTGCATGTTAAAGCAATATAATCCGTGAAAAATAACTTTTGTTACTGGCCAGCTGTTCTTGAGGCGGATTTTCTATGAATGTGCTCATAGAAAATCATCCCACAGAGCGCGCGAGCGCTGATTAGTTTAAAATCGCTTGAATGTTTAAACTGGTACTAAAAAGACGTGCAAATGGTAAACTTCATTCACGATGCACTGCTGGCCACTGCTGATGCACTGCTGCGGCCCCTTTTCCATCAAAGCATTTTGAGAACCGGTTCGGAGCCGGTGTCTGCGCGCGAACCAGTTCTGTATTCCGTCATGCCCCGAGACTGGGCACAATGGCTAAGAAAAGGTATTAGAACTATAGGTGATCTGCTGGAGGGAGACATATTTATGTCATACGATGATATCAAAAGAAAATTTAACTTGGAGGGTCCTGACCATTTTTGGAAGTATTTACAAATCAGAGATTGTTTGAAAGGAAGTGTTAGGTTATTAAATGGGAAAAATCCTATAGAGACCTTTCTGCTACTACCTATACTGTCCAAAGCCTCAAAATGGTATAATATCTGCCCCTGGGTTAAAAACAATACAAGTAAAAGTCTGAAAGTAATATGGGAAAGAGATTTAGAATGTGCAATGGATGATGAGACATGGGATTCTATTCTGTCAAATAGTCAAGTCAAGTCAAGTCACATTTATTTATATAGCGCTTTTCACAATACAGATTGTATCAAAGCAGCTTCACAGTGATAACATGAAAGTAGTACAACACAGATCGATAATATTGTTAAATATTAAATAATCCTAAATAATCCCAACTAAGCAAGCCAAAAGCAAGCCAAAAGCAAGGCGACAGTGGCAAGGAACCAAAACTCCATCAGATTGGATGGAGAAAAAAACCTTGGGAGAACCCAGGCTCAGTCGGGGCCAGTTCTCCTCTGGCTTACATTCATATTTTTATATATAAGTATTAAATATAAATATTGTTTATGTATAAAAGGGCGCCATAACATGTCGCAGGCGGTGAGTCGTCTCTTCACAGGCGTTGGTCTTCTCATCACAGGCGGTGGTGGGGCATCCGAAACCCCCGTGAGATGCTGGATACAAGACTGGACCTGACGAATGCCATTACGCTTGTCCCGAGATAACAGCAGAAAGGCAGATGGGAAATAATTAGCATACCTGATAATAATTTCCATAATAATTCCATAATAATTTCCATTGTACGGGTGTCGGTGTTAGAAAACCACTATCTCATGAACTCTCCCCAACCCAAACTCTCCGCAACGCAACCCAACCATACGGGTTTGTCTAAAAGGCTGTCGAGCCCCACTGGTGCGTTAAGCAGTTTCAGTGGCAAACGGTTCGGTATGGCATAACAGAGGACTGAAAGGTAAGCATTATGTGAATGCTTGACTAAAGAGATGCGTCTTTAATCTAGTTTTAAACTGTGTCAGCGAGTCAGAGCCTCGGACCGTATCGGGAAGGCTATTCCAGAGTTTTGGAGCTAAATGCGAGAACGCCCTCCCTCCTTTACTGGACTTAGATATCCTAGGAATGACCAGAAGTCTTGAATTTAGTGATCTTAAGGAACGCGGTGGATTGTAGGGCGAGAGAAGGTCCGTTAAGTACATAGGAGCTAAACCATTTAGGGCTTTATAGGTCAGTAGTAGTACTTTGTATAGTTGATACGGAACTTAATAGGTAACCAGTGCAGAGATGATAAAATCGGTGTTATATGATCATATTTTCTTGACCTAGTAACAACTCTAGCAGCTGCATTCTGTACTAACTGTAGCTTGTTTATTGAGGATGCAGGACAACCGGCTAATAAAGCATTGCAGTAATCTAGTCTCGAGGTCATGAATGCATGAACTAACTTTTCTGCATCAGAGAGAGATAGCATGTTACGTAGCTTAGCAATGTTTCTAAGGTGGAAAAAGGCTGTCCTTGTAACATATGAAACATGATTTTCGAAAGATAAGTTGCGGTCTAGTATAACACCCAGGTCTTTTACTGTAGTGGATAGGGTAACAGGACATCCGTCTATACTAAAGTTTTGTTGTAAGAGATTTTGTGAGTGGTTTTTTGGACCAATTAGTAATACCTCCATTTTATCTGAATTTAATAGCAGGAAGTTACGCGTCATCCAGCATTTTACATCTTTGAGACACTCTGTCAATTTAGATGAGTTAGTGTTTTCGTCTGGTCGTGATGAAATATATAATTGTGTGTCGTCAGCGTAACAGTGGAAATTAATTCCATGTTTTCTTATAATATTACCGAGTGGCAGCATATATATTAAGAATAGCAGAGGGCCTAAAACCGATCTTTGCGGTACTCCATAGTCTACTGACGTTATCTTTGATTTTTCCCCGTTTAAACAGACAAAATGATAACGGTCCGATAAATACGATCTGAACCAGCTTAATGCCTGTCCTTGAACACCAGTGTAGTTTTGTAGTCGATCCAAGAGTATTTTATGATCTATAGTGTCGAACGCAGCACTGAGATCAAGTCGGACCAGTATTGAGATACAGCCTTGGTCAGAAGCTAAAAGTAAATCATTTGTAATTTTAACTAGCGCAGTTTCAGTGCTATGATGCGGTCTGAATCCTGACTGTAATTTTTCATAGATATCATTTTCTTGCAAAAAAGAGCATAGTTGAGCAGACACAACTTTTTCTAGTATTTTGGACATAAATGGAAGATTTGAAATGGGTCTGTAATTCGCTAACTTATTTGGGTCTAATTGTGGTTTTTTAATGAGAGGTTTTATTACTGCCAGCTTGAATATTTTTGGAACATGACCTAAAGATAGAGACGAGTTAATAATTTTGAGGAGAGGTGTCACAGGCTGGACCAGTCCTTTTTGTTTTGAATTTTATTTACAACTTGCTTCCTAATTAGAGACATTAGGGCCTTACTGTGTGATGGTGTTTTCTGTGTGTGGAAACGTATTTGCACTTTGATTGTAGTGGGGATTCACCGTATGTAAGCATCAAAATTTGTAGTGGGTTTGTTGTTTCTATTATTTTTGCCCTATTTGACACTTTTTAGACATTTGTTTATGTACAAACCTGGCAACCCACTTCCTGTTTCTTTTACAATGCCCATATTTGGACCACTTCCTCTTCCAATAATGTGACTTAATTGGTTTATTTGGTACTCATTACTATATTCCTCCTCTCTGCCCATATTTGGACTGTACTTCCTGTCACTGATTGAATAGAAGAGAATGGATTATTGCCTAGGCCTCGCAATCGATGATGATTTCAATCAGTAGACTAATGGCCTAATAACCACTCCTGCCTGGTTGAAGGACATAAAAGCTGGTTCTTTGGAAGGGAAAGGGGACTTTTTTTTGTCTGACTGCTGTTGTGCTGCGGTTGTGTCTTTGGTGCTCTACGGCTCTGCAAGGGATGTCCAGATTTCCAAGCCTTTCCGTCGGAACGTTGATGTACTACAATTGAATTTCCTCAACGCTCGCTATTGCTGCCTGAAGGGCCGTAATTCTATTTTTCTTCAACACAGTGTGAGTGCGTGCACATTTGATGCTTGTGGTTGTCGTGGTCATTCTAGTTGTTTTCTTCCAGCCTTCGCTACACGCAGCTAGTGATGGCCAAATGAAGCTTTTCGAAGCATTATTGCTTTCTGATACTATTGTGTCGAAAATGGTTCATTACTCGAAGCTTCATTCAGATAGAAATGGCAGCACCATCTCCTGGTGAAGTAAATGTAATGCAACAAAGCTGACAACCATAAAATGCAAGTAGGCGTGTGTTAACGCCCCGTTTATGACGAGTTTACCGAAGCGATCAAAGCTGAAACAGTGCTGTGAAACTCATGTAGGTGACTTTTACAGATACGGATGAATTTCATGTGTTCACCTTGATAATAAATCAATAATGATGATGAGTGTGTGTAATTATTTCTTTAGACAAGGACAGATCAGACCAGCTTAAAAAAAGTTGGAAGCCATCACAGAAGTTCTAATGGTTTCAATTAAAATACCAATAAGGAACCATTTTCTTTTACCATTTAAACCATGTTTTCCATGAGTATTGAAACCATGACATTAGCTACTGCTTCTTTCCTATGGGAACCACCAGAAATCTGTAACTTTACTGGTGGGACTGATATTTTTTTATGTTGAAAGGATGTGCTTGTGTAACTGGTTGAACTTGAATAATGTAGCAGAGGGTTTTTAAAGTTTCTGTCTCTCTCCATATTCACTAGATATGAAAAATATTTGTATGCAGAAATGTCAAAGAACTAATCTTATTCGGGAAAATAAGTTTAAAGTGTTCCCAAACTTGCGAACGACTTTCTCGATGGCTCCATCACAACACTAAAATAAACTCAATCCACTCTCAATAATAACGCCAATCCAAACACCGAGTACTACTAACCCACGGTGTTGCCATGGTTTTGCTTCACTTTTATGAGAAATACAGCCGCCAGGTTTCAAACCTCTCAACACTGGATCGGGCTGTCAAAGCAGTCACGCGGTTCACTACAGGAGTGAAGCAGTGTGTTTGCTTCAGACGTCATTTTCACGTGACTAGTGACGTAATGATACAAGCTCCGAAGCAGTGGTTCATTACAAGGACCTTTCGAGTTTGAAGCAAGCTTCGGAGCGTCGGTGTCAGACGTAACATCACTACACGCAGCTTGCGGCTCCAGAGTCTGGCGTTTTCCTGACGATCGTGTGGCTATCCTCGAACCTCCCTCAACGCTCGCTATTGCTGCCTGAAGGGCTGTAATCCTATTCCTTCTTCAATACAGCGTGAGTGCGTGCCCATTTGATGATTGTGGTTGTCATGGTCATTGTGGTTGCTTTCTTCCAGCCTTCGCTACACGCAGCTTGTGGCTCCAGAGTCTGGCGTTTTCCTGACGATCGTGTGGCTATCCTCGAACCTCCTTCAACGCTCGCTATTGCTGCCTGAAGGGCCGTAATTATATTTTTCTTCCCCACAGTGAGAGTGTGTGGCCATTTGGTACTTGTGGTGTTGGTGGTCATTGTGGTTGCTTTCTTCTAGCCCCTGCTATACCCAGCTGGTGGTCCCAGTGCCTGGCGTTTCCTTGGAGATCGTGTGGGTATCTTCGGAACTCCCTCAACGTTCGCTATCGTCGCCTGAAGGGCCCCTCCTCTACACGCAGCTTTGTCTTGAGTCCAGTGCTGCTGAGAAGACTGGCTTGGCTACATCGGAATCTTCCTGAACGCTTGCCGTTTGCTGCCTAGAGCACAGTGAATATCTTCTGCGGTTCTGACGCTTGCAGTGACTCTTTGGGCGTTTGCTCGACTGCTTTGAGGGAGGACAGCCAGAGCAAATTACAGAGAAGCCGCACAACTTCGGCATTTGTCATAGAGAAATCGGACTTGATTTTAGTGAACTCTTTTTTTATTATTATTATTATTTTTCCTACGTATCAGTATTTCCTTTAATAAAGTGTATTTTTGGTACCTGATTTTGACTGTCTGTTGGTTTCTGCGGCTGGGACCTGGGTAATTGATTATTCTACACTGGTCACTAGGTGAAAATCTTTTTCTGGCGTAGTTCGGCAGGGTCCCAGCAGCGGAAAACCACAGTCATGTCTGACCCTCCAGGTAGTGCAGCTAACCAAGGGGCAGAAGGAAATGTGGCTGGTGGGGGTAGTCAGGGAGTAGCTCAATTGTTGGTACCATGGTACATGGGGGGGGGGCCATGGATACCCCGTTTTAGTGGGGAGAGGGGAAAATTTAGGTCATGGAGATCTCAGGTAGAAGCTATGTTGAGGGCCCAAGGGCTAACCACACAACAAGGTGTGGACTTTTTGTTGGCAGCTTTAGATGGGGAGGCGAGGCGTCAGGCACGGTTATTCAAGACCGAGGAGAAGGCTGACACCAAGGCACTGCTGGACGCCCTGCAGAGGAAGTATGGTGATGGAGGAAGTCGAGCCCAGCGGAGGTCCAGGTTCTTCAGCTGTAGGCAAGGTCAGGATGAAGGAGTGGGATTCTTTATCTTGAAATTGCAGGAACTTTATTTCGACTGGCAAGGACGTGAACCGACCCAAGAGGAAGAGAGTGAGTACCTGTTAGATCAGTTCACCTTGAACTTAAGACCAGGCCCAATCCAGCAGGAGATCCATCGGCAAGTGTGCCGCAATCCACAGTTGACGTTTGCCGCTGTCTGCACTGAGGCTGTGGCCCTTGAGCAGGAGCAGCAACATGGAGAAGACCACACCTGGGTCAGACGGGCTGTGACCCCCACCGCAGCGACCTCACCAGTTAATACCCTGCACTGTGATACACCCGACTTGAGTCAATTGAAAAGCGAACTCCAGGAAGAATTGCGCAAAGAAGTGGCAGAGCAACTGAAGGGTTTGAGGGCCTCCATTGTTGAAGAAATCCGCAAACAAATATCACCTACCCCCCTAATGGCCAGTCAGCCCAGTGTTCCCCCCCTACCTGCCATCCCAGCTCAGCTGCCCATTGGTCCAACTGCACGGTCAAGACCTCAACAGACACCACCAGGCAGGGGATCTTTCCAGTGGGATGCTGAGGGGAGGCCCATATGCAGGGACTGTGGAGGAGTTGGGCACATCCAGAGGTATTGTCCAACTCGCCGTAGGTCGACGTCGGGTTTTTAGTGCCCCCTGCCACTGAGGGGCATGTGGCAGGGACTGTTGCCCACTCCGCTGGAGTGACCAAGTCCCAGCTTGTAGGAGATTGTCCTCATGTTGAGGTGGAGGCTAATGGAAAGATGATCCCTTGTGTCCTTGACACTGGCTCACAAGTCACTTTGGTGAGTAAAGCTTTTTTTATAAGACATATTGGGGATATTGACCTGAACTCTGCCCATGACTCTCCATGGCTAACCTTACGAGTGGTTAATGGACTGCAGATACCGTATGTTGGTTATGCAATTGTGGATTTTGCTGTCGGCGGTGTCCAGATTCCACAGAAGGGGATGGTGGTGGTTGAAGATGGATGTATGGGAGCAGACCTTGCCATTCTAGGCATGAATGTAATCGCACATTGTTGGAGCGAATTGACCAAGGGTAAGCACCCTGGGTTGGCAGCTTTTAAGTCTCTTGTGTCGCCTGTAGCAGGTCATGTTTGGGAACAAGCCTTCTCCGTTTGCCAGAGGATGATAGTTGAAGGGCCTGCCATTCCCTTCCAAGGGGTTGTTCGACTGCCTCGGCAGCCACCAGTGGTTATCCCCCCTGAGTCTGAGATGGTGGTATGGGCTCAACTTCAGGAAGGAGCCCCCAACGTGGTCCATAATGCACTAATAGAACCCCTCGAGGACCAGGATGGGGAATGGTATGTAGCGCGGTCCCTAGTGGTGGTGAGTGGAGGTAAGCTGCCCATGCGGATGTGCAACCCAAATCCTTACCCAGTAGAGGTTCCACTGCGCCGCCCATTGGCTAAGGTGACACAGACTGACGAGTGTGACGTACAAATGGGACAGAAGTTAGTAGTTCAGCCTGATGGCTCTGGAGCTGTGGAAGTGGCAATTCGAGCTGTGACTAACCCCTCTGAATCTTCTGCTCTTACAGATCTCCATCCTGGCTTTGCCATCGAGGGAGACGGTCTAAACCCAGATCAACACAAACGCCTCCTGCAGCTCTTGAAGAAATGGATTAGCGTGTTCGCCTCACCTGATGACGACTTTGGCAGAACCAATGCAGTACAACATCAGATACCCACGGGTGCTGCTCCGCCTTGTCGAGAGCGCTACCGTCCTGTCCCTCCAAGTCTGTATCCGGAACTGAGGACCCTTCTCCAGGGCATGCTGGACAGTGGGGTGGTTCGTGAAAGCTCCAGTCCATGGGCAGCTCCAGTAGTCCTGGTTAAAAAGAAGGATGGCAGTTGGAGGTTCTGTGTGGATTATCGTAAGCTGAATGCCGTCACGCACAAGGATGCTTACCCGCTACCTCGCATTGAAGAGTCCCTCACCGGACTGAAGAGGGCCCAATGGTATTCAACACTCGACCTCGCTTGTGGATACTGGCAAGTAGAGATGGACCCCCAAGACCGGCAGAAGACCGCATTCACCACCCCCATGGGCCTCTATGAATTTGACCGCATGCCTTTTGGCCTGTGTAATGCACCAGCAACCTTCCAGAGGCTCATGCAAAGGTGCTTGGGGTCCATGGTGCATGACTTTCTGTTAATCTATTTGGATGATGTGGTTGTGTTTTACCCTGACTTTGACAGCCATCTTCACCACTTAGAACAGGTGTTTCGGAGGTTGCATGAGCATGGCCTGAAGTTGCAACCAAGGAAGAGCAAGTTGTTTCAGCAACAGGTAACTTACTTGGGCCATGTCATCAGCAGCCAAGGAGTAGCCACTGACCCCCAAAAGACAGCTGTGGTGAAGGAATGGCCTGTCCCCCAAACCATCAAACAGGTGCGTTCCTTTCTGGGCTTTGCGGGGTATTATAGGAGATTTATTCATGGCTTTTCACAAATTGCTGCCCCTCTTCATACCTTGCTGAAAGGAACGGCCACTGTTCGACAGGGAAATACCCAGGTGAATTGGACTGAAGCTTGCCAGGACTCCTTTGACAGGCTTAAGAAAGACCTGGTACGTGCCCCGGTTCTTGCATATGCGGACTTCTCGCTCCCCTTCCGGCTGTATACTGATGCCAGCCTGGAAGGCTTGGGAGCAGTATTGGCCCAAGAACAGGATGGACAAGAGAGAGTTATAGCTTTTGCCAGCCGGAGTCTGCACCTCACGGAAAGAAATGATCAAAATTACAGCTCATTCAAACTCGAACTTTTAGCTCTGAAATGGGCTATAACAGGGAAGTTCAAAGATTACCTGTGGGGGGCCACCATAGAAGTTTTTACAGACAACAGTCCACTTGTACATCTAGCCACTGCCAACCTGGGAGCTGTGGAACAATGTTGGGTGAATAAGCTGGCCAACTATCGGTATACCATCAAGTTTCGTCCTGGTAGAACTAACAAAAATGCTGATGCCCTTTCCAGGTTGCCAGGCGAGTGCATTGATGCTGTGGTAAGGGTGGTGGCTGAACCAGCTGATTCGGCCCATCTTGCAGACGACATCCGTCAGACTCCGGACCAGTGGTATAACTGTCAGTTTCAGGACCCAGGGCTGCGACTCATGTGGGCTTGGAAAGCTGCGAACACGCTCCCACCCCCTCAGGAACGAAAAGGGGCTCCTCATCAAGTAAAGCGACTCCTGCTTGATTGGGAACGCATTGTAATTCGTGACAAGTTACTGAAACGCAGATGCGCTGACCCAAGGACTGGCGAGGTATATTGGCAAGTGTTGGTCCCAGAGCAGGAGGCGCAAAAGTTATGGCAACAGTATCACGAAAGCTTGGGTCATCAAGGAGCAGAGAAGGTTTGGTCAGTTTTGAGGAGACGTTTCTTCTGGCCAAGTATGCTGAAAAGTGTGGAGACCTGGACTGCGGCCTGTCCCCGTTGTCTCCGACAGAAGCCTGGACCTGGGTTAAGAGCCCCCCTGGCACCGATCCCTACGTCCTACCCCTTTGAGGTATTGGGAATAGACTATTTGTCATTAGGAAGACCAGGGGACCCTTTCCCCTATATTTTAGTCATGACTGACCTCTTCTCCAAGTATGCCTTTGCAGTTCCAACAAAAGATCAGTCTGCGACTACGACAGCCAAAGCCCTGTACAGTGCTGTGATTCAGGTGGTGGGGTGCCCAGAAAGAATAGGTAATGGAACAACTGTGCCAGTTGTATGGATGTAAACAGTCCCGAACCACCCCTTACCACCCTCAAGGTAATGGTGTGTGTGAGAGGTTTAATCAAACCCTGCTGTCTCTCCTTAGTTCTCTTTCAGAAGCTGATCAGAACCACTGGCCACAGTCTCCCTGCGTTACTACAGGCTTATAATAACACCACCCATAGTTCCACTGGTATGACCCCACATTTCATCGTATTCGGCCGGCATGCACGCCTCCCAGTGGACTGGGTCGTAACCTCATCCCCTCCCAATTTAAGGTATTCCCTGTCGGATTGGGTGAAGCAACACTATAGAACTCTGACACAAGCCTACTACGTGGTAAAGGCGAATATTCAGAGACAACAACAGAAGGACCAGTGAAGGTATGATCGACGGGCCAAGGTGGATTCACTTCTGCCAGGGGAACCTCCCAAGGAATTTTTGCAGATGTGCAAAGGGCAAGCTGGCACCGCGTTGGGGCCCGGATGTCTGGGTGGTGGTAGCCCGACCTCGAGTGGATAGACCGGTTTATGTAATCTGTCCAGAAGGTCATGAAGGCCCCACTAAGACCATCCACCGTAATAATCTGCGCTGTTGCCCAGTGAACATATCCAGAGAGGATCCCTTGGAAGGGGAACCGTCTATAAGCCAACCACAGGCCATGTCCTGGTATCCGGTCATAGCTACTTCATTCGTCCATCAGCACCAGCTAACTGGCCATACCCCCACCGCCACTTCCGTTGTACCGAACCCAGAGGGAGGTCTGTTGTCTGCAGCTAGTGGAGTAGACACCACGACACCGAACCTAAGCCCATCGACCGAAGAGCCGACTGGTGAACTGGAGCACCGAGTGCAGCCTGAAACCGTGTCCTGTTTGCCAAGCCTCCCTAGGATAAGTCCAACGGGTGGGGCAGTAAGGCGGTCGCAAAGATCTACCCGGGGGCAGCCCCCAACCAGGTACAGGAATATATAGATAGTGGTCGGGACGACCAACAGAAAGTGGGGGGGGAAATGTCACAGGCTGGACCAGTCCTTTTTGTTATGAATTTTATTTACAACTTGCTTCCTAATTAGAGACATTAGGGCCTTACTGTGTGATGGTGTTTTCTGTGTGTGGAAACGTATTTGTACTTTGATTGTAGTGGGGATTCACCGTATGTAAGCATCAAAATTTGTAGTGGGTTTGTTGTTTCTATTATTTTTGCCCTATTTGACTCTTTTTAGACATTTGTTTATGTACAAACCTGGCAACCCACTTCCTGTTTCTTTTACAATGCCCATATTTGGACCACTTCCTCTTCCATTAATGTGACTTAATTGGTTTATTTGGTACTCATTACTATATTCCTCCTCTCTGCCCATATTTGGACTGTACTTCCTGTCACTGATTGAATAGAAGAGAATGGATTATTGCCTAGGCCTCGCAATTGATGATGATTTCAATCAGTAGACTAATGGCCTAATAACCACTCCTGCCTGGTTGAAGGACATAAAAGCTGGTTCTTTGGAAGGGAAAGGGGACTTTTTTTTGTCTGACTGCTGTTGTGCTGCGGTTGTGTCTTTGGTGCTCTGCAAGGGATGTCCAGATTTCCAAGCCTTTCCGTCGGAACGTTGATGTACTACAATTGAATTCCCTCAACGCTCGCTATTGCTGCCTGAAGGGCCGTAATTCTATTTTTCTTCAACACAGTGTGAGTGCGTGCACATTTGATGCTTGTGGTTGTCGTGGTCATTCTAGTTGCTCTCTTCCAGCCTTCGCTACACGCAGCTTGCGGCTCCAGAGTCTGGCGTTTTCCTGACGATCGTGTGGCTATCCTCGAACCTCCCTCAACGCTCGCTATTGCTGCCTGAAGGGCTGTAATCCTATTCCTTCTTCAATACAGCGTGAGTGCGTGCCCATTTGATGATTGTGGTTGTCGTGGTCATTGTGGTTGCTTTCTTCCAGCCTTCGCTACACGCAGCTTGTGGCTCCAGAGTCTGGCGTTTTCCTGACGATCGTGTGGCTATCCTCAAACCTCCTTCAACGCTCGCTATTGCTGCCTGACGGGCCGTAATTATATTTTTCTTCCCCACAGTGAGAGTGTGTGGCCATTTGGTACTTGTGGTGTTGGTGGTCATTGTGGTTGCTTTCTTCTAGCCCCTGCTATACCCAGCTGGTGGTCCCAGTGCCTGGCGTTTCCTTGGAGATCGTGTGGGTATCTTCGGAACTCCCTCAACGTTCGCTTTCGTCGCCTGAAGGGCCCCTCCGCTACACGCAGCTTTGTCTTGAGTCCAGTGCTGCTGAGAAGACTGGCTTGGCTACATCGGAATCTTCCTGAACGCTTGCCGTTTGCTGCCTAGAGCACAGTGAATATCTTCTGCGGTTCTGTCGCTTGCCGTGACTCTTTGGACGTGTTTGCTTGACTGCTTTGAGGGAGGACAGCCAGAGCAAATTACAGAGAAGCCGCGCAACTTCGGCATTTGTCATAGAGAAATCGGACTTGATTTTTGTGAACTCTTTTTTTTTTATTATTATTATTTTTCCTACGTATCAGTATTTCCTTTAATAAAGTGTATTTTTGGTACCTGATTTTGACTGTCTGTTGGTTTCTGCGGCTGGGACCTGGGTAATTGATTATTCTACACTGGTCACTAGGTGACAGAGGCTCTTCCACTACAGGTAATAGTTCTTTTAGTTTAGTGGGTATTGGATCTAATAGACATGTTGTTGGTTTAGATGCAATGATAAGTTTATTTAGCTCCTCCTGTCCTATCATTGTAAAGCGGTGTAGTTGTTCTAGAGGGGCCATAATTGCGGCTGAATCATAGGACACCATAGAGGATTGTACATTTATAATTGTGTTTCGGATGCTTTCTATTTTCTCGTTGAAGTAATTCATAAAATCATTACTGCTAAACTGTAACGGTATACAGTATTTTGCTCTGGTGATGTCTGTTTGTTTGTTAGTCTAGCCACGGTGTTAAATAAAAACCTTGGGTTATTTTGGTTATTTTCGATTAGTTTGCGGAGATGCTCAGCCCTGGCTGTTTTTAGAGCCTTTTTATAACGTGACATACTGTCTTTCCACGCGATTCTAAAGACCTCTAAGTTAGTTTGTTTCCATTTACGCTCTAACTTACGGGTTTCTATCTTGATAGCATACGTATCACTGTTGTACCAGGGTGCTTTAGTTTTCTCTCTAACCTTTTTTAATCTAATTGGTGCAACAATATCTAATGTACTAGTGAAAATGGTGCTCAAACTGCTAGTCATTTCCTCTAATTCATCTGTTTGTTTGGGTTCACTTAGCAATTTAGATAGATCAGGTAAGGTATTTGAGAATCTATCTATAGTGGTTGGAAGGATTGTTCTGCCTGGTCTGTAACGTGGCGCAACATGACATATTTCAGCAGTGCGTATTAGTGCGTATTGCAAGTCACCATGTAATGATCAGTGACGTCATTGTTTTGCGGTATAATATCTATATCAGTTGGATCGGTTCCATACGATATAATTAAATCTAGTGTATGATTTAGACGATGAGTGGGACCACTGACGTTTTGTTTGACCCCAAAGGAGTTTAATAAGTCTGTAAACGCAGCACCTAAAGCATCATTTGTATTATCTACGTGAATGTTAAAATCTCCAACAATTATTGCTTATCGACATTCACCAATGGATCTGAGAGAAAGTCTGCAAACTCTTTTAGGAAATCAGCATATGGCCCAGGAGGTCTAGCCAAGACTAGAGATAAGATTTCCTTCTTACATCTAAGAGCGTAACATTTAGCACAAGTACTTCAAATGAATTAAACCTGTGACCTGTTTTCTGAATAACATTAAAAATATCTTTATAGATTGTTGCAACACCGCCGCCACGACCGATCAGACGGGGCTCATGTTTATAACAGTATCCTGGCGGAGTAGATTCATTTAGACCGAAATATTCATTTGGTTTAAGCCAGATTTCAGTAAGGCACAGAACATCGAAATTATTATCTGTGACCATTTCATTTACAATAACCGCCTTAGGTGTGAGCGATCTAATCTTTAGAAGACCTAACTTTAGAGATTGTTTTTGTTCACTGATATTTAGATTTTCTGGTTTAATTACAATAAGATTTTTGCTAGATCCTACACTACATTTATTGTTTGGCTTCACTAAACGAGGAATAGACACAGTTTCTATATAATGTTCCACACTAAGCATATTAGTTAAGTTTGGGCAACAAAGGGTGTGTTTTGGACTTTGACTTAGTCATCTGGTCTGTAACGTCTCGGAGATGTTGTCCGACAGAACAGCCGCTCCGATTCTGCTGGGGTTGAGACCATCTGAACTATACAACCTGGGTCTCTCCCAAAACAGATTCCAATTATTTACAAAGAGCAGTTTCTGTTCATTACACAGTGACATTAACCATTCATTTAATGCAAATAGTCTACTGAACTTTTCCTGTCCTTGTCGGTACGTGGGGAGCGGTCAAGACACGATGATCGTTGCTTCAGGCGCTGTGCTGCGTACCGTCTCGATCAGGCTCATGTAGTCCTTCTTCAGTATGACGAGTGAAAAGTGACATTTCTAAGACTTCCATGAAGAAGGCGAAGGAGCAGTCTACCCTTCCGTCGCCGTCAGTCCGTGTCTATTTTTGAATAGGATTGATAGAGACGCCAGACGACAGACCAGCGGCGACGTTACGGCGACGTCTCAGTAATAATGTAACTGATGGCGACGTGACGACGGCGTACATGAGAAGTATTTACAAAAATATGACGAGTGAAAAGTGACATTTCTAAGACTTCCATGAAGAAGGCGAAGGAGCAGTCTACCCTTCCGTCGCCGTCAGTCCGTGGCTATTTTTGAATGGGATTGATAAAGACGCCAGACGACAGACCAGCGGCGACGTTACGGCGACGTCTCCGTAATAATGTGATGGCGACGTGACGTGAGAAATATTTACAAAAATCATGACGTCTGAACTTGGCACGTCGCCTAATAAGACGTCTGATACACACGTCGGCTTAATAGACGCCTGATACACACGTCGTCCCTCTTCACGTCGCCTAATAAGACACCTGATTCTCACGTTGTATGTATTTCGCCTTTAAACATTTCAAAGTTTGCAAAGATGTACTTGTTATAGGCTATTTAGCCTACAGTAATTAGTAAACTCATTTCTCAAAAAGGGCCACCGGTGCTTAGGCTAACTACTGTAAGTTTATTCAGTGCTTTATATAGTCAAAAGTTTTTGAACGGTAAGATATTTTAAACAGTAATATTGTAAAATAGGCTATTTATACAACTTAAAATGATTGTTTTCTATGTTGAATATATATTAAAATGTAATTTAGACTATTCCTGCGATCAAAGCTGAATTTTCAGCATCATTATTCCAGTCTTTAATGTCACATGATCCTTCTGGAATCATTCTAATATGATGATTTTATGCTCAAAAAACATTTATTATTATTATCAATGTTAAAAACAATTGTGCACAATTGTGTTTTTACGATTATTTGATTAATAGAAAGTTCAAAACAACAGCAACTATCTGAAATTTAGAGAAATAAATTGCATTTTAAAATATATCAAATTAGAAAAGTTTAAATTGTACAAATTATAAATTGTGATACAGTTTAAATTGAATAAATAAATAAATGTAATAATATAAACATGACTGTTTTTGCTGTGTCACCTAACTGACGCTTCGGGAGCATTTTGACCATGCTTCAATGTTTGACGCTTTAGGCGCCCTTTAGCGTCAGTAAGATGACGCCCTAGGATCGCGTGTACCCTACCCCCACCCCACACCTAAACCTAACCGCGTCCTTCAACTGACGCTTTCCTTTAGCGTCAGCTAGATGACGCCGCGGGATCGCATCATGTCAGTGACGCTAAAGGGCGCCTAAAACGTCAAATATTGAAGCATGGTCAAAGGTGACGCCTTGGGGTGAGAATGTGTTGTGTATTTTGAATCAAATAGCCTAAATGAAGCCTTAACTAACTTGACTGTCTATATATTTGCCGTTACTTTAGTATATAAACGTATATAAAAGTTTTCTTTTTTTGTTTCCATTTTTGAAAACAAAAACAAGTTTTCATTTTTTTATGTTAAAACATTATATATTATTGTTAAAACCAACACAGTCTCACTCCCTTCTCGTCAAATGTCTGACGCATGGTCAAGGGACCCTGGCGTCACTATTTTGACGCACGGGGTATACCTTCGGCTTTATTTTCCAACGTGCGGGGCAGTCCAATAGACTTCTATAGAACTCAGCAGCGTTGAAATTTGACGTCTTGGGTCGATCACCACACCGCAACCCGTTGTCTGCCTTGAGGATCGATCGAGACAGCAATAAATAAAAATAAAAAGGAATACGCTACAAAAAAATAATCTATGCCAGGGCGATTCAAATGCCCCCCAACTGGTGTTTGATGTTTTTAAAACCCTCGCAATCAGATATCAAAGGGGCTTCAAAAGTTTAGCGCGTTCATCAGCGGTGAGTTTAACAACGCTTATGGTGTGCAACCACATTCAGCGGTGAGTTTAACAACACCCAACTGCAGGTAAAACGGCATTCAGAGGTGAGTTTGACAAAAGCAACGCACAACTGCAGGTAAAACTTAATTAAAAGGTGAGTTAAACGTTCCAATGTGCGTGCAAGTCTGCAGTTTAAACGTTTCCTTATCATTAAGACACTGCTTTATCTAGAGCATGCTGGATAACCTATTTTTATCGGAGGATTGTTGATTTTAATATGCTACGACTGTGTTCTGTTCATCGGTTTTTAAAAATTATTATTTTTTACTAAATCCTCTTAATTAATAACGCTGACGTCACCGAACGGGAGATCCCAAGGTCCATTGCGAATTTCCACGCGGTAAGTAGAAGGCTTCATTAATTACTTATCCATTTTACTTATCAAATTTACTAATTTACTTATTAATTTACTTATCAAAAACGGTTGGATCAGGACAAGAAATTGTGTTCAGAAACTTTAGATTTGTAAGGTGGCCCTTTCTTATGGCGAGAAATGATAGAATACATTATAAAAAAATATAGCTTTCTGCACCAAATGTGCAGGCTAGCAAAGTTAGCTAGCTTAATTGAATACAAGTTCATTTTTGTCGCATATTATCATGTAAGGTACAATCATAGGGGAACGTAAGATTTTCAGATTTTTATTACACAACTATCCAACATTATGTTCAGAATGAAGAAAGGTTTTGCCAGATTGGTTTGTTTCACAGCCTAATTATTAAAAATCCATTGTATTAACAATACAAATTAATTATTACTACATTGTATCTCATCAGCATTTTTCAATATGAAATAATACTAATTCATATATAGATAAATAATGTAAGTAATCCTGTCATAAATGATTGACCGTATATATATATATATATATATATATATATATATATATATATATATATAGTAGCTTCCAAAATAGGTGCACTCCAAAGTGCGTTGTAGAAAAGGCATAGAAAGTGCATGCTTTTAATTAGCTAACAGTTAACCTTAAAGTTAGCTGCTCAATCGTTCTCATTGTTTTGGTAGAAAGCAATTATGCAATAAGATGTTTTGTGTTTGTTTACACTGTCTTAAGTGCACTCAAAAAATGTGTGTGTGTGTGTGTGCGTGTGCGTGTGCGTGTGTGTGTGTGTGTGTGTGTCTGTGTTGTAGATTTCAAAATGTCTCGAAAGAAGTTCAGGCCTTGCCCCTCCTGCCAAGCACCTAACCAGGTCAGGGAAAGTTGAATAGAGCATTATGAATATGTCCAATATTCAAATATGTGGTTTTAAATGTTATACATTTCTCATTATTAGGTCAGTGGGCTATATGCACAGCTTCACTACTTCCTGAACTTCAGCCAGCTCATTGTTTCCTGTCTGCCATTTCCGGTGAAGGTGTAAGGATGCTCGATAACTTCCGCCGATCATAGAATCCATTGCAATACCGAGAATGTATATAGAATTTTATACTCCATGGTTATACTAATGAAACGTTAGTCACAAAAACAGATAAAACAGACACCCCTCGTTGTGTTTATGCTTCTTTTTAAAATTATACTAAATAAACATAACTATATATAAAATTACATCTAAACGTATGTACATTTCATTCCAGTCGGGAGGACAGTAAATATTGAAGACTCTGCCATAATCTCATTTTCCCCGGTTTTCCTCCGCTTTAATCTACAACCGGAAATGAACGAGCATCCTTGTGTCAAATGCGGAACTTATGCGTGCATATAGCCCATTGATTAATTCAGGTGTGCTTGTCCTCAGTAGTCAAGGCAACAATAATCAGACACACCTAAATTAATCAAGTTTGGTCAATAATGGCAGGCAGGAAATAAGGAGCTGACTGAAGTTCAGGAAGTAGTGCAGCTGTGCATATAGCCTATTGGACACTAAAGTATACTCCTACTAAACGAACCTGTATGATAAGTGTTCTGTGTTACAAAACAGTGATAACATAAGGCATCTGGTTGATATCAATTTTGATTGCTCGTTTTGCGCCAAATGCCATAGGCAACATTGATTTAGACTGGGTGTCTCCTACATCTGCCACTTTCACTGTATGATAATAATAATAATAATAATTCTGTGTCAATCTAGAGACGCATATTCTGAATTGCATTGTGCTTCGTGTGTTCCTCTCTTTCCTGCATACATCCAAATCAAACTGTATTGATTCTACTTGTTCTCTGCGACTATGGATCTGATGTCTCACTTTGGTATACTTTGACTAACACAGGTGAGCCGCAAAACCTGCAGCTCTTGTTTCGCAGCCATTTCCCAAAAAAAGAAAGTAGCGGCCAAAAAAGTGACCCTGGACAGGAAGTGGGGGGAAAGGGTCCTAAAAAACAGAAATGCGGGAAGAGTGGTGGACTCTGCCCATATTGCAGTAAGTAGAAATGCTCATATTTCATTAAGCAATATGATTTGTTTCACTTTCATTAATATTTTGTGATAGGCCAAGGGCCTCATTCTACAAAAAATAAGTTTAATTTATCATTGAATGAATGACATGCATAGAATAGACTCTCTTTTTGACCAGGCGCTCATGTACATTTGTTTACATATACAACCAGCCACATTGCAAATATAAACTTGCTTTAGTACCACCAGAGACTATTTATATAGAGACATGCCACTTCCTCAATCCTCAATACAAATGTATGGGGAAAACACGTAACACCAAAGATGGCGGTTGTATGCAAATGCCCTGCCCCTCCCGCTGGACAGCCAATCATCTGCTTTTAACGGTCAAGCTGGGAAACATTTAAATACGTTACTGTTTGAAAAGGCGGCAGATTTGATATGCAGTGTATGTGCGTTGTGTACATATCAGACATCCCAAGTCTCCCAAAAGTACCGGGTGTCTCCCACAGATTGATAGAGGGTCATTGATGCCCGCAAATTAGTTCAAATCTCTTGGAATCTAGAGCGACCAAGCAAGAGAGTATGTGTAAGAACACATACTGTGTTTCAAACTGTGCAGCGCACGCGCGACAGAGCGAGAGAACCCTTGCACATGCGCAGTAGAAGTATAACCTGTGGGAAAATGGCATTTTAAACCTTATTTTGGGGCAAAGTCATCAAACTTCTTCAGCGATTTTTATTATATTTTACTGCTGTTTCTATACATGCAGTTTTTATGTCCCGGTGACCAGTGAAAGTGCAGTTCTGACTCTCTGCCCATTCATTTAGATAGGAGCCTGGTCTTGTTAAGTCCGAAATAGCTGCCCGGAAGCGTTGCCAAGATGGAGGCCGAGTGGCACGACTTGCCTAAAAGGACTTTGGTACCACACAGGTACTTCAGTATGCGTGTTACTGAAGTTTCTGTCTCTGCTAAATGCATATCACAGAATTCAGACCCAGAGTCAATATTAAAGACAGTCTTGCATGATTATGTAAGTAGATAACATGCTCCTACCTTGCACTACCACCTCTAGCATGTGAATATTGCATCGCACACTTATAGTGCCTTGCGCTGTGTTAATTTTAGAGAAAGTGCATGATACTACAAATGCATGATACTACAAACATTTCATTAAGTTTCGTGGACATTTTATAAAACATGGATCTTAGGCTCATTTTGTAAACATAAATAACTGATTTAGATGCGCAAACTGGGTGCCGTTGCGGAGATGTAGGCTCCATGTTCGGTGCAGGTTCGGCTTCTTGTCGTTCATCCTCGGATGCGGCATCGCGTGCGGTGTTTGCCGCGCGCACCTTTCCGCTCGTTCGGACGCGTCAAGTAAAAAAAAGGCTCGAAAGTCTTGGAAAACGAAATGAACAGGATTGTTGCAGGGTTCATTGTAGAAGACATGCTTCCCCTGTCGACCATTAATTCCCCAGGTTTAGAAAAATACATTTTAAATTAGGATTAAGAATTTTATGGGATAAAGTGACCTTTATTTTATTATTTTTCATTGACATCTTTTATTTTTTTTAAATTATTATTATTACCATGAGTCGACTAAAAAGCTGGTTTTGTTCTCAGGAGAAGAGTTTTATTCTCCCAGCCTGTTTTGAAACTTCTGTGATAAACACCATTTTAAAATTTTGAATTTTGAACCCCATTTTGTTTGTGAATTTTACAGTGCGGCATATTTATTTGTGCAGACAGGGATATTGTTCTTTCATGTCATTTTGTATACATTTTTACAATAAAGTGATGATAGGGCAAAAACTGATATGATGTTTGTCCATGTAGGCTACACGGTAAATTAAGAAACAGGAAAGTAAAGTAATAAGTAGTGAAGTTATTTTTCCAACTCAGTAACTAGTAAAGTAATCTCATTACAATTTACAGAAGTAACTAGTAACTAATTACTTTTTTGAGTAACTACCCCAAAACTGTATAGACTATACCAATATTGGAACTATAGCCATTTTATTCCTTTTTTTAATTTAAGAATTATGTTTAAGTTTAAAAACAGACAGAATGGTTTAGTCAAAAAAGAAAAAAATCATTCATAGTGCTATACTGCCCTCTTGTGTTCAAAATTAGGTAGACCTATTGGATCAATATCCACACATTAATACAGTTGGCAATACAGTATAATAGGTAATACAGTAGGATTGGGGTTAGAAAAATCTCTAAGTTAGTAAAATCTCTAACTTAAAAAGTGAAAGTAACGGACGTCCACACAAGACCAGGCTTGGGAGGGTTACTTTAAAAATGTATTCCGATACAGTTACAAATTATTTCATAAAAAAGGGTCCCACTTTATATTAAATGGCTTTAAGTACTATATACTTTTTCAAAAAGTAACTACAATCTGATTACTACTTTTTTTGATGTAACTCACTAGATTTTTGTATCCTGATTACATAATGCCGTTGCATGTATTCTGTTGCTCCCACAAGACATTAGTCTGAATATTTTCCTGTATGAACAAAAAGGAGTTTCCATTGTTCGCACACAAACACACATTCGATCGCGCCTCTCTCGTGACTGTGTGTGCGTGTCATGTGTTCTAGGCTGTGTGCATGCACTTCTGAAGCTGCGCAAAAAATAATAAAATGCCATGCGGAGGACTAACGCAAAATGTGTGAGAAAATCCATTTGATTGTAGTGTAAGTGAGAAATAATTTCATTGCTCTGGTCAATAGCTGTAGAGTGAAAACTGGTGAGTGCAGTATACAGCTTTCACAGAAAGAGAATGATGTGAGCACGTACGATTGGCAGTGAGTCCTGTGTGTGGACAAAATAGCTCAATAAGAGTAATAAAATACATGTGAAAAAAATCACATCATAATGTTTTAAAGAAGAGTGGTTTGATTAAAGTGGTGTAAATATACCCGATCCGGCAAAGATGGCAGTATCGGAGCTGATACCGATCCTGAGTATCGGATCGGCGCATTCCTAAATACTATATTGTAAACACAGTACAGATGTAGACCTGGATGTACACCTGACCTTTCAGAAGGTTGCTCACGCATACTTTGTGGTTAAAATGTGCCCTCAATGTGCACTTTTGCAGAGCCTTCACTGATGCAAGCTCTTCAGCACACTTCTTTTTGACAGTCAAAGCGGGGGTTATGTTTTTGCATGTCAAGTAGAATAACCCTAAAAGCACCAAGGTGGCGGTGCCACCGGCTTTATATATATATATATATATAAATATAGCTGCGAGCAGCGATTGCGGGCCAAAGCCGGCAGTACCGCCATCCCGGTGCCTTTAGGTAACTAAACTATATATTTTATATATAACTATATATTTAACTATATATTTACTATATATAACTATATATTTACTATATAACTATATATTTTTATAGTTATATTAAATATAGTTATATATATAGGTAACTATATATATATATTTTTTTTTTTTTTTTTTTTTTTCTAACGAATATTCGGGCACTTTCGGGGCCCTTAACATGCTCAAAAACTCTTGAAACTTTGCACACGGGTCAGAACCCGCGGCCATCAGAGCCGGGCTGAAGCTGGTACACGGGCGCGGCAGGGCGGCTCGTCAGCGCCCCCTGGAACAGGGTCTGAACACTTTGTCCATAAATCAAACACGCTTGCATGTAATAATATGAAACTCGGTACACATGTCGATCTCATTGTTTCATATATACATCGCGCTTTTACTTTTTACCCCAGCCCAACAGGAAGTCAGATATTTACGGTTGTTTTTAAAACGGATGCAATGGAATTTAATGTACTCCTCCTAGAGCGTTCATCCGCATGGAACGAAACTCGGTCAGCCTGAAGTCAAGACATAGAGGATCAAAAATTGCGAGGGGATTTTTGATATCTCGAACGGTTTGGCTGTGGCGAGGAAACAAAATTATGGTAAGAAACGTGAAACAGGAAGTGTGTCATAACTTCAGCATACATCAACCGATCTTGATGAAACTTCAGGAGTGTGTTCGGTGTAAGAGGACGATCACATGGATGTGACTATTGTGTGTCAAAGTTATAGCGCCACCAACTGGCAGCAGGAAGTGTGTCACTTTCAAAATGCTTTGAAATCACCCTCTTATTTTAACCCGATTTGCTTCAATCTTCATCTGTATAATGTAAATACACGGCAGATGTAGACCTGTGAATGGATTCTTGATATCTTTGAAACTGTTTCCGTGGCGACGCATTAAACTTTACCATTCTTTTAGGATGCTTTTGAGACCCTTAGCATGCTTCAAATTGCATGAAACTCGACAGACACATCACATTTATTAGCCAGTAGACACATGCAAAGTTTCAGAAACGGGCGTGGTGAGGGCTCAGTAGCGCCACCTTTTGACAAAAGTGGGGTTGTTAGTTTTATCTACAGTTACAAAAATCGGTATGTATATTGTACTCTTCGAGCCGGACAACTTTCTAATTCACACTCAATAGCTAGGACCCACAGAAAGTCAGATATTTTAGTTTGAATGTAGTCATACTCCCTCTGAGCATATGTCTGAGCCTTTGCCTGTGTGTGTGTGTGTGTGTGTGTGTGTGTGTGTGTGTGTGTTAGCAGGGAGAGGGGGCTTAATTAGGGCCCAAGCCCTGAAAGGGCGAAGGCCCTATTGTTAGGGCCCAAGCCCTGAAAGGGCGAAGGCCCTATTGTTTTCCTTAGGATTATTAGGGCCCAAGCCCTGAAAGGGCGAAGGCCCTATTGTTTTCCTTAGGATTATTTTTTTTTTTTTTTTATTTTTTTTTTTATTTTTTTTTTTTTTTTCTAACGACTATCCGGGCACTTTCGGGGCCCTTAACATGCTCAAAAACTCTTGAAACTTTGCACACGGGTCAGAACCCGCGGCCATCAGAGCCGGGCTGAAGCTGGTACACGGGCGCGGCAGGGCGGCTCGTCAGCGCCCCCTGGAACGGGGTCTGAACACTTTGTCCATAAATCAAACACGCTTGCATGTAATAATATGAAACTCGGTACACATGTCGATCTCATCGTTTCATATATACATCGCGCTTTTACTTTTTACCCCAGCCCAACAGGAAGTCAGATATTTACGGTTGTTTTTAAAACGCGTGCAATGGAATTTAATGTACTCGTCCTAGAGCATTCATCCGCATGGAACGAAACTCGGTCAGCCTGAAGTCAAGACATAGAGGATCAAAAATTGCGAGGGGATTTTTGATATCTCGAACGGTTTGGCTGTGGCGAGGAAACAAAATTATGGTGAGAAACGTGAAACAGGAAGTGTGTCCTAACTTCAGCATACATCAACCGATCTTGATGAAACTTCAGGAGTGTGTTCGCTGTAAGAGGACGATCACTAGGATGTGACTATTGTGTGTCAAAGTTATAGCGCCACCAACTGGCAGCAGGAAGTGTGTCACTTTCAAAATGCTTTGAAATCACCCTCTTATTTTAACCCGATTTGCTTCAAACTTCATCTGTATAATGTAAACATACGGCAGATGTAGACCTGTGAATGGATTATTGATGTCTTTGAAACTGTTGCCGTGGCGACGCATCAAACTTTACCATTCTTTTAGGATGCTTTTGAGACCCTTAGCATGCTTCAAATTGCATGAAACTCCTCAGACACATCACATTTATTAGCCAGTAGACATGTGCAAAGTTTCAGAAACGGGCGTGGTGAGGGCTCAGTAGCGCCACCTTTTGACAAAAGTTGGGTTGTTAGTTTTATCTACAGTTACAAAAATCGGTATGTTGTACTCCTCGAGCCGGACAACTTTCTAATTGACACTCATTACCTAGGACCCACAGAAAGTAAGATATGTTTGTTTGAATCTGGTCATGCTCCCTTTGAACCTACATCTCTGTCTCTGTCTGTGTGTGTGTTAGTAGGGGAGGGGCTTAACCATTTCACTGCTGTGTGTTTTTTCTGCTGTGTAATTTCTTAATACATTTCTTAAGCCTGGTATGTTTTAAATAAGTTTTTATTTTAATTTTTATAAGTGAAGGCATAATATAACCCGTTAAATTGTAGTGCATTGACAATAGTTTTATATAATTAGTTTATTAATTAAATTAACTTGGTCCATAAACTTGATCTGAAAATTGGGTCCATAAATCAAACACACTTGCATATAATAATATTAAACTCGGTACACTTATAGATCTCATTAGCCCAAACAACTTTAAGCCAGCCCAACAGGATGTCGGTTGTTTCGGTCTGTACTGTATGTGAATGTTTTGCAAAACCAGCCTTTACATTTTTATTTCCCCCCTCTTAAGTAATTTTTAATTATTCCCACACCAAACTTCTTCAAAATTATGAAAATATATTAAAGATACTAAATCAGGCATATGTACTGGCCATCGGGACTACCGGGAGATTCCCGGTGGGCCGCGGTCTGGTTTGGCCGGCGGCCCGGCGCGTTATGTATTTTGTTTTTAAATCATTATTAATTGTAAATATATTCTATCGTGAGTATTTGTTAAATCATCCAATTCCGGACTTATGCGTCTCTCTCATGAAGCCGCATGAAGCGGACGCGAGCTGAGAGACTGACAGGTCTGACTGTCTGACACTGGCCAATCGGAATCAAGAGCGGAGAAGCGGCCGCTCCCATAGGCAGTATAGTATCTCCCCGCCCTGTGGAGGCTTTCCGCCGTTCTCGTGAAGTTTCTCGCCGGTCTAGTCTCTGAGACCCCTACACCTGGTATTAAAATGCGATCTGTATCCTATGGAAGCTTGTTTCCGCCACTGAATAAAAAAATAAAATAAATAATTGCGACTTTTTATCTCACAATTCTGACTTTTTTTCTCAGAATTGCGAGTTATTAAGTCAGAATTGCGTGATATAAAGTCGCAATTGCGAGATAAAAAGTCAGAATTGCGTGATATAAAGTCGCAATTGCGAGAAAAAAAGTCAGAATTGCGTGATATAAAGTCGCAATTGCGAGAAAAAAAGTCAGAATTGCGAGATATAAAGTCGCAATTGCGTGTTATTAAGTCAGAATTGTGAGTTATAATGTCAGAATTGCTTGATATAAAGTCGCAATTGCGTGATATAAAGTCAGAATTGTGAGATATAAAGTCAGAATTGTGAGATTTAAACTAGTATTTTTTTCCCCTTAGAATTGGCCTGATAAGTCGCAATTGCGAGTTTATATCTCACAATTCTGAGAAAAGATGTCAGAATTTCGACATATAAACTCGCAATTATGTGTTAGAAAGTCAGAATTGCGAGATGTAAACTCGCAATTGTGAGAAAAAAAGTCAGAATTGTGAGATAAAAAGTCGCACTTCTGTCTTTTTTTCTCAGAATTGCGACTTTATATCACGCAATTCTGACTTTATATCTCGCAATTCCGACTTTATATCACGCAATTCTGACTTTATATCTCGCAATTCTGACTTTATATCTCGCAATTCTGACTTTATATCTCGCAATTCTGACTTTATAACACGCAATCCTGACTTTATAACTCGCAATTCTGAGAAAAAAAGTCAGAATTGTGAGATAAAAAGTCACAATTATTTGTTTTATTTTTTTATTCAGTGGCGGAAACAAGCTTCCATAGTATCCAGATAAGTTATCCGGATAATAAAAAAAGAAATGTTAATGCAAGGTATTACGTTGTGATCGGATTGTGATCGATATGCCTGACCATCTGGAGGTAGGCTAGTCTGGCTCGCATTGTGTTCGGATCTTTACGTGTAAACGCAATCTGGTTGTTGATATCACACATGTATATTTTACTCCTCCCAAAAATGCTAAAACATAAACGAGTGAGAGCGTTTACAGGCTGTTATAGTCAGAAATGACGGCGCTGCGACACGCATCACCGCCGCAGATGAGCAGCAGCTGAGCGTCAAACCAACGTGCAAACATCGCAAATAAAAGTGAAAGTAAGTCATAGACGCTTAATCATCTACACATTCATCTTCAAGTAAAGAAAGAAATGATCTCTTGACTCTTACCAGGGCTGTTGCCACTCTCTCTTATTGATATCTATTGATGAAATTAGCTGATGATCAATAAAATGCATGCTAATATCTGTAATAAACAACCGACAAAATTACTGTATGATGGTGTAAATAAAGAATCAGTCCAGCATCGCCATGTCAGTGTGTATTGATTCATCATTCCCAGCAAGCAATTTTACGTCCAAAAGACGTCTAATAGCCGTCAAAACATAGCCCAGACGTCTAGGCTAAATTTGGGCTGTCAGTGAAAATCTAATAGACGTCTAACCATAGCCCAAGAATAGACATCTAACCATAGCCCAAGAACAGACTATGGTCAACAATTAGACGGCTATTGAACGACTACATTTATACGTCTAATAGGCAGTGCATATGGGTCTAGGCTAAAACAAGGCTAAATTTGGGCTGTCAGTGAAAATCTAATAGACGTCTAAGCCCAAGAATAGACTAGTCATCAATTAGACAACTATTAAACGACTACATATACATGCAATAGACAACAAAATGGTTAAAAGATTCTTTCCACTCAAATATAACAGGTTCACATAAATAACAAGCCATTCCAAAAATATATATATATATATAAAAGGCTTTATTTAGCAAAAGAACAACATTACGTAACTTCAAAACATAAAAATTACCACACCAATATTAAAATTAAAAATATAAAATTATTTTAACATGAACAACTTAAGATAGGCTAATAAAATAGAAAACTCTGTTGCTGCTGGGAAGTTGGTCATCACAGCATCTGCCAAATAAGAATAAAATAATTAGCACAAGAAAAGAATTGTTGAAAGTACATGTACGTTTTGTGTGTGTGTGTGTGTGTGTGTTCTTGTGTTCTGTTTAGGTTTTAATGCGCATCGGAGCTATTTGCATTATTGATATACTGGCGGAGACTTTTTAGATTTGCTTATTTTATATAGCCAATCATTTGTATTTTTATGCTGTATTATAAAATTAATTTGAAAGTTTCAAACTTGAATTAATGAAGGCATTTTGAATGAAACTTCATCTTACTTTGCTTGTACAATAACAAATATTATTCTACTCTATTTGCTTATGCTCTCCAACAAGCCAATGTTCAGACAAATTCAATTTTATAATTTATATCAATGATGGACTTTGTCAAAGACGAGAGATTTAGTGAGGAAATGCTATTTTTATATCACAATGATCTAAAGAAAAGAGCCAAATATAAGTGTGGCTTTCATAACACTTTATAATAGACTGCATGTGTTTCATGTTTACAGCTTTGGATTCAGTAACGTTAGGCCTACACGTGCATGTACCATGACACACCCGCTAAAATGTCACGATTCCAACAACACATGATAACAAATAATTTATCTAAAAAATTAACACGTCAAAATGAAAACACATATGCTTAAAAGACAAAAGTGGGAATGTATTTTACCTGTTGTCGTCGACCGTCAGCTGAATGCAATGCTCTGCCTCGTTTAAAATATTTGAGAATGGTCGATCGACGATCGCGTGACCGGTGATCTGTGCTATCAAGACTCGCGTTGTCAGCAGTCATGTCTCAGTAGGGCTGTTGCCATCTAGCGGTTGATAAATGTAATTGCATTTTTATTTAATTTAAAATGAAAAACAGTCAAATAAAACCATAGATTTTTAATTAATGTGTGACTGTGACAGCAAACATGAAGCTGCGTGGGTGAAAAACAAGAAAACAATTTTAAGATTTATTTTGGCAATAGCCTACTAATCGCTGGTCTAAATCAGGGCTATAGCCAAGCCGTTAAACGTAGACCACTGATAGCCTCGATTTCGCCAGTGGGCTAAAAGCAGACTGCACATAGCCCATCCAATTCAGAGGATCGTGACTACAAATCGACCATGTCATGATATGACACTGGCACCTTGTAGATATGTTTACCAATGCGAACATGATGGGATATCAACTATCTCATGCGTTGCCTGCCAAACAATTCATTAAAACGACAATTAATCAGTTTCGACTAGAAGTGGGCTATAAATAGCCGGACAGACTATACGAGCTAGATCGCGTCTTCACACAGCCTACACATAGAAAATGTCAAAGAAATCAAACCAAACACCTTGTAATCACAGTTGACTTTGCTTACATGATGGAATATAATACATTTTGCAAGTTATTTTGGAAAAAATACATTTAGCCATGATTCAATGTTATTTTGGCTAGAAGTGGGTTACACATAGCCGGACTATATCGGGTCTCTATTTAACCTAGACGGTGAAATGATGGCTATTGCTTGCTGGGTTGTCTCTTCATAGTTTGCAAGAGACATTTAATAAACTGAGCGTATTTGATAAACTGAGCGTAGCCTATTCATCTATCAATATAGGCTAACCTCATTCTTTTAATGAACTGAAGAACGCTTATCGACCACCGTTACAGTACAATATGCACGTATGTCCATTTAAACTCGATTTTGGGTCAAATATGGATTATATCATGACACTGGCAAGAATATGGTTACATTTAAAGATGTTGTGCCAAGCATGAGAATGCTATGTTCAGCTGCTTTTGAAATAACATGTTTTTTTCCACTTCCTGAAAAGTAACCGTTTTGGACATACGTGAGTTTCATCGGGCAGCGACGATATATTAAAGATACTAAATCAGGCATGTACTGGCCATCGGGACTACCGGGAGATTCCCGGTGGGCCGCGGTCTGGTTGGGCCGGCGGCCCGGCGCGTTATGTATTTTGTTTTTAAATCATTATTAATTGTAAATATATTCTATCGTAAGTATATTGTTAAATTGTCCAATTCCGGACTTATGCGTCTCTCTCATGAAGCCGCATGAAGCTGACGCGAGCTGAGAGACTGACAGGTCTGACTGTCTGACACTGGCCAATCAAAAATCAAGTTCAGATTCTAGACCTGAGAAGCGGCCGCTTACACCGTGTCCTAACTACACACGACGCCGCGACACGCGATAAAAGGTATCTTTTCCATGTAAATCAGAGTTTTTGTCCTAACCAGACGCGACGGCGACATGTGAAGTTTCTAATTTAGAAACGGTTCCTATTTCTGCGACGTCGCGGCTGACAGAATGAAGAAATTACACTGGTTATGAGTAGCTACACATTATTTATTTTTAGTTAAAAATAGGTCACTGTGCCACAAGCCATAACGGATAATTTACCTCAGATTTTGAAAGCATGTAATATTATCGTGTTCAAAATGAATTCTATGCAAACATACGACTGTATTTCATAACAACGCTAACTTGAGGCAGATGCCACCAAATGTGTTAAATAAATGAATTATTTGCTGGACTTAAGTGAAAAGGATAGCCATTTAATGACCATAGCACATAGTTGATGTGAAAAAGGAGTATTTTGCATATAAATATGCACATAAATACATATTTTTTCAATTTGTATCCCTGAAAGTGCCTGGCAGAAGCCTATACTGTCTGTGTCATAAATGTGAACATAATATTGTAACAGAATATTCTTATGCTATATTATATAAACTATATTTCATGAGGTGAAACATCACTGCCAGGAGCTACAGAATATATATTTCTGTAGGTCCTCACCGTGATGTTGTACTTCATGAAATATACGTAGTATAGCCTAAGAATATTCTATTAGAATATTAAGTGACACATAAACAAGCTCTTCGGCACACTTCTTTTTGACAGTCAAAGCGGGGGTTATGTTTTTGCACGTCATGTAGAATAACCCTAAAAGCACCAAGGTGGCGGTGCCACCGGCTTTATATATATATATATATATATATATATATATATATATATATATATATAAATATAGCTGCGAGCAGCGATTGCGGGCCCAAGCCGGCGGTACCGCCATCCCGGTGCCTTTAGGTAACTAAAGGCACCGGGGTTGCGGTGCCACCGGCTTGGGCCCGCAATCGCTGCTCGCAGCTATATTTATATATATATATATATATATATATATATATATATATATATATATATATATTTATTATTATTTTTTTTTTCTAACGACTATCCGGGCACTTTTGGGGCCCTTAACATGCTCAAAAACTCTTGAAACTTTGCACACAGGTCAGAACCCGCGGCCATCAGAGCCGGGCTGAAGCTGGTACCCGGGCGCGGCAGGGCGGCTCGTCAGCGCCCCCTGGAACAGGGTCTGAACACTTTGTCCATAAATCAAACACGCTTGCATGTAATAATATGAAACTCTGTACACATGTCAATCTCATCGTTTCATATATTCATCGCACTTTTACTTTTTACCCCAGCCCAACAGGAAGTCAGATATTTACGGTTGTTTTTAAAACGCTTGCAATGGAATTTAATGTACTCCTCCTAGAGCATTCATCCGCATGGAACGAAACTCGGTCAGCCTGAAGTCAAGACATAGACGATCAAAAATTGCGAGGGGATTTTTGATATCTCGAACGGTTTGGCTGTGGCGAGGAAACAAAATTATGGTGAGAAACGTGAAACAGGAAGTGTGTCCTAACTTCAGCATACATTAACCGATCTTGATGAAACTTCAGGAGTGTGTTCGCCGTAAGAGGACGATCACATGGATGTGACTATTGTGTGTCAAAGTTATAGCGCCACCAACTGGCAGCAGGAAGTGTGTCACTTTCAAAATGCTTTGAAATCACCCTCTTATTTTAACCCGATTTGCTTCAAACTTCATCTGTATAATGTAAACATACGGCAGATGTAGACCTGTGAATGGATTCTTAATATCTTTGAAACTGTTGCCATGGTGACGCATCAAACTTTACCATTCTTTTAGGATGCTTTTGAGACCCTTAGCATGCTTCAAATTGCATGAAACTCCTCAGACACATCACATTTATTAGCCAGTAGACATGTGCAAAGTTTCAGAAACGGGCGTGGTGAGGGCTCAGTAGCGCCACCTTTTGACAAAAGTTGGGTTGTTAGTTTTATCTACAGTTACAAAAATCAGTATGTATATTGTACTCCTCGAGCCGGACAACTTTCTAATTGACACTCTTTAACTAGGACCCACAGAAAGTAAGATATGTTTGTTTGAATCTGGTCATGCTCCCTTTGAGCCTACATCTCTGTCTCTCTCTGTGTGTGTGTTAGTAGGGGGAGGGGCTTAACTTAACCATTTCAGTGCTGTGTGTTTTTTTCTGCTGTGTAATTTCTTAATACATTTCTTAAGCCTGGTATGTTTTAAATAAGTTTTATTTTAATTTTTATAAGTGAAGGCATAATATAACCAGTTAAATTGTAGTGCATTGACAATAGTTTTATATAATTTGTTTATTAATTAAATTAACTTGGTCCATAAACTTGGTCCAGCTGCGAGACTGACAGGTCTGACTGTCTGACACTGGCCAATCGGAATCAAGAGCGGAGAAGCGGCCGCTCCCATAGGCAGTATAGTATCTCCCCGCCCTGTGGAGGCATTCCGCCGGTCTCGTGAAGTTTCTCGCCGGTCTCGTCTCTGAGACCCCTACACCTGGTATTAAAATGCGATCTGTATCCAGATAAGTTATCCGGATAATAAAAAAGAAATATCAATGCAAGGTATTACGTTGTGATCGGATTGTGATCGATTTGCCTGACCATCTGGAGGTAGTCTGGCTCGCATTGTGTTCGGATCTTTACGTGTAAACGCAATCTGGTTGTTGATATCACACATGTATATTTTACTCCTCCCAAAAATGCTAAAAAATAAACGAGTGAGAGCGTTTACAGGCTGTTATAGTCAGACATGACGGCGCTACTGCGACACGCATCACCACCGCAGATAAGCAGCAGCTGAGCGTCAAACCAACGTGCAAACATCGCAAATAAAAGTGAAAGTAAGTCAGAGACGCTTAATCATCTACACAATCATCTTCAAGTAAAGAAAGAAATGATCTCTTGACTCTTACAAGGGCTGTTGCCACTCTCTCTTATTGATGTCTATTGATGAAATTAGCTGATGATCAATAAAATGCATGCTAATATCTGTAATAAACAACCGACAAAATTACTGTATGATGGTGTAAATAAAGAATCAGTCCAGCATCGCCATGTCAGTGTGTATTGATTCATCATTGTCTCTTCATAGTTTGCAAGAGACATTTAATAAACTGAGCGTATTTGATAAACTGAGCGTAGCCTATTCATCTGTCAATATAACCTCATTCTTTTTAATGATCAGAAGAACGCGTATCGACTACCGTTACAGTACAATATGTCCTAACTACACACGACGCCGCGACACGCGATAAAAGGTATCTTTTCCATGTAAATCAGAGTTTTTGTCCTAACCAGACGCGACGGCGACATGCGAAGTTTCTAATTTAGAAACGGTTCCTATTTCTGCGATGTCGCGGCTGACAGAATGAAGAAATTACACTGGTTATGAGTACACATTATTTATTTTTAGTTAAAAATAGGTCACTGTGCCACAAGCCATAACGGATAATTTACCTCAGATTTTGAAAGCATGTAATATTATAGTGTTCAAAATGAATTCTATGCAAACATACGACTGTATTTCATAACAACGACAATAACTTGAGGCATATGCCACCAAATGTGTTAAAATAAATGAATTATTTGCTGGACTTAAGTGAAAAGGATAGCCATTTAATGACCATAGCACATAGTTGATGTGAAAAAGGAGTATTTTGCATATAAATATGCACATAAATACATATTTTTTCAATTTGTCTCCCTGAAAGTGCCTGGCAGAAGCCTATATTGTCTGTGTCATAAATGTGAACATAATATTATCTACTGTCTGTGTCATAAATGTGAACATAATATTGTAACAGAATATTCTTATGCTATATTATATAAACTATATTTCATGAGGTGAAACATCACTGCCAGGAGCTACAGAATATATATTTCTGTAGGTCCTCACCGTGATGTTGCACTTCATGAAATATATGTAGTATAGCCTAAGAATATTCTATTAAAATATTAAGTGGCACATAAATTCAGACCAGTTATTTACAATAAAGCCTTATAAAATCATTTCCATTCCCTTTGTTTATTATTTTAATAGTTTTTTCTTGGTTTTGATAGTAAATAAAATCTAATCAGTAATTTTACATGCAGATTAATGCACGTATAGATTAATGCACGCGTGTGTGTGTTTGCATAGTGGGCCGGTCTGGATGAAGTGTCCAGGGCTGATTTTTTGTCCCAGTCCAGCCCTGAATGGCAATATTCACATTACTTTCAGTTTATTGCTCGAAAGTACAAAAATATTTGAGTGAAATGTAGGCTATAGTAAACCCTAAGATTATTATTTGTGACATTAGAACAAAATATGTGGATATAAAAACATGTATATAGGCTAAAGAACTAAATGAACGATCTCTATTTTCTAATTTCACGACGTCCACACAAGACCAGGCTTGGGAGGGTTACTTTAAAAAATGTATTCCGATACAGTTACAAATTATTTCATAAAAAAGGGTCCCACTTTATATTAATTGGCTTTAAGTACTTTAAACTTTTTCAAAAAGTAACTACAATCTGATTACTTTTTTTGATGTAACTCACTGTAATAATATACAGTTACTGGATTTTTGTTTCCTGATTACATAATGCTGTATGTATTCTGTTGCTCCCACAAGACATTAGTCTGAATATTTTCCTGTATGAACAAAATGGAGTTTCCATTGTTCACACACAAACACACACAGAGTTCGATCGCGCCTCTCTCGTGACTGTGTGCGTGTCATGTGTTCTAGGCTGTGTGCATGCACTTCTGAAGCTGCTCAGAAAATAATAAAATGCCATGCAGAGGACTAATGCAAAATGTGTGGGAAAATCCATTTGATTGTAGTTTAAGTGAGAAATAATTTCAGTGCTCTGGTCAATAGCTGTAGAGTGAAAACTGGTGAATGCAGTATACAGCTTTCACAGAAAGAGAATGATGTGAGCACGTACGATTGGCAGTGAATCTTTTAAGCGGACAAAATAGCTCAATAAGAGTAACAAAATACATGTGGAAAAAATCACATCGTAATGTTTTAAAGAAGAGTGGTTTGATTAAAGTGGTGTAAATATACCCGATCCGGCAAAGATGGCAGTATCGGAGCTGATAACGATCCTGAGTATCGGATCGGCGCATCCCTACATACTATAATGTAAACACAGTACAGATGTAGACCTTGATGTACACCTGACCTTTCAGAAGGTTGCTCATGCATACTTTGTGGTTAAAATGTGCCCTCGATCCGCACTTTTGCAGAGCCTTCACTGCTGCAAGCTCTTCAGCACACTTCTTTTTGACAGTCAAAGCGGGGGTTACGTTTTTGCACGTCATGTAGAATAACCCTAAAAGTAGGGCTGCACGATATTGGTAAAAAATGGCATTGCGATATTTTATATTTCCACGATATATATTGCGATATTAGAACAATTTCCCCAGATGAATAGCTCTATTTGGAAAGAATGAATCATTCTAGAATGACTGGGGTGGTTTTGTCATGGAGTAAATCCGCATAGAAACTAATATTAATTGAATGTTTACTAATGTTGTTAACAGGTTATGTTAACGGGATGCAGAACATTAGTGGTGGTTGAGGAGAGTCCCCTTCCCCCTATATAAAGCACTTTGAGTGCAGAGAAAAGTGCTATATGAATTACTATTATTAATGTAGTTTACTAGACTTTAATAAATGTAACCTTATTGTAAAGCGTTTCCGATTTATGTATCTTGAGTTCAGTGTTGAATAGATCAGTTGTTTTAACCATTCATTAAAGTGAATCGGTTCAAATGAGTCATTAGTTCGCGAATCGGACGCGTCTTCCGACCAAAAAACTTGTCTTCCGACCATTTACCGTCATGTATTCTCAAAGAAATTTGTCAACTCAAATCATTGATATGCGCGAGGGCGGCAGAGAGATCAAGACAGTTTGAAGACGGAGAGAATACACGCGCGACCAACCGGGACTTTCACTCTCTCATTTAAACGAGCGCAGAAGTCACTCATCGTCATCTGCATCACTCATCTACATCATTCACCGGTCAAGCTTTGGCGGGACAAAAATGCGCTTTAGTAAGACTGACAGAAAATAGCGCGCAAGTTCCAGTCTTCTTGCGCTTGATGTTTAAACTGACAGGACTTGCAAATTGATAAGCTCTCACACTATGATGGTTAAACTTTGCATTTAATCCGCGAATCACAAGCCTTACGGGCCGGGAAGCTGCTGGCACTTAGCCTACTAATCACGAATCACGGAACTACGATCCCTATGAGTGACATCGCACATCCTTGCGATGTGACTATCGTGGATTCGCACATCGCGATATCGATGTTAAAGTGATACATCGTGCAGCCCTACCTAAAAGCACCAAGGGTGCGGTGCCACCGGCTTTATATATATATATATATATATATATAAATATAGCTGCGAGCAGCGATTGCGGGCCAAAGCCGGCGGTACCGCCATCCCGGTGCCTTTAGGAGGCACCGGGGTGGCGGTGCCACCGGCTTGGGCCCGCAATCGCTGCTCGCAGCTATATTTAACCATTTAACTGCTGTGTGTCTGGCCAGCATAAATAAAATACATTTCTTAAGCCTGGGATTTTTTAAATAAGTTTTTATTTTATTTTTTTATAAGTAAAGGCACATAGCCAGTTTAATTGTAGTGCATTGACAATAGTTTTATATAATTAGTTCATTAATTAAATTAACTTGGTCCATTAACTTGGTCTGAAAATTGGGTCCATAAATCAAACACACTTGCATATAATAATATTAAACTCGGTACACTTATAGATCTCGTTAGCCCAAGCAACTTTAAGCCAGCAAAACAGGAAGTCGGTTGTTTCAGTCTGTATGTGAATGTTTTGCAACCCCCCTCTTAAGTAATTTTTAATTATTCCCACACCAAACTTCTTAAAAATTATGAAAATATATTAAAGATACTAAGGCATGTACTGGCCATCGGGACTACCGGGAGATTCCTGGTGGGCCGCGGTCTGGTTGGGCCGGCGGCCCGGCGCGTTATGTATTTTGTTTTTAAATCATTATTAATTGTAAATATATTCTATCGTAAGTATATTGTTAAATTGTCCAATTCCGGACTTATGCGTCTCTCTCATGAAGCCGCATGAAGCTGACGCGAGCTGCGAGACTGACAGGTCAATGCTGACTAGGGCCAGACCGATAAGGGATTTTGAAGGCCGATACCGATACGAATATTTTGGGGTTTTAAAAACCGATACGCCGATATATCGGCCGATATATTTTTATTTTTTTTCAGAAACGCAACAAAACATTAACAGATTTCCCTAGCATTAGTTATTTATAGTTAATTATGAGTTTTAAACATACAAATAAAATGATTGCTGCTACAGCCACAAGGTTGAGGAGATTCCCCTCTCTATGTAAAGCGCTTTGAGTGCAGAGAAAAGCGCTATATAAATGTAATGAATTAATAACAGCATTATTATTATTATTGACAGTAATAATTACAAAAAATAATGATGACATTATTACTATCATCATCATTTACATTATCATTAACCCTTTCACACGTAAGTTTAAAATATTCTAACTGACCCCCCAGCGTGAGTTTTTTTAAGACGACCGTTATTTAGAACTTGCCACTTTAATGTTTCCATGGTGACGCGTCATTGCTTGTCACGTGACACAGCACACCTGATCTGCTTTTATGTCATTTTTCCTTTTTTATTAAAAATATTCAAAAATGTATTAGCTATATCATGAAACGCTGATATTCCGATTGTCAAATATGTGCAAGTGGAAGGGTTTTGTGGTTTAGACATCTTTATAACGATCGCGTTAGTTGAGCTGTATGCGCAATGGGCGGCGCCACTTTAGTTTCTTTTTCAGTTCAGAGAATCGGATCTGTTGGATTTATAACGTAAATTCCTCCACTTCTCACGAAATACATGAAAGTAAGTGGCTGGTGAACTGGGAGAAGAATAGGGTCAAATGTTAAGCTACTTACACATGTGTATTTGATATGAATAAAACGTGTCGATTATTATTGCCTCTTCCATAGACAGCTGTGTGTATTTTACAAACTCAAAATCATTTTTTTGCTAGTATGTGTATATGTGTATTTAAATGTCTGAAACCTAAAATAAACATTATGTGGTTGAAAACACTCAATAGTTGTGATATATGACAGCACTGAGTGCGTCTGTCTCTGGCTGAGCGCCAGCCATACTAGCTTATTCCGCTTCACTCTCGGCTTATTTAACAGCAGCAAAACTGGACATGATAGTCAAAAATTTTGTCATGCTTAATTGAGTTAAGAGAACTGATGGGGATGTTCTTTTAATTGTTATTCAAGCAATGTATGTCTCGTGATGAACTTCACATTCGCTTCTTGCGATGATCTCGCGGACTCTGACTCTGGCTGGATCAGCAGTTTGCAGGATGCGTGGCGCGTTATACACGTGTGTTGCCAGCGGGGACGGTGTAGAGTGCCCTCTGGTGGACAAACAATATAACTCCAACACTCATTACATGGTTGAATGGTGTTTCATCCGTTTTTTTTTTAAATATTCGTTTATCGGCCGTTATAAACGCCGATACCGATAGTTTGGAAAAAGCCTAATATCGGCCGATAATATCGGTCGGCCGATATATCGGTCTGGCCCTAATGCTGACTGTCTGACACTGGCCAATCGGAATCAAGTTCAGATTCTAGACTTGAGAAGCGGCCGCTTACACCGTGTCCTAACTACACACGACGCCGCGACACGCGATAAAAGGTATCTTTTCCATGTTAATAAATCAGAGTTTTTGTCCTAACCATACGCGACGGCGACATGCGAAGTTTCTAATTTAGAAACGGTTCCTATTTCTGCGACGTCGCGGCTGACAGAATGAAGAAATTACACTGGTTATGAGTACACATTATTTATTTTTAGTTAAAAATAGGTCACTGTGCCACAAGCCATAACGGATAATTTACCTCAGATTTTGAAAGCATTATAGTGTTCAAAATGAATTATGCAAACATACGACTGTACTTCATAACAACGACAATAACTGGCAGATGCCACCAAATGTGTTAAAATAAATGAATTATTTGCTGGACTTAAGTGAAAAGGAAAGCCATTTAATGACCATAGCACATAGTTGACGTGAAAAAAGGAGTATTTTGCATATAAATATGCACATATAGCCTATACATATTTTTTCGATTTGTATCCCTGAAAGTGCCTGGCAGAAGCCTATATCTACTGTCTGTGTCATAAATGTGAACATAATATTATCTAGGCCTACTGTCTGTGTCATAAATGTGAACATAAACTATATTTCATGAGGTGAAACATCACTGCCAGGAGCTACAGAATAGGGGAGCGCGGGGATAAATGTAGGCCTAACGCGGGGTTAAATGTAACACGGACATTTTACATAGTTTGTCAGTATCTAGCCGGCTGTCTTTCCGCTCTTTTTCTCTTGCTGCCAGAAGACGGTCTCCCGCGAATTTGCGGAACGTTTTGATTATATTTCGTGAAGATAATGGACAAAGAGTGTTTTGACATCATGAAAGTAAATTTTTTCATCGTAGATTTTTTTCTGTTTCCGGGTTGATCTAACTTTATATTGCCTTAATCACTGTCTTGTTGGCTCAAACACAGCACCGTTTTGAAACATGTCAGTAATTCCTAGCGACTGTTAGCTAGGTTTAAAATATGTAATACACAGCGGGGTTAGTTGTAACACAGTGTTCCAACTGCTGCCACAATGATAATCAAATGAAAACGGAGCCACACAACTTTTCAGGTTTGAGTATACATTTAACTTTGTTGGACTTTCACAAACAATGTTGTAATTTAAAATGTTTAAAATTTAGTGCACTATGAATGATGGCTTATTTATTTATTAAAAATATGGCCTGTTTTTAATGTAATAAAACATTTAAATTTTTATTCTAAGCTCATTTGTATTATTATTAATGTTATTATTATTAATAATAATAATTGTACATGCAGCTGCCACACAAATCTAATTTAATTGCAATTACAATATTTATATGTTTATTTTATTTATTATTATTTATTGCAAAACCGTGCAGCCCTTTTCTACGTCTCTAGCTATGATATTGATCCATAACAAAAGGATGATTGGATGAGGAATTAAAAATGTTATTATTCACCATTTATTTTCTATAAGACCAGTGTTGGGGGTAACGAGTAACAAACGAGTTTGGGTAAGTAAAGTAACGCATTTCAACGTTAAAGCAACGGCATTCATTTTAAGTTACAGACGCCCGCTCTGTCGATTCTGAAGGCCTCCAGGCAGATTTATTTACCCGGCAACGCATGATGGCTGAAATATGATTGGATACAAGCTCTAACATAAAAACACACTACTGGAAGCAGCGCAACCAAGAGAAAAGCTATGATATTAAAATAACGAACTATTGGGAATAATTTAATACTCATTCATGGAAAAAAATATATTAAAGTGCAAGTCAGTGATTCTGATAATGTTTAGGCCAGCAGAGAAGGCCTTGCTGGCCCTGACGGCCCACCACTGCAATACACACATCTCACTTTATTTGGGGTTTCCAAATGGAAATGCTCCCACACCACAGATGTACGACATCTCTTCTGTGGAGCCTCCATTTCTATCTATCTATCTATCTATCTATCTATCTATCTATCTATCTATCTATCTATCTATCTATCTATCTATCTATCTATCTATCTATCTATCTATCTATCTATCTATCTATCTATCTATCTATCTATCTATCTATCTATCTATCTATCTATTAATTAATATGTAGCCTATCTATCTACAAATATATTTATACTGTATATATAAAATATATATGCATCTATCTATTAATCTATATATATATATATATTTCTATCAATGAATCTATTAATGTGTCACTATATGTACTATGTCTGTCTCTAAATCAATGTGTAAATGTAAATTAAATCCTAAATATAATTGAAAAAATCGCACTATAAATGTCACTATATCACCAAAAATCCGCTATCTCAAAACCAAACTCCTCTCACAAAAACCCACGAAATGAAAATGCGTTGACAAAACTTTTATACTGTGATTTTGTGATTTGTTCCCGAATCGACCAATCAATGAAACCCTGATTCGGCGGAGCACGCCACCTGATGAAACACTTAGAAGCTTCGTTTAGCCTTTGTCACGTGATCGTGGGTGTTTTGAATCACGCTTCGGATCAGTGTTTCGAATCATTTTTGTTTTTTGCTACAATAGGCTTCTGCTTTCATATTCTATTTACAAAGCACTTTCAGGTGAAGATTCATAATCTCATCATTTAATGTTGTTCTTAGTATTTCTTATTGTTTTTATTAATAATCATAATCACTAGTATTATGCATGTGTTTTATCAATTATAATCATTGCTTTTTGTGATTATAATGTTTTGAAGATGTAGGAGAGAGAGAGACTTTAGGAGACTTTGTCTTAAAGTTAGACTGTATGAGAGAACGTATGTTGGAGTGAGACTGAAAGTTTATGCAGTGTATAGTTTCCATCAGGATTGGAAATGCATTCCAGGTTGATGCAAAACAGATGTTCTTGTGGTAATGTATGTATTACTATGGTGATGCAGTTTTTTTCTTGGTCAGTGGTATAAGACTGAGCCCCTTTGTTCGAAAAAGTAGGAAGAGATGATAACGATGCAGAATGAAGACCTCTTTGTCTCCTTCCTCCTATGTCTTATAAATATTATAAATAAATTCGAGAGATCTCTTGGCAAATCACTGGTGTCTCTTTTCATGGGGAAAGCAAAAGAAGTTTTTTAGATCTACAATTTGGCGTCACGAACAGGATTGCATGTCCAGGCATTCGTCTCAATCATTACAGGTAAGACTTTTTGCTTTATAAAAAGTTCTAAGTCTGCCTGATGATTAGAGACAGTGACTGAAACTGCTGAAAAGAACTGTGTGATTTCAGGTACCAGTTGTTTTGCCAATGAGTATAAGACATAGTAAAATATAAATATCAAAATTAATAAAATTAAGTCATTTTAATTGAATTTGGCTTATTTAAGGTTCTCTGAAAAGTAAACCTCAAATAATATTTGAAATGCTGGGATAGAGATGGATCTTTTTTAGAAAAAAGGCCATCTAGTCAGAAATTTGGAATTAGCCGTAAAACGGTTAAGCTAGTAAAATTTGCTTGATCAGAACTGCGACGTGGTTGGATAGTGGCGGGACTGTTTAAAGAAGGCAGAGTAATCCCTAAAACATCCAGCACACCGAAGATTCGTTCTCAGCAGGAGACGATGAAAGTTTGATACGAGCGATACTTGATTGACCAAAGCGGTTAAATGTGGCGGGACTGTTAAAGAAGGCAGAGTAATCCCTAAAACATTATAACACGCTAGAGTTATACAAGTATAAAAGGCGCCCTTGTAACTAGCTAGGATCGTGGGCATTCTGAACCTGACCGTAAAGCTGTTCAAATATTTGAGGAGACTGATCCGAGTTAACTTTAAGGGAAAATAAATACCAAAGAAATTAGTCTGAGATAAAATCCAAATTATTTAGAAAGAGGGGAAAAAAAGAAACAGTTTTGAGTTTAAAAGTAAACTAAAATACTGAAAAGTATTAGAGTTAACTTTTCTTTACATTTTTCTTTTGTTCTGTGAGTGAGGGACAGAGAAAGAGAGCGAAGCAGCCCCTCCCTTCAGAATTGCCCTGTACCTTCACACACACACACATCCGAGAGGGAGAGAGGCAGGGAGTCCCACACACATATACCTATACACACACACACAGCTTGCAGCGCTGAGCGCACACACATACACATACACAGACAGCCTGCAGCTCTGAGCACACACAGACGCATCACATAGGCTGCAGTTTCTGAACATAGACGCACATACATACATAGCCTCAAGTTGAAGCATACCACAAGTTAAACAAAATCATGTCCATCACATGTCCAGAGAAGGAAAACACAACTAGTGATGATTTATTTGATCCAGATTGGACAAATATAATAACTGAAGCTGAAAGGAAATATTCACAAGCACCAGTGAAATCCGCAACAACATTAACGCCTCCACCTTACAAACCAATTTATCCACCTTTGCCTGAACAATTCACAAGTTCATCTAAACCTCTGACGCAGCCTCAAGCTTCAAGATCAAACGGAGGTCCAGTTGACAAAATGTTTATTGCATCTGCACAAGCAGCTCCAATAATAACAAGGTCTAAATCAGCCCAGCCTACCAGAGACATGATGAGATGTACACCGGCTCATAATTATGGATCTGACTGGAGTGACGAGACAAGGGATGATGACATGATCACAATTGACAAGATCGGTCCTGAATTTTCTTCACCTGTGATTAAAAGGGAAGAGTCACAACCTGAGATGATGACCGAAGAAAGACCGTTCACTCCTGGAGAACGACAAGCCATTCTCACAGCCTTGCCTCCTCTGAAGAGACAAGATCCAAACACAGAGTTTTGGCGAGAATTAGACTCTCTGGTTGAAGCACATCAAATGACACTAAGAGACATTCACACCATTGTGAAAGCTAAAATCCCAAGAGATCGATGGGAACGCTTGCCAGCAGTGATAACATCAGCCCAATGGGTAGACGTTGGGGTTGATGGCCAGGGAAGACACCTGGGTCTTTGGCAAACATTAGACGAATTTCGAAAAGAAATCCAAGAAATCTTGGGAAGTGGTAAAATTCCATTCACATCAGTGACATTGATTAAGCAAAAGGATGATGAATCCCCAGATGAATATGCTCTGCGTAAGTGGAACGCTTATGAGAGATGGGCTCTCTGTGCTAAGAAACAACCTGACAGAGACGATGTACAATTCACTGACACACTTTTGAATGGATTTAGCTCTAAATACCAACAAGCTTTATCACTTGGAGTCAATCCAGGTGAGACATTTGACCAAATTATGCAATGGGCTGGACGTCTAGAGATGGCGATGAGATTGAACCTGGAAGAAGGAAACAAGCCAAACCAAAGAGGAGTGGCGACAGTTCAATACAACATGGACATAGAGAGGTGGTTGAACATTTGCAGCAACTGTGGAAAGCATGGACACTTAAGAAAAGACTGCTGGGCTAAAGGTGGTGGAGCAGAAGGTCAAGGTCCATCTTTTAAACAAGTCATTGTGAAGAACCATGATGAAACTTCTCAAGGGAGGACGTGGACTGAAGCACAAGTTCATCAGCTCATTGAGGGAATTATGTGTAACTGATTACTGAACAGCAATGGTTCTACTTCCTGATATTATGCCACCTGCAGAAACAGGAGGACTCTCTACTTTGTTTCAAGAGAAATTATGATGCATTTCACAATGCTGGACAAAGCAATCAAGGACAATAATATGAAGTGTGAGAATCAATGGGATGAAAACACACCACAATGGACATTCCATACATTCCTGAGTTAGGCAGTTTTGTTATGGTCTAAGATTGAGTACTGTTTATCAATCAACTTTTTGATGAAAAGTGATTATTAATTGTTTTTCTGTTTCATTTTTAGGAATCAAGTTCATTGACATTAATTCGAGATGGTTGTAAGTTATTCTTGATATGAGACATTGATAAAACTGAAATGGGAAATACAGAGTGAAATAGGATATTTTTCATATACTACACTACATACAAAACACAACCTCACAAACAATGAACACCCGCTTACTGATTTACAACCCCAAGGGATAGGACCCTTTAACATCAACGTTTATTTTTGTTTGTTATTTTCAAGCACGGAACTGGAGGACTTAATTAGTTAACGAGTTAATTAATTAATGAGTCCAGGCACGGGCAGAAGACTTTTTTAGTTTTTTTCTTTTCTTAGATTATTGGGGTTCATTTTTAAATGCTTACACATAGATGTTAAATGAGACATAGTATGCGGGGACATAACATGGGTTGGGTTTTTGTTCGTTATTTGTTTTCTTTTCTTTTCTTTTTCCATTCTTTTGTCTTCTATGTCTATGTCTTGGTCTACTTTTCTCCTCATCACTATCACTTCAATAGGCTGGCCACCTGGGGATGATGGTGTGGAACAGACTGTCGTAGTTCCAGAGGAGGGACTGAAGATTCATAATCTCATCATTTAATGTTGTTCTTAGTATTTCTTATTGTTTTTATTAATAATCATAATCACTAGTATTATGCATGTGTTTTATCAATTATAATCATTGCTTTTTGTGATTATAATGTTTTGAAGATGTAGGAGAGAGAGAGACTTTAGGAGACTTTGTCTTAAAGTTAGACTGTATGAGAGAACGTATGTTGGAGTGAGACTGAAAGTTTATGCAGTGTATAGTTTCCATCAGGATTGGAAATGCATTCCAGGTTGATGCAAAACAGATGTTCTTGTGGTAATGTATGTATTACTATGGTGATGCAGTTTTTTTCTTGGTCAGTGGTATAAGACTGAGCCCCTTTGTTCGAAAAAGTAGGAAGAGATGATAACGATGCAGAATGAAGACCTCTTTGTCTCCTTCCTCCTATGTCTTATAAATATTATAAATAAATTCGAGAGATCTCTTGGCAAATCACTGGTGTCTCTTTTCATGGGGAAAGCAAAAGAAGTTTTTTAGATCTACACAGGACATCTTTATTGTATGTACATATGTATGTGCTGCATGATTTTGACGTGGTTTAATCATCAATTCCGTGCACGTGAACTTTCGAGTCTCTCAAACACTGGAGCGGCCGGCACGCAGAGTTGCCATGGAAACGGCGCGGGACCACTGTTACTGGTAAACAACAAAACTCCCTCTCTCGCTGTTGTTTCAACTTTTCACGGCTTTTTTCAGGTGAGATTACTTTCTAAAAGCACACGAATAATACTCACAACTGTTTTTGACATTTCTCCTACTTGTAATTGACACGATTCTGTTAAAAAATGTACTTTATCGACATGGTGTAGACAGTGTCTTAGGAAAAAGTCCATTATTAGAGGTAACGTTAACGTTAGCAAGGCTAACTAACATCCCCGTTAACTCGGTTGAACTTTTATTTAACGTTAACGTTATTAAAGTTTCTTTTAATCACCTCTTACGTGTAAATGAGAGGTTTTGTAAGGGTTTTACTGGGAAGTGAGCTAATTTATTTAACACAAACGTAAACGTAACGTATCGGTGATGTTTCAGGACTTTCAGGAGCAATTGGCCGAAACTAACGTTATGTAGCATCTCACACGAGCCAGGGTTCAAATAACTTGGTTTATTTACCAGAACACAAGCAGGCAATCAGAACACAGCTTCAGAACGGAGCCCTCTAACAAAAACAAACAGGTGAACTTCCTGAACCCCCCTCCCCTCTCCGCAGGCGGCCAACCAACAGCGCGCCCGGGGTTCACGACCATTGACAGTCGCTACATAACCCCCCTCCGTCAAAGTTCCTCGACCCTGAGGAAACAGAAGCTACAACAATACAGCTTCAACTTAACACAAAGTCTCTCAGGTGACCCGGGGGTCTTGTCTGCCTACGGGGCCGTGCAGACACTGCAGGATCCTCCGCTGGAGAGAGTGGCCTTGGGGAGTGGGGTAAGGTGGAAATGTCTGGGTGCGGGCTGTTAGGGGGGGTCTGTGAGGGCCTGGATGGGAGCCGAGGGATAGCATCCCCATGGTAGGGGCCAAAGGCCATTGATTTGAGGTATGTTGATGGCGGCGCGGTAGTACGCAGCGGCCACTCCGGATCCGAAAATGGTGCTATTCTTTCTTTTTATTTTATTTAAAGTTCGACTCTTGACGCATATGGACATCGGAGCAATTAGTGTTCGCGTCTACCTTCGGCAAACACTCTTAAGCTTCAAGCCTCATGCAAATACCAAACTGCATGATGAACTACAGGAGACGCTTCGTGAACTCGGCCTGCTAAGGAGACCAGGACTCGACACCCCGGCGTCGCCTGAGGCCGGTGGCAGTGGTGGAGGACGCCGCAAGCGGTGTGCGAGGAAGCGGAAGCGTGGAAAAAGGGCTGGGGTCCATGCTAGGCTAAAAACAAACCCTAGCCGGCCGGCTCTCCCGTCTATCTTCCTCTCAAATGTTTGCTCCCTGGACAATAAACTGGACTATATCAGACTTCAGCAGACTACGCAGCGTGAGCTTAGAGACTGCTGCGTCTTTGTTTTCACGGAAACGTGGCTCAGCGATAGAATTCCGGACACCGCCATTCAGCTTGACGGGCTCACCTCATTTCGCGCCGACAGGAATACAGCTCTCTGCGGTAAGACTCGGGGTGGTGGCTTGTGTGTTTACATCAATACTGAATGGTGTAAGAACTCTACACTAGTCTCTAGTTACTGTTCATCACTGTTGGAACTTGTGACAGTTAGATGCAGACCTTTTTATTTACCACGGGAATTCAGCACTGTCATCATAACCGGAGTTTACATTCCCCCCAGCGCTAACGTTAAAAACGCGCTCTGTGAACTTTATGGGGCTATGAGCGAACTACAGAATGCTTATCCTGACGGACTGTTTATTATCGCTGGAGATTTCAATCATGCAAATCTCAAAACAGTGCTCCCTAGACTTCATCAGTATGTGGACTTTGCAACGAGAGGGGCTAACATGCTTGATCTTGTTTACACAAACATCGCAGGCGCTTATCAGGCAGAACCACGTCCCCCCCTTGGCTGCTCAGACCACATCTCTGTTATGTTGATTCCAGCATACAGACCGCTCGTCCGACGCACAAAACCGTTTCAGAAACAGGTGAAAATCTGGCCAACAGGAGCCATCTCTGCTCTTCAGGACTGTTTTGGGTGTACTGACTGGCACATGTTTAGGGAGGCTGCAACACATGGCAAAAACATTGATCTGGAGGAATATACAACAACAGTGACCAGCTACATCAGCAAATGCATTGATGACGTCACTTTCCCCAGGACCATCATCATACGAGCTAACCAGAAGCCGTGGATGACTGCGGAGGTGCGAATGCTGCTGAAGAACCGAGATTTCGCCTTCAGAGCAGGTGATAAGGCTGCCCTAAGAACAGCGAGGGCCAAACTTTCCCGGGCCATCAGAGAGGCTAAGCGTGCACATGCCCAGAGAATCCACAGCCACTTCAAAAACAGCTGTGACACACGGCGCATGTGGCAGGGCATCCAGGCCATCACAAATTACAGGACAACATACACTGCCTGTGATAATGATGACTCTCTTCCAGATGCGCTGAACGACTTCTACGCTCGGTTTGAAGCACAGAACGATGTGATGGCGAGGAAGTCCACCCCTCCTCCCAATGACCAGGTACTGTGTCTCAGCATAGCTGATGTGAGGAAAACTCTACGCAGAGTAATCCCACAGAAGGCCGCTGGACCAGATAACATACCTGGCAGTGTGCTCAGAGGATGTGCAGATCAGCTGGCAGGTGTTCTTACAGACATCTTCAATATATCTCTGAGCAGCGCCATTGTTCCAGTGTGCTTTAAGACCACCACAATCATCCCCGTGCCGAAGAAGTCCTCAGTGTCCTGCCTCAATGATTACCGTCCTGTCGCACTTACATCCATTATTATGAAGTGCTTTGAAAGGCTCGTCATGAAACACATCAAGACCCAGTTACCCCCCTCATTAGATCCACTGCAGTTTGCGTATCGTCCAAATCGCTCAACGGACGACGCCATCGCCACCACCCTCCATCTGGCCCTCACCCACCTGGACAAGAAGGACTCATACGTACGATTGTTATTTATAGATTTCAGCTCAGCGTTTAACACAATTATTCCCCAGCACCTGATTGGAAAGCTGGAACTGCTGGGCCTGGACACCTCCCTATGCAACTGGATTCTGGACTTCCTGACTGGTAGACCTCAGTCAGTCCGGATAGGAAACAACATTTCTACCACCACCACACTGAGTACTGGGGCCCCACAGGGCTGTGTGCTCAGTCCACTGCTGTTCACACTGCTGACTCACGACTGTGCTGCTATGCACAGTTCGAATCATATCATTAAGTTCGCCGATGACACGACCGTGGTGGGTCTCATCAGCAAGAACGACGAGTCAGCATACAGAGAGGAGGTGCAGCGGTTAACGGACTGGTGCAGAGTAAACAACCTGTTTCTGAATGTTGAAAAAACAAAAGAAATGGTTGTCGACTTTAGGAGAGCAAAAGGCGAATACACTCCGCTGAACATCGATGGCTCACGGGTGGAGATCGTTAAGAGCACCAAATTCCTTGGTGTTCACCTGGCGGAGAACTTCACCTGGTCCCTTAACACCAAGTCCATTACCAAAAAAGCGCAGCAGCGCCTATACTTCCTTCGAAGGATGAGGAAAGCACATCTCCCACCCCCCATTCTTACTCTGTTTTATAGAGGGACTATTGAAAGTGTCCTGAGTAGCTGTATCACTACCTGGTTTGGGTCTTGCACTGTTTCGGACCGCAATGCCCTACATAGGATAGTGAGAACAGCGGAGAAGATCATTGGGGTCTCTCTTCCCTCAATCAAGGCCATTTATGAAAAACATTGTATTCGCAAAGCAAACAGTATTGTGGATGACCCCACCCATCCCTCACACAAACTTTTTATCCTCTTGCCGTCTGGCAGGAGGTATCGAAGCATTCGGGCCCTCACTACCAGGATGAGTAACAGTTTCTTTCCCCAAGCCATCAGATTTCTAAACACTCAAAAGCTGGTATGACACACACATACGTGTTCTGAGTTGCATTCTATAGAAACACTATCATAGTATGTTGTTTACACTTGATATATTTGATGCACTAATCTGCATTGGTCGGCGCTGCACTATTTTTAGTGTTACTTCTGTTATCCATTTTTTAAAAAATGTGTTGTGTACTGTCCCATACTTTGCACACGTCTTTGCACGTGCACTTTATATAGGAATTTATATATTTTTATACAATATTTATTTATTTATTTATTTTTATTTATTTGTGTTTTTTTTACCTAGCATCATGGCCCCGGAGGAACGTTGTTTCGTTCCACTGTGTACTGTACTGTATATGGCTGAAATGATAAATAAAACTCTCTCTCTCTCTCTCTGCTGGCGGGGTGCGGAGTTCTCTACCCAGCATGAGCAGAGCTGGCGTGCAGGCCGTAGATTCTTGTACAGCAGACCGACAGGCCATCAGCACAAACGGAAGGTGCTTGTCCCAGTCGCGTTGGTGTTTGGCGGTGGTAATGGCCAGCTGCTGGATCAGGGTCTTGTTGAAGCGTTCAACTAAGACATCGCTCTGCGGGTGTAGGGGGGTGGTGCGAGTTTTGTTTATGTTCAGTCGGTGACAGAGGTCGGCAAATACTCGTGATTCAAAGTTCCGCCCCTGGTCACTGTGTATGGTTTGGGGCGTCCCAAAGCGGCAGACCATGCCCTCCAGAAGGGCTTCAGCTACTGTCTCCGCCTCCTGGTCGGGGAGGGCATAAGCCTCGGGCCACTTGGTGAAGTAGTTCATGACTGACAGCACATACCGGTTCCCGCTGTCTGTGACCGGGAGTGGGCCGACTATGTCCACCCCAACTCTTTCCATGGGTGCACCGACAGGAAACTGTTGGAGTTGGGCGTGTGACTGTTCAGAGGGGCCCTTCTTTGCCGTGCAGCTATCACACCGCCTGCAGAAGTCCTCTACGTCCCTCCTGAACTGCCCCCAGTAGAAGCTCTGTCGTAGGCGACGGAGAGTTTTGGTGACCCCGAAGTGACCGACCCCCGTGGCCCCATGTACTGCCTTCAGCACTGTCAGTCTCTCTGCCCTGGGGACCACCAACTGCCACCTCAACTCTCCTGTCGCAGGATCCTTCCAGGCCCGCTGTAACACCCCATCTGTGAGCCGCAGGCTCTGGAACTTTGACCACAGTCCTTTTGTTGCTGTGGAGAGCGGTGCCACCTCCTCCCATGATGGCCGTGTCTGCCTGTCCACCCACTGGAGCACTGGCTGAATGTCCATATCGGCCTCCTGCTGTTGTCTCCACTGTGTTGCTGAAATTTCCTTGAGTTCACAGCACACTGCTGCCGCGGCCCGGCTGACGATGGCTGCCTCCTGAGCCTGTAACTCCCCGTCTCTTGTCTCCTTCCGATCGCAGTGGCGGCATCCTCCCTCTGCACAGGGTCTGCGGGACAGGGCATCAGCGTTGGAGTGGCGGGCTCCCGCTCTATGCACCACTTTAAAGTCAAAGGACTGTAGCTCCTCCATCCAGCGTGCTACCTGGCCCTCCGGCTCTTTGAAGGACATGAGCCACTGGAGGGCAGAGTGGTCCGTCCTGACGGTGAATGGTAGCCCGCAGAGATAGTATTTGAAATGTCGGATGGACGACACCACAGCAAGGAGTTCTCTGTGTGTGACGCAGTAGCGGCGTTCGTGCTTATTAAAAGTCTTACTGTAATACGCCACCACTCTCTCACCCTCTGAACTTAGCTGTGCTAGCACCCCACCCACACCCTGGCCGCTCGCATCACAGTCCAAGATAAATAGGAGGGAGGGGTCGGCCGGAGCCAACACAGGAGCCTCCCCCAGCACCTTCTGTAGCGAGGTGAACGCTGTTTGACACTCACTGGACCACACAAAGTCTTGGTCTTTTTGTAGTAGCCTGAACAGCGGAGCCGCCACAGAGGAGAACCCCCTTACAAACCTCCTGTAATAAGAGGCTAAGCCCAGGAAGCTTTTCAGCTGCTGCGGGTCTGATGGTGTGGGCCAGTCCTTGACCGCTCGTACCTTTTCCTCTATTGTGCCGATGCCATCTCTGCCCAGCCTGTGCCCAAGAAATGACACCTCTCTCTGCATAAAGTGGCACTTTTCCGGATGGAGTTTGAGACCTGCTGCTGCTATACGCTCAAAAACACGCCTCAGGGACTGGAGAGCTGTCTGGAAAGTGGGGCCATGGACCAGAAGTCTTTCAGTCTTTCAAATGAAGCTGGTGAATTGCACAGGCCAAATGGGAGAACTTTGAACTGCCAGAGTCCCCGGCTTGTGCAGAACGCTGTCTTTGGTTTGGCAGCGGGGGAGAGAGGCACCTGCCAGTATCCGGACCTCAGGTCCAGCGATGTGAACCAGGCCGACCCCGCTACCTGGTCCAGGGTTTCGTCAATCCGTGGCAGGGGTTAGGAGTCCTTCTTTGTCACCCCATTGAGCCGTCTATAGTCCACGCAGAACCTCCACTGACCGTTTCTCTTTGGGACCATGACCACGGGGGCAGCCCACGGGCTGTCGGATGGCTCCACGATGTCCGCCTGCTGCATCTCCCACAACACTTTGTCTGCTGCTTCCTGGCGTGCCAATGGGAGACGACGTGGGCGTAACTTGATAGGCGGGCTGTCACCTGTATCTATGTCATTTTGTATTAAGTGTGTGCACCCCACGTCACCTTCTTTGAATGCAAACATGTCCTTGAACTGGAGCAATAATTGCCACAACTCTTCACTCTGTTGGGGGTCTAGGTGAGAACAGTTCAGTCGCCATATGCCCCGTACCGCCGCCACAACACCTCCCTCCTCCGTTTGAGGGAGCGGCCCGGCTAATGGGTCAGAGGCCCGGCTCTTAGGAATCTGAGTAGTGTAGGCTGGCTGAACATTAGTGTAAACTACCCTTCATATGTTTGTGGTCTATTTACCAATGAATCCTGGGGGGGAAAAAATGGTTTAAACTGTTACAATGGTTTACACAAATGCATTAATCAGCATAACTGTTTTTAACATTGATAATAATCAGAAATGTTTAGGATGTTTACATTGTAAGAATGTATAGTATTCAAATATAAAAAACACTGACTTGTTAGGTCATTTTTCTCATTAAAGTCAGATATGGTGACTTCAATTTACATGACGTCGTGAGCAATCAAGTCATTTATATAGATCAGTGAGTGAGTAGTGCCCAGCATAAAAGTCCACTAAAGGAGATTTCTCGCATTTTACCCATAAACTCTGGAATACCTATGAAGGTAAATGAGTAACAAGACTTGAGCACAAAAAATAAATACTTGTATGCTAAAATTTACACTCGCAGCTCCAACGTGAAAACCTCATCTAATATGCAATAACATTGAAAAGATCACAGTTTCTGTCCTGACAAAAATTTTCTATTTTATTTTTTGCTTTGCAGAACATGTCTGTGACTGACTTAATGAACCCAGTTGGTTTGGAGATGTAAGGGTTACAAAAAGTTAACCAGAACTCTTTCAAAGAGATGGCAACATGAACGGAAAAAAGGGGTTGTTGGTGAAAAAAGAGCCTTGACCTACAAAAGGTGCAGCTAATAATTGGTAAGCATGTATGAATATCTTTTATCAATAGTTATTATATGACAAGCGCTGAGCGTGTCTGTCAGCGCCAGCCATACCGTGGAAAGCACAGTTTGAATCTGGCAGTTATGTCACGTCATGACAAACTTGTTTTCAAATTTTAATGTAATCAATCTCATTTCTTACAGACTATGTCAAAAAGAGGCACCCAGGCATCGGAGGCACTGAGATCAAGGTCTGCATGACACAAAAGTTAAGACATCTGAGGAGACGAGCAGAAAGGTAATATTCAGACGATCCAACATCCAAGTGTGATCCCCATGTGTCTGTTTACAAATGTAAAAACGAAACCGACATGCGAAACCAACATGAGTTTATTCCTCAGTCTACATTGTGATCTATTTACAAACTGTCAATAGTTTTTTTTATAAATGAGATGCACCACTCGTCATATACAGTTGTTTAAGCAAGATATAAACGGCATTGCTGTTTGCCAACATTTTTTGCTTTCATAGCATATTTACGTAAAACGTTTATGACATGATAATATTACAAATTAATTATAATTAATTATTAATCCCCATCCACTTTAGGCTTCAAAAATGCTTTTAAGAAACCTACGGGGTGACGTCATGGACACTACGTCCATATATTTTTTTTACAGTCTAAGGTTTGCACTGTCCTAATCTTTGATCTTTTTCTATCCCAAAACAGGATGCCTTCTGAAGGAGACACAAAGGACTGAGACAATACACTTTTACAAAAGCACACCACACACACACATGCACATATACCTGCGTTTTTGTGGCTTTTTATGTATTTATGTATAATATATGCTAAACAAAAGTGTATATAGTTTCTCATTGATAATTGTCTTGAGATATTCACATTTATTCACATTTTTAAACTTTTATTATTATAATCTCCAAAAGTCTTAGAATTTTTATGTTTTCATGTTCATGATTATTTTTTATTATTTTTTATTTAATTTTGTGATACATGTTTATAAAAAACATGTTCACAGCTTTTATATGTAGATACATTTTTTGCATACATTCAATTTATTGTAATGATTTTATATTCATACAATCAATTGTTTTAATTTTTTTTTTATGATTATTTATTTATTTATTTCAAGGTTTAACATGGTCCACAAGTGCGACCACATATAACTATATACAAAACCAGGGTTTGCATGTACAAAAAAATAAAATGAATAATAATAATAACAAATAAATTTAAAAAAAAAAAAAAAAAAAAAGGGGGGGGGGGGTGGAATAACAATACCAGCACAGCTCCATAATTACCACTGCTACTCCTTGAAAATGCTCAGAAGTAATCAGTACGGGTGACCTATTGATTTATGATATGAGAAAGCTTTGTAACAAATTCAGTCCAGGCCTTAAGTGTTTTTGGTTTGGCTTTGTTAATTCTCGCTGTAGTAAGTTCTAATAGTGCAATGTATTTAATTTCTATGAGCCACAATTTACCTGCTGGGATTGTAGGCTCATGCCAAATCTTGAAGATAATCTTTTTGGCTGCAGTTAGAGCAGTGTGAAGAATCCTGCGCTGGCTAACAGTCAGGTCAAGATCCGCATCATCATTCAACAAACAGAGACTTGGGTGCTTAAGGATTACCTTATCACATAGTTCGGACACGACTTGAAATACCTCATCCCAAAAGTTACCAATATGTTGGCATTCATAAAACATGTGCATAAAAGTACCCACAGTGTTTAATTGTTTTAATTTTTAAAAATAATATTACTATTCAGGTCAATGTGAACAATAAACAATGTCAGTTTCTCATGATATTTAATTAGTATATGATCATATATGTCCTATTTACATTTATTAAATTATTACAGGCTAATCTCTTTAGTTTTAGAATCTTTATCTTCATGTTTATCTTCATGGTTTCAAACTGCAATTTTGAAAAATTTTGATAAATATGTTGTTTAAAATATATGTGCATGGCTTTTCGTGGCATTAAAATTTTGTGCATACATTACATTTATTGTAGTAATTTTCATACGATTCTTATGTTTTGGGAAAAAAAATAAACAACATAGAAGATATTTTTTGTAGACTTATTTGTGTACAGGCATATCGGGATGTAGAGGTTAGGAGAACGTTCCGGGAACCTTTAGGGAACGTTCCCGGAATGTTTCAAGATCCTTTAGGGAACGTCCTGGGAACGTTCCCAGAACGTTACGGAAAAGTTCCCGGAACGTTCCCCTAACCTAAAGGGAACGTTCTATTAACGTAAAGAAAACTTTCCTAGCTACCAAGAGGGAACGTTATAAATGTTTGTTCTGGGAACGTTCTGGGAACCTGAAAGTAACGTTCTGGGAACGTTCTGGGAACCAAAAATTGTTAACTGGGCGTGCCCCGTTCCGAACTAAACTGCCAGTGTGAAAAGCCCCTCAGTCATATTGACGCTTTTTAAATTGCACAAGGGTGGAGTAAAGCGTTTGGAACGTCGAGCATGCCAATCTCTCTCGCTGAGTGTCACACTCACACAGATCCCAGGTCATTCTACAGAAACGTCCACTTTTGGTATGGAAAGATGTCTAACATTTAAACTTAGACAACATTATTAGATAACCCTTTGACTTTATGAATATAAATTACAGCTTAATGATTTTTTTATATACTGTATATTTTTTGTGCATTTATTTATTATTAATATTGTGCACTAATACAGTTTTTTATGTAATATTTTTTTCAGCACATGTCAGAGTTACAGAAAAACAAAATAATGCAGCAAATAACAAATGATGTTTTATTTATTTTAATCAGGTTTGTTAAAAGTGTGCTTGAATGATTTGCAATTTGCTAAAACGAAACTATTTGAAAACCAGTTAAAGTCAACTAATGAAGCAATCCTCTAAATCTTAACTTTGAGAAGCAGAATTAAAATGATGTAAAATTATCACCGTCACGTCATGTGACATTTTATTTAATGTGACATGTACTATATGTCATTGGTGATTCATTGTGTTAATGGTGTTACTGTTACTGTCTTTTTTTCTAAGACCAAAGATCATCATTCTTCAACTAAAATTATATAGATGAGACTAAATTGTTACATCTGGCATACAATCTAGGCTAAATGAATAGTTGATTTATAAATGGGAGTCTGTCTGTGATGATCGGCAGCTGTAGTGCCCTCAAGAGCCTCAGGAGGACACTCTTTCCCTGTTTATTGTTTGCATCTTTTCTCTCATCCTCCATCTGGTCTCATTACCTTTGATTTTGTGCACCTGTGTGTCATTATCTTGTTTAGTGCATCTGTCTTAAGCCTGAGTGGCCTTTTTTCCATTGCTGAGTTTCAGTGTCATACTGAGCGGTCTCCTAGTTTCTTGTTGTCTCCTTGTGTTTTCAAGTTTTACAGTTCCTGGACTCCCTGCCTGTATCTGGTTTTCCCGTTTGCCTTATCCCTGCATTGAATGTTTGCTGATCTGAACTGCTAACCTGGTTTTGAATTCTGCCTGTTCTCTCGTACCTGTTCCTGGATCTTCCTCTCAATAAAGCCTGCTTTTGGATCACCACTGTCTATTTTCCATGGAGCAGTCACTGGTGTTACTGGCGTTACCCATATGAAAGGTGACACCAGTGACCGTAACATCAGTGACAATTTTATGAAAAATGGTTAAAAAATGGCTGCTGCAAGGTATCAAACCACATGTTGTCAATCATGGTATAGGCCTACTAACTAAATTAAGTAGTTTAATCAATTTATATTATAGATTTTCAGAATTAGGCCTACCTAATAACAAAATAGGTCATACCAGTGAGTTCAACTAAAAGCTTCAAAATCATGAATGTTATTAACTTGGTGAATTGATTTCATTGTGTATTGGGCTCATGTTGGTCACTATATTCATGAAATGAAAATAATTTACATCAACTTTATGGGTTTTTACTGTAGCCTATAATATTCAAAGTACAATTTTCTATTTTCTAAATAATCTCTGATTCTGTCCTTTTCTCTGACATTTTAAGAGTGGCATAGGGCTACAAAAGCTATTTTAGGTCTATAACAGTTTGGTTAGTTGTTAATATGAGAGCTGTTCAAAATTATTTAAGAGATAAGTATAGTGTTGCTAAATAAGTAACTCTCTTACCCTTTTACTTTTAAAAACTCCATCATGACAAAGTATATACAAGTCATAACTAAAAGTGGGCCATGCATATAATTCAAGGCCAATGTGCTAATGGTTACTTCCTCCCTTTAAAGTTAGATAAATCTAGCAAAATAACTGGATTATATTAACTGTCTGAGATAAATGAGAAAATGTCTGATAACTGAAAAAAGACAGAGGATTTTCTATGAGCCTTTCTTTATAGTTATTCAGAAAATTGGAAGTAGAAAGTCAAGTGATGTCATCAGTTTGATTTTTATTTTAAAATTAGAGATTTTTGTCCTCACCATGACACAAATTCCGTAGACAACTGATTCTATAATAAATTTTATAATATTGATTTGGCATTTTGTTTTTTTATGTAATTTGCAAAATATTTTTGATAATTATGTATGCATTATTGTATTTTAAATGGTGGGAAACCCTCTTATTGACATAAATATAAAGCATTTCCCCTCTGTACATGACTGTGGGGACGAGTACATCTGTGGTGCTTGGGATTCTGTATAATTAATTAAAAATCAAATATTGCCACATTGATGGGTCAAGGTATAGCTTAATTGTTCAAATTAAATATATTGTTTTATTTTAAAAATAAAGAAAATATTTACCCTAAGTGTCTTTTAAGTGTAATATTTCTGTAAAGGCTAGGGACCGAAAAAAAAAAAAAAAGAGATTTCTACAGAATGACAGTAGTAGATCGCCCTGGAGTGGTCACTTTCCATTATTAAAATGTAAGCTATATGTAAGATGTGACCTAATAGATGCAAATGCATTGATATCGCCTAATTTATTGTTTTCGAAACCATACTGTTTCCTCTTTATTTTTTTTCTGCAGCTGTGGTGCTTTTGAGTGACAATTCCTCATTTGAATTGAATGAACTTTAACCCTCATTGTGTTGCCTTTCAATTAAAAGATTTTGTTATGGATGTGCTTGTTCATTTGTCTCAAAAAGTATCATAAGATTTGTTTGTCAGCGGTGCATTTAGCTGTTATTTAGTGCTGTTGATATGAGTTATCATTTTTAATCATCATCCAAGGCATACAAGATATCAAAAGATGTTTAAAATTATTTATTTAAAAATAATATAAAAAATAAAATACAGCCCAATTTCTAAAGGATAAATTAAAGCTTGCTCCACACGTTAGTTGAGGTGGGAAGGATAATTGATAACATTACATTGCAATATGGTTTCGCAATAAATTATCAATACCCTGGCACTAATGCAGATTGCAGCTTGCCCTACCAGAACATGCATTGCATTTCGGTTCTTAAAAAGCTAAGAGTCAGTTTAATAAACTCCAGTATGTTCTGTTTTTGTTGTTAAATTCGTGCGATTCAAAAGCATACAGAACTGTGTTCTAATCGCTCTCGCGGTAATAGGGACACCGACCATTATTTGCAGCGCTGCTTTAAACAGTGGGCGACTTGAAGTGGGCGTAACTCGAATGGACGTAACTTGAAGTGGGCGTAACTTGAATGGACGTAACTTGAAGAGGCGTAACTTGAAGTTACTTGAAGGGACGTAACTTGAAGTCTTGCAGGATGCACACAGACTCTATTGGAGAAAACCATGCGAAAGCAGGAAGGATCCAGCACGACTACGGTTCGATCGTAAACATTGCATGACGTTAATGAAGGTTAATGAAGTTGCATTTAGACAGAGGATGCGCGCTGTTCGTACACGACAGGACTGAGGTCTGAGAGGCGTTCGTCATTTCTTCCAGCTTTTATGAACGCGTTGTGAAGGTAAGATTTGTGCTTTTGCAGTTGCCTTTATTGAAGAATCGCGTGTTTGCTTGCTTCGCTTTACTTTTAAAGTTTTTGTCTACTAAACTGAACTTTCTCGTTGTTCGTATTAGCCTACTAGAAATGATTTGCTTATTCCGTAAGGAGTTTATTTGAAGACAGTCTTTCTGTTCCAAGTGTATAGCATCCTAGTAGCCTATATTAGTGTGCCATTAAAACACCTCCTAAAGTGTTGTGTAACTTGAAACAAAGACATCAGATACAGGACCTGAAAGGCTTAAATTCAGGAAAAATGATATTATTTCCGTTTTTAAAAGCTTTGGAAACCGGACATGCTGAGTTGGGGATTTGGAACAAGGTTTAATGGTGGCTTCGACGACAAGGTGGTGCAAAGGGCTGGACGATTAATCGCACGATGTTGTTATGCGCATCTAATCAATAAAGCCGGCTCCTTGATTAGTAGTAAATCACCTTCACCTGCTTTCAGATGGAGCGGCATTTACTACAACGAGCCGTAGATCACTGACAAGCTGAGCCAAATCGCATTAAATATCGTTGGCGATTTGTCCTCGATTTTAACACGATTTGGCTCAGCTTGTCAGTGATCTACGGCTCGTTGTAGTAAATGCCGCTCCATCTGAAAGCAGGTGAAGGTGATTTACTACTAATCAAGGAGCCGGCTTTATTGATTAGATGCGCATAACAACATCGTGCGATTAATCGTCCAGCCCTAATTGAGAGCAATCGTCATTCGACACTTTTTTAGTGTGTCTTTGTGATGCAGACGAGGGCTGAAGGTTCGACTCTCACCTCTGCGGAGCCATCAGCTCCACACTGAGCTTTCAGCATAACAAAGCCTAGAGACCGACATCTCATTAAGGCATTCAAAGTCACACTGTTATTTACTTAGTTCATGCACACCTACAGATATAGTTAGGCTATGTCTATGTTCAGCAGCCCATTGTGTATAATTAAATATACATCAGAGTATTCATATGTTATGGAGAGTTTTTTTGACATAAGATTTGATGGTTCCACTCATAGCCAACAGAAGTCAGTATGTTTCATAGTCAAATTGGATAATTGAAATATATTATATTCTTGTCTGTAGGCTTCACAGCAAGGACAGAAAATAATGGGGAAAACGCCCTTTAAAAGTGTAAAAATCAATGCATTTCTTTGATTTGGCTTATAATGATATATTTCTATAAAAACGTGTAGTTAATTATTCTTATTAGATGGAGAATTAATTTTAATTTAGTTCTCCTAAATATAGTCAGGTCCAAATCTCCAAGATTGTGTAACCCTGTAGGCATTTTTGAGGAAAAGTTGTTAAACCACATTTTTAGAAAGTTCAATGTGTCCTGAATTAGGATCCAACATATAACATTGAAATAAGGGTCCTTTTTCCTTATACTTGTTATCGAAACAATAGGTGCATTATTCACACCCGAAACACTACAGGTGGATAGGGTAAACGTTATAGATATAAGTTACAACCATAAAACTTTTCCAGTTTTTCAGTTATATAGAGACAAACATTTTTTGTATTACAAGTTTTCTTAAATGGCATGTTTACATATGTAAATGAGGCATTATCTATTAAAATATGTGCTAATTTGCATAATCTAAACTTTTATATCTGAATTGAAATGTTATGGCAGGGAAGTCTTACACCAAACGAATTTGAGCCCACAAAATCACTCTGCAGGCCATGTGGAGGATTCTGTTGTTAACAAACAGAATTAAGGAAGGAGAAAACTGGAATTTAAAGGGGTCATATAATGGTACATGCACTTTTACAAGTTGATTGTACTGCAATGTGTGTTGTCGGTGGCAGTGCCTGTACAAAATCATCATTTAATGATAAAAATTCATCCAGTGGTTTTGTTTTAATCTCCTTATTTGTTTTCCACTGCCTCAAATCGAGCCGTTCGACCGTGTGACGTCACACGGTCGCACACCCCTCCCGCGGTTGTTGATTGACAGCAGTGTTTAAACACAGACCCGCCCTGAGCGAGCTGTCATCATGGACTATAGTCCGTCATTGTTGATATACTGGAGCAGAATTGCGTCTAAGCGTTTGTGTTGTTCTGTTCTTGGGTGCAATAACAAACACAGAAATCATTCTGATGTTCCTAAATTTCAACCGCTGAAGACGCAGTGGCTGAGTTTTGTTTGATGGGAATATTCCCTAGGATCAACGTCAATACTTTCTTGTTTGCGGAATCATTTCTCACCAGACTGCTTTATAAACGAGGATCAGTATAAACCTGGTTTTGCTAAGAAGCTGCTCCTGAAAATACAATCAGCACTAACTGTTTATGTTCCCTCTGCACCTAAAGTTTTATTAATCTTTATATTAATCTTTGCAAATCGCGGGGAAAAAGTTTTTCATGACCATTAGTTGTAACGTCAATCTGTCAATGAACTAACGTACATCAGTAAACACACAGCTTTATTATCTCACACTACCCTGCCAGTGCGTACAAAGATTGATCAAAGTAACATTACTTTAACCAACCATTCAGAAACGTCCTCGAACTTCTTTGCGGCCGTCATCTTGTTCCGGTGAACAGTTACTCCAGTTCAACTGATACGGTTGCGCAGATGTGTCCTCAGAGACTCGCGCTGTCATTCTCTCTCCAAAACCTTCAACTGTTGTCAAGGCAACACCCCACGTGCGTTCACGCCCGCAAAACAGAGGGGTGGGGTTTATTATTTAAAGGCATATGACACTCAAACAGCTTGCTGAAAACAAGAGCTGATTTTGACCAGGTAAAATTGTGTTTTCTTAAAATACTAATGAGAATTTTTAATAAAAGTATATTACAAAGTTTTCATTTAGACCCTAGACATTCATATTAACTTGTACAAAAATGACATTATATGACCCCTTTAAAGTCACCATTATGGAGATGAGTATTTGTTTTAGTTGGGGTCTTGACCCCCACATTATTAACTTTATATTTTGTCTGGCTGCTGTATCTGAGCTTGATTAACAGCCAGATAATCAACAAGAAATTGTGATCTGTGGATGTTGTTTGGCTATTAACATTATCGATATATCACAGTCATTTGACCTGAATCACTGAACTCATACAGAAGCAATTTTATGAGTTAAGTTTAACTTATGGATTATAACAGCACTGCCATTGTAGAGCATACATTTTTTTTAGCCAATCCAAACGATCAACCCCCCCCCCAAAAAAAACAACAAAAACAAAAAGTATTTGTATGCATGCACACACAAACATTAATATTTAGCGTATGGATCTCAGCAATGGTGACAAACAGATCACCTCTCAACATAAGCTCATTATTTATTCATGCAGCAATTCATGATGGGAGCCATAAATGAGTTTTCATTGGTGGCACCCAGAATGCACTCTAACATGCTTTAAAATAGTCACCACTGTTGAGATTGACAGGCTGATTCTTGATGTCTGTGTGACTGCCTACATAAACTAATTTGTTTTTTAGAAGTTTCTTTTTCCTTGATTGCATCATTTGGATTCCTATGAAATGGCTAAATGCTATAATCCGTAAGGTAAATTTAACAGTAGCAGTGGCTAATGTAGGTTGTCTACAAACCGGAAGGTTAGTGGTTCAATCCCCATGTCCACCTGACCAAGTGTTGGGATGTCGTGTTTTAACATATAATGATTATGTTAAAACACATCCAACATCTTCAGATCACCTTTTCTATGTGATCAACTAAAACAAACACTCATCTCCATAATGGTGAATTTAAATTCCGGTTTTCTTCTTCAGTGATTCTGCTTGTTATCATCAGGTGTATTCAATAATGCTCAATCATCACTCAATTATTCAATTAATTAGGGCCCGAGCACTAACAGTGCGAGGACCCTATTGAAACTGTTAGGGTTATTTTTAGGGCCCAAACACTAACAGTGCGAGGACCCTTTTGAAACTGTTAGGATTATTTTTAGGGCCCGAGCACTAACAGTGCAAAGACCCTATTGAAACTCCTGACGATGTAAAGTTGTGCTATCTGCGCGTTTTCGTCGATGGGCGTGTCCGTGGCGTTGATGATTCGCCATGAAACAGGAAGTTGTAGTAACTTGGCTGTAAATGCCCAGATCTGCACGAAATTTTACACATTTGACAAGAGTCCCGCCCTGAACAAATCTACATACCGACATTCACCCACAGTCACAGCGCCTCCTGCTGGCAACAGGAAGTGACCTTTAACAAAGCAGCCCCGGCAGCATGTTAGGGAACTACACTAATCTTTTCCACTGGTGGCACTTGCGCTACTAACTTTTTCAGTTACTGGCGCAAAACATGATTTGGTCGCGCAAATTATTTATAGTAAGCCGCTCTCTGGAATAGTATGAATAATAATAATGAAACTGTACTGCATTAGGGGTGGAACGGTACAGAAGTCACGGTTGGGTTCATACCTTGGTTCAGTTCAATTTCGGTACAATGGAGTGAAAAGCAAAACAAAAATGCAGAAGGCATTTTTGTAAATCTCTTAAACCTCGTATTTTTAAGTTGTTTAAGTTTTATTAATAAAGGCATAGAACCAGTTTATTTGTAGTGCACTGACAATAGTTTTATATAATTAGTTTATTAATTAAATTAATAAAAAGACAAAAATGACCTTGATATAGTATGTTTGGTAATTGTACTTAAATGAATGTAAAATTAATTTGCTATATTTCAGATCAATATATTTGTTTTCCTTAATTTTAATTAACACTTTATTCGCATCTGAATTATAAATAAATGATTTCCGTATAAAACAATTACCATTAAAACACATTAGATTTTCTTTTTTAATCAATGTAGAATCATGGACACAGGACTGTTGGCAAACTGTGATGACAATAAAATGATAGCTTATAAATATATCTCTGGTTTTTGTTTCTGTTCCACAACATTTTGTATGTCATATTTAGGGTGTGGGATGAAGAGAGGGATATTTTTAGTAATTATTTAATAAAACATTATTTAATTTATCTTCAGTGTGTAGTATTAGCCAATCAGGTGTCTTGACGCGAATCACGCGATTACGAATCAGCATACACAGCACAAAAAAAAAAAAATCTAAAAAAACTGCTAGTGATCATATAACGTTAGTCGATGTCAATATCAGCGCTAGCAATATAATTAGTTAGCTCATGGCAGAGTTTATCAGCCGAACTCCAGAGCGCAAATCTACCTTTGGTGTACCAAAATCATCGTAAGGTATAGACACGGTGTCTTACATCTCTGCGTCTTTTTCCTGCCGCCATGCAGGCCCAGATGGTAGCCTATATGATTGTGATTAGCATGCCTATTATAAAGACACAAACCTTTTACTATCATGTCCATTGATTTTAAATAATATGCGCGAGGAGGGAGAGAGAGAGAGCATGCAACACAGCGCTTGTGTTGCGTGAAGACGTGAAAGAAGTGCGTGCGCGGCTAGGGCGCGCGCTCTCACAGCTCGTTTGCGCCCTGTCAAGCGCATCAGTCATTGTACTCTACAACACTCGCCGATCAAAAAAGGCTTTGGCGGGACAAAAAGCGGAAGATCCGACAGGTTTTAGAAGATTAAATACAACCCGAAAGAAAGAAAAAAAAAAAACGACCCGTCAAAATAGTCAGTGATACATTTGCGACCCATTAAAAATTAGGGTCGCAATGGGATTTCAAAAGGTCGCATATGCGACCATTTTGGTCGCAGTGTAGTTCCCTGCATGTTTGACCGACATGTACGAAATTTCTGTGGTATATCTACCATGTCCAGCCTCAAAGAAAAGTCTCTTGGAGCGATGCCCTAAACTCAACAGGAAGTTGGCCATTTCTAATTTTACCGCCATTTTTGGATGATTTACTCATGACATACTTTAACAAACTCCTCCTAGGGATTTAGTCTGATCGACTTAAAATTTCTGCTGTGCCTTCTAAAGGCATTGACGATGTAAAGTTGTGCTATCTGCGCGTTTTCGTCAATGGGCGTGTCCGTGGTGTCGATGATTCGCCATGAAACAGGAAGTTGTAGTAACTTGGCTGTAAATGCCCAGATCTGCACCAAATTATACACATTTGACAAGAGTCCCGCTCTGAACAAATCTACATGCTGACATTCACCCACAGTCATAGCGCCACCTGCTGGCAACAGGTAGTGACCTTTAATGAAGCAGTGTAGCAAATTCACAGCCGCACCGGCTGAGCTGCAAAATATTTAACGGGGCCGCCTCACACCCCTACGTGCTACAGGTGCAAGGGCCCGCCCATCGCTGCTTTCAGCTTTAATGGGCTCTATGCACAACTGCACTACTTCCTGAACTTCAGCCAGCTCCTTGTTTCCTGCATACCATTATTGGACAATTTGATTAATTCAGGTGTGCTTGACCTCAGTAGTCACGGCAACAATAATCAAACACACCTGAATTAATCAATGTGTCCAATAATGCCAGACAGGAAACAAGAAGCTGGCTGAAGTTCAGGAAATAGTGGAGCTGTGCATAGAGCCAATTAGGGCCCAAGCCCTGAAAGGGTGAAGGCCCTATTGTTTTCCTTAGGGTTATTCTTTTCTATTATTTAGGGCCCAAGCCCTGAAAGGGCGAAGGCCCTATTGTTTTAGAGCCGGGCTGAAGCTGGTACCCGGGCGTGGCAGGGGGGCTCGACAGTGCCCCCTGGAACAGGGTCTGAACACTTTGTCCATAAATCAAACACGCTTGCATGTAATAATATGAAACTCGGTACACATGTCGATCTCATCGTTTCATATATCCATCGCACTTTTACTTTTTACCCCAGCCCAACAGGAAGTCAGATATTTACGGTTGTTTTTAAAACGCATGCAATGGAAATTAATATACTCCTCCTAGAGCATTCATCCACATGGAAGGAAACTCAGTCAGCCTGAAGTCAAGACATAGAGGATCAAAAATTACGAGGGGATTTTTGATATCTCGAATGGTTTGGCTGTGGCGAGGAAACAAAATTATGGCGAGAAACGTGAAACAGGAAGTGTGTCATAACTTCAGAATACATTAACTGATCTTGATGAAACTTCAGCAGTGTGTTCGCTGTAAGAGGACGATCACATGGATGTGACTATTGTGAGTCAAAGTTATAGCGCCACCAACTGGCAGCAGGAAGTGTGTCATTTTCAAAATGCTTTAAAATCACCCTCTTATTTTAACCCGATTTGCTTCAATCTTCATCTGTATAATGTAAATACACGTCAGATGAAGACCTGTGAATGGATTCTTGATATCTTTGAAACTGTTGCCATGGCAAGGCATTAAACTTTACCATTCTTTTAGGATGCCTTTGAGACTCTTAGCTTGCTTGAAATTGCATGAAACTCGACAGACACATCACATTTATTAGCCAGTAGACATGTGCAAAGTTTCAGAAACGGGCGTGGTGAGGGCTCAGTAGCGCCACCTTTTGACAAAAATGGGGTTGTTAGTTTTATCTACAGTTACAAAAATCGGTATGTATATTGTACTCCTCGAGCCGGACAACTTTCTAATTCACACTCAATAGCTAGAACCCACAGAAAGTCAGATATTTTTGTTTGAATGTAGTCATACTCCCTCTGAGCCTACGTCTCTATGTCTGAGCCTTTGCCTGTCTTTGTGTGTGTGTGTTTGTAGGGGGAGGGGGCTTAACCATTTCACTGCTGTGTGTCTGGCCAGCATAAAGAAAATACATTTCTTAAGTCTGGTATTATTTAAATAAGTTTTTATTTTTTATAAGTAAAGGCATATAGCCAGTTTAATTGTAGTGCATTGACTATAGTTTTATATAATTAGATTATTAATTAAATTAACTTGGTCCATAAACTTGGTCTGAAAATTTGGTCCATAAATCAAACACACTTGCATGTAATAATATGAAACTCAGTACACATATAGATCTCATTAGCCCAAACAACTTTTTGCCAGCCCAACAGGAAGTCGGTTGTTTCGGTCTGTATGTGAATGTTTTGCAAAACCAGCCTTTACATTTTTATTTCCCCCCTCTTAAGTAATTTTTAATTATTCCCACCAAACTTCTTCAAAATTATGAAAATACATTAAAGATACTAAATTGAGAACGGATATCGAATATGTCAAACAGTTTTGCTATGGTGAGGGATTATGTCAAAAAAAGAATCAGGAAACGTCTCATATCTTCTAAAAATTTTATTATTCACCATTTATTTTCTATAAGACTATACCAATATTGGATCTATAGCCATTTTATTCCTTTTTTTAAATTTAAGAATTATGTTTAAGTTTAAAAACAGCCAGAATGGTTTAGTCAAAAGAGAAAAAAATCATTCATAGTGCTATACTGCCCTCTTGTGTTCAAAATTAGGTAGAACTATTGGATCAATATCCACACATTAGGTAACACAGTAGGATTGGGACCTTAAAAATCGCTAACTTAAAAGGTGAAAGTAACGGATGTGCACACAAGACCAGGCTTGGGAGGGTTACTTTAAAAATGTATTCTGATACAGTTACAAATTATTTCATAAAAAAGGGTCCCACTTTATATTAATTGGCTTTAAGTACTATATTCCTTTTCAAAAAGTAACTACAATCTGATTACTACTTTTTTTGATGTAACTCACTGTAACAAATTACAGTTACTGGATTTTTGTATCCTGATTACATAATGCCGTTACATGTATTCTGTTCTTCCCACAAGACATTAGTCTGTGTGTGTTTATGTGTGAACAATGGAAACTCCATTTTGTTCATACATGAAAATATTCAGAGTTCGATCGCGCCTCTCTCGCGACTGAGTGTGTGTGTGCGTGTCATGTGTTCTAGGCTGTGTGCGTGAACTACTGAAGCTGCGCAGAAAATAATAAAATGCCATGCAGAGGACTAACGCAAAATGTGTGGGAAAATCCATTTGATTGTAGTTTAAGTGAGAAATAATTTCAGTGCTCTGGTCAATAGCTGTAGAGTGAAAACTGGTGAATGCAGTATACAGCTTTCACAGAAAGAGAATGATGTGAGCACGTACGATTGGCAGTGAGTCCTGTGTGCGGACAAAATAGCTCAATAAGAGTAACAAAATACATGTGAAAAAAATCACATCATAATATAGTGGTTTGATTAAAGTGGTGTAAATTTACCCGATCCGGCAAAGATGGCAGTATCGGAGCTGATAACGATCCTGAGTATCGGATTGGCGCATCCCTAAATACTATAATTTAAACACAGTACAGATGTAGACCTGGATGTACATTTGACCTTTCAGAAGGTTGCTCATGCATACTTTGTGGTTAAAATGTGCCCTCGATGCGCACTTTTGCAGAGCCTTCACTGATGCAAGCTCTTCAGCACACTTCTTTTTGACAGTCAAAGCGGGGGTTACATTTTTGCACGTCATGTAGAATAACCCTAAAAGCACCAAGGTGGCGGTGCCACCAGCTTTATATATATATATATAAATATATATATATATATATATATATATATAAATATAGCTGCGAGCAGCGATTGCGGGCCAATGCCGGCGGTACCGCCATCCCGGTGCCTTTAGGTAACTGCAATCGCTGCTCGCAGCTATATTTTTAGGGCCCAAGCCCTGAAAGGGCGAAGGCCCTATTGTTTCCTTAGGATTATTTATTAGGGCCCAAGCCCTGAAAGGGCGAAGGCCCTATTGTTTTCCTTAGGATTATTAGGGCCCAAGCCCTGAAAGGGCGAAGGCCCTATTGTTTTCCTTAGGATTATTAGGGCCCAAGCCCTGAAAGGGCGAAGGCCCTATTGTTTTCCTTAGGATTATTATTAGGGCCCAAGCCCTGAAAGGGCGAAGGCCCTATTGTTTTCCTTAGGATTATTATTATTATTATTATTATTATTATTATTTATACGACTATTTGGGCACTTTTGGGGCCCTTAACGTGCTCGAAAACTCTTGAAACTTTGCACACGGGTCAGAACCCGCCGCCATTAGGGCCGGGCTGAAGATGGTACCCGGGCGTGGCAGGGGGGCTCGACAGCGCCACCTGGAAAGGGGTCCGAACACTTGGTCCATAAATCAAACACGCTTGTATGTAATAATATGAAACTCGGTACACATGTTGATCTCATCATTTCATATATACGTCGCACTTTTACTTTTTACCCCAGCCCAACAGGAAGTCGGTTTTTTAAGGTTCTTTATAAAACACTTGCAATGGAATTTTTAATACTCCTCCTAGAGCTCTTATCCAAATTCTACGAAACTCAGTCAGCGTGAAGTCAAGACATTGAGGATGAAAGTTTGCGAGGGGATTTTTGATATCTCGAACGGTTTGGCCGTGGCGAGGAAATGAAATCATGGCAAAAAATGTGAAACAGGAAGTGTGTCATAAGTTCAGCATACATCAACCGATCGTGATGAAACTTCAGGAGTGTGTTCGCTGTAAGAGGACGATCACATGGATGTGACTATTGTGTGTCAAAGTTATAGCGCCACCAACTGGCAGCAGAAAGTGTGTCATTTTCAAAATGCTTTGAAATCACCCTCTTATTTTAATCCAAATTGCTTCAAACTTCATCTGTATAATGTAAACATACGGCAGATGTAGACCTGTGAATGGATTCTTGATATCATTGAAACTGTTGCCGTGGCGACGCATCAAACTTTCCAATTCTTTTAGGATGCTTTTGAGACCCTTAGCATGCTTCAAATTGCATGAAACTCCTCAGACACATCACATTTAATAGCCAGTAGACATGTGCAAAGTTTCAGAAACGGGCGTGGTGAGGGCTCAGTAGCGCCACCTTTTGACAAAAGTGGGGTTGTTAGTTTTATCTACAGTTACAAAAATCAGTATGTATATTGTACTCCTCAAGCCGGACAACTTTCTAATTCACTCAATAGCTAGGACCCACAGAAAGTCAGATATTTTAGTTTGAATGTAGTCATACTCCCTCTGAGCATATGTCTGAGCCTTTGCCTGTCTCTCTCTCTGTGTGTGTGTGTGTGTGTGTGTGTGTGTGTGTGTGTGTGTTAGCAGGGGGAGGGGGCTTAATTAACCATTTAACTGCTGTGTGTCTGGCCAGCATAAATAAAATACATTTCTTAAGCCTGGGATTTTTTAAATAAGTTTTTATTTTATTTTTTTATAAGTAAAGGCACATAGCCAGTTTAATTGTAGTGCATTGACAATAGTTTTATACAATTAGTTCATTAATTAAATTAACTTGGTCCATTAACTTGGTCTGAAAATTGGGTCCATAAATCAAACACTTGCATATAATAATATTAAACTCGGTACACTTATAGATCTTATAGATTAGCCCAAGCAACTTTAAGCCAGCAAAACAGGAAGTCGGTTGTTTCAGTCTGTATGTGAATGTTTTGCAAAACCAGCCTTTACATTTTTATTTCCCCCCTCTTAAGTAATTTTTAATTATTCCCACACCAAACTTCTTCAAAATTATGAAAATATATTAAAGATACTAAGGCATGTACTGGCCATCCGGGAGATTCCTGGTGGGCCGCGGTCTGGTTGGGCCGGCGGCCCGGCGCGTTTTGTATTTTGTTTTTAAATCATTATTAATTGTAAATATATTCTATCGTAAGTATATTGTCAAATTGTCCAATTCCGGACTTATGCGTCTCTCTCATGAAGCCGCATGAAGCTGACGCGAGCTGCGAGACTGACAGGTCTGACTGTCGGACACTGGCCAATCGGAATCAAGTTCAGATTCTAGACTTGAGAAGCGGCCGCTTACACCGTGTCCTAACTACACACGACGCCGCGACACGCGATAAAAGGTATCTTTTCCATGTTAATAAATCAGAGTTTTTGTCCTAACCATACGCGACGGCGACATGCGAAGTTTCTAATTTAGAAACGGTTCCTATTTCTGCGACGTCGCGGCTGACAGAATGAAGAAATTAGGCTACACTGGTTATGAGTACACATTATTTATTTTTAGTTAAAAATAGGTCACTGTGCCACAAGCCATAACGGATAATTTACCTCAGATTTTGAAAGCATTATAGTGTTCAAAATGAATTATGCATACAACTGTACTTCATAACAACGACAATAACTGGCAGATGCCACCAAATGTGTAAAAATAAATGAATTATTTGCTGGACTTAAGTGAAAAGGAAAGCCATTTAATGACCATAGCACATAGTTGACGTGAAAAAAGGAGTATTTTGCATATAAATATGCACATATAGACTATACATATTTTTTCGATTTGTATCCCTGAAAGTGCCTGGCAGAAGCCTATATCTACTGTCTGTGTCATAAATGTGAACATAATATTATCTACTGTCTGTGTCATAAATGTGAACATAAACTATATTTCATGAGGTGAAACATCACTGCCAGGAGCTACAGAATAGGGGAGCGCGGGGATAAATGTAGGCCTAACGCGGGGTTAAATGTAACACGGACTTTTTACATAGTTTGTCAGTATCTAGCCGGCTGTCTTTCCGCTCTTTTTCTCTTGCTGCCAGAAGACGGTCTCCCGCGAATTTGCGGAACATTTTGATTATATTTCGTGAAGATAATGGACAAAGAGTGTTTTGACATCATGAAATAAATTTTTTTTATCGTAGATTTTTTTCTGTTTCCGGGTTGGATGTATACGCGTCCAAATCTAACTTTATATTGCCTTAATCACTGTCTTGTTGGCTCAAACACAGCACCGTTTTGAAACATGTCAGTATTTCCTAGCGACTGTTAGCTAGGTTTAAAATATGTAATACACAGCGGGGTAAGTTGTAACCTAGTGTTCCAACTGCTGCCACAAAAATGAAAACGGAGCCAAACAACTTTTCAGGTTTGAGTATACATTTAACTTTGTTGGACTTTCACAAACAATGTTGTAATTTAAAATGTTTAAAATTTAGTGCACTATGAATGATAGCTTATTTATTTATTAAAAATATGGCCTGTTTTTAATGTAATAAACCATTTAAATTTTTATTCTAAGCTCATTTGTATTATTTATTATTAATGTTATTATTATTAATAATAATAATAATTGTACATGCAGCTGCCACACAAATCTAATTTAATTGCAATTACAATATTTATATGTTTATTTTATTTTATTTATTATTATTTATTGCAAAACCGCGTGCAGCCCTTTTCTACGTCTCTAGCTATGATATTGATCCATAACAAAAGGATGATTGGATGAGGAATTAAAAATGTTATTATTCACCATTTATTTTCTATAAGACCAGTGTTGGGGGTAACGAGTTACAAACGAGTTTGGGTAACTAAAGTAACGCATTACACTGAAAATATTGGTAATTACACTACTTTACTATACTAAAGGAACGCGCTTTCCTGCGTTACCCAAGCCGTGTTTGCCTGTGTGGAGAGTTCCGTCTAGTGGTGCGTGCGCGCCGTTGCCATAGAGACCGATTTGAGTGAGAGAGAGAGGGAAGTGGAGAGAGAGAGACGGGTTTCAACAAATGGCACATTACTTTCAGTTTATTGCTCGAAAGCACAAAAATATTTGAGTGAAATGTAGGCTATAGTAAATCCTAAGATTATTATTTGTGACATTAGAACAAAATATGTGGATATAAAAACATGTATATAGGCTAGGCTAAAGAACTAAATGAACGATCTCTATTTTCTAATTTCACTAAACATTTCATTAAGTTTCGTGGACATTTTATAAAACATGGATCTTAGGCTCATTTTGTAAACATAAATAACTGATTTAGATGTGCAAACTGGGTGCCGTTGCGGAGATGTATAGGCTCCATGTTCGGTGCAGGTTCGGCTTCTTGTCGTTCATCCTCGGATGCGGCATCGCGTGCGCTGTTTGCCGCGCGCACCTTTCCGCTCGTTCGGACGCGTCAAGTAAAAACAAGGCTCGAAAGTCTTGGAAAACGAAATGAACAGGATTGTTGCAGGGTTCATTGTAGAAGACATGCTTCCCCTGTCGACCATTAATTCCCCAGGTTTAGAAAAATACATTTTAAATTAGGATTAAGAATTTTATGGGATAAAGTGACCTTTATTTTATTATTTTTCATTGACATCTTTTTTTTTTTTAATTATTATTATTACCATGAGTCGAATAAAAAGCTGGTTTTGTTCTCAGGAGAAGAGTTTTATTCTCCCAGCCTGTTTTGAAACTTCTGTGATAAACACCATTTTAAAATTTTGAATTTTGAACCCCATTTTGTTTGTGAATTTTACAGTGCGGCATATTTATTTGTGCAGACAGGGATATTGTTCTTTCATGTCATTTTGTATACATTTTTACAATAAAGTGATGAAAGGGCAAAAACTGATATGATGTTTGTCCATGTAGGCTACACGGTAAATTAAGAAACAGGAAAGTAAAGTAATAAGTAGTGAAGTTATTTTTCCAACGCAGTAACTAGTAAAGTAATCTCATTACAATTTACAGAAGTAACTAGTAACTAATTATTTTTTTTGAGTAACCACCCCAACACTGTATAAGACTATACCAATATTGGAACTATAGACATTTTATTCCTTTTTTTAATTTAAGAATTATGTTTAAGTTTAAAAACAGACAGAATGGTTTAGTCAAAAAAGAAAAAAATCATTCATAGTGCTATACTGCCCTCTTGTGTTCAAAATTAGGTAGAACTATTGGATCAATATCCACACATTAATACAGTTGGCAATACAGTATAATAGGTAATACAGTAGGATTGGGGCCTTAAAAATCGCTAACTTAAAAAGTGAAATTAACGGACGTGCACACAAGACCAGGCTTGGGAGGGTTACTTTAAAAATGTATTCCGATACAGTTACAAATTATTTCATAAAAAAAGGGTCCCACTTTATATTAAATGGCTTTAAGTACTATATACTTTTTCAAAAAGTAACTACAATCTGATTACTACTTTTTTTTGATGTAACTCACTAGATTTTTGTATCCTGATTACATAATGCCGTTGCATGTATTCTGTTGCTCCCACAAGACATTAGTCTGAATATTTTCCTGTATGAACAAAAAGGAGTTTCCATTGTTTGCACACAAACACACATTCGATCGCGCCTCTCTCGTGACTGTGTGTGCGTGTCATGTGTTCTAGGCTGTGTGCATGTACTTCTGAAGCTGCGCAGAAAATAATAAAATGCCATGCGGAGGACTAACGCAAAATGTGTGAGAAAATCCATTTGATTGTAGTTTAAGTGAGAAATAATTTCAGTGCTCTGGTCAATAGCTGTAGAGTAAAAACTGGTGAGTGCAGTATACAGCTTTCACAGAAAGAGAATGATATGAGCACGTACGATTGGCAGTGAGTACTGTGTGTGCACAAAATAGCTCAATAAGAGTAATAAAATACATGTGAAAAAAATCACATCATAATGTTTTAAAGAAGAGTGGTTTGATTAAAGTGGTGTAAATATACCCGATCCGGCAAAGATGGCAGTATCGGAGCTGATACCGATCCTGAGTATCGGATCAGCGCATTCCTAAATACCATAATGTAAACACAGTACAGATGTAGACCTGGATGTACACCTGACCTTTCAGAAGGTTGCTCACGCGTACTTTGTGGTTAAAATGTGCCCTCAATGTGCACTTTTGCAGAGCCTTCACTGATGCAAGCTCTTCAGCACACTTCTTTTTGACAGTCAAAGCGGGGGTTATGTTTTTGCATGTCAAGTAGAATAACCCTAAAAGCACCAAGGTGGCGGTGCCACCGGCTTATATATATATATATATATATATATATATATATATATATGTATATATTATATATATAAATATAGCTGCGAGCAGCGATTGCGGGCCAAAGCCGGCGGTACCGCCATCCCGGTGCCTTTAGGTAACTAAAGGCACCGGGGTTGCGGTGCCACCGGCTTGGGCCCGCAATCGCTGCTCGCAGCTATATTTATTATTATTATTTATACGACTATTTGGGCACTTTTGGGGCCCTTAACGTGCTCGAAAACTCTTGAAACTTTGCACACGGGTCAGAACCCGCTGCCATTAGGGCCGGGCTGAAGATGGTACCCGGGTGTGGCAGGGGGGCTCGACAGCGCCACCTGGAAAGGGGTCCGAACACTTGGTCCATAAATCAAACACGCTTGTATGTACTAATATGAAACTCGGTACACATGTTGATCTCATCATTTCATATATACGTCGCACTTTTACTTTTTACCCCAGCCCAACAGGAAGTCGGTTATTTAAGGTTCTTTGTAAAACACTTGCAATGGAATTTTTAATACTCCTCCTAGAGCTCTTATCCAAATTCTACGAAACTCAGTCAGCGTGAAGTCAAGACATTGAGGATGAAAGTTTGCGAGGGGATTTTTGATATCTCAAACGGTTTGGCCGTGGCGAGGAAATGAAATCATGGCAAAAAATGTGAAACAGGAAGTGTGTCATAACTTCAGCATACATCAACCGATCGTGATGAAACTTCAGGAGTGTGTTCGCTGTAAGAGGACGATCACATGGATGTGACTATTGTGTGTCAAAGTTATAGCGCCACCAACTGGCAGCAGAAAGTGTGTCATTTTCAGAATAGTTTGAAATCACCCTCTTATTTTAATCCAATTTGCTTCAAACTTCATCTGTATAATGTAAACATACGGCAGATGTAGACCTGTGAATGGATTCTTGATATCTTTGAAACTGTTGCCGTGGCGACGCATCAAACTTTCCAATTCTTTTAGGATGCTTTTGAGACCCTTAGCATGCTTCAAATTGCATGAAACTCATCAGACACATCACATTTAATAGCCAGTAGACATGTGCAAAGTTTCAGAAACGGGCGTGGTGAGGGCTCAGTAGCGCCACCTTTTGACAAAAGTGGGGTTGTTAGTTTTATCTACAGTTACAAAAATCAGTATGTATATTGTACTCCTCAAGCCGGACAACTTTCTAATTCACACTCAATAGCTAGGACCCACAGAAAGTCAGATATTTTAGTTTGAATGTAGTCATACTCCCTCTGAGCATATGTCTGAGCCTTTGCCTGTCTCTCTCTCTCTCTCTCTGTGTGTGTGTGTGTGTGTGTGTGTGTGTGTTAGCAGGGGGAGGGGGCTTAATTAACCATTTAACTGCTGTGTGTCTGGCCAGCATAAATAAAATACATTTCTTAAGCCTGGGATTTTTTAAATAAGTTTTTATTTTATTTTTTTATAAGTGAAGGCACATAGCCAGTTTAATTGTAGTGCATTGACAATAGTTTTATATAATTAGTTCATTAATTAAATTAACTTGGTCCATTAACTTGGTCTGAAAATTGGGTCCATAAATCAAACACACTTGCATATAATAATATTAAACTCGGTACACTTATAGATCTCATTAGCCCAAGCAACTTTAAGCCAGCAAAACAGGAAGTCGGTTGTTTCAGTCTGTATGTGAATGTTTTGCAAAACCAGCCTTTACATTTTTATTTCCCCCCTCTTAAGTAATTTTTAATTATTCCCACACCAAACTTCTTCAAAATTATGAAAATATATTAAAGATACTAAGGCATGTACTGGCCATCGGGACTACCGGGAGATTCCTGGTGGGCCGCGGTCTGCTTGGGCCGGCGGCCTGGCGCGTTATGTATTTTGTTTTTAAATCATTATTAATTGTAAATATATTCTATCCTAAGTATATTGTTAAATTGTCCAATTCCGGACTTATGCGTCTCTCTCATGAAGCCGCATGAAGCTGACGCGAGCTGCGAGACTGACAGGTCTGACTGTCTGACACTGGCCAATCGGAATCAAGTTCAGATTCTAGACTTGAGAAGCGGCCGCTTACACCGTGTCCTAACTACACACGACGCCGCGACACGCTATAAAAGGTATCTTTTCCATGTTAATAAATCAGAGTTTTTGTCCTAACCATACGCGACGGCGACATGCGAAGTTTCTAATTTAGAAACGGTTCCTATTTCTGCGACGTCGCGGCTGACAGAATGAAGAAATTACACTGGTTATTAGTACACATTATTTATTTTTAGTTAAAAATAGGTCACTGTGCCACAAGCCATAACGGATAATTTACCTCAGATTTTGAAAGCATTATAGTGTTCAAAATGAATTATGCAAACATACGACTGTACTTCATAACAACGACAATAACTGGCAGATGCCACCAAATGTGTTAAAATAAATGAATTATTTGCTGGACTTAAGTGAAAAGGAAAGCCATTTAATGACCATAGCACATAGTTGACGTGAAAAAAGGAGTATTTTGCATATAGGCTAAATATGCACATATATACATATTTTTTCGATTTGTATCCCTGAAAGTGCCTGGCAGAAGCCTACTGTCTGTGTCATAAATGTGAACATAATATTATCTACTGTCTGTGTCATAAATGTGAACATAAACTATATTTCATGAGGTGAAACATCACTGCCAGGAGCTACAGAATAGGGGAGCGCGGGGATAAATGTAGGCCTAACGCGGGGTTAAATGTAACACGGACATTTTACATAGTTTGTCAGTATCTAGCCGGCTGTCTTTCCGCTCTTTTTCTCTTGCTGCCAGAAGACGGTCTCCCGCGAATTTGCGGAACGTTTTGATTATATTTTGTGAAGATAATGGACAAAGAGTGTTTTGACATCATGAAAGTAAATTTTTTCATCGTAGATTTTTTTCTGTTTCCGGATGTATACGCGTCCAAATCTAACTTTATATTGCCTTAATCACTGTCTTGTTGGCTCAAACACAGCACCGTTTTGAAACATGTCAGTAATTCCTAGCGACTGTTAGCTAGGTTTAAAATATGTAATACACAGCGGGGTTAGTTGTAACACAGTGTTCCAACTGCTGCCACAATGATAATCAAATGAAAACGGAGCCACACAACTTTTCAGGTTTGAGTATACATTTAACTTTGTTGGACTTTCACAAACAATGTTGTAATTTAAAATGTTTAAAATTTAGTGCACTATGAATGATAGCTTATTTATTTATTAAAAATATGGCCTGTTTTTAATGTAATAAACCATTTAATATTTTATTCTAAGCTCATTTGTATTATTATTAATGTTATTATTATTAATAATAATAATTGTACATGCAGCTGCCACACAAATCTAATTTAATTGCAATTACAATATTTATATGTTTATTTTATTTTATTTATTATTATTTATTGCAAAACCGTGCAGCCCTTTTCTACGTCTCTAGCTATGATATTGATCCATAACAAAAGGATGATTGGATGAGGAATTAAAAGTGTTATTATTCACCATTTATTTTCTATAAGACCAGTGTTGGGGGTAACGAGTTACAAACGAGTTTGGGTAAGTAAAGTAACGCATTACACTAAAAATATTGGTAACTACACTACTTTACTATACTAATGGAACGCGCTTTCCTGCGTTACCCAAGCCGTGTTTGCCTGTGTGGAGAGTTCCGTCTAGTGGTGCGTGCGCGCCGTTGCCATAGAGACCGATTTGAGTGAGAGAGAGAGGGAAGTGGAGAGAGAGAGACGGGTTTCAACAAATGGCAATATTCACATTACTTTCAGTTTATTGCTCGAAAGCACAAAAATATTTGAGTGAAATGTAGGCTATAGTAAATCCTAAGATTATTATTTGTGACATTCGAACAAAATATGTGGATATAAAAACATGTATATAGGCTAGGCTAAAGAACTAAATGAACGATCTCTATTTTCTAATTTCACTAAACATTTCATTAAGTTTCGTGGACATTTTATAAAACATGGATCTTAGGCTCATTTTGTAAACATAAATAACTGATTTAGATGCGCAAACTGGGTGCCGTTGCGGAGATGTATGCTCCATGTTCGGTGCAGGTTCGGCTTCTTGTCGTTCATCCTCGGATGCGGCATCGCGTGCGCTGTTTGCCGCGCGCACCTTTCCGCTCGTTCGGACGCGTCAAGTAAAAACAAGGCTCGAAAGTCTTGGAAAACGAAATGAACAGGATTGTTGCAGGGTTCATTGTAGAAGACATGCTTCCCCTGTCGACCATTAATTCCCCAGGTTTAGAAAAATACATTTTAAATTAGGATTAAGAATTTTATGGGATAAAGTGACCTTTATTTTATTATTTTTCATTGACATCTTTTATTTTTTTTAATGATTATTATTACCATGAGCCGAATAAAAAGCTGGTTTTGTTCTCAGGAGAAGAATTTTATTCTCCCAGCCTGTTTTGAAACTTCTGTGATAAACACCATTTTAAAATTTTGAATTTTGAACCCCATTTTGTTTGTGAATTTTACAGTGCGGCATATTTATTTGTGCAGACAGGGATATTGTTCTTTCATGTCATTTTGTATACATTTTTACAATAAAGTGATGATAGGGCAAAAACTGATATGATGTTTGTCCATGTAGGCTACACGGTAAATTAAGAAACAGGAAAGTAAAGTAATAAGTAGTGAAGTTATTTTTCCAACGCAGTAACTAGTAAAGTAATCTCATTACAATTTACAGAAGTAACTAACTAATTACTTTTTTGAGTAACTACCCCAACACTGTATAAGACTATACCAATATTGGAACTATAACCATTTTATTCCTTTTTTTAATTTAAGAATTATGTTTAAGTTTAAAAACAGACAGAATGGTTTAGTCAAAAAAGAAAAAAATCATTCATAGTGCTATACTGCCCTCTTGTGTTCAAAATTAGGTAGAACTTTTGGATCAATATCCACACATTAATACAGTTGGCAATACAGTATAATAGGTAATACAGTAGGATTGGGGCCTTAAAAATCGCTAACTTAAAAAGTGAAATTAACGGACGTGCACACAAGACCAGGCTTGGGAGGGTTACTTTAAAAATGTATTCCGATACAGTTACAAATTATTTCATAAAAAAAGGGTCCCACTTTATATTAAATGGCTTTAAGTACTATATACTTTTTCAAAAAGTAACTACAATCTGATTACTACTTTTTTGATGTAACTCACTAGATTTTTGTATCCTGATTACATAATGCCGTTGCATGTATTCTGTTGCTCCCACAAGACATTAGTCTGAATATTTTCCTGTATGAACAAAAAGGAGTTTCCATTGTTCGCAAACAAACACACATTCGATCGCGCCTCTCTCGTGACTGTGTGTGCGTGTCATGTGTTCTAGGCTGTGTGCATGCACTTCTGAAGCTGCGCAGAAAATAATAAAATGCCATGCGGAGGACTAACGCAAAATGTGTGAGAAAATCCATTTGATTGTAGTTTAAGTGAGAAATAATTTCAGTGCTCTGGTCAATAGCTGTAGAGTGAAAACTGGTGAGTGCAGTATACAGCTTTCACAGAAAGAGAATGATGTGAGCACGTACGATTGGCAGTGAGTCCTGTGTGTGGACAAAATAGCTCAATAAGAGTAATAAAATACATGTGAAAAAAATCACATCATAATGTTTTAAAGAAGAGTGGTTTTATTAAAGTGGTGTAAATATACCCGATCCGGCAAAGATGGCAGTATCGGAGCTGATACCGATCCTGAGTATCGGATCGATCGGCGCATTCCTAAATACTATAATGTAAACACAGTACAGATGTAGACCTGGATGTACACCTGACCTTTCAGAAGGTTGCTCACGCATACTTTGTGGTTAAAATGTGCCCTCAATGTGCACTTTTGCAGAGCCTTCACTGATGCAAGCTCTTCAGCACACTTCTTTTTGACAGTCAAAGCGGGGGTTATGTTTTTGCATGTCAAATAGAATAACCCTAAAAGCACCAAGGTGGCGGTGCCACCGGCTTTATATATATATATATATATATATATATATATATATATATATATATATAAATATAGCTGCGAGCAGCGATTGCGGGCCAAAGCCGGCGGTACCGCCATCCCGGTGCCTTTAGGTAACTAAAGGCATCGGGGTTGCGGTGCCACCGGCTTGGGCCCGCAATCGCTGCTCGCAGCTATATTATTTTTTTTTTCTAACGACTATTCGGGCACTTTTGGGGCCCTTAACGTGCTCAAAAACTCTTAAAACTTTGCACACGGGTCAGAACCCGCGGCCATCAGAGCCGGGCTGAAGCTGGTACCCGGGCGTGGCAGGGCGGCTCGTCAGCGCCCCCTGAAACAGGGTCTGAACACTTTGTCCATAAATCAAACACGCTTGCATGTAATAATATGAAACTCGGTACACATGTCGATCTCATCGTTTCATATATACATCGCACTTTTACTTTTTACCCCAGCCCAACAGGAAGTCAGATATTTACGGTTGTTTTTAAAACGCATGCAATGGAATTTAATGTACTCCTCCTAGAGCATTCATCCACATGGAACGAAACTCGGTCAGCCTGAAGTCAAGACATAGAGGATCAAAAATTGATTTTTGATATCTCGAACGGTTTGGCCGTGGCGAGGAAATGAAATCATGGCGAGAAACGTGAAACAGGAAGTCTGTCATAACTTCAGCATACGACAACCGATCTTGATGAAACTTCAGGAGTGTGTTCGCTGTAAGAGGACGATCACATGGATGTGACTATTGTGTGTCAAAGTTATAGCGCCACCAACTGGCAGCAGGAAGTGTGTCACTTTCAAAATGCTTTAAAATCACCCTCTTATTTTAACCCGATTTGCTTCAAACTTCATCTGTATAATGTAAACATACGGCAGATGAAGACCTGTGAATGGATTCTTGATATCTTTGAAACTGTTGCCGTGGCGACGCATCAAACTTTACCATTCTTTTAGGATGTTTTTGAGACCCTTAGCATGCTTCAAATTGCATGAAACTCATCAGACACATCACATTTATTAGCCAGTAGACATGTGCAAAGTTTCAGAAATGGGCGTGGTTAAGGCTCAGTAGCGCCACCTTTTGACAAAAGTGGGGTTGTTAGTTTTATCTACAGTTACAAAAATCGGTATGTATATTGTACTCCTCGAGCCGGACAATTTTCTAATTGACACTCATTAGCTAGGACCTAAAGAAAGTAAGATATGTTTGTTTGAATCTGGTCATGCTCCCTTTGAGCCTACATCTCTGTCTCTGTCTGTGTGTGTGTTAGTAGGGGAGGGGCTTAACCATTTCACTGCTGTGTGTTTTTTCTGCTGTGTAATTTCTTAATACATTTCTTAAGCCTGGTATGTTTTAAATAAGTTTTTATTTTAATTTTTATAAGTGAAGGCATAATATAACGCGTTAAATTGTAGTGCATTGACAATAGTTTTATATAATTAGTTTATTAATTAAATTAACTTGGTCCATAAACTTGATCTGAAAATTGGGTCCATAAATCAAACACACTTGCATATAATAATATTAAACTCGGTACACTTATAGATCTCATTAGCCCAAACAACTTTAAGCCAGCCCAACAGGAAGTCGGTTGTTTCGGTCTGTATGTGAATGTTTTGCAAAACCAGCCTTTACATTTTTATTTCCCCCTCCTAAGTAATTTTTAATTATTCCCACACCAAACTTCTTCAAAATTATGAAAATATATTAAAGATAGGCTACTAAATCAGGCATATGTACTGGCCATCGGGACTACCGGGAGATTCCTGGTGGGCCGCGGTCTGGTTGGGCCGGCGGCCCGGTGCGTTATGTATTTTGTTTTTAAATCATTTTTAATTGTAAATATATTCTATCGTAAGTATTGTTAAATTGTCCAATTCTGGACTTATGCGTCTCTCTCATGAAGCCGCATGAAGCTGACGCGAGCTGAGAGACTGACAGGTCTGACTGTCTGACACTGGCCAATCGGAATCAAGAGCGGGGAAGCGGCCGCTCCCATAGGCAGTGTATAGTATCTCCCCGCCCTGTGGAGGCATTCCGCTGGTCTCGTGAAGTTTCTCGCCGGTCTCGTCTCTGAGACCCCTACACCTGGTATTAAAATGCGATCTGTATCCAGATAAGTTATCCGGATAATAAAATAGAAATGTTAATGCAAGGTATTACGTTGTGATCAGATTGTGATCGATTTGCCTGACCATCTGGAGGTAGTCTGGCTCGCATTGTGTTCGGATCTTTTCGTGTAAACGCAATCTGGTTGTTGATATCACACATGTATATTTTACTCCTCCCAAAAATGCTAAAAAAATAAACGAGTGAGAGCGTTTACAGGCTATGTTATAGTCAGACATGACGGTGCTACTGCGACACGCATCACCGCCGCAGATGAGCAGCAGCTGAGCGTCAAACCAACGTGCAAACATCGCAAATAAAAGTGAAAGTAAGTCAGAGACGCTTAATCATCTACACATTCATCTTCAAGTAAAGAAAGAAATGATCTCTTGACTCTTACCAGGGCTGTTGCCACTCTCTCTTATTGATGTCTGATGAAATTAGCTGATGATCAATAAAATGCATGCTAATATCTGTAATAAACAACCGACAAAATTACTGTATGATGGTGTAAATAAAGAATCAGTCCAGCATCGCCATGTCAGTGTGTATTGATTCATCATTTTCTCTTCATAGTTTGCAAGAGACAATAAACTGAGCGTAGGCTATTTGATAAACTGAGCGTAGCCTATTCATCTGTCAGTATATATAACCTCATTCTTTTTAATGATCGGAAGAACGCGTATCGACCACCGTTACAGTACAATATGCACGTATGTCCATTTAAACTCGATTTTGGGTCAAATATGGACTATATCATGACACTGGCTAGAATATGGTTACATTTAAAGATGTTGTGCCAAGCATGAGAATGCTACGTTCAGCTGCTTTTAAAATAACATGTTATTTTCCACTTCCTGAAAAGTAACCGTTTTGGACATATGTGAGTTTCATCGGGCAGCGACGATATTAAAGATACTAAATCAGGCATGTACTGGCCAACGGGACTACCGGGAGATTCCTGGTGGGCCGCGGTGTGGTTGGGCCGGCGGCCCGGCGCGTTATGTATTTTGTTTTTAAATCATTATTAATTGTAAATATATTCTAACGTAAGTATATTGTTAAATTGTCCAATTCCGGACTTATGCGTCTCTCTCATGAAGCCGCAATTACATGCTTTCAGATTTTGAAAGCATGTAATATTATAATGTTCAAAATGAATGCAGACATACGACTGTATTTCATAACAACGATAACTTGAGGCAGATGCCACCAAATGTGTTAAAATAAATGAATTATTTGCTGGACTTAAGTGAAAAGGATAGCAATTTAATGATAGCACATAGTAGATGTGAAAAAACAAGTATTTTGCATATAAATATGCACATAAATACATATTTTTTCAACTTGTATCCCTGAAAGTGCCTGGCAGAAGCCTATACTGTCTGTGTCATAAATGTGAACATAATATTATCTACTGTCTGTGTCATAAATGTGAACATAATATTGTAACAGAATATTCTTATGCTATATTATATAAACTATATTTCATGAGGTGAAACATCACTGCCAGGAGCTACAGAATATATATTTCTGTAGGTCCTCACCGTGATGTTGCACTTCATGAAATATTTGTAGTATAGCCTAAGAATATTCTATTAGAATATTAAGTGGCACATAAATTAAGACCAGTTATTTACAATAAAGCCTTATAAAATCATTTCCATTCCCTTTGTTTATTATTTTAATAGTTTTTTCTTGTTTTTGATAGTAAATAAAATCTAATCAGTAATTTTACATGCAGATTAATGCACGTGTGTGTGTGTTACATGCATAGTGGGCCTGTCTGGATGAAGTGTCCAAGGCTGATTTTTTGTCCCAGTCCAGCCCTGAATGGCAATATTCACATTACTTTCAGTTTATTGCTCGAAAGCACAAAAATATTTGAGGGAAATATAGGCTATAGTAAACCCTAAGATTATTATTTGTGACATTAGAACAAATATGTGGATATAAAAACATGTATATAGGCTAAAGAACTAAATGAACGATCTCTATTTTCTAATTTCACTAAACATTTCATTAAGTTTCGTGGACATTTTATAAAACATGGATCTTAGGCTCATTTTGTAAACATAAATAACTGATTTAGATGCGCAAACTTGGTGCCGTTGCGGAGACGTAGGCTCCATGTTCGGTGCAGGTTCGGCTTCTTGTCGTTCACAAGGGGGTAATCCATCGACCGGAAGTTGAAGCCTCGCGGGAGCTGACATCTTGTTGCAGAACTTCACTTGCGTTAGCATTCCCATTGACTCCCGTTCATTTTGGCGTCACTTTGACAGTGAATAACTTTACATCTGAGAAGTTTGAAGACCCCATTTGTCCTTTATTTATTTCTAAAGAAACTCGACAATGTATAAATAGCTCCATTACCTTGTAGCTTATGTTATGGCCCCGTAGAAGCAGTTTTAGTGAAAGTAGGCTAACGATTGCGTCATACCCACGCGACTCTCTGTCAGTTTTGAGATTACCGTATGGACACGAGAAGAAGCTCGCGCGCAATTTGGAAACATGGAGGCAGAATGACAAAATAATTTATCAGAATACCTAGCAAACTTGTTTCCTTCTCCTAGCCCATGGACAACTCATATTCATACTCTCTGCCTCAGCGCATGTTTCGGAATGGAATGATTCAGATTTCTCACTGTCTATGGTCGTTCATCCTCGGATGCGGCATCGCGTGCGCTGTTTGCCGCGCGCACCTTTCCGCTCGTTCGGACGCGTCAAGTATAAACAAGGCTCGAAAGTCTTGGATAACACAAAACGAAATGAACAGGATTGTTGCAGGGTTTATTGTAGAAGACATGCTTCCCCTGTCGACCATTAATCCCCCAAGTTTAGAAAAATACATTTTAAATTAGGATTAAGAATTTTATGGGATAAAGTGACCTTTATTTTATTATTTTTCATTGACATCTTTTTTTTTAATTATTATTATTACCATGAGCCGAATAAAAAGCTGGTTTTGTTCTCAGGAGAAGAGTTTTATTCTCCCAGCCTGTTTTGAAACTTCTGTGTTAAACGCCATTTTAAAATATTGAATTTTGAACCCCATTTTGTTTGTGAATTTTACAGTGCGGCATATTTATTTGTGCAGACAGGGATATTGTTCTTTCATGTCATTTTGTATACATTTGTACAATAAAGTGATGATAGGGCAAAAACTGATATGATGTTTGTCCATGTAGGCTACACGGTAAATTAAGAAACAGGAAAGTAAAGTAATAAGTAGTGAAGTTACTTTTCCAACGCAGTAACTAGTAAAGTAATTTCAATACAATTTACAGAAGTAACTAGTAACTAACTACTTTTTTGAGTAACTACCCCAACACTGTATAAGACTATACCAATATTGGAACTATAGCCATTTTATTCCTTTTTTTAAATTTAAGAATTATGTTTAAGTTTAAAAACAGACAGAATGGTTTAGTCAAAAGAGAAAAAAAAACATTCATAGTGCTATACTGCCCTCTTGTGTTCAAAATTAAGTAGAACTATTGGATCAATATCCACATTAGGTAATACAGTAGGATTGGGGCCTTAAAAATCGCTGACTTAAAAAGTGAAAGTAACGGACGTGCACACAAGACCAGGCTTGGGAGGGTTACTTTAAAAATGTATTCCGATACAGTTACAAATTATTTCATAAAAAAGGGTCCCACTTTATATTAAATGACTTTAAGTACTATATACTTTTTCAAAAAGTAACTACAATCTGATTACTACTTTTTTTGATGTAACTCACTGGATTTTTGTACCCTGATTACATAATGGCGTTACATGTATTCTGTTGCTCCCACAAGACATTAGTCTGAATATTTTCCTGTATGAACAAAATGGAGTTTCCATTGTTCGCACACAAACACACATTCGATCGCGCCTCTCTCGTGACTGTGTGTGCGCGTCATGTGTTCTAGGCTGTGTGCATGCACTTCTGAAGCTGCGCAGAAAATAATAAAATGCCATGCGGAGGACTAACGCAAAATGTGTGAGAAAATCCATTTGATTGTAGTTTAAGTGAGAAATAATTTCAGTGCTCTGGTCAATAGCTCTAGAGTGAAACTGGTGAGTGCAGTATACAGCTTTCACAGAAAGAGAATGATGTGAGCACGTACGATTGGCAGTGAGTCCTGTGTGTGGACAAAATAGCTCAATAAGAGTAATAAAATACATGTGAAAAAATCACATCATAATGTTTTAAAGAAGAGTGGTTTTATTAAAGTGGTGTAAATATACCCGATCCGGCAAAGATGGCAGTATCGGAGCTGATAACGATCCTGAGTATCGGATCGGCGCATCCCTAAATACTATAATGTAAACACAGTACAGATGTAGACCTGGATGTACACCTGACCTTTCAGAAGGTTGCTCACGCATACTTTGTGGTTAAAATGTGCCCTCAATGTGCACTTTTGCAGAGCCTTCACTGATGCAAGCTCTTCAGCACACTTCTTTTTCACAGTCAAAGCGGGGGTTATGTTTTTGCACGTCATGTAGAATAACCCTAAAAGCACCAAGGTGGCGGTGCCACCGGCTTTATGTATATATATATATATATATATATATATATATATATATATATATATAAATATAGCTGCGAGCAGCGATTGCGGGCCAAAGCCGGCGGTACCGCCATCCCGGTGCCTTTAGGTAACTAAAGGCACCGGGGTTGCGGTGCCACCGGCTTGGGCCCGCAATCGCTGCTCGCAGCTATATATATATATTTTTTTCTAACGACTATCCGGGCACTTTTGGGGCCCTTAACATGCTCAAAAACTCTTGAAACTTTGCACACAGGTCAGAACCCGCGGCCATCAGAGCCGGGCTGAAGCTGGTACCCGGGCGCGGCAGGGCGGCTCGTCAGCGCCCCCTGGAACAGGGTCTGAACACTTTGTCCATAAATCAAACACGCTTGCATGTAATAATATGAAACTCGGTACACATGTCAATCTCATCGTTTCATATATTCATCGCACTTTTACTTTTTACCCCAGCCCAACAGGAAGTCAGATATTTACGGTTGTTTTTAAAACGCTTGCAATGGAATTTAATGTACTCCTCCTAGAGCATTCATCCGCATGGAACGAAACTCGGTCAGCCTGAAGTCAAGACATAGACGATCAAAAATTGCGAGGGGATTTTTGATATCTCGAACGGTTTGGCTGTGGCGAGGAAACAAAATTATGGTGAGAAACGTGAAACAGGAAGTGTGTCCTAACTTCAGCATACATTAACCGATCTTGATGAAACTTCAGGAGTGTGTTCGCCGTAAGAGGACGATCACATGGATGTGACTATTGTGTGTTAAAGTTATAGCGCCACCAACTGGCAGCAGGAAGTGTGTCACTTTCAAAATGCTTTGAAATCACCCTCTTATTTTAACCCGATTTGCTTCAAACTTCATCCGTATAATGTAAACATACGGCAGATGTAGACCTGTGAATGGATTCTTAATATCTTTGAAACTGTTGCCGTGGTGACGCATCAAACTTTACCATTCTTTTAGGATGCTTTTGAGACCCTTAGCATGCTTCAAATTGCATGAAACTCATCAGACACATCACATTTATTAGCCAGTAGACATGTGCAAAGTTTCAGAAACGGGCGTGGTGAGGGCTCAGTAGCGCCACCTTTTGACAAAAGTTGGGTTGTTAGTTTTATCTACAGTTACAAAAATCAGTATGTATATTGTACTCCTCGAGCCGGACAACTTTCTAATTGACACTCTTTAACTAGGACCCACAGAAAGTAAGATATGTTTGTTTGAATCTGGTCATGCTCCCTTTGAGCCTACATCTCTGTCTCTCTCTGTGTGTGTGTTAGTAGGGGGAGGGGCTTAACTTAACCATTTCAGTGCTGTGTGTTTTTTTCTGCTGTGTAATTTCTTAATACATTTCTTAAGCCTGGTATGTTTTAAATAAGTTTTTATTTTAATTTTTATAAGTGAAGGCATAATATAACTAGTTAAATTGTAGTGCATTGACAATAGTTTTATATAATTAGTTTATTAATTAAATTAACTTGGTCCATAAACTTGGTCCAGCTGCGAGACTGACAGGTCTGACTGTCTGACACTGGCCAATCGGAATCAAGAGCGGAGAAGCGGCCGCTCCCATAGGCAGTATATCTCCCCGCCCTGTGGAGGCATTCCGCCGGTCTCGTGAAGTTTCTCGCCGGTCTCGTCTCTGAGACCCCTACACCTGGTATTAAAATGCAATCTGTATCCAGATAAGTTATCCGGATAATAAAAAAGAAATATCAATGCAAGGTATTACGTTGTGATCGGATTGTGATCGATTTGCCTGACCATCTGGAGGTAGTCTGGCTCGCATTGTGTTCGGATCTTTACGTGTAAACGCAATCTGGTTGTTGATACCACACATGTATATTTTACTCCTCCCAAAAATGCTAAAAAATAAACGAGTGAGAGCGTTTACAGGCTGTTATAGTCAGACATGACGGCGCTACTGCGACACGCATCACCGCCGCAGATGAGCAGCAGCTGAGCGTCAAACCAACGTGCAAACATCGCAAATAAAAGTGAAAGTAAGTCAGAGACGCTTAATCATCTACACAATCATCTTCAAGTAAAGAAAGAAATGATCTCTTGACTCTTACAAGGGCTGTTGCCACTCTCTCTTATTGATGTCTGTCTATTGATGAAATTAGCTGATGATCAATAAAATGCATGCTAATATCTGTAATAAACAACCGACAAAATTACTGTATGATGGTGTAAATAAAGAATCAGTCCAGCATCGCCATGTCAGTGTGTATTGATTCATCATTGTCTCTTCATAGTTTGCAAGAGACATTTAATAAACTGAGCGTATTTGATAAACTGAGCGTAGCCTATTCATCTGTCAATATAACCTCATTCTTTTTAATGATCAGAAGAACGCGTATCGACTACCGTTACAGTACAATATGTCCTAACTACACACGACGCCGCGACACGCGATAAAAGGTATCTTTTCCATGTAAATCAGAGTTTTTGTCCTAACCAGACGCGACGGCGACATGCGAAGTTTCTAATTTAGAAACGGTTCCTATTTCTGCGATGTCGCGGCTGACAGAATGAAGAAATTACACTGGTTATGAGTACACATTATTTATTTTTAGTTAAAAATAGGTCACTGTGCCACAAGCCATAACGGATAATTTACCTCAGATTTTGAAAGCATGTAATATTATAGTGTTCAAAATGAATTCTATGCAAACATACGACTGTATTTCATAACAACGACAATAACTTGAGGCAGATGCCACCAAATGTGTTAAAATAAATGAATTATTTGCTGGACTTAAGTGAAAAGGATAGCCATTTAATGACCATAGCACATAGTTGATGTGAAAAAAGGAGTATTTTGCATATAAATATGCACATAAATACATATTTTTTCAATTTGTCTCCCTGAAAGTGCCTGGCAGAAGCCTATACTGTCTGTGTCATAAATGTGAACATAATATTATCTACTGTCTGTCATAAATGTGAACATAATATTGTAACAGAATATTCTTATACTATATTATATAAACTATATTTCATGAGGTGAAACATCACTGCCAGGAGCTACAGAATATATATTTCTGTAGGTCCTCACCGTGATGTTGCACTTCATGAAATATATGTAGTATAGCCTAAGAATATTTTATTAAAATATTAAGTGGCACATAAATTCAGACCAGTTATTTACAATAAAGCCTTTTAAAATCATTTCCATTCCCTTTGTTTATTATTTTAATAGTTTTTTCTTGGTTTTGATAGTAAATGAAATCTAATTTTACATGCAGATTAATGCACGTATAGATTAATGCACGTGTGTGTGTGTTTGCATAGTGGGTCGGTCTGGATGAAGTGTCCAGGGCTGATTTTTTGTCCCAGTCCAGCCCTGAATGGCAATATTCACATTACTTTCAGTTTATTGCTCGAAAGTACAAAAATATTTGTGTGAAATGTAGGCTATAGTAAACCCTAAGATTATTATTTGTGACATTAGAACAAAATATGTGGATATAAAAACATGTATATAGGCTAAAGAACTAAATGAACGATCTCTATTTTCTAATTTCACGACGTCCACACAAGACCAGGCTTGGGAGGGTTACTTTAAAAAATGTATTCCGATACAGTTACAAATTATTTCATAAAAAAGGGTCCCACTTTATATTAATTGGCTTTAAGTACTTTAAGGCCTGTTCACACCGGGACGAATATCAGCGTGCGTTATTCGTCAGCGTTTTTCAACGCGTTTTCTGTGTTCACACCCAAGCTTTTTTCGCTGACGATGAGCCGAGTGAACATGCAAATTCATTCCCTGACGTTAGATGGCGCTTAATGTAAAACAGATAATAGACTACTATACTAGGGTGATCATATTCATGTCTCAATGTTTTATTATGACAGATTAAAAAAAACGAATGAAATAATGATAGAAAAAAAATGTCTTATGTATTAGAAAAATAAATATATAAATAATAAATAACTAAAAGAAATGCCTCCAAATGTAACAAAAAATAGCTCTCACAAACTTACAAAAATGAACTAACAAAATCTATTTATATCTTTAGTTTTCATCCTCTTTATCCTGTTTTTCTTCCTCATCCTCGTTTGCCCATCTATATTTTGCTGTAGAACTGATCTTTCCCCGCAGTTTTTTTGAAAACCAGGACATTTTCATCACTTAAAAACAGCCAGGACAGGACGTGAAAACAGGACATGTTTAACACAAAGTTGAGATGTTGCCCAGAGATAAAAACATAGCACTAGTTGTCGGATGAACAGATGCACGAGAGACGAGAGTTGTCGTATTTCCCCGCGTTTAATAAAACCACTCAAACGTTACACTCGTCCTCATACATGGGGATTCGAGCGAGGAAAAAAACACAAACAAATATCTGGTCACAATAGAAAAATAAAATAAAAGAAAGAATACAAAGAGTCGACAGAGCGGTTATCTCCTTTCCTCACTTGTCAAAATCTAACTGACACTACACACTATGCGCAGTTCTCATCTCAACTCAGATTTCTAGAAAGCACAAAGTGCCCGTTTTACACATGTCCCGGGAAAACAGGACTGTTGGTCACCCTATACTATACTATTATTACAGAAATACTAATATAAATATTATCATATAGCTCTTTATGCTCCGAGACCAGCAGCTCAACTTGCCTTATAGGCTATCTCTTCTTCACCGTATGTGTGCTCAGCAAGACCGTTTTGTGTTTGAGCGCCCCCAAGTTGTGTTTTACTGTAACTTCAGAAGCACCAGACACGTGAGCAAACCCGCCAATCTCGTTGGTCGGATAGGTTTTGACGCGGCGCGTCAAACCAAAAAAACGAACCCGAGGCGTTTTTTTAAAAATGACGCTTTTACGCGTGGCGTTTTTCGCGTCGGTGTGAACACTCACATTGGCGCCCATTGTATAGTCACGAGGCGTTAAACGTCGACGAATATCGCGCGCGAAATTCGTCCCGGTGTGAACAGGCCTTTATACTTTTTCAAAAAGTAACTACAATCTGATTACTTTTTTTGATGTAACTCACTGTAATAATATACAGTTACTGGATTTTTGTTTCCTGATTACATAATGCTGTTACATGTATTCTGTTGCTCCCACAAGACATTAGTCTGAATATTTTCCTGTATGAACAAAATTGAGTTTCCATTGTTCACACACAAACACACACAGAGTTCGATCGCGCCTCTCTCGTGACTGTGTGTGCGTGTCATGTGTTCTAGGCTGTGTGCATGCACTTCTGAAGCTGCTCAGAAAATAATAAAATGCCATGCAGAGGACTAATGCAAAATGTGTGGGAAAATCCATTTGATTGTAGTTTAAGTGAGAAATAATTTCAGTGCTCTGGTCAATAGCTGTAGAGTGAAAACTGGTGAATGCAGTATACAGCTTTCACAGAAAGAGAATGATGTGAGCACGTACGATTGGCAGTGAATCTTTTATGCGGACAAAATAGCTCAATAAGAGTAACAAAATACATGTGGAAAAAATCACATCGTAATGTTTTAAAGAAGAATGGTTTGATTAAAGTGGTGTAAATATACCCGATCCGGCAAAGATGGCAGTATCGGAGCTGATAACGATCCTGAGTATCGGATCGGCGCATCCCTACATACTATAATGTAAACACAGTACAGATGTAGACCTTGATGTACACCTGACCTTTCAGAAGGTTGCTCATGCATACTTTGTGGTTAAAATGTGCCCTCGATCCGCACTTTTGCAGAGCCTTCACTGCTGCAAGCTCTTTAGCACACTTCTTTTTGACAGTCAAAGCGGGGGTTACGTTTTTGCACGTCATGTAGAATAACCCTAAAAGCACCAAGGGTGCGGTGCCACCGGCTTATATATATATATATATATATATATATATATATATATATATATATATATATATATATATATATATATAGCTGCGAGCAGCGATTGCGGGCCAAAGCCGGCGGTACCGCCATCCCGGTGCCTTTAGGTAACTAAAGGCACCGGGGTTGCGGTGCCACCGGCTTGGGCCCGCAACCGCTGCTCGCAGCTATATATATATTTAGGGCCCAAGCCCTGAAAGGGCGAAGGCCCTATTGTTTTCCTTAGGATTATTTTTATTTTTTTTTTTTATTTTTTTTTATTTTATTTTTTTTTTTTTTCTAACGACTATCCGGGCACTTTTGGGGCCCTTAACATGCTCAAAAACTCTTGAAACTTTGCACACGGGTCAGAACCCGCGGCCATCAGAGCCGGGCTGAAGCTGGTACCCGGGCGTGGCAGGGCGGCTCGTCAGCGCCCCCTGGAACAGGGTCTGAACACTTTGTCCATAAATCAAACACGCTTGCATGTAATAATATGAAACTCGGTACACATGTCGATCTCATCGTTTCATATATTCATCGCGCTTTTACTTTTTACCCCAGCCCAACAGGAAGTCAGATATTTACGGTTGTTTTTAAAATGCTTGCAATGGAATTTTATGTACTCCTCCTAGAGCATTCATCCGCATGGAACGAAACTCGGTCAGCCTGAAGTCAAGACATAGACGATCAAAAATTGCGAGGGGATTTTTGATATCTCGAACGGTTTGGCTGTGGCGAGGAAACAAAATTATGGTGAGAAACGTGAAACAGGAAGTGTGTCCTAACTTCAGCATACATTAACTGATCTTGATGAAACTTCAGGAGTGTGTTCGCCGTAAGAGGACGATCACATGGATGTGACTATTGTGTGTCAAAGTTATAGCGCCACCAACTGGCAGCAGGAAGTGTGTCACTTTCAAAATGCTTTGAAATCACCCTCTTATTTTAACCCGATTTGCTTCAAACTTCATCTGTATAATGTAAACATACGGCAGATGAAGACCTGTGAATGGATTCTTAATATCTTTGAAACTGTTGCCGTGGTGACGCATCAAACTTTACCATTCTTTTGGGATGCTTTTGAGACCCTTAGCATGCTTCAAATTGCATGAAACTCCTCAGACACATCACATTTATTAGCCAGTAGACATTTGCAAAGTTTCAGAAACGGGCGTGGTGAGGGCTCAGTAGCGCCACCTTTTGACAAAAGTTGGGTTGTTAGTTTTATCTACAGTTACAAAAATCAGTATGTATATTGTACTCCTCGAGCCGGACAACTTTCTAATTGACACTCTTTAACTAGGACCCACAGAAAGTAAGATATGTTTGTTTGAATCTGGTCATGCTCCCTTTGAGCCTACATCTCTGTCTCTCTCTGTGTGTGTGTTAGTAGGGGGAGGGGCTTAACTTAACCATTTCAGTGCTGTGTGTTTTTTTCTGCTGTGTAATTTCTTAATACATTTCTTAAGCCTGGTATGTTTTAAATAAGTTTTTATTTTAATTTTTATAAGTGAAGGCATAATATAACCAGTTAAATTGTAGTGCATTGACAATAGTTTTATATAATTAGTTTATTAATTAAATTAACTTGGTCCATAAACTTGGTCCAGCTGCGAGACTGACAGGTCTGACTGTCTGACACTGGCCAATCGGAATCAAGAGCGGAGAAGCGGCCGCTCCCATAGGCAGTATAGTATCTCCCCGCCCTGTGGAGGCATTCCGCCGGTCTCGTCTCTGAGACCCCTACACCTGCTATTAAAATGCGATCTGTATCCAGATAAGTTATCCGGATAATAAAAAAGAAATATCAATGCAAGGTATTACGTTGTGATCGGATTGTGATCGATTTGCCTGACCATCTGGAGGTAGTCTGGCTCGCATTGTGTTCGGATCTTAACGTGTAAACGCAATCTGGTTGTTGATATCACACATGTATATTTTACTCCTCCCAAAAATGCTAAAAAATAAACGAGTGAGAGCGTTTACAGGCTGTTATAGTCAGACATGATGCGCTACTGCGACACGCATCACCACCGCAGATAAGCAGCAGCTGAGCGTCAAACCAACGTGCAAACATCGCAAATAAAAGTGAAAGTAAGTCAGAGACGCTTAATCATCTACACAATCATCTTCAAGTAAAGAAAGAAATGATCTCTTGACTCTTACAAGGGCTGTTGCCACTCTCTCTTATTGATGTCTATTGATGAAATTAGCTGATGATCAATAAAATGCATGCTAATATCTGTAATAAACAACCGACAAAATTACTGTATGATGGTGTAAATAAAGAATCAGTCCAGCATCGCCATGTCAATGTGTATTGATTCATCATTGCCTCTTCATAGTTTGCAAGAGACATTTAATAAACTGAGCGTATTTGATAAACTGAGCGTAGCATATTCATCTGTCAATATAACCTCATTCTTTTTAATGATCAGAAGAACGCGTATCGACTACCGTTACAGTATGTCCTAACTACACACGACGCCGCGACACGCGATAAAAGGTATCTTTTCCATGTAAATCAGAGTTTTTTGTCCTAACCAGACGCGACGGCGACATGCGAAGTTTCTAATTTAGAAACGGTTCCTATTTCTGCGATGTCGCGGCTGACAGAATGAAGAAATTACACTGGTTATGAGTACACATTATTTATTTTTAGTTAAAAATAGGTCACTGTGCCACAAGCCATAACGGATAATTTACCTCAGATTTTGAAAGCATGTAATATTATAGTGTTCAAAATGAATTATATGCAAACATACGACTGTATTTCATAATAACGACAATAACTTGAGGCAGATGCCACCAAATGTGTTAAAATAAATGAATTATTTGCTGGACTTAAGTGAAAAGGATAGCCATTTAACACCAGTGTTGGGGCTAGTTACTCAAAAAAGAAATATATTACATATTACATATTACTCTCAAAAATAGTAATGCCTTACTTTACTTTATTACTCACTGGAGAAAGTAACTAGTTATATTACTAGTTATATTACTAGTTATTTTTTTTTTCTTAATTACTCTATAATTGCCTGAGAATGCATCAGATGGAGGGAGAACATACAAAGGAGGAGTGTTCTTTAGGGTCTTTATTAAGCCAACAACAGACTGGCACTGTCTAGCACAAATAACTACAAACAACTGTACTTGTGCAATCAAGTACAAGTATTAACTTCCTCAATGTTTAACAAACACCATCTGGTGAAAACAATCAATAAATTTGATTGTCAATCGGTATTTTGCTAATTATCTTTCTAAAAGACAGCGATTCGACGGTAGAAAGAGGTAACATTTCTTCTACTACGTACGAGGCAACAAGCTTATTTAGCTCGGATTTTGATGTTGGTAGTACTTTATGTTCAAATGAAAGTTTTTGCTGCTTGTGGGGCTGCTCGTTCATGTCACTCTGTCGCTTCGCAACGAGCTTGATGTGTCCGTGCTGTCGCTGCAGGTGCTTTTTCAAGTTGGAGGTAGAGTTACAAGCGGTGGAGAGCAGTTTTCTCCCCGGGCAGAGTGTGCACTTCACCGTCAAGTTATTTTCCTTCCGTTGAACATATTCAAAATAATGACTGAATCTCCACCCGTCGAAACTAGCTTTCTGTTGCTGGGAACCTTCCTCTGAAAAAGAGCTTGCCGTTGTTGACGCTTCCATTTTTCCTCATCTGTCTTTGAGGGTGCCGCTCTGCTGCTGGCTGCCGGGTGTGTCGACCAATCGGTGATGGTAAATGATACCTCGTGCCAAACCCAGACCAATCACTGTTCCATTCACGCCCGAGTCCTCCCCCCTTCGCTTCTGTTCTCTGTGTTGTGTGCCTTGTGTGTGATGTGCTACTGGCAAATGTAACGCAAGTAACTAGCTCGGGATAACTGTAATAATATTACCATTTTCAGACGAGTAATGCCTTACACTACCAGTTACTGAAAAAAGTAATATTATTACTGTAACGCGTTACTTTGTAACGCGTTACACCCAACACTGTTTAACACTAGAACTCCCAAGGCGGTCATTTTGACCGTTTTTAAAATTTACAGTGTAATAACTTTGTTAAAATAAAATCAATGTGGCTGTATCTCTGACTTTTCCTAAATATGTGTATATTTTATTCTGGCACTGTTATTTTATTACAAAAACAAAACACAAAACAGTTGCGTCCTATTTCTACCTAGAATGGCCATGGCGGTCATTTTGACCGCACGCATTATAAATATCATAAGTCCGCTATATTTCCCGCGATCAACACGCACATATTGTAGAAGTGCACAAATGAGCAAGTTTCGCGTCCATCATGCAACTGGCAAGCGAATTTCGCTCCGACAACATGAAATCAAAAGCCACTCAACTGGTGTGAGAGTCGGGTAGGCGGTCCGGGACGAAGATGATGAAGGCAGTCTGGCAGTGCCAAGTAAGGAGAAACTGCAAAAATTAAATCAAGGAGTCATGTGCCAAATGTCACAAAGTAGTGTGAGGGACTGAAGCTGCACGCGAAGCGGTGTGTTCCTATGTGTGTGTGCGTAACGTCAGTGAATGAACCGGGGGTTTCCACCGTTCAAATGAGCCCACATCTTTATTATCATCTATCGTAACATTGTAGATCTATTTATTTTTAGATTTCACATTGATTGTATTTGTATAACAGGGCTGTAGGCTACTGTATGAAGCTTTGACGTTTCCTAGATTTTTTGCATGTCTATTCACGTGGAGAGTGCGGTGAAAAAATATTTTTGACGCAAAACTTTCCTCGGGAGCACCTGTCGGGGAAATATTTTTGTATTGGCTTTATAATATGATATAATATTTTGCTTGTTTTAAGGGCGATGGCATTATAACATGACAACAGGAATTATAAGTGTCACTGGAAAACTTAAAGAGACAGGTTCAAATGCATATGACATGACGAAAAAGACGTTCAGTACAGCCAAATGAACGTTAAAGTTTTAACGGTCAGAATGACCGCTATGGTCGTTGTAGTAGTTATGGAATTCCGGTAGTTCTAGTGTTAATGACCATAGCACATAGTTGATGTGAAAAAAGGAGTATTTTGCATATAAATATGCACATAAATACATATTTTTTCAATTTGTCTCCCTGAAAGTGCCTGGCAGAAGCCTATACTGTCTGTGTCATAAATGTGAACATAATATTATCTACTGTCTGTGTCATAAATGTGAACATAATATTGTAACAGAATATTCTTATGCTATATTATATAAACTATATTTCATGAGGTGAAACATCACTGCCAGGAGCTACAGAATATATATTTCTGTAGGTCCTCACCGTGATGTTGCATTTCATGAAATATATGTAGTATAGCCTAAGAATATTCTATTAAAATATTAAGTGGCACATAAATTCAGACCAGTTATTTACAATAAAGCCTTATAAAATCATTTCCATTCCCTTTGTTTATTATTTTAATAGTTTTTTCTTGGTTTTGATAGTAAATAAAATCTAATCAGTAATTTTACATGCAGATTAATGCACGTATAGATTAATGCACGTGTGTGTGTGTTTGCATAGTGGGCCGGTCTGGATGAAGTGTCCAGGGCTGATTTTTTGTCCCAGTCCAGCCCTGAATGGCAATATTCACATTACTTTCAGTTTATTGCTCGAAAGTACAAAAATATTTGAGTGAAATGTAGGCTATAGTAAACCCTAAGATTATTATTTGTGACATTAGAACAAAATATGTGGATATAAAAACATGTATATAGGCTAAAGAACTAAATGAACGATCTCTATTTTCTAATTTCACGACGTCCACACAAGACCAGGCTTGGGAGGGTTACTTTAAAAAATGTATTCCGATACAGTTACAAATTATTTCATAAAAAAGGGTCCCACTTTATATTAATTGGCTTTAAGTACTTTATACTTTTTCAAAAAAGTAACTACAATCTGATTACTTTTTTTGATGTAACTCACTGTAATAATATACAGTTACTGGATTTTTGTTTCCTGATTACATAATGCTGTTACATGTATTCTGTTGCTCCCACAAGACATTAGTCTGAATATTTTCCTGTATGAACAAAATGAAGTTTCCATTGTTCACACACAAACACACACAGAGTTCGATCGCGCCTCTCTCGTGACTGTGTGTGCGTGTCATGTGTTCTAGGCTGTGTGCATGCACTTCTGAAGCTGCTCAGAAAATAATAAAATGCCATGCAGAGGACTAATGCAAAATGTGTGGGAAAATCCATTTGATTGTAGTTTAAGTGAGAAATAATTTCAGTGCTCTGGTCAATAGCTGTAGAGTGAAAACTGGTGAATGCAGTATACAGCTTTCACAGAAAGAGAATGATGTGAGCACGTACGATTGGCAGTGAATCTTTTATGCGGACAAAATAGCTCAATAAGAGTAACAAAATACATGTGGAAAAAATCACATCGTAATGTTTTAAAGAAGAGTGGTTTGATTAAAGTGGTGTAAATATACCCGATCCGGCAAAGATGGCAGTATCGGAGCTGATAACGATCCTGAGTATCGGATCGGCGCATCCCTACATACTATAATGTAAACACAGTACAGATGTAGACCTTGATGTACACCTGACCTTTCAGAAGGTTGCTCATGCATACTTTGTGGTTAAAATGTGCCCTCGATCCGCACTTTTGCAGAGCCTTCACTGCTGCAAGCTCTTCAGCACACTTCTTTTTGACAGTCAAAGCCGGGGTTACGTTTTTGCACGTCATGTAGAATAACCCTAAAAGCACCAAGGGTGCGGTGCCACCGGCTTTATATATATATATATATATATATATATATATATATATATATATATATATATATAATATAGCTGCGAGCAGCGATTGCGGGCCAAAGCCGGCGGTACCGCCATCCCGGTGCCTTTAGGTAACTAAAGGCACCGGGGTTGCGGTGCCACCGGCTTGGGCCCGCAATCGCTGCTCGCAGCTATATTTATTATTATTATTATTTTTTTTTTTTTAGGGCCCAAGCCCTGAAAGGGCGAAGGCCCTATTGTTTTCCTTAGGATTATTTTTAGGGCCCAAGCCCTGAAAGGGCGAAGGCCCTATTGTTTTCCTTAGGATTATTAGGGCCCAAGCCCTGAAAGGGCGAAGGCCCTATTGTTTTCCTTAGGATTATTAGGGCCCAAGCCCTGAAAGGGCGAAGGCCCTATTGTTTTCCTTAGGATTATTATTATTATTATTATTTTTTTTTTTTTTTTTTTTTTCTAACGACTATCCGGGCACTTTTGGGGCCCTTAACATGCTCAAAAACTCTTGAAACTTTGCACACGGGTCAGAACCCGCGGCCATCAGAGCCGGGCTGAAGCTGGTACCCGGGCGTGGCAGGGCGGCTCGTCAGCGCCCCCTGGAACAGGGTCTGAACACTTTGTCCATAAATCAAACACGCTTGCATGTAATAATATGAAACTCGGTACACATGTCGATCTCATCGTTTCATATATTCATCGCACTTTTACTTTTTACCCCAGCCCAACAGGAAGTCAGATATTTACGTTTTTTTTTTAAATGCTTGCAATGGAATTTAATGTACTCCTCCTAGAGCATTCATCCGCATGGAACGAAACTCGGTCAGCCTGAAGTCAAGACATAGACGATCAAAAATTGCGAGGGGATTTTTGATATCTCGAACGGTTTGGCTGTGGCGAGGAAACAAAATTATGGTGAGAAACGTGAAACAGGAAGTGTGTCCTAACTTCAGCATACATTAACTGATCTTGATGAAACTTCAGGAGTGTGTTCGCCGTAAGAGGACGATCACATGGATGTGACTATTGTGTGTCAAAGTTATAGCGCCACCAACTGGCAGCAGGAAGTGTGTCACTTTCAAAATGCTTTGAAATCACCCTCTTATTTTAACCCGATTTGCTTCAAACTTCATCTGTATAATGTAAACATACGGCAGATGTAGACCTGTGAATGGATTCTTAATATCTTTGAAACTGTTGCCGTGGTGACGCATCAAACTTTACCATTCTTTTAGGATGCTTTTGAGACCCTTAGCATTCTTCAAATTGCATGAAACTCCTCAGACACATCACATTTATTAGCCAGTAGACATGTGCAAAGTTTCAGAAACGGGCGTGGTGAGGGCTCAGTAGCGCCACCTTTTGACAAAAGTTGGGTTGTTAGTTTTATCTACAGTTACAAAAATCAGTATGTATATTGTACTCCTCGAGCCGGACAACTTTCTAATTGACACTCTTTAACTAGGACCCACAGAAAGTAAGATATGTTTGTTTGAATCTGGTCATGCTCCCTTTGAGCCTACATCTCTGTCTCTCTCTGTGTGTGTGTTAGTAGGGGGAGGGGCTTAACTTAACCATTTCAGTGCTGTGTGTTTTTTTCTGCTGTGTAATTTCTTAATACATTTCTTAAGCCTGGTATGTTTTAAATAAGTTTTTATTTTAATTTTTATAAGTGAATGCATAATATAACCAGTTAAATTGTAGTGCATTGACAATAGTTTTATATAATTAGTTTATTAATTAAATTAACTTGGTCCATAAACTTGGTCCAGCTGCGAGACTGACAGGTCTGACTGTCTGACACTGGCCAATCGGAATCAAGAGCGGAGAAGCGGCCGCTCCCATAGGCAGTATAGTATCTCCCCGCCCTGTGGAGGCATTCCGCAGGTCTCGTGAAGTTTCTCGCCGGTCTCGTCTCTGAGACCCCTACACCTGGTATTAAAATGCGATCTGTATCCAGATAAGTTATCCGGATAATAAAAAAGAAATGTTAATGCAAGGTATTACGTTGTGATCGGATTGTGATCGATTTGCCTGACCATCTGGAGGTAGTCTGGCTCGCATTGTGTTTGGATCTTTACGTGTAAACGCAATCTGGTTGTTGATATCACACATGTATATTTTACTCCTCCCAAAAATGCTAAAAAATAAACGAGTGAGAGCGTTTACAGGCTGTTATAGTCAGACATGTCGGCGCTACTGCGACACGCATCACCACCGCAGATAAGCAGCAGCTGAGCGTCAAACCAACGTGCAAACATCGCAAATAAAAGTGAAAGTAAGTCAGAGACGCTTAATCATCTACACAATCATCTTCAAGTAAAGAAAGAAATGATCTCTTGACTCTTACAAGGGCTGTTGCCACTCTCTCTTATTGATGTCTATTGATGAAATTAGCTGATGATCAATAAAATGCATGCTAATATCTGTAATAAACAACCGACAAAATTACGGTATGATGGTGTAAATAAAGAATCAGTCCAGCATCGCCATGTCAGTGTGTATTGATTCATCATTGTCTCTTCATAGTTTGCAAGAGACATTTAATAAACTGAGCGTATTTGATAAACTGAGCGTAGCCTATTCATCTGTCAATATAACCTCATTCTTTTTAATGATCAGAAGAACGCGTATCGACTACCGTTACAGTACAATATGTCCTAACTACACACGACGCCGCGACACGCGATAAAAGGTATCTTTTCCATGTAAATCAGAGTTTTTGTCCTAACCAGACGCGACGGCGACATGCGAAGTTTTTTCTAATTTAGAAACGGTTCCTATTTCTGCGATGTCGCGGCTGACAGAATGAAGAAATTACACTGGTTATGTGTACACATTATTTATTTTTAGTTAAAAATAGGTCACTGTGCCACAAGCCATAACGGATAATTTACCTCAGATTTTGAAAGCATTATAGTGTTCAAAATGAATTATGCAAACATACGACTGTACTTCATAACAACGACAATAACTGGCAGATGCCACCAAATGTGTTAAAATAAATGAATTCTTTGCTGGACTTAAGTGAAAAGGAAAGCCATTTAATGACCATAGCACATAGTTGACGTGAAAAAAGGAGTATTTTGCATATAAATATGCACATATAGCCTATACATATTTTTTCGATTTGTATCCCTGAAAGTGCCTGGCAGAAGCCTATATCTACTGTCTGTGTCATAAATGTGAACATAATATTATCTACTGTCTGTGTCATAAATGTGAACATAAACTATATTTCATGAGGTGAAACATCACTGCCAGGAGCTACAGAATAGGGGAGCGCGGGGATAAATGTAGGCCTAACGCGGGGTTAAATGTAACACGGACATTTTACATAGTTTGTCAGTATCTAGCCGGCTGTCTTTCCACTCTTTTTCTCTTGCTGCCAGAAGACGGTCTCCCGCGAATTTGCGGAATGTTTTGATTATTATATTTCGTGAAGATAATGGACAAAGAGTGTTTTGACATCATGAAAGTAAATTTTTTCATCGTAGATTTTTTTCTGTTTCCGGGTTGGATGTATACGCGTCCAAATCTAACTTTATATTGCCTTAATCACTGTCTTGTTGGCTCAAACACAGCACCGTTTTGAAACATGTCAGTAATTCCTAGCGACTGTTAGCTAGGTTTAAAATATGTAATACACAGCGGGGTTAGTTGTAACACATTGTTCCAACTGCTGCCACAATGATAATCAAATGAAAACGGAGCCACACAACTTTTCAGGTTTGAGTATACATTTAACTTTGTTGGACTTTCACAAACAATGTTGTAATTTAAAATGTTTAAAATTTAGTGCACTATGAATGATAGCTTATTTATTTATTAAAAATATGGCCTGTTTTTAATGTAATAAACCATTTAAATTTTTATTCTAAGCTCATTTGTATTATTATTAATGTTATTATTATTAATAATAATAATTGTACATGCAGCTGCCACACAAATCTAATTTAATTGCAATTACAATATTTATATGTTTATTTTATTTATTATTATTTATTGCAAAACCGTGCAGCCCTTTTCTACGTCTCTAGCTATGATATTGATCCATAACAAAAGGATGATTGGATGAGGAATTAAAAATGTTATTATTCACCATTTATTTTCTATAAGACCAGTGTTGGGGGTAACGAGTTACAAACGAGTTTGGGTAAGTAAAGTAACGCATTACACTGAAAATATTGGTAACTACACTACTAAAGGAACGCGCTTTCCTGCGTTACCGAAGCCGTGTTTACCTGAGAGTTCCGTCTAGTGGTGCGTGCGCGCCGTTGCCATAGAGACCGATTTGAGAGAGAGAGAGAGAGGGAAGTGGAGAGAGAGAGACGGGTTTCAACAAATGGCAATATTCACATTACTTTCAGTTTATTGCTCGAAAGCACAAAAATATTTGAGTGAAATGTAGGCTACACTCTAAAAAATGCTGGGTTGTTTTAACCCAACTTTGGGTTAAATATGGACTAACCCAGACGTTGGGTTACATTTTTACATTACATTTTTAACCCAACATTTGGGTTTGTCCATATTTGACCCAAAATTGGGTTGAAACAACCCAGCATTTTTTAGAGTGTATAGTAAATCCTAAGATTATTATTTGTGACATTAGAACAAAATATGTGGATATAAAAACATGTATATAGGCTAGGCTAAAGAACTAAATGAACGATCTCTATTTTCTAATTTCACTAAACATTTCATTACGTTTCGTGGACATTTTATAAAACATGGATCTTAGGCTCATTTTGTAAACATAAATAACTGATTTAGATGCGCAAACTGGGTGCCGTTGCGGAGATGTAGGCTCCATGTTCGGTGCAGGTTCGGCTTCTTGTCGTTCATCCTCGGATGCGGCATCGCGTGCGCTGTTTGCCGCGCACACCTTTCCGCTCGTTCGGACGCGTCAAGTAAAAACAAGGCTCGAAAGTCTTGGAAAACGAAATGAACAGGATTGTTGCAGGGTTCATTGTAGAAGACATGCTTCCCCTGTCGACCATTAATTCCCCAGGTTTAGAAAAATACATTTTAAATTAGGATTAAGAATTTTATGGGATAAAGTGACCTTTATTTTATTATTTTTCATTGACATCTTTTATTTTTTTTAATTATTATTATTACCATGAGTCGAATAAAAAGCTGGTTTTGTTCTCAGGAGAAGAGTTTTATTCTCCCAGCCTGTTTTGAAACTTCTGTGATAAACACCATTTTAAAATTTTGAATTTTGAACCCCATTTTGTTTGTGAATTTTACAGTGCGGCATATTTATTTGTGCAGACAGGGATATTGTTCTTTCATGTCATTTTGTATACATTTTTACAATAAAGTGATGATAGGGCAAAAACTGATATGATGTTTGTCCATGTAGGCTACACGGTAAATTAAGAAACAGGAAAGTAAAGTAATAAGTAGTGAAGTTATTTTTCCAACGCAGTAACTAGTAAAGTAATCTCATTACAATTTACAGAAGTAACTAGTAACTAATTACTTTTTTGAGTAACTACCCCAACACTGTATAAGACTATACCAATATTGGAACTATAGCCATTTTATTCCTTTTTTTAATTTAAGAATTATGTTTAAGTTTAAAAACAGACAGAATGGTTTAATCAAAAAAGAAAAAAATCATTCATAGTGCTATACTGCCCTCTTGTGTTCAAAATTAGGTAGAACTATTGGCTCAATATCCACACATTAATACAGTTGGCAATACAGTATAATAGGTAATACAGTAGGATTGGGGCCTTAAAAATCGCTAACTTAAAAAGTGAAATTAACGGACGTGCACACAAGACCAGGCTTGGGAGGGTTACTTTAAAAATGTATTCCGATACAGTTACAAATTATTTCATAAAAAAAGGGTCCCACTTTATATTAAATGGCTTTAAGTACTATATACTTTATCAAAAAGTAACTACAATCTGATTACTACTTTTTTTATGTAACTCACTAGATTTTTGTATCCTGATTACATAATGCCGTTGCATGTATTCTGTTGCTCCCACAAGACATTAGTCTGAATATTTTCCTGTACAAAATGGAGTTTCCATTGTTCGCACACAAACACACATTCGATCGCGCCTCTCTCGTGACTGTGTGTGCGTGTCATGTGTTCTAGGCTGTGTGCATGCACTTCTGAAGCTGCGCAGAAAATAATTAAATGCCATGCGGAGGACTAACGCAAAATGTGTGAGAAAATGCATTTGATTGTAGTTTAAGTGAGAAATAATTTCAGTGCTCTGGCCAATAGCTGTAGAGTGAAAACTGGTGAGTGCAGTATACAGCTTTCACAGAAAGAGAATGATGTGAGCACGTACGATTGGCAGTGAGTCCTGTGTGTGGACAAAATAGCTCAATAAGAGTAATACAATACATGTGAAAAAAATCACATCATAATGTTTTAAAGAAGAGTGGTTTGATTAAAGTGGTGTAAATATACCCGATCCGGCAAAGATGGCAGTATCGGAGCTGATACCGATCCTGAGTATCGGATCGGCGCATTCCTAAATACTATAATGTAAACACAGTACAGATGTAGACCTGGATGTACACCTGACCTTTCAGAAGATTGCTCACGCATACTTTGTGGTTAAAATGTGCCCTCAATGTGCACTTTTGCAGAGCCTTCACTGATGCAAGCTCTTCAGCACACTTCTTTTTGACAGTCAAAGCGGGGGTTATGTTTTTGCATGTCAAGTAGAATAACCCTAAAAGCACCAAGGTGGCGGTGCCACCGGCTTTATATATATATATATATATATATATATATATAAATATAGCTGCGAGCAGCGATTGCGGGCCAAAGCCGGCGGTACCGCCATCCCGGTGCCTTTAGGTAACTAAAGGCACCGGGGTTGCGGTGCCACCGGCTTGGGCCCGCAATCGCTGCTCGCAGCTATATTTATTATTATTATTTATACGACTATTTGGGCACTTTTGGGGCCCTTAACGTGCTCGAAAACTCTTGAAACTTTGCACACGGGTCAGAACCCGCTGCCATTAGGGCCGGGCTGAAGATGGTACCCGGGCGTGGCAGGGGGGCTCGACAGCGCCACCTGGAAAGGGGTCCGAACACTTGGTCCATAAATCAAACACGCTTGTATGTACTAATATGAAACTCGGTACACATGTTGATCTCATCATTTCATATATACGTCGCACTTTTACATTTTACCCCAGCCCAACAGGAAGTCGGTTATTTAAGGTTCTTTGTAAAACACTTGCAATGGAATTTTTAATACTCCTCCTAGAGCTCTTATCCAAATTCTACGAAACTCAGTCAGCGTGAAGTCAAGACATTGAGGATGAAAGTTTGCGAGGGGATTTTTGATATCTCGAACGGTTTGGCCGTGGCGAGGAAATGAAATCATGGCAAAAAATGTGAAACAGGAAGTGTGTCATAACTTCAGCATACATCAACCGATCGTGATGAAACTTCAGGAGTGTGTTCGCTGTAAGAGGACGATCACATGGATGTGACTATTGTGTGTCAAAGTTATAGCGCCACCAACTGGCAGCAGAAAGTGTGTCACTTTCAAAATGCTTTGAAATCACCCTCTTATTTTAATCCAATTTGCTTCAAACTTCATCTGTATAATGTAAACATACGGCAGATGAAGACCTGTGAATGGATTCTTGATATCTTTGAAACTGTTGCCGTGGCGACGCATCAAACTTTCCAATTCTTTTAGGATGCTTTTGAGACCCTTAGCATGCTTCAAATTGCATGAAACTCATCAGACACATCACATTTAATAGCCAGTAGACATGTGCAAAGTTTCAGAAACGGGCGTGGTGAGGGCTCAGTAGCGCCACCTTTTGACAAAAGTGGGGTTGTTAGTTTTATCTACAGTTACAAAAATCAGTATGTATATTGTACTCCTCAAGCCGGACAACTTTCTAATTCACACTCAATAGCTAGGACCCACAGAAAGTCAGATATTTTAGTTTGAATGTAGTCATACTCCCTCTGAGCATATGTCTGAGCCTTTGCCTGTCTCTCTCTCTCTCTCTCTCTGTGTGTGTGTGTGTGTGTGTGTGTGTGTGTGTGTTAGCAGGGGGAGGGGGCTTAATTAACCATTTAACTGCTGTGTGTCTGGCCAGCATAAATAAAATACATTTCTTAAGCCTGGGATTTTTTAAATAAGTTTTTATTTTATTTTTTTATAAGTAAAGGCACATATCCAGTTTAATTGTAGTGCATTGACAATAGTTTTATATAATTAGTTCATTAATTAAATTAACTTGGTCCATTAACTTGGTCTGAAAATTGGGTCCATAAATCAAACACACTTGCATATAATAATATTAAACTCGGTACACTTATAGATCTCATTAGCCCAAGCAACTTTAAGCCAGCAAAACAGGAAGTCGGTTGTTTCAGTCTGTAGCTATGTGAATGTTTTGCAAAACCAGCCTTTACATTTTTATTTCCCCCCTCTTAAGTAATTTTTAATTATTCCCACACCAAACTTCTTCAAAATTATGAAAATATATTAAAGATACTAAGGCATGTACTGGCCATCGGGACTACCGGGAGATTCCTGGTGGGCCGCGGTCTGCTTGGGCCATGAAGCTGACGCGAGCTGCGAGACTGACAGGTCTGACTGTCTGACACTGGCCAATCGGAATCAAGTTCAGATTCTAGACTTGAGAAGCGGCCGCTTACACCGTGTCCTAACTACACACGACGCCGCGACACGCGATAAAAGGTATCTTTTCCATGTTAATAAATCAGAGTTTTTGTCCTAATCATACGCGACGGCGACATGCGAAGTTTCTAATTTAGAAACGGTTCCTATTTCTGCGACGTCGCGGCTGACAGAATGAAGAAATTACACTGGTTATGAGTACACATTATTTATTTTTAGTTAAAAATAGGTCACTGTGCCACAAGCCATAACGGATAATTTACCTCAGATTTTGAAAGCATTATAGTGTTCAAAATGAATTATGCAAACATACGACTGTACTTCATAACAACGACAATAACTGGCAGATGCCACCAAATGTGTTAAAATAAATGAATTATTTGCTGGACTTAAGTGAAAAGGAAAGCCATTTAATGACCATAGCACATAGTTGACGTGAAAAAAGGAGTATTTTGCATATAGGCTAAATATGCACATATATACATATTTTTTCGATTTGTATCCCTGAAAGTGCCTGGCAGAAGCCTACTGTCTGTGTCATAAATGTGAACATAATATTATCTACTGTCTGTGTCATAAATGTGAACATAAACTAATATGATGAGGTGAAACATCACTGCCAGGAGCTACAGAATAGGGGAGCGCGGGGATAAATGTAGGCCTAGCGGGGTTAAATGTAACACGGACATTTTACATAGTTTGTCAGTATCTAGCCGGCTGTCTTTCCGCTCTTTTTCTCTTGCTGCCAGAAGACTGTCTCCCGCGAATTTGCGGAACGTTTTGATTATAGGCTATTTCGTGAAGATAATGGACAAAGAGTGTTTTGACATCATGAAAGTAAATTTTTTCATCGTAGATTTTTTTCTGTTTCCGGATGTATACGCGTCCAAATCTAACTTTATATTGCCTTTATCACTGTCTTGTTGGCTCAAACACAGCACCGTTTTGAAACATGTCAGTAATTCCTAGCGACTGTTAGCTAGGTTTAAAATATGTAATACACAGCGGGGTTATAGTTGTAACACAGTGTTCCAACTGCTGCCACAATGATAATCAAATGAAAACGGAGCCACACAACTTTTCAGGTTTGAGTATACATTTAACTTTGTTGGACTTTCACAAACAATGTTGTAATTTAAAATGTTTAAAATTTAGTGCACTATGAATGATAGCTTATTTATTTATTAAAAATATGGCCTGTTTTTAATGTAATAAACCATTTAATATTTTATTCTAAGCTCATTTGTATTATTATTAATGTTATTATTATTAATAATAATAATTGTACATGCAGCTGCCACACAAATCTAATTTAATTGCAATTACAATATTTATATGTTTATTTTATTTTATTTATTATTATTTATTGCAAAACCGTGCAGCCCTTTTCTACGTCTCTAGCTATGATATTGATCCATAACAAAAGGATGATTGGATGAGGAATTAAAAATGTTATTATTCACCATTTATTTTCTATAAGACCAGTGTTGGGGGTAATGAGTTACAAACGAGTTTGGGTAAGTAAAGTAACGCATTACACTAAAAATATTGGTAACTACACTACTTTACTATACTAAAGGAACGCGCTTTCCTGCGTTACCCAAGCCGTGTTTGCCTGTGTGGAGAGTTCCGTCTAGTGGTGCGTGCGCGCCGTTGCCATAGAGACCGATTTGAGTGAGAGAGAGAGGGAAGTGGAGAGAGAGAGACGGGTTTCAACAAATGGCAATATTCACATTACTTTCAGTTTATTGCTCGAAAGCACAAAAATATTTGAGTGAAATGTAGGCTATAGTAAATCCTAAGATTATTATTTGTGACATTAGAACAAAATATGTGGATATAAAAACATGTATATAGGCTAGGCTAAAGAACTAAATGAACGATCTCTATTTTCTAATTTCACTAAACATTTCATTAAGTTTCGTGGACATTTTATAAAACATGGATCTTAGGCTCATTTTGTAAACATAAATAACTGATTTAGATGCGCAAACTGGGTGCCGTTGCGGAGATGTAGGCTCCATGTTCGGTGCAGGTTCGGCTTCTTGTCGTTCATCCTCGGATGCGGCATCGCGTGCGCTGTTTGCCGCGCGCACCTTTCCGCTCGTTCGGACGCGTCAAGTAAAAACAAGGCTCGAAAGTCTTGGAAAACGAAATGAACAGGATTGTTGCAGGGTTCATTGTAGAAGACATGCTTCCCCTGTCGACCATTAATTCCCCAGGTTTAGAAAAATACATTTTAAATTAGGATTAAGAATTTTATGGGATAAAGTGACCTTTATTTTATTATTTTTCATTGAAATCTTTTATTTTTTTTAATTATTATTATTATTACCATGAGTCGAATAAAAAGCTGGTTTTGTTCTCAGGAGAAGAGTTTTATTCTCCCAGCCTGTTTTGAAACTTCTGTGATAAACACCATTTTAAAATTTTGAATTTTGAACCCCATTTTGTTTGTGAATTTTACAGTGCGGCATATTTATTTGTGCAGACAGGGATATTGTTCTTTCATGTCATTTTGTATACATTTTTACAATAAAGTGATGATAGGGCAAAAACTGATATGATGTTTGTCCATGTAGGCTACACGGTAAATTAAGAAACAGGAAAGTAAAGTAATAAGTAGTGAAGTTATTTTTCCAACGCAGTAACTAGTAAAGTAATCTCATTACAATTTACAGAAGTAACTAGTAACAAATTACTTTTTTGAGTAACTACCCCAACACTGTATAAGACTATACCAATATTGGAACTATAGCCATTTTATTCCTTTTTTTTAATTTAAGAATTATGTTTAAAAAGTTTAAAAACAGACAGAATGGTTTAGTCAAAAAAGAAAAAAATCATTCATAGTGCTATACTGCCCTCTTGTGTTCAAAATTAGGTAGAACTATTGGATCAATATCCACACATTAATACAGTTGGCAATACAGTATAATAGGTAATACAGTAGGATTGGGGCCTTAAAAATCGCTAACTTAAAAAGTGAAATTAACGGACGTGCACACAAGACCAGGCTTGGGAGGGTTACTTTAAAAATGTATTCCGATACAGTTACAAATTATTTCATAAAAAAGGGTCCCACTTTATATTAAATGGCTTTAAGTACTATATACTTTTTCAAAAAGTAACTACAATCTGATTACTACTTTTTTTGATGTAACTCACTAGATTTTTGTATCCTGATTACATAATGCCGTTGCATGGATTCTGTTGCTCTCACAAGACATTAGTCTGAATATTTTCCTGTATGAACAAAAAGGAGTTTCCATTGTTCGCACACAAACACACATTCGATCGCGCCTCTCTCGTGACTGTGTGTGCGTGTCATGTGTTCTAGGCTGTGTGCATGCACTTCTGAAGCTGCGCAGAAAATAATTAAATGCCATGCGGAGGACTAACGCAAAATGTGTGAGAAAATTCATTTGATTGTAGTTTAAGTGAGAAATAATTTCAGTGCTCTGGTCAATAGCTGTAGAGTGAAAACTGGTGAGTGCAGTATACAGCTTTCACAGAAAGAGAATGATGTGAGCACGTACGATTGGCAGTGAGTCCTGTGTGTGGACAAAATAGCTCAATAAGAGTAATAAAATACATGTGAAATAAATCACATCATAATGTTTTAAAGAAGAGTGGTTTGATTAAAGTGGTGTAAATATACCCGATCCGGCAAAGATGGCAGTATCGGAGCTGATACCGATCCTGAGTATCGGATCGGCGCATTCCTAAATACTATAATGTAAACACAGTACAGATGTAGATAGACCTGGATGTACACCTGACCTTTCAGAAGGTTGCTCACGTATACTTTGTGGTTAAAATGTGCCCTCAATGTGCACTTTTGCAGAGCCTTCACTGATGCAAGCTCTTCAGCACACTTCTTTTTGACAGTCAAAGCGGGGGTTATGTTTTTGCATGTCAAGTAGAATAACCCTAAAAGCACCAAGGTGGCGGTGCCACCGGCTTTATATATAAATATAGCTGCGAGCAGCGATTGCGGGCCAAAGCCGGCGGTACCGCCATCCCGGTGCCTTTAGGTAACTAAAGGCACTGGGGTTGCGGTGCCACCGGCTTGGGCCCGCAATCGCTGCTCGCAGCTATATTTATTAGGGCCCAAGCCCTGAAAGGGCGAAGGCCCTATTGTTTTCCTTAGGATTATTATTAGGGCCCAAGCCCTGAAAGGGCGAAGGCCCTATTGTTTTCCTTAGGATTATTATTATTTTTTTTTTTTATTTATTTTTTTTTTTTCTAACGACTATTCGGGCACTTTCGGGGCCCTTAACATGCTCAAAAACTCTTGAAACTTTGCACACGGGTCAGAACCCGCGGCCATCAGAGCCGGGCTGAAGCTGGTACACGGGCGCGGCAGGGCGGCTCGTCAGCGCCCCCTGGAACAGGGTCTGAACACTTTGTCCATAATCAAACACGCTTGCATGTAATAATATGAAACTCGGTACACATGTCGATCTCATTGTTTCATATATACATCGCGCTTTTACTTTTTACCCCAGCCCAACAGGAAGTCAGATATTTACGGTTGTTTTTAAAACGGATGCAATGGAATTTAATGTACTCCTCCTAGAACATTCATCCGCATGGAACGAAACTCGGTCAGCCTGAAGTCAAGACATAGAGGATCAAAAATTGCGAGGGGATTTTTGATATCTCGAACGGTTTGGCTGTGGCGAGGAAACAAAATTATGGTGAGAAACGTGAAACAGGAAGTGTGTCATAACTTCCGCATACATCAACCGATCTTGATGAAACTTCAGGAGTGCGTTCGCCGTAAGAGGACGATCACATGGATGTGACTATTGTGTGTCAAAGTTATAGCGCCACCAACTGGCAGCAGGAAGTGTGTCACTTTCAAAATGCTTTGAAATCACCCTCTTATTTTAACCCGATTTGCTTCAATCTTCATCTGTATAATGTAAATACACGGCAGATGTAGACCTGTGAATGGATTCTTGATATCTTTGAAACTGTTTCCGTGGCGACACATTAAACTTTACCATTCTTTTAGGATGGTTTTGAGACCCTTAGCATGCTTCAAATTGCATGAAACTCGACAGACACATCACATTTATTAGCCAGTAGAAACATGCAAAGTTTCAGAAAAGGGCGTGGTGAGGGCTCAGTAGCGCCACCTTTTGACAAAAGTGGGGTTGTTAGTTTTATCTACAGTTACAAAAATCGGTATGTATATTGTACTCTTCGAGCCGGACAACTTTCTAATTCACACTCAATAGCTAGGACCTAAAGAAAGTAAGATATGTTAGTTTGAATATAGTCATACTCCCTCTGAGCATATGTCTGAGCCTTTGCCTGCTCTCTCTGTGTGTGTGTGTGTGTGTGTGTGTGTGTTAGCAGGGAGAGGGGGCTTAATTAACCATTTAACTGCTGTGTGTCTGGCCAGCATAAATAAAATACATTTCTTAAGCCTGGGATTTTTTAAATAAGTTTTTATTTTATTTTTTTCTAAGTAAAGGCACATAGCCAGTTTAAATGTAGTGCACTGACAATAGTTTTATATAATTAGTTCATTAATTAAATTAACTTGGTCCATTAACTTGGTCTGAAAATTGGGTCCATAAATCAAACACACTTGCATATAATAATATTAAACTCGGTACACTTATAGATCTCATTAGCCCAAGCAACTTTAAGCCAGCAAAACAGGAAGTCGGTTGTTTCAGTCTGTATGTGAATGTTTTGCAAAACCAGCCTTTACATTTTTATTTCCCCCCTCTTAAGTAATTTTTAATTATTCCCACACCAAACTTCTTCAAAATTATGAAAATATATTAAAGATACTAAGGCATGTACTGGCCATCGGGACTACCGGGAGATTCCTGGTGGGCCGCGGTCTGGTTGGGCCGGCGGCCCGGCGCGTTATTTTGTTTTTAAATCATTATTAATTGTAAATATATTCTATCGTAAGTATTGTTAAATTGTCCAATCCCGGATTTATGCGTCTCTCTCATGAAGCCATGAAGCTGACGCGAGCTGCGAGACTGACAGGTCTGACTGTCTGACACTGGCCAATCGGAATCAAGTTCAGATTCTAGACTTGAGAAGCGGCCGCTTACACCGTGTCCTAACTACACACGACGCCGCGACACGCGATAAAAGGTATATTTTACATGTTAATAAATCAGAGTTTTTGTCCTAACCATACGCGACGGCGACATGCGAAGTTTCTAATTTAGAAACGGTTCCTATTTCTGCGACGTCGCGGCTGACAGAATGAAGAAGTTACACTGGTTATGAGTACACATTATTTATTTTTAGTTAAAAATAGGTCACTGTGCCACAAGCCATAACGGATAATTTACCTCAGATTTTGAAAGCATTATAGTGTTCAAAATGAATTATGCAAAAATACGACTGTACTTCATAACAACGACAATAACTGGCAGATGCCACCAAATGTGTTAAAATAAATGAATTATTTGCTGGACTTAAGTGAAAAGGAAAGCCATTTAATGACCATAGCACATAGTTGACGTGAAAAAAGGAGTATTTTGCATATAAATATGCACATATAGCCTATACATATTTTTTCGATTTGTATCCCTGAAAGTGCCTGGCAGAAGCCTATATCTACTGTCTGTGTCATAAATGTGAACATAATATTATCTACTGTCTATGTGTCATAAATGTGAACATAAACTATATTTCATGAGGTGAAACATCACTGCCAGGAGCTACAGAATAGGGGAGCGCGGGGATAAAGGTAGGCCTAACGCGGGGTTAAATGTAACACGGACATTTTACATAGTTTGTCAGTATCTAGCCGGCTGTCTTTCCGCTCTTTTTCTCTTGCTGCCAGAAGACGGTCTCCCGCGAATTTGCGGAACGTTTTGATTATATTTCGTGAAGATAATGGACAAAGAGTGTTTTGACATCATGAAAGTAAATTTTTTCATCGTAGATTTTTTTCTGTTTCCGGGTTGGATGTATATGCGTCCAAATCTAACTTTATATTGCCTTAATCACTGTCTTGTTGGCTCAAACACGTACAGCACCGTTTTGAAACATGTCAGTAATTCCTAGCGACTGTTAGCTAGGTTTAAAATATGTAATACACAGCGGGGTTAGTTAACACAGTGTTCCAACTGCTGCCACAATGATAATCAAATGAAAACGGAGCCACACAACTTTTCAGGTTTGAGTATACATTTAACTTTGTTGGACTTTCACAAACAATGTTGTAATTTAAAATGTTTAAAATTTAGTGCACTATGAATGATAGCTTATTTATTTATTAAAAATATGGCCTGTTTTTAATGTAATAGCCTAAACCATTTAAATTTTTATTCTAAGCTCATTTGTATTATTATTAATGTTATTATTATTAATAATAATAATTGTACATGCAGCTGCCACACAAATCTAATTTAATTGCAATTACAATATTTATATGTTTATTTTATTTTATTTATTATTATTTATTGCAAAACCGTGCAGCCCTTTTCTACGTCTCTAGCTATGATATTGATCCATAACAAAAGGATGATTGGATGAGGAATTAAAAATTTTATTATTCACCATTTATTTTCTATAAGACCAGTGTTGGGGGTAACGAGTTACAAACGAGTTTGGGTAAGTAAAGTAACGCATTACACTGAAAATATTGGTAACTACACTACTTTACTATACTAAAGGAATGCGCTTTCCTGCGTTACCCAAGCCGTGTTTGCCTGTGTGGAGAGTTCCGTCTAGTGGTGCGTGCGCGCCGTTGCCATAGAGACCGATTTGAGTGAGAGAGAGAGAGAGAGAGGGAAGTGGAGAGAGAGAGACGGGTTTCAACAAATGGCAATATTCACATTACTTTCAGTTTATTGCTCGAAAGCACAAAAATATTTGAGTGAAATATAGGCTATAGTAAATCCTAAGATTATTATTTGTGACATTAGAACAAAATATGTGGATATAAAAACATGTATATAGGCTAGGCTAAAGAACTAAATGAACGATCTCTATTTTCTAATTTCACTAAACATTTCATCAAGTTTCGTGGACATTTTATCAAACATGGATCTTAGGCTCATTTTGTAAACATAAATAACTGATTTAGATGCGCAAACTGGGTGCCGTTGCGGAGATGTAGGCTCCATGTTCGGTGCAGGTTCGGCTTCTTGTCGTTCATCCTCGGATGCGGCATCGCGTGCGCTGTTTGCCGCGCGCACCTTTCCGCTCGTTCGGACGCGTCAAGTAAAAACAAGGCTCGAAAGTCTTGGAAAACGAAATGAACAGGATTGTTGCAGGGTTCATTGTAGAAGACATGCTTCCCCCGTCGACCATTAATTCCCCAGGTTTAGAAAAATACATTTTATATTAGGATTAAGAATTTTATGGGATAAAGTGACCTTTATTTTATTATTTTTCATTGACATCTTTTATTTTTTTTAATTATTATTATTACCATGAGTCGAATAAAAAGCTGGTTTTGTTCTCAGGAGAAGAGTTTTATTCTCCCAGCCTGTTATGAAACTTCTGTGATAAACACCATTTTAAAATTTTGAATTTTGAACCCCATTTTGTTTGTGAATTTTACAGTGCGGCATATTTATTTGTGCAGACAGGGATATTGTTCTTTCATGTCATTTTGTATACATTTTTACAATAAAGTGATGATAGGGCAAAAACTGATATGATGTTTGTCCATGTAGGCTACACGGTAAAAGAAACAGGAAAGTAAAGTAATAAGTAGTGAAGTTATTTTTCCAACGCAGTAACTAGTAAAGTAATCTCATTACAATTTACAGAAGTAACTAGTAACTAATTATTTTTTTTGAGTTACTACCCCAACACTGTATAAGACTATACCAATATTGGAACTATAGACATTTTATTCCTATAGACAATTTCCTCTTTGCTACTTGCCTCCTTAACAAGGCCTGGAGCTCACAGTGACACTGATCTTTATTTGAATTCATTGTTATTTTTTTTTGCACTTTGTCATATTTGCACTTCACTTTATTAGGTACCCCATGTGGGCTCATTTCTGTGTTATTATTTAGTATGTATCTTATGCTGTATGTTATATGTTTGCACCATCTAGCCTAAGTGAATTCCTTGTATGTAGAAACATTCAGGGCGAATAAACTCCCTATTCATTCATTCATTCATTTATTCCTTTTTTAATTTAAGAATTATGTTTAAGTTTAAAAACAGACAGAATGGTTTAGTCAAAAAAGAAAAAAATCATTCATAGTGCTATACTGCCCTCTTGTGTTCAAAATTAGGTAGAACTATTGGATCAATATCCACACATTAATACAGTTGGCAATACAGTATAATAGGTAGGATACAGTAGGATTAGGGCCTTAAAAATCGCTAACTTAAAAAGTGAAATTAACGGACGTGCACACAAGACCAGGCTTGGGAGGGTTACTTTAAAAATGTATTCTGATACAGTTACAAATTATTTCATAAAAAAAGGGTCCCACTTTATATTAAATGGCTTTAAGTACTATATACTTTTTCAAAAAGTAACTACAATCTGATTACTACTTTTTTTGATGTAACTCACTAGATTTTTGTATCCTGATTACATAATGCCGTTGCATGTATTCTGTTGCTCCCACAAGACATTAGTCTGAATATTTTCCTGTATGAACAAAAAGGAGTTTCCATTGTTTGCACACAAACACACATTCGATCGCGCCTCTCTAAACACAGTACAGATGTAGACCTGGATGTACACCTGACCTTTAAGAAGGTTGCTCACGCATACTTTGTGGTTAAAATGTGCCCTCAATGTGCACTTTTGCAGAGCCTTCACTGATGCAAGCTCTTCAGCACACTTCTTTTTGACAGTCAAAGCGGGGGTTATGTTTTTGCATGTCAAGTAGAATAACCCTAAAAGCACCAAGGTGGCGGTGCCACCGGATATATATATATATATATATATATATATATATATATATATATATATATATATATATATATATATATATATTTAGCTGCGAGCAGCGATTGCGGGCCAAAGCCGGCGGTACCGCCATCCCGGTGCCTTTAGGTAACTAAAGGCACCGGGGTTGCGGTGCCACCGGCTTGGGCCCGCAATCGCTGCTCGCAGCTATATTTAGGGCCCAAGCCCTGAAAGGGCGAAGGCCCTATTGTTTTCCTTGCGATTTTTTTTTTTTTTTTTTTTTTTTTTTTTTTTTTTTTTTTCTAACGACTATCCGGGCACTTTTGGGGCCCTTAACATGCTCAAAAACTCTTGAAACTTTGCACACTGGTCAGAACCCGCGGCCATCAGAGCCGGGCTGAAGCTGGTACCTGGGCGTGGCAGGGCGGCTCGTCAGCGCCCCCTGGAACAGGGTCTGAACACTTTGTCCATAAATCAAACACGCTTGCATGTAATAATATGAAACTCGGTACACATGTCAATCTCACCGTTTCATATATACATCGCGCTTTTACTTTTTACCCCAGCCCAACAGGAAGTCAGATATTTAAGGTTGTTTTTAAAACGCGTGCAATGGAATTTAATGTACTCCTCCTAGAGCATTCATCCGCATGGAACGAAACTCGGTCAGCCTGAAGTCAAGACATAGAGGATCAAAAATTGCGAGGGGATTTTTGATATCTCGAACGGTTTGGCTGTGGCGAGGAAACAAAATTATGGTGAGAAACGTGAAACAGGAAGTGTGTCCTAACTTCAGCATACATCAACCGATCTTGATGAAACTTCAGGAGTGTGTTCGCTGTAAGAGGACGATCACATGGATGTGACTATTGTGTGTCAAAGTTATAGCGCCACCAACTGGCAGCAGGAAGTGTGTCACTTTCAAAATGCTTTGAAATCACCCTCTTATTTTAACCCGATTTGCTTCAAACTTCATCTGTATAATGTAAACATACGGCAGATGTAGACCTGTGAATGGATTATTGATGTCTTTGAAACTGTTGCCGTGGCGACGCATCAAACTTTACCATTCTTTTAGGATGCTTTTGAGACCCTTAGCATGCTTCAAATTGCATGAAACTCCTCAGACACATCACATTTATTAGCCAGTAGACATGTGCAAAGTTTCAGAAACGGGCGTGGTGAGGGCTCAGTAGCGCCACCTTTTGACAAAAGTGGGGTTGTTAGTTTTATCTACAGTTACAAAAATCGGTATGTATATTATACTCCTCGAGCCGGACAACTTTCTAATTGACACTCATTACCTAGGACCCACAGAAAGTAAGATATGTTTGTTTGAATCTGGTCATGCTCCCTTTGAACCTACATCTCTGTCTCTGTCTGTGTGTGTGTTAGTAGGGGAGGGGCTTAACCATTTCACTGCTGTGTGTTTTTTCTGCTGTGTAATTTCTTAATACATTTCTTAAGCCTGGTATGTTTTAAATAAGTTTTTATTTTAATTTTTATAAGTGAAGGCATAATATAACCCGTTAAATTGTAGTGCATTGACAATAGTTTTATATAATTAGTTTATTAATTAAATTAACTTGGTCCATAAACTTGATCTGAAAATTGGTACACTTATAGATCTCATTAGCCCAAACAACTTTAAGCCAGCCCAACAGGAAGTCGGTTGTTTCGGTCTGTACTGTATGTGAATGTTTTGCAAAACCAGCCTTTACATTTTTATTTCCCCCCTCTTAAGTAATTTTTAATTATTCCCACACCAAATTTCTTCAAAATTATGAAAATATATTAAAGATACTAAATCAGGCATATGTACTGGCCATCGGGACTACCGGGAGATTCCCGGTGGGCCGCGGTCTGGTTTGGCCGGCGGCCCGGCGCGTTATGTATTTTGTTTTTAAATCATTATTAATTTTAAATATATTCTATCGTAAGTATTTGTTAAATCATCCAATTCCGGACTTATGCGTCTCTCTCATGAAGCCGCATGAAGCGGACGCGAGCTGAGAGACTGACAGGTCTGACTGTCTGACACTGGCCAATCGGAATCAAGAGCGGAGAAGCGGCCGCTCCCATAGGCAGTATAGTATCTCCCCGCCCTGTGGAGGCTTTCCGCCGGTCTCGTGAAGTTTCTCGCCGGTCTAGTCTCTGAGACCCCTACACCTGGTATTAAAATACGATCTGTATCCAGATAAGTTATCCGGATAATAAAAAAGAAATGTTAATGCAAGGTATTACGTTGTGATCGGATTGTGATCGATATGCCTGACCATCTGGAGGTAGTCTGGCTCGCATTGTGTTCGGATCTTTACGTGTAAACGCAATCTGGTTGTTGATATCACACATGTATATTTTACTCCTCCCAAAAATGCTAAAAAATAAACGAGTGAGAGCGTTTACAGGCTATGTTATAGTCAGAAATGACGGCGCTACTGCGACACGCATCACCGCCGCAGATGAGCAGCAGCTGAGCGTCAAACCAACGTGCAAACATCGCAAATAAAAGTGAAAGTAAGTCATAAACGCTTAATCATCTACACATTCATCTTCAAGTAAAGAAAGAAATGATCTCTTGACTCTTACCAGGGCTGTTGCCACTCTCTCTTATTGATATCTATTGATGAAATTAGCTGATGATCAATAAAATGCATGCTAATATCTGTAATAAACAACCGACAAAATTACTGTATGATGGTGTAAATAAAGAATCAGTCCAGCATCGCCATGTCAGTGTGTATTGATTCATCATTCCCAGCAAGCAATTTTACGTCCAAAAGACGTCTAATAGCCGTCAAAACATAGCCCAGACGTCTAGGCTAAATCAAGGCTAAATTTGGGCTGTCAGTGAAAATCTAATAGACGTCTAACCATAGCCCAAGAATAGACATCTAACCATAGCCCAAGAATAGACTATAGTCAACAATTAGACGGCTATTGAACGACTACATTTATACGTCTAATAGGCAGTGCATATGGGTCTAGGCTAAAACAAGGCTAAATTTGGGCTGTCAGTGAAAATCTAATAGACGTCTAAATGTTGCCCAAGAATAGACTAGTCATCAATTAGACAACTATTAAACGACTACATATACATGCAATAGACAACAAAATGGTTAAAAGATTCTTTTCACTCAAATATAACAGGTTCACATAAATAACAAGCCATTCCAAAAAAAATATATATATAAAAGGCTTTATTTAGCAAAAGAACAACATTACGTAACTTCAAAACATAAAAATTACCACACCAATATTAAAATTAAAAATATAAAATTATTTTAACATGAACAACTTAAGATAATAAAATAGAAAACTCTGTTGCTGCTGGGAAGTTGGTCATCACAGCATCTGCCAAATAAGAATAAAATAATTAGCACAAGAAAAGCATTGTTGAAAGTACATGTACGTTTTGTGTGTGTGTGTGTGTGTGTTCTTGTGTTCTGTTTAGGTTTTAATGCACATCGGAGCTATTTGCATTATTGATATACTGGCGGATACTTTTTAGATTTGCTTATTTTATATAGCCAATCATTTGTATTTTTATGCTGTATTATAAAATTAATTTGAAAGTTTCAAACTTGAATTAATGAAGGCATTTTGAATGAAACTTCATCTTACTTTGCTTGTACAATAACAAACATTATTCTACTCTATTAGCTTATGCTCTCCAACAAGCCAATGTTCAGACAAATTCAATTTTATAATTTATATCAATGATGGACTTTGTCAAAGACAAGAGATTTAGTGAGGAAATGCTATTTTTATATCACAATGATCTAAAGAAAAGAGCTAAATATAATTGTGGCTTTCATAACACTTTATAATAGATTGCATGTGTTTCATGTTTACAGCTTTGGATTCAGTAACGTTAGGCCTACACGTGCATGTACCATGACACACCCGCTAAAATGTCACGATTCCAACAACACATGATAACAAATAATTTATCTAAAAAATTAACACGTCAAAATGAAAACACATATGCTTAAAAGACAAAAGTGGGAATGTATTTTACCTGTTGTCGTCGACCGTCAGCTGAATGCAACTCTGCCTCGTTTAAAATATTTGAGAATGGTCGATCGCGTGACCGGTGATCTGTGCTATCAAGACTCGCGTTGTCAGCAGTCATGTCTCAGTAGGGCTGTTGCCATCTAGCGGTTGAGAAATGTAATTGCATTTTTATTTAATTTAAAATGAAAAACAGTCAAATAAAACCGTAGATTTTTAATTAATGTGTGACTGTGACAGCAAACATGAAGCTGCGTGGGTGAAAAACAAGAAAACAATTTTAAGATTTATTTTGGCAATAGCCTACTAATCGCTGGTCTAAATCAGGGCTATACGCCTTATTCACGGCAGCGCCATCTTTGATTTTTAATGAGAATGAAAGCGAGGCTGTGAGGGATAGACATACATCTCTTCAATGGGCTGTACTGTTATTTAATGTGTTTTTAGATTGCTCTGTTTATGAAACACGGGAAAAATATCTTTTCAAGAAATTTCAGTTGACAAAAAACTCCCGACAATGTAAGCTGTGAAAAAATCGTCAGTAATTTGAGCTTTATTCAGCTTTTTAGAGCGGATGCCATTGGAAACACGGTAAGTCTATCCCTCACAGCCTCACTCTCAAACCTGTCATGGCGCTGCTCTGAATAAGGTCTATAGCCAAGCCGTTAAACGTAGACCACTGATAGCCTCGATTTCGCCAGTGGGCTAAAAGCAGACTGCACATAGCCCATCCAATTCAGAGGATCGTGACTACAAATCGACTATGTCATGATATGACACTGGCACCTTGTAGATATGTTTACCAATGCGAACATGATGGGATATCAACTATCTCATGCGTTGCCTGCCCAACAATTCATTAAAACGACAATTAATCAGTTTCGACTAGAAGTGGGCTATAAATAGCCGGACAGACTATACGAGCTAGATCGCGTCACACAGCCTACACATAGAAAATGTCAAAGAAATCAAACCAAACACCTTGTAATCACAGTTGACTTTGCTTACATGATGGAATATAATACATTTTGCAAGTTATTTTGGAAAAAATACATTTAGCCATGATTCAATGTTATTTTGGCTAGAAGTGGGTTACACATAGCCGGACTATATCGGGTCTCTATTTAACCTAGACGGTGAAATGATGGCTATTGCTTGCTGGGTTGTCTCTTCATAGTTTGCAAGAGACATTTAATAAACTGAGCGTATTTGATAAACTGAGCGTAGCCTATTCATCTATCAATATAGGCTAACCTCATTCTTTTTAATGAACGGAAGAACGCGTATCGACCACCGTTACAGTACAATATGCACGTATGTCCATTTAAACTCGATTTTGGGTCAAATATGGATTATATCATGACACTGGCAAGAATATGGTTACATTTAAAGATGTTGTGCCAAGCATGAGAATGCTACGTTCAGCTGCTTTTGAAATAACATGTTTTTTTCCACTTCCTGAAAAGTAACCGTTTTGGACATACGTGAGTTTCATCGGGCAGCGACGATATATTAAAGATACTAAATCAGGCATGTACTGGCCATCGGGACTACCGGGAGATTCCCGGTGGGCCGCGGTCTGGTTGGGCCGGCGGCCCGGCGCGTTATGTATTTTGTTTTTAAATCATTATTAATTGTAAATATATTCTATCGTAAGTATATTGTTAAATTGTCCAATTCCGGACTTATGCGTCTCTCTCATGAAGCCGCATGAAGCTGACGCGAGCTGAGAGACTGACAGGTCTGACTGTCTGACACTGGCCAATCGGAATCAAGTTCAGATTCTAGACCTGAGAAGCGGCCGCTTACACCGTGTCCTAACTACACACGACGCCGCGACACGCGATAAAAGGTATCTTTTCCATGTAAATCAGAGTTTTTGTCCTAACCAGACGCGACGGCGACATGCGAAGTTTCTAATTTAGAAACGTTCCTATTTCTGCGACGTCGCGGCTGACAGAATGAAGAAATTACACTGGTTATGAGTAGCTACACATTATTTATTTTTAGTTAAAAATAGGTCACTGTGCCACAAGCCATAACGGATAATTTACCTCAGATTTTGAAAGCATGTAATATTATCGTGTTCAAAATGAATTCTATGCAAACATACGACTGTATTTCATAACAACGCTAACTTGAGGCAGATGCCACCAAATGTGTTAAAATAAATGAATTATTTGCTGGACTTAAGTGAAAAGGATAGCCATTTAATGACCATAGCACATAGTTGATGTGAAAAAGGAGTATTTTGCATATAAATATGCACATAAATACATATTTTTTCAATTTGTATCCCTGAAAGTGCCTGGCAGAAGCCTATACTGTCTGTGTCATAAATGTGAACATAATATTATCTACCGTCTGTGTCATAAATGTGAACATAATATTGTAACAGAATATTCTTATGCTATATTATATAAACTATATTTCATGAGGTGAAACATCACTGCCAGGAGCTACAGAATATATATTTCTGTAGGTCCTCACCGTGATGTTGCACTTCATGAAATATATGTAGTATAGCCTAAGAATATTCTATTAGAATATTAAGTGACACATAAACAAGCTCTTCAGCACACTTCTTTTTGACAGTCAAAGCGGGGGTTATGTTTTTGCACGTCATGTAGAATAACCCTAAAAGCACCAAGGTGGCGGTGCCACCGGCTTTATATATATATCTATATATATATATATATATATATATATAAATATAGCTGCGAGCAGCGATTGCGGGCCCAAGCCGGCGGTACCGCCATCCCGGTGCCTTTAGGTAACTAAAGGCACCGGGGTTGCGGTGCCACCGGCTTGGGCCCGCAATCGCTGCTCGCAGCTATATTTATTATTAGGGCCCAAGCCCTGAAAGGGCGAAGGCCCTATTGTTTTCCTTAGGATTATTTATTTTTTTTTTTTTTATTTTTTTTTTTTTTTCTAACGACTATCCGGGCACTTTTGGGGCCCTTAACATGCTCAAAAACTCTTGAAACTTTGCACACGGGTCAGAACCCGCGGCCATCAGAGCCAGGCTGAAGCTGGTACCCGGGCGTGGCAGGGCGGCTCGTCAGCGCCCCCTGGAACAGGGTCTGAACACTTTGTCCATAAATCAAACACGCTTGCATGTAATAATATGAAACTCGGTACACATGTCGATCTCATCGTTTCATATATTCATCGCACTTTTACTTTTTACCCCAGCCCAACAGGAAGTCAGATATTTACGTTTTTTTTTAAATGCTTGCAATGGAATTTAATGTACTCCTCCTAGAGCATTCATCCGCATGGAACGAAACTCGGTCAGCTTGAAGTCAAGACATAGACGATCAAAAATTGCGAGGGGATTTTTGATATCTCGAACGGTTTGGCTGTGGCGAGGAAACAAAATTATGGTGAGAAACGTGAAACAGGAAGTGTGTCCTAACTTCAGCATACATTAACTGATCTTGATGAAACTTCAGGAGTGTGTTCGCCGTAAGAGGACGATCACATGGATGTGACTATTGTGTGTCAAAGTTATAGCGCCACCAACTGGCAGCAGGAAGTGTGTCACTTTCAAAATGCTTTGAAATCACCCTCTTATTTTAACCCGATTTGCTTCAAACTTCATCTGTATAATGTAAACATACGGCAGATGTAGACCTGTGAATGGATTCTTAATATCTTTGAAACTGTTGCCGTGGTGACGCATCAAACTTTACCATTCTTTTAGGATGCTTTTGAGACCCTTAGCATGCTTCAAATTGCATGAAACTCCTCAGACACATCACATTTATTAGCCAGTAGACATGTGCAAAGTTTCAGAAACGGGCGTGGTGAGGGCTCAGTAGCGCCACCTTTTGACAAAAGTTGGGTTGTTAGTTTTATCTACAGTTACAAAAATCAGTATGTATATTGTACTCCTCGAGCCGGACAACTTTCTAATTGACACTCTTTAACTAGGACCCACAGAAAGTAAGATATGTTTGTTTGAATCTGGTCATGCTCCCTTTGAGCCTACATCTCTGTCTCTCTCTGTGTGTGTGTTAGTAGGGGGAGGGGCTTAACTTAACCATTTCAGTGCTGTGTGTTTTTTTCTGCTGTGTAATTTCTTAATACATTTCTTAAGCCTGGTATGTTTTAAATAAGTTTTTATTTTAATTTTTATAAGTGAATGCATAATATAACCAGTTAAATTGTAGTGCATTGACAATAGTTTTATATAATTAGTTTATTAATTAAATTAACTTGGTCCATAAACTTGGTCCAGCTGCGAGACTGACAGGTCTGACTGTCTGACACTGGCCAATCGGAATCAAGAGCAGAGAAGCGGCCGCTCCCATAGGCAGTATAGTATCTCCCCGCCCTGTGGAGGCATTCCGCAGGTCTCGTGAAGTTTCTCGCCGGTCTCGTCTCTGAGACCCCTACACCTGGTATTAAAATGCGATCTGTATCCAGATAAGTTATCCGGATAATAAAAAAGAAATATCAATGCAAGGTATTACGTTGTGATCGGATTGTGATCGATTTGCCTGACCATCTGGAGGTAGTCTGGCTCGCATTGTGTTCGGATCTTTACGTGTAAACGCAATCTGGTTGTTGATATCACACATGTATATTTTACTCCTCCCAAAAATGCTAAAAAATAAACGAGTGAGAGCGTTTACAGGCTGTTATAGTCAGACATGTCGGCGCTACTGCGACACGCATCACCACCGCAGATAAGCAGCAGCTGAGCGTCAAACCAACGTGCAAACATCGCAAATAAAAGTGAAAGTAAGTCAGAGACGCTTAATCATCTACACAATCATCTTCAAGTAAAGAAAGAAATGATCTCTTGACTCTTACAAGGGCTGTTGCCACTCTCTCTTATTGATGTCTATTGATGAAATTAGCTGATGATCAATAAAATGCATGCTAATATCTGTAATAAACAACCGACAAAATTACTGTATGATGGTGTAAATAAAGAATCAGTCCAGCATCGCCATGTCAGTGTGTATTGATTCATCATTGTCTCTTCATAGTTTGCAAGAGACATTTAATAAACTGAGCGTATTTGATAAACTGAGCGTAGCCTATTCATCTGTCAATATACGCGTATCGACTACCGTTACAGTACAATATGTCCTAACTACACACGACGCCGCGACACGCGATAAAAGGTATCTTTTCCATGTAAATCAGAGTTTTTGTCCTAACCAGACGCGACGGCGACATGCGAAGTTTTTTCTAATTTAGAAACGGTTCCTATTTCTGCGATGTCGCGGCTGACAGAATGAAGAAATTACACTGGTTATGAGTACACATTATTTATTTTTAGTTAAAAATAGGTCACTGTGCCACAAGCCATAACGGATAATTTACCTCAGATTTTGAAAGCATGTAATATTATAGTGTTCAAAATGAATTCTATGCAAACATACGACTGTATTTCATAACAACGACAATAACTTGAGGCAGATGCCACCAAATGTGTTAAAATAAATGAATTATTTGCTGGACTTAAGTGAAAAGGATAGCCATTTAACACCAGAACTCCCAAGGCGGTCATTTTGACCGTTTTTAAAATTTACAGTGTAATAACTTATTTGTTAAAATAAAATCAATGTGGCTGTAGGACTCTGACTTTTCCTAAATATGTGTATATTTTATTCTGGCACTGTTATTTTATTACAATCACAAAACACAAAACAGTTGCGTCCTATTTCTACCTAGAATGGCCATGGCGGTCATTTTGACCGCACGCATTATAAATATCATAAGTCCGCTATATTTCCCGCGATCAACACGCACATATTGTAGAAGTGCACAAATGAGCAAGTTTCGCGTCCATCACGCAACTGGCAAGCGAATTTCGCTCCGACAACATGAAATCAAAAGCCACTCAACTGGTGCGAGAGTCGGGTAGGCGGTCCGGGACGAAGATGATGAAGGCAGTGCCAAGTAAGGAGAAACTGCAAAAATTAAATCAAGGAGTCATGTGCCAAATGTCACAAAGTAGTGTGAGGGACTGAAGCTGCACGCGAAGCGGTGTTTTCCTATGTGTGTGTGCGTAACGTCAGTGAATGAATAGGGGGGTTTCCACCGTTCAAATGAGCCCACATCTTTATTATCATCTATCTTAACATTGTATATCTATTTATTTTTAGATTTCACATTGATTGTATTTGTATAACAGGGCTGTAGGCTACTGTATGAAGCTTTGACGTTTCCTAGATTTTTTGCATGTCTATTCACGTGGAGAGTGCGGTGAAAAAAATATTTTTGACGCAAAACTTTCCTCGGCAGCACCTGTCGGGAAATATTTTTGTATTGGCTTTATAATATGATATAATATTTTGCTTGTTTTAAGGGCGATGGCATTATAACATGACAACAGGAATTATAAGTGTCACTGGAAAACTTAAAGAGAAAGGTTCAAATGCAGATATGACATGACGAAAATGACGTTCAGTACAGCCAAATGAACGTTAAAGTTTGAACGGTCAGAATGACCGCTATGGTCGTTGTAGTAGTTATGGAATTCCGGTAGTTCTAGTGTTAATGACCATAGCACATAGTTGATGTGAAAAAAGGAGTATTTTGCATATAAATATGCACATAAATACATATTTTTTCAATTTGTCTCCCTGAAAGTGCCTGGCAGAAGCCTATACTGTCTGTGTCATAAATGTGAACATAATATTATCTACTGTCTGTGTCATAAATGTGAACATAATATTGTAACAGAATATTCTTATGCTATATATTATATAAACTATATTTCATGAGGTGAAACATCACTGCCAGGAGCTACAGAATATATATTTCTGTAGGTCCTCACCGTGATGTTGCACTTCATGAAATATATGTAGCCTAAGAATATTCTATTAAAATATTAAGTGGCACATAAATTCAGACCAGTTATTTACAATAAAGCCTTATAAAATCATTTCCATTCCCTTTGTTTATTATTTTAATAGTTTTTTCTTGGTTTTGATAGTAAATAAAATCTAATCAGTAATTTTACATGCAGATTAATGCACGTATAGATTAATGCACGTGTGTGTGTGTTTGCATAGTGGGCCGGTCTGGATGAAGTGTCCAGGGCTGATTTTTTGTCCCAGTCCAGCCCTGAATGGCAATATTCACATTACTTTCAGTTTATTGCTCGAAAGTACAAAAATATTTGAGTGAAATGTAGGCTATAGTAAACCCTAAGATTATTATTTGTGACATTAGAACAAAATATGTGGATATAAAAACATGTATATAGTCTAAAGAACTAAATGAACGATCTCTATTTTCTAATTTCACGACGTCCACACAAGACCAGGCTTGGGAGGGTTACTTTAAAAAATGTATTCCGATACAGTTACAAATTATTTCATAAAAAAGGATCCCACTTTATATTAATTGGCTTTAAGTACTTTATACTTTTTCAAAAAGTAACTACAATCTGATTACTTTTTTTGATGTAACTCACTGTAATAATATACAGTTACTGGATTTTTGTTTCCTGATTACATAATGCTGTTACATGTATTCTGTTGCTCCCACAAGACATTAGTCTGAATATTTTCCTGTATGAACAAAATGGAGTTTCCATTGTTCACACACAAACACACACAGAGTTCGATCACGCCTCTCTTGTGACTGTGTGCGTGTCATGTGTTCTAGGCTGTGTGCATGCACTTCTGAAGCTGCTCAGAAAATAATAAAATGCCATGCAGAGGACTAATGCAAAATGTGTGGGAAAATCCATTTGATTGTAGTTTAAGTGAGAAATAATTTCAGTGCTCTGGTCAATAGCTGTAGAGTGAAAACTGGTGAGTGCAGTATGCTTTCACAGAAAGAGAATGATGTGAGCACGTACGATTGGCAGTGAATCTTTTAAGCGGACAAAATAGCTCAATAAGAGTAACAAAATACATGTGGAAAAAATCACATCGTAATGTTTTAAAGAAGAGTGGTTTGATTAAAGTGGTGTAAATATACCCGATCCGGCAAAGATGGCAGTATCGGAGCTGATAACGATCCTGAGTATCGGATCGGCGCATCCCTACATACTATAATGTAAACACAGTACAGATGTAGACCTTGATGTACACCTGACCTTTCAGAAGGTTGCTCATGCATACTTTGTGGTTAAAATGTGCCCTCGATCCGCACTTTTGCAGAGCCTTCACTGCTGCAAGCTCTTCAGCACACTTCTTTTTGACAGTCAAAGCGGGGGTTACGTTTTTGCACGTCATGTAGAATAACCCTAAAAGCACCAAGGGTGCGGTGCCACCGGCTTTATATATATATATATATATATATAAATATATATATATATAAATATAGCTGCGAGCAGCGATTGCGGGCCAAAGCCGGCGGTACCGCCATCCCGGTGCCTTTAGGTAACTAAAGGCACCGGGGTGGCGGTGCCACCGGCTTGGGCCCGCAATCGCTGCTCGCAGCTATATTTAGGGCCCAAGCCCTGAAAGGGCGAAGGCCCTATTGTTTTCCTTAGGATTATTATTATTATTATTTTTTTTTTTTTTTTTTTTCTAACGACTATCCGGGCACTTTTGGGGCCCTTAACATGCTCAAAAACTCTTGAAACTTTGCACACAGGTCAGAACCTGCGGCCATCAGAGCCGGGCTGAAGCTGGTACCCGGGCGTGGCAGGGCGGCTCGTCAGCGCCCCCTGGAACAGGGTCTGAACACTTTGTCCATAAATCAAACACGCTTGCATGTAATAATATGAAACTCGGTACACATGTCAATCTCATCGTTTCATATATTCATCGCACTTTTACTTTTTACCCCAGCCCAACAGGAAGTCAGATATTTACGGTTGTTTTTAAAATGCTTGCAATGGAATTTAATGTACTCCTCCTAGAGCATTCATCCGCATGGAACGAAACTCGGTCAGCCTGAAGTCAAGACATAGACGATCAAAAATTGCGAGGGGATTTTTGATATCTCGAACGGTTTGGCTGTGGCGAGGAAACAAAATTATGGTGAGAAACGTGAAACAGGAAGTGTGTCCTAACTTCAGCATACATTAACTGATCTTGATGAAACTTCAGGAGTGTGTTTGCCGTAAGAGGACGATCACATGGATGTGACTATTGTGTGTCAAAGTTATAGCGCCACCAACTGGCAGCAGGAAGTGTGTCAATTTCAAAATGCTTTGAAATCACCCTCTTATTTTAACCCGATTTGCTTCAAACTTCATCTGTATAATGTAAACATACGGCAGATGTAGACCTGTGAATGGATTCTTAATATCTTTGAAACTGTTGCCGTGGTGACGCATCAAACTTTACCATTCTTTTAGGATGCTTTTGAGACCCTTAGCATGCTTCAAATTGCATGAAACTCCTCAGACACATCACATTTATTAGCCAGTAGACATGTGCAAAGTTTCAGAAACGGGCGTGGTGAGGGCTCAGTAGCGCCACCTTTTGACAAAAGTTGGGTTGTTAGTTTTATCTACAGTTACAAAAATCAGTATGTATATTGTACTCCTCGAGCCGGACAACTTTCTAATTGACACTCTTTAACTAGGACCCACAGAAAGTAAGATATGTTTGTTTGAATCTGGTCATGCTCCCTTTGAGCCTACATCTCTGTCTCTCTCTGTGTGTGTGTTAGTAGGGGGAGGGGCTTAACTTAACCATTTCAGTGCTGTGTGTTTTTTTCTGCTGTGTAATTTCTTAATACATTTCTTAAGCCTGGTATGTTTTAAATAAGTTTTTATTTTAATTTTTATAAGTGAAGGCATAATATAACCAGTTAAATTGTAGTGCATTGACAATAGTTTTATATAATTAGTTTATTAATTAAATTAACTTGGTCCATAAACTTGGTCCAGCTGCGAGACTGACAGGTCTGACTGTCTGACACTGGCCAATCGGAATCAAGAGCGGAGAAGCGGCCGCTCCCATAGGCAGTATAGTATCTCCCCGCCCTGTGGAGGCATTCCGCCGGTCTCGTGAAGTTTCTCGCCGGTCTCGTCTCTGAGACGCCTACACCTGGTATTAAAATGCGATCTATATCCAGATAAGTTATCCGGACAATAAAAAAGAAATATCAATGCAAGGTATTACGTTGTGATCGGATTGTGATCGATTTGCCTGACCATCTGGAGGTAGTCTGGCTCGCATTGTGTTCGGATCTTTACGTGTAAACGCAATCTGGTTGTTGATATCACACATGTATATTTTACTCCTCCCAAAAATGCTAAAAAATAAACGAGTGAGAGCGTTTACAGGCTGTTATAGTCAGACATGACGGCGCTACTGCGACACGCATCACCACCGCAGATAAGCAGCAGCTGAGCGTCAAACCAACGTGCAAACATCGCAAATAAAAGTGAAAGTAAGTCAGAGACGCGTAATCATCTACACAATCGTCTTCAAGTAAAGAAAGAAATGATCTCTTGACTCTTACAAGGGCTGTTGCCACTCTCTCTTATTGATGTCTATTGATGAAATTAGCTGATGATCAATAAAATGCATGCTAATATCTGTAATAAACAACCGACAAAATTACTGTATGATGGTGTAAATAAAGAATCAGTCCAGCATCGCCATGTCAGTGTGTATTGATTCATCATTGTCTCTTCATAGTTTGCAAGAGACATTTAATAAACTGAGCGTATTTGATAAACTGAGCGTAGCCTATTCATCTGTCAATATAACCTCATTCTTTTTAATGATCAGAAGAACGCGTATCGACTACCGTTACAGTACAATATGTCCTAACTACACACGACGCCGCGACACGCGATAAAAGGTATCTTTTCCATGTAAATCAGAGTTTTTGTCCTAACCAGACGCGACGGCGACATGCGAAGTTTCTAATTTAGAAACGGTTCCTATTTCTGCGATGTCGCGGCTGACAGAATGAAGAAATTACACTGGTTATGAGTAGGCTACACATTATTTATTTTTAGTTAAAAATAGGTCACTGTGCCACAAGCCATAACGGATAATTTACCTCAGATTTTGAAAGCATTATAGTGTTCAAAATGAATTATGCAAACATACGACTGTATTTCATAACAACGACAATAACTTGAGGCAGATGCCACCAAATGTGTTAAAATAAATGAATTATTTGCTGGACTTAAGTGAAAAGGATAGCCATTTAACACTAGAACTCCCAAGGCGGTCATTTTGACCGTTTTTAAAAATTACAGTGTAATAACTTTGTTAAAATAAAATCAATGTGGCTGTAGGACTCTGACTTTTCCTAAATATGTGTATATTTTATTCTGGCACTGTTATTTTATTACAATCACAAAACACAAAACAGTTGCGTCCTATTTCTAGAATGGCCATGGCGGTCATTTTGACCGCACGCATTATAAATATCATAAGTCCGCTATATTTCCCGCGATCAACACGCACATATTGTAGAAGTGCACAAATGAGCAAGTTTCGCGTCCATCACGCAACTGGCAAGCGAATTTCGCTCCGACAACATGAAATCAAAAGCCACTCAACTGGTGCGAGAGTCGGGTAGGCGGTCCGGGACGAAGATGATGAAGGCAGTGCCAAGTAAGGAGAAACTGCAAAAATTAAATCAAGGAGTAATGTGCCAAATGTCACAAAGTAGTGTGAGGGACTGAAGCTGCACGCGAAGCGGTGTTTTCCTATGTGTGTGTGCGTAACGTCAGTGAATGAAGCGGGGGGTTTCCACCGTTCAAATGAGCCCACATCTTTATTATCATCTATCGTAACATTGTAGATCTATTTATTTTTAGATTTCACATTGATTGTATTTGTATAACAGGGCTGTAGGCTACTGTATGAAGCTTTGACGTTTCCTAGATTTTTTGCATGTCTATTCACGTGGAGAGTGCGGTGAAAAAATATTTTTGACGCAAAACTTTCCTCGGCAGCACCTGTCGGGAAATATCTTTGTATTGGCTTTATAATATGATATAATATTTTGCTTGTTTTAAGGGCGATGGCATTATAACATGACAACAGGAATTATAAGTGTCACTGGAAAACTTAAAGAGAAAGGTTCAAATGCAGATATGACATGACGAAAATGACGTTCAGTACAGCCAAATGAACGTTAAAGTTTGAACGGTCAGAATGACCGCTATGGTCGTTGTAGTAGTTATGGAATTCCGGTAGTTCTAGTGTTAATGACCATAGCACATAGTTGATGTGAAAAAAGGAGTATTTTGCATATAAATATGCACATAAATACATATTTTTTCAATTTGTCTCCCTGAAAGTGCCTGGCAGAAGCCTATACTGTCTGTGTCATAAATGTGAACATAATATTATCTACTGTCTGTGTCATAAATGTGAACATAATATTGTAACAGAATATTCTTATGCTATATTATATAAACTATATTTCATGAGGTGAAACATCACTGCCAGGAGCTACAGAATATATATTTCTGTAGGTCCTCACCGTGATGTTGCACTTCATGAAATATATGTAGTATAGCCTAAGAATATTCTATTAAAATATTAAGTGGCACATAAATTCAGACCAGTTATTTACAATAAAGCCTTATAAAATCATTTCCATTCCCTTTGTTTATTATTTTAATAGTTTTTTCTTGGTTTTGATAGTAAATAAAATCTAATCAGTAATTTTACATGCAGATTAATGCATGTATAGATTAATGCACGTGTGTGTGTGTTTGCATAGTGGGCCGGTCTGGATGAAGTGTCCAGGGCTGATTTTTTGTCCCAGTCCAGCCCTGAATGGCAATATTCACATTACTTTCAGTTTATTGCTCGAAAGTACAAAAATATTTGAGTGAAATGTAGGCTATAGTAAACCCTAAGATTATTATTTGTGACATTAGAACAAAATATGTGGATATAAAAACATGTATATAGGCTAAAGAACTAAATGAACGATCTCTATTTTCTAATTTCACGACGTCCACACAAGACCAGGCTTGGGAGGGTTACTTTAAAAAATGTATTCCGATACAGTTACAAATTATTTCATAAAAAAGGGTCCCACTTTATATTAATTGGCTTTAAGTACTTTATACTTTTTCAAAAAGTAACTACAATCTGATTACTTTTTTTGATGTAACTCACTGTAATAATATACAGTTACTGGATTTTTGTTTCCTGATTACATAATGCTGTTACATGTATTCTGTTGCTCCCACAAGACATTAGTCTGAATATTTTCCTGTATGAACAAAATGGAGTTTCCATTGTTCACACACAAACACACACAGAGTTCGATCGCGCCTCTCTCGTGACTGTGTGTGCGTGTCATGTGTTCTAGGCTGTGTGCATGCACTTCTGAAGCTGCTCAGAAAATAATAAAATGCCATGCAGAGGACTAATGCAAAATGTGTGGGAAAATCCATTTGATTGTAGTTTAAGTGAGAAATAATTTCAGTGCTCTGGTCAATAGCTGTAGAGTGAAAACTGGTGAATGCAGTATACAGCTTTCACAGAAAGAGAATGATGTGAGCACGTACGATTGGCAGTGAATCTTTTATGCGGACAAAATAGCTCAATAAGAGTAACAAAATACATGTGGAAAAAATCACATCGTAATGTTTTAAAGAAGAGTGGTTTGATTAAAGTGGTGTAAATATACCCGATGCGGCAAAGATGGCAGTATCGGAGCTGATAACGATCCTGAGTATCGGATCGGCGCATCCCTACATACTATAATGTAAACACAGTACAGATGTAGACCTTGATGTACACCTGACCTTTCAGAAGGTTGCTCATGCATACTTTGTTAAAATGTGCCCTCGATCCGCACTTTTGCAGAGCCTTCACTGCTGCAAGCTCTTCAGCACACTTCTTTTTGACAGTCAAAGCGGGGGTTACGTTTTTGCACGTCATGTAGAATAACCCTAAAAGCACCAAGGGTGCGGTGCCACCGGCTTTATATATATATATATATATATATATATATATATATATATATATATATATATATATATATATAAATATATATAAATATAGCTGCGAGCAGCGATTGCGGGCCAAAGCCGGCGGTACCGCCATCCCGGTGCCTTTAGGTAACTAAAGGCACCGGGGTTGCGGTGCCACCGGCTTGGGCCCGCAATCGCTGCTCGCAGCTATATTTATATATATATATTTATTATTTATTTTTTTTTTCTAACGACTATCCGGGCACTTTTGGGGCCCTTAACATGCTCAAAAACTCTTGAAACTTTGCACACAGGTCAGAACCCGCGGCCATCAGAGCCGGGCTGAAGCTGGTACCCGGGCGCGGCAGGGCGGCTCGTCAGCGCCCCCTGGAACAGGGTCTGAACACTTTGTCCATAAATCAAACACGCTTGCATGTAATAATATGAAACTCGGTACACATGTCAATCTCATCGTTTCATATATTCATCGCACTTTTACTTTTTACCCCAGCCCAACAGGAAGTGAGATATTTACAGTTGTTTTTAAAACGCTTGCAATGGAATTTAATGTACTCCTCCTAGAGCATTCATCCGCATGGAACGAAACTCGGTCAGCCTGAAGTCAAGACATAGACGATCAAAAATTGCGAGGGGATTTTTGATATCTCGAACGGTTTGGCTGTGGCGAGGAAACAAAATTATGGTGAGAAACGTGAAACAGGAAGTGTGTCCTAACTTCAGCATACATTAACCGATCTTGATGAAACTTCAGGAGTGTGTTCGCCGTAAGAGGACGATCACATGGATGTGACTATTGTGTGTCAAAGTTATAGTGCCACCAACTGGCAGCAGGAAGTGTGTCACTTTCAAAATGCTTTGAAATCACCCTCTTATTTTAACCCGATTTGCTTCAAACTTCATCTGTATAATGTAAACATACGGCAGATGTAGACCTGTGAATGGATTCTTAATATCTTTGAAACTGTTGCCGTGGTGACGCATCAAACTTTACCATTCTTTTAGGATGCTTTTGAGACCCTTAGCATGCTTCAAATTGCATGAAACTCCTCAGACACATCACATTTATTAGCCAGTAGACATGTGCAAAGTTTCAGAAACGGGCGTGGTGAGGGCTCAGTAGCGCCACCTTTTGACAAAAGTTGGGTTGTTAGTTTTATCTACAGTTACAAAAATCAGTATGTATATTGTACTCCTCGAGCCGGACAACTTTCTAATTGACACTCTTTAACTAGGACCCACAGAAAGTAAGATATGTTTGTTTGAATCTGGTCATGCTCCCTTTGAGCCTACATCTCTGTCTCTCTCTGTGTGTGTGTTAGTAGGGGGAGGGGCTTAACTTAACCATTTCAGTGCTGTGTGTTTTTTTCTGCTGTGTAATTTCTTAATACATTTCTTAAGCCTGGTATGTTTTAAATAAGTTTTTATTTTAATTTTTATAAGTGAAGGCATAATATAACCAGTTAAATTGTAGTGCATTGACAATAGTTTTATATAATTAGTTTATTAATTAAATTAACTTGGTCCATAAACTTGGTCCAGCTGCGAGACTGACAGGTCTGACTGTCTGACACTGGCCAATCGGAATCAAGAGCGGAGAAGCGGCCGCTCCCATAGGCAGTATAGTATCTCCCCGCCCTGTGGAGGCATTCCGTCTCGTGAAGTTTCTCGCCGGTCTCGTCTCTGAGACCCCTACACCTGGTATTAAAATGCGATCTGTATCCAGATAAGTTATCCGGATAATAAAAAAGAAATATCAATGCAAGGTATTACGTTGTGATCGGATTGTGATCGATTTGCCTGACCATCTGGAGGTAGTCTGGCTCGCATTGTGTTCGGATCTTTACGTGTAAACGCAATCTGGTTGTTGATATCACACATGTATATTTTACTCCTCCCAAAAATGTTAAAAAATAAACGAGTGAGAGCGTTTACAGGCTGTTATAGTCAAACATGACGGCGCTACTGCGACACGCATCACCGCCGCAGATGAGCAGCAGCTGAGCGTCAAACCAACGTGCAAACATCGCAAATAAAAGTGAAAGTAAGTCAGAGACGCTTAATCATCTACACAATCATCTTCAAGTAAAGAAAGAAATGATCTCTTGACTCTTACAAGGGCTGTTGCCACTCTCTCTTATTGATGTCTATTGATGAAATTAGCTGATGATCAATAAAATGCATGCTAATATCTGTAATAAACAACCGACAAAATTACTGTATGATGGTGTAAATAAAGAATCAGTCCAGCATCGCCATGTCAGTGTGTATTGATTCATCATTGTCTCTTCATAGTTTGCAAGAGACATTTAATAAACTGAGCGTATTTGATAAACTGAGCGTAGCCTATTCATCTGTCAATATAACCTCATTCTTTTTAATGATCAGAAGAACGCGTATCGACTACCGTTACAGTACAATATGTCCTAACTACACATGACGCCGCGACACGCGATAAAAGGTATCTTTTCCATGTAAATCAGAGTTTTTGTCCTAACCAGACGCGACGGCGACATGCGAAGTTTCTAATTTAGAAACGGTTCCTATTTCTGCGATGTCGCGGCTGACAGAATGAAGAAATTACACTGGTTATGAGTACACATTATTTATTTTTAGTTAAAAATAGGTCACTGTGCCACAAGCCATAACGGATAATTTACCTCAGATTTTGAAAGCATGTAATATTATAGTGTTCAAAATGAATTCTATGCAAACATACGACTGTATTTCATAACAACGACAATAACTTGAGGCAGATGCCACCAAATGTGTTAAAATAAATGAATTATTTGCTGGACTTAAGTGAAAAGGATAGCCATTTAATGACCATAGCACATAGTTGATGTGAAAAAAGGAGTATTTTGCATATAAATATGCACATAAATACATATTTTTTCAATTTGTCTCCCTGAAAGTGCCTGGCAGAAGCCTATACTGTCTGTGTCATAAATGTGAACATAATATTATCTACTGTCTGTGTCATAAATGTGAACATAATATTGTAACAGAATATTCTTATGCTATATTATATAAACTATATTTCATGAGGTGAAACATCACTGCCAGGAGCTACAGAATATATATTTCTGTAGGTCCTCACCGTGATGTTGCACTTCATGAAATATATGTAGTATAGCCTAAGAATATTCTATTAAAATATTAAGTGGCACATAAATTCAGACCAGTTATTTACAATAAAGCCTTATAAAATCATTTCCATTCCCTTTGTTTATTATTTTAATAGTTTTTTCTTGGTTTTGATAGTAAATGAAATCTAATCAGTAATTTTACATGCAGATTAATGCACGTATAGATTAATGCACGTGTGTGTGTGTTTGCATAGTGGGCCGGTCTGGATGAAGTGTCCAGGGCTGATTTTTTGTCCCAGTCCAGCCCTGAATGGCAATATTCACATTACTTTCAGTTTATTGCTCGAAAGTACAAAAATATTTGAGTGAAATGTAGGCTATAGTAAACCCTAAGATTATTATTTGTGACATTAGAACAAAATATGTGGATATAAAAACATGTATATAGGCTAAAGAACTAAATGAACGATCTCTATTTTCTAATTTCACGACGTCCACACAAGACCAGGCTTGGGAGGGTTACTTTAAAAAATGTATTCCGATACAGTTACAAATTATTTCATAAAAAAGGGTCCCACTTTATATTAATTGGCTTTAAGTACTTTATACTTTTTCAAAAAGTAACTACAATCTGATTACTTTTTTTGATGTAACTCACTGTAATAATATACAGTTACTGGATTTTTGTTTCCTGATTACATAATGCTGTTACATGTATTCTGTTGCTCCCACAAGACATTAGTCTGAATATTTTCCTGTATGAACAAAATGGAGTTTCCATTGTTCACACATAAACACACACAGAGTTCGATCGCGCCTCTCTCGTGACTGTGTGTGCGTGTCATGTGTTCTAGGCTGTGTGCATGCACTTCTGAAGCTGCTCAGAAAATAATAAAATGCCATGCAGAGGACTAATGCAAAATGTGTGGGAAAATCCATTTGATTGTAGTTTAAGTGAGAAATAATTTCAGTGCTCTGGTCAATAGCTGTAGAGTGAAAACTGGTGAATGCAGTATACAGCTTTCACAGAAAGAGAATGATGTGAGCACGTACGATTGGCAGTGAATCTTTTAAGCGGACAAAATAGCTCAATAAGAGTAACAAAATACATGTGGAAAAAATCACATCGTAATGTTTTAAAGAAGAGTGGTTTGATTAAAGTGGTGTAAATACCCGATCCGGCAAAGATGGCAGTATCGGAGCTGATAACGATCCTGAGTATCGGATCGGCGCATCCCTACATACTATAATGTAAACACAGTACAGATGTAGACCTAGATGTACACCTGACCTTTCAGAAGGTTGCTCATGCATACTTTGTGGTTAAAATGTGCCCTCGATCCGCACTTTTGCAGAGCCTTCACTGCTGCAAGCTCTTCAGCACACTTCTTTTTGACAGTCAAAGCGGGGGTTACGTTTTTGCACGTCATGTAGAATAACCCTAAAAGTAGGGCTGCACGATATTGGTAAAAAATGGCATTGCGATATTTTATATTTCCACGATATATATTGCGATATTAGAACAATTTCCCCAGATGAATAGCTCTATTTGGAAAGAATGAATCATTCTAGAATGACTGGGGTGTTTTTTTCATGGAGTAAATCCGCATAGAAACTAATATTAATTGAATGTTTACTAATGTTGTTAACAGGTTATGTTAACGGGATGCAGAACATTAGTGGTGGTTGAGGAGAGTCCCCTTCCCCCTATATAAAGCACTTTGAGTGCAGAGAAAAGTGCTATATGAATTACTATTATTAATGTAGTTTACTAGACTTTAATAAATGTAACCTTATTGTAAAGCGTTTCCGATTTATGTATCTTGAGTTCAGTGTTGAATAGATCAGTTGTTTTAACCATTCATTAAAGTGAATCGGTTCAAATGAGTCATTAGTTCGCGAATCGGACGCGTCTTCCGACCAAAAAACTTGTCTTCCGACCATTTACCGTCATGTATTCTCAAAGAAATTTGTCAACTCAAATCATTGATATGCGCGAGGGCGGCAGAGAGATCAAGACAGTTTGAAGACGGTGAGAATACACGCGCGACCAACCGGGACTTTCACTCTCTCATTTAAACGAGCGCAGAAGTCACTCATCGTCATCTGCATCACTCATCTACATCATTCACCGGTCAAGCTTTGGCGGGACAAAAATGCGCTTTAGTAAGACTGACAGAAAATAGCGCGCAAGTTCCAGTCTTCTTGCGCTTGATGTTTAAACTGACAGGACTTGCAAATTGATAAGCTCTCACACTATGATGGTTAAACTTTGCATTTAATCCGCGAATCACAAGCCTTACGGGCCGGGAAGCTGCTGGCACTTAGCCTACTAATCACGAATCACGGAACTACGATCCCTATGAGTGACATCGCACATCCTTGCGATGTGACTATCGTGGATTCGCACATCGCGATATCGATGTTAAAGTGATACATCGTGCAGCCCTACCTAAAAGCACCAAGGGTGCGGTGCCACCGGCTTTATATATATATATATATATATATATATATATATATATATATATATATAAATATAGCTGCGAGCAGCGATTGCGGGCCAAAGCCGGCGGTACCGCCATCCCGGTGCCTTTAGGTAACTAAAGGCACCGGGGTGGCGGTGCCACCGGCTTGGGCCCGCAATCGCTGCTCGCAGCTATATTTATTATTATTATTATTAGGGCCCAAGCCCTGAAAGGGCGAAGGCCCTATTGTTTTCCTTAGGATTATTATTAGGGCCCAAGCCCTTAAAGGGCGAAGGCCCTATTGTTTTCCTTAGGATTTTTTTTTTTTTTCTAACGACTATCCGGGCACTTTCGGGGCCCTTAACATGCTCAAAAACTCTTGAAACTTTGCACACGGGTCAGAACCCGCGGCCATCAGAGCCGGGCTGAAGCTGGTACACGGGCGCGGCAGGGCGGCTCGTCAGCGCCCCCTGGAACAGGGTCTGAACACTTTGTCCATAAATCAAACATGCTTGCATGTAATAATATGAAACTCGGTACACATGTCGATCTCATTGTTTCATATATACATCGCGCTTTTACTTTTTACCCCAGCCCAACAGGAAGTCAGATATTTACGGTTGTTTTTAAAACGCATGCAATGGAATTTAATGTACTCCTCCTAGAGCATTCATCCGCATGGAACGAAACTCGGTCAGCCTGAAGTCAAGACATAGAGGATCAAAAATTGCGAGGGGATTTTTGATATCTCGAACGGTTTGGCTGTGGCGAGGAAACAAAATTATGGTGAGAAACGTGAAACAGGAAGTGTGTCATAACTTCAGCATACATCAACCAATCTTGATGAAACTTCAGGAGTGTGTTCGCTGTAAGAGGACGATCACATGGATGTGACTATTGTGTGTCAAAGTTATAGCGCCACCAACTGGCAGCAGGAAGTGTGTCACTTTCAAAATGCTTTGAAATCACCCTCTTATTTTAACCCGATTTGCTTCAATCTTCATCTGTATAATGTAAATACACGGCAGATGTAGACCTGTGAATGGATTCTTGATATCTTTGAAACTGTTTCCGTGGCAACGCATTAAACTTTACCATTCTTTTAGGATGCCTTTGAAACTCTTAGCATGCTTGAAATTGCATGAAACTCGACAGACACATCACATTTATTAGCCAGTAGACACATGCAAAGTTTCAGAAACAGGCGTGGTGAGGGCTCAGTAGCGCCACCTTTTGACAAAAGTGGGGTTGTTAGTTTTATCTACAGTTACAAAAATCGGTATGTATATTGTACTCTTCGAGCCGGACAACTTTCTAATTCACACTCAATAGCTAGGACCCACAGAAAGTCAGATATTTTAGTTTGAATGTAGTCATACTCCCTCTGAGCATATGTCTGAGCCTTTGCCTGTCTCTGTGTGTGTGTGTGTGTGTGTGTGTGTGTGTGTTTTAGCAGGGGGAGGGGGCTTATTAACCATTTAACTGCTGTGTGTCTGGCCAGCATAAATAAAATACATTTCTTAAGCCTGGGATTTTTTAAATAAGTTTTTATTTTATTTTTTTATAAGTAAAGGCACATAGCCAGTTTAATTGTAGTGCATTGACAATAGTTTTATATAATTAGTTCATTAATTAAATTAACTTGGTCCATTAACTTGGTCTGAAAATTGGGTCCATAAATCAAACACACTTGCATATAGGGCTGCACGATGTATCACTTTAACATCGATATCGCGATGTGCGAATCCACGATAGTCACATCGCAAGGATGTGCGATGTCACTCATATCGTAGTTAATCCGTGATTCGTGATCAGTAGGCTACTTGCCAGCAGCTCCCCGGCTCGTAAGGCTTGTGATTCGCGGATTAAATGCAAAGTTTAACCATCATAGTGTGCGTTAATCAATTTGCAAGTCCTGTCAGTTTAAACATCAAGCTCAAGAAGACTGGAACTTGCGCGTTATTTTCTGTCAGTCTTACTAAAGCGCATTTTTGTCCCGCCAAAGCTTGACCGGTGAATGATGTGTGATGCAGATGACGATGAGTGAGTGACTTCTGCGCTCGTTTAAATGAGAAAGTGAAAGTCCCTGTCGCGCGTGCAGTCTCACCGTCTTCAAACTGTCTTGATCTCTCTCCCAGTCTCGCGCATATCAATGATTTGAGTTGACTAAAATCTTTGAGAATACATGACGGTAAATGGTCGGAAGACAAGTTTTTTTTTTTCTGAACTACCACTGGTTGTGAATTGCCGTTCCACATCCAGATGACATTACATAAACCACACTTTGAATAAAAAAAGCTATCCAGTGATGAAATGTTTTCTGTGTTGACACAAATCTTGTGCGATGTTCTAACCTGCCTGGATAATCACACAACGTGTGGCGTGGTCCGTTAATGACGCGTCCGATTCGCGAACTAATGACTCGTTTGAACCGATTCACTTTAATGAATGGTTAAAACAACTGATCTATTCAACACTGAACTGAAGATACATAAATCGGAAACACTTCACAATAAGGTTACATTTATTAAGTATAGTAAACTACATTAATAATAGTAATCCATTACATTTATATAGCACTTTTCTCTGCACTCAAAGTGCTTTATATAGGGGGAAGGGGATCTCCTCAACCACCACTAATGTGCTGCATCCTGTTAACATAACCTGTTAACAACATTAGTAAACATTCAATTAATATTAGTTTCTATGCGGATTTACTCCATGACAAAACCACCCCAGTCATTCTAGAATGATTCATTCTTTCCAAATAGAGCTATTCAAGTCATCTGGGGAAATTGTTCTAATATCGCAATATATATCGTGGAAATATAAAATATCGCAATGCCATTTTTTACCAATATCGTGCAGCCCTACTTGCATATAATAATATTAAACTCGGTACACTTATAGATCTCATTAGCCCAAGCAACTTTAAGCCAGCAAAACAGGAAGTCGGTTGTTTCAGTCTGTATGTGAATGTTTTGCAAAACCAGCCTTTACATTTTTATTTCCCCCTCTTAAGTAATTTTTAATTATTCCCACACCAAACTTCTTCAAAATTATGAAAATATATTAAAGATACTAAGGCATGTACTGGCCATCGGGACTACCGGGAGATTCCTGGTGGGCCGCGGTCTGGTTGGGCCGGCGGCCCGGCGCGTTATGTATTTTGTTTTTAAATCATTATTAATTGTAAATATATTCTATCGTAAGTATATTGTTAAATTGTCCAATTCCGGACTTATGCGTCTCTCTCATGAAGCCGCATGAAGCTGACGCGAGCTGAGAGACTGACAGGTCTGACTGTCTGACACTGGCCAATCGGAATCAAGTTCAGATTCTAGACTTGAGAAGCGGCCGCTTACACCGTGTCCTAACTACACACGACGCCGCGACACGCGATAAAAGGTATCTTTTCCATGTTAATAAATCAGAGTTTTTGTCCTAACCATACGCGACGGCGACATGCGAAGTTTCTAATTTAGAAACGGTTCCTATTTCTGCGACGTTGCGGCTGACAGAATGAAGAAATTACACTGGTTATGAGTACACATTATTTATTTTTAGTTAAAAATAGGTCACTGTGCCACAAGCCATAACGGATAATTTACCTCAGATTTTGAAAGCATTATAGGGCCCTATCTTGCACCCGGCGCAAGTGACTTTATACACAAACGCATGTCTCATTCCTATTTTGCATGCGCGCAAAGCGGGATTTTCCTCTCCACAGACGCACGTTGGTAAACTAGGAAATGAACTTGCGCTCCCTGGGTGGATCGGCGCAAAAAGGAGGCGTGTGTCGGCGCAAATATTCCCTGGTGCTATTTTACACTTCCAGAACACAATTGCGCCACTGACCAGAAAAAAACTGGTCTAAAGTCAGTGGCGCGTTGCGCGTTGTTCATAATGCTATTTTAAGCGCGCATGCTTGCCCATAATGTAGCGGGTACCCAACAAGCATACACTGATTCTCTCATCAACATAGATGCAGTAGTTTTTATTTTTGCAAATCATACATTATAACAAGGAAAAATATTAACACATGAGGGAAATCATTGTGGTTTACATGAAGATGAAAAAACCGAATTACCCATTTTTTAAGGCTAATTGTAGTACTAAAGGATCAGACCTGTTTGCCCAATAGTGGCAAGAAACATACCTATAGGCTATAATGTTTAACCGACGCTGATGTGCGAGAGTTTCTCCCATCCCCATATAAAGTCCCTTCTGTCTTTCACTGCCCTGACAAGAACGTCAGTCTCATCTCCTGTGAACGCTCCTGGCGCGCCCCTGGTAAACCCGCCGTTATAATAACAATCCGTCATGCAACATGCGCTCCTGTTCTTAAAGGGTATGTTGGATGGCGCTCGGATTGGTTTATTTCACGTTACGCCCAAACCACACCTATGAATAATGAAGCTACTTCAGACCAACCTCTTTTAGATTTGCGCCAGGCGCAAGAGGCATTTATCCCGCCGGGAAAATAGCAATAGCGCCGGGACCCGCCCACAAAGTTACTTGCGCTATGCGCTTTGACACTTGCGTTTCAGATCGTTAAAATAGGGCCCATAGTGTTCAAAATGAATTATGCAAACATACGACTGTACTTCATAACAACGACAATAACTGGCAGATGCCACCAAATGTGTTAAAATAAATGAATTATTTGCTGGACTTAAGTGAAAAGGAAAGCCATTTAATGACCATAGCATAGCATAGTTGACGTGAAAAAAGGAGTATTTTGCATATAGGCTAAATATGCACATATATACATATTTTTTCGATTTGTATCCTTGAAAGTGCCTGGCAGAAGCCTATATCTACTGTCTGTGTCATAAATGTGAACATAATATTATCTACTGTCTGTTTCATAAATGTGAACATAAACTATATTTCATGAGGTGAAACATCACTGCCAGGAGCTACAGAATAGGGGAGCGCGGGGATAAATGTAGGCCTAACGCGAGGTTAAATGTAACACGGACATTTTACATAGTTTGTCAGTATCTAGCCGGCTGTCTTTCCGCTCTTTTTCTCTTGCTGCCAGAAGACGGTCTCCCGCGAATTTGCGGAACGTTTTGATTATATTTCGTGAAGATAATGGACAAAGAGTGTTTTGACATCATGAAAGTAAATTTTTTCATCGTAGATTTTTTTCTGTTTCCGGGTTGGATGTATTCGCGTCCAAATCTAACTTTATATTGCCTTAATCACTGTCTTGTTGGCTCAAACACAGCACCGTTTTGAAACATGTCAGTAATTCCTAGCGACTGTTAGCTAGGTTTAAAATATGTAATACACAGCGGGGTTAGTTGTAACACAGTGTTCCAACTGCTGCCACAATGATAATCAAATGAAAACGGAGCCACACAACTTTTCAGGTTTGAGTATACATTTAACTTTGTTGGACTTTCACAAACAATGTTGTAATTTAAAATGTTTAAAATTTAGTGCACTATGAATGATAACTTATTTATTTATTAAAAATATGGCCTATTTTTAACCCCCTGGGGACCAAAAACGCGCCCCCGCGTTTTGATCGTTTTTTTCACACAGCTGCAACATAGACTTAAAATACTCCGTCATTGATGGTCATAAAAATAAAATCGATACATGATTATAAACTATAGAGGGTCTTCTTTTTTTATGTACACTCTTATTACTATCAAAACCTTGTGTTTTTGTAAAATAAATAAATTAAACATGGGTGCGCTTTCAGCTCACTCTGTCTCCGCAAAAATCTTTCTGAAACGCGTCCGAAAAAAGAGCTGTAACTCATTAAATACTTATCACAGACACACGAAAAATCTCTCTTTATGAAGCTGAGATTTTCTTCTTTTAATTTAAGTCATTTATATAAAAAGCAACTACTCTCAGTTGATGTAATCTGTATGAAAAGAAAGAGATGTCAGGATTTTCCCTTTCACCTCATTACAGCAAATGAGGTGCTAATGTAACCGCGCCCACTGGGAGCGCGTGCTATTCAAATTCTAATGTTGAGGCAAGCCATGAAAACGCCCACATGGATAAAAACATACAGTTTATGCCCATATCGATAAAAACACAGTTTATTACGGATAACCTCGTCCTATTCTTTAGTCTAGCATGCGCAGTGAGGAGATCCTGGAAAAAAAGTTACCTTATAGTTTCATTTTGAGGAGCACGGATTCAGCTGATGCAGTAAGTCATTTATTATAAGTGCTTTGTTCGAATCGCGTTATTGAATAGTGTCCACAAAGACTGTTTAAATATCAAATGCGCGTCTGATAGGGAAGAATAGACGAATTCACTGACGCGCGCTGTGCGTTAATTCACTTTCGCTTTCATTTGAACAAGAATCTCATGAGACATCCTTACATTAGTAAGATAACATTATTTATCTGTACCTATAACCAAAAAGTGTGTTTAAATATGATTCGGGTGTGTGGACGGATGTACGAACGAACGTTCATTTAGTTAGACTGTTAGAGTTCTGCTCATATTATTTTATTAGCCACACACACGAATCATATTTAAACACACTTTTGGTTAGAGTTTAAAACATCTTGATGTTTGAAACTCTAACTCTGAACCAATTCTACATGGCCCATATAAAAATTGACCAGGATTTGTTTCCAGGTATGACAAAAAATGGGTTTTGACTTTCATTTATACTTTGATTTTATACATAGATGTATTTATTTGAAGCGTTCAGATGCAAAAGCCTCTAAGTGCCATTTGAATTTTTTCTAGAATGATAATTTTTTATCAAGCTTGTATATATAAGTTCAGTAATTTCACATAATGGCAATGAAGATTACCTATTAATTGTCATTTAAGTGAAATTACTGAACTTAAATATACAAGCTTGATAAAAATGATCATTCTAGAATAATTTAAAATGGAACTTAGAGGCTTTTGCATCTGACCTTCTGTTATATATATATATATATATATATATATATATATATATATATATATATATATATATATATATATATATATATATATATATATATATATATGTTGTCCTTTCATTTTTTTCTTGTCTGACTCACCTGAATGAAAGGCTCATTATTATGCATGTCTTTGTCTCTCAGGTGTGAATCACCTAATTATACATGATGAGGGCTGGCCTGTTCACGCCCATTCGCATATTGCCTTGGCAAACAAAAAAATCTTTTTCACAATATAACCCAATTCACAGTTTTATGTGAATGATTAGGGGGATGATTTTCAGATCATTGTGAAGAAAAAACCCTAGGCAACAACATCAATTAGTCAAAAGTCTTGTGGACGCATATTTAGTATGTGTTTTCTGGCCTTATTTCAGAAACTTTCATTTTTAGTTTTTACAATAACCACGCATAAACAATATTCTCTCAAAAATGCAAACATGTACAAACATGTTGCCCATATGTCACGGTTGCCCTGTTTCTGCTAAATATAGTGTAATTTCACCTGTGCCATTAATATGTTTATAAGCAGCTGAAAAAAACACAGATGTCAGGGCATGTCAGAACCTCTCAAGGACCCCAAATACACCTTGGTCCCCAGAGGGTTAATGTAATAAACCATTTAAATTTTTATTCTAAGCTCATTTGTATTATTATTAATGTTATTAGGCTATTATTAATAATAATAATTGTACATGCAGCTGCCACACACAAATCTAATTTAATTGCAATTACAATATTTATATATGTTTATTTTATTTTATTTATTATTATTTATTGCAAAACCGTGCAGCCCTTTTCTACGTCTCTAGCTATGATATTGATCCATAACAAAAGGATGATTGGATGAGGGATGGATTTATGGATATCTACCCATACAGATGCACAAACAATATCAAACTATAAAAATAAAATAGGACTGAATTATGTGTGTTACACACAAGTGTTACAACTAACCCCTCTCTCTGTTACAATTAACCCCGCATATGGGGTAAGTTGTAACATTTGCACTTCTGTCACTTTCAGTGCAACTGTACAAAAATGGTAGGTCCTAGAAAAAAACTTTAAGTGTTCAATTGTAGCAGAGATGTGTATGTTGCTTGTGTAAAAAAAATATTAATGTAACCTAATTATTTTTTAATTAATTGAGCCAAAACCAAAATGCGTTACTTTGTGCCCCGCTCTCCCCTATATATATTCTTAGGTCCTCACCGTGATGTTGCACTTCATGAAATATAGTTTATGTAGTATAGCCTAAGAATATTCTATAATAATATTAAGTGGCACATAAATTAAGACCAGTTATTTACAATAAAGCCTTATAAAATCATTTCCATTTCCTTTGTTTATTATTTTAATAGTTTTTTCTTGGTTTTGATAGTAAATAAAATCTAATCAATAATTTTACATGCAGATTAATGCACGTATAGATCAATGCACGTGTGTGTGTGTGTGTGTGTGTTTACATGCATAGGGCCGGTCTGGATGAAGTGTCCAGGGCTGATTTTTTGTCCCAGTCCAGCCCTGAATGGCAATATTCACATTACTTTCAGTTTATTGCTCGAAAGCACAAAAATATTTGAGTGAAATGTAGGCTATAGTAAACCCTAAGATTATTATTTGTGACATTAGAACAAAATATGTGGATATAAAAACATGTATATAGGCTAAAGAACTTAATTAACGATCTCTATTTTCTAATTTCACTAAACATTTCATTAAGTTTCGTGGACATTTTATAAAACATGGATCTTAGGCTCATTTTGTAAACATAAATAACTGATTTAGATGCGCAAACTGGGTGCCGTTGCGGAGACGTAGGCTCCATGTTCGGTGCAGGTTCGGCTTCTTGTCGTTCATCCTCGGATGCGGCATCGCGTGCGCTGTTTGCCGCGGGCACCTTTCCGCTCGTTCGGACCAGTCAAGTAAAAACAAGGCTCAAAAGTCTTGGATAACACAAAACGAAATGAACAGGATTGTTGCAGGGTTCATTGTAGAAGACATGCTTCCCCTGTCGACCATTAATCCCCCAGGTTTAGAAAAATACATTTTAAATTAGGATTAAGAATTTTATGGGATAAAGTGACCTTTATTTTATTATTTTTCATTGACATCTTTTATTTTTTTTTAATTATTATTATTACCATGAGTCGACTAAAAAGCTGGTTTTGTTCTCAGGAGAAGAGTTTTATTCTCCCAGCCTGTTTTGAAACTTCTGTGTTAAACACCATTTTAAAATTTTGAATTTTGAACCCCATTTTGTTTGTGAATTTTACAGTGCGGCATTTATTTGTGCAGACAGGGATATTGTTCTTTCATGTCATTTTGTATACATTTTTAAAATAAAGTGATGATAGGGCAAAAACTGATATGATGTTTGTCCATGTAGGCTACACGGTAAATTAAGAAACAGGAAATTAAAGTAATAAGTAGTGAAGTTACTTTTCCAAGTAACTAGTAAAGTAATCTCATTACAATTTACAGAAGTAACTAGTAACTAATTACTTTTTTGAGTAACTACCCCAACACTGTATAAGACTATACCAATATTGGAACTATGGCCATTTTATTCCTTTTTTTAAATTTAAGAATTATGTTTAAGTTTAAAAACAGACAGAATGGTTTAGTCAAAAGAGAAAAAAATCATTCATAGTGCTATACTGCCTTCTTGTGTTCAAAATTAGGTAGAACTATTGGATCAATATCCACACGGTAATACCGTAGGATTGGGGCCTTAAAAAGCGCTAATTTAAAAAGTGAAAGTAACGGACGTGCACACAAGACCAGGCTTGGGAGGGTTACTTTAAAAATGTATTCCGATACAGTTACAAATTATTTCATAAAAAAGGGTCCCACTTTATATTAAATGGCTTTAAGTACTATATACTTTTTCAAAAAGTAACTACAATCTGATTACTACTTTTTTTGATGTAACTCACTGGATTTTTGTATCCTGATTACATAATGCCGTTACATGTATTCTGTTGCTCCCACAAGACATTAGTCTGAATATTTTCCTGTATGAACAAAATGGAGTTTCCATTGTTCGCACAGAAACACACATTCGATCGCGCCTCTCTCGTGACTGTGTGTGCGTGTCATGTGTTCTAGGCTGTGTGCATCCACTTCTGAAGCTGCTCAGAAAATAATAAAATGCCATGCGGAGGACTAATGCAAAATGTGTGAGAAAATCCATTTGATTGTAGTTTAAGTGAGAAATAATTTCAGTGCTCTGGTCAATAGCTGTAGAGTGAAAACTGGTGAATGCAGTATACATCTTTCACAGAAAGAGAATGATGTGAGCACGTACGATTAGCAGTGAGTCCTGTGTGTGGACAAAATAGCTCAATAAGAGTAACAAAATACATGTGAAAAAAATCACATCATAATGTTTTAAAGAAGAGTGGTTTGATTAAAGTGGTGTAAATATACCCGATCCGGCAAAGATGGCAGTATCGGAGCTGATACCGATCCTGAGTATCGGATCGGCGCATCCCTAAATACTATAATGTAAACACAGTACAGATATAGACCTGGATGTACACCTGACCTTTCAGAAGGTTGCTCACGCAGACTTTGTGGTTAAAATGTGCCCCCAATGTGCACTTTTGCAGAGCCTTCACTGATGCAAGCTCTTCAGCACACTTCTTTTTGACAGTCAAAGCGGGGGTTATGTTTTTGCACGTCATGTAGAATAACCCTAAAAGCACCAAGGTGGCGGTGCCACCGGCTTTATATATATATATATATATATATATATAAATATAGCTGCGAGCAGCAATTGCGGGCCAAAGCCGGCGGTACCGCCATCCCGGTGCCTTTAACTAAAGGCACCGGGGTTGCGGTGCCACCGGCTTGGGCCCGCAATCGCTGCTCGCAGCTATATTTAGGGCCCAAGCCCTGAAAGGGCGAAGGCCCTATTGTTTTCCTTAGGATTATTTATTTATTTATTTATTTATTTATTTTTTTTTCTAACGACTATCCGGGCACTTTTGGGGCCCTTAACATGCTCAAAAACTCTTGAAACTTTGCACACAGGTCAGAACCCGCGGCCATCAGAGCCGGGCTGAAGCTGGTACCCGGGCGTGGCAGGGCGGCTCGTCAGCGCCCCCTGGAACAGGGTCTGAACACTTTGTCCATAAATCAAACACGCTTGCATGTAATAATATGAAACTCGGTACACATGTCAATCTCATCGTTTCATATATTCATCGCACTTTTACTTTTTACCCCAGCCCAACAGGAAGTCAGATATTTACGGTTGTTTTTAAAATGCTTGCAATGGAATTTAATGTACTCCTCCTAGAGCATTCATCCGCATGGAACGAAACTCGGTCAGCCTGAAGTCAAGACATAGACGATCAAAAATTGCGAGGGGATTTTTGATATCTCGAACGGTTTGGCTGTGGCGAGGAAACAAAATTATGGTGAGAAACGTGAAACAGGAAGTGTGTCCTAACTTCAGCATACATTAACTGATCTTGATGAAACTTCAGGAGTGTGTTCGCCGTAAGAGGACGATCACATGGATGTGACTATTGTGTGTCAAAGTTATAGCGCCACCAACTGGCAGCAGGAAGTGTGTCACTTTCAAAATGCTTTGAAATCACCCTCTTATTTTAACCCGATTTGCTTCAACCTTCATCTGTATAATGTAAACATACGGCAGATGTAGACCTGTGAATGGATTCTTAATATCTTTGAAACTGTTGCCGTGGTGACGCATCAAACTTTACCATTCTTTTAGGATGCTTTTGAGACCCTTAGCAGCTTCAAATTGCATGAAACTCCTCAGACACATCACATTTATTAGCCAGTAGACATGTGCAAAGTTTCAGAAACGGGCGTGGTGAGGGCTCAGTAGCGCCACCTTTTGACAAAAGTTGGGTTGTTAGTTTTATCTACAGTTACAAAAATCAGTATGTATATTGTACTCCTCGAGCCGGACAACTTTCTAATTGACACTCTTTAACTAGGACCCACAGAAAGTAAGATATGTTTGTTTGAATCTGGTCATGCTCCCTTTGAGCCTACATCTCTGTCTCTCTCTGTGTGTGTGTTAGTAGGGGGAGGGACTTAACTTAACCATTTCAGTGCTGTGTGTTTTTTTCTGCTGTGTAATTTCTTAATACATTTCTTAAGCCTGGTATGTTTTAAATAAGTTTTTATTTTAATTTTTATAAGAGAAGGCATAATATAACCAGTTAAATTGTAGTGCATTGACAATAGTTTTATATAATTAGTTTATTAATTAAATTAACTTGGTCCATAAACTTGGTCCAGCTGCGAGACTGACAGGTCTGACTGTCTGACACTGGCCAATCGGAATCAAGAGCGGAGAAGCGGCCGCTCCCATAGGCAGTATAGTATCTCCCCGCCCTGTGGAGGCATTCCGCTGGTCTCGTGAAGTTTCTCGCCGGTCTCGTCTCTGAGACCCCTACACCTGGTATTAAAATGCGATCTGTATCCAGATAAGTTATCCGGATAATAAAAAAGAAATATCAATGCAAGGTATTACGTTGTGATCGGATTGTGATCGATTTGCCTGACCATCTGGAGGTAGTCTGGCTCGCATTGTGTTCGGATCTTTACGTGTAAACGCAATCTGGTTGTTGATATCACACATGTATATTTTACTCCTCCCAAAAATGCTAAAAAATAAACGAGTGAGAGCGTTTACAGGCTGTTATAGTCAGACATGACGGCGCTACTGCGACACGCATCACCACCGCAGATAAGCAGCAGCTGAGCGTCAAACCAACGTGCAAACATCGCAAATAAAAGTGAAAGTAAGTCAGAGACGCTTAATCATCTACACAATCATCTTCAAGTAAAGAAAGAAATGATCTCTTGACTCTTACAAGGGCTGTTGCCACTCTCTCTTATTGATGTCTATTGATGAAATTAGCTGATGATCAATAAAATGCATGCTAATATCTGTAATAAACAACCGACAAAATTACTGTATGATGGTGTAAATAAAGAATCAGTCCAGCATCGCCATGTCAGTGTGTATTGATTCATCATTGTCTCTTCATAGTTTGCAAGAGACATTTAATAAACTGAGCGTATTTGATAAACTGAGCGTAGCCTATTCATCTGTCAATATAACCTCATTCTTTTTAATGATCAGAAGAACGCGTATCGACTACCGTTACAGTACAATATGTCCTAACTACACACGACGCCGCGACACGCGATAAAAGGTATCTTTTCCATGTAAATCAGAGTTTTTGTCCTAACCAGACGCGACGGCGACATGCGAAGTTTCTAATTTAGAAACGGTTCCTATTTCTGCGATGTCGCGGTTGACAGAATGAAGAAATTACACTGGTTATGAGTACACATTATTTATTTTTAGTTAAAAATAGGTCACTGTGCCACAAGCCATAACGGATAATTTACCTCAGATTTTGAAAGCATGTAATATTATAGTGTTCAAAATGAATTCTATGCAAACATACGACTGTATTTCATAACAACGACAATAACTTGAGGCAGATGCCACCAAATGTGTTAAAATAAATGAATTATTTGCTGGACTTAAGTGAAAAGGATAGGCCTTTGCTAGAACTCCCAAGGCGGTCATTTTGACCGTTTTTAAAATTTACAGTGTAATAACTTTGTTAAAATAAAATCAATGTGGCTGTAGGACTCTGACTTTTCCTAAATATGTGTATATTTTATTCTGGCACTGTTATTTTATTACAATCACAAAACACAAAACAGTTGCGTCCTATTTCTACCTAGAATGGCCATGGCGGTCATTTTGACCGCACGCATTATAAATATCATAAGTCCGCTATATTTCCCGCGATCAACACGCACATATTGTAGAAGTGCACAAATGAGCAAGTTTCGCGTCCATCACGCAACTGGCAAGCGAATTTCGCTCCGACAACATGAAATCAAAAGCCACTCAACTGGTGCGAGAGTCGGGTAGGCGGTCCGGGACGAAGATGATGAAGGCAGTGCCAAGTAAGGAGAAACTGCAAAAATTAAATCAAGGAGTCATGTGCCAAATGTCACAAAGTAGTGTGAGGGACTGAAGCTGCACGCGAAGCGGTGTTTTCCTATGTGTGTGTGCGTAACGTCAGTGAATGAAGCGGGGGGTTTCCACCGTTCAAATGAGCCCACATCTTTATTATCATCTATCGTAACATTGTAGATCTATTTATTTTTAGATTTCACATTGATTGTATTTGTATAACAGGGCTGTAGGCTACTGTATGAAGCTTTGACGTTTCCTAGATTTTTTGCATGTCTATTCACGTGGAGAGTGCGGTGAAAAAATATTTTTGACGCAAAACTTTCCTCGGCAGCACCTGTCGGGGAAATATTTTTGTATTGGCTTTATAATATGATATAATATTTTGCTTGTTTTAAGGGCGATGGCATTATAACATGACAACAGGAATTATAAGTGTCACTGGAAAACTTAAAGAGAAAGGTTCAAATGCAGATATGACATGACGAAAATGACGTTCAGTACAGCCAAATGAACGTTAAAGTTTGAATGGTCAGAATGACCGCTATGGTCGTTGTAGTAGTTATGGAATTCCGGTAGTTCTAGTTTTAATGACCATAGCACATAGTTGATGTGAAAAAAGGAGTATTTTGCATATAAATATGCACATAAATACATATTTTTTTCAATTTGTCTCCCTGAAAGTGCCTGGCAGAAGCCTATACTGTCTGTGTCATAAATGTGAACATAATATTATCTACTGTCTGTGTCATAAATGTGAACATAATATTGTAACAGAATATTCTTATGCTATATTATATAAACTATATTTCATGAGGTGAAACATCACTGCCAGGAGCTACAGAATATATATTTCTGTAGGTCCTCACCGTGATGTTGCACTTCATGAAATATATGTAGTATAGCCTAAGAATATTCTATTAAAATATTAAGTGGCACATAAATTCAGACCAGTTATTTACAATAAAGCCTTATAAAATCATTTCCATTCCCTTTGTTTATTATTTTAATAGTTTTTTCTTGGTTTTGATAGTAAATAAAATCTAATCAGTAATTTTACATGCAGATTAATGCACGTATAGATTAATGCACGTGTGTGTGTGTTTGCATAGTGGGCCGGTCTGGATGAAGTGTCCAGGGCTGATTTTTTGTCCCAGTCCAGCCCTGAATGGCAATATTCACATTACTTTCAGTTTATTGCTCGAAAGTACAAAAATATTTGAGTGAAATGTAGGCTATAGTAAACCCTAAGATTATTATTTGTGACATTAGAACAAAATATGTGGATATAAAAACATGTATATAGGCTAAAGAACTAAATGAACGATCTCTATTTTCTAATTTCACGACGTCCACACAAGACCAGGCTTGGGAGGGTTACTTTAAAAAATGTATTCCGATACAGTTACAAATTATTTCATAAAAAAGGGTCCCACTTTATATTAATTGGCTTTAAGTACTTTATACTTTTTCAAAAAGTAACTACAATCTGATTACTTTTTTTGATGTAACTCACTGTAATAATATACAGTTACTGGATTTTTGTTTCCTGATTACATAATGCTGTTACATGTATTCTGTTGCTCCCACAAGACATTAGTTTGAATATTTTCCTAGTATGAACAAAATGGAGTTTCCATTGTTCACACACAAACACACACAGAGTTCGATCGCGCCTCTCTCGTGACTGTGTGTGCGTGTCATGTGTTCTAGGCTGTGTGCATGCACTTCTGAAGCTGCTCAGAAAATAATAAAATGCCATGCAGAGGACTAATGCAAAATGTGTGGGAAAATCCATTTGATTGTAGTTTAAGTGAGAAATAATTTCAGTGCTCTGGTCAATAGCTGTAGAGTGAAAACTGGTGAATGCAGTATACAGCTTTCACAGAAAGAGAATGATGTGAGCACGTACGATTGGCAGTGAATCTTTTATGCGGACAAAATAGCTCAATAAGAGTAACAAAATACATGTGGAAAAAATCACATCGTAATGTTTTAAAGAAGAGTGGTTTGATTAAAGTGGTGTAAATATACCCGATCCGGCAAAGATGGCAGTATCAGAGCTGATAACGATCCTGAGTATCGGATCGGCGCATCCCTACATACTATAATGTAAACACAGTACAGATGTAGACCTTGATGTACACCTGACCTTTCAGAAGGTTGCTCATGCATACTTTGTGGTTAAAATGTGCCCTCGATCCGCACTTTTGCAGAGCCTTCACTGCTGCAAGCTCTTCAGCACACTTCTTTTTGACAGTCAAAGCGGGGGTTACGTTTTTGCACGTCATGTAGAATAACCCTAAAAGCACCAAGGGTGCGGTGCCACCGGCTTTATATATATATATATATATATATATATATATATATATATATAAATATAGCTGCGAGCAGCGATTGCGGGCCAAAGCCGGCGGTACCGCCATCCCGGTGCCTTTAGGTAACTAAAGGCACCGGGGTTGCGGTGCCACCGGCTTGGGCCCGCAATCGCTGCTCGCAGCTATATTTATATATATATATTTTTTTTTCTAACGACTATCCGGGCACTTTTGGGGCCCTTAACATGCTCAAAAACTCTTGAAACTTTGCACACAGGTCAGAACCCGCGGCCATCAGAGCCGGGCTGAAGCTGGTACCCGGGCGCGGCAGGGCGGCTCGTCAGCGCCCCCTGGAACAGTGTCTGAACACTTTGTCCATAAATCAAACACGCTTGCATGTAATAATATGAAACTCGGTACACATGTCAATCTCATCGTTTCATATATTCATCGCACTTTTACTTTTTACCCCAGCCCAACAGGAAGTCAGATATTTACGGTTGTTTTTAAAATGCTTGCAATGGAATTTAATGTACTCCTCCTAGAGCATTCATCCGCATGGAACGAAACTCGGTCAGCCTGAAGTCAAGACATAGACGATCAAAAATTGCGAGGGGATTTTTGATATCTCGAACGGTTTGGCTGTGGCGAGGAAACAAAATTATGGTGAGAAACGTGAAACAGGAAGTGTGTCCTAACTTCAGCATACATTAACCGATCTTGATGAAACTTCAGGAGTGTGTTCGCCGTAAGAGGACGATCACATGGATGTGACTATTGTGTGTCAAAGTTATAGCGCCACCAACTGGCAGCAGGAAGTGTGTCACTTTCAAAATGCTTTGAAATCACCCTCTTATTTTAACCCGATTTGCTTCAAACTTCATCTGTATAATGTAAACATACGGCAGATGTAGACCTGTGAATGGATTCTTAATATCATTGAAACTGTTGCCGTGGTGACGCATCAAACTTTACCATTCTTTTAGGATGCTTTTGAGACCCTTAGCATGCTTCAAATTGCATGAAACTCCTCAGACACATCACATTTATTAGCCAGTAGACATGTGCAAAGTTTCAGAAACGGGCGTGGTGAGGGCTCAGTAGCGCCACCTTTTGACAAAAGTTGGGTTGTTAGTTTTATCTACAGTTACAAAAATCAGTATGTATATTGTACTCCTCGAGCCGGACAACTTTCTAATTGACACTCTTTAACTAGGACCCACAGAAAGTAAGATATGTTTGTTTGAATCTGGTCATGCTCCCTTTGAGCCTACATCTCTGTCTCTCTCTGTGTGTGTGTTATTAGGGGGAGGGGCTTAACTTAACCATTTCAGTGCTGTGTTTTTTTCTGCTGTGTAATTTCTTAATACATTTCTTAAGCCTGGTATGTTTTAAATAAGTTTTTATTTTAATTTTTATAAGTGAAGGCATAATATAACCAGTTAAATTGTAGTGCATTGACAATAGTTTTATATAATTAGTTTATTAATTAAATTAACTTGGTCCATAAACTTGGTCCAGCTGCGAGACTGACAGGTCTGACTGTCTGACACTGGCCAATCGGAATCAAGAGCGGAGAAGCGGCCGCTCCCATAGGCAGTATAGTATCTCCCCGCCCTGTGGAGGCATTCCGCCGGTCTCGTGAAGTTTCTCGCCGGTCTCGTCTCTGAGACCCCTACACCTGGTATTAAAATGCGATCTGTATCCAGATAAGTTATCTGGATAATAAAAAAGAAATATCAATGCAAGGTATTACGTTGTGATCGGATTGTGATCGATTTGCCTGACCATCTGGAGGTAGTCTGGCTCGCATTGTGTTCGGATCTTTACGTGTAAACGCAATCTGGTTGTTGATATCACACATGTATATTTTACTCCTCCCAAAAATGCTAAAAAATAAACGAGTGAGAGCGTTTACAGGCTGTTATAGTCAGACATGACGGCGCTACTGCGACACGCATCACCGCCGCAGATAAGCAGCAGCTGAGCGTCAAACCAACGTGCAAACATCGCAAATAAAAGTGAAAGTAAGTCAGAGCCGCTTAATCATCTACACAATCATCTTCAAGTAAAGAAAGAAATGATCTTTTGACTCTTACAAGGGCTGTTGCCACTCTCTCTTATTGATGTCTATTGATGAAATTAGCTGATGATCAATAAAATGCATGCTAATATCTGTAATAAACAACCGACAAAATTACTGTATGATGGTGTAAATAAAGAATCAGTCCAGCATCGCCATGTCAGTGTGTATTGATTCATCATTGTCTCTTCATAGTTTGCAAGAGACATTTAATAAACTGAGCGTATTTGATAAACTGAGCGTAGCCTATTCATCTGTCAATATAACCTCATTCTTTTTAATGATCAGAAGAACGCGTATCGACTACCGTTACAGTACAATATGTCCTAACTACACACGACGCCGCGACACGCCATAAAAGGTATCTTTTCCATGTAAATCAGAGTTTTTGTCCTAACCAGACGCGACGGCGACACGCGATAAAAGGTATCTTTTCCATGTAAATCAGAGTTTTTGTCCTAACCAGACGCGACGCCGCGACACGCGATAAAAGGTATCTTTTCCATGTTAATCAGAGTTTTTGTCCTAACCAGACGCGACGGCGACATGCGAAGTTTCTAATTTAGAAACGGTTCCTATTTCTGCGATGTCGCGGCTGACAGAATGAAGAAATTACACTGGTTATGAGTACACATTATTTATTTTTAGTTAAAAATAGGTCACTGTGCCACTAGCCATAACGGATAATTTACCTCAGATTTTGAAAGCATGTAATATTATAGTGTTCAAAATGAATTCTATGCAAACATACGACTGTATTTCATAACAACGACAATAACTTGAGGCAGATGCCACCAAATGTGTTAAAATAAATGAATTATTTGCTGGACTTAAGTGAAAAGGATAGCCATTTAATGACCATAGCACATAGTTGATGTGAAAAAAAGGAGTATTTTGCATATAAATATGCACATAAATACATATTTTTTCAATTTGTCTCCCTGAAAGTGCCTGGCAGAAGCCTATACTGTCTGTGTCATAAATGTGAACATAATATTATCTACTGTCTGTGTCATAAATGTGAACATAATATTGTAACAGAATATTCTTATGCTATATTATATAAACTATATTTCATGAGGTGAAACATCACTGCCAGGAGCTACAGAATATATATTTCTGTAGGTCCTCACCGTGATGTTGCACTTCATGAAATATATGTAGTATAGCCTAAGAATATTCTATTAAAATATTAAGTGGCACATAAATTCAGACCAGTTATTTACAATAAAGCCTTATAAAATCATTTCCATTCCCTTTGTTTATTATTTTAATAGTTTTTTCTTGGTTTTGATAGTAAATGAAATCTAATCAGTAATTTTACATGCAGATTAATGCACGTATAGATTAATGCACGTGTGTGTGTGTTTGCATAGTGGGCCGGTCTGGATGAAGTGTCCAGGGCTGATTTTTTGTCCCAGTCCAGCCCTGAATGGCAATATTCACATTACTTTCAGTTTATTGCTCGAAAGTACAAAAATATTTGAGTGAAATGTAGGCTATAGTAAACCCTAAGATTATTATTTGTGACATTAGAACAAAATATGTGGATATAAAAACATGTATATAGGCTAAAGAACTAAATGAACGATCTCTATTTTCTAATTTCACGACGTCCACACAAGACCAGGCTTGGGAGGGTTACTTTAAAAAATGTATTCCGATACAGTTACAAATTATTTCATAAAAAAGGGTCCCACTTTATATTAATTGGCTTTAAGTACTTTATACTTTTTCAAAAAGTAACTACAATCTGATTACTTTTTTTGATGTAACTCACTGTAATAATATACAGTTACTGGATTTTTGTTTCCTGATTACATAATGCTGTTACATGTATTCTGTTGCTCCCACAAGACATTAGTCGGAATATTTTCCTGTATGAACAAAATGGAGTTTCCATTGTTCACACACAAACACACACAGAGTTCGATCGCGCCTCTCTCGTGACTGTGTGTGCGTGTCATGTGTTCTAGGCTGTGTGCATGCACTTCTGAAGCTGCTCAGAAAATAATAAAATGCCATGCAGAGGACTAATGCAAAATGTGTGGGAAAATCCATTTGATTGTAGTTTAAGTGAGAAATAATTTCAGTGCTCTGGTCAATAGCTGTAGAGTGAAAACTGGTGAATGCAGTATACAGCTTTCACAGAAAGAGAATGATGTGAGCACGTACGATTGGCAGTGAATATTTTATGCGGACAAAATAGCTCAATAAGAGTAACAAAATACATGTGGAAAAAATCACATCGTAATGTTTTAAAGAAGAATGGTTTGATTAAAGTGGTGTAAATATACCCGATCCGGCAAAGATGGCAGTATCGGAGTTGATAACGATCCTGAGTATCGGATCGGCGCATCCCTACATACTATAATGTAAACACAGTACAGATGTAGACCTTGATGTACACCTGACCTTTCAGAAGGTTGCTCATGCATACTTTGTGGTTAAAATGTGCCCTCGATCCGCACTTTTGCAGAGCCTTCACTGCTGCAAGCTCTTCAGCACACTTCTTTTTGAGAGTCAAAGCGGGGGTTACGTTTTTGCACGTCATGTAGAATAACCCTAAAAGCACCAAGGGTGCGGTGCCACCGGCTTTATATATATATATATATATATATATATATATATATATATATATATATATATATATATATATATAAATATAGCTGCGAGCAGCGATTGCGGGCCAAAGCCGGCGGTACCGCCATCCCGGTGCCTTTAGGTAACTAAAGGCACCGGGGTTGCGGTGCCACCGGCTTGGGCCCGCAATCGCTGCTCGCAGCTATATTTAGGGCCCAAGCCCTGAAAGGGCGAAGGCCCTATTGTTTTCCTTAGGATTATTAGGGCCCAAGCCCTGAAAGGGCGAAGGCCCTATTGTTTTCCTTAGGATTATTATTATTATTATTATTATTATTTATACGACTATTTGGGCACTTTTGGGGCCCTTAACGTGCTCGAAAACTCTTGAAACTTTGCACACGGGTCAGAACCCGCGGCCATTAGGGCCGGGCTGAAGATGGTACCCGGGCGTGGCAGGGGGGCTCGACAGCGCCACCTGGAATGGGGTCCGAACACTTGGTCCATAAATCGAACACGCTTGTATGTAATAATATGAAACTCGGTACACATGTTGATCTCATCATTTCATATATACGTCGCACTTTTACTTTTTACCCCAGCCCAACAGGAAGTCGTTTTTTTAAGGTTCTTTATTAAACACTTGCAATGGAATTTTTAATACTCCTCCTAGAGCTCTTATCCAAATTCTACGAAACTCAGTCAGCGTGAAGTCAAGACATTGAGGATGAAAGTTTGCGAGGGGATTTTTGATATCTCGAACGGTTTGGCTGTGGCCAGGAAATGAAATCATGGCAAAAAATGTGAAACAGGAAGTGTGTCATAACTTCAGCATACATCAACCGATCGTGATGAAACTTCAGGAGTGTGTTCGCTGTAAGAGGATGATCACATGGATGTGACTATTGTGTGTCAAAGTTATAGCGCCACCAACTGGCAGCAGAAAGTGTGTCATTTTCAAAATGCTTTGAAATCACCCTCTTATTTTAATCCAAATTGCTTCAAACTTCATCTGTATAATGTAAACATACGGCAGATGTAGACCTGTGAATGGATTCTTGATATCTTTGAAACTGTTGCCGTGGCGACGCATCAAACTTTCCAATTCTTTTAGGATGCTTTTGAGACCCTTAGCATGCTTCAAATTGCATGAAACTCATCAGACACATCACATTTAATAGCCAGTAGACATGTGCAAAGTTTCAGAAACGGGCGTGGTGAGGGCTCAGTAGCGCCACCTTTTGACAAAAGTGGGGTTGTTAGTTTTATCTACAGTTACAAAAATCAGTATGTATATTGTACTCCTCAAGCCGGACAACTTTCTAATTCACACTCAATAGCTAGGACCCACAGAAAGTCAGATATTTTAGTTTGAATGTAGTCATACTCCCTCTGAGCATATGTCTGAGCCTTTGCCTGTCTCTCTCTCTGTGTGTGTGTGTGTGTGTGTGTGTTAGCAGGGGGAGGGGGCTTAATTAACCATTTAACTGCTGTGTGTCTGGCCAGCATAAATAAAATACATTTCTTAAGCCTGGGATTTTTTAAATAAGTTTTTATTTTATTTTTAAGTAAAGGCACATAGCCAGTTTAATTGTAGTGCATTGTCAATAGTTTTATATAATTAGTTCATTAATTAAATTAACTTGGTCCATTAACTTGGTCTGAAAATTGGGTCCATAAATCAAACACACTTGCATATAATAATATTAAACTCGGTACACTTATAGATCTCATTAGCCCAAGCAACTTTAAGCCAGCCCAACAGGAAGTCGGTTGTTTCAGTCTGTATGTGAATGTTTTGCAAAACCAGCCTTTACATTTTTATTTCCCCCCTCTTAAGTAATTTTTAATTATTCCCACACCAAACTTCTTCAAAATTATGAAAATATATTAAAGATACTAAGGCATGTACTGGCCATCGGGACTACCGGGAGATTCCTGGTGGGCCGCGGTCTGCTTGGGCCATGAAGCTGACGCGAGCTGCGAGACTGACAGGTCTGACTGTCTGACACTGGCCAATCGGAATCAAGTTCAGATTCTAGACTTGAGAAGCGGCCGCTTACACCGTGTCCTAACTACACACGACGCCGCGACACGCGATAAAAGGTATCTTTTCCATGTTAATAAATCAGAGTTTTTGTCCTAACCATACGCGACGGCGACATGCGAAGTTTCTAATTTAGAAACGGACTATTTCTGCGACGTCGCGGCTCACAGATCTGCCCACACAGAGATATTACACTGGTTATGAGTACACATTATTTATTTTTAGTTAAAAATAGGTCACTGTGCCACAAGCCATAACGGATAATTTACCTCAGATTTTGAAAGCATTATAGTGTTCAAAATGAATTATGCAAACATACGACTGTACTTCATAACAACGACAATAACTGGCAGATGCCACCAAATGTGTTAAAATAAATGAATTATTTGCTGGACTTAAGTGAAAAGGAAAGCCATTTAATGACCATAGCACATAGTTGACGTGAAAAAAGGAGTATTTTGCATATAGGCTAAATATGCACATATATACATATTTTTTCGATTTGTATCCCTGAAAGTGCCTGGCAGAAGCCTACTGTCTGTGTCATAAATGTGAACATAATATTATCTACTGTCTGTGTCATAAATGTGAACATAAACTAATATGATGAGGTGAAACATCACTGCCAGGAGCTACAGAATAGGGGAGCGCGGGGATAAATGTAGGCCTAGCGGGGTTAAATGAAACACGGACATTTTACATAGTTTGTCAGTATCTAGCCGGCTGTCTTTCCGCTCTTTTTCTCTTGCTGCCAGAAGACGGTCTCCCGCGAATTTGCGGAACGTTTTGATTATATTTCGTGAAGATAATGGACAAAGAGTGTTTTGACATCATGAAAGTAAATTTTTTCATCGTAGATTTTTTTCTGTTTCCGGATGTATACGCGTCCAAATCTAACTTTATATTGCCTTTATCACTGTCTTGTTGGCTCAAACACAGCACCGTTTTGAAACATGTCAGTAATTCCTAGCGACTGTTAGCTAGGTTTAAAATATGTAATACACAGCGGGGTTATAGCTGTAACACAGTGTTCCAACTGCTGCCACAATGATAATCAAATGAAAACGGAGCCACACAACTTTTCAGGTTTGAGTATACATTTAACTTTGTTGGACTTTCACAAACAATGTTGTAATTTAAAATGTTTAAAATTTAGTGCACTATGAATGATAGCTTATTTATTTATTAAAAATATGGCCTGTTTTTAATGTAATAAACCATTTAATATTTTATTCTAAGCTCATTTGTATTATTATTAATGTTATTATTATTAATAATAATAATTGTACATGCAGCTGCCACACAAATCTAATTTAATTGCAATTACAATATTTATATGTTTATTTTATTTTATTTATTATTATTTATTGCAAAACCGTGCAGCCCTTTTCTACGTCTCTAGCTATGATATTGATCCATAACAAAAGGATGACTGGATGAGGAATTAAAAATGTTATTATTCACCATTTATTTTCTATAAGACCAGTGTTGGGGGTAACGAGTTACAAACGAGTTTGGGTAAGTAAAGTAACGCATTACACTAAAAATATTGGTAACTACACTACTTTACTATACTAAAGGAACGCGCTTTCCTGCGTTACCCAAGCCGTGTTTGCCTGTGTGGAGAGTTCCGTCTAGTGGTGCGTGCGCGCCGTTGCCATAGAGACCGATTTGAGTGAGAGAGAGAGGGAAGTGGAGAGAGAGAGACGGGTTTCAACAAATGGCAATATTCACATTACTTTCAGTTTATTGCTCGAAAGCACAAAAATATTTGAGTGAAATGTAGGCTATAGTAAATCCTAAGATTATTATTTGTGACATTAGAACAAAATATGTGGATATAAAAACATGTATATAGGCTAGGCTAAAGAACTAAATGAACGATCTCTATTTTCTAATTTCACTAAACATTTCATTAAGTTTCGTGGACATTTTATAAAACATGGATCTTAGGCTCATTTTGTAAACATAAATAACTGATTTAGATGCGCAAACTGGGTGCCGTTGCGGAGATGTAGGCTCCATGTTCGGTGCAGGTTCGGCTTCTTGTCGTTCATCCTCGGATGCGGCATCGCGTGCGCTGTTTGCCGCGCGCACCTTTCCGCTCGTTCGGACGCGTCAAGTAAAAACAAGGCTCGAAAGTCTTGGAAAACGAAATGAACAGGATTGTTGCAGGGTTCATTGTAGAAGACATGCTTCCCCTGTCGACCATTAATTCCCCAGGTTTCGAAAAATACATTTTAAATTAGGATTAAGAATTTTATGGGATAAAGTGACCTTTATTTTATTATTTTTCATTGACATCTTTTATTTTTTTTTAATTATTATTATTATTACCATGAGTCGAATAAAAAGCTGGTTTTGTTCTCAGGAGAAGAGTTTTATTCTCCCAGCCTGTTTTGAAACTTCTGTGATAAACACCATTTTAAAATTTTGAATTTTGAACCCCATTTTGTTTGTGAATTTTACAGTGCGGCATATTTATTTGTGCAGACAGGGATATTGTTCTTTCATGCCATTTTGTATACATTTTTACAATAAAGTGATGATAGGGCAAAAACTGATATGATGTTTGTCCATGTAGGCTACACGGTAAATTAAGAAACAGAAAGTAAAGTAATAAGTAGTGAAGTTATTTTTCCAACGCAGTAACTAGTAAAGTAATCTCATTACAATTTACAGAAGTAACTAGTAACTAATTACTTTTTTGAGTAACTACCCCAACACTGTATAAGACTATACCAATATTGGAACTATAGCCATTTTATTCCTTTTTTTTAATTTAAGAATTATGTTTAAAAAGTTTAAAAACAGACAGAATGGTTTAGTCAAAAAAGAAAAAAATCATTCATAGTGCTATACTGCCCTCTTGTGTTCAAAATTAGGTAGAACTATTGGATCAATATCCACACATTAATACAGTTGGCAATACAGTATAATAGGTAATACAGTAGGATTGGGGCCTTAAAAATCGCTAACTTAAAAAGTGAAATTAACGGACGTGCACACAAGACCAGGCTTGGGAGGGTTACTTTAAAAATGTATTCCGATACAGTTACAAATTATTTCATAAAAAAGGGTCCCACTTTATATTAAATGGCTTTAAGTACTATATACTTTTTCAAAAAGTAACTACAATCTGATTACTACTTTTTTTGATGTAACTCACTAGATTTTTGTATCCTGATTACATAATGCCGTTGCATGGATTCTGTTGCTCTCACAAGACATTAGTCTGAATATTTTCCTGTATGAACAAAAAGGAGTTTCCATTGTTCGCACACAAACACACATTCGATCGCGCCTCTCTCGTGACTGTGTGTGCGTGTCATGTGTTCTAGGCTGTGTGCATGCACTTCTGAAGCTGCGCAGAAAATAATAAAATGCCATGCGGAGGACTAACGCAAAATGTATGAGAAAATCCATTTGATTGTAGTTTAAGTGAGAAATAATTTCAGTGCTCTGGTCAATAGCTGTAGAGTGAAAACTGGTGAGTGCAGTATACAGCTTTCACAGAAAGAGAATGATGTGAGCACGTACAATTGGCAGTGAGTCCTGTGTGTGGACAAAATAGCTCAATAAGAGTAATAAAATACATGTGAAATAAATCACATCATAATGTTTTAAAGAAGAGTGGTTTGATTAAAGTGGTGTAAATATACCCGATCCGGCAAAGATGGCAGTATCGGAGCTGATACCGATCCTGAGTATCGGATCGGCGCATTCCTAAATACTATAATGTAAACACAGTACAGATGTAGATAGACCTGGATGTACACCTGACCTTTCAGAAGGTTGCTCACGTATACTTTGTGGTTAAAATGTGCCCTCAATGTGCACTTTTGCAGAGCCTTCACTGATGCAAGCTCTTCAGCACACTTCTTTTTGACAGTCAAAGCGGGGGTTACGTTTTTGCATGTCAAGTAGAATAACCCTAAAAGCACCAAGGTGGCGGTGCCACCGGCTTTATATATATATATATATATATATAAATATAGCTGCGAGCAGCGATTGCGGGCCAAAGCCGGCGGTACCGCCATCCCGGTGCCTTTAGGTAACTAAAGGCACCGGGGTTGCGGTGCCACCGGCTTGGGCCCGCAATCGCTGCTCGCAGCTATATTTATATATATATATATATATTTATTATTATTATTATTATTAGGGCCCAAGCCCTGAAAGGGCGAAGGCCCTATTGTTTTCCTTAGGATTATTATTTTTTTTTTTTTTTTTTTTTTTTTTTCTAACGACTATCCGGGCACTTTTGGGGCCCTTAACATGCTCAAAAACTCTTGAAACTTTGCACACGGGTCAGAACCCGCGGCCATCAGAGCCGGGCTGAAGCTGGTACACGGGCGCGGCAGGGCGGCTCGTCAGCGCCCCCTGGAACGGGGTCTGAACACTTTGTCCATAAATCAAACACGCTTGCATGTAATAATATGAAACTCGGTACACATGTCGATCTCATCGTTTCATATATACATCGCGCTTTTACTTTTTACCCCAGCCCAACAGGAAGTCAGATATTTACGGTTGTTTTTAAAACGCGTGCAATGGAATTTAATGTACTCGTCCTAGAGCATTCATCCGCATGGAACGAAACTCGGTCAGCCTGAAGTCAAGACATAGAGGATCAAAAATTGCGAGGGGATTTTTGATATCTCGAACGGTTTGGCTGTGGCGAGGAAACAAAATTATGGTGAGAAACGTGAAACAGGAAGTGTGTCCTAACTTCAGCATACATCAACCTATCTTGATGAAACTTCAGGAGTGTGTTCGCTGTAAGAGGACGATCACTAGGATGTGACTATTGTGTGTCAAAGTTATAGCGCCACCAACTGGCAGCAGGAAGTGTGTCACTTTCAAAATGCTTTGAAATCACCCTCTTATTTTAACCCGATTTGCTTCAAACTTCATCTGTATAATGTAAACATACGGCAGATGTAGACCTGTGAATGGATTATTGATGTCTTTGAAACTGTTGCCGTGGCGACGCATCAAACTTTACCATTCTTTTAGGATGCTTTTGAGACCCTTAGCATGCTTCAAATTGCATGAAACTCCTCAGACACATCACATTTATTAGCCAGTAGACATGTGCAAAGTTTCAGAAACGGGCGTGGTGAGGGCTCAGTAGCGCCACCTTTTGACAAAAGTTGGGTTGTTAGTTTTATCTACAGTTACAAAAATCGTTATGTATATTGTACTCCTCGAGCCGGACAACTTTCTAATTGACACTCATTACCTAGGACCCACAGAAAGTAAGATATGTTTGTTTGAATCTGGTCATGCTCCCTTTGAACCTACATCTCTGTCTCTGTCTGTGTGTGTGTTAGTAGGGGAGGGGCTTAACCATTTCACTGCTGTGTGTTTTTTCTGCTGTGTAATTTCTTAATACATTTCTTAAGCCTGGTATGTTTTAAATAAGTTTTTATTTTAATTTTTATAAGTGAAGGCATAATATAACCCGTTAAATTGTAGTGCATTGACAATAGTTTTATATAATTAGTTTATTAATTAAATTAACTTGGTCCATAAACTTGATCTGAAAATTGGGTCCATAAATCAAACACACTTGCATATAATAATATTAAACTCGGTACACTTATAGATCTCATTAGCCCAAACAACTTTAAGCCAGCCCAACAGGATGTCGGTTGTTTCGGTCTGTACTGTATGTGAATGTTTTGCAAAACCAGCCTTTACATTTTTATTTCCCCCCTCTTAAGTAATTTTTAATTATTCCCACACCAAACTTCTTTAAAATTATGAAAATATATTAAAGATACTAAATCAGGCATATGTACTGGCCATCGGGACTACCGGGAGATTCCCGGTGGGCCGCGGTCTGGTTTGGCCGGCGGCCCGGCGCGTTATGTATTTTGTTTTTAAATCATTATTAATTGTAAATATATTCTATCGTAAGTATTTGTTAAATCATCCAATTCCGGACTTCTGCGTCTCTCTCATGAAGCCGCATGAAGCGGACGCGAGCTGAGAGACTGACAGGTCTGACTGTCTGACACTGGCCAATCGGAATCAAGAGCGGAGAAGCGGCCGCTCCCATAGGCAGTATAGTATCTCCCCGCCCTGTGGAGGCTTTCCGCCGTTCTCGTGAAGTTTCTCGCCGGTCTAGTCTCTGAGACCCCTACACCTGGTATTAAAATGCGATCTGTATCCAGATAAGTTATCCGGATAATAAAAAAAGAAATGTTAATGCAAGGTATTACGTTGTGATCGGATTGTGATCGATATGCCTGACCATCTGGAGGTAGGCTAGTCTGGCTCGCATTGTGTTCGGATCTTTACGTGTAAACGCAATCTGGTTGTTGATATCACACATGTATATTTTACTCCTCCCAAAAATGCTAAAACATAAACGAGTGAGAGCGTTTACAGGCTGTTATAGTCAGAAATGACGGCGCTGCGAAACGCATCACCGCCGCAGATGAGCAGCAGCTGAGCGTCAAACCAACGTGCAAACATCGCAAATAAAAGTGAAAGTAAGTCAGAGACGCTTAATCATCTACACATTCATCTTCAAGTAAAGAAAGAAATGATCTCTTGACTCTTACCAGGGCTGTTGCCACTCTCTCTTATTGATATCTATTGATGAAATTAGCTGATGATCAATAAAATGCATGCTAATATCTGTAATAAACAACCGACAAAATTACTGTATGATGGTGTAAATAAAGAATCAGTCCAGCATCGCCATGTCAGTGTGTATTGATTCATCATTCCCAGCAAGCAATTTTACGTCCAAAAGACGTCTAATAGCCGTCAAAACATAGCCCAGACGTCTAGGCTAAATCAAGGCTAAATTTGGGCTGTCAGTGAAAATCTAATAGACGTCTAACCATAGCCCAAGAATAGACATCTAACCGTAGCCCAAGAACAGACTATGGTTAACAATTAGACGGCTATTGAACGACTACATTTATACGTCTAATAGGCAGTGCATATGGGTCTAGGCTAAAACAAGGCTAAATTTGGGCTGTCAGTGAAAATCTAATAGACGTCTAAGCCCAAGAATAGACTAGTCATCAATTAGACAACTATTAAACGACTACATATACATGCAATAGACAACAAAATGGTTAAAAGATTCTTTTCACTCAAATATAACAGGTTCACATAAATAACAAGCCATTCCAAAAAAAATATATATATATATATAAAAGGCTTTATTTAGCAAAAGAACAACATTACGTAACTTCAAAACATAAAAATTACCACACCAATATTAAAATTAAAAATATAAAATTATTTTAACATGAACAACTTAAGATAGGCTAATAAAATAGAAAACTCTGTTGCTGCTGGGAAGTTGGTCATCACAGCATCTGCCAAATAAGAATAAAATAATTAGCACAAGAAAAGCATTGTTGAAAGTACATGTACGTTTTGTGTGTGTGTGTGTGTGTGTGTGTGTGTTCTTGTGTTCTGTTTAGGTTTTAATGCACATCGGAGCTATTTGCATTATTGATATACTGGCGGAGACTTTTTAGATTTGCTTATTTTATATAGCCAATCATTTGTATTTTTATGCTGTATTATAAAATTAATTTGAAAGTTTCAAACTTGAATTAATGAAGGCATTTTGAATGAAACTTCATCTTACTTTGCTTGTACAATAACAAATATTATTCTACTCTATTTGCTTATGCTCTCCAACAAGCCAATGTTCAGACAAATTCAATTTTATAATTTATATCAATGATGGACTTTGTCAAAGACGAGAGATTTAGTGAGGAAATGCTATTTTTATATCACAATGATCTAAAGAAAAGAGCCAAATATAAGTGTGGCTTTCATAACACTTTATAATAGATTGCATGTGTTTCATGTTTACAGCTTTGGATTCAGTAACGTTAGGCCTACACGTGCATGTACCATGACACACCCGCTAAAATGTCACGATTCCAACAACACATGATAACAAATAATTTATCTAAAAAATTAACACGTCAAAATGAAAACACATATGCTTAAAAGACAAAAGTGGGAATGTATTTTACCTGTTGTCGTCGACCGTCAGCTGAATGCAATGCTCTGCCTCGTTTAAAATATTTGAGAATGGTCGATCGACGATCGCGTGACCGGTGATCTGTGCTATCAAGACTCGCGTTGTCAGCAGTCATGTCTCAGTAGGGCTGTTGCCATCTAGCGGTTGATAAATGTAATTGCATTTTTATTTAATTTAAAATGAAAAACAGTCAAATAAAACCATAGATTTTTAATTAATGTGTGACTGTGACAGCAAACATGAAGCTGCGTGGGTGAAAAACAAGAAAACAATTTTAAGATTTATTTTGGCAATAGCCTACTAATCGCTGGTCTAAATCAGGGCTATAGCCAAGCCGTTAAACGTAGACCACTGATAGCCTCGATTTCGCCAGTGGGCTAAAAGCAGACTGCACATAGCCCATCCAATTCAGAGGATCGTGACTACAAATCGACCATGTCATGATATGACACTGGCACCTTGTAGATATGTTTACCAATGCGAACATGATGGGATATCAACTATCTCATGCGTTGCCTGCCAAACAATTCATTAAAACGACAATTAATCAGTTTCGACTAGAAGTGGGCTATAAATAGCCGGACAGACTATACGAGCTAGATCGCGTCTTCACACAGCCTACACATAGAAAATGTCAAAGAAATCAAACCAAACACCTTGTAATCACAGTTGACTTTGCTTACATGATGGAATATAATACATTTTGCAAGTTATTTTGGAAAAAATACATTTAGCCATGATTCAATGTTATTTTGGCTAGAAGTGGGTTACACATAGCCGGACTATATCGGGTCTCTATTTAACGTAGACGGTGAAATGATGGCTATTGCTTGCTGGGTTGTCTCTTCATAGTTTGCAAGAGACATTTAATAAACTGAGCGTATTTGATAAACTGAGCGTAGCCTATTCATCTATCAATATAGGCTAACCTCATTCTTTTAATGAACTGAAGAACGCTTATCGACCACCGTTACAGTACAATATGCACGTATGTCCATTTAAACTCGATTTTGGGTCAAATATGGATTATATCATGACACTGGCAAGAATATGGTTACATTTAAAGATGTTGTGCCAAGCATGAGAATGCTACGTTCAGCTGCTTTTGAAATAACATGTTTTTTTCCACTTCCTGAAAAGTAACCGTTTTGGACATACGTGAGTTTCATCGGGCAGCGACGATATATTAAAGATACTAAATCAGGCATATGTACTGGCCATCGGGACTACCGGGAGATTCCCGGTGGGCCGCGGTCTGGTTGGGCCGGCGGCCCGGCGCGTTATGTATTTTGTTTTTAAATCATTATTAATTGTAAATATATTCTATCGTAAGTATATTGTTAAATTGTCCAATTCCGGACTTATGCGTCTCTCTCATGAAGCCGCATGAAGCTGACGCGAGCTGAGAGACTGACAGGTCTGACTGTCTGACACTGGCCAATCAAAAATCAAGTTCAGATTCTAGACCTGAGAAGCGGCCGCTTACACCGTGTCCTAACTACACACGACGCCGCGACACGCGATAAAAGGTATCTTTTCCATGTAAATCAGAGTTTTTGTCCTAACCAGACGCGACGGCGACATGTGAAGTTTCTAATTTAGAAACGGTTCCTATTTCTGCGACGTCGCGGCTGACAGAATGAAGAAATTACACTGGTTATGAGTAGCTACACATTATTTATTTTTAGTTAAAAATAGGTCACTGTGCCACAAGCCATAACGGATAATTTACCTCAGATTTTGAAAGCATGTAATATTATCGTGTTCAAAATGAATTCTATGCAAACATACGACTGTATTTCATAACAACGCTAACTTGAGGCAGATGCCACCAAATGTGTTAAATAAATGAATTATTTGCTGGACTTAAGTGAAAAGGATAGCCATTTAATGACCATAGCACATAGTTGATGTGAAAAAGGAGTATTTTGCATATAAATATGCACATAAATACATATTTTTTCAATTTGTATCCCTGAAAGTGCCTGGCAGAAGCCTATACTGTCTGTGTCATAAATGTGAACATAATATTATCTACCGTCTGTGTCATAAATGTGAACATAATATTGTAACAGAATATTCTTATGCTATATTATATAAACTATATTTCATGAGGTGAAACATCACTGCCAGGAGCTACAGAATATATATTTCTGTAGGTCCTCACCGTGATGTTGTACTTCATGAAATATACGTAGTATAGCCTAAAAAAATTCTATTAGAATATTAAGTGACACATAAACAAGCTCTTCGGCACACTTCTTTTTGACAGTCAAAGCGGGGGTTATGTTTTTGCACGTCATGTAGAATAACCCTAAAAGCACCAAGGTGGCGGTGCCACCGGCTTTATATATATATATATATATATATATATATATATATAAAAATATAGCTGCGAGCAGCGATTGCGGGCCCAAGCCGGCGGTACCGCCATCCCGGTGCCTTTAGGTAACTAAAGGCACCGGGGTTGCGGTGCCACCGGCTTGGGCCCGCAATCGCTGCTCGCAGCTATATTTAGGGCCCAAGCCCTGAAAGGGCGAAGGCCCTATTGTTTTCCTTAGGATTATTATTATTTTTTTTTTTTTTTTTTTTTTTTTTCTAACGACTATCCGGGCACTTTTGGGGTCCTTAACATGCTCAAAAACTCTTGAAACTTTGCACACGGGTCAGAACCCGCGGCCATCAGAGCCGGGCTGAAGCTGGTACACGGGCGCGGCAGGGCGGCTCGTCAGCGCCCCCTGGAACAGGGTCTGAACACTTTGTCCATAAATCAAACACGCTTGCATGTAATAATATGAAACTCGGTACACATGTCGATCTCATCGTTTCATATATACATCGCGCTTTTACTTTTTACCCCAGCCCAACAGGAAGTCAGATATTTACGGTTGTTTTTAAAATGCTTGCAATGGAATTTAATGCACTCCTCCTAGAGCATTCATCCGCATGGAACGAAACTCGGTTAGCCTGAAGTCAAGACATAGAGGATCAAAAATTGCGAGGGGATTTTTGATATCTCGAACGGTTTGGCTGTGGCGAGGAAACAAAATTATGGTGAGAAACGTGAAACAGGAAGTGTGTCCTAACTTCAGCATACATCAACCGATCTTGATGAAACTTCAGGAGTGTGTTCGCTGTAAGAGGACGATCACATGGATGTGACTATTGTGTGTCAAAGTTATAGCGCCACCAACTGGCAGCAGGAAGTGTGTCACTTTCAAAATGCTTTGAAATCACCCTCTTATTTTAACCCGATTTGCTTCAAACTTCATCTGTATAATGTAAACATACGGCAGATGTAGACCTGTGAATGGATTATTGATGTCTTTGAAACTGTTGCCGTGGCGACGCATCAAACTTTACCATTCTTTTAGGATGCTTTTGAGACCCTTAGCATGCTTCAAATTGCATGAAACTCCTCAGACACATTACATTTATTAGCCAGTAGACATGTGCAAAGTTTCAGAAACGGGCGTGGTGAGGGCTCAGTAGTGCCACCTTTTGACAAAAGTTGGGTTGTTAGTTTTATCTACAGTTACAAAAATCGGTATGTATATTGTACTCCTCGAGCCGGACAACTTTCTAATTGACACTCATTACCTAGGACCCACAGAAAGTAAGATATGTTTGTTTGAATCTGGTCATGCTCCCTTTGAACCTACATCTCTGTCTCTGTCTGTGTGTGTGTTAGTAGGGGAGGGGCTTAACCATTTCACTGCTGTGTGTTTTTTCTGCTGTGTAATTTCTTAATACATTTCTTAAGCCTGGTATGTTTTAAATAAGTTTTTATTTTAATTTTTATAAGTGAAGGCATAATATAACCCGTTAAATTGTAGTGCATTGACAATAGTTTTATATAATTAGTTTATTAATTAAATTAACTTGGTCCATAAACTTGATCTGAAAATTGGGTCCATAAATCAAACACACTTGCATATAATAATATTAAACTCGGTACACTTATAGATCTCATTAGCCCAAACAACTTTAAGCCAGCCCAACAGGATGTCGGTTGTTTCGGTCTGTAGCCTACTGTATGTGAATGTTTTGCAAAACCAGCCTTTACATTTTTATTTCCCCCCTCTTAAGTAATTTTTAATTATTCCCACACCAAACTTCTTCAAAATTATGAAAATATATTAAAGATACTAAATCAGGCATATGTACTGGCCATCGGGACTACCGGGAGATTCCCGGTGGGCCGCGGTCTGGTTTGGCCGGCGGCCCGGCGCGTTATGTATTTTGTTTTTAAATCATTATTAATTGTAAATATATTCTATCGTAAGTATTTGTTAAATCATCCAATTCCGGACTTCTGCGTCTCTCTCATGAAGCCGAATGAAGCGGACGCGAGCTGAGAGACTGACAGGTCTGACTGTCTGACACTGGCCAATCGGAATCAAGAGCGGAGAAGCGGCCGCTCCCATAGGCAGTATTATCTCCCCGCCCTGTGGAGGCTTTCCGCTGGTCTCGTGAAGTTTCTCGCCGGTCTAGTCTCTGAGACCCCTACACCTGGTATTAAAATGCGATCTGTATCCAGACAAGTTATCCGGATAATAAAAAAGAAATGTTAATGCAAGGTATTACGTTGTGATCGGATTGTGATCGATATGCCTGACCATCTGGAGGTAGTCTGGCTCGCATTGTGTTCGGATCTTTACGTGTAAACGCAATCTGGTTGTTGATATCACACATGTATATTTCACTCCTCCCAAAAATGCTAAAACATAAACGAGTGAGAGCGTTTACAGGCTATGTTATAGTCAGAAATGACGGCGCTGCGACACGCATCACCGCCGCAGATGAGCAGCAGCTGAGCGACAAACCAACGTGCAAACATCGCAAATAAAAGTGAAAGTAAGTCAGAGACGCTTAATCATCTACACATTCATCTTCAAGTAAAGAAAGAAATGATCTCTTGACTCTTACCAGGGCTGTTGCCACTCTCTCTTATTGATATCTATTGATGAAATTAGCTGATGATCAATAAAATGCATGCTAATATCTGTAATAAACAACCGACAAAATTACTGTATGATGGTGTAAATAAAGAATCAGTCCAGCATCGCCATGTCAGTGTGTATTGATTCATCATTCCCAGCAAGCAATTTTACGTCCAAAAGACGTCTAATAGCCGTCAAAACATAGCCCAGACGTCTAGGCTAAATCAAGGCTAAATTTGGGCTGTCAGTGAAAATCTAATAGACGTCTAACCATAGCCCAAGAATAGACATCTAACCATAGCCCAAGAATAGACTATAGTCAACAATTAGACGGCTATTGAACGACTACATTTATACGTCTAATAGGCAGTGCATATGGGTCTAGGCTAAAACAAGGCTAAATTTGGGCTGTCAGTGAAAATCTAATAGACGTCTAAATGTAGCCCAAGAATAGACTAGTTATCAATTAGACAACTATTAAACGACTACATATACATGCAATAGACAACAAAATGGTTAAAAGATTCTTTTCACTCAAATATAACAGGTTCACATAAATAACAAGCCATTCAAAAAAAAAAAAAAAACATATATAAAAGGCTTTATTTAGCAAAAGAACAACATTACGTAACTTCAAAACATAAAAATTACCACACCAATATTAAAATTAAAAATATAAAATTATTTTAACATGAACAACTTAAGATAATAAAATAGAAAACTCTGTTGCTGCTGGGAAGTTGGTCATCACAGCATCTGCCAAATAAGAATAAAATAATTAGCACAAGAAAAGCATTGTTGAAAGTACATGTACGTTTTGTGTGTGTGTGTGTGTGTGTGTTCTTGTGTTCTGTTTAGGTTTTAATGCACATCGGAGCTATTTGCATTATTGATATACTGGCGGATACTTTTTAGATTTGCTTATTTTATATAGCCAATCATTTGTATTTTTATGCTGTATTATAAAATTAATTTGAAAGTTTAAACTTGAATTAATGAAGGCATTTTGAATGAAACTTCATCTTACTTTGCTTGTACAATAACAAACATTATTCTACTCTATTAGCTTATGCTCTCCAACAAGCCAATGTTCAGACAAATTTAATTTTATAATTTATATCAATGATGGACTTTGTCAAAGACAAGAGATTTAGTGAGGAAATGCTATTTTTATATCACAATGATCTAAAGAAAAGAGCCAAATATAATTGTGGATTTCATAACACTTTATAATAGATTGCATGTGTTTCATGTTTACAGCTTTGGATTCAGTAACGTTAGGCCTACACGTGCATGTACCATGACACACCCGCTAAAATGTCACGATTCCAACAACACATGATAACAAATAATTTATCTAAAAAATTAACACGTCAAAATGAAAACACAGATGCTTAAAAGACAAAAGTGGGAATGTATTTTACCTGTTGTCGTCGACCGTCAGCTGAATGCAATGCTCTGCCTCGTTTAAAATATTTGAGAATGGTCGATCGCGTGACCGGTGATCTGTGCTATCAAGACTCGCGTTGTCAGCAGTCATGTCTCAGTAGGGCTGTTGCCATCTAGCGGTTGAGAAATGTAATTGCATTTTTATTTAATTTAAAATAATAAAACAGTCAAATAAAACCGTAGATTTTTAATTAATGTGTGACTGTGACAGCAAACATGAAGCTGCGTGGGTGAAAAACAAGAAAACAATTTTAAGATTTATTTTGGCAATAGCCTACTAATCGCTGGTCTAAATCAGGGCTATAGCCAAGCCGTTAAACGTAGACCACTGATTGCCTCGATTTCGCCAGTGGGCTAAAAGCAGACTGCACATAGCCCATCCAATTCAGAGGATCGTGACTACAAATCGACCATGTCATGATATGACACTGGCACCTTGTAGATATGTTTACCAATGCGAACATGATGGGATATCAACTATCTCATGCGTTGCCTGCCCAACAATTCATTAAAACGACAATTAATCAGTTTCGACTAGAAGTGGGCTATAAATAGCCAGACAGACTATACGAGCTAGATCGCGTCTTCACACAGCCTACACATAGAAAATGTCAAAGAAATCAAACCAAACACCTTGTAATCACAGTTGACTTTGCTTACATGATGGAATATAATACATTTTGCAAGTTATTTTGGAAAAAATACATTTAGCCATGATTCAATGTTATTTTGGCTAGAAGTGGGTTACACATAGCCGGACTATATCGGGTCTCTATTTAACCTAGACGGTGAAATGAGGGCTATTGCTTGCTGGGTTGTCTCTTCATAGTTTGCAAGAGACATTTAATAAACTGAGCGTATTTGATAAACTGAGCGTAGCCTATTCATCTATCAATATATATAGGCTAACCTCATTCTTTTTAATGATCGGAAGAACGCGTATCGACCACCGTTACAGTACAATATGCATGTATGTCCATTTAAACTCGATTTTGGGTCAAATATGGATTATATCATGACACTGGCAAGAATATGGTTACATTTAAAGATGTTGTGCCAAGCATGAGAATGCTACGTTCAGCTGCTTTTGAAATAACATGTTTTTTTCCACTTCCTGAAAAGTAACCGTTTTGGACATACGTGAGTTTCATCGGGCAGCGACGATATATTAAAGATACTAAATCAGGCATGTACTGGCCATCGGGACTACCGGGAGATTCCCGGTGGGCCGCGGTCTGGTTGGGCCGGCGGCCCGGCGCGTTATGTATTTTGTTTTTAAATCATTATTAATTGTAAATATATTCTATCGTAAGTATATTGTTAAATTGTCCAATTCCGGACTTATGCGTCTCTCTCATGAAGCCGCATGAAGCTGACGCGAGTTAAGAGACTGACAGGTCTGACTGTCTGACACTGGCCAATCGGAATCAAGTTCAGATTCTAGACCTGAGAAGCGGCCGCTTACACCGTGTCCTAACCACACACGACGCCGCGACATGCGATAAAAGGTATCTTTTCCATGTAAATCAGAGTTTTTGTCCTAACCAGACGCGACGGCGACATGCGAAGTTTCTAATTTAGAAACGTTCCTATTTCTGTGACGTCGCGGCTGACAGAATGAAGAAATTACACTGGTTATGAGTACACATTATTTATTTTTAGTTAAAAATAGGTCACTGTGCCACAAGCCATAACGGATAATTTACCTCAGATTTTGAAAGCATGTAATATTATAGTGTTCAAAATGAATTCTATGCAAACATACGACTGTATTTCATAACAACGATAACTTGAGGCAGATGCCACCAAATGTGTTAAAATAAATGAATTAATTGCTGGACTTAAGTGAAAAGGAAAGCCATTTAATGACCATAGCACATAGTTGATGTGAAAAAATGAGTATTTTGCATATAAATATGCACATAAATACATATTTTTTCAATTTGTATCCCTGAAAGTGCCTGGCAGAAGCCTATACTGTCTGTGTCATAAATGTGAACATAATATTATCTACTGTCTGTGTAATAAATGTGAACATAATATTGTAACAGAATATTCTTATGCTATATTATATAAACTATATTTCATGAGGTGAAACATCACTGCCAGGAGCTACAGAATATATATTTCTGTAGGTCCTCACCGTGATGTTGCACTTCATGAAATATATGTAGTATAGCCTAAGAATATTCTATTAGAATATTAAGTGACACATAAACAAGCTCTTCAGCACACTTCTTTTTGACAGTCAAAGCGGGGGTTATGTTTTTGCACGTCATGTAGAATAACCCTAAAAGCACCAAGGTGGCGGTGCCACCGGCTTTATATATGTGTATATATATATATATATATATATATATATATATATATATATATATATATAGCTGCGAGCAGCGATTGCGGGCCAAAGCCGGCGGTACCGCCATCCCGGTGCCTTTAGGTAACTAAAGGCACCGGGGTTGCGGTGCCACCGGCTTGGGCCCGCAATCGCTGCTCGCAGCTATATTTATTATTATTATTATTATTTATACGACTATTTGGGCACTTTTGGGGCCCTTAACGTGCTCGAAAACTCTTGAAACTTTGCACACGGGTCAGAACCTGCGGCCATTAGGGCCGGGCTGAAGATGGTACCCGGGCGTGGCAGGGGGGCTCGACAGCGCCACCTGGAATGGGGTCCGAACACTTGGTCCATAAATCAAACACGCTTGTATGTACTAATATGAAACTCGGTACACATCTTGATCTCATCATTTCATATATACGTCGCACTTTTACTTTTTACCCCAGCCCAACAGGAAGTCGGTTATTTAAGGTTTTTTGTAAAACACTTGCAATGGAATTTTTAATACTCCTCCTAGAGCTCTTATCCGAATTCAACGAAACTCGGTCAGCGTGAAGTCAAGACATTGAGGATGAAAGTTTGCGAGGGGATTTTTGATATCTCGAACGGTTTGGCCGTGGCGAGGAAATGAAATTATGGCGAGAAACGTGAAACAGGAAGTGTGTCATAACTTCAGCATACATCAACCGATCTTGATGAAACTTCAGGAGTGTGTTCGCTGTAAGAGGACGAACACATGGATGTGACTATTGTGTGTCAAAGTTATAGCGCCACCAACTGGCAGCAGGAAGTGTGTCACTTTCAAAATGCTTTAAAATCACCCTCTTATTTTAACCCGATTTGCTTCAAACTTCATCTGTATAATGTAAACATACGGCAGATGTAGACCTGTGAATGGATTCTTGATATCTTTGAAACTGTTGCCGTGGCGACGCATCAAACTTTACCATTCTTTTAGGATGCTTTTGAGACCCTTAGCATGCTTCAAATTGCATGAAACTCATCAGATACATCACATTTATTAGCCAGTAGACATGTGCAAAGTTTCAGAAACGGGCGTGGTGAGGGCTCGGTAGCGCCACCTTTTGACAAAAGTGGGGTTGTTAGTTTTATCTACAGTAACAAAAATCGGTATGTATATTGTACTCCTCGAGCCGGACAACTTTCTAATTGACACTCTTTAACTAGGACCCACAGAAAGTAAGATATGTTTGTTTGAATCTGGTCATGCTCCCTTTGAGCCTACATCTCTGTCTCTCTCTGTGTGTGTGTTAGTAGGGGGAGGGGCTTAACTTAACCATTTCAGTGCTGTGTGTTTTTTTTCTGCTGTGTAATTTCTTAATACATTTCTTAAGCCTGGTATGTTTAAAATAAGTTTTTATTTTAATTTTTATAAGTGAAGGCATAATATAACCAGTTAAATTGTAGTGCATTGACAATAGTTTTATATAATTAGTTTATTAATTAAATTAACTTGGTCCATAAACTTGGTCCAGCTGCGAGACTGACAGGTCTGACTGTCTGACACTGGCCAATCGGAATCAAGAGCGGAGAAGCGGCCGCTCCCATAGGCAGTATAGTATCTCCCCGCCCTGTGGAGGCATTCCGCCGGTCTCGTGAAGTTTCTCGCCGGTCTCGTCTCTGAGACCCCTACACCTGGTATTAAAATGCGATCTGTATCCAGATAAGTTATCCGGATAATAAAAAAGAAATATCAATGCAAGGTATTACGTTGTGATCGGATTGTGATCGATTTGCCTGACCATCTGGAGGTAGTCTGGCTCGCATTGTGTTCGGATCTTTACGTGTAAACGCAATCTGGTTGTTGATATCACACATGTATATTTTACTCCTCCCAAAAATGCTAAAAAATAAACGAGTGAGAGCGTTTACAGGCTGTTTTAGTCAGACATGACGGCGCTACTGCGACACGCATCACCACCGCAGATATAACACAGTCTCATCCCAATTCGTCATATAACTGACGTTTTGGGACGTCTTTTGACCATTCGTCAATATATGACCTTTTAGGGCCCCCTTAAACGTCGGTAGATGACGATCCCGGGTCGTCATACAACTGACGCTTTACCTTTAACGTCAGTTAGGTGACGAGTTGGGTTTAGGGTTAGGTTTAGGTATGGGGTAGAGTTAGGATCCCATAACGTCATCTACCGACGTTTAAGGGGGCCCTAAAAAGTCGTATATTGACGAATGGTCAAAAGACGTCCCAAAACGTCAGTTATATGACGAATTGGGATGAGACCGGGTTGGCAGATAAGCAGCAGCTGAGCGTCAAACCAACGTGCAAACATCGCAAATAAAAGTGAAAGTAAGTCAGAGACGCTTAATCATCTACACAATCATCTTCAAGTAAAGAAAGAAATGATCTCTTGACTCTTACAAGGGCTGTTGCCACTCTCTCTTATTGATGTCTATTGATGAAATTAGCTGATGATCAATAAAATGCATGCTAATATCTGTAATAAACAACCGACAAAATTACTGTATGATGGTGTAAATAAAGAATCAGTCCAGCATCGCCATGTCAGTGTGTATTGATTCATCATTGTCTCTTCATAGTTTGCAAGAGACATTTAATAAACTGAGCGTATTTGATAAATTGAGCGTAGCCTATTCATCTGTCAATATAACCTCATTCTTTTTAATGATCAGAAGAACGCGTATCGACTAGGCTACCGTTACAGTACAATATGTCCTAACTACACACGACGCCGCGACACGCGATAAAAGGTATCTTTTCCATGTAAATCAGAGTTTTTGTCCTAACCAGACGCGACGGCGACATGCGAAGTTTCTAATTTAGAAACGGTTCCTATTTCTGCGATGTCGCGGTTGACAGAATGAAGAAATTACACTGGTTATGAGTAGGCTACACATTATTTATTTTTTGTTAAAAATAGGTCACTGTGCCACAAGCCATAACGGATAATTTACCTCAGATTTTGAAAGCATGTAATATTATAGTGTTCAAAATGAATTCTATGCAAACATACGACTGTATTTCATAACAACGACAATAACTTGAGGCAGATGCCACCAAATGTGTTAAAATAAATGAATTATTTGCTGGACTTAAGTGAAAAGGATAGCCATTTAATGACCATAGCACATAGTTGATGTGAAAAAAGGAGTATTTTGCATATAAATATGCACATAAATACATATTTTTTCAATTTGTCTCCCTGAAAGTGCCTGGCAGAAGCCTATACTGTCTGTGTCATAAATGTGAACATAATATTATCTACTGTCTGTGTCATAAATGTGAACATAATATTGTAACAGAATATTCTTATGCTATATTATATAAACTATATTTCATGAGGTGAAACATCACTGCCAGGAGCTACAGAATATATATTTCTGTAGGTCCTCACCGTGATGTTGCACTTCATGAAATATATGTAGTATAGCCTAAGAATATTCTATTAAAATATTAAGTGGCACATAAATTCAGACCAGTTATTTACAATAAAGCCTTATAAAATCATTTCCATTCCCTTTGTTTATTATTTTAATAGTTTTTTCTTGGTTTTGATAGTAAATAAAATCTAATCAGTAATTTTACATGCAGATTAATGCACGTATAGATTAATGCACGTGTGTGTGTGTTTGCATAGTGGGCCGGTCTGGATGAAGTGTCCAGGGCTGATTTTTTGTCCCAGTCCAGCCCTGAATGGCAATATTCACATTACTTTCAGTTTATTGCTCGAAAGTACAAAAATATTTGAGTGAAATGTAGGCTATAGTAAACCCTAAGATTATTATTTGTGACATTAGAACAAAATATGTGGATATAAAAACATGTATATAGGCTAAAGAACTAAATGAACGATCTCTATTTTCTAATTTCACGACGTCCACACAAGACCAGGCTTGGGAGGGTTACTTTAAAAAATGTATTCTGATACAGTTACAAATTGTTTCATAAAAAAGGGTCCCACTTTATATTAATTGGCTTTAAGTACTTTATACTTTTTCAAAAAGTAACTACAATCTGATTACTTTTTTTGATGTAACTCACTGTAATAATATACAGTTACTGGATTTTTGTTTCCTGATTACATAATGCTGTTACATGTATTCTGTTGCTCCCACAAGACATTAGTCTGAATATTTTCCTGTATGAACAAAATGGAGTTTCCATTGTTCACACACAAACACACACAGAGTTCGATCGCGCCTCTCTCGTGACTGTGTGTGCGTGTCATGTGTTCTAGGCTGTGTGCATGCACTTCTGAAGCTGCTCAGAAAATAATAAAATGCCATGCAGAGGACTAATGCAAAATGTGTGGGAAAATCCATTTGATTGTAGTTTAAGTGAGAAATAATTTCAGTGCTCTGGTCAATAGCTGTAGAGTGAAAACTGGTGAATGCAGTATACCGCTTTCACAGAAAGAGAATGATGTGAGCACGTACGATTGGCAGTGAATCTTTTATGCGGACAAAATAGCTCAATAAGAGTAACAAAATACATGTGGAAAAAATCACATCGTAATGTTTTAAAGAAGAGTGGTTTGATTAAAGTGGTGTAAATATACCCGATCCGGCAAAGATGGCAGTATCGGAGCTGATAACGATCCTGAGTATCGGATCGGCGCATCCCTACATACTATAATGTAAACACAGTACAGATGTAGACCTTGATGTACACCTGACCTTTCAGAAGGTTGCTCATGCATACTTTGTGGTTAAAATGTGCCCTCGATCCGCACTTTTGCAGAGCCTTCACTGCTGCAAGCTCTTCAGCACACTTCTTTTTGACAGTCAAAGCGGGGGTTACGTTTTTGCACGTCATGTAGAATAACCCTAAAAGCACCAAGGGTGCGGTGCCACCGGCTTTATATATATATATATATATATATATATATATATATATATTTAAATTATTATTATTACCATGAGTCGAATAAAAAGCTGGTTTTGTTCTCAGGAGAAGAGTTGTATTCTCCCAGCCTTTTTTGAAACTTCTGTGATAAACACCATTTTAAAATTTTGAATTTTGAACCCCATTTTGTTTGTGAATTTTACAGTGCGGCATATTTATTTGTGCAGACAGGGATATTGTTCTTTCATGTCATTTTGTATACATTTTTACAATAAAGTGATGATAGGGCAAAAACTGATATGATGTTTGTCCATGTAGGCTACACGGTAAATTAAGAAACAGGAAAGTAAAGTAATAAGTAGTGAAGTTATTTTTCCAACGCAGTAACTAGTAAAGTAATCTCATTACAATTTACAGAAGTAACTAGTAACTAATTACTTTTTTGAGTAACTACCCCAACACTGTATAAGACTATACCAATATTGGAACTATAGCCATTTTATTCCTTTTTTTTAATTTAAGAATTATGTTTAAAAAGTTTAAAAACAGACAGAATGGTTTAGTCAAAAAAGAAAAAAATCATTCATAGTGCTATACTGCCCTCTTGTGTTCAAAATTAGGTAGAACTATTGGATCAATATCCACACATTAATACAGTTGGCAATACAGTATAATAGGTAATACAGTAGGATTGGGGCCTTAAAAATCGCTAACTTAAAAAGTGAAATTAACGGACGTGCACACAAGACCAGGCTTGGGAGGGTTACTTTAAAAATGTATTCCGATACAGTTACAAATTATTTCATAAAAAAAGGGTCCCACTTTATATTAAATGGCTTTAAGTACTATATACTTTTTCAAAAAGTAACTACAATCTGATTACTACTTTTTTTGATGTAACTCACTAGATTTTTGTATCCTGATTACATAATGCCGTTGCATGTATTCTGTTCCTCCCACAAGACATTAGTCTGAATATTTTCCTGTATGAACAAAAAGGAGTTTCCATTGTTCGCACACAAACACACATTCGATCGCGCCTCTCTCGTGACTGTGTGTGCGTATCATGTGTTCTAGGCTGTGTGCATGCACTTCTGAAGCTGCGCAGAAAATAATAAAATGCCATGCGGAGGACTAACGCAAAATGTGTGAGAAAATCCATTTGATTGTAGTTTAAGTGAGAAATAATTTCAGTGCTCTGGTCAATAGCTGTAGAGTGAAAACTGGTGAGTGCAGTATACAGCTTTCACAGAAAGAGAATGATGTGAGCACGTACGATTGGCAGTGAGTCCTGTGTGTGGACAAAATAGCTCAATAAGAGTAATAAAATTCATGTGAAAAAATCACATCATAATGTTTTAAAGAAGAGTGGTTTGATTAAAGTGGTGTAAATATACCCGATCCGGCAAAGATGGCAGTATCGGAGCTGATACCGATCCTGAGTATCGGATCGGCGCATTCCTAAATACTATAATGTAAACACAGTACAGATGTAGACCTGGATGTACACCTGACCTTTCAGAAGGTTGCTCACGCATACTTTGTGGTTAAAATGTGCCCTCAATGTGCACTTTTGCAGAGCCTTCACTGATGCAAGCTCTTCAGCACACTTCTTTTTGACAGTCAAAGCGGGGGTTATGTTTTTGCATGTCAAGTAGAATAACCCTAAAAGCACCAAGGTGGCGGTGCCACCGGCTTTATATATATATATATATATATAAATATAGCTGCGAGCAGCGATTGCGGGCCAAAGCCGGTGGTACCGCCATCCCGGTGCCTTTAGGTAACTAAAGGCACCGGGGTTGCGGTGCCACCGGCTTGGGCCCGCAATCGCTGCTCGCAGCTATATTTATTATTATTATTTATACGATTATTTGGGCACTTTTGGGGCCCTTAACGTGCTCGAAAACTCTTGAAACTTTGCACACGGGTCAGAACCCGCGGCCATTAGGGTCGGGCTGAAGATGGTGCCCGGGCGTGGCAGGGGGGCTCGACAGCGCCACCTGGAAAGGGGTCCGAACACTTGGTCCATAAATCAAACACGCTTGTATGTACTAATATGAAACTCGGTACACATGTTGATCTCATCATTTCATATATACGTCGCACTTTTACTTTTTACCCTAGCCCAACAGGAAGTCGGTTATTTAAGGTTCTTTGTAAAACACTTGCAATGGAATTTTTAATACTCCTCCTAGAGCTCTTATCCAAATTCTACGAAACTCAGTCAGCGTGAAGTCAAGACATTGAGGATGAAAGTTTGCGAGGGGATTTTTGATATCTCGAACGGTTTGGCCGTGGCGAGGAAATGAAATCATGGCGAGAAACGTGAAACAGGAAGTGTGTCATAACTTCAGCATACATCAACCGATCTTGATGAAACTTCAGGAGTGCGTTTGCTGTAAGAGGACGATCACATGGTAGTGACTATAGTGTGTCAAAGTTATAGCGCCACCAACTGGCAGCAGGAAGTGTGTCACTTTCAAAATGCTTTAAAATCACCCTCTTATTTTAACCCGATTTGCTCCAAACTTCATCTGTATAATGTAAGCATAAGGCAGATGAAGACCTGTGAATGGATTCTTGATATCTTTGAAACTGTTGCCGTGGCGATGCATCAAACTTTACCATTCTTTTAGGATGCTTTTGAGACCCTTAGCATGCTTCAAATTGCACGAAACTCATCAGACACATCACATTTATTAGCCAGTAGACATGTGCAAAGTTTCAGAAACGGGCGTGGTGAGGGCTCAGTAGCGCCACCTTTTGACAAAAGTGGGGTTGTTAGTTTTATCTACAGTTACAAAAATCAGTATGTATATTGTACTCCTCGAGCCGGACAACTTTCTAATTGACACTCATTAGCTAGGACCCACAGAAAGTAAGATATGTTTGTTTGAATCTGGTCATGCTCTGTTTGAGCCTACATCTCTGTCTCTGTCTGTGTGTTTGCCTGTCTGTGTGTGTGCATGTCTGTGTGTGTGCAGGGGGAGGGGATTAACTATTTCACTGCTGTGTGTGTAGCCTGCATAAAAGAAAATAAATGCCTTAAGCCTGGTATTTTTTAAATAAGTTTTTTATTTTTTATAAGTAATGGCATATAACCAGTTTAATTGTACTGCATTGACAATAGTTTTATATAATTAGTTTATTAATTAAATTAACTTGGTCCATAAACTTGGTCTGAAAATTTGGTCCATAAATCAAACACACTTGCATGTAATAATATTAAACTCGGTACACATATAGATCTCATTAGCCCAAACAACTTTAAGCCAGCCCAACAGGAAGTCGGTTATTTTGGTCTTTATGTGAATGTTTTGCAAAACCAGTCTTTACATTTTTATTCCCCCCTCTTAAGTGTTTTTTAATTATTCCGACCAAACTTCTTCAAAATTATGAAAATACATTAAAGATACTAAATTGTGAACGGATATTTATTATGTCAAACAGTTTTGCTATGGCGAGGGATTATGTCAAAAAGAGAATCAGGAAACGTCTCATATCTTCTAAAAATTTTATTATTCACCATTTATTTTTCTATAAGACTATACCAATATTGGAACTACAGCCATTTTATTCCTTTTTTAAATTTAAGAATTATGTCTAATTTTAAAAACAGACAGAATGTTTTAGTCAAAAGAGTAAAAAATCATTCATAGTGCTATACTGCCCTCTTGTGTTCAAAATTAGGTAGAACTATTGGATCAATATCCACACGGTAATACAGTAGGATTGGGGCCTTAAAAAGCGCTAACTTAAAAAGTGAAAGTAACGGACGCCCACACAAGACCAGGCTTGGGAGGGTTACTTTAAAAATGTATTCCGATACAGTTACAAATTATTTCATAAAAAAAGGGTCCCACTTTATATTAAGTACTATATACTTTTTCAAAAAGTAACTACAATCTGATTACTAGTTTTTTTGATGTAACTCACTGTAACAAATTACAGTTACTGGATTTTTGTATCCTGATTACATAATGCCGTTACATGTATTCTGTTGCTCCCACAAGACATTAGTCTGAATATTTTCCTGTATGAACAAAATGGAGTTTCCATTGTTCACACACAAACACACACAGAGTTCGATCGCGCCTCTCTCGTGACTGAGTATGTGTGCGTGTCATGTGTTCTAGGCTGTGTGCGTGCACTTGTGAAGCTGCGCAGAAAATAATAAAATGCCATGCAGAGGACTAATGAAAAATGTGTGGGAAAATCCATTTGATTGTAGTTTAAGTGAGAAATAATTTCAGTGCTCTAGTCAACAGCTGTAGAGTGAAAACTGGTGAGTGCAGTATGCAGCTTTCACAGAAAGAGAATGATTTGAGCACGTACGATTGGCAGTGAGTCCTGTATGTGGACAAAATAGCTGAATAAGAGTAACAAAATGCATGTGAAACAAATCACATCGTAATGTTTTAAAGAAGAGTGGTTTGATTAAAGTGGTGTAAATATACCCGATCCGGCAAAGATAGCAGTATCGGAGCTGATAACGATCCTGAGTATCGGATCGGCGCATCCCTAAATACTATAATGTAAACACAGTACAGATGTAGACCTTGATGTACACCTGACCTTTCAGAAGGTTGCTCATGCATACTTTGTGGTTAAAATGTGCCCTCGATCCGCACTTTTGCAGAGCCTTCACTGCTGCAAGCTCTTCAGCACACTTCTTTTTGACAGTCAAAGCGGGGGTTACGTTTTTGCACGTCATGTAGAATAACCCTAAAAGCACCAAGGTGGCGGTGCCACTGGCTAAATATATATATATATATATATATATATATATATATATAAATATAGCTGCGAGCAGCGATTGCGGGCCAAAGCCGGCGGTACCGCCATCCCGGTGCCTTTAGGTAACTAAAGGCACCGGGGTTACCTAAAGGCACCGGGGTTGCGGTGCCACCGGCTTGGGCCCGCAATCGCTGCTCGCAGCTATATTTTTTAATTATTATTATTACCATGAGTCGGATAAAAAGCTGGTTTTGTTCTCAGGAGAAGAGTTTTATTCTCCCAGCCTGTTTTGAAACTTCTGTGTTAAACACCATTTTAAAATTTTGAATTTTGAACCCCATTTTGTTTGTGAATTTTACAGTGCGGCATATTTATTTGTGCAGACAGGGATATTGTTCTTTCATGTCATTTTGTATATATTTTTACAATAAAAGATGATAGGGCAAAAACTGATATGATGTTTGTCCATGTAGGCTACACGGTAAATTAAGAAACGGGAAAGTAAAGTACAGTAAAGTAATAAGTAACTAGTAATTAATTACTTTTTTTGAGTAACTACCGCAACACTGTATAAGACTATACCAATATTGGAACTATAGCCATTTTATTCCTTTTTTTAAATTTAAGAATTATGTTTAAGTTTAAAAACAGCCAGAATGGTTTAGTCAAAAGAGAAAAAAAATCATTCATAGTGCTATACTGCCCTCTTGTGTTCAAAATTAGTTAGAACTATATGATCAATATTCACACATTAGGTAATACAGTAGGATTGGGGCCTTAAAAATCGCTAACTTAAAAAGTGAAAGTAACAGACGTGCACACAAGACCAGGCTTGGGAGGGTTACTTTAAAAATGTATTCCGATACAGTTACAAATTATTTCATAAAAAAAGGGTCCCACTTTATATTAAATGACTTTACGTACTATATACTTTTTCAAAAAGTAACTACAATCTGATTACTACTTTTTTGATGTAACTCACTGGATTTTTGTATCCTGATTACATAATGCCGTTACATGTATTCTGTTGCTCCCACAAGACATTAGTCTGAATATTTTCCTGTATGAACAAAATGGAGTTTCCATTGTTCACACACAAACACACACAGAGTTCGATCTCGCCTCTCTCGTGACTGTGTGTGTGTGTCATGTGTTCTAGGCTGTGTGCATGCACTTTTGAAGCTGCGCAGAAAATAATAAAATGCCATGCGGAGGACTAACGCAAAATGTGTGAGAAAATCCATTTGATTGTAGTTTAAGTGAGAAATAATTTCAGTGCTCTGTTCAATAGCTGTAGAGTGAAAACTGGTGAGTGCAGTATGCAGCTTTCACAGAAAGAGAATGATGTGAGCACGTACGATTGGCAGTGAGTCCTGTGTGTGGACAAAATAGCTCAATAAGAGTAATAAAATACATGTGAAAAAAATCACATCATAATGTTTTAAAGAAGAGTGGTTTGATTAAGTGGTGTAAATATACCGGATCCGGCAAAGATGGCAGTATCGGAGCTGATACCGATCCTGAGTATCGGATCGGCGCATCCCTAAATACTATAATGTAAACACAGTACAGATGTAGACCTGGATGTACACCTGACCTTTCAGAAGGTTGCTCACGCATACTTTGTGGTTAAAATGTGCCCTCAATGTGCACTTTTGCAGAACCTTCACTGATGCAAGCTCTTCAGCACACTTCTTTTTGACAGTCAAAGCGGGGGTTATGTTTTTGCACGTCATGTAGAATAACCCTAAAAGCACCAAGGTGGCGGTGCCACCGGCTTTATATATATATATATATATATATATAAATATAGCTGCGAGCAGCGATTGCGGGCCAAAGCCGGCGGTACCGTAAAGGCACCGGCGGTACCGTAAAGCCGGCGGTTACCTAAAGGCACCGGGGTGGCGGTGCCACCGGCTTGGGCCCGCAATCGCTGCTCGCAGCTATATTTCTTCTTCTTCTTCTTGCGTATTATTATTATTTTACTACCTTTTGGGCACTTTTGGGGCCCTTAACGTGCTCGAAAACTCTTAAAAATTTGCACACGGGTCAGAACCCGTGGCCATCAGAGCCGGGCTGAAGCTGGTACCCGGGCGTGGCAGGGGGGCTCGTCAGCGCCCCCTGGAACGGGGTCCGAACACTTAGTCCATAACTCAAACACGCTTGTATGTAATAATATGAAACTCGGTACACATGTTAATCTCATCGTTTCATCTATGTCTCACACTCTTACTTTTTACCGCAGCCCAACAGGAAGTCGGCTATTGAGGGTTGTTTGTAAAACATACGCAATGGAATGTGAAATATCCTTTAAACTGTTTCCGTGGCGACGCATCAAACTTTACCATTCTTTTAGGATGCTTTTGAGACCCTTAGTATGCTTCAAATTGCATGAAACTCATCAGACACATCACATTTATTAGCCAGTAGACATGTGCAAAGTTTCAGAAACGGGCGTGGTGAGGGCTCAGTAGCGCCACCTTTTGACAAAAGTGGGGTTGTTAGTTTTATCTACAGTTACAAAAATCAGTATGCATATTGTACTCCTCGAGCCGGACAACTTTCTAATTGACACTCATTAGCTAGGACCCACAGAAAGTCAGATATGTTTGTTTGTTTGAATGTGGTCATGCTCACTTTGAGCCTACCTCTCTGTCTGTGTGTGTGTTTGTAGGGGGAGGGGGCTTAACCATTTCACTGCTGTGTGTTTGGCCTGCAGACATTTCTTAATACATTTCTTAAGCCTGGTATGTTTTAAATAAGTTTTTATTTTAATTTTTATAAGTAAAGGCATAATATAACCAGTTAAATTGTAGTGCATTGACAATAGTTTTATATAATTAGTTTATTAATTAAATTAACTTGGTCCATAAACTTGATCTGAAAGTTTGGTCCATAAATCAAACACACTTGCATGTAATAATATAAAACTCGTTACACATATAGATCTCATTAGCCCAAACAACTTTTAGCCAGCCCAACAGGAAGTCGGTTATTTTGGTCTGTGTGTGAATGTTTTGCAAAACCAGCCTTTACATTTTTATTCCCCCCTCTTAAGTGTTTTTTTAATTATTCCCACCAAACTTCTTCAAAATTATGAAAATACATTAAAGATATTAAATTGTGAACGGATATCGAATATGTCAAACAGTTTTGCTATGGCTTGGGATTATGTCAAAAAAAGAATCAGGAAACGTCTCATATCTTCTAAAAATTTTATTATACACCATTTATTTTTCTATAAGACTATACCAATATTGGAACTATAGCCATTTTATTCCTTTTTTAAATTTGAAAATTATGTTTAAGTTTAAAAACAGCCAGAATGGTTTAGTTAAAAAAGAGAAAAAAATCATTCATAGTGCTATACTGCCCTCTTGTGTTCAAAATTTGGTAGAACTATTGGATCAATATCCACACATTAGATAATAGAGTAGGATTGGGGCCTTAAAAATCGCTAACTTAAAGAGTGAAAGTAACGGACGTCCACACGAGACCAGGCTTGGGAGGGTTACTTTAAAAATCTATTCCGATACAGTTAGAAATTATTTCATTAAAAAAAAAAGAATTGAGTAACGTAATCCAAGTACAAGAATATGAAAGTAATTGCCTACTTTTGGATTACTTCAAGGGCAGATATTAAAAAAAACTTTTATTTATAAAGAATTTCACAGCCCTGAAAATATTTGTATTTAAAGGGCTATAGAGACATCCAGTGCCTGCAGTTTGGTTTTACAGATTATTTTGTTTTATTTTTAACTAACATGTAGGCTACAAGGAAATAATAAAAACACAACATTTAAAAATTCTACACAATCTTCATATTAGTTTATTTTAAAATAGTCCTAAATGTTGACTTAAGCCGTAATCTTTCTCAATTTGCCTGACTGAACTAGGGCCGTTGGCAGTGGGAGTTCCCCTACGTTAGCAGCGAACATCTCCTTAAGTGTGACTGAGAAGAGATTATGAGATTACGGAATTTCCAAGAACCGAAAGCATTTTTACCCATGGGCAGCATCGTTTTCTAGCAGCCGCGATTCAATCTGTGTGTAAGGAGATTGTTTGAGATCTGTTATTTTGTGAAGTCACCAGCGGGTGGCACACGTAACTCGTGTCACGAGTCATTAATCAAGAAACGCTTGATTAAAATACAGATTACAAAATACAGATTTTCTAAGTTTATATTAAACCTTTGTAATCCTGAAAGGTATCCCTCCTTTTTCAAAAAGTAACTATAATCCGATTACTCCTTTTTTTAACTCACTCTAACAAATTACAGTTACTGGATTTTTGTATCCTGATTAATGCCGTTACATGTATTCTGTTGCTCCCACAAGACATTAGTATGAATATTTTCCTGTATGAACAAAATGGAGTTTCCACTGTTCACACACAAACACACACAGAGTTCGATCACACATTTCTCGCGACTGAGTGTGTGTGCATGTCATGTGTTCTAAGCTGCGTGCGTGCACTTCTGAAGCTGCACAGAAAATAATAAAATGCCATGCAGAGGACTAACGCGAAATGTAAAATCTATTTTGATTGTAGTGTAAGTGAGAAATAATTTCAGTGCTCTGGTCAACATTTGTAGAGTGAAAACTGGTGAATGCAGTATACAGCTTTCACAGAAAGCGAATGATTTGAGCACGTATGATTGGCAGTGAGTCCTCTGTGTGGACAAAATAGCTCAATAAGAGTAACAAAATACATGTGAAAAAAAAAATCACAGCATAATGTTTTGAAGAAGAGTGGTTTGATTAAAGTGATGGAAATATACCCGATCCGGCAAAGATGGTAGTATCTGAGCCGATACCGATCCTGAGTATCGGATCGGCGCATCCCTAAATACTATAATGTAAACACAGTACAGATGTAGACCTGGATGTGCACCTGACCTTTCAGAAGGTTGCTCACTCATACTTTGTGATTGAAATGTGCCCTCGATGCGCACTTCACTGATGCAAGCTCTTCAGCACACTTCTTTTTGACAATCAAAGCGGGGGTTACGTTTTTGCAGGTCATGCAGAATAACCCTAAAGGCACCAAGGTGGCGGTGCCACCGGCTTTATATATATATATATATATATATATATAAATATAGCTGCGAGCAGCGATGAAGGGCCAAAGCCGGCGGTACCGCCATCCCGGTGCCTTTAGTTACCTAAAGGCACCAGGGTTGCGGTGCCACCGGCTTGGGCCCGCAATCGCTGCTCGCAGCTATATTTATTATTATTTTTCTTACGACTATTCGGGCACTTTTGGGGCCCTTAACGTGCTCTAAAACTCTTGAAAATTTGCACACGGGTCAGAACCCGCGGCCATCAGAGCCGGGCTGAAGATAGTACCCGGGCGTGGCAGGGGGGCTCGTCAGCGCCCCCTTGAATGGGGTCCGAAAACTTGGTCCATAAATCAAACACGCTTGCATGTAATAATATGAAACTCGGTACACATATAGATCTCATCGTTTCATATATACTTCGCACTTTTACTTTTTACCCCAGCCTAACAGGAAGTCGGCTATTTAGGCTATTTATTTAGGGTTCTTTGTAAAACACACGCAATGGTATTTGAAATACTCCTCCTAGAGCACTGATCCAAATTCGACGAAACTCTGTCAGCTTGAAGTCAAGACATTGAGGATGAAAGCTTGTGTGGGGATTTTTGATATCTTGAACGGTTTGGCCGTGGCAAGGAAATGAAATTATGGCGAGAAACGTGAAACAGGAAGTGTGTTATAACTTCTTTATACATTAACTGATCTTGATGAAACTTCGCTGTAAGAGGACGATCACATGGATGCGACTATTGTGAGTCAAAGTTATAGCGCCACCAACTGGCAGCAGGAAGTGTGTCACTTTTAAAATGCTAAGAAATCACCCTCTTATTTTAAGCCGATTTGCTTCAATCTTCATCTGTATAATGTAAATACACGGTAGATGAAGACCTGTGAATGGATTCTTGATATCTTTGAAACTGTTGCCGTGGCAACGCATCAAACTTTACCATTCTTTTAGGATGCTTTTGAGACTCTTAGCATGCTTGAAATTGCATGAAACTCGACAGACACAACACATTTATTAGCCAGTAGACATGTGCAAAGTTTCAAAAACGGGCGTGGTGAGGGCTCATTAGTGCCACCTTTTGTCAAAAGTGGGGGGATTAGTTTTATCTACAGTTATAAAAATCGGTATGTATATTGTACTCCTCGAGCCGGACAACTTTCTAATTGACACTCATTAGCTAGGACCCACAGAAAGTCAGATATGTTTGTTTGAATGTGGTCATGCTCTCTCTGAGCCTACCTCTCTGTCTCTGTCTCTGTCTTTGCCTGTCTGTGTGTGTTTGTGTGTGTGTTTGTAGGGGGAGGGGGCTTAACCATTTCACTGCTGTGTGTCTGGTCTGCATAAAACAAAATACATTTCTTAAGCCTGGTATGTTTTAAATAAGTTTTTATTTTAATTTTTTATAAGTAAAGGCATAATATAACCAGTTTAATTGTAGTGCATTGACAATAGTTTTATATAATTAGTTTATTAATTAAATTAACTTGTTCCATAAACTTGATCTGAAAATTTGGTCCATAAATCAAACACACTTGCATGTAATAATATGAAACTCGGTACACATAAAGATCTAATCTGTTCATATATACTTCACAATCTTACTTTTTACCCCAGCACAACAGGAAGTCGGCTATTTAGGGTTGTTTGTGAAAAACATGCAATGGAATAATTTAAAGTACTTCTCTCAAGACATTGAGGATAAAAAAAATGCCAGGGGATTTTTTATATCTCGAACGGTTTGGTCGTGGCGAGGAAACAAAATTATGGCGAGAAACATGAAACAGGAAGAGTGTTATAACTTCTGCATACATTAACTGATCTTGATGCAACTTCAGCAGTGTGTTCGCTGTAAGAGGGCGATCACATGGATGTGACTATTGTGAATCAAAGTTATAGCGCCACACACTGGCAGCAGGAAGTGTGTCACTTTCAAAATGCTTTGAAATCACCCTTTTATTTTTACCCGATTTGCTTCAAATTTCATCTGTATCCTGTATAATATAAACATACAGCAGATGTAGACCTGTGAATGGATTCTTGATATCTTTGATACTGTCGCCGTGGGAACGCATCAAACTTTATCATTCTTTTAGGATGCTTTTGGGATTCTTAGCATGCTTCAAATTGCATGTGTGAGATTACAAATTTTATTATATGTTTCATAAAGGTTTAACAGTATTTTTAAGTGAAATAAGTACACAATGTTTTCCATTTTGAGGCAATAAAGTTTTCGGACATTAACCTTTTGTCACATCAGTTGGGCCTTTTTGTTGATCTAATCAGGCTGATTGGATTAGCCTCTCAAGGTTCTGAGGTACACTGTGTGACCTGATGAACTCAGGAAACCAGCTGAATCATTTACATTTGCTTTGTTTTCAGTGCCTACCCCTTTATGTAATCCCACCCCCTTTTGAAATGTATAAATTAGAATGTTAAGGTTCTTTTAAATTAGACTATCTTTGAGATGACTACAGCGACGCAATAAAGAACGTCTGCGTGAAAGATACCTCAAAAGTCTCCTGGTCTCCTCAGTTGCTAACTTTTCTACAAGGAAAGAAAAGTTTCCTACACATGAAACTCGACAGATACATCACATTTATTAGCCAGTAGATGTGCAACTATGGCAAAAAATTAAAGTAATGTCAAAAAAGTAAACACTAAAAGCCTCATATCTTCTAAAAATGTTATTATACATCATTTGTTTCTAAAATAAATTATACAAATATCATAACTAAACCAATTTTTCCCTTTTTACATTTAAGAATTATGTTTACGTTCAAAAACGCCAGAATGGTTGTAAAATTCAGAAGAAGAAAAAAATAATCTGAGTCGTACTTAGTGCTATACTGCCCTCTTGTGTTCCATATCAGGTAGGCCTATTGTGTAAATTGCCACTGGTAAATCAACGTGTGACTCCACTGGGACTCAGGAGCTTTTAAATCGCTTACCTAAAACCGAAAGTCGAAATACGGATGTCTGCTCAAGACATTAATGGTGTGCAGTAGAGCGAGCATTTTAAATAAATTCCTAGTAAGTAGGATTGAACTAAACAGATTGAATGTTCACTCTGTTCTGCTTGTTCCTTGCTGGTGGATCATATGATTATTTTGTCATAATCTATGACAAAAATGCTATTATAAACTATATTAGTGGATAATACACATTGCTCTTTGTATTGTTGAAAAATACATTCATGAAAAACAAGATAACCAAAATCAAAAATATCAATTATTTTAGATATAGCCATGGCTACAATAAAATTGAAACAACATGTTTTAAATGCATAGCACAGATGTTTAATGAGGCAGCAACATATAATTGATAGGACAGAACAAGAAAGGCAATTAATAATCTGTCATTGCGTCACTGCATTATGATATTAAAGGCTCCAATACAGTGCAGCACAAAGCGCTTATGTGCATCGCGAGCGGAGAATGATGTGCTTGAAGCCACATGAGCTACAGCGTGTCGAGTCCGCATTAAAAAGTTAGAAGCACAAAGGAAATACATATTGATGGACAGTGTATTATACATTATCTATCTATGCAATAGTTTATTAAGCCTTTTCTTTTAACGGTTTTAAATTTCAGTTACTGTGCGCTTGAAGAACAATTATAGTGCTCTGACTCTAGTGTTGTGATCTAACCGACAGCGTCCGACACCTGGTAGAAAGTAACACGATTGAGTTACAGCAATAAAGTCCAGCAAGAAAAAGTTTCTTCATTCGAAACCATAGACCTTTAGACCTTTATCTTAAAGATCAAGTATAATAGGATTAACATTGAATCATCTTGAAGATCGTTTCATCATTGACTGTAACCGAATGCGACGCGCTGTTTGAATGCTGAATGGAGAATGACTGACAGCTGCAGAGAGGGAAAAGTTTACGTGTTCTTGAATTTAATGACGTAAATATTAATTTCTATATCACATAATGGCTTCAGAACTCTTATAATACAGTACACGAAAACCTTATGGTACTTTAGAAAGTTTTTGTGCCTTTTTGGGGATTAACATTAACAAAGAATAGTATATGCACAATATAGGATTTGAATCAGCCTCGTCTGATCGATACCCGATCCGGCAAAGATGGCAGTATCGGAGCCAATACCTATCCTGAGTATCTGATCGGCGCATCCCTACCTACTATAATGTAAACACACGGCAGATGTGGACCTGGATGTACACCCGACCTTTCAGATGGTTGCTCACGCATATTTTGTGATTGATATGTGCCCTCTATACACACTTTTGTGCCGATCCAAATCCGATATTGTGCGTACACTAGGCTATTATGTTATTGTTAAGCCCTACAGAAGGCACAGAAACATTCTAAAGTACCATAACGTTTTCGTGCACTCTAATAAGTGTTCTGAAGCCATTGTGTGAGAGAGAAATTAATATTTAAGTCATTAAATTCAAGATCACGTAAACTTTTCCCTCTCGCTGCTGTCAGTCATTTTCCATTCAGCACTCAAACAGCGCGTCGCTTTTGGTTACAGTCAATGATGAAACTATCTTCAAGATGATTCAATGTTAATACTATTATACTTTATCTGTAGATAAAGGTCTATGTTTTCACATAAAACAATATTATCTTGCTGGACCTTATTGCTGTAACTTAATCATGTTACTTTCTACCAGGTGTCGGACGCTGTCGGTTAGATCACAACTGAGTAGAGTCAGAGCACTATTGTTCTTCATGCGCACAGTAACTGAAATTTAAAACTGTTTAAAGAAAAGGCTCAATAAACTACTGTATAGATAGATACTGTTTTATACACTGTCCATCAATATGTATTTCCTTTGTGCTTTGAACTTTTCAAAGCGGACTCGACGCGCAGAGTGCATACCATAGGGAGCATACTTGGCTGCGTGCTAACTCCACGTGGTTTCAAGCGCATCATTCAGCACTCGGAATGCGCATAAGCGTTTTGTGCCACACTGTGTTGGAGTCATTCATATCATAATGCAGTGACGCAATTAAAGCTTATTAACATTAATAATTATTAATGTTGCTGCCTCATTAAATAGCTGTGCTATACACTAAAACATATTTTAACATATCTCATTTTTTTAGTAGCCTTGGCTATATCTAAAATAATTATCTTTTTCATTTTTGTTATATTGTTTTTCATGAATGTATTTTACAACAATACAAAGAGCAATATGTATTATTCACTAATCTAGTTTATAATAGCATTTTTGTCATATTTTTTGGGGATTTGTTGTTTATCTTTATAATGAAGCTGTCTGTATTAAGTAGATTGTGTTTAACACACACAAGAGTGATAATCAGTTTAACACACAGTAATAGAAATTGTACTTGCTTTAAAAAAAAAACTGTACTGGTATTTACAATGTAGAATACTGCTGTTTAAATTGTTTTAACTTTAAACCTGTTGGTAGCTAGCTAGCTTTAAGTACTGAAGTACCTGCATTTTCTTATATATATATATATATATATATATATATATATATATATATTGTACTGTTTGAATAAAGGATGGCAATCATATTCATAACATAACAGTTGAATTCATAATCAACTGTTGTTGTGAACTATATACTGGAGGTATATTTTAAGGGGCTAATTGAGAAAATTGCTAGATTTTTTATTAGTTTAAAAATAAAATAAAAATATCGGATTAATATCGGTATCGGCAAAAGCCAAAGCTGCAGCATCGGTATCGGAAGTGAAAAAGTGGTATCGGGACATCCCTAATTACGTACTTTAACCAACTCCTCCTGGGGATTTAGTCGGATCGACTTCACATTTCTGCTGTGACTTCTAAAGGCATTGATGATGTAAAGTTGTGCTATCTGCGCGTTTTCGTCGATGGGTGTGTCTGTGGCGTCGATGATTCGCCATGAAACAGGAAGTTGTAGTAACTTGGCTGTAAATGCCCAAATCTGCACGAAATTTTACACATTTGACAAGAGTCCCGCCCTGAACAAATCTACATGCCGATATTCACCCAGAGTCATAGCGCCATCTGTTGGCATCAGGAAGTGACCTTTAACGAAGCAGCCCCCGACGCATGTTTGACCGACATGTACGAAATTTCTGTGGTACATCTACCATGTCCAGACGCACAAAAAAGCCTCTTGGAGCAATGCCCTAAACTCAACAGGAAGTCAGCCATTTCTAATTTTACCGCCATTTTTGGATGATTCACTAATTACGTACTTTAACCAACTCCTCCTAGGGATTTATTCGGACCGACTTCACATTTCTGCTGTGCCTTCTAAAGGCATTGACAATGAAAAGTTGTGCTATCTGCGCGTTTTCGTTGATGGGCGTGTCCGTGGTGTCGATGATTCGCCATGAAAGGGGAAGTTGTAGTAACTTAGCTGTAAATGCCAAGATATGCACCAAATTTTACACATTTGACAAGAGTCCAGCCCCGAACAAATCTAAATGGCGACATTCACCGTAAGTCATAGCGCCACCTGCTGGCAACAGGAAGTGACCTTTAACGAAGCAGTGAACCAAATTCACAGCCGCACCTGCTGAGCTGCAGAATATGCAACGCGGCCGCCTCACACCCCAACGCGCTACAGGTGCGAGGGCCCGCCCATCGCTGCTTGCAGCTTTAATTAGGGCCCGAGCACTAACAGTGCGAGGACCCTATTGAAACTGTTAGGGTTATTTTTTTTTAGGGCCCGAGCACTAACAGTGCGAGGACCCTCTTGAAACTGTTAGGGTTTTTTTTTTTTTTAGGGCCCGAGCACCCAACGGTGCGAGGCCCTCTTGAAACTGTTAGGGTTATTTTTAGGGCCCGAGCACTAACAGTGCGAGGACCCTCTTGAAACTGTTAGGGTTATTTTTTTTCTTTTTTCTTTTTTCTGTAAAGTAAGCGCCATTTTCGGGGCCGCAACATGCTCAAAAACTCACCAAATTTGGCACGCATGTCAGGACTGGTGAAAAATTTCGTATTTTGTGGTTTTGATGGGCGTGGCAAAATGGCTCGCTAGCGCTCCCTAGAAAATTGGAAAAAATTAGTCCCTCGTCCACGTTCAACCTACATGCACGAAATTTGGTGGGGACGTGTATCATATCAAGACGCACAAAAAAGCCTCAAGAACCCATACCCTAAACTTGACAGGAAGTCCGCCATTTTGAATTTGGCAACCGATTTGGGACGATTTACACATTCCATACTTTAACTAACTCCTCCTAGGGATTTTGTCGGATCGACTTCAAATTTCTGCTGTGCCTTCTAAAGGCATTGACGATTTAAAGTTGTGCTATCTGCGCGGTTTCGTCGATGGGTGTGTCCGTGGCGTCGATGATTCGCCATGAAACAAGAAGTTGTAGTAACTTGGCTGTAAATGCCCAGATCTGCACGAAATTTTACACATTTGACAAGAGTCCCGCCCTGAATAAATCTACACACCGTCATTCACCCACATTCATAGCGCCACCTGCTGGCAACAGGAAGTGACATTTAATGAAGCAGCCCCGGCCGCATGTTTGACCGACATGTACGAAATCTCTGTGGTACATCTACCATGTCCAGATGCACAGAAAAGTCTCTTGGAGCGATGCCCTAAACTCAACAGGAAGTCGGCCATTTCTAATTTTAATGCCATTTTTGGATGATTTACTCATTACATACTTTAACTAACTCCTAGGGATTTAGTCGGATCGACTTCAAATTTCTTCTGTGCCTTCTAAAGGCATTGACGATGTAAAGTTGTGCTATCTGTGCATTTTCCTCAATGGGCGTGTCCGTGGCGTCGATGATTCGCCATGAAACAGGAAGTTGTAGTAACTTGGCTGTAAATGCCCAGATCTGCACGAAATTTTACACATTTGACAAGAGTCCCGCCCTGAACAAATCTACATACCGACATTCACCCACAGTCATAGCGCCACCTGCTGGCAACAGGAAGTGACCTTTAACGAAGCAACGTAGCAAATGCACAGCCGCACTGGCTGAGCTACAGAATATGCAACGTGGCCGCCTCACACCCCGACGTGCTACAGGTGCGAGGGGCCGCCCATCGCTGCTTGCAGCTTTAATTTTTTTTTCTTTTTTCTGCAAAGTAAGCTCCATTTTCGGGGCCGCAACATGCTCAAAAACTCACCAAATTTGGCACGCATGTCAGGACTGGTGAAAAATTTCGTACTTTGTGGGTTTCGCGGATGGGCGTGACAAAATGGCACGCTAGCGCCACCTAGAAAATTGGAAAAAATTAGCCCATCGTCCACGTTCAACCTACATGCACGAAATTTGGTGGGGACATGTATCATATCAAGACGCACAAAAAAGCCTCAAGAACCCATACCCTAAACTCGACAGGAAGTCCGCTATTTTGAATTTGGCGACCGATTTGGGACGATTTACACACTCCGTACTTTAACTAACTCCTCCTAGGGATTTAGTCGGATCGACTTCAAATTTCTTCTGTGCCTTCTAAAGGCATTGACGATGTAAAGTTGTGCTATCTGCACGTTTTCGTCGATGGGCGTGTCCGTGGCATCGAAGATTCGCCATGAAACAGGAAGTTGTAGTAACTTGGCTGTAAATGCCCAGATCTGCACGAAATTTTACACATTTGACAAGAGTCCCGCCCTGAACAAATCTACATGCCGACATTCACCCACAGTCATAGCGCCACCTGCTGGCAACAGGAAGTGACATTTAACGAAGCAGCCCCGGCCGCATGTGTGACCGACATGTACGAAATTTCTGTGGTACATCTACCATGTCCAGACACACAAAAAAGTCTCTTGGAGCGATGCCCTAAACTCAACAGGAAGTCCGCCATTTCTAATTTTACCGCCATTTTTGTATGATTTACTCATTACATACTTTAACTAACTCCACCTAGGGATTTAGTCGGATCGACTTGAAATTTCTACTGCGCCTTCTAAAGGCATTGACGATGTAAAGTTGTGCTATCTGCGCGTTTTCGTCGATGGGCGTGTCTGTGGCGGCGATGATTCGCCATGAAACAGGAAGTTGTAGTAACTTGGCTGTAAATGCCCAGATCTGCACGAAATTTTACACATTTGACAAGAGTCCCGCCCTGAACAAATCTACATACCGACATTCACCCACAGTCATAGCGCCACCTGCTGGCAACAGGAAGTAACCTTTAACGAAGCAGCGTAGCAAATGCACAGCCGCACTGGCTGAGCTGCAAAAAATGCAACACGGCCGCCTCCCACCCCGACGTGCAACAGGTGCGAGGGCCCGTCCATCGCTGCTTGCAGCTTTAATTAGGGCCCGAGCACCCAACGGTGCAAGGCCCTCTTGAAACTGTTAGGGTTATTGGTTATTAGGGCTATTGTTTTCCTTAGGATTATTTATTTATTTATTTATTTTTTCTAATGACTATTCGGGCACTTTTGGGGCCCTTAACATGCTCAAAAACTCTTGAAACTTTGCACACGGGTCAGAACCCGCGGCCATCAGAGCCGGGCTGAAGCTGGTACCCGGGCGTGGCAGGGCGGCTCGTCAGCGCCCCCTGAAACAGGGTCTGAACACTTTGTCCATAAATCAAACACGCTTGCATGTAATAATATGAAACTCGGTACACATGTCGATCTCATCGTTTCATATATACATCGCACTTTTACTTTTTACCCCAGCCCAACAGGAAGTCAGATATTTACGGTTGTTTTTAAAACGCATGCAATGGAAATTAATATACTCCTCCTAGAGCATTCATCCACATGGAACGAAACTCGGTCAGCCTGAAGTCAAGACATAGAGGATCAAAAATTGCGAGGGGATTTTTGATATCTCGAACGGTTTGGCTGTGGCGAGGAAACAAAATTATGACGAGAAACGTGAAACAGGAAGTGTGTCATAACTTCAGCATACATTAACTGATCTTGATGAAACTTCAGCAGTGTGTTCACTGTAAGAGGACGATCACATAGATGTGACTATTGTGAGTCAAAGTTATAGCGCCACCAACTGGCAGCAGGAAGTGTGTCACTTTCAAAATGCTTTGAAATCACCCTCTTATTTTAACCCGATTTGCTTCAATCTTCATCTGTATAATGTAAATACACGGCAGATGAAGACCTGTGAATGGATTCTTGATATCTTTGAAACTGTTTCCGTGGCAACGCATTAAACTTTACCATTCTTTTAGGATGTCTTTGAGACTCTTAGCATGCTTGAAATTGCATGAAACTCTACAAACACATCACATTTATTAGCCAGTAGACACATGCAAAGTTTCAGAAACGGGCGTGGTGAGGGCTCAGTAGCGCCACCTTTTGACAAAAGTGGGGTTGTTAGTTTTATCTACAGTAACAAAAATCGGTATGTATATTGTACTCCTCGAGCCGGACAACTTTCTAATTCACACTCAATAGCTAGGACCCACAGAAAGTCAGATATTTTAGTTTGAATGTAGTCATACTCCCTCTGAGCCTATGTCTGAGCCTTTGCCTGTCTGTGTCTGTGTGTGTGTGTGTGTTTGCAGGGGGAGGGGGGTTAACCATTTCACTGCTGTGTGTCTGGCCAGCATAAAGAAAATACATTTCTTAAGCCTGGGATTTTTTAAATAAGTTTTTATTTTATTTTTTTATAAGTAAAGGCATATAGCCAGTTTAATTGTAGTGTATTGACAATAGTTTTATGTAATTAGTTCAGTAATTAAATTAACTTGGTCCATAAACTTGGTCTGAAAATTGGGTCCATAAATCAAACACACTTGCATATAATAATATTAAACTCGGTACACTTATAGATCTAATTAGCCCAAACAACTTTAAGCCAGCCCAACAGGAAGTCGGTTGTTTCGGTCTGTATGTGAATGTTTTGCAAAACCAGCCTTTACATTTTTATTCCCCCCCTCTTAAGTAATTTTTAATTATTCCCACCAAACTTCTTCAAAATTATGAAAATATATTAAAGATACTAAATTGTGAACGGATATCGAATGGCGAGGGATTATGTCAAAAAAAGAATCAGGAAACGTCTCATATCTTCTAAAAATTTTATTATTCACCATTTATTTTCTATAAGACCAGTTTTGGGGGTAACGAGTTACAAAGTAACGAATTACAGTAACGATATTACTTTTTTGGGTAAGTAAAGTAACGCATTACACTGAAAATATTGGTAACTACACTACAACTACACTACTTTACTATACTAAAGGAACGCGCTTTCCTGCGTTACCCAAGCCGTGTTTGCCTGTGTGGAGAGTTCCGTCTAGTGGTGCGTGCGCGCCGTTGCCATAGAGACCGATTTGAGTGAAGGAGAGAGGGAAGTGGAGAGAGAGAGAGACGGGTTTCGGCAAATGGCAATATTCACATTACTTTCAGTTTATTGTTCGAAAGCACAAAAATATTTGAGTGAAATGTAGGCTATAGTAAACCCTAAGATTATTATTTGTGACATTAGTACAAAATATATGGATATAAAAACATGTATATAGGCTAAAGAACTAAATGAACGATCTCTATTTTCTAATTTCACTAAACATTTCATTAAGTTTCGTGGACATTTTATAAAACATGGATCGGCTCATTTTGTAAACATAAATAACTGATTTAGATGCGCAAACTGGGTGCAGTTGCGGAGATGTAGGCTACATGTTCGGTGCAGGTTCGGCTTCTTGTCGTTCATCCTCGGATGCGGCATCGCGTGCGCTGTTTGCCGCGCGCACCTTTCCGCTCGTTCGGACGCGTCAAGTAAAAACAAGGCTCGAAAGTCTTGGATAACACAAAACGAAATGAACAGGATTGTTGCAGGGTTCATTGTAGAAGACATGCTTCCCCTGTCGACCATTAATCCCCCAGGTTTAGAAAAATACATTTTAAATTAGGATTAAGAATTTTATGGGATAAAGTGACCTTTATTTTTAGGGCTGGGTATTGTTAGGCATTTCACAATTCGATTCGATTTCAATTCTTGAGGCTTCGATTAGATTTCGATTCAATATTGATTTATTAGCTTCGATATCGATTCAATAATAAGTAAATACACAAGTAGTTAAGTGCCTGAGTATATTTTTAAATAATGTGCGCAGTATTACCAATGTTAAAGAACAAATTGACCCCAGCATGTTTGTTTTCTGTCATGGTTTATTCATTAGAATATACTGTACAATATTGTATGTGTTGAATACAAACACAACTGTGACAAGCACTGTACAGTGCTTTAACAACACCTCTAAAGTGCATGTAACTAAGTAGTAGAAAGTATATTTCTTTCTTTCTATACATTCAAGTTATAAAAGAAATGTAAACAGAAGCACAAAATGTGGATACTCAAAAAAGTCTAATATTATAATTATAATTTTGTAAACAACAACACTTAACAGCTGATCACTCTTAACAGCAACTGCGAGTTATCAGGGGAAAAAAGACCAACCTTTTTCCCTCTCAGAATAGTGTATATCTCACAATTCTGACTTTATCATGCATTTCTGACTTTATAACACGCAATTGCGATTTTATATCCCACAATTCTGACTTTATATCCCGCAATTGTGACTTTATATCCCGCAATTTTGAGAAATAAAGTCAGAATTGCGAGAGGTAAACTCCCAATTGTGAGAAAAAAAGTCAGAATTGTGAGATAAAAAGTCGCAATTACATTTTATTTTCCATTCTGTGGCGGAAACAAGCTTCCATAGTTCCCGGCTTACAGTGGAATTCAAAATGAGCCCTAACGTCGGCTTTTAATGTTAGTGGGGCAGGCTTGAATCAGGCTTGAACGGAGTGCAGCTGCTGCCCGTCATCGCCCTATGGTCATCGCGCTGTTTTGCTAAAGCGCGTCTTGTACAATGCTGAACGCTCTCACTAGAGTGTAACCCACAGCGCCGCCACTGGCCTGGATGGCTGAATCGATTCATAGGATTTGATGAATCGATATTGAATTGAGAAGCAAAGAATTGCAATGCATTGATGAATCGATATTTTTACCCAGCCCTATTTATTTTATTATTTTTCATTGACATCTTTTATTTTTTTTAATTATTATTATTACCATGAGTCGAATAAAAAGCTGGTTTTGTTCTCAGGAGAAGAGTTTTATTCTCCCAGCCTGTTTTGAAACTTCTGTGTTAAACACCATTTTAAAATTTTGAATTTTGAACCCCATTTTGTTTGTGAATTTTACAGTGCGGTATATTTATTTGTGCAGACAGGGATATTGTTCTTTCATGTCATTTTGTATACATTTTTACAATAAAAGATGATAGGGCAAAAACTGATATGATGTTTGTCCATGTAGGCTACACGGTAAATTAAGAAACAGGAAAGTAAAGTAATAAGTAGTGAAGTTAATTTTCCAACGCAGTAACTAGTAAAGTAATCTCATTACAATTTACAGAAGTAACTAGTAACTAATTACTTTTTTTGAGTAACTACCCCAACACTGTATAAGACTATACCAATATTGGAACTATAGCCATTTTATTCCTTTTTTTAAATTTAAGAATTATGTTTAAGTTTAAACTTAAAACAGAATGGTTTAGTCAAAAGAGAAAAAAATCATTCATAGTGCTATACTGCCCTCTTTTGTTCAAAATTAGGTAGAACTATTGGATCAATATTCACACATTAGGTAATACAGTAGGATTGGTGCCTTAAAAATCGCTAACTTAAAAAGTGAAAGTAACGGACGTGCACACAAGACCAGGCTTGGGAGGGTTACTTTAAAAATGTATTCCGATACAGTTACAAATTATTTCATAAAAAAAGGGTCCCACTTTATATTAAATGGCTTTAAGTACTATATACTTTTTCAAAAAGTAACTACAATCTGATTACTACTTTTTTTGATGTAACTCACTGGATTTTTGTATCCTGATTACATAATGCCGTTACATGTATTCTGTTGCTCCCACAAGACATTAGTCTGAATATTTTCCTGTATGAACAAAATGGAGTTTCCATTGTTCACACACAAACACACACAGAGTTCGATCTCGCCTCTCTCGTGACTGTGTGTGTGTGTCATGTGTTCTAGGCTGTGTGCATGCACTTTTGAAGCTGCGCAGAAAATAATAAAATGCCATGCGGAGGACTAACGCAAAATGTGTGAGAAAATCCATTTGATTGTATTTTAAGTGAGAAATAATTTCAGTGCTCTGGTCAACCGCTGTAGAGTGAAAACTGGTGAGTGCAGTATACAGCTTTCACAGAAAGAGAATGATGTGAGCACGTATGATTGGCAGTGAGTCCTGTGTGTGGACAAAATAGCTCAATAAGAGTAATAAAATACATGTGAAAAAAATCACATCATAATGTTTTAAAGAAGAGTGGTTTGATTAAGTGGTGTAAATATACCCGATCCGGCAAAAATGGCAGTATCGGAGCTGATACCGATCCTGAGTATCGGATCGGCGCATCCCTAATAATAATAATAATAATAATAATAATAATAATAATATTTTATTTGTAACGCACTTTACATCAAATTAATGACCTCAAAGTCCTACATCATAAAAACAGAAACAGTTAAAAAGAAAAAAGATAAAATAAATGAAATAAAAACACTATTAGCCATAAAAAGCTTTCCTAAAGAGATGGGTTTTAAGGCCTTTTTTAAAAGACTCTACAGTCTGAGGGACCCTTAGATGGGCAGGGAGAGCATTCCAGAGAGTAGGTGCGACTGAACAGAAAGCTCGATCACCCATAGTACGAAGCCTGGTCCTCACAGGCTGAAGGAGATTGGCCTGTCCAGAGCGGAGTTGACGAGATGAGGATTGGGGGGTGATGAGTTGTTTGAGATATAGTGGTGCAGTGCCATGGAGGCACTGATGTGACAGAAGGGAAACTTTATATTCAATGCTGTACTGGACAGGAAGCCAATGAAGCGATTTAAGGATGGGTGTGATGTGGTGGTACTTCCGCAAGCCCAACAGGATCCTAGCCGCACAGTTCTGTATATACTGCAGTTGCTTGATGTTCTTGCTTGGGATCCCTATTAGTAGTGCATTGCAATAGTCCAGCCTGGAGGAAACAAAAGCATGGACAAGTTTTTCGGCATCAGGGAAGGACAGCATTGGGCGAATCTTTGCAACGTTCCTTAGATGAAAGAAAGAGGTTTTACATAGATGATTAATGTGGGCCTCATAGGTCAGGTGAGGGTCCATTCTAACACCAAGGTTTGTGACTGAGGGTGAGGGGTGAATGTCATGACCAGAGAAGGTGATGCTGGTGATGGTGGATGACCGGATCTGGTGCGGAGTGCCAACAAGAATAGCTTCCGTACCTGACACCTGACCTTTCAGAAGGTTGCTCACGCATACTTTGTGGTTAAAATGTGCCCTCAATGTGCACTTTTGCAGAGCCTTCACTGATGCAAGCTCTTCAGCACACTTCTTTTTGACTGTCAAAGCGGGGGTTATGTTTTTGCACGTCATGTAGAATAACCCTAAAAGCACCAAGGTGGCTGTGCCACCGGCTTTATATATATATATATATATATATATATATATATATATATATATATATATAATATAGCTGCGAGCAGCGATTGCGGGCCAAAGCCGGCGGTACCGCCATCCCGGTGCCTTTAGGTAACTAAAGGCACCGGGGTTGCGGTGCCACCGGCTTGGGCCCGCAATCGCTGCTCGCAGCTATATTTATTTATTTATTTTTTATTTTTTCTGCAAAGTAAGCGCCATTTTCGGGGCCACAACATGCTCAAAAAATCACCAAAGTTGGCACGCATGTCAGGACTGGTGAAAAATTTCGTATTTTGTGGGTTTCGCGGATGGGCGTGGCAAAATGGCACGCTAGCGCTACCTAGAAAATTGGAAAAAATTAGCCCCTCGTCCACGTTCAACCTACATGCACGAAATTTGGTGGGGACGTGTATCATATCAAGACGCACAATAAAGCCTCAAGAACCCATACCCTAAACTCGACAAGAAGTCCGCCATTTTGAATTTGGCGACCGATTTGGGACAATTTACACACTCCGTACTTTAACTAAATCCTCCTATGGATTTAGTCGGATCGACTTCAAATTTCTTCTGTGCCTTCTAAAGGCATTGGCGATGTAAAGTTGTGCTATTTGCGCGTTTTCGTCGATGGGCGTGTCCGTGGCATCGAAGATTCGCCATGAAACAGGAAGTTGTAGTAACTTGGCTGTAAATGCCCAGATCTGCACGAAATTTTACACATTTGACAAGAGTCCCGCCCTGAACAAATCTACATGCCGACATTCACCCACAGTCATAGCGCCACCTGCTGGCAACAGGAAGTGACATTTAACGAAGCAGCCCCGGCCGCATGTTTGACCGACATGTACGAAATCTCTGTGGTACATCTACCATGTCCAGACACACAAAAAAGTCTCTTGGAGCGATGCCCTAAACTCAACAGGAAGTCCGCCATTTCTAATTTTAACGCCATTTTTGGATGATTTACTCATTACATACTTTAACTAACTCCTCCTAGGGATTTAGTCGGATCAACTTCAAATTACTGCTGTGCCTTCTAAAGGCATGGACGATGTAAAGTTGTGCTATCTGCGCGTTTTCGTCAATGGGCGTGTCCGTGGCGTCGATGATTCGCCATGAAACAGGAAGTTGTAATAACTTGGCTGTAAATGCCCAGATCTGCACGAAATTTTACACATTTGACAAGAGTCCCGCCCTGAACAACTCTACATGCCGGCATTCACCCACAGTCATAGCGCCTTCTAGTGGCAAGAGGAAGTGACCTTAAAAGATGCAGCCCCCTCAGCATGTTTGACCGACAGGTACGAAATTTCTGTGGTACATCTACCGTGTCACGACACACAGAAAAGTCTCTTGGAGCGATGCCCTAAACTCAACAGGAAGTCAGCCATTTCTAATTTTACCGCCATTTTTGGATGATTTACTCATTACATACTTTAACTAACTCCTCCTAGGGATTTAGTCGGATCGACTTCAAATTTCTACTGCGCCTTCTAAAGGCATTGACGATGTAAAGTTGTGCTATCTGCGCGTTTTCCTCGATGGGCGTGTCCGTGGCATCGATGATTCGCCATGAAAAAGGAAGTTGTACTAACTTGGCTGTAAATGCCCAGATCTGCACGAAATTTTACACATTTGATAAGAGTCCCGCCCTGAACAAATCTACATACCGACATTCACCCACAGTCATAGCGCCACCTTCTGGCAACAGGAAGTGACCTTTAACGAAGCAGCGTAGCAAATGCACAGCCGCACCGGCTGAGCTGCAGAAAATGCAACGCGACTGCCTCACACCCGGACGTGCAACAGGTGCGAGGGCCCGCCCATCGCTGCTTGCAGCTTTAATTTTTTTTTTTTAGGGCCCGAGCACCCAACGGTGCGAGGCCCTCTTGAAACTGTTAGGGTTATTTTTAGGGCCCGAGCACCCAAGGGTGCGAGGCCCTCTAGAAACTGTTAGGGTTATTTTTTTTAGGGCCCGAGCACCCAACGGTGCGAGGCCCTCTTGAAACTGTTAGGGTTATTTTTTTTAGGGTCCGAGCACCCAACGGTGCGAGGCCCTCTTGAAACTGTTAGGGTTATTTTTTTTATTAGGGCCCGAGCACCCAACGGTGCGAGGCCCTCTTGAAACTGTTAGGGTTATTTTTTTTCTTTTTTTTTTCTTTTTTTTTCTTTTTTCTGCAAAGTAAGCGCCGTTTTCGGGGCCGCAGCATGCTCAAAAAGTCACCAAATTTGGCATGCATGTCAGGACTGGTGAAAAATTTCGTATTTTGTTGGTTTCGTGGATAGGCGTGGCAAAATGGCTCGCTAGCGCCACCTAGAAAATTGGAAAAAATTAGCCCCTCCTCCACGTTCAACCTACATGCACGAAATTTGGTGGGGATGTGTATCATTTCAAGCCGCACAAAAAAGCCTCAAGAACCCATACCCTAAACTCGACAGGAAGTCCGCCATTTTGAATTTGGCGACCGATTTGGGACGATTTACACACTCCGTACTTTAACTAACTCCTCCTAGGGATTTACTCGGATCGACTTCAAATTTCTGCTGTGCCTTCTAAAGGCATTGACAATGTAAAGTTGTGCTATCTGCGCGTTTTCGTCGATGGGCGTGTCCGTGGCATCGAAGATTCGCCATGAAACAGGAAGTTGTAGCAACTTGGCTGTAAATGCCCAGATCTGCACGAAATTTTACACATTTGACAAGAGTCCCGCCCTGAACAAATCTACATGCCGACATTCACCCAGAGTCATAGCGCCACCTGCTGGCAACAGGAAGTGACATTTAACATTTAACGAAGCAGCCCCGGCCGCATGTTTGACCGACATGTACGAAATCTCTGTGGTACATCTACCATGTCCAGACGCATAAAAAAGTCTCTCGGAGCGATGCCCTAAACTCAACAGGAAGTCCGCCATTTCTAATTTTAATGCCATTTTTGGATGATTTACTCATTACATACTTTAACTAACTCCTCCTAGGGATTTAGTCTGATTGACTTCAAATTACTGCTGTGCCTTCTAAAGGCATGGACGATGTAAAGTTGTGCTATCTGCGCGTTTTCGTCAATGGGCGTGTCCGTGGCGTCGATGATTCGTCATGAAACAGGAAGTTGTAATAACTTGGCTGTAAATGCCCAGATCTGCACGAAATTTTACACATTTGACAAGAGTCCCGCCCTGAACAACTCTACATGCCGGCATTCACCCACAGTCATAGCGCCATCTAGTGGCAAGAGAAAGTGACCTTAAACGACGCAGCCCCCTCAGCATGTTTGACCGACAGGTACGAAATTTCTGTGGTACATCTACCGTGTCCAGACACACAGAAAAGTCTCTTGGAGCGATGCCCTAAACTCAACAGGAAGTCAGCCATTTCTAATTTTACCGCCATTTTTGGCTGATTTACTCATTACATACTTTAACTAACTCCTCCTAGGGATTTAGTCGGATCGACTTCAAATTTCTTCTGCGCCTTCTAAAGGCATTGACGATGTAAAGTTGTGCTTTCTGCGCGTTTTCCTCGATGGGCGTGTCCGTGGCGTCGATGATTCGCCATGAAACAGGACGTTGTACTAACTTGGCTGTAAATGCCCAGATCTGCACGAAATTTTACACATTTGACAAGAGTCCCGCTCTGAACAAATCTACATACCGACATTCACCCACAGTCATAGCGCCACCTGCTGGCAACAGGAAGTGACCTTTAACGAAGCAGCGTAGCAAATGCACAGCCGCACTGGCTGAGCTGCAGAGTATGCAACGCGGCCGCCTCACACCCCGACGCGCTACAGGTGCGACGGCCCGCCCTTCGCTGCTTGCAGCTTTAATTTCTTTTTTCCCTTTTCTGCAAAGTAAGTGCCATTTTCGGGGCCGCAACATGCTCAAAAACTCACCAAATTTGGCACGCATGTCAGGACTGGTGAAAAATTTCGTATTTTGTCGGTTTCGCGGATGGGCATGGCAAAATGGCACGCTAGCGCCACCTAGAAAATTGGAAAAAATTAGCCCCTCGTCCACGTTCAACCTACATGCACGAAATTTGGTGGGGAAGTGTATCATTTCAAGACGCACAAAAAAGCCTCAAGAACCCATACCCTAAACTCGACAGGAAGTCCGCCATTTTGAATTTGGCGACCGATTTGGGACGATTTAAACACTCCGTACTTTAACTAACTCCTCCTAGGGATTTAGTCTGATTGACTTCACATTTCTGCTGTGCCTTCTAAAGGCATTTACGATGTAAAGTTGTGCTATCTGCACGTTTTCGTCGATGGGTGTGTCCGTGGCATCGAAGATTCGCCATGAAACAGGAAGTTGTAGTAACTTGGCTGTAAATGCCCAGATCTGCACGAAATTTTACACATTTGACAAGAGTCCCGCCCTGAACAAATCTACATGCCGACATTCACCCACAGTCATAGCGCCACCTGCTGGCAACAGGAAGTGACCTTGGTAACACTTTATTTGAAGGGGTGTGCATAAGACTGACATGACACTGTCATAAACATGACATAACACCTGTCATGTACATGAAAGAGTCTTTATGAATATTTATGACTGTTGTCATTAAGTGTCATTCGGTAAATTATGACACTTTTAATGCAAAGTTGACATTGTTTAAATTGTCTTTGTTATGACAACTTGACATTAACAAAGACAAAAATGTCTTAATCATAACCTGTCAACTTGACATCTTCATAACTAGTCCAACGTGTTCCACTTTACTTGAGGTAAGGCGAAATATTAATGACACTGTTTTTTGACAGCATTTGGCAGTGTAATAACCATTAATGACATCTTTATAACTAGTACAATGTGTTCCACTTTACTTGAGGAAAAGTAAAATATTCATGACAGAGTTATATTGTCATGACACCCAAAGTCAAAACCAAACACATATGACAGGGTAATGTAATGTTAACGCAAAGCTGAATAACTTCTTTAAGTTTGATAATTAGACCTGTTATGACATATTTGTGACAGGTTATGATTTCTTGGTTAATGTCAAGTTGTCATAACAAAGACTTTTCTGTCTGTGATAATGTCAAGTTGTCATAATCAAGACATTTTTGTCCTGGTTAATGTCAAGTTGTCATAACAAAGACATTTTAAACAATGTCAACTTTGCATTAAAACTGTCATAATTTACCGAATGACACTTACTGACAAAAGTCATAAACATTCATAAAGACTCCTTCGTGTTCATTACAGGTGTTATGTCATGTTTATGACAGTGTCATGTCAGTCTTATGCACACCCCTTCAAATAAAGTGTTACCGTGACTTTTAACGAAGCAGCCCCTGTCGCATGTTTGACCAACATGTACGAAATCTCTGTGGTACATCTACCATGTCCAGACGCACAGAAAAGTCTCTTGGAGCGATGCCCTAAACTCAACAGGCAGTCTGCCATTTTTATTCCATGCAATTTTTATCTGCCAGCGTAGCAAATGCACAGCCGCACTGGCTGATCTGCAGAATATGCAATGCGGCTGCCTCACAACCTGACGCGCTACAGGTGCGAGGGCCCGCCCATCGCTGCTTGCAGCTTTAATTTTAATCACTGTTTCATCAACCAATTACCAGGATTTAATAAATGAGAAGTAAATATTGCAGACAATGGATAGGCTAATCACGACATGTAGGCGGCGGCGCGTGAACTGAAGCTCGTCTCATAAATGAACCGAAACTCAGCGTATAAGGTATCCTACTCGCCTCACAGACATGAGAAATATATATATTGAAATGTCTTTTAAACAGAACCATTCAAAACGAAAGAAAACAGACTGCTCTCTCCTTATGTAGGCTAATCCATATGAAAGTGAATTTGTCTCTGGCACCTCTGTTCAATATTTCTGATTTTAGTAAATTTTTGTAAAAGTGCCTTTTTAACTATTTATTAAAAAAATAATAATAATATTTGTGTGTGTATGTGTGTGTGTTGTTGGGATTGTGCAATACTGTGTTTAAGATGCTGCAATATTATTATGTGTTTGTTGGAGAGGGGTGAAACCGAAAGTAAATTGACTGTTCTCCCTGTGTTAGTATCGCTAACCTGTATACCTGTATCACTCTTTCCATAATCATATGCAATTTTAATTTTAAATTTGTTATACCTGCCCAGGGACTACAGGTGGAAATTAGCAAATGTTGCTACAACCTGGCCCAAGACATATTCTCTTATTTTAACAAGTGTAATGTTTATTGTGCATTGTCCCTGTTTCAAATAAATAATTTCCATTCCATTCCAATAATTTGAGCTCCAGCCTGGTTAAATCACATTTATATATATATATATTAAAGAGCATATTGCAGGTAAAAAAAATTGAAATTCATAGATAACCTTGTATGAAAATACCATATGAAAAGTTAATGCAGGATTTAAAATGTTTTAAAACAACATAAGGGCATTAATTTAGAAGATAAAGTGAGCGTTTCTTGGACTGCTAGTAAAAACGGCTTTTTTTTCAACACCGCGTCATCTGACGTAATACCTGGGAGCCGCAGCCTCGGCTCAGTGAAGAGTGGGCTGGTATTCAGTGAGAGCGTCTGTCAGTCAGTGTGCTTTCGGTACTTTTTGTATTTTAATTTATCATCGTTATGGTAAATTATTGTGTTTGTGGAGGTTGCAAAAACTCCGGCCTGTCAGGACTTCAAGATCGAGTCCACAAATATCCAATACAAGAAAAGGGACAGTGCTATAGCCTATCTTTCGTTCCTGGTGCGGTTTGTGCAGGTGAAGAGACGGGATTTCTCTTCCGCATTGGCTTCGGAAAACGCGGTCGTGTGTAGCGTTCACTTCAGATCAAATGATTATCGTCCCAGCGATATGATGGAGTTCAATATGGGATGCCGAAGCAAGAATATTGATATACTATACCAATATACATATACTATACCAATGGCACCAAATAGCGTGATATAGGTAACTTAGTCATGTCATGCCCTAAATAGAGGCAACTTGTAATTAAAAAACAAAATTGGTTGTTTAAATACTCAAATCTTTAATTTTCTGCTTATGTTATAAACCATGTGAAAAATATGTATTTAAAATTTATCTGAGTATGTTTTAGTACAATAGAAATATACTCAACTAAAGTTTTTATACATTTAATAGTATATAAATCTACCCTAAACATACTAATGTCTGCTGGCCTGTTATAGGATCATAATGATCTGTACACTATTGTGAGCACAGTGTATATCGTTAGCGAGCGTATCTATAAGCACGTCTCTCACCTAAAGGCACCTGTCCTGTTCTCCTCACATCACAGCTCAATTAGTCTCTGACCATTCTGTCTGACATTAGCCTGGCCTGTTCCTGCTCTCTTTTGCATAGCAGGCTCATAACTTTATGGTTTGGTCCGTCATACGAGTATTTCCTCAAGCGTCCAAAATGTCATTGCGATCCATTGTTCCTGTTGTTTGAATCGACGGCTCTCCCGCTCATTGCATCACGACCGCCCCGCCCATTTTCAGACGCGGAAGTAAAATTTTTTTCACAAAAACGACTTCAGAAGCTTCTGTAGCGTATTTATAAGTATATTTTAAAGAAAATCTAGTTCCTACATTGTTTTTCTATGCATTGACTCGTTGGGTCCTCTAACCTGCAATATGCCCTTTAATGTATTTGGTCAAATTAAGCTGTAAAATAAATAGTTTATCCCTTTAAATGCAATGGATTTTGAAAGATTAAAAAAAAAAAACTTTAAAAGCAATTTTCTCAGGTTTTCAAATGGAAAAAAAGGGCAGACGACCATAATTCAAATGTGCATGTATTTAAAACCATTCAAGGTATGACTTTGACTAGGATATCATTTGAAAGCTTATGGTGTGCTCTTTCCATTAATACCAAAATCTCTGACTCATTTTGCTGGATCAGGTCACAAGTAAGCTAAACCTTAAAAGTATTGTATTTACTTAAAAACATGATACCCAGCAGTATGCAGATATAAGACCACGATAAATAAAAACTTTGCCTAGGTAAAGTATTTGAAAAGTATTTGCCTTGGAACAATTATATGAATTACACAAGCTCATAGCTATTGGTGATAATTATTTTATTTAAAATTATTTTATATTTTATTAGGCTTAAATTAAAATATTGTGACTGTGAAACTGACTTGGCAAAAGTCAGGGAAAGTCACTGGTAAAACCATGCTGTCTGCTCACTACCACAATCAATGGATATTATGAATCAAAATGTAAAAAAAAAAAAAAAAAATAGTAGCATAAACACGGGTAAAAATTACACACACCTTCACAAAGAAACTGCAAAATTATTTATATTCCCCTAACATTTTACTGAGAAACCTCTTGATTGCGTTGATCGCATGATTCCGTGATGGAGCATTCCGAATCATCTCAGACCATTATTCAAGTCAAGTCAAGTCACCTTAATATAGCGCTTTTTACAATACAGATTGTATCAAAGCAGCTTCACAGTGATAACATGAAAATAATACAACACAGATCAAAATATTGTTGAATATTAAATGTCCCCAGCTAAGCAAGACAAAAGCCAAGGCAACAGTGGCAAGGTACCAAAACTCCATCAGGTGATTGAATGAATAAAAAAACCTTGGGAGAACCCAGGCTCAATCGGGGGCTAGTTCTCCTCTGGCCAACATAGAAACAGTGATTACAAAACATATTGGATCGAAACATTAAGAGAATTTGTCCATTTCCATCTGTTTGGAAGTCGAAGTAATCACGCCGGTTTGGAGACGAGTTGTTGAGGATCAGTCCCGATGGCTGTCGTGTCGATGAGGCCGGCACTTAAGCATGAGTTGGAATAGGTCCAGGCCCAGGTCCACCATAGAGGGTCCCTCGGGATAAACATAGAGACTAATATTAGCGTCGACACCATCCTTCTTATTATGTACCAAGTACATCAGCATTTACGGGATGTGTTCCCGGTTCCGGCTGATCTAAACTATGTAATCTATCTAATTTTAAACTATCTAATTTTGAATTAAGGAAGTCTATAGTGTGTTATGTGTATGCTAGGCCAAAGAGATTTGTTTTTAGTTTAGATTTGAACTGACAGAGTGTGTCTGCTTCCCAGACAATGTTAGGAAGATTGTTCCAGAGTAAATAGGAAAAGGATCTCCCGCCTGCAGTCGATTTAGATATTCTTGGTATTATCAACTGGCCAGAATTCCGGGATCGCAATAGACATAAAGGACTACAATGCTCGCTCAAGTACTGCGGAGCTAAACCATTTAGTGCAATGCAGGGTGGACAGAACCGGGCTAATATGGTCATACTTCCTGGTTCTTTTAAGAATTGTGTTTTGAACTAGCTGAAGTTTGTTTATTAAAGGGATAGTTCACCCAAAAATGAAAATTAAGCCATTAATTACTCACCCACATGCTGTACCAACCCCGTAAGACCTTCGTTCATCTTCGGAACACAAATGAAGATATTTTTGAAAAAATTTGAGAGGTGGATCACTGCTACATAGGCTGCTTAAGGGATTCAAACTTGACGGCCCAGAAAGTCAATGAAGAAAATGTTCAAACATTCCATGTATTCAAGTATAAGTTTATCAAGCGATGAGAATACTTTTTGTGCGAAAAAACAAACAAAAATAACGACTTTATTCGACTATTCACTTTCTTCCTTGTAGACCTGAGATGAGAGTTCAAGATATTTCCACGATGCATGCACGAGAACAGCGTTCCTATTCCACTGCGTCTTGTTCAGTTCTTGCGCATGCGTCGTGGAAATCTCTTGAACTCTCGTCTCAGGCCTACAAGGAAGAAAGGTTATTCCTCCACTCTTTCCAGTTACACTGATTGCTGTCTATTTAAGTGGTGGTTTAAATGTTGGTTTTAGTATAGCAAACATGGAATAAAAATCAAGACGGCTGAGAAAGCCCAACTGGACAGAAGAACGGTGTTTACTTTTATCCCAGTTAGTGGATGAACACTATGTCATCATTAAAGGAAAATTTGGGTCGGGTGTCACAGCACGGGGCAAGAAGCAGACGTGGGAGCTTATAACGCAAATTATTAACGGTTCATGTAACGGTTCATGTATAATGGTTCGGCTTGTGCGCACCAGGGAAGCCTGCTATATTCATAAATGCAGTTTTTTGAGCCTGCAAGGTGGGAATGTCCAGTGGAAACGAAATGAACTGTGACATTATAAGAGGTTGTCAAAGTGCTGTAATTTTTTTGTGTGATCACTGCTTACAGAAGGTTGTGACAGACCCAAATCACTGCTGCTTTATTGCATTTTCCCATTTGCCAAATATCTTAATGTAATGATTACTTACATTTCTGGCATTATGGCATTCCTGCGCTGTCTCTGAGATATTAGCGTGTCTGTAATAAGATCAGTCACAAACATGATCCCTGCTCAATCTCATCTATAGCGTCTTATTAACTCACTGTCATCTATTGTCTGCAGCACATTTCTTCTCCCTCTTCATCTTTCTGCCATTTTCTTCTCTACTAAAGAAACTTTTAAGCCTCTTTAAAGTCCGTACTCCTAACAATTTTTACCCTTTAGACCTCTTTTAAGGGTTAAGATGCTTTCTGAATTACTTTTTTTCTTTACTAGGATTTTTTTTCTTTAAGTTTAAGAGTAAACACCCACATTTCTAAGATTTTTCTTAGAATTTTGTCAGCAGGAGCTACTCTTTGCATTTGGATTCTTTATGAATATGGGACCTGGTGTTGTGGTGTATGGGCTCCGTTGTTTTTCTGCCTCTCTTCAGTCTTGCTTCTGATGGACAAAATTGCATAATGTATGGCAAAATTGACCTGGAACAAGGTTGTAAACAAGGACATTATTTTTTTTTACTTTAAACAACAACTTATAGGAAGCAACAGACAAATGCATTGAATAGCACTGTCCTCAGCAGACATTCAAACTGATTTTCTTTTTTAATGAATGTAAGATTGACCTGTTTTGCTGATTGTTTTCTTTTAGGTCAGTGATAATGTAAGTGATATTGTCTGTTTTTCTTTAGGTCTATAATGTTGAGCAGTAAGATGATTCAGTTGTTGGTGGCTGTGTTGGCTTCACCTGTTGCCTGTATGGAAGGTAAGACTGACACACAGGCCTATAAAATAATTTTAAAGATCTCCCCCCACCACCACCAATAGTTGGGTACATGTAGGTGATTCGGTGATACAGTTGCCATGTATATTTTCAAATATAATGAGGTCTAGGCTATGCTCACACTGTTAGTTTTTGGAATTGACACCCTTACAGGTGTGAATCTCGAAATTTCCAACTTACAGTAGCTTCTCGAATACTGTCTGTATGAACATGTAACAAGAGTCAAGCCTGTGTTCTCTTTCCAGTAACCATAGTGACTGACCAAAATAATATCAGCAGCTTTTATATCTGGATGAATTTATATCACATGTACTGATGTAAGCAGCTCTGGTGGATAATAGTTATCTGAAACATGACACTCAGCTTATATTGCTACGTCTCTGTAAGAGGCGTAACACTCAACAACATACCATAGACATGCATTTTTGCAGCCCAGTGCAGAGCGGCTCTCTAGCACTGAATTACGTGACAAGTGATAGACAACAAATTTTCCAGAATCTTGTTCACTAGGGGTGTCCCCGACTAAGGATTTTCACAGTTGAATCAGAATCGTCAAGTCTTCCCTATAGTCGACTAATACATTTAACATTGTAAAGCCGCGATGTGTAGAACATTACTCAAAGATATAGCAGAAAATGTATTAAAATATTTCCGATCAATAAAACTAAGAAATAACATAAATTACTGCAGAAAGGCCACACTGCAGATAGGATTTGCATGTCACATGCAAATCAAATTAAATCAGCTAAATTGCCTTTGCAAGCAAGCTAACAGAGCACTAAGTAAAGTGCAGTGGAACATAGCTATATTCAAAACATATATTCAAGCCACAAATAGTTAATTAGTTAAATAGTTAAATAGTTAATTATTAATGAAATATCAGAAGTATAGCTAGAATTGTCAATTTTGGAAAAATAATCTTGCATAAACAATAATAAACACTAAACTTGAGTGACAGTTTAGCTAAACATGTTCACAGCATCCAAAAATCAAATTAGAACCGGCTGAAATGTTTTGAAATCACTTGTAGCCTTCCTTTATCGAGACAAAAAAATCTAGTTTTTCACTCTGTCTGTGTCTTTCCTGAGTCTTTTCAAATTATATGCTCGGATAAAATACATTCTAAAACGCTTCACATGAAAAACGTAATGACTTAAAGTCCTAAGACAGTTATATTAAAATATCAAGTTCTGTACACACCTTATTAATAAAGCATACTGTATAGCCTACAGAAAAGCAGATGAGCCCAGATGAATGCAACGCATTTAATCAAATGTTAGTTTTCCACCCATTGAAAACCATTATTATAAAGAAAACATTTTACGTGACTTTCAATAAAAGAAACACATTGCATTCATATTCTGGGTTCTGCTCAACTGCACATAGTAGGCTATGGTTTCTTAATAAGATTTTTACCTACATGCATTAAGCCACGTAAAAGTGCCTTTTAAGCGTTTAAAAAAAAGTGCCTGTTTAACATTCGACTGAATGGGATCACGCCAGTTATCTTCGAGTACTATTGAAATGAGCCAATTGGATTGGTGCACGTGCTTTGCATCACACATAAATACGGAAGTGAATGCACGCACTAGTTTTTAGAAAAGTTTAGCTTTTTTGCTGAGGAGCCGAGTGAGTCAGCGGTGGTCCGGCAATAGTGGCGAAGGGACTACGTCTCCGTTCCCTCCTTCAGGGAATTTTATTTTTTTATGCAACCAATACGTTCAGGGCTTAGCTTAAGCTGGGCAGATGGTAGGGCTTAGACCAGGGAGGTCACTGCTGTTCCACAGGACCACTGGGAAAGCGTACCCTATCAATGGAAGGAAGGGATGCTGCGGAAGGCACATCCTGTCTGAAGGGAGGTAATGTGGAGAATACACATATGGACTGGATAACTGCGAAGTACAACATATGGAATGTCACTGGGGTGGCTCCAGCCTTATGACAACCTCAAAAAAAAAAAAAAAAAAACTCAACCTGACAGTGATGGCAGAGCATGCTCTGCCAAAGGGAGATAAGGGATCGCTGCAGGGAACTGTACCATGGAAGAATACACATATGGGATCACCGTGGGGACCACAACATATGGACCCAACCTAACACAGGTTCCACCAGTGCATTTTAGTGATAGGCCTGGCTTTGGACATTCCGCTACGTCTGTTGCCGAAGGTTATGGAGGAACTTGACAGGGTTCGGCTAATAAGGGGAACTCTACTGGATTCTACTGGAACTCTACTTGGCGCAGCAAGCCGACACTTTGAACCGGGCTTACAGTGAAACCCACGAGAAGCAGCGGTTCGATACATAGGCAAGTTCTCTAGTGAATGTGATGGGTGTCGCCCAGCCTCCAACTCTATTTAACATCTGTTCACTGAGGCAGTCTGTGTCAGTGCCTAGGAGGGAGCAATACTCTAACTTAGGATGAGCTCACCACCCAGGTGGTTACGTGCATCTTGGGAAAACTTTCTCACCAAGATGAAGGCAATCACATGTTGGGGGCCAACCTCTTCTTGGAAACCTTCCCTCCTGTTGGTCTCTTTAACAGACAAGAGCTGGTCTGAGGTCCAGGCTTTGGATTCTGAGCACTTCTAACCACAATGAAGCGGATAGACAGAGAAAAGCCAGGGCTGGGTCTGCCTCCTCCGGGGCAGAGCTTGCAGGCTCACCACCTGGTCCAGTAGGAGATGTAGGAACCTTGGGCACTTATCTAGGCTGGCGGCATTAGAGTTAGCGTTAGTAAGAGTTAGCCGGCCCAAATTCCAGGCACAAACTTTTTGAAATGAAAATGTGTGCATGTCTTACCCTCTAGATAGAGACCAAGCAAGCAGGATAACGGTTTCTCTAAAAACAGGATTTTTAACTTACTGCCTGCAGGGCTCAAGGGTGGTCTCTGCAGTGCAGTCGCATCAGAGATAAGTTCGAAGAGGGTAAAGATGAAGTCAAATTCAGTCTTCTTGCTCCCCTCAGGAATCTGATGATCAAGTCGTACTTCCCACGGATTTGTAGCCACTGCATCATGATGTGCAGTCAGAGTTAACACAGAGGCAACATCATTTTGAGGTGGAGGAGGCCGCCCTCACTCCAAACAATTAAGTCAAGTCACCTTTATATAACACTTTTTACAATACAGATTGTATCAAAGCAGCTTAACAGTGATAACATGAAAACATTACAACGCTGATCAACAATATTGTTGAATATTAAATGTCCCCAACTAAGCCAGCCAAAAGCCAAGGCAACAGTGGCAAGGAACTAAAACTCCATCTGGGACAGAATGGAGAAACAATTGTGTTATTCGGGTAGCATTACAAGACAAATTGGATCGGAACATTAAGAGTATTAAAGAGTATTAAAGTGTACCCTATCAATGGAAGTAATCACGTCGGTATGGAGATGGGTTTTTGAGGTTCAGTGCAGATGTCATGTCAATGAGGCCGGCACTTAAGGATGAGTTCGGATGGGTCCAGGCGTAGGTCCACCATAGATTGTCCCTCGGGATAAACAGAGAGACTAATATTAGCGTAGACGCCATCCCTCTTATGATGTACCAAGTAAATCAGGATTTACGGGACGTGTTCCCGGTTCCGGCTGATCTAAATTATGCAGCCTATTTTGAATTAAGTAAGTCTATAGTGTGTTATGTGTATGCTAGGCCAAAGAGATGTGTTTTTAGTCTAGATTTGAACTGACAGAGTGTGTCTGCTTCCCGGACAATGTTAGGAAGATTGTTCCAGAGTTTTGGTGTTAAATAGGAAAAGGATCTAACGCATGCAGTTGATTTTGATATTATCAACTGGCCGGAATTCCGAGATCACAATAGACGTAAAGGACTATAAAGCGTTAAGAGCGTTAAGATGCATTAGCAGGAAAGAAGCACTAAAGTGATCAAACACCTTCCGGATCTCCTCATGGAGAGAAGACTTAAATCAAAGAATAGGTTCCACTTTCAAGAGGGAGCATGCCTTATTTTGAGAGGGTGCTCAAAATTCTTGCGGTGGTAACCAGAACCTCTGTGTCCCGTACATTTTAGAACCAGACCTGGAAATCTCCAAGGTCTAAATGCGGGTGCCATCATGCCCCATCCTTAAAAAAATATACTTAGAGGAAGGAGTCTCCTGTACTGACTTTAGCACAGTTGTGTGCAAGAAGGCTGACTGGGGAGTGCATTTCTGCCAGGGCCCCCGGGGCCAGCTGTGGCCAGAGTTTTTTCTGTGTTAAGGGATTTCCATCAGACCGAGGAAAAACAACTGGAGGAGGGACAAGTCCGGAGGTGCAACAGATGTATCTGAGTGGCCCTGAAATGGTCTCAAACAGTTGGACCTGGGGGACTGACGCCAGCGTGGAACGGAGGCCGCTTCCTTTCGGCACCCATATTAACCTATGGTGTTGTTCACACCAGACGCGGAGCGTCACAGTGCGGCGCGCGCGGCCCACGCCGTGAAGCGCCAGTTTCGACATCTGTTTTTTTTTTTTTTTTTCCTGAACCGCGAGTGATCCGCGTCAGTTCCGGAAGGAAGTTACACCAAGACACACTCGACCATACGGTCACTTGTCATAATAAACGCAATATTCAAATTAAAATACCGTGTGTGACAAATGCGAAAAACAAAACAAAACGGGGAAACCACATGAGAGAGAGGCAGGCATGATTTGATAAGTGAAAATGGATGATGTCAAAATAGTACTTTGGGTTTAATTGGTCATACAATGAGGTCTATAATGTCCAGTGGCATAATTTTTGCCAAGCGTGTCGGAGGTTCTGGGTTCTAATCCGGACTAGTATAGTTTTTTCCCCCTCATCAAAATCGATAATGTTTATCAGTGGTTGTATATCAAAAGGGTTTGTTTGCTTTTTATCCCCCCACAATTTCACAGATGAATAGAGAATCTCCGCAACAGATTAAAGCGCGCGTCTGAGTGAAGACATGTCCCACCTGTCCCCCTCGTAAATGACGCCTATGATCCTAAGTACATGTGTTTTAGCCACAGGGAACCACAGACATACCCAAGTGGGGCAGCGTGGTGGAGGACAGGGACCCGGCTCGGAAGGACCGAAGGCGGCCCGAAGCAGGGCCTGAGTGTGGTGCACAACACTTACCTGTCTCCACGAGACTGCCAGGGATGCTTGAAAGCGGATGACCGGGTCCTCAAACCAAACCCAGACTTGTTATTCATTGGACATGATCCAATGATCATTTGATGTTTTAAAGTGACAGTGGAAATAAACCTAATACGGCCTGTGTCCTTAATTTTGATCAAGCTACAAAAGAAAAGGAGAAAAGCACTCTCTGTTTGTTAAGGGGGGGGGGGGGGGGTTTGACTGCGATTTCACTTTTTTCATTTTAAATAGTGTGTAATGTTGCTGATGGTGCATGAACAGTATCTGCAAAGTTCCAGTGCTGAAAGTTCAATGTAAGCAGAGATATCGTCTTTTAAAAACCAGGAAGTGTAAATGCCTACAAAAATGACTCGATTGGGACTACAGCTGGGTTAGGGTACGTAGGGGGGGGGGTTTGACTGCGATTTCACTTTTTTCATTTTAAATAGTGTGTGATGGTGCATGAACAGTATCTGCAAAGTTCCAGTGCTGAAAGTTCAATGTAAGCAGAGATATCGTCTTTTAAAAACCAGGAAGTGTAAATGCCTACAAAAACGACTCGATTGGGACTACAGCTGGGTTAGGGTACGTAGGGGGGGGGGGTTTGACTGCGATTTCACTTTTTTCATTTTAAATAGTGTGTAATGTTGCTGATGGTGCATGAACAGTATCTGCAAAGTTCCAGTGCTGAAAGTTCAATGTAAGCAGAGATATCGTCTTTTAAAAACCAGGAAGTGTAAATGCCTACAAAAACGACTCGATTGGGACTACAGCTGGGTTAGGGTACGTCACTAACCTGCACATTTGCATCAACCACTCCCTTCGGAATATGCAAGAAAGGGCATGCGCATATTTCTGCAGCACGTCGAGTGAGTTGTGTTCACCCAGCTGACAGGTCTTCTGTGTTCGAGCTTCCCACGGATGTTACTTCGTCAACAATGGATACAATTTATGTTTGATTATATTCCTGAAAGTGATGATCGTAATCTAGCTCACTGTGCTGCGCATTTTACGGAAGACAGCTTCCAGAATCTCCATGAGTTCAATGCAGCAAGAAACTGTTAATAAACCATGAAGCAGATCCAACTTTAAAACCAGAGGCAGCAGTTGTTGGGCCACAACCTGTAAGTAGGCTAAGACTTAATCATTTTAAATGTACTGTATTTGCATGTATAATTCCAGAGGTAATGTTAGCCTGTGTTTTATTTATTTATTTTTTTTCAAATGCCAGCACTGGCTTTATAGCCACTAGGCTACTAGTTATGCTAGTATTTTGTGTCTACGACAAACGCGTATATGGACCTGAATTTTGTATAAGTACTAATGTTGTAAATGTATTTTTCATGTGTACATGCTTTATGACGTTATTTTCGATTTGATCAAGAACGTAAACTTGCCAACACTGTTTGTGTTTAACATTAGCAGCCAGTCAGTTGCTATCGTTGCCAGTCAGATGCTATTGTGTAAAACAAACGTGTACATGGTTAAAAAATGTGGCAAATTTTCATTCAGAAACGTTTAGTAAGAACTGTGTGTGGTGAGGTTCTGCTTGACTTTCTTCATCGCGGCTTTCTCGGTCTGATTCTGCCTCACTGATACTGCAGTCTCGACATCATTATTTACGTGTATCCACCGTCTATCTATGTCTATGGTACTATCCACCTTTGGCATGCCCGTTTCGCCCGTTAAGGTAATGGGCGTTAAACTTCCGGACAACGTGAGCGACAGTTTAGCCAATCACAACACACCCGCCCAAACGAACCAATCTGAGCCCACTACGTGTTTCTGAGGGAGTGTTTTCATAGACTCAGGAAGTAAACCGATCGTTCAGGGGACAGAGGAGAGCGCAGCTTACAATAAAGGTGAAGTTTATGAAAAATAAGACTTTTTAAAAAAGAAAAACGGCGAATACATGTTATATTGCACCCCATAAACACAATCATGCAAAGAAAAAAAAAGCAGTCAAACCCCCCTTTAATAGCTTTAATAAGGATTAATTATATTTAATTCCTACAAATAAATATGTCTACTTGAAAGAATAAAGAATGATGTATGCAAGTAGTTATAAAGAATGCATATGAAGAGTTCAGATGCAAAAGCCTCTAAGTGCCATATGAAATTTTCTTCTAGAATGATAATTTTTATCAAGATTGTATATTTAAATTCAGTAATTTCACTTAAATAAATTGCAATGAAGATTACCTATTAATTGTCATTCAAGTGAAATTACTGAACTTGAATATATAAGCTTGATAAAAATGATCATTTTAGAAGAAAATTTCAAATGGCACTTAGAGGCTTTTGCATCTGAACTCTTCATATATCATTCATTGAAAGTATGACTGTTTTACTTTAGGAAAAGTGGTTTTATTTAATTTTAAGATATTTCAATTTTTTTTAAGTCTCACCAGTTAAATCTGTATTGCATGTTCAAACTTAAAAGTCATTCATATTAATAGGTTAAAGGGTAACTAAACCCCTGGGCCTACCCAGAGCCTGATTCCACCCACTAGCAATATTTGAAAAATGCTGAAAAAATGGGCAGACCACAGCGGAGATGGAGGGGATGAACAGCGGAGATGGAGGGGATGAACTGTGGGTGGGGCTGAGTGGGGGGTGTGCACCTGAGACCTGCAACAGCTGCTGTCAGACTCTAAAATGGAGAGTGACTGGAATGACGCAAGTAGCTTTGCAACAGAGCGGTCATTTGAAGTCACAGACTTTTCTCTCCCACATGCTTCACCTGAAGTGGAGGAGGGTGAATTGTCTGTGGACACACACAAGGCCATATTAATTCCAGCCGCTGGCTCATGCTGCGGTCTTAACTCCCGCATCATGATCGGCATCTGATGAGTTTTGTCTATCTGATGTCAATAGCGCGCGCTCTTAGTAGGCATATGTTCATATTGATATTTTACCGCTATTTGAAAAAAATCCAGCAAAATGCGTGTGGCGCGTTGACTCCAGAGGATTAACTTTAACCATAAATTGTGATTAAAATATGCATGATCACTCACATAAAGACGCTGCTGCGATGGTTGAGTCCATGCAGGAGGAGCAGTGTTTGGCACTGCGTCGCTTTTCAGCGGTGTGTGGAGAAGCCCATTTCCACCTCTATTTCATTACCATCCTGACCACTGTACTAAATACAGATGAATCTACGCTAACTTGAAGCTATCCTAACTGTACTATGCTACTAACTAAGCTCCACAAAATAATCTAAATAACTATAGAAATGCTATGCTAAATAGTTGCTAAAATATTCTATTCTGATTGTTTTCAATACTCGTAATTCTAACTCTTGACTCGCTGTGGTTTTGACGAAACAATATGGTTATTATACTGCCAAGGGCGTGGTAGCTCGTACCAAGGCCTGGTGAGCTGGAACCTGCTTGAGTCTAGCCTGGTTAAAACCAGACCATTTCAGTTTGTAACGGAGTTATGGTCTGGCAAAGCTTCATAGACAAATCATTTCCAGAGGAGCGTCACCAACGGACGTAGCTCAAATGCCTTAAAAGGCGCAGTGGGCTCTATGCACAGCTCCACTACTTCCTGAACTTCAGCCAGCTTCTTGTCTCCTGTCTGGCATTATTGGACACATTGATTAATTCAGGTGTGTTTGATTATTGTTGCCGTGACTACTGAGGTCAAGCACACCTGAATTAATCAAATTGTCCCATAATGGTATATAGGAAACAAGGAGCTGGCTGAAGTTCAGGAAGTAGTGCAGTTGTGCATAGAGCCCATTGGACAGACCTAAAACCAATCAGAGCGCTGAAGGAGATGACGTATGCAGAGCGACGTTCGTCTGTTTGAACTTGATTAGCTACTTGCTCTAGTTTTATTTAAAATTAACAGCAAGACAGCTATAAGTGAATGTGCTTTCCATTATCACACACAGTAAACAAAACCTTAACAAAAAAAAACTTTGCAATGAACTTTGCAATTTAGACACACCTGTATGGTGAGACCTTACTGTCTTTGGGTGAGACATACATGCTCGGGCAGATTCGGCGTTCATCCTCGGATGCAGGCGCCGCTACAAAAAAAGTCATGCACACAGCTAAGGGAAATGGGGTCGGTCTTGTGCACCGAACGTGTCATTTTTGCCGCGCACCTTCGCGCTCGTGCGGACACGTATAAACAAGGCTTTACTTCGTGTCAGCTTGTGCTCTGATTGGTATAAAGGCGGGACTTCTCCCGAATCATGTCCAGCAGTAGCAGTCCTTGAAGCACCTCTAACTCGGCCTCCGCTTCCCTCGTAAGCTGATATTAGTATTTAAACATTCTCTATGATAAATGTTTGTGAAAAAAAATATTTTAACAACATGGTTTTGGCGGTTATAGAGTTCTAATGACGGTGTTCAACTATAACCATCACGCCCCTTTGTAAATGTTCAAAATCTGCTTCACCGTCGCTGTTCTGTTGTCATCATGTAAAGCCCGCCCCAACGTTTCTGATTGGTGCCGTGATTTCGGCGGATTAAAATTGGCCTTGAATGAGCTCTTTGCCAGACTAACTTTCAGTGCAAATCTGTTGAGGCTATCCTATAAGCCTGGTATAGATGGCATGGTGTTCTCAACGCGTAGCGGACAAATCAAAGGTCCAAACATTTGCTCTCTTTGGGTGGTGTTCCCATTTATTATAGTGATACAAAGGGGAATAATTTACATTAAAAATGGTACTTCACCCAGTGCTAAATATTAAAATGCTGTCGTGCTGTTGGTAAAGTGGGTGCTCACGGCTACGGTAAGAACCGTGTGTTCCTCACCATCCACACCTTCTACTAACTAATTGCAAAATATAAATATACCCAATTCCCAGTGACGTGTCACACCCAGTGCAACACTGCCACCAAGTGGCTAGTATAACTAATAGCAATATTAAACTATCCAAAAGGTGACTATATATAAATGGCTCCTACACTCCGGCCCCATAATTGTGAACATTTAATTTAACCACAATTACCCAGATTACCCATTTAAACTAAAAGAGCCATTTGTCCAATACTAATTTAAGTGAGATCATCTTCTCTTGAGCTTAGAACATCTGTGGTCGGATCATAGTCAGGAGCTCATCTGTGACATTTCGACTTCCATCAAAAGGCAGATCTTCGTTACGGGCCATTCCAGCTGACCCGTTTTTGTTTTCAGCAGCACTGAGCGGACGAAGCCTTTCTTGTCAGGGTAAGTCTGCATAATTTTTCCCATCAGCCAGGATCCTCGTGGAGCAACAGGATCCATTATGACCACAATATCTCCAACGGAGAAGCTTCTTTTTGGTCTCATCCACTTCTGTCTCTCCTGGAGTAGTGGTAAGTATTCCCTCACCCAACGTTTCCAAAAGAGATCAGATAGAAACTGCACCTGCCTCCATCTTCTCTTCAGATACAGGTCGTCCTTACAAAAGAGCCCAGGAGGGAGGTGTGGCTTTGATTTTAAGAGTAGGATGTGGTTGGGTGTAAGTGCTTCAAGGTCATTTGCATCATCAGAGGCTTTTGTGATGGGACGACTATTGAGAATGGCTTCAACTTCACAAAGAATGGTATGAAACCATTCATCATCCAGTGTTTGGAGTCTGAGCATAGAAGAGAGGACCCTTTTGACAAGACGAATAAGACGCTCCCAAACCCCTCCATGGTGAGACCCGGCTGGAGGGTTAAAGGACCATGTCAGATCACTCTGCAGTAAGGCATGTTGAATCTTCTGGTGGTCTAACTCAGCAATGGCTTCCTTTAGGTGTGTCACCTGACCTCTGCGACACATGAAACGGCGAATGGCATTTATGCATGAGTCAGTGTCTAAAGCATAAGCAACTTCGAGATGAACTGCCCTACTCGCCATGCAGGTAAAGAGAACGCCGTAGCGCTTCGCTCGCCTCTGCCCCGGCCCCTCTTCACCTCCACTAGCCCAAAGTAGTCAACTCCTACATTTGTGAAAGCAGGTAAGTCTGGCACAATTCTCTCTACTGGTAGGTCAGCCATTTTCTGTTCTCCAGTCTTTCCTTGGAAGTGGCGACAAACTACACACTCAGAGATGACCTTCCTGCAAGCAGAATTGGCATGAGTAATCCAGTATTGCTTCCTGAGAAAAGACAGCATATGATTTCTACCTGCGTGACCCAGCTTTTGATGGATATGCTTTAAGATGAGTTTGGACACATGTTGCTCTTTAGAAAGAATGACAGGATGTTTTTCAACTTCGGGCATAGCAGCCCTACTAAGCCTTCCTCCCACACGCAGCAGTCCATCCTCCAACACTGGGTCCAACTTGTAGATGTCGCTATTTCGTTTGACAATTCCTCCATCTTTCAAAACAGTAATCTCATCGCAAAACCTCTCTTGCTGGGAAAAAAACAGATGATGGCACCTTCTGCCCTCTCAAGGTCCCCCGCCGTCAGTGACGGTCCACGAAGTGCCAATTTTTCCCTTTGCATTTCGGCATAAAGATAGTCGTTTCTTTGGCCTCCATTATCGTGGCCAATGCTTTCAGAGGCTTCCAGAATCTTCCTCCTTTGGGACAAGGTTAGAAGCACATCTCTAAATCTGAGCATCCATGCCACAGACGTTCTCAGCTTCTTAAAATCTGAAAAGTAGCTTAAAACACCTTTGTTGCATTCAGTGGACAGTGGGAGACAAGGACATTCACCAGTAGGTCTCTCTTCACCTCTGGGTCATCCACAGGAATCGGAGGTTGTTCCATGACGGTCTTAGGCCATTCCACTTCCCCCTTCAATAGAAATTCTGGTCCCTTCAGCCACCGCTTACATGCAAGGAATTCTTCAGCACTTAGACCCCTGGATGCCTCATCTGCTGGATTAAGTCTTGTGCCAATGTGTCTCCACTGTGTAACATCGGTTTCATTTCTGATCACAGCCACCCTATTAGCCACAAACGTATGAAACCTCCTGATCTCGTTTCCAATATACTTCAAAACAGTTGTGCTATCTGTCCAGAATACTGATGGGTATAGATCCAGCTGCAACTCCCTCTTCAGCATCTTGTCCACCCGGACAGCCAGGACAGCAGCAGTCAGCTCAAGACGAGGAATTGTTGTTTGCTTTAAAGGAGCAACCCTGGCCTTGCCCAAGATAAAGGCAATACTGACTTGGTTTCTCTTATTTTCCATCCTGAGATATGATACAGTTCGGTAGCCATACTCACTGGCATCGGAAAAGTGATGCAACTGCAGGCAAGTAGGTGGTCCAAAGTCCTTTGGCTTGATGCACCGTTCCACTGTAAGCTCAGTGATGTGATGGAGATTAGCCAACCATTTGGACCACTGCTCGGAGAAGACATGAGGTATGCTAGCATCCCAGCCGATGTTCAGCCTACACATCTCCTGTAGCATCACTTTAACAGGCAAAGTCAATGGTGCAAGAAAACCCAAAGGGTCGTAGATGGAAGACACCACAGACAATATGCCACGTCTTGTTTGTGGGCGCTCTTCTATGGCTAACCTGAAGGTTAGAACATCTGCATCTATGCACCAATGAAGACCAAGAGCTGTTTCGACGGGACTTGCCTTTTGATCCAGGTCAAGCCCCCTGGTGGTCTTGGAGCACTGTGACTTAGGGATACTAGCCAAGACTTCACTGCTGTTGCTTGTCCACTTTAACAGGCAGAATCCTCCCTTCGCACAGGCTTGAGTCAATTTATGCACCATTTTTATGGCTTCAGCCTCCGATGACACAGACTTTAAACAATCATCCATGTAGAAATTTTGGAGCATCGTGTTCAGAACACTGGGTTCAAAGTCATCTTTGCAATCTCGCACAATTCTCCTCAGGGCATAATTCACACAACTGGGCGAGGACACGGCCCCAAAGAGGTGAACTCTCATCCTGTATTGCATGGAAGCTTGTCTTATATCGCCATCAGGATACCACAAGAAGCGTAAAAAGTCTGTATGCTCCGGAGTCACCCTTACCTGATGGAACATGGCTTGGATGTCTGCCATCAGCGCTACACGTTCCCGTCTAAACCTGGTAAGTACGCCAAGTAAGGTGCTTGTGAGGTAAGTCCCCATGCAATAGCTGTGAATTCAATGAAGTTCTTTTAAACACAGCAGCACAGTCAAAGACAACTCTAAGGGTTTTCTTTTTCGGATGGTATACCCCATGATGGGGAATATACCACACCTTGCCGTCATCTCGCTTCAACTGCTGATGTGGTACAAGCTCAGCATAACCCTTTTCAATGACTTCAGAGAGGAAAGCTGTGTACTCTTGATGATAGTCCTTGTTCCTCTTGAACTTCCTTTGAAGACTTAAGAGTCGCTGCTCTGCGATGCTGTAGTTATTTGGCAAGATGACGTCTTCGGTCTTAAAAGGCAAATCAAAGCAGTAGTGTCCTTCATCAAGCTGAATTGAAGACTCCATTATTTGCATGAACCTTTGATCCTCTCTGGAAGGACAAACATCGTCTGATTTTTCATTGAAATCCCGATTGTATTGGGCAACCAGTAAGTCTTGTAGCTTGGTGACTGAGATCCTATTGGCAGTGACAGCACGACAGCCCATCTTGCCTTTACGCGACTCATGACCTCTCAGCGGACCATTCACGACCCACCCCAGTAAAGTCCTGACAGCATATGGCCCTTCACCTTGGCTGTTTATTATTTCCCATGGTTCCATGAGCTTCGGCGCATTGGTGCCTATCAGCAATTCCACCTCTGCCTCAAAACTGGGAACTGTAATGCCTTCAAGGTATTTCCATCCCTCTAAGTCCTGTTGAGTGAGAATATTATTTCTACTCACAGGCATGGTAGACTTCAGGTAGGTCCAGGAAATTTTCTTCATTCAAGCCAGAAACCTGGAGACCATTAAGCAAGATTGTGTCTACAGACCTCTCTTGGCCAAGAGTACGAAGAAGAATGCTAGTCTTGACTCCTGAAAGATTCAGCTTTCTCATGAGATGTTGGGTACAGAAAGAAGTGGAACTCCCAGGGTCTAGAAAGGCATAGGTGTTCAAAATTGTGCTCCCAGACTTGGCCTTTACCTGTACAGGCACAATAGAGAGAACACATTCATCACTTCCGGCCCCAGTATGGCCACACGTCTCCAATGACACAGATGCATTATTGACTGACACTTCCAGTGTTTTAGATTCAATGTGTAGGACAGTTGGATGTTTGTGTTTACATATATCACGTGTTAAAGGCTTGTCACATTCCCTGCTCATATGACCTCTCCTCAGACAGCTGAAACACACTCTGCCTACTTTCAAAGCCTCCAATTTCTCCCTGTGCATCATCTCATTAAGCTGTGAACACTTCTCCACTGAATGCTGGCTCTTACACACACAGCATGACTCTTCGTCATTCCTTTGTGAAGCTGGCCCTCTGCGCTGTTGGTGCCAAGCTGCTGATGTAGTTGATCCTGAGGCAGTAATGATGGCAGCAACAGTAGCCTGGCCTCTTCCGGTATATCTACTCTTGGGTTTAGTGGAAGGGTCTGGTGGCATACCCTGTAGGTCGCCAAAGAGAGGATCGGACAGAATCTTCACCTGACGCTCAATGAAGGCCACAAAGTCTGGAAACATAGCTCTATAACCACGGTGTTCCTGTAGCTCCCAAGCGACAGACCTCCATTTCTGGCAACTTCATCATTATCAGGCGAAGATTTGATGGCACATTCAACTCCTCCATATGTTGTAAATCTTCCATGACATTGCAACAGTCCCTTAAAAAGATTGAAAAAGACTGCAGAGCATTAATGTCATCAACTCTCATCATTGGCCACATCATAGCCTTCTCCATATAAGCTACAGCAATCTTTATTTCATTTCCGAAGTATTCTTTCAATAAATTCTTTGCTCTCTCGTAACCCTCCCCAGGAGCCATGTTATAGCAACTTCGAACCAGTTCCCTTGGCTGCCCTCTGGTATGTTGCTCAAGGTAATAAAGACATTCTTGTTTATCTGTAGTTTTCTTTTCAATAGCTTGCTCGAAAGCTCTAATGAAGGCAGCATACTTAAGTGGATCACCATCAAATTCTGGGATAGCTCGTGGCGGAAGAGAGGCTAAAGCTTGGTTCTGAACCAGCTGAGCAATGATGTTAGTTTGCTGTTGCATAAGGTCATACAAGGGAGGGTGTTGAACATTGTATAGAGAAGAATGATGACGCGACTGTAATTGGATACTTGTACTCCCTTGAGAGGTCGGTGGCTGAAATCCTGCTGTTAAAGTGTTGGGAAGTCTGGATCCGTTTCCCTGCACTTCTGACTCATGCATGTGGATAATCCGACTCCCTTGTGAGATCAATGGCTGAAGTCCTGTTGGTGCAACGTTAGTGCTGGTTCCAAAGATGTCCCCCTGGGCTTCAGACCTGTGAGAAGATGGTGCCTATGACACTGAAGATAAAGAGTTATCAGACCTTGCTAAAGACTGGGCTTGTAGAATATGAGGCCTTCCCTTAGGCCGTACAGCCAATGGCAGAGAATGGTCCTGTTGGAAAGAGACAATTTTAGAAAGTTGCAAGACAGGTGCTGTGTTAGAATAACTTGATGTTTGTGATTTCAAATGAGCATGAAGATAGGCATTCATGGCATCCTCTCCATTATCTTCCTCATCTACACCCTCATGCACCTTTTCAAACACAGACAATCTAGCCGTAGCAGCAGCCAACTTGGCCTCAACCTCTAGCTGTTCCTTTTTCCTTTTCAGCTTTGCCTTTTCCATTTGAAGGGCTTCTTCTTCAGCATCAATGTCATGCATTTTTCTCAAAGCAGCTGCAGACTGTAAAAGTGCAGCCCTTTCAGCCTTTGCCTTTAAACACACAGAAATAATACTGGAAGCCTTTGAATGGATAGAAGAATGATCTTTATGGTTTGAACCTTTACTTGAAACATTGGATATACTATCTTCAGGCCGTATGTCAGAATTTATTATAGACGGCACATTAAGATTCTCATCATCATTTTTTGCAGCTGCATCAGACAACCATTTCTTTACATCATTCACAAATGTATTAATTTCTGTGCAAGCCAACGTTGTTGTTTGTCATGTTCAGGATCTGGCATTGGCATTTCCAGCAAAGTAGTTTGAGTTTCTAAAGCCTCATTGCACAACGTGGTATATTTATTGAGACATTTCTACACATCAAACACAGTTTGAGATGTTCTTTTCCCAGAAAGAACCTCATCAATCCTCTGCTTAATTTTACTGGCTTGCATAAATTGAGATTTACGATTTTTTTTGCAGATTTTCATACAGCATTGTAAGTCCCTTAGCTGTTAATTTTCTTATGCGTTTCCCCGAGTCATCAACAGCAACACTAGACTTATCAGAAACATCATTTTCGTCCATAGCCACAGAAGCAATTTTGGCTTTACCGAGCAAGGTTTCTTCCTCTCCAATCATCTTTATGCATTAAGCACGTCAAGTTTAAAGCGCTCAATAAAAAAGGCACAATTAACTTTCCTTATGCAGAGGAAACCAACAGCACGTACAACACAGCACTATGAGTTTTACGAAGCAACAACACTGAAACAGTCTTTCATTTCAATTTCCACCTTTTTTTCCAATTCCATCAGTAGGAATAAATGAAAGTGTACCCACCAGCTTTCCGTAATTGCAATCTGTGAGAGAACTTACAGGTGTTTCATTTATGACTTCCAAGCTCCATAACACGAGTAAGCAATACAATGACAATGAGATGGGAAATCCTTTCAAACGATCAGGACACTCCTGTCCAGTTCAGAAGCGTATCCAAAGCAGGAAGGAATCGGTTCTTACTGTGTTGAGGCTATCCTATAAGCCTGGTATAGATGGCATGGTGTTCTCAACGCGTAGCGGACAAATCCAAGGTCCAAACATTTGCTCTCTTTGGGTGGTGTTCCCGTTTATTATAGAGATACAAAAGGGGAATAATTTACATTAAAAATGGTACTTCACCCAGTGCCAAATATTAAAATGCTGTCGTGCTGTTGGTAAAGTGGGTGCTCACGGCTACGGTAAGAACCGTGTGTTCCTCACCATACACACCTACTAACTAATTGCCACACCTGTAAATATACCCAATTCCCAGTGACGTGTCACACCCAGTGCAACACTGCCACCAAGTGGCTAGTATAAGTAATAGCAATATTAAACTATCCAAAAGGTGAATATATAAATGGCTCCTACAATTATTCTTATTTAAAAAAAACAACAACTAAACATTTTTAGTTTCTTCATTAAATACTACAATTAAAACTTTTGATTTTAATTAGGTATTATTAAATATTAACATTATAAGTATTAAGTATTTTTCGTTGTCAGTTTAAGTTAACTAATGGAGCTTTATTGTAAAGTGTTACTAAACAATAAGGACTCGTAACATTTTTAGTCAATATCTATGGCATGTTGTAGTACAGATTCAACTTATGAAAATGTTTAAGTTTGAAAATGAATTCCTATTATGTTTACGTGTTAAGTGCTGCGATGAACACCGTTGTGAATACAAAAATCTGAATGGATGTTTGAAACATTTAAATACTGTTCAGAAAACGAATGTAGTGCAGCAGCTTGGTTTATGGGCTTGTTAGTGTAACTTTTGCATTGCTGTTCAACAAGCACCATCTGCTGTCAGAGAGCGAATGTGCATTTTCATTCAGCACGTCTCCTTCACTCGTTCTGCCACGCACTACTCATGCCTGTTGGGCTTGTTTATGTCAGATTGAGCGCATGCCTCTTTGACTCGGCATACACCAGTAATGTGCATTTCAAAAGGTTGATAGGAAAAGTATTCTTAAAAAAAAAAATTCGTAATAATACGTGATAACTAATTATTCATAATATTTTTGAACTGGCCACAATAACAATATCATGCATGCATCATCCAACCACCTTGACCTGACTGCATTATATGCCTTCTACAGTACATGGATTCATTCAGAATTACTAAACACAGTTCAGAATTTTGAAAACTTTCAAGTTTAGCTGCATAAAATGATCTGATCTCAAACAGAGAAGCAATTTCGGGTTATGGGGTTAGACTATGGAATTGTCGCTAATTAGTAGGCAGGTGTAATTTTGTAGTACTACTGTAGCAGTGTAAATACTATGTAATCTTGATGAGCCTGCTACTCGAAAGTAATCAAACTAAAATATATGGCCTGCTGCTGAGTTTGGAGGAGGAGGAGGATGATGATGAGGATACATACACAGAACACTGAGAAATATGTAGTTAAGACAAAAAAGGAGCAAGAAATGTTAAAAGCTATAGTAAAATATTTCTTTAGTTATACATAGATTTTGACTTTATTCTGTATGCTAGTTTTAATAATCAACCCATGGGACATAAAAGTGATCATAGTTGAAGAGAGATAGCCATGTTTCTCGGCTAAGCATCACCTAATTGTAGATAGAAGTGAGATGTCTTTCTTATGTGTGTTTGTGTTTTGCAGATAAAGGCAGCACTGGTGACGTTGAGTGCGTGTGCGAGGGGTTTTCATGCAGTGATGTCCAGCGCTGTTTTGGGCTGCAGTGTTTCTCCTCACTGTCGTTCGAGAATGGAACAGCCTTACAGCAGAAAGGGTGCATATTGGGTAGTGAAGAAAGGGCAGTACCCTGCAAAAACTCCCAGTCAGTGGACATGCTGGTGTACTGTTGCCAGAAAACATTGTGTAATGTGAATGTTACCGTGGAGATGCCAAATACAGGTGAATCATTAATTGAAGCATGAGAAAATGTATCCTCACACCTGAATGCACCACAGTGTAATGAGTAAATTGTAAGTAGACCACTCATGCTGGGTGAAAAATTTTATAGCCTATTTCATGATCTTTTTAAAAAATGATTGATGACTCGATTGATTGATATGAGCTTGTAATATTTGTTTATATATTTAAAATATTGCAGCTTGTTAACAAAGTAACTATATATTGCATTTCTGAACGACGTCCTTTGGGAACGATTGCAATAATTCTCATTTAAAAGCAAATGTCTTTAAAACATTGCATAATCCAAATTAGTTTTTGTAATATCTAACAATTCATTAATTTTATTTTTGTAAAATAACTACTCATTTGTCAATAACTACTCAACTACTCAATAACTACTGCGCCGTCTTCGTGTTTTTAGAGCTGGAACTCCACAGTTGTTTTGTGCTATGTTAAAAGATTCTTTTTTATATTCTTTAGACGATCTTAATGACTGCAGTGTGGATGAATGCATAGCAATGTTTGATTCTCACTGTACTAAGATTTTAGACTCGATTGCACCCTTGACTTTAAAGCGTTTAAAGCCACAAAAGGAGCCCTGGCTGTATGAGTCCACCCGTACACTCAGGCGCACATGTAGACAGGCGGAGAGAAAATGGAAAAAGGACAAGCTGCAAATTTCTAGGGAGCTCCTTCAGGACAGTCTTATTAAATATCTGCAGGCTGTAAAAACTGCAAAAACTGATTATTTCTCCTCACTTGTGTCCAAAAATGCTCATAAGCCCCAGGTGCTTTTCAATGTATTTGATTCACTGGTCAACTCTGGTGATGCTGTCTGTATGGAGCCTTCTACTAGCTTGTGTGAGGCTTTTCTGCACTTTCTTATAGACAAGATCGCTGCTATTAAAATTCCACTCTCTCTGTCTGTTCAGGTCCCTTCAGCTCCTATAGCATGCTCAGCTGTCTTTGACAGCTTTGAACCCGTTACTCTTGCTGAACTGAATGAGATAGTTGAACATTTACGCCCTGCTAACTGTCAAACAGATAGTATTCCATCATGTCTGTTTAAGGAGGTATTCTGTTCAGTGGAGTCTTTTATTTTGAAATTTATTCATTTGTGTCTTAGTTCTGGCTGTGTTCCTTTTTCCTTTAAACATGTCATAGTTCAGCCTCTCCTGAAGAAGAAGAACTTAGACCCTAGGAATTTGTCTAATTTTAGACCCATTTCTAAGCTCCCTTTTATTTCAAAGGTTTTAGAAAGATCTATGTTATTACAGGTTCAAGAGTTTTTGAAGACAGCTGATGTCTGTGAACAGTTTCAGTCAGGTTTTAGGCCTCGTTACAGTACGGAGACTGCTCTATTGAAAGTTTTTAATGATCTGTTCTTACACCTTGATGCTGGCAATTGTGCCATTTTAATTTTGCTTGATTTGACTGCAGCCTTCGACACAGTTGATCATAAAATTCTTCTGTGGCGTTTAGAGCACTGTGTTGGCTTGAAAGGCACTGTTCTTAAGTGGTTTGAGTCGTATTTAACAGACAGATCAATTTCAGTACAAATGGGACAGTTTTCATCCTCAGTGGCCCCTCTGACCTGTGGGATACCGCAGGGGTCAGTTCTGGGCCCACTGCTATTCTCCCTGTATATGCTACCATTAGGATCTATTTTCAGGAAGCATGGCATTTCCTTCCACTGCTTCACTGATGATGTGCAGGTGTATCTACCGTTAAAGGTTCCAGCTAAATAATCTTTGCAGGCCGTGAAAAACTGCTTAAGAGACATTAAGACTTGGATGGACCTACATTTTTTTTAAAACTGAATGAGAATAAAACGGAGGTTGTCTTGTTTGGGCGTCCGGAGTTGGTTCAGGTTCTCACTAGCTCCCTTGGCCAACTAGCACCTCACTTAAGATTCCATGCAAGGAACCTTGGAGTGATTGTTGATAGTGCTTTTAAACTGGATAAGCAGGTCAGTGCTGTGGTTAAGGCTAGCTTTTTTCAGCTGAGACTGATAGCTAAAGTCAAACAGTATCTGAGACAGGCTGACCTAGAAAAAGTCATGCATGTTTTTATTACCTCTCGCCTGGATTACTGTAACTCCTTGTATACAGGCATTGGGAAGTCTGAGCTTTATCGTCTACAGCTTGTCCAGAATGCAGCAGCTCGTCTCCTAAGTGGCAAGAAGAAACGGGAGCACATTACTCCAGTGCTCTCATTGCTTCACTGGCTTCCGGTAAAATATCGGATTGATTTTAAGGTTCTTCTATTTGCTTTTAAATGTATCAATGGGCTTGCCCCAGAGTACCTTACGGACCTGGTCAGGCTGCATAGGCCCTCCAGAGACCTCCGTTCAGCCAGCCTGATGGTCCTGGAGGTTCCTAGATAGAAACGGAAATCCAGTGCTGATCGAGCCTTTTCAGTGGCTGCTCCGACTCTCTGGAACTCATTGCCTGTAGCCGTGCGGACTGCTAGTAGCTTGTCCACTTTTAAATCATTGCTGAAGACTCACTTATTTGAATTAGCATTTGGCACAGGGGAGCCGCCTTGTTGAATGTTGTATTTTATTTCTTAGTATTTGTTATTTATTGTGTTTTATTGTATCATTCTGTGTTTATTGTTTTGTGCTTTTTACTGTGAAGTACTTTGGTAGGCCTAGGCCTTGGAAATGTGCTATACAAATAAATGTGACATTGACATTGACATTGACTCATTTAACGTATGGGAAGAGACACTGGGACACCCCATCATTCCCACAACCCAACAGGTGGTTTGGAGAATAGATGGATAAAATTAATCACAAGCAGCTTTTCTGTCGGGCCAGTGCTAACAATGTGCTGAGCGATGCCAATAGCATCGGACCTCAAGCACTGAAGTCAAAATCAATCAGGCCGGTAGCCCTGCAGTGCTACCCTAAAACACACACTTGACACGCCTGCATAGAATGACTTCACGCAGCATCACCAATTCACCAGGATGGGGTAGCTTTAGCTGACTGAAAACTAGCTAAATTATATGAGCATGAATTTTGTACTTTACTTAAAGACTTAAGACTCAAAATAAAAAGACCAATGAATTACGATTTTTTTTTAACAACAGTAATGTATTTATATTTATTTCATAGAGGGAATGCATTGACGTCACTTTCCTGCCGAAACAACCCCCCTCAGCCTGACTGAGTGGCAAAAGATCTGTCTATATACTATCTTGTCTATATACTATGAACATTAGTGCTGTCAAATTGAATGATTCATCAAAGTGATTAATCAAAAAATAAAAATTACTCATAATCCTGATACCTTCCTGGTATGTACTATGCTGAATTATATAGCAGGGCTCTAAACTTTTGAAGACAGGCAGCAGGAGTGAGAGAATCACATGAACAATTTCAGGATATATATATATATATATATATATATATATATATATATATATATATATATATATATTTGTTTGTTTGCATTAAATCTTACCCAGATACAATAGGCCTAATACTATTTTCTGATTGGCTATTCTGCCCTACAAAGGCAAAGCGCAGTAACTACAGATTTGGTCAAAAATTAGTTAAGACTTGTAAGGGGCTTTATGACATGTTCTGTCTTGTGAAAAAATATCTGGGTTAAATTATGTACCGTTTTGGAGATGCATTACCACATAATCTACCCATAACATGTTTGACTGGCTGGCATAAAAACTTTAAAGGCCTTTTTCTCCATTGGCTACTTTGTTTGCGTAGTTCACTTAGCAGCACTTTTCTTATTTTTTTTTTTTGATTGGCTGATAAGTGGCAGGCTCGACTGCAGAACTCCAGGGGAGACGCGCTTGATTCCGGCCGGTTCCGTTGTGAGAGCGGCGCGGCCGGAGACATGGGCGCTGCTGCGGCATATTAAATATTATAAACAGTTTTACACGAGATAAATACAAAAGACCAAAACGAGTGACTGTGACGATCAAATCCACTCTATCTGGATAGCGCGATTAACGGCTCCGGCGCGATTTATCTCGATAGGATTTTTTTTACGATGTCAAGCAGAAATGAAAACAAGCCGAAATGCCATAACAGTAGGCTATTTATTAAAATGTAAGGAGCAGAAAGTAGCCTACAGATAATTGCGTGAATAGACTATGTAAGGAGTAGAAGTAAAAAGTCGGCTGAAAAATAATTAGCCTACTCCAGTAAAGGATACGTTAGATACCCAAAATGTGTATTTGGACAGAACACGAGACAGAGTTATTTATTTAATTCATAAAAGACCAAATACAGGAATATTGGCTTCTGAACCTCAAAGAAATGCCATAATCAAGACCTCGGAGGCGCGGAGCAGAAATAAGTGAGAAAACACCTCACATGTGCCACTCACAGTATATGAGTCTTTCCTTGCCATTAATGCTTGGATAACACGCTTAGGCCTACTTCTCGTTATCAGTAATAATATAATAATGTCTAGTGTGGTGGCTCTGTGATATATTCAAACCAACGTCCGTTGCCATGATTTTTGGAATGACTGATCGCGAGAGGAAAAAATGACGTTTTAGTAAACTGCGCTAATCTGTGGTGGAAAAGCGACAGCATTTAACATAGACTAACTTTTTAGAGTTATAGTGTTCATTATACTGACCATTCAACTCCGGATTGATTCTGGAGGCAACAATCCGTCGGCAACAATCCGACCTCCAACGCATGATCATGTTTTGATTCATAATATCGTGCTTGAAGAGGAGGGGCTATTCGCGTCTCCGTTGTCAGTTTGTGTGAGTGGGAGGGGAAGGAGCGCGCAGCGCGCAGCTCTACAATAAAATAAAAAAAAAATCCTGAAAATCAATGCGTGGCGGTCAACGTTGATATTGTGGCGGGCCGCCACAAATTAATGAATGTATGGGAAACCCTGTGTGGGTTTAAATATGTAAAGAGAAAGGCTTCTGTATGTCAGTTGTTAAATTATGTTTTGGGCCAATCAAAAATGGCAATCTATGTGAGTAGGAAAAATAAGATTGAAAATAGTTCTGGACAAGATTTGGTGTTTTTTTCCAATCTGATGAAGTCCAGAATAATTACAGATTTAAATTTTTTCAAGGCTATGAATGATTTGTCATTGTTTGAAATGAAATGGTGTTGTGGAGAGGTATTGTGTTCTGTGCATGAAGGGACACTAATTTTTGCTATTTGCAGTAAAAGGAGTATTTTTATGGTGTTGTGTATAAATAGCAGATAGAGTTTTTTGTTTTGTGTGTGTTTCATTAAATGTAGAATGATGTAATGAAATAATGTTTTATTTTTGATTGTAATAAAATGTGTTTTCAAATTCAAAATTCTCTCTCTCTCTCTCTCTCTCTCTCTCTATATATATATATATATATATATATTAGGGCTGTCAAACGATTAATCGCATCCAAAATAAAAGTTTGTGTTTACATAATATGGGTGCACTGTTTATAATTATTTTATATATATAAATACACACACATGCTTGTATATATTTAAGAAATATTTTCATGTTTAGACTGTATATAGATTTATATATAATTTATATTATATATAAATATTTTATATATAAATAATATTTTTTCTTTAATATACATGCATGTTTGTGTATTTATATATATATACAAAATAATTATACACAGTGCAGCCACATATATTATGTAAAAACAAACTTTTATTTTGGATGTGATTAATCGCGATTAATCGTTTGACAGCCCTAATATATATATATGTATATATATATACATTTATATTAATAAATGTTTCTTCTTCTTCTTTCCAGATGCAGAGTTAATGGCAGACCCTACAGAGCACGAGTGTGTGTGTGAGGGTCGTTCGTGTGTAACGGGGGACCGCTGTATGGGTCAGCAGTGTTTCTCCTCTTTGACTCTGAGTGATGGAATGCCAGTGTCTCAAAAGGGCTGTTTTAAGGTGTATGAGCAGGGCAGGATGACCTGCAAAACTCCTCCATCACCTGACCAGATTGTAGAGTGCTGTCAGGCTCATCTGTGCAACATGAACCTCACTGTGAGACTTCCTGTACGAGGTAATGCTTACACATACACAAACTAATAAACTGCATCTTCTCAGGTTTAAATTGACATAGTTTTATATTGATTGGCTGCCATGCAATTGTCTTTATTGCTTGGCTTACTTACATATTTTCAGCCATTTGTTTGTACACTTTAACCAGACACATACTAATAATTCTAAAAGTTTCAGTGACCTCCAGTGTGACATGCATTTTTATCAAATAATAATTATTAAGCCACTAGCTTTTATGACCTCATAAAAAATTTAGGCAGGTGTGATTGATCAGAGGTGGGGTTACTTCAAAAAACAACCTACAGTGGATATTAGACCAAAGTAAATTGACTATACACAATAACTTGGTGGACATAATGACGGTTTTTGAGGGTTTTTTTTCCACAATACAGTGACAGGGTTCAAATTAGCTTAATATCATAAAACTAATATGAACTTTTGTTTCATTTACTACTTTGCAGGTCAAAATAGTTTCTTTTTAAATGACTCTGTACACTAAGTCTCTATGTCTCTCTCAGGGGTGGAAGGACCTAAATATAGTGTGACAATGCTGACCATTGTGATTGTGGCTCCAGTCATCGTTCTGATATTCCTTTCTGCTGTGGCGATCCTGATCTTCCATTGTATCCACCTTCACCAGATAGAGCATCTGACTGCTCATGATGCCGAGTATGGCACCATTGATGGTCTGATTGCGTCTAATGTGGGAGAGAGCACCCTCGCGGTGAGGCAAACATACACATCACAAAGTCTGTTATCATTTTGAAATGAAGCACATTGAACTCTTACAGAGAAATGTGGTTCCATTTTTTGAAACAGCACAACCAACAGAGAAAATAAAATTAAATTTTAAGTAAAAAATAAATACATTACTTTTAAAGTTATTTATTCAGCCATTTAAACAACTACAGTAAATAGCTCATATTTACCATGCTAAATGTACCGTGGTAATTGCCCGTTCACACCGAGAACGATTTTTGTAAAGATGATGTTAGTGTCCACATCAGCAGACAACATAGTTCTGTTTATTTTAAGTGTCCACTGCAGTTTGTGTTGTCTGTCGCTTTAAATGCTTGAGCTCTATAAAGCAGGATTGATTTTGTTTGGCTGTCAGTGTTTTTATTGTTCATCAGCTGGAAAATGGCACAAAACTTTATTGTGAATAGCATGTTTTGATTGCATGAAGGCCTTGATTGCATGTTTTTTAGACAAAAGTTCTGGATGCCTATGTACACACTGCTACAGTAACCACACAGTTTTTAGCTGTATTTTCTTTTAAGCTTATTAATTAATAGCATATCACATAAATCCATGCACAATTTACTTTTCTTTGAATAGATTCTAATACCAACAAGATTTGGTCCTACTTCATACTAATTGTCTTTAAGTACTATGTACTATGTCAACATTTAAATTAATGATTTGATGCAATACCCTTATTCTGTGCATACATGTTTTTTTCATAGTACCAATATTTAACAAAAATACCTGCATGTAATTGCAGCTTTAATTTCAGTTCATTTTAGTGCCTTGCGAAAGTATTCGTATCCCTTCGTTTTTTTTTTTTACATTTTTTTTTTATATTGCTGCCTTACTACTATTAAACTGCTTTAAATGGCTATTTTTTCCACATCAATCCGCACTCCATAAACGATAATGACAAAGCAAAAAAACAGATTTGTGACAATTTTGCAAATTTATTACAAATAAAATACTGAAAATATAGCTGCGAGCAGCGATTACGGGCCCAAGCCGGTGGCACCGCAACCCCGGTTCCTTTAGTTACTTAAAGGCACCGGGGTGGCGGTGCCGCCGGCTTTGGCCCTTCATCGCTGCTCGCAGCTATATTTATATACATATTTGAAGTGATATAATATCAGTTTAAATGCTTCAATTTTTTCACATATTATATTATTAAAATAATATGAAAACAAACTGAAGCATTTAAATAGATTTAATTAAACATTTTTAAGAAAAGTGAATATGTGAACTCTTTAATAGTAATCTAACCATAGCCTACCTAAAACTCCCCTACACACAAAAACATTGATTTAAACTAATGATGTATTTTGACTTCATGTGGGTGGGTCTGTAATTTTTACTGTTCTGTGTCCATCAAATGTTATTTCCACCACTTTAATCAAACCACTCTTCTTTAAACATTATGATGTGATTTTATTTCACATGTCTTTTTGTTTCTCGTTGCCTCTCGTATTGAGCTTTTGTCCGCACACAGGACTCACTGCTAATCACACATGCTCATATCATTCTCTTTCTATGAAAGCTGTGAACGGCATTCACCAGTTTTCACTCTATAGCGGTTGACCAGAACACTGAACTTATTTCTCACTTAAACTAAAATCAAATGGATTTCCACACATTTTGCGTCGGTCCTCTGTGTGGCATTTTATTATTTTCTGTGCGGCCACGGCTTCAGAAGTGCACGCGCACAGAGGGAACTTTAACACACACACACACACACGCTCAGTTCAATCGTGCCTCCCTCCCCTCCTCCCTCCCTCTCTCTCTCTCTCTCTCTCTCTCTCTCTCTCTCTCTCTCTCTCTCTCTCTTTCTCTCTCTCACACACACACACACACTCCAGCTCAAGAGAGAGGCACGCACGTTGAAGTGTGTGTGTGTATGTGTGAGAACAGTGTAAACAGGAAACATAATCCGTTATTTTGTTCATACATGACAACATTCAAACTGCAAACTGTTTACCTATATTTGTGTACACTCACAAAAAAACAACATCCTGTGTTACATACGTAATAAATATAGAAATATAATTTGAAGAGGGCAGTATAGCCCTATTTATGATTTTGAGTTCTCACTCAAACAGACACATCCCCCTCCCCCACAGACACAGAGGTACGCAGAGAGAGGGAGAGAAGGTAGAGAGATTAATCCAAAACATCCACATTCAAACCAAAATATTTGACTTCCTTTTGTTCGGAGCTAATGACTGTCAATTAGAAAGTTGTCCGGCATGATCCGTACAATTTACCTACCGAGTTTTAGGATTTCAGGGAAAACTATGAAACTAACCCTATCACTTTTGTCAAAAGGTGGCGCTATTTAGTCCCTGCACCACGCCCGTTTCTGAAACTTTGCACATGTCTACTGGCTAATAAATGTGATGTGTCTGTCGAGTTTAACTCGATATACATATAACTTTGACTCACAATAGTCACATCCAGGTGATCGTCCTCTTACAGTGAACTCACTGATGAAGTTTCATCAAGATCAGTTAAAGTATGCAGAAGTTATAACACACTTCCTGTTTCATGTTTCTCGCCATAATTTCGTTTCCTTGCCACGGCCAAACTGTTCGAAATATCAAATATCTCCTCGCAAACTTTCATCCTCAATGTCTTGACTTCACGCTGACCAAGTTTCGTCGAATTTGGATCAGAGCTCTAGGAGGAGTATTTCACATTCCATTGCATGCGTTTTACAAACAACCCTCAATAGCCGACTTCCTGTTGGGCTGGGGAAAAAATAAGAGTATGAAGTATATATGAAACGATGAGATCTACATGTGTACCGAGTTTCATATTATTACATGCAAGCGTGTTTGATTTATGGACCAAGTTTTCGGACCCCGTTCCAGGGGTCGCTGTCGAGCCCACGTGCCACGCCCGGGTACCATCTTCAGCCCGGCCCTGATGGCCGCAGGTTCTGACCCGTATGCAAAGTTTCAAGAGTTTTTAAGCATGTTAAGGGACCCAAAAGTGCCCGAATAGTCGTTAGAAAAAAAAGAGAGAAAAAAAGAAAAAAAATATAGCTGCGAGCAGCGATTGCGGGCCCAAGCCGGTGGCACCGCAACCCTAGTGCCTTTAGTTACCTAAAGGCACCGGGGTCGCGGTCCCACCGGCTTTGGCCCTCATCGCTGCTCACAGCTATATTTATATATATATAAAGCCGGTGGCAATGCCACCATGGTGCGTTTAGGGTTATTGTGCACGACATGCAAAACGTAACCCTGCTTTGACTGATGCAAGCTCGACAACACAGTTCTTTTCGACAGTTTGGAAGGTAGAAGGCCCTATTGTTTTCCTTAGGAGTCTTATTAGGACCCAAGCCCTAAAAGGGCGAAGGCCCTATTGTTTTCCTTAGGGTTATTCTTTTCTATTATTATTATTAGGGCCCAAGCCCTGAAAGGGCGAAGGCCCTTTTGTTTTCCTTTGGATTATTTATTAGGGCCCAAGCCCTGAAAGGGCGAAGGCCCTATTGTTTTCCTTAGGATTATTAGGGCCCAAGCCCTGAAAGAGCGAAGGCCCTATTGTTTTCCTTAGGATTATTATTATTAGGGCCCAAGCCCTGAAAGGGCGAAGGCCCTATTGTTTTCCTTAGGATTATTAGGGCCCAAGCCCTGAAAGGGCGAAGGCCCTATTGTTTTCCTTAGGATTATTATTAGGGCCCAAGCCCTGAAAGGGCGAAGGCCCTATTGTTTTCCTTAGGATTATTATTTTTAGGGCCCAAGCCCTGAAAGGGCGAAGGCCCTATTGTTTTCCTTAGGATTATTATTAGGGCCCAAGCCCTGAAAGGGCGAAGGCCCTATTGTTTTCCTTAGGATTATTTATTTTTTTTATTTATTTTTTTTTCTAACGACTATTCGGGCACTTTCGGGGCCCTTAACATGCTCAAAAACTCTTGAAACTTTGCACACGGGTCAGAACCCGCGGCCATCAGAGCCGGGCTGAAGCTGGTACACGGGCGCGGCAGGGCGGCTCGTCAGCGCCCCCTGGAACAGGGTCTGAACACTTTGTCCATAAATCAAAAACGCTTGCATGTCAAAGTTATAGCGCCACCAACTGGCAGCAGGAAGTGTGTCACTTTCAAAATGCTTTGAAATCACCCTCTTATTTTAACCCGATTTGCTTCAATCTTCATCTGTATAATGTAAATACACGGCAGATGTAGACCTGTGAATGGATTCTTGATATCTTTGAAACTGTTTCCGTGGCGACGCATTAAACTTTACCATTCTTTTAGGATGCTTTTGAGACCCTTAGCATGCTTCAAATTGCATGAAACTCGACAGACACATCACATTTATTAGCCAGTAGACACATGCAAAGTTTCAGAAACGGGCGTGGTGAGGGCTCAGTAGCGCCACCTTTTGACAAAAGTGGGGTTGTTAGTTTTATCTACAGTTACAAAAATCGGTATGTATATTGTACTCTTCGAGCCGGACAACTTTCTAATTCACACTCAATAGCTAGGACCCACAGAAAGTCAGATATTTAGGGCCCAAGCCCTGAAAGGACGAAGGCCCTATTGTTTTCCTTGCGATTATTATTAGGGCCCAAGCCCTGAAAGGGCGAAGGCCCTATTGTTTTCCTTAGGATTATTATTATTAGGGCCCAAGCCCTGAAAGGGCGAAGGCCCTATTGTTTTCCTTAGGATTATTATTATTAGGGCCCAAGCCCTGAAAGGGCGAAGGCCCTATTGTTTTCCTTAGGATTATTAGGGCCCAAGCCCTGAAAGGGCGAAGGCCCTATTGTTTTCCTTAGGATTATTTTTTTTTTTTTTTTTTTTTTTTTTTTCTAACGACTATCCGGGGACTTTTGGGGTCCTTAACATGCTCAAAAACTCTTGAAACTTTGCACACGGGTCAGAACCCGCGGCCATCAGAGCCGGGCTGAAGCTGGTACACGGGCGCGGCAGGGCGGCTCGTCAGCGCCCCCTGGAACAGGGTCTGAACACTTTGTCCATAAATCAAACACGCTTGCATGTAATAATATGAAACTCGGTCCACATGTCGATCTCATCGTTTCATATATACATCGCGCTTTTACTTTTTACCCCAGCCCAACAGGAAGTCAGATATTTACGGTTGTTTTTAAAATGCTTGCAATGGAATTTAATGTACTCCTCCTAGAGCATTCATCCGCATGGAACGAAACTCGGTTAGCCTGAAGTCAAGACATAGAGGATCAAAAATTGCGAGGGGATTTTTGATATCTCGAACGGTTTGGCTGTGGCGAGGAAACAAAATTATGGTGAGAAACGTGAAACAGGAAGTGTGTCCTAACTTCAGCATACATCAACCGATCTTGATGAAACTTCAGGAGTGTGTTCGCTGTAAGAGGACGATCACATGGATGTGACTATTGTGTGTCAAAGTTATAGCGCCACCAACTGGCAGCAGGAAGTGTGTCACTTTCAAAATGCTTTGAAATCACCCTCTTATTTTAACCCGATTTGCTTCAAACTTCATCTGTATAATGTAAACATACGGCAGATGTAGACCTGTGAATGGATTATTGATGTCTTTGAAACTGTTGCCGTGGCGACGCATCAAACTTTACCATTCTTTTAGGATGCTTTTGAGACCCTTAGCATGCTTCAAATTGCATGAAACTCCTCAGACACATTACATTTATTAGCCAGTAGACATGTGCAAAGTTTCAGAAACGGGCGTGGTGAGGGCTCAGTAGCGCCACCTTTTGACAAAAGTTGGGTTGTTAGTTTTATCTACAGTTACAAAAATCGGTATGTATATTGTACTCCTCGAGCCGGACAACTTTCTAATTGACACTCATTACCTAGGACCCACAGAAAGTAAGATATGTTTGTTTGAATCTGGTCATGCTCCCTTTGAACCTACATCTCTGTCTCTGTCTGTGTGTGTGTTAGTAGGGGAGGGGCTTAACCATTTCACTGCTGTGTGTTTTTTCTGCTGTGTAATTTCTTAATACATTTCTTAAGCCTGGTATGTTTTAAATAAGTTTTTATTTTAATTTTTATAAGTGAAGGCATAATATAACCCGTTAAATTGTAGTGCATTGACAATAGTTTTATATAATTAGTTTATTAATTAAATTAACTTGGTCCATAAACTTGATCTGAAAATTGGGTCCATAAATCAAACACACTTGCATATAATAATATTAAACTCGGTACACTTATAGATCTCATTAGCCCAAACAACTTTAAGCCAGCCCAACAGGATGTCGGTTGTTTCGGTCTGTACTGTATGTGAATGTTTTGCAAAACCAGCCTTTACATTTTTATTTCCCCCCTCTTAAGTAATTTTTAATTATTCCCACACCAAACTTCTTCAAAATTATGAAAATATATTAAAGATACTAAATCAGGCATATGTACTGGCCATCGGGACTACCGGGAGATTCCCGGTGGGCCGCGGTCTGGTTGGGCCGGCGGCCCGGCGCGTTATGTATTTTGTTTTTAAATCATTATTAATTGTAAATATATTCTATCGTAAGTATTTGTTAAATCATCCAATTCCGGACTTCTGCGTCTCTCTCATGAAGCCGAATGAAGCGGACGCGAGCTGAGAGACTGACAGGTCTGACTGTCTGACACTGGCCAATCGGAATCAAGAGCGGAGAAGCGGCCGCTCCCATAGGCAGTATAGTATCTCCCCGCCCTGTGGAGGCTTTCCGCTGGTCTCGTGAAGTTTCTCGCCGGTCTAGTCTCTGAGACCCCTACACCTGGTATTAAAATGCGATCTGTATCCAGACAAGTTATCCGGATAATAAAAAAGAAATGTTAATGCAAGGTATTACGTTGTGATCGGATTGTGATCGATATGCCTGACCATCTGGAGGTAGTCTGGCTCGCATTGTGTTCGGATCTTTACGTGTAAACGCAATCTGGTTGTTGATATCACACATGTATATTTCACTCCTCCCAAAAATGCTAAAACATAAACGAGTGAGAGCGTTTACAGGCTATGTTATAGTCAGAAATGACGGCGCTGCGACACGCATCACCGCCGCAGATGAGCAGCAGCTGAGCGACAAACCAACGTGCAAACATCGCAAATAAAAGTGAAAGTAGGGGAGAGCGGGGGTGAAAGTACCATTTTTCAGAAAAACATCTTTTTAAAATTTATTGTTTTAGACAGAGCTATATTTTTGCTGTGGTCAATAACTCACAAGTATGGTCTTTCAATACCAGGTGGTATTTTGTACAAATGTTGACTGACTTAAGTATAATTTTAATTAAGAACATAAGTTGTATATTGTTACTTTCGACCCCGTAAGTAGGGACGAAAGTAACACAAAGGTGGGTCAAAAGTAACAAGCTAGATTTTTTTGTGTTACTCTTGTTTTCATCAAATATACCCAACTATCACATTGTTAATATGTAACTGCAAACATATTTTGTCCTTTATCTTTGCAAAAAAAAAAAAAAAAATAATAATAATAAATAAATTAAATTACATTTTCATTTTAAATTTCAGTTTCATCAAATATTTAAAAAAAATAAGACAGTGGGCTACAAACTGGGTTTGGTTAGAATATCTTTTTATTGGCAATGTCAAACCATTTTATAAAACATTCAACCGTATGAACAATATGAAAATTTAACAAAATTAGCATAAAGTGACGTCATATTTCATGTGACTTTGCAGCTGCCATGAGACTCATTTTCCTGACAGATATGTCCAGATTCCAGAAACGCCCTCTCATATATGTCTGGCTGAATTAGACCCCTGTCTGTCTTTCTGACCCTCACTCTTGGCATTTTCTGTTGGTATAATATGACATAAACATTTTTAATACACTCTGCAACACAGAGAAAATCACCTCATTAGCAGAGGGACGAAAGTAACAAGTGTTACTTTCGTCCCGACTGGAACTCCTGACATTTAAACCCGAATTATTTGTATACTGAAAAACTCTGACAAGGCAAACTTGTCTGTGTGTGTTGCAGCACTAAATAACCCGTGGATTGATCATTAATGTGACACATGAAAAGAGAAATACAACTTGTAAACAGAAAAAAAGTAACGCTTCAGTAGTTTACTTACAGTACTCGAAAACAGCTTTCCGGACCTATCCGCGGGAAACAATGATGAAATCACGTGATATTTAGCGGCTCCGTCACTGGCTGTGTGCCGAATCTGCTGTCATAGCTTGAAACGCAAATGCAATCAGGACTCGGAGAAAATCGCTTTGTTACTTTCGTCCCGTGTTACTTTCGCCCCCGCTCTCCCCTAAGTCAGAGACGCTTAATCATCTACACATTCATCTTCAAGTAAAGAAAGAAATGATCTCTTGACTCTTACCAGGGCTGTTGCCACTCTCTCTTATTGATATCTATTGATGAAATTAGCTGATGATCAATAAAATGCATGCTAATATCTGTAATAAACAACCGACAAAATTACTGTATGATGGTGTAAATAAAGAATCAGTCCAGCATCGCCATGTCAGTGTGTATTGATTCATCATTCCCAGCAAGCAATTTTACGTCCAAAAGACGTCTAATAGCCGTCAAAACATAGCCCAGACGTCTAGGCTAAATCAAGGCTAAATTTGGGCTGTCAGTGAAAATCTAATAGACGTCTAACCATAGCCCAAGAATAGACATCTAACCATAGCCCAAGAATAGACTATAGTCAACAATTAGACGGCTATTGAACGACTACATTTATACGTCTAATAGGCAGTGCATATGGGTCTAGGCTAAAACAAGGCTAAATTTGGGCTGTCAGTGAAAATCTAATAGACGTCTAAATGTAGCCCAAGAATAGACTAGTCATCAATTAGACAACTATTAAACGACTACATATACATGCAATAGACAACAAAATGGTTAAAAGATTCTTTTCACTCAAATATAACAGGTTCACATAAATAACAAGCCATTCCAAAAAAAAAAACATATATAAAAGGCTTTATTTAGCAAAAGAACAACATTACGTAACTTCAAAACATAAAAATTACCACACCAATATTAAAATTAAAAATATAAAATTATTTTAACATGAACAACTTAAGATAATAAAATAGAAAACTCTGTTGCTGCTGGGAAGTTGGTCATCACAGCATCTGCCAAATAAGAATAAAATAATTAGCACAAGAAAAGCATTGTTGAAAGTACATGTACGTTTTGTGTGTGTGTGTGTGTGTTCTTGTGTTCTGTTTAGGTTTTAATGCACATCGGAGCTATTTGCATTATTGATATACTGGCGGATACTTTTTAGATTTGCTTATTTTATATAGCCAATCATTTGTATTTTTATGCTGTATTATAAAATTAATTTGAAAGTTTAAACTTGAATTAATGAAGGCATTTTGAATGAAACTTCATCTTACTTTGCTTGTACAATAACAAACATTATTCTACTCTATTAGCTTATGCTCTCCAACAAGCCAATGTTCAGACAAATTTAATTTTATAATTTATATCAATGATGGACTTTGTCAAAGACAAGAGATTTAGTGAGGAAATGCTATTTTTATATCACAATGATCTAAAGAAAAGAGCCAAATATAATTGTGGATTTCATAACACTTTATAATAGATTGCATGTGTTTCATGTTTACAGCTTTGGATTCAGTAACGTTAGGCCTACACGTGCATGTACCATGACACACCCGCTAAAATGTCACGATTCCAACAACACATGATAACAAATAATTTATCTAAAAAATTAACACGTCAAAATGAAAACACAGATGCTTAAAAGACAAAAGTGGGAATGTATTTTACCTGTTGTCGTCGACCGTCAGCTGAATGCAATGCTCTGCCTCGTTTAAAATATTTGAGAATGGTCGATCGCGTGACCGGTGATCTGTGCTATCAAGACTCGCGTTGTCAGCAGTCATGTCTCAGTAGGGCTGTTGCCATCTAGCGGTTGAGAAATGTAATTGCATTTTTCTTTAATTTAAAATAATAAAACAGTCAAATAAAACCGTAGATTTTTAATTAATGTGTGACTGTGACAGCAAACATGAAGCTGCGTGGGTGAAAAACAAGAAAACAATTTTAAGATTTATTTTGGCAATAGCCTACTAATCGCTGGTCTAAATCAGGGCTATAGCCAAGCCGTTAAACGTAGACCACTGATTGCCTCGATTTCGCCAGTGGGCTAAAAGCAGACTGCACATAGCCCATCCAATTCAGAGGATCGTGACTACAAATCGACCATGTCATGATATGACACTGGCACCTTGTAGATATGTTTACCAATGCGAACATGATGGGATATCAACTATCTCATGCGTTGCCTGCCCAACAATTCATTAAAACGACAATTAATCAGTTTCGACTAGAAGTGGGCTAGAAGTGAGCCGGACAGACTATACGAGCTAGATCGCGTCTTCACACAGCCTACACATAGAAAATGTCAAAGAAATCAAACCAAACACCTTGTAATCACAGTTGACTTTGCTTACATGATGGAATATAATACATTTTGCAAGTTATTTTGGAAAAAATACATTTAGCCATGATTCAATGTTATTTTGGCTAGAAGTGGGTTACACATAGCCGGACTATATCGGGTCTCTATTTAACCTAGACGGTGAAATGAGGGCTATTGCTTGCTGGGTTGTCTCTTCATAGTTTGCAAGAGACATTTAATAAACTGAGCGTATTTGATAAACTGAGCGTAGCCTATTCATCTATCAATATATATAGGCTAACCTCATTCTTTTTAATGATCGGAAGAACGCGTATCGACCACCGTTACAGTACAATATGCATGTATGTCCATTTAAACTCGATTTTGGGTCAAATATGGATTATATCATGACACTGGCAAGAATATGGTTACATTTAAAGATGTTGTGCCAAGCATGAGAATGCTACGTTCAGCTGCTTTTGAAATAACATGTTTTTTTCCACTTCCTGAAAAGTAACCGTTTTGGACATACGTGAGTTTCATCGGGCAGCGACGATATATTAAAGATACTAAATCAGGCATGTACTGGCCATCGGGACTACCGGGAGATTCCCGGTGGGCCGCGGTCTGGTTGGGCCGGCGGCCCGGCGCGTTATGTATTTTGTTTTTAAATCATTATTAATTGTAAATATATTCTATCGTAAGTATATTGTTAAATTGTCCAATTCCGGACTTATGCGTCTCTCTCATGAAGCCGCATGAAGCTGACGCGAGCTAAGAGACTGACAGGTCTGACTGTCTGACACTGGCCAATCGGAATCAAGTTCAGATTCTAGACCTGAGAAGCGGCCGCTTACACCGTGTCCTAACTACACACGACGCCGCGACACGCGATAAAAGGTATCTTTTCCACGTAAATCAGAGTTTTTGTCCTAACCAGACGCGACGGCGACATGCGAAGTTTCTAATTTAGAAACGTTCCTATTTCTGCGACGTCGCGGCTGACAGAATGAAGAAATTACACTGGTTATGAGTACACATTATTTATTTTTAGTTAAAAATAGGTCACTGTGCCACAAGCCATAACGGATAATTTACCTCAGATTTTGAAAGCATGTAATATTGTAGTGTTCAAAATGAATTCTATGCAAACATACGACTGTATTTCATAACAACGATAACTTGAGGCAGATGCCACCAAATGTGTTAAAATAAATGTATTATTTGCTGGACTTAAGTGAAAAGGATAGCCATTTAATGACCATAGCACATAGTTGATGTGAAAAAATGAGTATTTTGCATATACATATGCACATAAATACATATTTTTTCAATTTGTATCCCTGAAAGTGCCTGGCAGAAGCCTATACTGTCTGTGTCATAAATGTGAACATAATATTATCTACTGTCTGTGTCATAAATGTGAACATAATATTGTAACAGAATATTCTTATGCTATATTATATAAACTATATTTCATGAGGTGAAACATCACTGCCAGGAGCTACAGAATATATATTTCTGTAGGTCCTCACCGTGATGTTGCACTTCATGAAATATATGTAGTATAGCCTAAGAATATTCTATTAGAATATTAAGTGACACATAAACAAGCTCTTCAGCACACTTCTTTTTGACATTCAAAGCGGGGGTTATGTTTTTGCACGTCATGTAGAATAACCCTAAAAGCACCAAGGTGGCGGTGCCACCGGCTTTATATATATATATATATATATATATATATATAGCTGCGAGCAGCGATTGCGGGCCAAAGCCGGCGGTACCGCCATCCCGGTGCCTTTAGGTAACTAAAGGCACCAGGGTTGCGGTGCCACCGGCTTGGGCCCGCAATCGCTGCTCGCAGCTATATTTAGGGCCCAAGCCCTGAAAGGGCGAAGGCCCTATTGTTTTCCTTAGGATTATTTTTTTTTTTTTTTTTTTTTTTTTTTTTTTTTTTTTTTTTTTTTCTAACGACTATCCGGGCACTTTCGGGGCCCTTAACATGCTCAAAAACTCTTGAAACTTTGCACACGGGTCAGAACCCGCGGCCATCAGAGCCGGGCTGAAGCTGGTACACGGGCGCGGCAGGGCGGCTCGTCAGCGCCCCCTGGAACGGGGTCTGAACACTTTGTCCATAAATCAAACACGCTTGCATGTAATAATATGAAACTCGGTACACATGTCGATCTCATCGTTTCATATATACATCGCGCTTTTACTTTTTACCCCAGCCCAACAGGAAGTCAGATATTTACGGTTGTTTTTAAAACGCGTGCAATGGAATTTAATGTACTCGTCCTAGAGCATTCATCCGCATGGAACGAAACTCGGTCAGCCTGAAGTAAAGACATAGACGATCAAAAATTGCGAGGGGATTTTTGATATCTCGAACGGTTTGGCTGTGGCGAGGAAACAAAATTATGGTGAGAAACGTGAAACAGGAAGTGTGTCCTAACTTCAGCATACATCAACCGATCTTGATGAAACTTCAGGAGTGTGTTCGCTGTAAGAGGACGATCACTAGGATGTGACTATTGTGTGTCAAAGTTATAGCGCCACCAACTGGCAGCAGGAAGTGTGTCACTTTCAAAATGCTTTGAAATCACCCTCTTATTTTAACCCGATTTGCTTCAAACTTCATCTGTATAATGTAAACATACGGCAGATGTAGACCTGTGAATGGATTATTGATGTCTTTGAAACTGTTGCCGTGGCGACGCATCAAACTTTACCATTCTTTTAGGATGCTTTTGAGACCCTTAGCATGCTTCAAATTGCATGAAACTCCTCAGACACATCACATTTATTAGCCAGTAGACATGTGCAAAGTTTCAGAAACGGGCGTGGTGAGGGCTCAGTAGCGCCACCTTTTGACAAAAGTTGGGTTGTTAGTTTTATCTACAGTTACAAAAATCGGTATGTATATTGTACTCCTCGAGCCGGACAACTTTCTAATTGACACTCATTACCTAGGACCCACAGAAAGTAAGATACGTTTGTTTGAATCTGGTCATGCTCCCTTTGAACCTACATCTCTGTCTCTGTCTGTGTGTGTGTTAGTAGGGGAGGGGCTTAACCATTTCACTGCTGTGTGTTTTTTCTGCTGTGTAATTTCTTAATACATTTCTTAAGCCTGGTATGTTTTAAATAAGTTTTTATTTTAATTTTTATAAGTGAAGGCATAATATAACCCGTTAAATTGTAGTGCATTGACAATAGTTTTATATAATTAGTTTATTAATTAAATTAACTTGGTCCATAAACTTGATCTGAAAATTGGGTCCATAAATCAAACACACTTGCATATAATAATATTAAACTCGGTACACTTATAGATCTCATTAGCCCAAACAACTTTAAGCCAGCCCAACAGGATGTCGGTTGTTTCGGTCTGTACTGTATGTGAATGTTTTGCAAAACCAGCCTTTACATTTTTATTTCCCCCCTCTTAAGTAATTTTTAATTATTCCCACACCAAACTTCTTCAAAATTATGAAAATATATTAAAGATACTAAATCAGGCATATGTACTGGCCATCGGGACTACCGGGAGATTCCCGGTGGGCCGCGGTCTGGTTTGGCCGGCGGCCCGGCGCGTTATGTATTTTGTTTTTAAATCATTATTAATTGTAAATATATTCTATCGTAAGTATTTGTTAAATCATCCAATTCCGGACTTATGCGTCTCTCTCATGAAGCCGCATGAAGCGGACGCGAGCTGAGAGACTGACAGGTCTGACTGTCTGACACTGGCCAATCGGAATCAAGAGCGGAGAAGCGGCCGCTCCCATAGGCAGTAGCCTATAGTATCTCCCCGCCCTGTGGAGGCTTTCCGCCGTTCTCGTGAAGTTTCTCGCCGGTCTAGTCTCTGAGACCCCTACACCTGGTATTAAAATGCGATCTGTATCCAGATAAGTTATCCGGATAATAAAAAAAGAAATGTTAATGCAAGCCAGGTATTACGTTGTGATCGGATTGTGATCGATATGCCTGACCATCTGGAGGTAGGCTAGTCTGGCTCGCATTGTGTTCGGATCTTTACGTGTAAACGCAATCTGGTTGTTGATATCACACATGTATATTTTACTCCTCCCAAAAATGCTAAAACATAAACGAGTGAGAGCGTTTACAGGCTATGTTATTGTCAGAAATGACGGCGCTGCGACACGCATCACCGCCGCAGATGAGCAGCAGCTGAGCGTCAAACTAACTGCAAACATCGCAAATAAAAGTGAAAGTAAGTCATAGACGCTTAATCATCTACACATTCATCTTCAAGTAAAGAAAGAAATGATCTCTTGACTCTTACCAGGGCTGTTGCCACTCTCTCTTATTGATATCTATTGATGAAATTAGCTGATGATCAATAAAATGCATGCTAATATCTGTAATAAACAACCGACAAAATTACTGTATGATGGTGTAAATAAAGAATCAGTCCAGCATCGCCATGTCAGTGTGTATTGATTCATCATTCCCAGCAAGCAATTTTACGTCCAAAAGACGTCTAATAGCCGTCAAAACATAGCCCAGACGTCTAGGCTAAATCAAGGCTAAATTTGGGCTGTCAGTGAAAATCTAATAGACGTCTAACCATAGCCCAAGAATAGACATCTAACCATAGCCCAAGAACAGACTATGGTCAACAATTAGACGGCTATTGAACGACTACATTTATACGTCTAATAGGCAGTGCATATGGGTCTAGGCTAAAACAAGGCTAAATTTGGGCTGTCAGTGAAAATCTAATAGACGTCTAAATGTAGCCCAAGAATAGATTAGTCATCAATTAGACAACTATTAAACGACTACATATACATGCAATAGACAACAAAATGGTTAAAAGATTCTTTTCACTCAAATATAACAGGTTCACATAAATAACAAGCCATTCCAAAAATATATATATATATATATAAAAGGCTTTATTTAGCAAAAGAACAACATTACGTAACTTCAAAACATAAAAATTACCACACCAATATTAAAATTAAAAATATAAAATTATTTTAACATGAACAACTTAAGATAGGCTAATAAAATAGAAAACTCTGTTGCTGCTGGGAAGTTGGTCATCACAGCATCTGCCAAATAAGAATAAAATAATTAGCACAAGAAAAGCATTGTTGAAAGTACATGTACGTTTTGTGTGTGTGTGTGTGTGTGTGTGTGTGTGTTCTTGTGTTCTGTTTAGGTTTTAATGCACATCGGAGCTATTTGCATTATTGATATACTGGCGGAGACTTTTTAGATTTGCTTATTTTATATAGCCAATCATTTGTATTTTTATGCTGTATTATAAAATTAATTTGAAAGTTTCAAACTTGAATTAATGAAGGCATTTTGAATGAAACTTCATCTTACTTTGCTTGTACAATAACAAATATTATTCTACTCTATTTGCTTATGCTCTCCAACAAGCCAATGTTCAGACAAATTCAATTTTATAATTTATATCAATGATGGACTTTGTCAAAGACGAGAGATTTAGTGAGGAAATGCTATTTTTATATCACAATGATCTAAAGAAAAGAGCCAAATATAAGTGTGGCTTTCATAACACTTTATAATAGATTGCATGTGTTTCATGTTTACAGCTTTGGATTCAGTAACGTTAGGCCTACACGTGCATGTACCATGACACACCCGCTAAAATGTCACGATTCCAACAACACATGATAACAAATAATTTATCTAAAAAATTAACACGTCAAAATGAAAACACATATGCTTAAAAGACAAAAGTGGGAATGTATTTTACCTGTTGTCGTCGACCGTCAGCTGAATGCAATGCTCTGCCTCGTTTAAAATATTTGAGAATGGTCGATCGGCGATCGCGTGACCGGTGATCTGTGCTATCAAGACTCGCGTTGTCAGCAGTCATGTCTCAGTAGGGCTGTTGCCATCTAGCGGTTGATAAATGTAATTGCATTTTTATTTAATTTAAAATGAAAAACAGTCAAATAAAACCATAGATTTTTAATTAATGTGTGACTGTGACAGCAAACATGAAGCTGCGTGGGTGAAAAACAAGAAAACAATTTTAAGATTTATTTTGGCAATAGCCTACTAATCGCTGGTCTAAATCAGGGCTATAGCCAAGCCGTTAAACGTAGACCACTGATAGCCTCGATTTCGCCAGTGGGCTAAAAGCAGACTGCACATAGCCCATCCAATTCAGAGGATCGTGACTACAAATCGACCATGTCATGATATGACACTGGCACCTTGTAGATATGTTTACCAATGCGAACATGATGGGATATCAACTATCTCATGCGTTGCCTGCCCAACAATTCATTAAAACGACAATTAATCAGTTTCGACTAGAAGTGGGCTATAAATAGCCGGACAGACTATACGAGCTAGATCGCGTCTTCACACAGCCTACACATAGAAAATGTCAAAGAAATCAAACCAAACACCTTGTAATCACAGTTGACTTTGCTTACATGATGGAATATAATACATTTTGCAAGTTATTTTGGAAAAAATACATTTAGCCATGATTCAATGTTATTTTGGCTAGAAGTGGGTTACACATAGCCGGACTATATCGGGTCTCTATTTAACCTAGACGGTGAAATGATGGCTATTGCTTGCTGGGTTGTCTCTTCATAGTTTGCAAGAGACATTTAATAAACTGAGCGTATTTGATAAACTGAGCGTAGCCTATTCATCTATCAATATAGGCTAACCTCATTCTTTTAATGAACGGAAGAACGCTTATCGACCACCGTTACAGTACAATATGCACGTATGTCCATTTAAACTCGATTTTGGGTCAAATATGGATTATATCATGACACTGGCAAGAATATGGTTACATTTAAAGATGTTGTGCCAAGCATGAGAATGCTACGTTCAGCTGCTTTTGAAATAACATGTTTTTTTCCACTTCCTGAAAAGTAACCGTTTTGGACATACGTGAGTTTCATCGGGCAGCGACGATATATTAAAGATACTAAATCAGGCATGTACTGGCCATCGGGACTAGCGGGAGATTCCCGGTGGGCCGCGGTCTGGTTGGGCCGGCGGCCCGGCGCGTTATGTATTTTGTTTTTAAATCATTATTAATTGTAAATATATTCTATCGTAAGTATATTGTTAAATTGTCCAATTCCGGACTTATGCGTCTCTCTCATGAAGCCGCATGAAGCTGACGCGAGCTGAGAGACTGACAGGTCTGACTGTCTGACACTGGCCAATCAAAAATCAAGTTCAGATTCTAGACCTGAGAAGCGGCCGCTTACACCGTGTCCTAACTACACACGACGCCGCGACACGCGATAAAAGGTATCTTTTCCATGTAAATCAGAGTTTTTGTCCTAACCAGACGCGACGGCGACATGCGAAGTTTCTAATTTAGAAACGGTTCCTATTTCTGCGACGTCGCGGCTGACAGAATGAAGAAATTACACTGGTTATGAGTAGCTACACATTATTTATTTTTAGTTAAAAATAGGTCACTGTGCCACAAGCCATAACGGATAATTTACCTCAGATTTTGAAAGCATGTAATATTATCGTGTTCAAAATGAATTCTATGCAAACATACGACTGTATTTCATAACAACGCTAACTTGAGGCAGATGCCACCAAATGTGTTAAATAAATGAATTATTTGCTGGACTTAAGTGAAAAGGATAGCCATTTAATGACCATAGCACATAGTTGATGTGAAAAAGGAGTATTTTGCATATAAATATGCACATAAATACATATTTTTTCAATTTGTATCCCTGAAAGTGCCTGGCAGAAGCCTATACTGTCTGTGTCATAAATGTGAACATAATATTATCTACCGTCTGTGTCATAAATGTGAACATAATATTGTAACAGAATATTCTTATGCTATATTATATAAACTATATTTCATGAGGTGAAACATCACTGCCAGGAGCTACAGAATATATATTTCTGTAGGTCCTCACCGTGATGTTGTACTTCATGAAATATACGTAGTATAGCCTAAGAATATTCTATTAGAATATTAAGTGACACATAAACAAGCTCTTCGGCACACTTCTTTTTGACAGTCAAAGCGGGGGTTATGTTTTTGCACGTCATGTAGAATAACCCTAAAAGCACCAAGGTGGCGGTGCCACCGGCTTTATATATATATATATATATATATATATATATATATATATATATATATATATATATATATATATAAATATAGCTGCGAGCAGCGATTGCGGGCCCAAGCCGGCGGTACCGCCATCCCGGTGCCTTTAGGTAACTAAAGGCACCGGGGTTGCGGTGCCACCGGCTTGGGCCCGCAATCGCTGCTCGCAGCTATATTTAGGGCCCAAGCCCTGAAAGGGCGAAGGCCCTATTGTTTTCCTTGCGATTATTTTTTTTTTTTTTTTATTTTTTTTTTTTTTTTCTAACGACTATCCGGGCACTTTTGGGTCCCTTAACATGCTCAAAAACTCTTGAAACTTTGCACACGGGTCAGAACCCGCGGCCATCAGAGCCGGGCTGAAGCTGGTACCCGGGCGTGGCAGGGCGGCTCGTCAGCGCCCCCTGGAACAGGGTCTGAACACTTTGTCCATAAATCAAACACGCTTGCATGTAATAATATGAAACTCGGTACACATGTCGATCTCATCGTTTCATATATACATCGCGCTTTTACTTTTTACCCCAGCCCAACAGGAAGTCAGATATTTACGGTTGTTTTTAAAACGCGTGCAATGGAATTTAATGTACTCCTCCTAGAGCATTCATCCGCATGGAACGAAACTCGGTCAGCCTGAAGTAAAGACATAGAGGATCAAAAATTGCGAGGGGATTTTTGATATCTCGAACGGTTTGGCTGTGGCGAGGAAACAAAATTATGGTGAGAAACGTGAAACAGGAAGTGTGTCATAACTTCAGCATACATCAACCGATCTTGATGAAACTTCAGGAGTGTGTTCGCTGTAAGAGGACGATCACATGGATGTGACTGTTGTGTGTCAAAGTTATAGCGCCACCAACTGGCAGCAGGAAGTGTGTCACTTTCAAAATGCTTTAAAATCACCCCCTTATTTTAACCCGATTTGCTTCAATCTTCATCTGTATAATGTAAACATACGGCAGATGAAGACCTGTGAATGGATTCTTGATATCTTTGGAACTGTTGCCGTGGCGACGTATTAAACTTTACCATTCTTTTATGATGCCTTTGAGACCCTTAGCATGCTTCAAATTGCATGAAACTCGACAGACACATCACATTTATTAGCCAGTAGACACATGCAAAGTTTCAGAAACGGGCGTGGTGAGGGCTCAGTAGCGCCACCTTTTGACAAAAGTGGGGTTGTTAGTTTTATCTACAGTTACAAAAATCGGTATGTATATTGTACTCTTCGAGCCGGACAACTTTCTAATTCACACTCAATAGCCAGGACCCACAGAAAGTAAGATATTTTAGTTTGAATGTAGTCATACTCCCTCTGAGCATATGTCTGAGCCTGTGTGTGTATGTGTGTGTGTGTGTGTGTGTGTGTTAGCAGGGAGGGGGGCTTAATTAACCATTTAACTGCTGTGTGTCTGGCCAGCATAAATAAAATACATTTCTTAAGCCTGGGATTTTTTTAAATAAGTTTTTATTTTATTTTTTATAAGTAAAGGCACATAGCCAGTTTAATTGTAGTGCATTGACAATAGTTTTATATAATTAGTTCATTAATTAAATTAACTTGGTCCATTAACTTGGTCTGAAAATTGGGTCCATAAATCAAACACACTTGCATATAATAATATTAAACTCGGTACACTTATAGATCTCATTAGACCAAGCAACTTTAAGCCAGCAAAACAGGAAGTCGGTTGTTTCAGTCTGTATGTGAATGTTTTGCAAAACCAGCCTTTACATTTTTATTTCCCCCCTCTTAAGTAATTTTTAATTATTCCCATACCAAACTTCTTAAAAATTATGAAAATATATTAAAGATACTAATGCATGTACTGGCCATCGGGACTACCGGGAGATTCCTGGTGGGCCGCGGTCTGGTTGGGCCGGCGGCCCGGCGCGTTATGTATTTTGTTTTTAAATCATTATTTATTGTAAATATATTCTATCGTAAGTATATTGTTAAATTCCGGACTTATGCGTCTCTCTCATGAAGCCGCATGAAGCTGACGCGAGCTGCGAGAAGGTCTGACTGTCTGACACTGGCCAATCGGAATCAAGTTCAGATTCTAGACTTGAGAAGCGGCCGCTTACACCGTGTCCTAACTACACACGACGCCGCAACACGCGATAAAAGGTATCTTTTCCATGTTAATGAGAGTTTGTCCTAACCAGACGCGACGGCGACATGCGAAGTTTCTAATTTAGAAACGGTTCCTATTTCTGCGACGTCGCGGCTGACAGAATGAAGAAATTACACTGGTTATGAGTACACATTATTTATTTTTAGTTAAAAATAGGTCACTGTGCCACAAGCCAAAACGGATAATTTACCTCAGATTTTGAAAGCATTATAGTGTTCAAAATGAATTATGCAAACATACGACTGTACTTCATAACAACGACAATAACTGGCAGATGCCACCAAATGTGTTAAAATAAATGAATTATTTGCTGGACTTAAGTGAAAAGGAAAGCCATTTAATGACCAGAGCACATAGTTGACATGAAAAAAGGAGTATTTTGCATATAAATATGCACATATAGCCTATACATATTTTTTCGATTTGTATCCCTGAAAGTGCCTGGCAGAAGCCTATATCTACTGTCTGTGTCATAAATGTGAACATAATATTATCTACTGTCTGTGTCATAAATGTGAACATAAACTATATTTCATGAGGTGAAACATCACTGCCAGGAGCTACAGAATAGGGGAGCGCGGGGATAAATGTAGGCACGCGGGGTTAAATGTAACACGGACATTTTACATAGTTAGTCAGTATCTAGCCGGCTGTCTTTCCGCTCTTTTTCTCTTGCTGCCAGAAGACGGTCTCCCGCGAATTTGCGGAACGTTTTGATTATATTTCGTGAAGATAATGGACAAAGAGTGTTTTGACATCATGAAAGTAAATTTTTTCATCGTAGATTTTTTTCTGTTTCCGGGTTGGATGTATACGCGTCCAAATCTAACTTTATATTGCCTTAATCTCTGTCTTGTTGGCTCAAACACAGCACCGTTTTGAAACATGTCAGTAATTCCTAGCGACTGTTAGCTAGGTTTAAAATATGTAATACACAGCGGGGTTAGTTGTAACAGTGTTCCAACTGCTGCCACAATGATAATCAAATGAAAACGGAGCCACACAACTTTTCAGGTTTGAGTATACATTTAACTTTGGTGGACTTTCACAAACAATGTTGTAATTTAAAATGTTTAAAATTTAGTGCACTATGAATGATAGCTTATTTATTTATTAAAAATATGGCCTGTTTTTAATGTAATAAACCATTTAAATTTTTATTCTAAGCTCATTTGTATTATTATTAATGTTATTATTATTAATAATAATAATTGTACATGCAGCTGCCACACAAATCTAATTTAATTGCAATTACAATATTTATATGTTTATTTTAATTTTATTTATTATTATTTATTGCAAAACCGTGCAGCCCTTTTCTGCGTCTCTAGCTATGATATTGATCCATAACAAAAGGATGATTGGATGAGGAATTAAAAATGTTATTATTCACCATTTATTTTCTATAAGACCAGTGTTGGGGTTAACGAGTTACAAACGAGTTTGGGTAAGTAAAGTAACGCATTACACTGAAAATATTGGTAACTACACTACTTTACTATACTAAAGGAACGCGCTGTCCTGCGTTACCCACGCCGTGTTTGCCTGTGTGGAGAGTTCCGTCTAGTGGTGCGTGCGCGCCGTTGCCATAGAGACCGATTTGAGTGAGAGAGAGGGAAGTGGAGAGAGACGGGTTTCAAAAAATGGCAATATTCACATTACTTTCAGTTTATTGCTCGAAAGCACAAAAATATTTGAGTGAAATGTAGGCTATAGTAAATCCTAAGATTATTATTTGTGACATTAGAACAAAATATGTGGATATAAAAACATGTATATAGGCTAGGCTAAAGAACTAAATGAACGATCTCTATTTTCTAATTTCACTAAACATTTCATTAAGTTTCGTGGACATTTTATAAAACATGGATCTTAGGCTCATTTTGTAAACATAAATAACTGATTTAGATGCGCAAACTTTGTGCCGTTGCGGAGATGTAGGCTCCATGTTCGGTGCAGGTTCGGCTTCTTGTCGTTCATCCTCGGATGCGGCATCGCGTGCGCTGTTTGCCGCGCGCACCTTTCCGCTCACTCGGACGCGTCAAGTAAAAACAAGGCTCGAAAGTCTTGGAAAACGAAATGAACAGGATTGTTGCAGGGTTCATTGTAGAAGACATGCTTCCCCTGTCGACCATTAATTCCCCAGGTTTAGAAAATACATTTTAAATTAGGATTAAGAATTTTATGGGATAAAGTGACCTTTATTTTATTATTTTTCATTGACATCTTTTATTTTTTTTAATTATTATTATTACCATGGGTCGAATAAAAAGCTGGTTTTGTTCTCAGGAGAAGAGTTTTATTCTCCCAGCCTGTTTTGAAACTTCTGTGATAAACACCATTTTAAAATTTTGAATTTTGAACCCCATTTTGTTTGTGAATTTTACAGTGCGGCATATTTATTTGTGCAGACAGGGATATTGTTCTTTCATGTCATTTTGTATACATTTTTACAATAAAGTGATGATAGGGCAAAAACTGATATGATGTTTGTCCATGTAGGCTGCACGGTAAATTAAGAAACAGGAAAGTAAAGTAATAAGTAGTGAAGTTATTTTTCCAACGCAGTAACTAGTAAAGTAATCTCATTACAATTTACAGAAGTAACTAGTAACTAATTACTTTTTTGAGTAACTACCCCAACACTGTATAAGACTATACCAATATTGGAACTATAGCCATTTTATTCCTTTTTTTAATTTAAGAATTATGTTTAAGTTTAAAAACAGACAGAATGGTTTAGTCAAAAGAGAAAAAAATCATTCATAGTGCTATACTGCCCTCTTGTGTTCAAAATTAGGTAGAACTATTGGATCAATATCCACACATTAATACAGTTGGCAATACAGTATAATAGGTAATACAGTAGGATTGCGGCCTTAAAAATCGCTAGCTTAAAAAGTGAAATTAACGGACGTGCACACAAGACCAGGCTTGGGAGGGTTACTTTAAAAATGTATTCCGATACAGTTACAAATTATTTCATAAAAAAAGGGTCCCACTTTATATTAAATGGCTTTAAGTACTATATACTTTTTCAAAAAGTAACTACAATCTGATTACTACTTTTTTTTTATTTAACTCACTAGATTTTTGTATCCTGATTACATAATGCCGTTGCATGTATTCTGTTGCTCCCACAAGACATTAGTCTGAATATTTTCCTGTATGAACAAAAAGGAGTTTCCATTGTTCGCACACAAAAACACATTCGATCGCGCCTCTCTCGTGACTGTGTGTGCGTGTCATGTGTTCTAGGCTGTGTGCATGCACTTCTGAAGCTGCTCAGAAAATAATAAAATGCCATGCGGAGGACTAACGCAAAATGTGTGAGAAAATCCATTTGATTGTAGTGTAAGTGAGAAATAATTTCAGTGCTCTGGTCAATAGCTGTAGAGTGAAAACTGGTGAGTGCAGTATACAGCTTTCACAGAAAGAGAATGATGTGAGCACGTACGATTGGCAGTGAGTCCTGTGTGTGGACAAAATAGCTCAATAAGAGTAATAAAATACATGTGAAAAAAATCACATCATAATGTTTTAAAGAAGAGTGGTTTGATTAAAGTGGTGTAAATATACCCGATCCGGCAAAGATGGCAGTATCGGAGCTGATACCGATCCTGAGTATCGGATCGGCGCATTCCTAAATACTATAATGTAAACACAGTACAGATGTAGACCTGGATGTAAACCTGACCTTTCAGAAGGTTGCTCACCCATACTTTGTGGTTAAAATGTGCCCTCAATGTGCACTTTTGCAGAGCCTTCACTGATGCAAGCTCTTCAGCACACTTCTTTTAGACAGTCAAAGCGGGGGTTATGTTTTTGCATGTCAAGTAGAATAACCCTAAAAGCACAAAGGGGGCGGTGCCACCGGCTTTATATATATATATATATATAAATATAGCTGCGAGCAGCGATTGCGGGCCAAAGCCGGCGGTACCGCCATCCCGGTGCCTTTAGGTAACTAAAGGCACCGGGGTTGCGGTGCCACCGGCTTGGGCCCGCAATCGCTGCTCGCAGCTATATTTATTATTATTATTATTATTTATACGACTATTTGGGCACTTTTGGGGCCCTTAACGTGCTCGAAAACTCTTGAAACTTTGCACACGAGTCAGAACCCGCTGCCATTAGGGCCGGGCTGAAGATGGTACCCGGGCGTGGCAGGGGGGCTCGACAGCGCCACCTGGAAAGGGGTCCGAACACTTGGTCCATAAATCAAACACGCTTGTATGTACTAATATGAAACTCGGTACACATGTTGATCTCATCATTTCATATATACGTCGCACTTTTACTTTTTACCCCAGCCCAACAGGAAGTCGGTTATTTAAGGTTCTTTGTAAAACACTTGCAATGGAATTTTTAATACTCCTCCTAGAGCTCTTATCCAAATTCTACGAAACTCAGTCAGCGTGAAGTCAAGACATTGAGGATGAAAGTTTGCGAGGGGATTTTTGATATCTCGAACGGTTTGGCCGTGGCGAGGAAATGAAATCATGGCAAAAAATGTGAAACAGGAAGTGTGTCATAACTTCAGCATACATCAACCGATCGTGATGAAACTTCAGGAGTGTGTTCGCTGTAAGAGGACGATCACATGGATGTGACTATTGTGTGTCAAAGTTATAGCGCCACCAACTGGCAGCAGAAAGTGTGTCATTTTCAAAATGCTTTGAAATCACCCTCTTATTTTAATCCAATTTGCTTCAAACTTCATCTGTATAATGTAAACATACGGCAGATGTAGACCTGTGAATGGATTCTTGATATCTTTGAAACTGTTGCCGTGGCGACGCATCAAACTTTCCAATTCTTTTAGGATGCTTTTGAGACCCTTAGCATGCTTCAAATTGCATGAAACTCATCAGACACATCACATTTAATAGCCAGTAGACATGTGCAAAGTTTCAGAAACGGGCGTGATGAGGGCTCAGTAGCGCCACCTTTTGACAAAAGTGGGGTTGTTAGTTTTATCTACAGTTACAAAAATCAGTATGTATATTGTACTCCTCAAGCCGGACAACTTTCTAATTCACACTCAATAGCTAGGACCCACAGAAAGTCAGATATTTTAGTTTGAATGTAGTCATACTCCCTCTGAGCATATGTCTGATCCTTTGCCTGTCTCTCTCTCTGTGTGTGTGTGTGTGTGTGTTAGCAGGGGGAGGGGGCTTAATTAACCATTTAACTGCTGTGTGTCTGGCCAGCATAAATAAAATACATTTCTTAAGCCTGGGATTTTTTAAATAAGTTTTTATTTTATTTTTTTATAAGTAAAGGCACATAGCCAGTTTAATTGTAGTGCATTGACAATAGTTTTATATAATTAGTTCATTAATCAAATTAACTTGGTCCATTAACTTGGTCTGAAAATTGGGTCCATAAATCAAACACACTTGCATATAATAATATTAAACTCGGTACACTTATAGATCTCATTAGCCCAAGCAACTTTAAGCCAGCAAAACAGGAAGTCGGTTGTTTCAGTCTGTAGCTATGTGAATGTTTTGCAAAACCAGCCTTTACATTTTTATTTCCCCCCTCTTAAGTAATTTTTAATTATTCCCACACCAAACTTCTTCAAAATTATGAAAATATATTAAAGATACTAAGGCATGTACTGGCCATCGGGACTACCGGGAGATTCCTGGTGGGCCGCGGTCTGCTTGGGCCGGCGGCCCGGCGCGTTATGTATTTTGTTTTTAAATCATTATTAATTGTAAATATATTCTATCGTAAGTATATTGTTAAATTGTCCAATTCCGGACTTATGCGTCTCTCTCATGAAGCCGCATGAAGCTGACGCGAGCTGCGAGACTGACAGGTCTGACTGTCTGACACTGGCCAATCGGAATCAAGTTCAGATTCTAGACTTGAGAAGCGGCCGCTTACACCGTGTCCTAACTACACACGACGCCGCGACACGCGATAAAAGGTATCTTTTCCATGTTAATAAATCAGAGTTTTTGTCCTAACCATACGCGACGGCGACATGCGAAGTTTCTAATTTAGAAACGGTTCCTATTTCTGCGACGTCGCGGCTGACAGAATGAAGAAATTACACTGGTTATGAGTACACACATTATTTATTTTTAGTTAAAAATAGGTCACTGTGCCACAAGCCATAACGGATAATTTACCTCAGATTTTGAAAGCATTATAGTGTTCAAAATTAATTATGCAAACATACGACTGTACTTCATAACAACGACAATAACTGGCAGATGCCACCAAATGTGTTAAAATAAATGAATTATTTGCTGGACTTAAGTGAAAAGGAAAGCCATTTAATGACCATAGCACATAGTTGACGTGAAAAAAGGAGTATTTTGCATATAAATATGCACATATAGACTATACATATTTTTTCGATTTGTATCCCTGAAAGTGCCTGGCAGAAGCCTATATCTACTGTCTGTGTCATAAATGTGAACATAATATTATCTACTGTCTGTGTCATAAATGTGAACATAAACTATATTTCATGAGGTGAAACATCACTGCCAGGAGCTACAGAATAGGGGAGCGCGGGGATAAATGTAGGCCTAACGCGGGGTTAAATGTAACACGGACATTTTACATAGCTTGTCAGTATCTAGCCGGCTGTCTTTCCGCTCTTTTTCTCTTGCTGCCAGAAGACGGTCTCCCGCGAATTTGCGGAACGTTTTGATTATATTTCGTGAAGATAATGGACAAAGAGTGTTTTGACATCATGAAAGTAAATTTTTTCATCGTAGATTTTTTTCTGTTTCCGGGTTGGATGTATACGCGTCCAAATCTAACTTTATATTGCCTTAATCACTGTCTTGTTGGCTCAAACACAGCACCGTTTTGAAACATGTCAGTAATTCATAGCGACTGTTAGCTAGGTTTAAAATATGTAATACACAGCGGGGTTAACACAGGGTTCCAACTGCTGCCACAATGATAATCAAATGAAAACGGAGCCACACAACTTTTCAGGTTTGAGTATACATTTAACTTTGTTGGACTTTCACAAACAATGTTGTAATTTAAAATGTTTAAAATTTAGTGCACTATGAATGATAGCTTATTTATTTATTAAAAATATGGCCTGTTTTTAATGTAATAAACAATTTAAATTTTTATTCTAAGCTCATTTGTATTATTATTAATGTTATTATTATTAATAATAATTGTACATGCAGCTGCCACACAAATCTAATTTAATTGCAATTACAATATTTATATGTTTATTTTATTTTATTTATTATTATTTATTGCAAAACCGTGCAGCCCTTTTCTACGTCTCTAGCTATGATATTGATCCATAACAAAAGGATGATTGGATGAGGAATTAAAAATGTTATTATTCACCATTTATTTTCTATAAGACCAGTGTTGGGGGTAACGAGTTACAAACGAGTTTGGGTAAGTAAAGTAACGCATTACACTGAAAATATTGGTAACTTACTATAACCCAAGCCGTGTTTGCCTGTGTGGAGAGTTCCGTCTAGTGGTGCGTGCGCGCCGTTGCCATAGAGACCGATTTGAGTGAGAGAGAGAGAGGGAAGTGGAGAGAGAGAGACGGGTTTCAACATGGCAATATTCACATTACTTTCAGTTTATTGCTCGAAAGCACAAAAATATTTGAGTGAAATGTAGGCTATAGTAAATCCTAAGATTATTATTTGTGACATTAGAACAAAATATGTCGATATAAAAACATGTATATAGGCTAGGCTAAAGAACTAAATGAACGATCTCTATTTTCTAATTTCACTAAACATTTCATTAAGTTTCGTGGACATTTTATAAAACATGGATCTTAGGCTCATTTTGTAAACATAAATAACTGATTTAGATGCGCAAACTGGGTGCCGTTGCGGAGATGTAGGCTCCATGTTCGGTGCAGGTTCGGCTTCTTGTCGTTCATCCTCGGATGCGGCATCGCGTGCGGTGTTTGTCGCGCGCACCTTTCCGCTCGTTCGGACGCGTCAAGACAGTAAAAACAAGGCTCGAAAGTCTTGGAAAACGAAATGAACAGGATTGTTGCAGGGTTCATTGTAGAAGACATGCTTCCCCTGTCGACCATTAATTCCCCAGGTTTAGAAAAATACATTTTAAATTAGGATTAAGAATTTTATGGGATAAAATGACCTTTATTTTATTATTTTTCATTGACATCTTTTATTTTTTTTAAATTATTATTATTACCATGAGTCGACTAAAAAGCTGGTTTTGTTCTCAGGAGAAGAGTTTTATTCTCCCAGCCTGTTTTGAAACTTCTGTGATAAACACCATTTTAAAATTTTGAATTTTGAACCCCATTTTGTTTGTGAATTTTACAGTGCGGCATATTTATTTGTGCAGACAGGGATATTGTTCTTTCATGTCATTTTGTATACATTTTTACAATAAAGTGATGATAGGGCAAAAACTGATATGATGTTTGTCCATGTAGGCTACACGGTAAATTAAGAAACAGGAAAGTAAAGTAATAAGTAGTGAAGTTATTTTTCCAACTCAGTAACTAGTAAAGTAATCTCATTACAATTTACAGAAGTAACTAGTAACTAATTACTTTTTTGAGTAACTACCCCAACACTGTATAGACTATACCAATATTGGAACTATAGCCATTTTATTCCTTTTTTTTAATTTAAGAATTATGTTTAAGTTTAAAAACAGACAGAATGGTTTAGTCAAAAAAGAAAAAAATCATTCATAGTGCTATACTGCCCTCTTGTGTTCAAAATTAGGTAGACCTATTGGATCAATATCCACACATTAATACAGTTGGCAATACAGTATAATAGGTAATACAGTAGGATTGGGGCCTTAAAAATCGCTAACTTAAAAAGTGAAAGTAACGGACGTCCACACAAGACCAGGCTTGGGAGGGTTACTTTAAAAATGTATTCCGATACAGTTACAAATTATTTCATAAAAAAGGGTCCCACTTTATATTAAATGGCTTTAAGTACTATATACTTTTTCAAAAAGTAACTACAATCTGATTACTACTTTTTTTTTGATGTAACTCACTATATTTTTGTATCCTGATTACATAATGCCGTTGCATGTATTCTGTTGCTCCCACAAGACATTAGTCTGAATATTTTCCTGTATGAACAAAAAGGAGTTTCCATTGTTCGCACACAAACACACATTCGATCGCGCCTCTCTCGTGACTGTGTGTGCGTGTCATGTGTTCTAGGCTGTGTGCATGCACTTCTGAAGCTGCGCAGAAAATAATAAAATGCCATGCGGAGGACTAACGCAAAATGTGTGAGAAAATCCATTTGATTGTAGTGTAAGTGAGAAATAATTTCAGTGCTCTGGTCAATAGCTGTAGAGTGAAAACTGGTGAGTGCAGTATACAGCTTTCACAGAAAGAGAATGATGTGAGCACGTACGATTGGCAGTGAGTCCTGTGTGTGGACAAAATAGCTCAATAAGAGTAATAAAATACATGTGAAAAAAATCACATCATAATGTTTTAAAGAAGAGTGGTTTGATTAAAGTGGTGTAAATATACCCGATCCGGCAAAGATGGCAGTATCGGAGCTGATACCGATCCTGAGTATCGGATCGGCGCATTCCTAAATACTGTAATGTAAACACAGTACAGATGTAGACCTGGATGTACACCTGACCTTTCAGAAGGTTGCTCACGCATACTTTGTGGTTAAAATGTGCCCTCAATGTGCACTTTTGCAGAGCCTTCACTGATGCAAGCTCTTCAGCACACTTCTTTTTGACAGTCAAAGCGGGGGTTATGTTTTTGCATGTCAAGTAGAATAACCCTAAAAGCACCAAGGTGGCGGTGCCACCGGCTTTATATATATATATATATATATATATATAAATATAGCTGCGAGCAGCGATTGCGGGCCAAAGCCGGCGGTACTGCCATCCCGGTGCCTTTAGGTAACTAAAGGCACCGGGGTTGCGGTGCCACCGGCTTGGGCCCGCAATCGCTGCTCGCAGCTATATTTAGGGCCCAAGCCCTGAAAGGGCGAAGGCCCTGTTGTTTTCCTTAGGATTATTATTAGGGCCCAAGCCCTGAAAGGGCGAAGGCCCTATTGTTTTCCTTAGGATTATTATTAGGGCCCAAGCCCTGAAAGGGCGAAGGCCCTATTGTTTTCCTTAGGATTTTTTTTTTTTTTTTTTTTTTCTAACGACTATTCGGGCACTTTCGGGGCCCTTAACATGCTCAAAAACTCTTGAAACTTTGCACACGGGTCAGAACCCGCGGCCATCAGAGCCGGGCTGAAGCTGGTACACGGGCGCGGCAGGGCGGCTCGTCAGCGCCCCCTGGAACAGGGTCTGAACACTTTGTCCATAAATCAAACACGCTTGCATGTAATAATATGAAACTCGGTACACATGTCGATCTCATTGTTTCATATATACATCGCGCTTTTACTTTTTACCCCAGCCCAACAGGAAGTCAGATATTTACGGTTGTTTTTAAAACGGATGCAATGGAATTTAATGTACTCCTCCTAGAGCGTTCATCCGCATGGAACGAAACTCGGTCAGCCTGAAGTCGAGACATAGAGGATCAAAAATTGCGAGGGGATTTTTGATATCTCGAACGGTTTGGCTGTGGCGAGGAAACAAAATTATGGTGAGAAACGTGAAACAGGAAGTGTGTCATAACTTCAGCATACATCAACCGATCTTGATGAAACTTCAGGAGTGTGTTCGCTGTAAGAGGACGATCACATGGATGTGACTATTGTGTGTCAAAGTTATAGCGCCACCAACTGGCAGCAGGAAGTGTGTCACTTTCAAAATGCTTTGAAATCACCCTCTTATTTTAACCCGATTTGCTTCAATCTTCATCTGTATAATGTAAATACACGGCAGATGTAGACCTGTGAATGGATTCTTGATATCTTTGAAACTGTTTCCGTGGCGACGCATTAAACTTTACCATTCTTTTAGGATGCTTTTGAGACCCTTAGCATGCTTCAAATTGCATGAAACTCGACAGACACATCACATTTATTAGCCAGTAGACACGTGCAAAGTTTCAGAAACGGGCGTGGTGAGGGCTCAGTAGCGCCACCTTTTGACAAAAGTGGGGTTGTTAGTTTTATCTACAGTTACAAAAATCGGTATGTATATTGTACTCTTCGAGCCGGACAACTTTCTAATTCACACTCAATAGCTAGGACCCACAGAAAGTCAGATATTTTAGTTTGAATGTAGTCATACTCCCTCTGAGCATATGTCTGAGCCTTTGCCTGTGTGTGTGTGTGTGTGTGTGTGTGTGTTAGCAGGGAGAGGGGGCTTAATTAGGGCCCAAGCCCTGAAAGGGCGAAGGCCCTATTGTTTTCCTTAGGATTATTTTTTTTTTTTTTTTTTTTTTTTTTTTTTTTTCTAACGACTATCCGGGCACTTTTGGGGCCCTTAACATGCTCAAAAACTCTTGAAACTTTGCACACGGGTCAGAACCCGCGGCCATCAGAGCCGGGCTGAAGCTGGTACACGGGCGCGGCAGGGCGGCTCGTCAGCGCCCCCTGGAACGGGGTCTGAACACTTTGTCCATAAATCAAACACGCTTGCATGTAATAATATGAAACTCGGTACACATGTCGATCTCATCGTTTCATATATACATCGCGCTTTTACTTTTTACCCCAGCCCAACAGGAAGTCAGATATTTACGGTTGTTTTTAAAACGCGTGCAATGGAATTTAATGTACTCGTCCTAGAGCATTCATCCGCATGGAACGAAACTCGGTCAGCCTGAAGTCAAGACATAGAGGATCAAAAATTGCGAGGGGATTTTTGATATCTCGAACGGTTTGGCTGTGGCGAGGAAACAAAATTATGGTGAGAAACGTGAAACAGGAAGTGTGTCCTAACTTCAGCATACATCAACCGATCTTGATGAAACTTCAGGAGTGTGTTCGCTGTAAGAGGACGATCACTAGGATGTGACTATTGTGTGTCAAAGTTATAGCGCCACCAACTGGCAGCAGGAAGTGTGTCACTTTCAAAATGCTTTGAAATCACCCTCTTATTTTAACCCGATTTGCTTCAAACTTCATCTGTATAATGTAAACATACGGCAGATGTAGACCTGTGAATGGATTATTGATGTCTTTGAAACTGTTGCCGTGGCGACGCATCAAACTTTACCATTCTTTTAGGATGCTTTTGAGACCCTTAGCATGCTTCAAATTGCATGAAACTCCTCAGACACATCACATTTATTAGCCAGTAGACATGTGCAAAGTTTCAGAAACGGGCGTGGTGAGGGCTCAGTAGCGCCACCTTTTGACAAAAGTTGGGTTGTTAGTTTTATCTACAGTTACAAAAATCGGTATGTATATTGTACTCCTCGAGCCGGACAACTTTCTAATTGACACTCATTACCTAGGACCCACAGAAAGTAAGATATGTTTGTTTGAATCTGGTCATGCTCCCTTTGAACCTACATCTCTGTCTCTGTCTGTGTGTGTGTTAGTAGGGGAGGGGCTTAACCATTTCACTGCTGTGTGTTTTTTCTGCTGTGTAATTTCTTAATACATTTCTTAAGCCTGGTATGTTTTAAATAAGTTTTTATTTTAATTTTTATAAGTGAAGGCATAATATAACCCGTTAAATTGTAGTGCATTGACAATAGTTTTATATAATTAGTTTATTAATTAAATTAACTTGGTCCATAAACTTGATCTGAAAATTGGGTCCATAAATCAAACACACTTGCATATAATAATATTAAACTCGGTACACTTATAGATCTCATTAGCCCAAACAACTTTAAGCCAGCCCAACAGGATGTCGGTTGTTTCGGTCTGTACTGTATGTGAATGTTTTGCAAAACCAGCCTTTACATTTTTATTTCCCCCCTCTTAAGTAATTTTTAATTATTCCCACACCAAACTTCTTTAAAATTATGAAAATATATTAAAGATACTAAATCAGGCATATGTACTGGCCATCGGGACTACCGGGAGATTCCCGGTGGGCCGCGGTCTGGTTTGGCCGGCGGCCCGGCGCGTTATGTATTTTGTTTTTAAATCATTATTAATTGTAAATATATTCTATCGTAAGTATTTGTTAAATCATCCAATTCCGGACTTCTGCGTCTCTCTCATGAAGCCGCATGAAGCGGACGCGAGCTGAGAGACTGACAGGTCTGACTGTCTGACACTGGCCAATCGGAATCAAGAGCGGAGAAGCGGCCGCTCCCATAGGCAGTATAGTATCTCCCCGCCCTGTGGAGGCTTTCCGCCGTTCTCGTGAAGTTTCTCGCCGGTCTAGTCTCTGAGACCCCTACACCTGGTATTAAAATGCGATCTGTATCCAGATAAGTTATCCGGATAATAAAAAAAGAAATGTTAATGCAAGGTATTACGTTGTGATCGGATTGTGATCGATATGCCTGACCATCTGGAGGTAGGCTAGTCTGGCTCGCATTGTGTTCGGATCTTTACGTGTAAACGCAATCTGGTTGTTGATATCACACATGTATATTTTACTCCTCCCAAAAATGCTAAAACATAAACGAGTGAGAGCGTTTACAGGCTGTTATAGTCAGAAATGACGGCGCTGCGAAACGCATCACCGCCGCAGATGAGCAGCAGCTGAGCGTCAAACCAACGTGCAAACATCGCAAATAAAAGTGAAAGTAAGTCATAGACGCTTAATCATCTACACATTCATCTTCAAGTAAAGAAAGAAATGATCTCTTGACTCTTACCAGGGCTGTTGCCACTCTCTCTTATTGATATCTATTGATGAAATTAGCTGATGATCAATAAAATGCATGCTAATATCTGTAATAAACAACCGACAAAATTACTGTATGATGGTGTAAATAAAGAATCAGTCCAGCATCGCCATGTCAGTGTGTATTGATTCATCATTCCCAGCAAGCAATTTTACGTCCAAAAGACGTCTAATAGCCGTCAAAACATAGCCCAGACGTCTAGGCTAAATCAAGGCTAAATTTGGGCTGTCAGTGAAAATCTAATAGACGTCTAACCATAGCCCAAGAATAGACATCTAACCGTAGCCCAAGAACAGACTATGGTTAACAATTAGACGGCTATTGAACGACTACATTTATACGTCTAATAGGCAGTGCATATGGGTCTAGGCTAAAACAAGGCTAAATTTGGGCTGTCAGTGAAAATCTAATAGACGTCTAAGCCCAAGAATAGACTAGTCATCAATTAGACAACTATTAAACGACTACATATACATGCAATAGACAACAAAATGGTTAAAAGATTCTTTTCACTCAAATATAACAGGTTCACATAAATAACAAGCCATTCCAAAAATATATATATATATATATATATATAAAAGGCTTTATTTAGCAAAAGAACAACATTACGTAACTTCAAAACATAAAAATTACCACACCAATATTAAAATTAAAAATATAAAATTATTTTAACATGAACAACTTAAGATAGGCTAATAAAATAGAAAACTCTGTTGCTGCTGGGAAGTTGGTCATCACAGCATCTGCCAAATAAGAATAAAATAATTAGCACAAGAAAAGCATTGTTGAAAGTACGTTTTGTGTGTGTGTGTGTGTGTGTGTGTGTGTTCTTGTGTTCTGTTTAGGTTTTAATGCACATCGGAGCTATTTGCATTATTGATATACTGGCGGAGACTTTTTAGATTTGCTTATTTTATATAGCCAATCATTTGTATTTTTATGCTGTATTATAAAATTAATTTGAAAGTTTCAAACTTGAATTAATGAAGGCATTTTGAATGAAACTTCATCTTACTTTGCTTGTACAATAACAAATATTATTCTACTCTATTTGCTTATGCTCTCCAACAAGCCAATGTTCAGACAAATTCAATTTTATAATTTATATCAATGATGGACTTTGTCAAAGACGAGAGATTTAGTGAGGAAATGCTATTTTTATATCACAATGATCTAAAGAAAAGAGCCAAATATAAGTGTGGCTTTCATAACACTTTATAATAGATTGCATGTGTTTCATGTTTACAGCTTTGGATTCAGTAACGTTAGGCCTACACGTGCATGTACCATGACACACCCGCTAAAATGTCACGATTCCAACAACACATGATAACAAATAATTTATCTAAAAAATTAACACGTCAAAATGAAAACACATATGCTTAAAAGACAAAAGTGGGAATGTATTTTACCTGTTGTCGTCGACCGTCAGCTGAATGCAATGCTCTGCCTCGTTTAAAATATTTGAGAATGGTCGATCGACGATCGCGTGACCGGTGATCTGTGCTATCAAGACTCGCGTTGTCAGCAGTCATGTCTCAGTAGGGCTGTTGCCATCTAGCGGTTGATAAATGTAATTGCATTTTTATTTAATTTAAAATGAAAAACAGTCAAATAAAACCATAGATTTTTAATTAATGTGTGACTGTGACAGCAAACATGAAGCTGCGTGGGTGAAAAACAAGAAAACAATTTTAAGATTTATTTTGGCAATAGCCTACTAATCGCTGGTCTAAATCAGGGCTATAGCCAAGCCGTTAAACGTAGACCACTGATAGCCTCGATTTCGCCAGTGGGCTAAAAGCAGACTGCACATAGCCCATCCAATTCAGAGGATCGTGACTACAAATCGACCATGTCATGATATGACACTGGCACCTTGTAGATATGTTTACCAATGCGAACATGATGGGATATCAACTATCTCATGCGTTGCCTGCCAAACAATTCATTAAAACGACAATTAATCAGTTTCGACTAGAAGTGGGCTATAAATAGCCGGACAGACTATACGAGCTAGATCGCGTCTTCACACAGCCTACACATAGAAAATGTCAAAGAAATCAAACCAAACACCTTGTAATCACAGTTGACTTTGCTTACATGATGGAATATAATACATTTTGCAAGTTATTTTGGAAAAAATACATTTAGCCATGATTCAATGTTATTTTGGCTAGAAGTGGGTTACACATAGCCGGACTATATCGGGTCTCTATTTAACGTAGACGGTGAAATGATGGCTATTGCTTGCTGGGTTGTCTCTTCATAGTTTGCAAGAGACATTTAATAAACTGAGCGTATTTGATAAACTGAGCGTAGCCTATTCATCTATCAATATAGGCTAACCTCATTCTTTTAATGAACTGAAGAACGCTTATCGACCACCGTTACAGTACAATATGCACGTATGTCCATTTAAACTCGATTTTGGGTCAAATATGGATTATATCATGACACTGGCAAGAATATGGTTACATTTAAAGATGTTGTGCCAAGCATGAGAATGCTACGTTCAGCTGCTTTTGAAATAACATGTTTTTTTCCACTTCCTGAAAAGTAACCGTTTTGGACATACGTGAGTTTCATCGGGCAGCGACGATATATTAAAGATACTAAATCAGGCATATGTACTGGCCATCGGGACTACCGGGAGATTCCCGGTGGGCCGCGGTCTGGTTGGGCCGGCGGCCCGGCGCGTTATGTATTTTGTTTTTAAATCATTATTAATTGTAAATATATTCTATCGTAAGTATATTGTTAAATTGTCCAATTCCGGACTTATGCGTCTCTCTCATGAAGCCGCATGAAGCTGACGCGAGCTGAGAGACTGACAGGTCTGACTGTCTGACACTGGCCAATCAAAAATCAAGTTCAGATTCTAGACCTGAGAAGCGGCCGCTTACACCGTGTCCTAACTACACACGACGCCGCGACACGCGATAAAAGGTATCTTTTCCATGTAAATCAGAGTTTTTGTCCTAACCAGACGCGACGGCGACATGTGAAGTTTCTAATTTAGAAACGGTTCCTATTTCTGCGACGTCGCGGCTGACAGAATGAAGAAATTACACTGGTTATGAGTAGCTACACATTATTTATTTTTAGTTAAAAATAGGTCACTGTGCCACAAGCCATAACGGATAATTTACCTCAGATTTTGAAAGCATGTAATATTATCGTGTTCAAAATGAATTCTATGCAAACATACGACTGTATTTCATAACAACGCTAACTTGAGGCAGATGCCACCAAATGTGTTAAATAAATGAATTATTTGCTGGACTTAAGTGAAAAGGATAGCCATTTAATGACCATAGCACATAGTTGATGTGAAAAAGGAGTATTTTGCATATAAATATGCACATAAATACATATTTTTTCAATTTGTATCCCTGAAAGTGCCTGGCAGAAGCCTATACTGTCTGTGTCATAAATGTGAACATAATATTATCTACCGTCTGTGTCATAAATGTGAACATAATATTGTAACAGAATATTCTTATGCTATATTATATAAACTATATTTCATGAGGTGAAACATCACTGCCAGGAGCTACAGAATATATATTTCTGTAGGTCCTCACCGTGATGTTGTACTTCATGAAATATACGTAGTATAGCCTAAGAATATTCTATTAGAATATTAAGTGACACATAAACAAGCTCTTCGGCACACTTCTTTTTGACAGTCAAAGCGGGGGTTATGTTTTTGCACGTCATGTAGAATAACCCTAAAAGCACCAAGGTGGCGGTGCCACCAGCTTTATGTATATATATATATATATATATATATATATATATATATATATATATAGCTGCGGCTTTATATATATATATATATATATATATATATATATATATATATAAATATAGCTGCGAGCAGCGATTGCGGGCCCAAGCCGGCGGTACCGCCATCCCGGTGCCTTTAGGTAACTAAAGGCACCGGGGTTGCGGTGCCACCGGCTTGGGCCCGCAATCGCTGCTCGCAGCTATATTTAGGGCCCAAGCCCTGAAAGGGCGAAGGCCCTATTGTTTTCCTTAGGATTATTATTATTATTATTATTATTATTATTTATACGACTATTTGGGCACTTTTGGGGCCCTTAACGTGCTCGAAAACTCTTGAAATTTTGCACACGGGTCAGAACCCGCCGCCATTAGGGCCGGGCTGAAGATGGTACCCGGGCGTGGCAGGGGGGCTCGACAGCGCCACCTGGAAAGGGGTCCGAACACTTGGTCCATAAATCGAACACGCTTGTATGTAATAATATGAAACTCGGTACACATGTTGATCTCATCATTTCATATATACGTCGCACTTTTACTTTTTACCCCAGCCCAACAGGAAGTCGGTTTTTTAAAGTTCTTTATAAAACACTTGCAATGGAATTTTTAATACTCCTCCTAGAGCTCTTATCCAAATTCTACGAAACTCAGTCAGCGTGAAGTCAAGACATTGAGGATGAAAGTTTGCGAGGGGATTTTTGATATCTCGAACGGTTTGGCCGTGGCGAGGAAATGAAATCATGGCAAAAAATGTGAAACAGGAAGTGTGTCATAACTTCAGCATACATCAACCGATCGTGATGAAACTTCAGGAGTGTGTTCGCTGTAAGAGGACGATCACATGGATGTGACTATTGTGTGTCAAAGTTATAGCGCCACCAACTGGCAGCAGAAAGTGTGTCATTTTCAAAATGCTTTGAAATCACCCTCTTATTTTAATCCAAATTGCTTCAAACTTCATCTGTATAATGTAAACATACGGCAGATGTAGACCTGTGAATGGATTCTTGATATCATTGAAACTGTTGCCGTGGCGACGCATCAAACTTTCCAATTCTTTTAGGATGCTTTTGAGACCCTTGGCATGCTTCAAATTGCATGAAACTCATCAGACACATCACATTTAATAGCCAGTAGACATGTGCAAAGTTTCAGAAACGGGCGTGGTGAGGGCTCAGTAGCGCCACCTTTTGACAAAAGTGGGGTTGTTAGTTTTATCTACAGTTACAAAAATCAGTATGTATATTGTACTCCTCAAGCCGGACAACTTTCTAATTCACACTCAATAGCTAGGACCCACAGAAAGTCAGATATTTTAGTTTGAATGTAGTCATACTCCCTCTGAGCATATGTCTGAGCCTTTGCCTGTCTGTCTGTGTGTGTGTGTGTGTGTGTGTGTGTGTGTGTATTTGCAGGGGGAGGGGGCTTAATTAACCATTTAACTGCTGTGTGTCTGGCCAGCATAAATAAAATACATTTCTTAAGCCTGGGATTTTTTAAATAAGTTTTTATTTTATTTTTTTATAAGTAAAGGCACATAGCCAGTTTAACTGTAATGCATTGACAATAGTTTTATATAATTAGTTCATTAATTAAATTAACTTGGTCCATTAACTTGGTCTGAAAATTGGGTCCATAAATCAAACACACTTGCATATAATAATATTAAACTCGGTACACTTATAGATCTCATTAGCCCAAGCAACTTTAAGCCAGCAAAACAGGAAGTCGGTTGTTTCAGTCTGTATGTGAATGTTTTGCAAAACCAGCCTTTACATTTTTATTTCCCCCCTCTTAAGTAATTTTTAATTATTCCCACACCAAACTTCTTCAAAATTATGAAAATATATTAAAGATACTAAGGCATGTACTGGCCATCGGGACTACCGGGAGATTCCTGGTGGGCCGCGGTCTGGTTGGGCCGGCGGCCCGGCGCGTTTTGTATTTTGTTTTTAAATCATTATTAATTGTAAATATATTCTATCGTAAGTATATTGTTAAATTGTCCAATTCCGGACTTATGCGTCTCTCTCATGAAGCCGCATGAAGCTGACGCGAGCTGCGAGACTGACAGGTCTGACTGTCTGACACTGGCCAATCGGAATCAAGTTCAGATTCTAGACTTGAGAAGCGGCCGCTTACACCGTGTCCTAACTACACACGACGCCGCAACACGCGATAAAAGGTATCTTTTCCATGTTAATAAATCAGAGTTTTTGTCCTAACCATACGCGACGGCGACATGCGAAGTTTCTAATTTAGAAACGGTTCCTATTTCTGCGACGTCGCGGCTGACAGAATGAAGAAATTAGGCTACACTGGTTATGAGTACACATTATTTATTTTTAGTTAAAAATAGGTCACTGTGCCACAAGCCATAACGGATAATTTACCTCAGATTTTGAAAGCATTATAGTGTTCAAAATGAATTATGCATACGACTGTACTTCATAACAACGACAATAACTGGCAGATGCCACCAAATGTGTAAAAATAAATGAATTATTTGCTGGACTTAAGTGAAAAGGAAAGCCATTTAATGACCATAGCACATAGTTGACGTGAAAAAAGGAGTATTTTGCATATAAATATGCACATATAGCCTATACATATTTTTTCGATTTGTATCCCTGAAAGTGCCTGGCAGAAGCCTATATCTACTGTCTGTGTCATAAATGTGAACATAATATTATCTACTGTCTGTGTCATAAATGTGAACATAAACTATATTTCATGAGGAGAAACATCACTGCCAGGAGCTACAGAATAGGGGAGCGCGGGGATAAATGTAGGCCTAACGCGGGGTTAAATGTAACACGGACATTTTACATAGTTTGTCAGTATCTAGCCGGCTGTCTTTCCGCTCTTTTTCTCTTGCTGCCAGAAGACGGTCTCCCGCGAATTTGCGGAACGTTTTGATTATATTTCGTGAAGATAATGGACAAAGAGTGTTTTGACATCATGAAAGTAAATTTTTTCATCGTAGATTTTTTTATGTTTCCGGGTTGGATGTATACGCGTCCAAATCTAACTTTATATTGCCTTAATCACTGTCTTGTTGGCTCAAACACAGCACCGTTTTGAAACATGTCAGTAATTCCTAGCGACTGTTAGCTAGGTTTAAAATATGTAATACACAGCGGGGTTAACACAGGGTTCCAACTGCTGCCACAATGATAATCAAATGAAAACGGAGCCACACAACTTTTCAGGTTTGAGTATACATTTAACTTTGTTGGACTTTCACAAACAATGTTGTAATTTAAAATGTTTAAAATTTAGTGCACTATGAATGATAGCTTATTTATTTATTAAAAATATGGCCTGTTTTTAATGTAATAAACCATTTAAATTTTTATTCTAAGCTCATTTGTATTATTATTAATGGTATTATTATTAATAATAATTGTACATGCAGCTGCCACACAAATCTAATTTAATTGCAATTACAATATTTATATGTTTATTTTATTTTATTTATTATAATTTATTGCAAAACCGTGCAGCCCTTTTCTACGTCTCTAGCTATGATATTGATCCATAACAAAAGGATGATTGGATGAGGAATTAAAAATGTTATTATTCACCATTTATTTTCTATAAGACCAGTGTTGGGGGTAACGAGTTACAAACGAGTTTGGGTAAGTAAAGTAACGCATTACACTGAAAATATTGGTAACTACACTTCTTTACTATAATAAAGGAACGCGCTTTCCTGCGTTACCCAAGCCGTGTTTGCCTGTGTGGAGAGTTCCGTCTAGTGGTGCGTGCGCGCCGTTGCCATAGAGACCGATTTGAGTGAGAAAGAGAGAGGGAAGTGGAGAGAGAGAGACGGGTTTCAACATGGCAATATTCACATTACTTTCAGTTTATTGCTCGAAAGCACAAAAATATTTGAGTGAAATGTAGGCTATAGTAAATCCTAAGATTATTATTTGTGACATTAGAACAAAATATGTCGATATAAAAACATGTATATAGGCTAGGCTAAAGAACTAAATGAACGATCTCTATTTTCTAATTTCACTAAACATTTCATTAAGTTTCGTGGACATTTTATAAAACATGGATCTTAGGCTCATTTTGTAAACATAAATAACTGATTTAGATGCGCAAACTGGGTGCCGTTACGGAGATGTAGGCTCCATGTTCGGTGCAGGTTCGGCTTCTTGTCGTTCATCCTCGGATGCGGCATCGCGTGCGGTGTTTGCCGCGCGCACCTTTCCGCTCGTTCGGACGCGTCAAGTAAAAACAAGGCTCGAAAGTCTTGGAAAACGAAATGAACAGGATTGTTGCAGGGTTCATTGTAGAAGACATGCTTCCCCTGTCGACCATTAATTCCCCAGGTTTAGAAAAATACATTTTAAATTAGGATTAAGAATTTTATGGGATAAAGTGACCTTTATTTTATTATTTTTCATTGACATCTTTTATTTTTTTAAAATTATTATTATTACCATGAGTCGACTAAAAAGCTGGTTTTGTTCTCAGGAGAAGAGTTTTATTCTCCCAGCCTGTTTTGAAACTTCTGTGATAAACACCATTTTAAAATTTAGAATTTTGAACCCCATTTTGTTTGTGAATTTTACAGTGCGGCATATTTATTTGTGCAGACAGGGATATTGTTCTTTCATGTCATTTTGTATACATTTTTACAATAAAGTGATGATAGGGCAAAAACTGATATGATGTTTGTCCATGTAGGCTACACGGTAAATTAAGAAACAGGAAAGTAAAGTAATAAGTAGTGAAGTTATTTTTCCAACTCAGTAACTAGTAAAGTAATCTCATTACAATTTACAGAAGTAACTAGTAACTAATTACTTTTTTGAGTAACTACCCCAACACTGTATAAGACTATACCAATATTGGAACTATAGCCATTTTATTCCTTTTTTAATTTAAGAATTATGTTTAAGTTTAAAAACAGACACAATGGTTTAGTCAAAAAAGAAAAAAAATCATTCATAGTGCTATACTGCCCTCTTGTGTTCAAAATTAGGTAGAACTATTGGATCAATATCCACACATTAATACAGTTGGCAATATGGTATAATAGGTAATACAGTAGGATTGGGGCCTTAAAAATCGCTAACTTCAAAAGTGAAAGTAACGGACGTCCACACAAGACCAGGCTTGGGAGGGTTACTTTAAAAATGTATTCCGATACAGTTACAAATTATTTCATAAAAAAGGGTCCCACTTTATATTAAATGGCTTTAAGTACTATATACTTTTTCAAAAAGTAACTACAATCTGATTACTACTTTTTTTGATGTAACTCACTAGATTTTTGTATCCTGATTACATAATGCCGTTGCATGTATTCTGTTGCTCCCACAAGACATTAGTCTGAATATTTTCCTGTAGGAACAAAAAGGAGTTTCCATTGTTCGCACACAAACACACATTCGATCGCGCCTCTCTCGTGACTGTGTGTGCGTGTCATGTGTTCTAGGCTGTGTGCATGCACTTCTGAAGCTGCGCAGAAAATAATAAAATGCCATGCGGAGGACTAACGCAAAATGTGTGAGAAAATCCATTTGATTGTAGTGTAAGTGAGAAATAATTTCAGTGCTCTGGTCAATAGCTGTAGAGTGAAAACTGGTGAGTGCAGTATACAGCTTTCACAGAAAGAGAATGATGTGAGCACGTACGATTGGCAGTGAGTCCTGTGTGTGGACAAAATAGCTCAATAAGAGTAATAAAATACATGTGAAAAAAATCACATCATAATGTTTTAAAGAAGAGTGGTTTGATTAAAGTGGTGTAAATATACCCGATCCGGCAAAGATGGCAGTATCGGAGCTGATACCGATCCTGAGTATCGGATCGGCGCATTCCTAAATACTATAATGTAAACACAGTACAGATGTAGACCTGGATGTACACCTGACCTTTCAGAAGGTTGCTCAAGCATACTTTGTGGTTAAAATGTGCCCTCAATGTGCACTTTTGCAGAGCCTTCACTGATGCAAGCTCTTCAGCACACTTCTTTTTGACAGTCAAAGCGGGGGTTATGTTTTTGCATGTCAAGTAGAATAACCCTAAAAGCACCAAGGTGGCGGTGCCACCGGCTTATATATATATATATATATATATATATATATATATATATATATATATATATATATATATATATATATATATATGTATAAATATAGCTGCGAGCAGCGATTGCGGGCCAAAGCCGGCGGTACCGCCATCCTGGTGCCTTTAGGTAACTAAAGGCACCGGGGTTGCGGTGCCACCGGCTTGGGCCCGCAATCGCTGCTCGCAGCTATATTTATTAGGGCCCAAGCCCTGAAAGGGCGAAGGCCCTATTGTTTTCCTTAGGATTATTATTATTATTATTATTATTTATACGACTATTTGGGCACTTTTGGGGCCCTTAACGTGCTCGAAAACTCTTGAAACTTTGCACACGGGTCAGAACCCGCTGCCATTAGGGCCGGGCTGAAGATGGTACCCGGGCGTGGCAGGGGGGCTCGACAGCGCCACCTGGAAAGGGGTCCGAACACTTGGTCCATAAATCAAACACGCTTGTATGTACTAATATGAAACTCGGTACACATGTTGATCTCATCATTTCATATATACGTCGCACTTTTACTTTTTACCCCAGCCCAACAGGAAGTCGGTTATTTAAGGTTCTTTGTAAAACACTTGCAATGGAATTTTTAATACTCCTCCTAGAGCTCTTATCCAAATTCTATGAAACTCAGTCAGCGTGAAGTCAAGACATTGAGGATGAAAGTTTGCGAGGGGATTTTTGATATCTCGAACGGTTTGGCCGTGGCGAGGAAATGAAATCATGGCAAAAAATGTGAAACAGGAAGTGTGTCATAACTTCAGCATACATCAACCGATCGTGATGAAACTTCAGGAGTGTGTTCGCTGTAAGAGGACGATCACATGGATGTGACTATTGTGTGTCAAAGTTATAGCGCCACCAACTGGCAGCAGAAAGTGTGTCATTTTCAAAATGCTTTGAAATCACCCTCTTATTTTAATCCAATTTGCTTCAAACTTCATCTGTATAATGTAAACATACGGCAGATGTAGACCTGTGAATGGATTCTTGATATCTTTGAAACTGTTGCCGTGGCGACGCATCAAACTTTCCAATTCTTTTAGGATGCTTTTGAGACCCTTAGCATGCTTCAAATTGCATGAAACTCATCAGACACATCACATTTAATAGCCAGTAGACATGTGCAAAGTTTCAGAAACGGGCGTGGTGAGGGCTCAGTAGCGCCACCTTTTGACAAAAGTGGGGTTGTTAGTTTTATCTACAGTTACAAAAATCAGTATGTATATTGTACTCCTCAAGCCGGACAACTTTCTAATTCACACTCAATAGCTAGGACCCACAGAAAGTCAGATATTTTAGTTTGAATGTAGTCATACTCCCTCTGAGCATATGTCTGAGCCTTTGCCTGTCTCTCTCTGTGTGTGTGTGTGTGTGTGTGTGTGTTAGCAGGGGGAGGGGGCTTAATTAACCATTTAACTGCTGTGTGTCTGGCCAGCATAAATAAAATACATTTCTTAAGCCTGGGATTTTTTAAATAAGTTTTTATTTTATTTTTTTATAAGTGAAGGCACATAGCCAGTTTAATTGTAGTGCATTGACAATAGTTTTATATAATTAGTTCATTAATTAAATTAACTTGGTCCATTAACTTGGTCTGAAAATTGGGTCCATAAATCAAACACACTTGCATATAATAATATTAAACTCGGTACACTTATAGATCTCATTAGCCCAAGCAACTTTAAGCCAGCAAAACAGGAAGTCGGTTGTTTCAGTCTGTATGTGAATGTTTTGCAACACCAGCCTTTACATTTTTATTTCCCCCCTCTTAAGTAATTTTTAATTATTTCCACACCAAACTTCTTCAAAATTATGAAAATATATTAAAGATACTAAGGCATGTACTGGCCATCGGGACTACCGGGAGATTCCTGGTGGGCCGCGCGCCGCCGCGGTCTGCTTGGGCCGGCGGCCCGGCGCGTTATGTATTTTGTTTTTAAATCATTATTAATTGTAAATATATTCTATCGTAAGTATATTGTTAAATTGTCCAATTCCGGACTTATGCGTCTCTCTCATGAAGCCGCATGAAGCTGACGCGAGCTGCGAGACTGACAGGTCTGACTGTCTGACACTGGCCAATCGGAATCAAGTTCAGATTCTAGACTTGAGAAGCGGCCACTTACACCGTGTCCTAACTACACACGACGCCGCGACACGCGATAAAAGGTATCTTTTCCATGTTAATAAATCAGAGTTTTTGTTCTAACCATACGCGACGGCGACATGCGAAGTTTCTAATTTAGAAACGGTTCCTACTTCTGCGACGTCGCGGCTGACAGAATGAAGAAATTACACTGGTTATGAGTACACATTATTTATTTTTAGTTAAAAATAGGTCACTGTGCCACAAGCCATAACGGATAATTTACCTCAGATTTTGAAAGCATTATAGTGTTCAAAATGAATTATGCAAACATACGACTGTACTTCATAACAACGACAATAACTGGCAGATGCCACCAAATGTGTTAAAATAAATGAATTATTTGCTGGACTTAAGTGAAAAGGAAAGCCATAATGACCATAGCACATAGTTGACGTGAAAAAAGGAGTATTTTGCATATAGGCTAAATATGCACATATATACATATTTTTTCGATTTGTAGGGGAGACCGGGGACAGTTGCAACACTTTTTTAATTTGGCTCTGTTACTCAGAGATGGTTTGGATTAAACAAACCAATTGTTTATACAATAATCTTACATCTGTCTGTTAATAGTCTAAACCATTTAAAGATAATTACAGAATCTACATTTTTCACAATTTGCATTTGAATGTAAGGAGTCAGATGTTGCAACTGACCCCGGGCCCGGGGACAGTTGCAACATTGTTTGGGGATGGTTGCAACAGATTACAAATACAATATATTACAATATATATATCAGTGTTAGAAAAATTATTATTATCAAAAATGTAAGTTATAATAATATTACAGTGTTATTTATTCATCAGCTCTGATTAGATGACAATAATAGATTTGTCTAGATGACTAGGCCTTATATGCAGATGTCAAATATTCAAACTGATATAAAATACAGTAGCCTAAGCTTTTAGTGACATAGGAAGAATGAAACAATTTGTGAGGCAATTAACTTTTATTTAGCCTATTGTAATGTAAAAAAAATACTGCTATGTGGTCTGTTTATTTATTTATGCATTGTACGGGGATAGTTGCAACAGTTGTTGCAACCATCCCCGTTCCTGTCAGTTCAATAAAACCTCATGTGCTAGCTAAACAAGGCTACCTTGATACATGCTAACCATACTAGCTTAAAGTTAACATATCACTCATTTAAACCATATAAGTTTGAGTTCAATCACAAAAACAGGGACAACAGTTTAACAAATATAAAGCTCAAGAAAAAAAATACTTTCACACCTCAAAAATCATTTTTTGTCAATAAATCCTGGAGTAGCTCAGAAATCTCCTCGAGATTTTCTCTGGAAGGCGGGCATCCAGCTGAGCATGTGCAGTGTGAGTGTCATCACTCTAACTTGTTTATGATTGGAGAAAAATTACATGTTGCAACCATCCCCCTGTTGCAACTGTCCCCGGTCTCCCCTATCCCTGAAAGTGCCTGGCAGAAGCCGCTCGTTCGGACGCGTCAAGTAAAAACAAGGCTCGAAAGTCTTGGAAAACGAAATGAACAGGATTGTTGCAGGGTTCATTGTAGAAGACATGCTTCCCCTGTCGACCATTAATTCCCCAGGTTTAGAAAAATACATTTTAAATTAGGATTAAGAATTTTATGGGATAAAGTGACCTTTATTTTATTATTTTTCATTGACATCTTTTATTTTTTTTTAATTATTATTATTACCATGAGTCGAATAAAAAGCTGGTTTTGTTCTCAGGAGAAGAGTTTTATTCTCCCAGCCTGTTTTGAAACTTCTGTGATAAACACCATTTTAAAATTTTGAATTTTGAACCCCATTTTGTTTGTGAATTTTACAGTGCGGCATATTTATTTGTGCAGACAGGGATATTGTTCTTTCATGTCATTTTGTATACATTTTTACAATAAAGTGATGATAGGGCAAAAACTGATATGATGTTTGTCCATGTAGGCTACACGGTAAATTAAGAAACAGGAAAGTAAAGTAATAAGTAGTGAAGTTATTTTTCCAACGCAGTAACTAGTAAAGTAATCTCATTACAATTTACAGAAGTAACTAGTAACTAATTACTTTTTTGAGTAACTACCCCAACACTGTATAAGACTATACCAATATTGGAACTAGAGTTCTCAACGGGCCTGAAAATTATTACCCGACCCGACCCGGCCCGTGGCTTTTAAAGCCCGAACCCGATGTAACCCGACACGTCAACATGAATTATCTCCCCGAACCCGGCCCGCGGCCCGACTCGGACGCGCTCTACAATCTATTGCCGTTGCGGCGTCTATTCATTCCGGTGAAATCACAAAATAAAATGCACACAAACTTAGAAAGATTGACTAACTAGTAGGGCTGTAATCAACCAAAGAAATCCTTGGTCGACCAAAGTCTTGTCCTGCAATTAGTCGAAAAAAAACAAACAAAAAAACCTTGTTTTGATTGAACATTCTTTTAAACAATTGTCATAGAGCATTTATAAAACAACAACGAAAAACATCACAAATAAATAAAACTATAATAATAATACAATTCTTTGAGAATTAAGTGATTTTTAACTGAAAAAAGTGAGGAGCTCTGTTTATGCAGTCACAATCGCACACCTGATCACACCACACGCTACAAAAAAATAACTGCTATCTGCCATATTATAAAAAATCATAACAAAAGCTCTCGTTTATACATACTTTATATTCTTCTTTACTTACAAAGTTATGGGTTAACTTTTGTCCAGCCGATCTAGGCATTTTAAACAAACACACAAAATAGGCTACCCAAATAGCCTAAAAAACAATCCGAATAATAATAGGCTGTATTTTGGAAGGCATATAGGTTTATTTTCGTTTTGTTGCATTATTTAGGCTATTTTACAAATACAAATAAAAACGAAAAACAGATTAAGAAAACACAATCTATTGAATCAGCATGATATAGCCGGTAAAAGGGCTGCTCACGTCTTTTGCGCGCTCAAGTTCGACTCAAATATAGGCGCGCGCTGTGCGGGCTCATAATGGAGCAACGCGGTCGCCTCCCTCCACAGTCTCGTCGTCTTTGTTTTACAATGCAGCCAGACAAAAGATTTAGATTTCCTGGACATTTTGTCGACTAAAGCCAAAACAAGCAGCGTTCTAACTGAATGAATACAGCATCCCTTACCGAGCGCGAAGCTGCAGCGCAGCCGGCCACAGGCGCGTTCCCGAGTCTCTATGTGTGTGCGCTAAAACTGTGTCTCATCCCAAAGCGCCATATACAACGGACGCTTTTACAAAAGCGTAAATATCGAACGCACATGGCACCCTTCAGCGAACAGCAGCGATGATTAATCATTTGTTTTTTTTTGGGCGGAAAAGATTAAGCCCGAGGTCCGACCCGACCCGAGTCATTTGCTTATATTTTCGACCCGAACCCGGCCCGAACCCGCGGGTCCCGTCGGGTTTGTCGGGCCGACCCGACCCGTTGAGAACTCTAATTGGAACTATAGCCATTTTATTCCTTTTTTTTAATTTAAGAATTATGTTTAAAAAGTTTAAAAACAGACAGAATGGTTTAGTCAAAAAAGAAAAAAATCATTCATAGTGCTATACTGCCCTCTTGTGTTCAAAATTAGGTAGAACTATTGGATCAATATCCACACATTAATACAGTTGGCAATACAGTATAATAGGTAATACAGTAGGATTGGGGCCTTAAAAATCGCTAACTTAAAAAGTGAAATTAACGGACGTGCACACAAGACCAGGCTTGGGAGGGTTACTTTAAAAATGTATTCCGATACAGTTACAAATTATTTCATAAAAAAAGGGTCCCACTTTATATTAAATGGCTTTAAGTACTATATACTTTTTCAAAAAGTAACTACAATCTGATTACTACTTTTTTTGATGTAACTCACTAGATTTTTGTATCCTGATTACATAATGCCGTTGCATGTATTCTGTTGCTCCCACAAGACATTAGTCTGAATATTTTCCTGTATGAACGAAAAGGAGTTTCCATTGTTTGCACACAAACACACATTCGATCGCGCCTCTCTCGTGACTGTGTGTGCGTGTCATGTGTTCTAGGCTGTGTGCATGTACTTCTGAAGCTGCGCAGAAAATAATAAAATGCCATGCGGAGGACTAACGCAAAATGTGTGAGAAAATCCATTTGATTGTAGTTTAAGTGAGAAATAATTTCAGTGCTCTGGTCAATAGCTGTAGAGTAAAAACTGGTGAGTGCAGTATACAGCTTTCACAGAAAGAGAATGATGTGAGCACGTACGATTGGCAGTGAGTCCTGTGTGTGCACAAAATAGCTCAATAAGAGTAATAAAATACATGTGAAAAAAATCACATCATAATGTTTTAAAGAAGAGTGGTTTGATTAAAGTGGTGTAAATATACCCGATCCGGCAAAGATGGCAGTATCGGAGCTGATACCGATCCTGAGTATCGGATCGGCGCATTCCTAAATACTATAATGTAAACACAGTACAGATGTAGACCTGGATGTACATCTGACCTTTCAGAAGGTTGCTCACGCATACTTTGTGGTTAAAATGTGCCCTCAATGTGCACTTTTGCAGAGCCTTCACTGATGCAATCTCTTCAGCACACTTCTTTTTGACAGTCAAAGCGGGGGTTATGTTTTTGCATGTCAAGTAGAATAACCCTAAAAGCACCAAGGTGGCGGTGCCACCGGCTTTATATATATATATATATATATATATATAAATATAGCTGCGAGCAGCGATTGCGGGCCAAAGCCGGCGGTACCGCCATCCCGGTGCCTTTAGGTAACTAAAGGCACCGGGGTTGCGGTGCCACCGGCTTGGGCCCGCAATCGCTGCTCGCAGCTATATTTATATTTAGGGCCCAAGCCCTGAAAGGGCGAAGGCCCTATTGTTTTCCTTAGGATTATTTTTTTTTTTTTTTTTTTTTTTTTTTTTTTTTTTTTTTTTTTCTAACGACTATCCGGGCACTTTTGGGGCCCTTAACATGCTCAAAAACTCTTGAAACTTTGCACACAGGTCAAAACCCGCGGCCATCAGAGCCGGGCAGAAGCTGGTACCCGGGCGTGGCAGGGCGGCTCGTCAGCGCCCCCTGGAACAGGGTCTGAACACTTTGTCCATAAATCAAACACGCTTGCATGTAATAATATGAAACTCGGTACACATGTCAATCTCATCGTTTCATATATTCATCGCACTTTTACTTTTTACCCCAGCCCAACAGGAAGTCAGATATTTACGGTTGTTTTTAAAACGCTTGCAATGGAATTTAATGTACTCCTCCTAGAGCATTCATCCGCATGGAACGAAACTCGGTCAGCCTGAAGTCAAGACATAGACGATCAAAAATTGCGAGGGGATTTTTGATATCTCGAACGGTTTGGCTGTGGCGAGGAAACAAAATTATGGTGAGAAACGTGAAACAGGAAGTGTGTCCTAACTTCAGCATACATTAACCGATCTTGATGAAACTTCAGGAGTGTGTTCGCCGTAAGAGGACGATCACATGGATGTGACTATTGTGTGTCAAAGTTATAGCGCCACCAACTGGCAGCAGGAAGTGTGTCACTTTCAAAATGCTTTGAAATCACCCTCTTATTTTAACCCGATTTGCTTTAAACTTCATCTGTATAATGTAAACATACGGCAGATGTAGACCTGTGAATGGATTCTTAATATCTTTGAAACTGTTGCCATGGTGACGCATCAAACTTTACCATTCTTTTAGGATGCTTTTGAGACCCTTAGCATGCTTCAAATTGCATGAAACTCCTCAGACACATCACATTTATTAGCCAGTAGACATGTGCAAAGTTTCAGAAACGGGCGTGGTGAGGGCTCAGTAGCGCCACCTTTTGACAAAAGTTGGGTTGTTAGTTTTATCTACAGTTACAAAAATCAGTATGTATATTGTACTCCTCGAGCCGGACAACTTTCTAATTGACACTCTTTAACTAGGACCCACAGAAAGTAAGATATGTTTGTTTGAATCTGGTCATGCTCCCTTTGAGCCTACATCTCTGTCTCTCTCTGTGTGTGTGTTAGTAGGGGGAGGGGCTTAACTTAACCATTTCAGTGCTGTGTGTTTTTTTTTCTGCTATGTAATTTCTTAATACATTTCTTAAGCCTGGTATGTTTTAAATAAGTTTTTATTTTAATTTTTATAAGTGAATGCATAATATAACCAGTTAAATTGTAGTGCATTGACAATAGTTTTATATAATTAGTTTATTAATTAAATTAACTTGGTCCATAAACTTGGTCCAGCTGCGAGACTGACAGGTCTGACTGTCTGACACTGGCCAATCGGAATCAAGAGCGGAGAAGCGGCCGCTCCCATAGGCAGTATAGTATCTCCCCGCCCTGTGGAGGCATTCCGCTGGTCTCGTGAAGTTTCTCGCCGGTCTCGTCTCTGAGACCCCTACACCTGGTATTAAAATGCGATCTGTATCCAGATAAGTTATCCGGATAATAAAAAAGAAATATCAATGCAAGGTATTACGTTGTGATCGGATTGTGATCGATTTGCCTGACCATCTGGAGGCAGTCTGGCTCGCATTGTGTTCGGATCTTTACGTGTAAACGCAATCTGGTTGTTGATATCACACATGTATATTTTACTCCTCCCAAAAATGCTAAAAAATAAACGAGTGAGAGCGTTTACAGGCTGTCATAGTCAGACATGACAGCGCTACTGCGACACGCATATCACCGCCGCAGATGAGCAGCAGCTGAGCGTCAAACCAACGTGCAAACATCGCAAATAAAAGTGAAGTAAGTCAGAGACGCTTAATCATCTACACAATCATCTTCAAGTAAAGAAAGAAATGATCTCTTGACTCTTACAAGGGCTGTTGCCACTCTCTCTTATTGATGTCTATTGATGAAATTAGCTGATGATCAATAAAATGCATGCTAATATCTGTAATAAACAACCGACAAAATTACTGTATGATGGTGTAAATAAAGAATCAGTCCAGCATCGCCATGTCAGTGTGTATTGATTCATCATTGTCTCTTCATAGTTTGCAAGAGACATTTAATAAACTGAGCGTATTTGATAAACTGAGCGTAGCCTATTCATCTGACTGTCAATATAACCTCATTCTTTTTAATGATCAGAAGAACGCGTATCGACTACCGTTACAGTACAATATGTCCTAACTACACACGACGCCGCGACACGCGATAAAAGGTATCTTTTCCATGTTAATCAGAGTTTTTGTCCTAACCAGACGCGACGGCGACATGCGAAGTTTCTAATTTAGAAACGGTTCCTATTTCTGCGACGTCGCGGCTGACAGAATGAAGAAATTACACTGGTTATGAGTACACATTATTTATTTTTAGTTAAAAATAGGTCACTGTGCCACAAGCCATAACGGATAATTTACCTCAGATGTTGAAAGCATTATAGTGTTCAAAATGAATTATGCAAACATACGACTGTACTTCATAACAACGACAATAACTGGCAGATGCCACCAAATGTGTTAAAATAAATGAATTATTTGCTGGACTTAAGTGAAAAGGAAAGCCATTTAATGACCATAGCACATAGTTGACATGAAAAAAGGAGTATTTTGCATATAAATATGCACATATAGCCTATACATATTTTTTCGATTTGTATCCCTGAAAGTGCCTGGCAGAAGCCTATATCTGTCTGTCTGTGTCATAAATGTGAAAATAATATTATCTACTGTCTGTGTCATAAATGTGAACATAAACTATATTTCATGAGGTGAAACATCACTGCCAGGAGCTAAAGAATAGGGGAGCGCGGGGATAAATGTAGGCACGCGGGGTTAAATGTAACACGGACATTTTACATAGTTTGTCAGTATCTAGCCGGCTGTCTTTCCGCTCTTTTTCTCTTGCTGCCAGAAGACGGTCTCCCGCGAATTTGCGGAACGTTTTGATTATATTTCGTGAAGATAATGGACAAAGAGTGTTTTGACATCATGAAAGTAAATTTTTTCATCGTAGATTTTTTTCTGTTTCCGGGTTGGATGTATACGCGTCCAAATCTAACTTTATATTGCCTTAATCACTGTCTTGTTGGCTCAAACACAGCACCGTTTTGAAACATGTCAGTAATTCCTAGCGACTGTTAGCTAGGTTTAAAATATGTAATAGGAGCTACACAGCGGGGTTAGTTGACACAGTGTTCCAACTGCTGCCACAATGATAATCAAATGAAAACGGAGCCACACAACTTTTCAGGTTTGAGTATACATTTAACTTTGGTGGACTTTCACAAACAATGATGTAATTTAAAATGTTTAAAATTTAGTGCACTATGAATGATAGCTTATTTCTTTATTAAAAATATGGCCTGTTTTTAATGTAATAAACCATTTAAATTTTTATTCTAAGCTCATTTGTATTATTATTAATGTTAATTATTATTAATAATAATAATTGTACATGCAGCTGCCACACAAATCTAATTTAATTGCAATTACAATATTTATATGTTTATTTTATTTTATTTATTATTATTTATTGCAAAACCGTGCAGCCCTTTTCTACGTCTCTAGCTATGATATTGATCCATAACAAAAGGATGATTGGATGAGGAATTAAAAATGTCATTATTCACCATTTATTTTCTATAAGACCAGTGTTGGGGGTAACGAGTTACAAACGAGTTTGGGTAAGTAAAGTAACGCATTACCCTGAAAATATTGGTAACTACTTTACTATACTAAAGGAACGCGCTGTCCTGCGTTACCCAAGCCGTGTTTGCCTGTGTGGAGAGTTCCGTCTAGTGGTGCGTGCGCGCCGTTGCCATAGAGACCGATTTGAGTGAGAGAGAGGGAAGTGGAGAGAGACGGGTTTCAAAAAATGGCAATATTCACATTACTTTCAGTTTATTGCTCGAAAGCACAAAAATATTTGAGTGAAATGTAGGCTATAGTAAATCCTAAGATTATTATTTGTGACATTAGAACAAAATATGTGGATATAAAAACATGTAAATAGGCTAGGCTAAAGAACTAAATGAACGATCTCTATTTTCTAATTTCACTAAACATTTCATTAAGTTTCGTGGACATTTTATAAAACATGGATCTTAGGCTCATTTTGTAAACATAAATAACTGATTTAGATGCGCAAACTTTGTGCCGTTGCGGAGATGTAGGCTCCATGTTCGGTGCAGGTTCGGCTTCTTGTCGTTCATCCTCGGATGCGGCATCGCGTGCGCTGTTTGCCGCGCGCACCTTTCCGCTCGTTCGGACGCGTCAAGTAAAAACAAGGCTCGAAAGTCTTGGAAAACGAAATGAACAGGATTGTTGCAGGGTTCATTGTAGAAGACATGCTTCCCCTGTCGACCATTAATTCCCCAGGTTTAGAAAATACATTTTAAATTAGGATTAAGAATTTTATGGGATAAAGTGACCTTTATTTTATTATTTTTCATTGACATCTTTTATTTTTTTTTAATTATTATTATTACCATGGGTCGAATAAAAAGCTGGTTTTGTTCTCAGGAGAAGAGTTTTATTCTCCCAGCCTGTTTTGAAACTTCTGTGATAAACACCATTTTAAAATTTTGAATTTTGAACCCCATTTTGTTTGTGAATTTTACAGTGCGGCATATTTATTTGTGCAGACAGGGATATTGTTCTTTCATGTCATTTTGTATACATTTTTACAATAAAGTGATGATAGGGCAAAAACTGATATGATGTTTGTCCATGTAGGCTGCACGGTAAATTAAGAAACAGGAAAGTAAAGTAACAAGTAGTGAAGTTATTTTTCCAACGCAGTAACTAGTAAAGTAATCTCATTACAATTTACAGAAGTAACTAGTAACTAATTACTTTTTTGAGTAACTACCCCAACACTGTATAAGACTATACCAATATTGGAACTATAGCCATTTTATTCCTTTTTTTAATTTAAGAATTATGTTTAAGTTTAAAAACAGACAGAATGGTTTAGTCAAAAGAGAAAAAATCATTCATAGTGCTATACTGCCCTCTTGTGTTCAAAATTAGGTAGAACTATTGGATCAATATCCACACATTAATACAGTTGGCAATACAGTATAATAGGTAATACAGTAGGATTGCGGCCTTAAAAATCGCTAACTTAAAAAGTGAAATTAACGGACGTGCACACAAGACCAGGCTTGGGAGGGTTACTTTAAAAATGTATTCCGATACAGTTACAAATTATTTCATAAAAAAAGGGTCCCACTTTATATTAAATGGCTTTAAGTACTATATACTTTTTCAAAAAGTAACTACAATCTGATTACTACTTTTTTTTATTTAACTCACTAGATTTTTGTATCCTGATTACATAATGCCGTTGCATGTATTCTGTTGCTCCCCCAAGACATTAGTCTGAATATTTTCCTGTATGAACAAAAAGGAGTTTCCATTGTTCGCACACAAACACACATTCGATCGCGCCTCTCTCGTGACTGTGTGTGCGTGTCATGTGTTCTAGGCTGTGTGCATGCACTTCTGAAGCTGCGCAGAAAATAATGCCATGCGGAGGACTAACGCAAAATGTGTGAGAAAATCCATTTGATTGTAGTTTAAGTGAGAAATAATTTCAGTGCTCTGGTCAACAGCTGTAGAGTGAAAACTGGTGAGTGCAGTATACAGCTTTCACAGAAAGAGAATGATGTGAGCACGTACGATTGGCAGTGAGTCCTGTGTGTGGACAAAATAGCTCAATAAGAGTAATAAAATACATGTGAAAAAAATCACATCATAATGTTTTAAAGAAGAGTGGTTTGATTAAAGTGGTGTAAATATACCCGATCCGGCAAAGATGGCAGTATCGGAGCTGATACCGATCCTGAGTATCGGATCGGCGCATTCCTAAATACTATAATGTAAACACAGTACAGATGTAGACCTGGATGTACACCTGACCTTTCAGAAGGTTGCTCACGCATACTTTGTGGTTAAAATGTGCCCTCAATGTGCACTTTTGCAGAGCCTTCACTGATGCAAGCTCTTCAGCACACTTCTTTTAGACAGTCAAAGCGGGGGTTATGTTTTTGCATGTCAAGTAGAATAACCCTAAAAGCACAAAGGTGGCGGTGCCATCGGCTTTATATATATATATATATATATATATATATATATATATAAATATAGCTGCGAGCAGCGATTGCGGGCCAAAGCCGGCGGTACCGCCATCCCGGTGCCTTTAGGTAACTAAAGGCACCGGGGTTGCGGTGCCACCGGCTTGGGCCCGCAATCGCTGCTCGCAGCTATATTTATTATTATTATTATTATTTATACGACTATTTGGGCAATTTTGGGGCCCTTAACGTTCTCGAAAACTCTTGAAACTTTGCACACGGGTCAGAACCCGCGGCCATTAGGGCCGGGCTGAAGATGGTACCCGGGCGTGGCAGGGGGGCTCGACAGCGCCACCTGGAAAGGGGTCCGAACACTTGGTCCATAAATCGAACACGCTTGTATGTAATAATATGAAACTTGGTACACATGTTGATCTCATCATTTCATATATACGTCGCACTTTTACTTTTTACCCCAGCCCAACAGGAAGTCGGTTTTTTAAGGTTCTTTATAAAACACTTGCAATGGAATTTTTAATACTCCTCCTAGAGCTCTTATCCAAATTCTACGAAACTCAGTCAGCGTGAAGTCAAGACATTGAGGATGAAAGTTTGCGAGGGGATTTTTGATATCTCGAACGGTTTGGCCGTGGCGAGGAAATGAAATCATGGCAAAAAATGTGAAACAGGAAGTGTGTCATAACTTCAGCATACATCAACCGATCTTGATGAAACTTCAGGAGTGTGTTCGCTGTAAGAGGACGATCACATGGATGTGACTATTGTGTGTCAAAGTTATAGCGCCACCAACTGGCAGCAGGAAGTGTGTCATTTTCAAAATGCTTTGAAATCACCCTCTTATTTTAATCCAATTTGCTTCAAACTTCATCTGTATTATGTAAACATACGGCAGATGTAGACCTGTGAATGGATTCTTGATATCTTTGAAACTGTTGCCGTGGCGACGCATCAAACTTTCCAATTCTTTTAGGATGCTTTTGAGACCCTTAGCATGCTTCAAATTGCATGAAACTCATCAGACACATCACATTTAATAGCCAGTAGACATGTGCAAAGTTTCAGAAACGGGCGTGGTGAGGGCTCAGTAGCGCCACCTTTTGACAAAAGTGGGGTTGTTAGTTTTATCTACAGTTACAAAAATCAGTATGTATATTGTACTCCTCAAGCCGGACAACTTTCTAATTCACACTCAATAGCTAGGACCCACAGAAAGTCAGATATTTTAGTTTGAATGTAGTCATACTCCCTCTGAGCATATGTCTGAGCCTTTGCCTGTCTCTCTCTCTCTCTGTGTGTGTGTGTGTGTGTGTGTTAGCAGGGGGAGGGGGCTTAATTAACCATTTAACTGCTGTGTGTCTGGCCAGCATAAATAAAATACATTTCTTAAGCCTGGGATTTTTTAAATAAGTTTTTATTTTATTTTTTTATAAGTGAAGGCACATAGCCAGTTTAATTGTAGTGCATTGACAATAGTTTTATATAATTAGTTCATTAATTAAATTAACTTGGTCCATTAACTTGGTCTGAAAATTGGGTCCATAAATCAAACACACTTGCATATAATAATATTAAACTCGGTACACTTATAGATCTCATTAGCCCAAGCAACTTTAAGCCAGCCCAACAGGAAGTCGGTTGTTTCAGTCTGTATGTGAATGTTTTGCAAAACCAGCCTTTACATTTTTATTTCCCCCCTCTTAAGTAATTTTTAATTATTCCCACACCAAACTTCTTCAAAATTATGAAAATATATTAAAGATACTAAGGCATGTACTGGCCATCGGGACTACCGGGAGATTCCTGGTGGGCCGCGGTCTGCTTGGGCCGGCGGCCCGGCACGTTATGTATTTTGTTTTTAAATCATTATTAATTGTAAATATATTCTATCGTAAGTATATTGTTAAATTGTCCAATTCCGGACTTATGCGTCTCTCTCATGAAGCCGCATGAAGCTGACGCGAGCTGCGAGACTGACAGGTCTGACTGTCTGACACTGGCCAATCGGAATCAAGTTCAGATTCTAGACTTGAGAAGCGGCCGCTTACACCGTGTCCTAACTACACACGACGCCGCGACACGCGATAAAAGGTATATTTTCCATGTTAATAAATCAGAGTTTTTGTCCTAACCATACGCGACGGCGACATGCGAAGTTTCTAATTTAGAAACGGTTCCTATTTCTGCGACGTCGCGGCTGACAGAATGAAGAAATTACACTGGTTATGAGTACACATTATTTATTTTTAGTTAAAAATAGGTCACTCTGCCACAAGCCATAACGGATAATTTATCTCAGATTTTGAAAGCATTATAGTGTTCAAAATGAATTATGCAAACATACGACTGTACTTCATAACAACGACAATACTGGCAGATGCCACCAAATGTGTTAAAATAAATGAATTATTTGCTGGACTTAAGTGAAAAGGAAAGCCATTTAATGACCATAGCACATAGTTGACGTGAAAAAAGGAGTATTTTGCATATAGGCTAAATATGCACATACATATTTTTTCGATTTGTATCCCTGAAAGTGCCTGGCAGAAGCCTATCTACTGTCTGTGTCATAAATGTGAACATAATATTATCTACTGTCTGTGTCATAAATGTGAACATAAACTATATTTCATGAGGTGAAACATCACTGCCAGGAGCTACAGAATAGGGGAGCGCGGGGATAAATGTAGGCCTAACGCGGGGTTAAATGTAACACGGACATTTTACATAGTTTGTCAGTATCTAGCCGGCTGTCTTTCCGCTCTTTTTCTCTTGCTGCCAGAAGACGGTCTCCCGCGAATTTGCGGAACGTTTTGATTATATTTCGTGAAGATAATGGACAAAGAGTGTTTTGACATCATGAAAGTAAATTTTTTCATCGTAGATTTTTTTCTGTTTCCGGGTTGGATGTATACGCGTCCAAATCTAACTTTATATTGCCTTAATCACTGTCTTGTTGGCTCAAACACAGCACCGTTTTGAAACATGTCAGTAATTCCTAGCGACTGTTAGCTAGGTTTAAAATATGTAATACACAGCGGGGTTAGCTGTAACACAGTGTTCCAACTGCTGCCACAATGATAATCAAATGAAAACGGAGCCACACAACTTTTCAGGTTTGAGTATACATTTAACTTTGTTGGACTTTCACAAACAATGTTGTAAAATGTTTAAAATTTAGTGCACTATGAATGATAACTTATTTATTTATTAAAAATATGGCCTATTTTTAATGTAATAAACCATTTAAATTTTTATTCTAAGCTCATTTGTATTATTATTAATGTTATTATTAATAATAATAATTGTACATGCAGCTGCCACACAAATCTAATTTAATTGCAATTACAATATTTATATGTTTATTTTATTTTATTTATTATTATTTATTGCAAAACCGTGCAGCCCTTTTCTACGTCTCTAGCTATGATATTGATCCATAACAAATGGATGATTGGATGAGGAATTAAAAATGTTATTATTCACCATTTATTTTCTATAAGACCAGTGTTGGGGGTAACGAGTTACAAACGAGTTTGGGTAAGTAAAGTAACGCATTACACTGAAAATATTGGTAACTACACTACTTTACTATACTAAAGGAACGCGCTTTCCTGCGTTACCCAAGCCGTGTTTGCCTGTGTGGAGAGTTCCGTCTAGTGGTGCGTGCGCGCCGTTGCCATAGAGACCGATTTGAGTGAGAGAGAGAGGGAAGTGGAGAGAGAGAGACGGGTTTCAACAAATGGCAATATTCACATTACTTTCAGTTTATTGCTCGAAAGCACAAAAATATTTGAGTGAAATGTAGGCTATAGTAAATCCTAAGATTATTATTTTTGTGACATTAGAACAAAATATGTGGATATAAAAACATGTATATAGGCTAAAGAACTAAATGAACGATCTCTATTTTCTAATTTCACTAAACATTTCATTAAGTTTCGTGGACATTTTATAAAACATGGATCTTAGGTTCATTTTGTAAACATAAATAACTGATTTAGATGCGCAAACTGGGTGCCGTTGCAGAGATGTAGGCTACATGTTCGGTGGAAGGTTCGGCTTCTTGTCGTTCATCCTCGGATGCGGCATCACGTGCGCTGTTTGCCGCGCGCACCTTTCCGCTCGTTCGGACGCGTCAAGTAAAAACAAGGTTCGAAAGTCTTGGAAAACGAAATGAACAGGATTGTTGCAGGGTTCATTGTAGAAGACATGCTTCCCCTGTCGACCATTAATTCCCCAGGTTTAGAAAAATACATTTTAAATTAGGATTAAGAATTTTATGGGATAAAGTGACCTTTATTTTATTATTTTTCATTGACATCTTTTTTTTTTATTATTATTATTACCATGAGTCGAATAAAAAGCTGTTTTTGTTCTCAGGAGAAGAGTTTTATTCTCCCAGCCTGTTTTGAAACTTCTGTGATAAACACCATTTTAAAATTTTGAATTTTGAACCCCATTTTGTTTGTGAATTTTACAGTGCGGCAGATTTATTTGTGCAGACAGGGATATTGTTCTTTCATGTCATTTTGTATACATTTTTACAATAAAGTGATGATAGGGCAAAAACTGATATGATGTTTGTCCATGTAGGCTACACGGTAAATTAAGAAACAGGAAAGTAAAGTAATAAGTAGTGAAGTTATTTTTCCAACGCAGTAACTAGTAAAGTAATCTCATTACAATTTACAGTTGTAACTAGTAACTAATTACTTTTTTGAGTAACTACCCCAACACTGTATAAGACTATACCAATATTGGAACTATAGCCATTTTATTCCTTTTTTTTAATTTAAGAATTATGTTTAAGTTTAAAAACAGACAGAATGGTTTAGTCAAAAAAGAAAAAAATCATTCATAGTGCTATACTGCCCTCTTGTGTTCAAAATTAGGTAGACCTATTGGATCAATATCCACACATTAATACAGTTGGCAATACAGTATAATAGGTAATACAGTAGGATTGGGGCCTTAAAAATCGCTAACTTAAAAAGTGAAAGTAACGGACGTCCACACAAGACCAGGCTTGGGAGGGTTACTTTAAAAATGTATTCCGATACAGTTACAAATTATTTCATAAAAAAGGGTCCCACTTTATATTAAATGGCTTTAAGTACTATATACTTTTTCAAAAAGCAACTACAATCTGATTACTACTTTTTTTGATGTAACTCACTAGATTTTTGTATCCTGATTACATAATGCCGTTGCATGTATTCTGTTGCTCCCACAAGACATTAGTCTGAATATTTTCCTGTATGAACAAAAAGGAGTTTCCATTGTTCGCACACAAACACGCATTCGATTGCGCCTCTCTCGTGACTGTGTGTGCATGTCATGTGTTCTAGGCTGTGTGCATGCACTTCTGAAGCTGCGCAGAAAATAATAAAATGCCATGCGGAGGACTAACGCAAAATGTGTGAGAAAATGCATTTGATTGTAGTTTAAGTGAGAAATAATTTCAGTGCTCTGGTCAATAGCTGTAGAGTGAAAACTGGTGAGTGCAGTATACAGCTTTCACAGAAAGAGAATGATGTGAGCACGTACGATTGGCAGTGAGTCCTGTGTGTGGACAAAATAGCTCAATAAGAGTAACAAAATACATGTGAAAAAAATCACATCATAATGTTTTAAAGAAGAGTGGTTTGATTAAAGTGGTGTAAATATACCCGATCCGGCAAAGATGGCAGTATCGGAGCTGATACCGATCCTGAGTATCGGATCGGCGCATTCCTAAATACTATAATGTAAACACAGTACAGATGTAGACCTGGATGTACACCTGACCTTTCAGAAGGTTGCTCACGCATACTTTGTGGTTAAAATGTGCCCTCAATGTGCACTTTTGCAGAGCCTTCACTGATGCAAGCTCTTCAGCACACTTCTTTTTGACAGTCAAAGCGGGGGTTATGTTTTTGCATGTCAAGTATAATAACCCTAAAAGCACCAAGGTGGCGGTGCCACCGGCTTTATATATATATATATATATATATATATATATATATATATATAAATATAGCTGCGAGCAGCGATTGCGGGCCAAAGCCGGCGGTACCGCCATCCCGGTGCCTTTAGGTAACTAAAGGCACCGGGGTTGCGGTGCCACCGGCTTGGGCCCGCAATCGCTGCTCGCAGCTATATTTTTCCTTAGGATTATTAGGGCCCAAGCCCTGAAAGGGCGAAGGCCCTATTGTTTTCCTTAGGATTATTATTTTTTTTTTTTTTCTAACGACTATCCGGGCACTTTTGGGGCCCTTAACATGCTCAAAAACTCTTGAAACTTTGCACACGGGTCAGAACCCGCGGCCATCAGAGCCGGGCTGAAGCTGGTACCCGGGCGTGGCAGGGCGGCTCGTCAGCGCCCCCTGGAACAGGGTCTGAACACTTTGTCCATAAATCAAACACGCTTGCATGTAATAATATGAAACTCGGTACACATGTCGATCTCATCGTTTCATATATTCATCGCACTTTTACTTTTTACCCCAGCCCAACAGGAAGTCAGATATTTACGTTTTTTTTTAAAATGCTTGCAATGGAATTTAATGTACTCCTCCTAGAGCATTTATCCGCATGGAACGAAACTCGGTCAGCCTGAAGTCAAGACATAGACGATCAAAAATTGGGAGGGGATTTATGATATCTCGAACGGTTTGGCTGTGGCGAGGAAACAAAATTATGGTGAGAAACGTGAAACAGGAAGTGTGTCCTAACTTCAGCATACATTAACTGATCTTGATGAAACTTCAGGAGTGTGTTCGCCGTAAGAGGACGATCACATGGATGTGACTATTGTGTGTCAAAGTTATAGCGCCACCAACTGGCAGCAGGAAGTGTGTCACTTTCAAAATGCTTTGAAATCACCCTCTTATTTTAACCCGATTTGCTTCAAACTTCATCTGTATAATGTAAACATACGGCAGATGTAGACCTGTGAATGGATTCTTAATATCTTTGAAACTGTTGCCGTGGTGACGCATCAAACTTTACCATTCTTTTAGGATGCTTTTGAGACCCTTAGCATGCTTCAAATTGCATGAAACTCCTCAGACACATCACATTTATTAGCCAGTAGACATGTGCAAAGTTTTAGAAACGGGCGTGGTGAGGGCTCAGTAGCGCCACCTTTTGACAAAAGTTGGGTTGTTAGTTTTATCTACAGTTACAAAAATCAGTATGTATATTGTACTCCTCGAGCCGGACAACTTTCTAATTGACACTCTTTAACTAGGACCCACAGAAAGTAAGATATGTTTGTTTGAATCTGGTCATGCTCCCTTTGAGCCTACATCTCTGTCTCTCTCTGTGTGTGTGTTAGTAGGGGGAGGGGCTTAACTTAACCATTTCAGTGCTGTGTGTTTTTTTCTGCTGTGTAATTTCTTAATACATTTCTTAAGCCTGGTATGTTTTAAATAAGTTTTTATTTTAATTTTTATAAGTGAATGCATAATATAACCAGTTAAATTGTAGTGCATTGACAATAGTTTTATATAATTAGTTTATTAATTAAATTAACTTGGTCCATAAACTTGGTCCAGCTGCGAGACTGACAGGTCTGACTGTCTGACACTGGCCAATCGGAATCAAGAGCGGAGAAGCGGCCGCTCCCATAGGCAGTATAGTATCTCCCCGCCCTGTGGAGGCATTCCGCAGGTCTCGTGAAGTTTCTCGCCGGTCTCGTCTCTGAGACCCCTACACCTGGTATTAAAATGCGATCTGTATCCAGATAAGTTATCCGGATAATAAAAAAGAAATATCAATGCAAGGTATTACGTTGTGATCGGATTGTGATCGATTTGCCTGACCATCTGGAGGTAGTCTGGCTCGCATTGTGTTCGGATCTTTACGTGTAAACGCAATCTGGTTGTTGATATCACACATGTATATTTTACTCCTCCCAAAAATGCTAAAAAATAAACGAGTGAGAGCGTTTACAGGCTGTTATAGTCAGACATGTCGGCGCTACTGCGACACGCATCACCACCGCAGATAAGCAGCAGCTGAGCGTCAAACCAACGTGCAAACATCGCAAATAAAAGTGAAAGTAAGTCAGAGACGCTTAATCATCTACACAATCATCTTCAAGTAAAGAAAGAAATGATCTCTTGACTCTTACAAGGGCTGTTGCCACTCTCTCTTATTGATGTCTATTGATGAAATTAGCTGATGATCAATAAAATGCATGCTAATATCTGTAATAAACAACCGACAAAATTACTGTATGATGGTGTAAATAAAGAATCAGTCCAGCATCGCCATGTCAGTGTGTATTGATTCATCATTGTCTCTTCATAGTTTGCAAGAGACATTTAATAAACTGAGCGTATTTGATAAACTGAGCGTAGCCTATTCATCTGTCAATATAACCTCATTCTTTTTAATGATCAGAAGAACGCGTATCGACTACCGTTACAGTACAATATGTCCTAACTACACACGACGCCGCGACACGCGATAAAAGGTATCTTTTCCATGTAAATCAGAGTTTTTGTCCTAACCAGACGCGACGGCGACATGCGAAGTTTCTAATTTAGAAACGGTTCCTATTTCTGCGATGTCGCGGCTGACAGAATGAAGAAATTACACTGGTTATGAGTACACATTATTTATTTTTAGTTAAAAATAGGTCACTGTGCCACAAGCCATAACGGATAATTTACCTCAGATTTTGAAAGCATGTAATATTATAGTGTTCAAAATGAATTCTATGCAAACATACGACTGTATTTCATAACAACGACAATAACTTGAGGCAGATGCCACCAAATGTGTTAAAATAAATGAATTATTTGCTGGACTTAAGTGAAAAGGATAGCCATTTAACACCAGAACTCCCAAGGCGGTCATTTTGACCGTTTTTAAAATTTACAGTGTAATAACTTATTTGTTAAAATAAAATCAATGTGGCTGTAGGACTCTGACTTTTCCTAAATATGTGTATATTTTATTCTGGCACTGTTATTTTATTACAATCACAAAACACAAAACAGTTGCGTCCTATTTCTACCTAGAATGGCCATGGCGGTCATTTTGACCGCACGCATTATAAATATCATAAGTCCGCTATATTTCCCGCGATCAACACGCACATATTGTAGAAGTGCACAAATGAGCAAGTTTCGCGTCCATCACGCAACTGGCAAGCGAATTTCGCTCCGACAACATGAAATCAAAAGCCACTCAACTGGTGCGAGAGTCGGGTAGGCGGTCCGGGACGAAGATGATGAAGGCAGTGCCAAGTAAGGAGAAACTGCAAAAATTAAATCAAGGAGTCATGTGCCAAATGTCACAAAGTAGTGTGAGGGACTGAAGCTGCACGCGAAGCGGTGTTTTCCTATGTGTGTGTGCGTAACGTCAGTGAATGAATAGGGGGGTTTCCGCCGTTCAAATGAGCCCACATCTTTATCATCATCTATCTTAACATTGTATATCTATTTATTTTTAGATTTCACATTGATTGTATTTGTATAACAGGGCTGTAGGCTACTGTATGAAGCTTTGACGTTTCCTAGATTTTTTGCATGTCTATTCACGTGGAGAGTGCGGTGAAAAAATATTTTTGACGCAAAACTTTCCTCGGCAGCACCTGTCGGGAAATATTTTTGTATTGGCTTTATAATATGATATAATATTTTGCTTATTTTAAGGGCGATGGCATTATAACATGACAACAGGAATTATAAGTGTCACTGGAAAACTTAAAGAGAAAGGTTCAAATGCAGATATGACATGACGAAAATGACGTTCAGTACAGCCAAATGAACGTTAAAGTTTGAACGGTCAGAATGACCGCTATGGTCGTTGTAGTAGTTATGGAATTCCGGTAGTTCTAGTGTTAATGACCATAGCACATAGTTGATGTGAAAAAAGGAGTATTTTGCATATAAATATGCACATAAATACATATTTTTTAAATTTGTCTCCCTGAAAGTGCCTGGCAGAAGCCTATACTGTCTGTGTCATAAATGTGAACATAATATTATCTACTGTCTGTGTCATAAATGTGAACATAATATTGTAACAGAATATTCTTATGCTATATTATATAAACTATATTTCATGAGGTGAAACATCACTGCCAGGAGCTACAGAATATATATTTCTGTAGGTCCTCACCGTGATGTTGCACTTCATGAAATATATGTAGCCTAAGAATATTCTATTAAAATATTAAGTGGCACATAAATTCAGACCAGTTATTTACAATAAAGCCTTATAAAATCATTTCCATTCCCTTTGTTTATTATTTTAATAGTTTTTTCTTGGTTTTGATAGTAAATAAAATCTAATCAGTAATTTTACATGCAGATTAATGCACGTATAGATTAATGCACGTGTGTGTGTGTTTGCATAGTGGGCCGGTCTGGATGAAGTGTCCAGGGCTGATTTTTTGTCCCAGTCCAGCCCTGAATGGCAATATTCACATTACTTTCAGTTTATTGCTCGAAAGTACAAAAATATTTGAGTGAAATGTAGGCTATAGTAAACCCTAAGATTATAATTTGTGACATTAGAACAAAATATGTGGATATAAAAACATGTATATAGGCTAAAGAACTAAATGAACGATCTCTATTTTCTAATTTCACGACGTCCACACAAGACCAGGCTTGGGAGGGTTACTTTAAAAAATGTATTCCGATACAGTTACAAATTATTTCATAAAAAAGGGTCCCACTTTATATTAATTGGCTTTAAGTACTTTATACTTTTTCAAAAAGTAACTACAATCTGATTACTTTTTTTGATGTAACTCACTGTAATAATATACAGTTACTGGATTTTTGTTTCCTGATTACATAATGCTGTTACATGTATTCTGTTGCTCCCACAAGACATTAGTCTGAATATTTTCCTGTATGAACAAAATGGAGTTTCCATTGTTCACACACAAACACACACAGAGTTCGATCGCGCCTCTCTCGTGACTGTGTGTGCGTGTCATGTGTTCTAGGCTGTGTGCATGCACTTCTGAAGCTGCTCAGAAAATAATAAAATGCCATGCAGAGGACTAATGCAAAATGTGTGGGAAAATCCATTTGATTGTAGTTTAAGTGAGAAATAATTTCAGTGCTCTGGTCAATAGCTGTAGAGTGAAAACTGGTGAATGCAGTATACAGCTTTCACAGAAAGAGAATGATGTGAGCACGTACGATTGGCAGTGAATCTTTTATGCGGACAAAATAGCTCAATAAGAGTAACAAAATACATGTGGAAAAAATCACATCGTAATGTTTTAAAGAAGAGTGGTTTGATTAAAGTGGTGTAAATATACCCGATCCGGCAAAGATGGCAGTATCGGAGCTGATAACGATCCTGAGTATCGGATCGGCGCATCCCTACATACTATAATGTAAACACAGTACAGATGTAGACCTTGATGTACACCTGACCTTTCAGAAGGTTGCTCATGCATACTTTGTGGTTAAAATGTGCCCTCGATCCGCACTTTTGCAGAGCCTTCACTGCTGCAAGCTCTTCAGCACACTTCTTTTTGACAGTCAAAGCGGGGGTTACGTTTTTGCACGTCATGTAGAATAACCCTAAAAGCACCAAGGGTGCGGTGCCACCGGCTTTATATATATATATATATATATATATATATATATATATATATATATATATATATAATATAGCTGCGAGCAGCGATTGCGGGCCAAAGCCGGCGGTACCGCCATCCCGGTGCCTTTAGGTAACTAAAGGCACCGGGGTTGCGTTGCCACCGGCTTGGGCCCGCAATCGCTGCTCGCAGCTATATTTTTTTTTTTTTTTTCTAACGACTATCCGGGCACTTTTGGGGCCCTTAACATGCTCAAAAACTCTTGAAACTTTGCACACAGGTCAGAACCCGCGGCCATCAGAGCCGGGCTGAAGCTGGTACCCGGGCAGGGCGGCTCGTCAGCGCCCCCTGGAACAGGGTCTGAACACTTTGTCCATAAATCAAACACGCTTGCATGTAATAATATGAAACTCGGTACACATGTCAATCTCATCGTTTCATATATTCATCGCACTTTTACTTTTTACCCCAGCCCAACAGGAAGTCAGATATTTACGGTTGTTTTTAAAACGCTTGCAATGGAATTTAATGTACTCCTCCTAGAGCATTCATCCGCATGGAACGAAACTCGGTCAGCCTGAAGTCAAGACATAGACGATCAAAAATTGCGAGGGGATTTTTGATATCTCGAACGGTTTGGCTGTGGCGAGGAAACAAAATTATGGTGAGTAACGTGAAACAGGAAGTGTGTCATAACTTCAGCATACATTAACCGATCTTGATGAAACTTCAGGAGTGTGTTCGCCGTAAGAGGACGATCACATGGATGTGACTATTGTGTGTCAAAGTTATAGCGCCACCAACTGGCAGCAGGAAGTGTGTCACTTTCAAAATGCTTTGAAATCACCCTCTTATTTTAACCCGATTTGCTTCAAACTTCATCTGTATAATGTAAACATACGGCAGATGTAGACCTGTGAATGGATTCTTAATATCTTTGAAACTGTTGCCATGGTGACGCATCAAACTTTACCATTCTTTTAGGATGCTTTTGAGACCCTTAGCATGCTTCAAATTGCATGAAACTCCTCAGACACATCACATTTATTAGCCAGTAGACATGTGCAAAGTTTCAGAAACGGGCGTGGTGAGGGCTCAGTAGCGCCACCTTTTGACAAAAGTTGGGTTGTTAGTTTTATCTACAGTTACAAAAATCAGTATGTATATTGTACTCCTCGAGCCGGACAACTTTCTAATTGACACTCTTTAACTAGGACCCACAGAAAGTAAGATATGTTTGTTTGAATCTGGTCATGCTCCCTTTGAGCCTACATCTCTGTCTCTCTCTGTGTGTGTGTTAGTAGGGGGAGGGGCTTAACTTAACCATTTCAGTGCTGTGTGTTTTTTTCTGCTGTGTAATTAGGGCCCAAGCCCTGAAAGGGCGAAGGCCCTATTGTTTTCCTTAGGATTATTTTTTTTTTTTTTTTTTTTTTTTTTCTAACGACTATCCGGGCACTTTTGGGGCCCTTAACATGCTCAAAAACTCTTGAAACTTTGCACACGGGTCAGAACCCGCGGCCATCAGAGCCGGGCTGAAGCTGGTACCCGGGCGTGGCAGGGCGGCTCGTCAGCGCCCCCTGGAACAGGGTCTGAACACTTTGTCCATAAATCAAACACGCTTGCATGTAATAATATGAAACTCGGTACACATGTCGATCTCATCGTTTCATATATTCATCGCGCTTTTACTTTTTACCCCAGCCCAACAGGAAGTCAGATATTTACGGTTTTTTTTTAAATGCTTGCAATGGAATTTAATGTACTCCTCCTAGAGCATTCATCCGCATGGAACGAAACTCGGTCAGCCTGAAGTCAAGACATAGACGATCAAAAATTGCGAGGGGATTTTTGATATCTCGAACGGTTTGGCTGTGGCGAGGAAACAAAATTATGGTGAGAAACGTGAAACAGGAAGTGTGTCCTAACTTCAGCATACATTAACCGATCTTGATGAAACTTCAGGAGTGTGTTCGCCGTAAGAGGACGATCACATGGATGTGACTATTGTGTGTCAAAGTTATAGCGCCACCAACTGGCAGCAGGAAGTGTGTCACTTTCAAAATGCTTTGAAATCACCCTCTTATTTTAACCCGATTTGCTTCAAACTTCATCTGTATAATGTAAACATACGGCAGATGTAGACCTGTGAATGGATTCTTAATATCTTTGAAACTGTTGCCGTGGTGACGCATCAAACTTTACCATTCTTTTAGGATGCTTTTGAGACCCTTAGCATGCTTCAAATTGCATGAAACTCCTCAGACACATCACATTTATTAGCCAGTAGACATGTGCAAAGTTTCAGAAACGGGCGTGGTGAGGGCTCAGTAGCGCCACCTTTTGACAAAAGTTGGGTTGTTAGTTTTATCTACAGTTACAAAAATCAGTATGTATATTGTACTCCTCGAGCCGGACAACTTTCTAATTGACACTCTTTAACTAGGACCCACAGAAAGTAAGATATGTTTGTTTGAATCTGGTCATGCTCCCTTTGAGCCTACATCTCTGTCTCTCTCTGTGTGTGTGTTAGTAGGGGGAGGGGCTTAACTTAACCATTTCAGTGCTGTGTGTTTTTTTCTGCTGTGTAATTTCTTAATACATTTCTTAAGCCTGGTATGTTTTAAATAAGTTTTTATTTTAATTTTTATAAGTGAATGCATAATATAACCAGTTAAATTGTAGTGCATTGACAATAGTTTTATATAATTAGTTTATTAATTAAATTAACTTGGTCCATAAACTTGGTCCAGCTGCGAGACTGACAGGTCTGACTGTCTGACACTGGCCAATCGGAATCAAGAGCGGAGAAGCGGCCGCTCCCATAGGCAGTATAGTATCTCCCCGCCCTGTGGAGGCATTCCGCAGGTCTCGTGAAGTTTCTCGCCGGTCTCGTCTCTGAGACCCCTACACCTGGTATTAAAATGCGATCTGTATCCAGATAAGTTATCCGGATTTCCGGATAATAAAAAAGAAATATCAATGCAAGGTATTACGTTGTGATCGGATTGTGATCGATTTGCCTGACCATCTGGAGGTAGTCTGGCTCGCATTGTGTTCGGATCTTTACGTGTAAACGCAATCTGGTTGTTGATATCACACATGTATATTTTACTCCTCCCAAAAATGCTAAAAAATAAACGAGTGAGAGCGTTTACAGGCTATGTTATAGTCAGACATGACGGCATCATCGCATCATCGCCGCAGATGAGCAGCAGCTGAGCGTCAAACCAACGTGCAAACATCGCAAATAAAAGTGAAAGTAAGTCAGAGACGCTTAATCATCTACACAATCATCTTCAAGTAAAGAAAGAAATGATCTCTTGACTCTTACAAGGGCTGTTGCCACTCTCTCTTATTGATGTCTATTGATGAAATTAGCTGATGATCAATAAAATGCATGCTAATATCTGTAATAAACAACCGACAAAATTACTGTATGATGGTGTAAATAAAGAATCAGTCCAGCATCGCCATGTCAGTGTGTATTGATTCATCATTGTCTCTTCATAGTTTGCAAGAGACATTTAATAAACTGAGCGTATTTGATAAACTGAGCGTAGCCTATTCATCTGTCAATATAACCTCATTCTTTTTAATGATCAGAAGAACGCGTATCGACTACCGTTACAGTACAATATGTCCTAACTACACACGACGCCGCGACACGCGATAAAAGGTATCTTTTCCATGTTAATAAATCAGAGTTTTTGTCCTAACCATACGCGACGGCGACATGCGAAGTTTCTAATTTAGAAACGGTTCCTATTTCTGCGACGTCGCGGCTGACAGAATGAAGAAATTACACTGGTTATGAGTACACATTATTTATTTTTAGTTAAAAATAGGTCACTGTGCCACAAGCCATAACGGATAATTTACCTCAGATTTTGAAAGCATTATAGTGTTCAAAATGAATTATGCAAACATACGACTGTACTTCAACAACGACAATAACTGGCAGATGCCACCAAATGTGTTAAAATAAATGAATTATTTGCTGGACTTAAGTGAAAAGGAAAGCCATTTAATGACCATAGCACATAGTTGACGTGAAAAAAGGAGTATTTTGCATATAAATATGCACATATAGACTATACATATTTTTTCGATTTGTATCCCTGAAAGTGCCTGGCAGAAGCCTATATCTACTGTCTGTGTCATAAATGTGAACATAATATTATCTACTGTCTGTGTCATAAATGTGAACATAAACTATATTTCATGAGGTGAAACATCACTGCCAGGAGCTACAGAATAGGGGAGCGCGGGGATAAATGTAGGCCTAACGCGGGGTTAAATGTAACACGGACATTTTACATAGTTAGTCAGTATCTAGCCGGCTGTCTTTCCGCTCTTTTTCTCTTGCTGCCAGAAGACGGTCTCCCGCGAATTTGCGGAACGTTTTGATTATATTTCGTGAAGATAATGGACAAAGAGTGTTTTGACATCATGAAAGTAAATTTTTTCATCGTAGATTTTTTTCTGTTTCCGGGTTGGATGTATACGCGTCCAAATCTAACTTTATATTGCCTTAATCACTGTCTTGTTGGCTCAAACACAGCACCGTTTTGAAACATGTCAGTAATTCCTAGCGACTGTTAGCTAGGTTTAAAATATGTAATACACAGCGGGGTTAGTTAACACAGTGTTCCAACTGCTGCCACAATGATAATCAAATGAAAACGGAGCCACAAAACTTTTCAGGTTTGAGTATACATTTAACTTTGTTGGACTTTCACAAACAATGTTGTAATTTAAAATGTTTAAAATTTAGTGCACTATGAATGATAGCTTATTTATTTATTAAAAATATGGCCTGTTTTTAATGTAATAAACCATTTAAATTTTTATTCTAAGCTCATTTGTATTATTATTAATGTTATTATTATTAATAATAATAATTGTACATGCAGCTGCCACACAAATCTAATTTAATTGCAATTACAATATTTATATGTTTATTTTATTTTATTTATTATTATTTATTGCAAAACCGTGCAGCCCTTTTCTACGTCTCTAGCTATGATATTGATCCATAACAAAAGGATGATTGGATGAGGAATTAAAAATGTTATTATTCACCATTTATTTTCTATAAGACCAGTGTTGGGGGTAACGAGTTACAAACGAGTTTGGGTAAGTAAAGTAACGCATTACACTGAAAATATTGGTAACTACACTACTATAATAAAGGAACGCGCTTTCCTGCGTTACCCAAGCTGTGTTTGCCTGTGTGGAGAGTTCCGTCTAGTGGTGCGTGCGCGCCGTTGCCATGGAGACCGATTTGAGTGAGAGAGAGAGAGAGGGAAGTGGAGAGAGGAGACGGGTTTCAACAAATGGCAATATTCACATTAGCCTACTTTCAGTTTATTGCTCGAAAGCACAAAAATATTTGAGTGAAATGTAGGCTATAGTAAATCCTAAGATTATTATTTGTGACATTAGCCCTTTATGGGGCAAGGAACCATATTTGGTAACTTAATTGCACATTCAAACTGACTCTCCCCAGCCAGTTTGCGTTGTTGTATGAGTGCATATATTTCTCCTAGCCAATCAGCGAAGACCATGCTACGTCACTGATAGTCACATCATGGCATCTGACCAATCAGAAGTTGCGCAGAGCATTTCAAAACTTTAGTGTCGTTCCAGATATTGGAAAATAAGGTTATGCGCTAATACCTACTCCCACATTCAGGATGATAACTTCAAAACAAAAAACGGTAAGTTGATGAAACTCACACATTCTATAGTTGAATAGTTGTGCAACATGTTGACATAGACGTTGTTTGCAAAGATTTCTTGAAAATAGTAACATTTGTGGCATGAAAAATGGTAAGACCATATTTGATCATACGCCCTGTTCAGGTAAGATTATAGAATGTCCATATTTAGACATACGCCCTATGCGTGTAGAAACGCCATACTAAGGTATTTTTTCTTCAAATAATACATTATAACCACAGTCTATGATTATAATGTAGGACAATAGTATTTACTAGTGCATTGGATGTCATCACAGGTTTGAATAACATTATAAATTGATCCAGTGGGAAACGTAACACATTTATAGATATTTTCAAGCTATATTAGATATTGAAATATGTGTGGTTTTGGTAAGTTCTATGACCTTTATAACAGTTTTTAATACTTATAATGATATTTTGCCCATCTTATTATATATTTACATATAGTATGACAGACCAGTCTAATGTTACTCACTTATGTTTCTTATTATTTATATTTCAGTAGATCTGCACTTCACTGTTACTAACAAATAACTCAAACTGGGCTTGATATTGACTCAAAAATGTACTCTCAGTTCTTTGCAGCTATACGCGAATCTTTTACGGCAAGAGGGAGACAGTTGTGCCAGCCCACCCCAGCATCAGTGATGATGGGGGCTCTAAGGAGGAAGATGATGATGTGGCATGACCCTGACACCTTCCCACCCACCCAAAATATAGACACTCCAGGCCAGAGTGATATTGGCCTCTCTGTCAAGAGGTGTAATTTAATTTAAAATGTTCCTAATAATAATTTAAAATGTTCCTAAATAAATATTTTTATGTTTGTAACAAGTTTATGTGTTTTTATTATATTTTTACATATACACTTTTTAAGGGAAAAAAAATTACCCTAGACTGGCGAGGAACCATATATGGTCACTTCATTGCCCTTGATTTCCAACCTAAAAAAATAAATAATTTAAAAAACTCAAAAATGTTTAGTAGTCTTATAATATCCTCCAATAACACTCTAAGGTTGAAATTTAGAATTTCCAAGTATTTCAATGAGTGCCCTATAAAGGGTTAGAACAAAATATGTCGATATAAAAACATGTATATAGGCTAGGCTAAAGAACTAAATGAACGATCTCTATTTTCTAATTTCACTAAACATTTCATTAAGTTTCGTGGACATTTTATAAAACATGGATCTTAGGCTCATTTTGTAAACATAAATAACTGATTTAGATGCGCAAACTGGGTGCCGTTGCGGAGATGTAGGCTCCATGTTCGGTGCAGGTTCGGCTTCTTGTCGTTCATCCTCGGATGCGGCATCGCGTGCGGTGTTTGCCGCGCGCACCTTTCCGCTCGTTCGGACACGTCAAGTAAAAACAAGGCTCGAAAGTCTTGGAAAACGAAATGAACAGGATTGTTGCAGGGTTCATTGTAGAAGACATGCTTCCCCTGTCGACCATTAATTCCCCAGGTTTAGAAAAATACATTTTAAATTAGGATTAAGAATTTTATGGGATAAAGTGACCTTTATTTTATTATTTTTCATTGACATCTTTTATTTTTTTTTAAATTATTATTATTACCATGAGTCGACTAAAAAGCTGGTTTTGTTCTCAGGAGAAGAGTTTTATTCTCCCAGCCTGTTTTGAAACTTCTGTGTTAAACACCATTTTAAAATTTTGAATTTTGAACCCCATTTTGTTTGTGAATTTTACAGTGTGGCATATTTATTCGTGCAGACAGGGATATTGTTCTTTCATGTCATTTTGTTTACATTTTTACAATAAAGTGATGATAGGGCAAAAACTGATATGATGTTTGTCCATGTAGGCTACACGGTAAATTAAGAAACAGGAAATTAAGTAATAAGTAGTGAAGTTATTTTTCCAACGCAGTAACTAGTAAAGTAATCTCATTACAATTTACAGAAGTAACTAGTAACTAATTACTTTTTTGAATAACTACCCCAACACTGTATAAGACTATACCAATATTGGAACTATAGCCATTTTATTCCTTTTTTTTAATTTAAGAATTATGTTTAAGTTTAAAAACAGACAGAATGGTTTAGTCAAAAAAGAAAAAATCATTCATAGTGTTATACTGCCCTCTTGTGTTCAAAATTAGGTAGAACTATTGGATCAATATCCACACATTAATACAGTTGGTAATACAGTATAATAGGTAATACAGTAGGATTGGGGCCTTAAAAATCGCTAACTTAAAAAGTGAAAGTAACGGACGTCCACACAAGACCAGGCTTGGGAGGGTTACTTTAAAAATGTATTCCGATACAGTTACAAATTATTTCATAAAAAAAGGGTCCCACTTTATATTAAATGGCTTTAAGTACTATATACTTTTTCAAAAAGTAACTACAATCTGATTACTACTTTTTTGATGTAACTCACTAGATTTTTGTATCCTGATTACATAATGCCGTTGCATGTATTCTGTTGCTCCCACAAGACATTAGTCTGAATATTTTCCTGTATGAACAAAAAGGAGTTTCCATTGTTCGCACACAAACACACATTCGATGGCGCCTCTCTCGTGACTGTGTGTGCGTGTCATGTGTTCTAGGCTGTGTGCATGCACTTCTGAAGCTGCGCAGAAAATAATAAAATGCCATGCGGAGGACTAACGCAAAATGTGTGAGAAAATCCATTTGATTGTAGTGTAAGTGAGAAATAATTTCAGTGCTCTGGTCAATAGCTGTAGAGTGAAAACTGGTGAGTGCAGTATACAGCTTTCACAGAAAGAGAATGATGTGAGCACGTACGATTGGCAGTGAGTCCTGTGTGTGGACAAAATAGCTCAATAAGAGTAATAAAATACATGTGAAAAAAATCACATCATAATGTTTTAAAGAAGAGTGGTTGGATTAAAGTGGTGTAAATATACCCGATCCGGCAAAGATGGCAGTATCGGAGCTGATACCGATCCTGAGTATCGGATCGGCGCATTCCTAAATACTATAATGTAAACACAGTACAGATGTAGACCTGGATGTACACCTGACCTTTCAGAAGGTTGCTCACGCATACTTTGTGGTTAAAATGTGCCCTCAATGTGCACTTTTGCAGAGCCTTCACTGATGCAAGCTCTTCAGCACACTTCTTTTTGACAGTCAAAGCGGGGGTTATGTTTTTGCATGTCAAGTAGAATAACCCTAAAAGCACCAAGGTGGCGGTGCCACCGGCTTTATATATATATATATATAAATATAGCTGCGAGCAGCGATTGCGGGCCAAAGCCGGCGGTACCGCCATCCCGGTGCCTTTAGGTAACTAAAGGCACCGGGGTTGCGGTGCCACCGGCTTGGGCCCGCAATCGCTGCTCGCAGCTATATTTATTATTATTATTATTTTTTTTTTTTTCTAACGACTATCCGGGCACTTTTGGGGCCCTTAACATGCTCAAAAACTCTTGAAACTTTGCACACGGGTCAGAACCCGCGGCCATCAGAGCCGGGCTGAAGCTGGTACCCGGGCGTGGCAGGGCGGCTCGTCAGCGCCCCCTGGAACAGGGTCTGAACACTTTGTCCATAAATCAAACACGCTTGCATGTAATAATATGAAACTCGGTACACATGTCGATCTCATCGTTTCATATATTCATCGCACTTTTACTTTTTACCCCAGCCCAACAGGAAGTCAGATATTTACGTTTTTTTTTTAAATGCTTGCAATGGAATTTAATGTACTCCTCCTAGAGCATTCATCCGCATGGAACGAAACTCGGTCAGCCTGAAGTCAAGACATAGACGATCAAAAATTGCGAGGGGATTTTTGATATCTCGAACGGTTTGGCTGTGGTGAGGAAACAAAATTATGGTGAGAAACGTGAAACAGGAAGTGTGTCCTAACTTCAGCATACATTAACTGATCTTGATGAAACTTCAGGAGTGTGTTCGCCGTAAGAGGACGATCACATGGATGTGACTATTGTGTGTCAAAGTTATAGCGCCACCAACTGGCAGCAGGAAGTGTGTCACTTTCAAAATGCTTTGAAATCACCCTCTTATTTTAACCCGATTTGCTTCAAACTTCATCTGTATAATGTAAACATACGGCAGATGTAGACCTGTGAATGGATTCTTAATATCTTTGAAACTGTTGCCGTGGTGACGCATCAAACTTTACCATTCTTTTAGGATGCTTTTGAGACCCTTAGCATGCTTCAAATTGCATGAAACTCCTCAGACACGTCACATTTATTAGCCAGTAGACATGTGCAAAGTTTCAGAAACGGGCGTGGTGAGGGCTCAGTAGCGCCACCTTTTGACAAAAGTTGGGTTGTTAGTTTTATCTACAGTTACAAAAATCAGTATGTATATTGTACTCCTCGAGCCGGACAACTTTCTAATTGACACTCTTTAACTAGGACCCACAGAAAGTAAGATATGTTTGTTTGAATCTGGTCATGCTCCCTTTGAGCCTACATCTCTGTCTCTCTCTGTGTGTGTGTTAGTAGGGGGAGGGGCTTAACTTAACCATTTCAGTGCTGTGTGTTTTTTTCTGCTGTGTAATTTCTTAATACATTTCTTAAGCCTGGTATGTTTTAAATAAGTTTTTATTTTAATTTTTATAAGTGAATACATAATATAACCAGTTAAATTGTAGTGCATTGACAATAGTTTTATATAATTAGTTTATTAATTAAATTAACTTGGTCCATAAACTTGGTCCAGCTGCGAGACTGACAGGTCTGACTGTCTGACACTGGCCAATCGGAATCAAGAGCGGAGAAGCGGCCGCTCCCATAGGCAGTATAGTATCTCCCCGCCCTGTGGAGGCATTCCGCCGGTCTCGTGAAGTTTCTCGCCGGTCTCGTCTCTGAGACCCCTACACCTGGTATTAAAATGCGATCTGTATCCAGATAAGTTATCCGGATAATAAAAAAGAAATATCAATGCAAGGTATTACGTTATGATCGGATTGTGATCGATTTGCCTGACCATCTGGAGGTAGTCTGGCTCGCATTGTGTTCGGATCTTTACGTGTAAACGCAATCTGGTTGTTGATATCACACATGTATATTTTACTCCTCCCAAAAATGCTAAAAAATAAACGAGTGAGAGCGTTTACAGGCTGTTATAGTCAGACATGTCGGCGCTACTGCGACACGCATCACCACCGCAGATAAGCAGCAGCTGAGCGTCAAACCAACGTGGCCGTGCAAACATCGCAAATAAAAGTGAAAGTAAGTCAGAGACGCTTAATCATCTACACAATCATCTTCAAGTAAAGAAAGAAATGATCTCTTGACTCTTACAAGGGCTGTTGCCACTCTCTCTTATTGATGTCTATTGATGAAATTAGCTGATGATCAATAAAATGCATGCTAATATCTGTAATAAACAACCGACAAAATTACTGTATGATGGTGTAAATAAAGAATCAGTCCAGCATCGCCATGTCAGTGTGTATTGATTCATCATTGTCTCTTCATAGTTTGCAAGAGACATTTAATAAACTGAGCGTATTTGATAAACTGAGCGTAGCCTATTCATCTGTCAATATAACCTCATTCTTTTTAATGATCAGAAGAACGCGTATCGACTACCGTTACAGTACAATATGTCCTAACTATACACGACGCCGCGACACGCGATAAAAGGTATCTTTTCCATGTAAATCAGAGTTTTTGTCCTAACCAGACGCGACGGCGACATGCGAAGTTTTTTCTAATTTAGAAACGGTTCCTATTTCTGCGACGTCGCGGCTGACAGAATGAAGAAATTACACTGGTTATGAGTAGCCTACACATTATTTATTTTTAGTTAAAAATAGGTCACTGTGCCACAAGCCATAACGGATAATTTACCTCAGATTTTGAAAGCATGTAATATTATAGTGTTCAAAATGAATTCTATGCAAACATACGACTGTATTTCATAACAACGACAATAACTTGAGGCAGATGCCACCAAATGTGTTAAAATAAATGAATTATTTGCTGGACTTAAGTGAAAAGGATAGCCATTTAACACCAGAACTCCCAAGGCGGTCATTTTGACCGTTTTTAAAATTTACAGTGTAATAACTTTGTTAAAATAAAATCAATGTGGCTGTAGGACTCTGACTTTTCCTAAATATGTGTATATTTTATTCTGGCACTGTTATTTTATTACAATCACAAAACACAAAACAGTTGCGTCCTATTTCTACCTAGAATGGCCATGGCGGTCATTTTGACCGCACGCATTATAAATATCATAAGTCCGCTATATTTCCCGCGATCAACACGCACATATTGTAGAAGTGCACAAATGAGCAAGTTTCGCGTCTATCACGCAACTGGCAAGCGAATTTCGCTCCGACAACATGAAATCAAAAGCCACTCAACTGGTGCGAGAGTCGGGTAGGCGGTCCGGGACGAAGATGATGAAGGCAGTGCCAAGTAAGGAGAAACTGCAAAAATTAAATCAAGGAGTCATGTGCCAAATGTCACAAAGTAGTGTGAGGGACTGAAGCTGCACGCGAAGCGGTGTTTTCCTATGTGTGTGTGCGTAACGTCAGTGAATGAAGCGGGGGTTTCCACCGTTCAAATGAGCCCACATCTTTATTATCATCTATCTTAACATTGTATATCTATTTATTTTTAGATTTCACATTGATTGTATTTGTATAACAGGGCTGTAGGCTACTGTATGAAGCTTTGACGTTTCCTAGATTTTTTGCATGTCTATTCACGTGGAGAGTGCGGTGAAAAAATATTTTTGACGCAAAACTTTCCTCGGCAGCACCTGTCGGGAAATATTTTTGTATTGGCTTTATAATATGATATAATATTTTGCTTGTTTTAAGGGCGATGGCATTATAACATGACAACAGGAATTATAAGTGTCACTGGAAAACTTAAAGAGAAAGGTTCAAATGCAGATATGACATGACGAAAATGACGTTCAGTACAGCCAAATGAACGTTAAAGTTTGAACGGTCAGAATGACCGCTATGGTCGTTGTAGTAGTTATGGAATTCCGGTAGTTCTAGTGTTAATGACCATAGCACATAGTTGATGTGAAAAAAGGAGTATTTTGCATATAAATATGCACATAAATACATATTTTTAAAATTTGTCTCCCTGAAAGTGCCTGGCAGAAGCCTATACTGTCTGTGTCATAAATGTGAACATAATATTATCTACTGTCTGTGTCATAAATGTGAACATAATATTGTAACAGAATATTCTTATGCTATATTATATAAACTATATTTCATGAGGTGAAACATCACTGCCAGGAGCTACAGAATATATATTTCTGTAGGTCCTCACCGTGATGTTGCACTTCATGAAATATATGTAGCCTAAGAATATTCTATTAAAATATTAAGTGGCACATAAATTCAGACCAGTTATTTACAATAAAGCCTTATAAAATCATTTCCATTCCCTTTGTTTATTATTTTAATAGTTTTTTCTTGGTTTTGATAGTAAATAAAATCTAATCAGTAATTTTACATGCAGATTAATGCACGTATAGATTAATGCACGTGTGTGTGTGTTTGCATAGTGGGCCGGTCTGGATGAAGTGTCCAGGGCTGATTTTTTGTCCCAGTCCAGCCCTGAATGGCAATATTCACATTACTTTCAGTTTATTGCTCGAAAGTACAAAAATATTTGAGTGAAATGTAGGCTATAGTAAACCCTAAGATTATTATTTGTGACATTAGAACAAAATATGTGGATATAAAAACATGTATATAGGCTAAAGAACTAAATGAACGATCTCTATTTTCTAATTTCACGACGTCCACACAAGACCAGGCTTGGGAGGGTTACTTTAAAAAATGTATTCCGATACAGTTACAAATTATTTCATAAAAAAGGGTCCCACTTTATATTAATTGGCTTTAAGTACTTTATACTTTTTCAAAAAGTAACTACAATCTGATTACTTTTTTTGATGTAACTCACTGTAATAATATACAGTTACTGGATTTTTGTTTCCTGATTACATAATGCTGTGACATGTATTCTGTTGCTCCCACAAGACATTAGTCTGAATATTTTCCTGTATGAACAAAATGGAGTTTCCATTGTTCACACACAAACACACACAGAGTTCGATCGCGCCTCTCTCGTGACTGTGTGTGCGTGTCATGTGTTCTAGGCTGTGTGCATGCACTTCTGAAGCTGCTCAGAAAATAATAAAATTCCATGCAGAGGACTAATGCAAAATGTGTGGGAAAATCCATTTGATTGTAGTTTAAGTGAGAAATAATTTCAGTGCTCTGGTCAATAGCTGTAGAGTGAAAACTGGTGAATGCAGTATACAGCTTTCACAGAAAGAGAATGATGTGAGCACGTACGATTGGCAGTGAATCTTTTATGCGGACAAAATAGCTCAATAAGAGTAACAAAATACATGTGGAAAAAATCACATCGTAATGTTTTAAAGAAGAGTGGTTTAATTAAAGTGGTGTAAATATACCCGATCCGGCAAAGATGGCAGTATCGGAGCTGATAACGATCCTGAGTATCGGATCGGCGCATCCCTACATACTATAATGTAAACACAGTACAGATGTAGACCTTGATGTACACCTGACCTTTCAGAAGGTTGCTCATGCATACTTTGTGGTTAAAATGTGCCCTCGATCCGCACTTTTGCAGAGCCTTCACTGCTGCAAGCTCTTCAGCACACTTTTTTTTGACAGTCAAAGCGGGGGTTACGTTTTTGCACGTCATGTAGAATAACCCTAAAAGCACCAAGGGTGCGGTGCCACCGGCTTTATATATATATATATATATATATATATATATATATATATATATATATAGCTGCGAGCAGCGATTGCGGGCCAAAGCCGGCGGTACCGCCATCCCGGTGCCTTTAGGTAACTAAAGGCACCGGGGTGGCGGTGCCACCGGCTTGGGCCCGCAATCGCTGCTCGCAGCTATATTTTTATTTTATTTTTTTCTAACTACTATTCGGGCACTTTCGGGGCCCTTAACATGCTCAAAAACTCTTGAAACTTTGCACACGGGTCAGAACCCGCGGCCATCAGAGCCGGGCTGAAGCTGGTACACGGGCGTGGCAGGGCGGCTCGTCAGCGCCCCCTGGAACAGGGTCTGAACACTTTGTCCATAAATCAAACACGCTTGCATGTAATAATATGAAACTCGGTACACATGTCGATCTCATTGTTTCATATATACATCGCGCTTTTACTTTTTACCCCAGCCCAACAGGAAGTCAGATATTTACGATTGTTTTTAAAACGCATGCAATGCAATTTAATGTACTCCTCCTAGAGCATTCATCCGCATGGAACGAAACTCGGTCAGCCTGAAGTCAAGACATAGAGGATGAAAAATTGCGAGGGGATTTTTGATATCTCGAACGGTTTGGCTGTGGCGAGGAAACAAAATTATGGTGAGAAACGTGAAACAGGAAGTGTGTCATAACTTCAGCATACATCAACCGATCTTGATGAAACTTCAGGAGTGTGTTCGCTGTAAGAGGACAATCACATGGATGTGACTATTGTGTGTCAAAGTTATAGCGCCACCAACTGGCAGCAGGAAGTGTGTCACTTTCAAAATGCTTTGAAATCACCCTCTTATTTTAACCCGATTTGCTTCAATCTTCATCTGTATAATGTAAATACACGGCAGATGTAGACCTGTGAATGGATTCTTGATATCTTTGAAACTGTTTCCGTGGCGACGCATTAAACTTTACCATTCTTTTAGGATGCTTTTGAGACCCTTAGCATGCTTCAAATTGCATGAAACTCGACAGACACATCACATTTATTAGCCAGTAGACACATGCAAAGTTTCAGAAACGGGCGTGGTGAGGGCTCAGTAGCGCCACCTTTTGACAAAAGTGGGGTTGTTAGTTTTATCTACAGTTACAAAAATCGGTATGCATATTGTACTCTTCGAGCCGGACAACTTTCTAATTCACACTCAATAGCTAGGACCCACAGAAAGTCAGATATTTTAGTTTGATTGTAGTCATACTCCCTCTGAGCATATGTCTGAGCCTTTGCCTGTCTGTGTGTGTGTGTGTGTGTGTGTGTGTGTGTGTGTGTGTGTTAGCAGGGAGAGGGGGCTTAATTAACCATTTAACTGCTGTGTGTCTGGCCAGCATAAATAAAATACATTTCTTAAGCCTGGGATTTTTTAAAAATAAGTTTTTATTTTATTTTTTTATAAGTAATGGCACATAGCCAGTTTAATTGTAGTGCATTGACAATAGTTTTATATAATTAGTTCATTAATTAAATTAACTTGGTCCATTAACTTGGTCTGAAAATTGGGTCCATAAATCAAACACACTTGCATATAATAATATTAAACTCGGTAGCCTACACTTATAGATCTCATTAGCCCAAGCAACTTTAAGCCAGCAAAACAGGAAGTCGGTTGTTTCAGTCTGTATGTGAATGTTTTGCAAAACCAGCCTTTACATTTTTATTTCCCCCCTCTTAAGTAATTTTTAATTATTCCCACACCAAACTTCTTCAAAATTATGAAAATATATTAAAGATACTAAGGCATGTACTGGCCATCGGGACTACCGGGAGATTCCTGGTGGGCCGCGGTCTGGTTGGGCCGGCGGCCCGGCGCGTTATGTATTTTGTTTTTAAATCATTATTAATTGTAAATATATTCTATCGTAAGTATATTGTTAAATTGTCCAATTCCGGACTTATGCGTCTCTCTCATGAAGCCGCATGAAGCTGACGCGAGCTGCGAGACTGACAGGTCTGACTGTCTGACACTGGCCAATCGGAATCAAGTTCAGATTCTAGACTTGAGAAGCGGCCGCTTACACCGTGTCCTAACTACACACGACGCCGCGACACGCGATAAAAGGTATCTTTTCCATGTTAATAAATCAGAGTTTTTGTCCTAACCATACGCGACGGCGACATGCGAAGTTTCTAATTTAGAAACGGTTCCTATTTCTGCGACGTCGCGGCTGACAGAATGAAGAAATTACACTGGTTATGAGTACACATTATTTATTTTTAGTTAAAAATAGGTCACTGTGCCACAAGCCATAACGGATAATTTACCTCAGATTTTGAAAGCATTATAGTGTTCAAAATGAATTATGCAAACATACGACTGTACTTCATAACAACGACAATAACTGGCAGATGCCACCAAATGTGTTAAAATAAATGAATTATTTGCTGGACTTAAGTGAAAAGGAAAGCCATTTAATGACCATAGCACATAGTTGACGTGAAAAAAGGAGTATTTTGCATATAAATATGCACATATAGCCTATACATATTTTTTCGATTTGTATCCCTGAAAGTGCCTGGCAGAAGCCTATATCTACTGTCTGTGTCATAAATGTGAACATAATATTATCTACTGTCTGTGTCATAAATGTGAACATAAAGTATATTTCATGAGGTGAAACATCACTGCCAGGAGCTACAGAATAGGGGAGCGCAGGGATAAATGTAGGCCTAACGCGGGGTTAAATGTAACACGGACATTTTACATAGTTTGTCAGTATCTAGCCGGCTGTCTTTCCGCTCTTTTTCTCTTGCTGCCAGAAGACGGTCTCCCGCGAATTTGCGGAACGTTTTGATTATATTTCGTGAAGATAATGGACAAAGAGTGTTTTGACATCATGAAAGTAAATTTTTTCATCGTAGATTTTTTTCTGTTTCCGGGTTGGATGTATACGCGTCCAAATCTAACTTTATATTGCCTTAATCACTGTCTTGTTGGCTCAAACACAGCACCGTTTTGAAACATGTCAGTAATTCCTAGCGACTGTTAGCTAGGTTTAAAATATGTAATACACAGCGGGGTTAGTTGTAACACAGTGTTCCAACTGCTGCCACAATGATAATCAAATGAAAACGGAGCCACACAACTTTTCAGGTTTGAGTATACATTTAACTTTGTTGGACTTTCACAAACAATGTTGTAATTTAAAATGTTTAAAATTTAGTGCACTATGAATGATAGCTTATTTATTTATTAAAAATATGGCCTGTTTTTAATGTAATAAACCATTTAAATTTTTATTCTAAGCTCATTTGTATTATTATTAATGTTATTATTATTATTAATAATAATTGTACATGCAGCTGCCACACAAATCTAATTTAATTGCAATTACAATATTTATATGTTTATTTTATTTTATTTATTATTATTTATTGCAAAACCGTGCAGCCCTTTTCTACGTCTCTAGCTATGATATTGATCCATAACAAAAGGATGATTGGATGAGAAATTAAAAATTTTATTATTCACCATTTATTTTCTATAAGACCAGTGTTGGGGGTAACGAGTTACAAACGAGTTTGGGTAAGTAAAGTAACGCATTACACTGAAAATATTGGTAACTACACTACTTTACTATACTAAAGGAACGCGCTTTCCTGCGTTACCCAAGCCGTGTTTGCCTGTGTGGAGAGTTCCGTCTAGTGGTGCGTGCGCGCCGTTGCCATAGAGACCGATTTGAGTGAGAGAGAGAGGGAAGTGGAGAGAGAGAGACGGGTTTCAACAAATGGCAATATTCACATTACTTTCAGTTTATTGCTCGAAAGCACAAAAATATTTGAGTGAAATGTAGGCTATAGTAAATCCTAAGATTATTATTTGTGACATTAGAACAAAATATGTGGATATAAAAACATGTATATAGGCTAGGCTAAAGAACTAAATGAACGATCTCTATTTTCTAATTTCACTAAACATTTCATTAAGTTTCGTGGACATTTTATAAAACATGGATCTTAGGCTCATTTTGTAAACATAAATAACTGATTTAGATGCGCAAACTGGGTGCCGTTGCGGAGATGTAGGCTCCATGTTCGGTGCAGGTTCGGCTTCTTGTCGTTCATCCTCGGATGCGGCATCGCGTGCGCTGTTTGCCGCGCGCACCTTTCCGCTTTTTCGGACGCGTCAAGTAAAAACAAGGCTCGAAAGTCTTGGAAAACGAAATGAACAGGATTGTTGCAGGGTTCATTGTAGAAGACATGCTTACCCTGTCGACCATTAATTACCCAGGTTTAGAAAAATACATTTTAAATTAGGATTAAGAATTTTATGGGATAAAGTGACCTTTATTTTATTATTTTTCATTGACATCTTTTATTTTTTTTTTAATTATTATTATTACCATGAGTCGAATAAAAAGCTGGTTTTGTTCTCAGGAGAAGAGTTTTATTCTCCCAGCCTGTTTTGAAACTTCTGTGATAAACACCATTTTAAAATTTTGAATTTTGAACCCCATTTTGTTTGTGAATTTTACAGTGCGGCATATTTATTTGTGCAGACAGGGATATTGTTTTTTCATGTCATTTTGTATACATTTTTACAATAAAGTGATGATAGGGCAAAAACTGATATGATGTTTGTCCATGTAGGCTACACGGTAAATTAAGAAACAGGAAAGTAAAGTAATAAGTAGTGAAGTTATTTTTCCAACGCAGTAACTAGTAAAGTAATCTCATTACAATTTACAGAAGTAACTAGTAACTAATTACTTTTTTGAGTAACTACCCCAACACTGTATAAGACTATACCAATATTGGAACTATAGCCATTTTATTCCTTTTTTAAATTTAAGAATTATGTTTAAAAAGTTTAAAAACAGACAGAATGGTTTAGTCAAAAAAGAAAAAAATCATTCATAGTGCTATACTGCCCTCTTGTGTTCAAATTTAGGTAGAACTATTGGATCAATATCCACACATTAATACAGTTGGCAATACAGTATAATAGGTAATACAGTAGGATTGGGGCCTTAAAAATCGCTAACTTAAAAAGTGAAATTAACGGACGTGCACACAAGACCAGGCTTGGGAGGGTTACTTTAAAAATGTATTCCGATACAGTTACAAATTATTTCATAAAAAAAGGGTCCCACTTTATATTAAATGGCTTTAAGTACTATATACTTTTTCAAAAAAGTAACTACAATCTGATTACTACTTTTTTTGATGTAACTCACTAGATTTTTGTATCCTGATTACATAATGCCGTTGCATGTATTCTGTTGCTCCCACAAGACATTAGTCTGAATATTTTCCTGTATGAACAAAAAGGAGTTTCCATTGTTCGCACACAAACACACATTCGATCGCGCCTCTCTCGTGACTGTGTGTGCGTGTCATGTGTTCTAGGCTGTGTGCATGCACTTCTGAAGCTGCGCAGAAAATAATAAAATACCATGCGGAGGACTAACGCAAAATGTGTGAGAAAATCCATTTGATTGTAGTTTAAGTGAGAAATAATTTCAGTGCTCTGGTCAATAGCTGTAGAGTGAAAACTGGTGAGTGCAGTATACAGCTTTCACAGAAAGAGAATGATGTGAGCACGTACGATTGGCAGTGAGTCCTGTGTGTGGACAAAATAGCTCAATAAGAGTAATAAAATACATGTGAAAAAAATCACATCATAATGTTTTAAAGAAGAGTGGTTTGATTAAAGTGGTGTAAATATACCCGATCCGGCAAAGATGGCAGTATCGGAGCTGATACCGATCCTGAGTATCGGATCGGCGCATTCCTAAATACTATAATGTAAACACAGTACAGATGTAGACCTGGATGTACACCTGACCTTTCAGAAGGTTGCTCACGCATACTTTGTGGTTAAAATGTGCCCTCAATGTGCACTTTTGCAGAGCCTTCACTGATGCAAGCTCTTCAGCACACTTCTTTTTGACAGTCAAAGCGGGGGTTATGTTTTTGCATGTCAAGTAGAATAACCCTAAAAGCACCAAGGTGGCGGTGCCACCGGCTTATATATATATATATATATATATATATATATATATATATATATATATATATATATATATATATAAATATAGCTGCGAGTAGCGATTGCGGGCCAAAGCCGGCGGTACCGCCATCCCTTTAGGTAACTAAAGGCACCGGGGTTGCGGTGCCACCGGCTTGGGCCCGCAATCGCTGCTCGCAGCTATATTTATTATTATTATTATTATTTATACGACTATTTGGTCCATAAATCAAACACGCTTGTATGTACTAATATGAAACTCGGTACACATGTTGATCTCATCATTTCATATATACGTCGCACTTTTACTTTTTACCCCAGCCCAACAGGAAGTCGGTTATTTAAGGTTCTTTGTAAAACACTTGCAATGGAATTTTTAATACTCCTCCTAGAGCTCTTATCCAAATTCTACGAAACTCAGTCAGCGTGAAGTCAAGACATTGAGGATGAAAGTTTGCGAGGGGATTTTTGATATCTCGAACGGTTTGGCCGTGGCGAGGAAATGAAATCATGGCGAGAAACGTGAAACAGGAAGTGTGTCATAACTTCAGCATACATCGACCGATCTTGACGAAACGTCAGGAGTGTGTTCGCTGTATGAGGACGATCACATGGATGTGACTATTGTGTGTCAAAGTTATAGCGCCACCAACTGGCAGCAGGAAGTGTGTCATTTTCAAAATGCTTTAAAATCACCCTCTTATTTTAACCCGATTTGCTTCAAACTTCATCTGTATAATGTAAACATACGGCAGATGAAGACCTGTGAGTGGATTCTTGATATCTTTGAAACTGTTGCCGTGGCGATGCATCAAACTTTACCATTCTTTTAGGATGCTTTTGAGACCCTTAGCATGCTTCAAATTGCATGAAACTCATCAGACACATCACATTTATTAGCCAGTAGACATGTGCAAAGTTTCAGAAACGGGCGTGTTGAGGGCTCAGTAGCGCCACCTTTTGACAAAAGTGGGGTTGTTAGTTTTATCTACAGTTACAAAAATCAGTATTTATATTGTACTCCTCGAGCCGGACAACTTTCTAATTGAAACTCATTAGCTAGGACCCACAGAAAGTAAGATATGTTTGTTTGAATCTGGTCATGCTCTGTTTGAGCCTACATCTCTGTCTCTGTCTGTGTGTTTGCCTGTCTGTGAGTGTGCATGTCTGTGTGTGTGTGCAGGGGGAGGGGGATTAACTATTTCACTGCTGTGTGTGTAGCCTGCATAAAAGAAAATAAATGCCTTAAGCCTGGTATTTTTTAAATAAGTTATTTATTTTTTATAAGTAATGGCATATAACCAGTTTAATTGTACTGCATTGACAATAGTTTTATATAATTAGTTTATTAATTAAATTAACTTGGTCCATAAACGTGGTCTGAAAATTTGGTCCATAAATCAAACACACTTGCATGTAATAATATTAAACTCGGTACACATATAGATCTCATTAGCCCAAACAACTTTAAGCCAGCCCAACAGGAAGTCGGTTATTTTGGTCTGTATGTGAATGTTTTGCAAAACCAGCCTTTACATTTTTATTCCCCGTTAAAGTGTTTTTTAATTATTCCCACCAAACTTCTTCAAAATTATGAAAATAAATTAAAGATACTAAATTGTGAACGGATATTTATTATGTCAAACAGTTTTGCTATGGCGAGGGATTATGTCAAAAAGAGAATCAGGAAACATCTCATATTTTCTAAAAATTTTATTATTCACCATTTATTTTTCTATAAGACTATACCAATATTGGAACTACAGCCATTTTATTCCTTTTTTAAATTTAAGAATTATGTCTAATTTTAAAAACAGCCAGAATGTTTTAGTCAAAAGAGTAAAAAATCATTCATAATGCTATACTGCCCTCTTGTGTTCAAAATTAGGTAGAACTATTGGATCAATATCCACACGGTAATACAGTAGGATTGGGGCCTTAAAAAGCGCTAACTTAAAAAGTGAAAGTAACGGACGTCCACACAAGACCAGGCTTGGGAGGGTTACTTTAAAAATGTATTCTGATACAGTTACAAATTATTTCATAAAAAAGGGTCCCACTTTATATTAAGTGGCTTTAAGTACTGTATACTTTTTCAAAAAGTAAGTACAATCTGATTACTACTTTTTTGATGTAACTCACTGTAACAAATTACAGTTAATGGATTTTTGTATCCTGATTACATAATGCCGTTACATGTATTCTGTTGCTCCCACAAGACATTAGTCTGAATATTTTCCTGTATGAACAAAATGGAGTTTCCATTGTTCACACACAAACACACAGAGTTCGATCACGCCTCTCTCGTGACTGAGTGTGTGTGCGTGTCGTGTTCTAAGCTGTGTGCGTGCACTTCTGAAGCTGCGCAGAAAATAATAAAATGCCATGCAGAGGACTAATGCAAAATGTGTGGGAAAATCCATTTCATTGTAGTTTAAGTGAGAAATTATTTCAGTGCTCTGGTCAACAGCTGTAGAGTGAAAACTGGTGAATGCAGTATACAGCTTTCACAGAAAGAGAATGATGTGAGCATGTACGATTGGCAGTGAGTCCTGTATGCGGACAAAATAGCTCAATAAGAGTAACAAAATACTTGTGAAAAAAATCACATTGTAATGTTTTAAAGAAGAGTGGTTTGATTAAAGTGGTGTAAATATACCCGATCCGGCAAAGATGGCAGTATCGGAGCTGATAACGATCCTGAGTATCGGATCGGCGCATCCCTAAATACTATAATGTAAACACAGTACAGATGTAGACCTTGATGTACACCTGACCTTTCAGAAGGTTGCTCATGCATTTTTTGTGGTTAAAATGTGCCCTCGATCCGCACTTTTGCAGAGCCTTCACTGCTGCAAGCTCTTCAGCACACTTCTTTTTGACAGTCAAAGCGGGGGTTACGTTTTTGCACGTCATGTAGAATAACCCTAAAAGCACCAAGGTGGCAGTGCCACCGGCTAAATATATATATATATATATATATATATATATATATATATATATATAAATATAGCTGCGAGCAGCGATTGCGGGCCAAAGCCGGCGGTACCGCCATCCCGGTGCCTTTAGGTAACTAAAGGCACCGGGGTTGCGGTGCCACCGGCTTGGGCCCGCAATCGCTGCTCGCAGCTATATTTAGGGCCCAAGCCCTGAAAGGGCGAAGGCCCTATTGTTTTCCTTAGGATTATTATTATTATTAGGGCCCAAGCCCTGAAAGGGCGAAGGCCCTATTGTTTTCCTTAGGATTATTAGGGCCCAAGCCCTGAAAGGGCGAAGGCCCTATTGTTTTCCTTAGGATTATTATTTTTTTTTTCTAACGACTATTCGGGCACTTTCGGGGCCCTTAACATGCTCAAAAACTCTTGAAACTTTGCACACTGGTCAGAACCCGCGGCCATTAGAGCCGGGCTCAAGCTGGTACCCGGGCGTGGCAGGGCGGCTCGTCAGCGCCCCCTGGAACAGGGTCTGAACACTTTGTCCATAAATCAAACACGCTTGCATGTAATAATATGAAACTCGGTACACATGTCGATCTCATCGTTTCATATATACATCGCGCTTTTACTTTTTACCCCAGCCCAACAGGAAGTCAGATATTTACGGTTGTTTTTAAAACGCATGCAATGGAAATTAATGTACTCCTCCTAGAGCATTCATCCGCATGGAACGAAACTCGGTCAGCCTGAAGTTAAGACATAGAGGATCAAAAATTGCGAGGGGATTTTTGATATCTCGAACGGTTTGGCTGTGGCGAGGAAACAAAATTATGGCGAGAAACGTGAAACAGGAAGTGTGTCATAACTTCAGCATACATCAACCGATCTTGATGAAACTTCAGGAGTGTGTTCGCTGTAAGAGGACGATCACATGGATGTGACTATTGTGTGTCAAAGTTATAGCGCCACCAACTGGCAGCAGGAAGTGTGTCACTTTCAAAATGCTTTGAAATCACCCTCTTATTTTAACCCGATTTGCTTCAATCTTCATCTGTATAATGTAAATACACGGCAGATGTAGACCTGTGAATGGATTCTTGACATCTTTGAAACTGTTTCCGTGGCGACGCATCAAACTTTACCATTCTTTTAGGATGCCTTTGAAACTCTTAGCATGCTTGAAATTGCATGAAACTCGACAGACACATCACATTTATTAGCCAGTAGACACATGCAAAGTTTCAGAAACGGGCGTGGTGAGGGCTCAGTAGCGCCACCTTTTGACAAAAGTGGGGTTGTTAGTTTTATCTACAGTTACAAAAATTGGTATGTATATTGTACTCTTCGAGCCGGACAACTTTCTAATTCACACTCAATAGCTAGGACCCACAGAAAGTCAGATATTTTAGTTTGAATGTAGTCATACTCCCTCTGAGCATATGTCTGAGCCTTTGCCTGTGTGTGTGTGTGTGTGTGTGTGTGTGTAGAGCAGGGGGAGGGGGCTTAATTAACCATTTAACTGCTGTGTGTCTGGCCAGCATAAAGAAAATACATTTCTTAAGCCTGGGATTTTTTAAATAAGTTTTTATTTTATTTTTTTATAAGTAAAGGCACATAGCCAGTTTAATTGTAGTGCATTGACAATAGTTTTATATAATTAGTTCATTAATTAAATTAACTTGGTCCATTAACTTGGTCTGAAAATTGGCTCCATAAATCAAACACACTTGCATATAATAATATTAAACTCGGTACACTTATAGATCTCATTAGCCCAAACAACTTTAAGCCAGCAAAACAGGAAGTCGGTTGTTTCAGTCTGTATGTTACTTATGCGTCTCTCTCATGAAACCGCATGAAGCTGACGCGAGCTGCGAGACTGACAGGTCTGACAGTCTGACACTGGCCAATCGGAATCAAGTTCAGATTCTAGACTTGAGAAGCGGCCGCTTACACCGTGTCCTAACTACACACGACGCCGCGACACGCGATAAAAGGTATCTTTTCCATGTTAATAAATCAGAGTTTTTGTCCTAACCATACGCGACGGCGACATGCGAAGTTTCTAATTTAGAAACGGTTCCTATTTCTGCGACGTCGCGGCTGACAGAATGAAGAAATTACACTGGTTATGAGTACACATTATTTATTTTTAGTTAAAAATAGGTCACTGTGCCACAACCCATAACGGATAATTTACCTCAGATTTTGAAAGCATTATAGTGTTCAAAATGAATTATGCAAACATACGACTGTACTTCATAACAACGACAATAACTTGAGGCAGATGCCACCAAATATGTTAAAATAAATGAATTATTTGCTGGACTTAAGTGAAAAGGAAAGCCATTTAATGACCATAGCACATAGTTGACGTGAAAAAAGGAGTATTTTGCATATAAATATGCACATATATATTTTTTCGATTTGTATCCCTGAAAGTGCCTGGCAGAAGCCTATATCTGCTGTCTGTGTCATAAATGTGAACATAATATCATCTACTGTCTGTGTCATAAATGTGAACATAAACTATATTTCATGAGGTGAAACATCACTGCCAGAAGCTACAGAATAGGGGAGCGCGGGGATAAATGTAGACCTAACGCGGGGTTAAATGTAACACAGACATTTTACATAGTTTGTCAGTATCTAGCCGGCTGTCTTTCCGCTCTTTTTCTCTTGCTGCCAGAAGACGGTCTCCCGCGAATTTGCGGAACGTTTTGATTATATTTCGTGAAGATAATGGACAAAGAGTGTTTTGACATCATGAAAGTAAATTTTTTCATCGTAGATTTTTTTCTGTTTCCGGGTTGGATGTATACGCGTCCAAATCTAACTTTATATTGCCTTAATCACTGTCTTGTTGGCTTAAACACAGCACCGTTTTGAAACATGTCAGTAATTCCTAGCGACTGTTAGCTAGGTTTAAAATATGTAATACACAGCAGGGTTAGTTGTAACACAGTGTTCCAACTGCTGCCACAATGATAATCAAATGAAAACGGAGCCACACAACTTTTCAGGTTTGAGTATACATTTAACTTTGTTGGACTTTCACAAACAATGTTGTAATTTAAAATGTTTAAAATTTAGTGCACTATGAATGATAACTTATTTATTTATTAAAATATGGCCTGTTTTTAATGTAATAAACCATTTAAATTTTTATTCTAAGCTCATTTGTATTATTATTAATGTTATTATTATTAATAATAATAATTGTACATGCAGCTGCCACACACAAATCTAATTTAATTGCAATTACAATATTTATATATGTTTATTTTATTTATTATTATTTATTGCAAAACCGTGCAGCCCTTTTCTACGTCTCTAGCTATGATATTGATCCATAACAAAAGGATGATTGGATGAGGGATGGATGTATGGATATCTATCCATACAGATGCACAAACAATATCAAACTATAAAAATAAAATAGTACTGAATTATATCTGTTACACACAAGTGTTACCACTAACCCCTCTGTCTGTTACAATTAACCCCGCATATGGGGTAAGTTGTAACATTTGCACTTCTGTCACTTTCAGTGCAACTGTACAAAAATGGTAGGTCCTAGAAAAAAACTTTAAGTGTTCATTTGTAGCAGAGATGTGTATGTTGCTTGTGTAAAAAAAGTATTAATCTAACCTAATTATTTTTTAATTAATTGAGCCAAAACCAAAATTAGGGATGTCCCGATCAGGTTTTTTTGCCCTCGAGTCCGAGTCCGAGTCATTTGATTTTGAGTATCTGCCGATACCGAGTCCCGATCCGATACTTCTAAAATATATACCAACTAGAATAAAGAAGAGCGAAAAAACAGATCCAGATTCCAGGATTTCCTTAATTTTAATTTAATTCACCTTATTTTAACATCTGACATCTCTGTCAAGAAACAGATCACTTCTGTGAGGTAGCTTGAACAATCAGGTAATAAATATAAATTCTTCACTTTTGGACTTAGTGCAACAGTAAATATAAAAAAAAGTCTAATATAAAAACAAATAGGCCTAGCACTCATTGCGATCATTTGTGCTATCTTGGCTGTGATGTCCTGCGGCTAGTTTGCTATGGCAATGTTGTTGTCATTAACTTTATAATGTTAAGCATAAATATACTGATAAAGACACTGTCAGCAGTTTTGACAGCAAAATAGACCACAGAATATTTTGTTCTGTATGACAGGTGCAATATTTGAAAATTGATAATTATTTATTTATTTATTTTCAAATTATATTTCTATCTGAAACTATGTCAAAACCTAGACATTCAACCGTCAAAACTGAATTTATTAATATCATGTATTCGTGTACAAAATAACATACTGTAGCGACTGTCAGTGGCTGTCAATCAGCGATGTGGAACCCCGGGCACGCTGCTGGTTGGCCTGGGGAGAGGGGGGCGGGTTGAGGAAGTTCGTCTGTTATTTTGGTTGCGCTGTTCTGATGTTTCTGAATGCTTGCACGTTGTGCCTGGCTAACAAGTTAACTGAACTTGCGTGTCGCGTGAAAAATAGGCGTCGGTTCTATTTATAGCATGCGCGCGTTTTCCTCACTGCTCGTGCGCGCCTGAGACGCGCGTCATTCAGGCAGCCTGCAAGCTCTTACCTGTTTACATGGGAGCCGAAATAAAAACGGACACGCCACGCAGTCAGTGTGTACCCGGGGAACTCTGTGCCACCGCATAAATAGATGTGTTAAAAATACTGAGAATAATTTATACATGTATCCGAGTCCTGATCGGGAGGTAACATCCGATTCCGATCGAGTCTGAAACCACGTGATCGGGCCCGATTTCCGATCACTTGATCGGATCGGGACATCCCTAACCAAAATGCGTTACTTTGTGCCCCGCTCTCCCCTATATATATTCTTAGGTCCTCACCGTGATGTTGCACTTCATGAAATATAGTTTATGTAGTATAGCCTAAGAATATTCTATAAGAATATTAAGTGGCACATAAATTAAGACCAGTTATTTACAATAAAGCCTTATAAAATCATTTCCATTTCCTTTGTTTATTATTTTAATAGTTTTTTCTTGGTTTTGATAGTAAATAAAATCTAATCAGTAATTTTACATGCAGATTAATGCACGTATAGATTAATGCACGTGTGTGTGTGTGTGTGTGTGTGTGTGTGTGTGTGTGTGTTTACATGCATAGTGGGCGGCCCATGTGGGCCGGTCTGGATGAAGTGTCCAGGGCTGATTTTTTGTCCCAGTCCAGCCCTGAATGGCAATATTCACATTACTTTCAGTTTATTGCTCGAAAGCACAAAAATATTTGAGTGAAATGTAGGCTATAGTAAACCCTAAGATTATTATTTGTGACATTAGAACAAAATATGTGGATATAAAAACATGTATAGGCTAAAGAACTAAATGAACAATCTCTATTTTCTAATTTCACTAAACATTTCATTAAGTTTCGTGGACATTTTATAAAACATGGATCTTAGGCTCATTTTGTAAACATAAATAACTGATTTAGATGCGCAAACTGGGTGCCGTTGCGGAGATGTAGGCTCCATGTTCGGTGCAGGTTCGGCTTCTTGTCGTTCATCCTCGGATGCGGCATCGCGTGCGCTGTTTGCCGCGCGCACCTTTCCGCTCGTTCGGACCAGTCAAGTAAAAACAAGGCTCGAAAGTCTTGGATAACACAAAACGAAATGAACAGGATTGTTGCAGGGTTCATTGTAGAAGACATGCTTCCCCTGTCGACCATTAATCCCCCAGGTTTAGAAAAATACATTTTAAATTAGGATTAAGAATTTTATGGGATAAAGTGACCTTTATTTTATTATTTTTCATTGACATCTTTTATTTTTTTTTAATTATTATTATTACCATGAGTCGAATAAAAAGCTGGTTTTGTTCTCAGGAGAAGAGTTTTATTCTCCCAGCCTGTTTTGAAACTTCTGTGTTAAACACCATTTTAAAATTTTGAATTTTGAACCCCATTTTGTTTGTGAATTTTACAGTGCGGCATATTTATTTGTGCAGACAGGGATATTGTTCTTTCATGTCATTTTGTATACATTTTTACAATAAAGTGATGATAGGGCAAAAACTGATATGATGTTTGTCCATGTAGGCTACACGGTAAATTAAGAAACAGGAAATTAAAGTAATAAGTAGTGAAGTTATTTTTCCAACGCAGTAACTAGTAAAGTAATCTCATTACAATTTACAGAAGTAACTAGTAACTAATTACTTTTTTGAGTAACTACCCCAACACTGTATAAGACTATAGCAATATTGGAACTATAGCCATTTTATTCCTTTTTTTTAATTTAAGAATTATGTTTAAGTTTAAAAACAGACAGAATGGTTTAGTCAAAAAAGAAAAAAATCATTCATAGTGCTATACTGCCCTCTTGTGTTCAAAATTAAGTAGAACTATTGGATCAATATCCACACATTAATACAGTTGGCAATACAGTATAATAGGTAATACAGTAGGATTGGGGCCTTAAAAATCGCTAACTTAAAAAGTGAAAGTAACGGACGTCCACACAAGACCAGGCTTGGGAGGGTTACTTTAAAAATGTATTCCGATACAGTTACAAATTATTTCATAAAAAAAGGGTCCCACTTTATATTAAATGGCTTTAAGTACTATATACTTTTTCAAAAAGTAACTACAATCTGATTACTACTTTTTTTGATGTAACTCACTAGATTTTTGTATCCTGATTACATAATGCCGTTGCATGTATTCTGTTGCTCCCACAAGACATTAGTCTGAATATTTTCCTGTATGAACAAAAAGGAGTTTCCATTGTTCGCACACAAACACACATTCGATGGCGCCTCTCTCGTGACTGTGTGTGCGTGTCATGTGTTCTAGGCTGTGTGCATGCACTTCTGAAGCTGCGCAGAAAATAATAAAATGCCATGCAGAGGACTAACGCAAAATGTGTGAGAAAATCCATTTGATTGTAGTGTAAGTGAGAAATAATTTCAGTGCTCTGGTCAATAGCTGTAGAGTGAAAACTGGTGAGTGCAGTATACAGCTTTCACAGAAAGAGAATGATGTGAGCACGTACGATTGGCAGTGAGTCCTGTGTGTGGACAAAATAGCTCAATAAGAGTAATAAAATACATGTGAAAAAAATCACATCATAATGTTTTAAAGAAGAGTGGTTGGATTAAAGTGGTGTTAATATACCCGATCCGGCAAAGATGGCAGTATCGGAGCTGATACCGATCCTGAGTATCGGATCGGCGCATTCCTAAATACTATAATGTAAACACAGTACAGATGTAGACCTGGATGTACACCTGACCTTTCAGAAGGTTGCTCACGCATACTTTGTGGTTAAAATGTGCCCTCAATGTGCACTTTTGCAGAGCCTTCACTGATGCAAGCTCTTCAGCACACTTCTTTTTGACAGTCAAAGCGGGGGTTATGTTTTTGCATGTCAAGTAGAATAACCCTAAAAGCACCAAGGTGGCGGTGCCACCGGCTTTATATATATATATATATATAAATATAGCTGCGAGCAGCGATTGCGGGCCAAAGCCGGCGGTACCGCCATCCCGGTGCCTTTAGGTAACTAAAGGCACCGGGGTTGCGGTGCCACCGGCTTGGGCCCGCAATCGCTGCTCGCAGCTATATTTATTATTATTATTTATACGACTATTTGGGCACTTTTGGGGCCCTTAACATGCTCGAAAACTCTTGAAACTTTGCACACGGGTCAGAACCCGCTGCCATTAGAGCCGGGCTGAAGATGGTACCCGGGCGTGGCAAGGGGGCTCGACAGCGCCACCTGGAAAGGGGTCCGAACACTTGGTCCATAAATCAAACACGCTTGTATGTACTAATATGAAACTCGGTACACATGTTGATCTCATCATTTCATATATACGTCGCACTTTTACTTTTTACCCCAGCCCAACAGGAAGTCGGTTATTTAAGGTTCTTTGTAAAACACTTGCAATGGAATTTTTAATACTCCTCCTAGAGCTCTTATCCAAATTCTACGAAACTCAGTCAGCGTGAAGTCAAGACATAGACGATCAAAAATTGCGAGGGGATTTTTGATATCTCGAACGGTTTGGCTGTGGCGAGGAAACAAAATTATGGTGAGAAACGTGAAACAGGAAGTGTGTCCTAACTTCAGCATACATTAACTGATCTTGATGAAACTTCAGGAGTGTGTTCGCCGTAAAAGGACGATCACATGGATGTGACTATTGTGTGTCAAAGTTATAGCGCCACCAACTGGCAGCAGGAAGTGTGTCACTTTCAAAATGCTTTGAAATCACCCTCTTATTTTAACCCGATTTGCTTCAAACTTCATCTGTATAATGTAAACATACGGCAGATGTAGACCTGTGAATGGATTCTTAATATCTTTGAAACTGTTGCCGTGGTGACGCATCAAACTTTACCATTCTTTTAGGATGCTTTTGAGACCCTTAGCATGCCTCAAATTGCATGAAACTCCTCAGACACGTCACATTTATTAGCCAGTAGACATGTGCAAAGTTTCAGAAACGGGCGTGGTGAGGGCTCAGTAGCGCCACCTTTTGACAAAAGTTGGGTTGTTAGTTTTATCTACAGTTACAAAAATCAGTATGTATATTGTACTCCTCGAGCCGGACAACTTTCTAATTGACACTCTTTAACTAGGACCCACAGAAAGTAAGATATGTTTGTTTGAATCTGGTCATGCTCCCTTTGAGCCTACATCTCTGTCTCTCTCTGTGTGTGTGTTAGTAGGGGGAGGGGCTTAACTTAACCATTTCAGTGCTGTGTGTTTTTTTCTGCTGTGTAATTTCTTAATACATTTCTTAAGCCTGGTATGTTTTAAATAAGTTTTTATTTTAATTTTTATAAGTGAAGGCATAATATAACCAGTTAAATTGTAGTGCATTGACAATAGTTTTATATAATTAGTTTATTAATTAAATTAACTTGGTCCATAAACTTGGTCCAGCTGCGAGACTGACAGGTCTGACTGTCTGACACTGGCCAATCGGAATCAAGAGCGGAGAAGTGGCCGCTCCCATAGGCAGTATAGTATCTCCCCGCCCTGTGGAGGCATTCCGCCGGTCTCGTGAAGTTTCTCGCCGGTCTCGTCTCTGAGACCCCTACACCTGGTATTAAAATGCGATCTGTATCCAGATAAGTTATCCGGATAATAAAAAAGAAATATCAATGCAAGGTATTACGTTGTGATCGGATTGTGATCGATTTGCCTGACCATCTGGAGGTAGTCTGGCTCGCATTGTGTTCGGATCTTTACGTGTAAACGCAATCTGGTTGTTGATATCACACATGTATATTTTACTCCTCCCAAAAATGCTAAAAAATAAACGAGTGAGAGCGTTTACAGGCTGTTATAGTCAGACATGACGGCGCTACTGCGACACGCATCACCACCGCAGATAAGCAGCAGCTGAGCGTCAAACCAACGTGCAAACATCGCAAATAAAAGTGAAAGTAAGTCAGAGACGCTTAATCATCTACACAATCATCTTCAAGTAAAGAAAGAAATGATCTCTTGACTCTTACAAGGGCTGTTGCCACTCTCTCTTATTGATGTCTATTGATGAAATTAGCTGATGATCAATAAAATGCATGCTAATATCTGTAATAAACAACCGACAAAATTACTGTATGATGGTGTAAATAAAGAATCAGTCCAGCATCGCCATGTCAGTGTGTATTGATTCATCATTGTCTCTTCATAGTTTGCAAGAGACATTTAATAAACTGAGCGTATTTGATAAACTGAGCGTAGCCTATTCATCTGTCAATATAACTTCATTCTTTTTAATGATCAGAAGAACGCGTATCGACTACCGTTACAGTACAATATGTCCTAACTACACACGACGCCGCGACACGCGATAAAAGGTATCTTTTCCATGTAAATCAGAGTTTTTGTCCTAACCAGACGCGACGGCGACATGCGAAGTTTCTAATTTAGAAACGGTTCCTATTTCTGCGATGTCGCGGTTGACAGAATGAAGAAATTACACTGGTTATGAGTACACATTATTTATTTTTAGTTAAAAATAGGTCACTGTGCCACAAGCCATAACGGATAATTTACCTCAGATTTTGAAAGCATGTAATATTATAGTGTTCAAAATGAATTATATGCAAACATACGACTGTATTTCATAACAACGACAATAACTTGAGGCAGATGCCACCAAATGTGTTAAAATAAATGAATTATTTGCTGGACTTAAGTGAAAAGGATAGCCATTTAATGACCATAGCACATAGTTGATGTGAAAAAAGGAGTATTTTGCATATAAATATGCACATAAATACATATTTTTTCAATTTGTCTCCCTGAAAGTGCCTGGCAGAAGCCTATACTGTCTGTGTCATAAATGTGAACATAATATTATCTACTGTCTGTGTCATAAATGTGAACATAATATTGTAACAGAATATTCTTATGCTATATTATATAAACTATATTTCATGAGGTGAAACATCACTGCCAGGAGCTACAGAATATATATTTCTGTAGGTCCTCACCGTGATGTTGCACTTCATGAAATATATGTAGCCTAAGAATATTCTATTAAAATATTAAGTGGCACATAAATTCAGACCAGTTATTTACAATAAAGCCTTATAAAATCATTTCCATTCCCTTTGTTTATTATTTTAATAGTTTTTTCTTGGTTTTGATAGTAAATAAAATCTAATCAGTAATTTTACATGCAGATTAATGCACGTATAGATTAATGCACGTGTGTGTGTGTGTTTGCATAGTGGGCCGGTCTAGATGAAGTGTCCAGGGCTGATTTTTTGTCCCAGTCCAGCCCTGAATGGCAATATTCACATTACTTTCAGTTTATTGCTCGAAAGTACAAAAATATTTGAGTGAAATGTAGGCTATAGTAAACCCTAAGATTATTATTTGTGACATTAGAACAAAATATGTGGATATAAAAACATGTATATAGGCTAAAGAACTAAATGAACGATCTCTATTTTCTAATTTCACGACGTCCACACAAGACCAGGCTTGGGAGGGTTACTTTAAAAAATGTATTCCGATACAGTTACAAATTATTTCATAAAAAAGGGTCCCACTTTATATTAATTGGCTTTAAGTACTTTATACTTTTTCAAAAAGTAACTACAATCTGATTACTTTTTTTGATGTAACTCACTGTAATAATATACAGTTACTGGATTTTTGTTTCCTGATTACATAATGCTGTTACATGTATTCTGTTGCTCCCACAAGACATTAGTCTGAATATTTTCCTGTATGAACAAAATGGAGTTTCCATTGTTCACACACAAACACACACAGAGTTCGATCGCGCCTCTCTCGTGACTGTGTGTGCGTGTCATGTGTTCTAGGCTGTGTGCATGCACTTCTGAAGCTGCTCAGAAAATAATAAAATGCCATGCAGAGGACTAATGCAAAATGTGTGGGAAAATCCATTTGATTGTAGTTTAAGTGAGAAATAATTTCAGTGCTCTGGTCAATAGCTGTAGAGTGAAAACTGGTGAATGCAGTATACAGCTTTCACAGAAAGAGAATGATGTGAGCACGTACGATTGGCAGTGAATCTTTTATGCGGACAAAATAGCTCAATAAGAGTAACAAAATACATGTGGAAAAAATCACATCGTAATGTTTTAAAGAAGAGTGGTTTGATTAAAGTGGTGTAAATATACCCGATCCGGCAAAGATGGCAGTATCGGAGCTGATAACGATCCTGAGTATCGGATCGGCGCATCCCTACATACTATAATGTAAACACAGTACAGATGTAGACCTTGATGTACACCTGACCTTTCAGAAGGTTGCTCATGCATACTTTGTGGTTAAAATGTGCCCTTGATCCGCACTTTTGCAGAGCCTTCACTGCTGCAAGCTCTTCAGCACACTTCTTTTTGACAGTCAAAGCGGGGGTTACGTTTTTGCACGTCATGTAGAATAACCCTAAAAGCACCAAGGGTGCGGTGCCACCGGCTTTATATATATATATATATATATATATATATATATAAATATAGCTGCGAGCAGCGATTGCGGGCCAAAGCCGGCGGTACCGCCATCCCGGTGCCTTTAGGTAACTAAAGGCACCGGGGTTGCGGTGCCACCGGCTTGGGCCCGCAATCGCTGCTCGCAGCTATATTTAGGGCCCAAGCCCTGAAAGGGCGAAGGCCCTATTGTTTTCCTTAGGATTATTATTTTTTTTTTTCTAACGACTATCCGGGCACTTTTGGGGCCCTTAACATGCTCAAAAACTCTTGAAACTTTGCACACGGGTCAGAACCCGCGGCCATCAGAGCCGGGCTGAAGCTGGTACCCGGGCGTGGCAGGGCGGCTCGTCAGCGCCCTCTGGAACAGGGTCTGAACACTTTGTCCATAAATCAAACACGCTTGCATGTAATAATATGAAACTCGGTACACATGTCGATCTCATCGTTTCATATATTCATCGCACTTTTACTTTTTACCCCAGCCCAACAGGAAGTCAGATATTTACGTTTTTTTTTAAAATGCTTGCAATGGAATTTAATGTACTCCTCCTAGAGCATTCATCCGCATGGAACGAAACTCGGTCAGCCTGAAGTCAAGACATAGACGATCAAAAATTGCGAGGGGATTTTTGATATCTCGAACGGTTTGGCTGTGGCGAGGAAACAAAATTATGGTGAGAAACGTGAAACAGGAAGTGTGTCCTAACTTCAGCATACATTAACTGATCTTGATGAAACTTCAGGAGTGTGTTCGCCGTAAGAGGACGATCACATGAATGTGACTATTGTGTGTCAAAGTTATAGCGCCACCAACTGGCAGCAGGAAGTGTGTCACTTTCAAAATGCTTTGAAATCACCCTCTTATTTTAACCCGATTTGCTTCAAACTTCATCTGTATAATGTAAACATACGGCAGATGTAGACCTGTGAATGGATTCTTAATATCTTTGAAACTGTTGCCGTGGTGACGCATCAAACTTTACCATTCTTTTAGGATGCTTTTGAGACCCTTAGCATGCTTCAAATTGCATGAAACTCCTCAGACACATCACATTTATTAGCCAGTAGACATGTGCAAAGTTTCAGAAACGGGCGTGGTGAGGGCTCAGTAGCGCCACCTTTTGACAAAAGTTGGGTTGTTAGTTTTATCTACAGTTACAAAAATCAGTATGTATATTGTACTCCTCGAGCCGGACAACTTTCTAATTGACACTCTTTAACTAGGACCCACAGAAAGTAAGATATGTTTGTTTGAATCTGGTCATGCTCTCTTTGAGCCTACATCTCTGTCTCTCTCTGTGTGTGTGTTAGTAGGGGGAGGGGCTTAACTTAACCATTTCAGTGCTGTGTGTTTTTTTCTGCTGTGTAATTTCTTAATACATTTCTTAAGCCTGGTATGTTTTAAATAAGATTTTATTTTAATTTTTATAAGTGAATGCATAATATAACCAGTTAAATTGTAGTGCATTGACAATAGTTTTATATAATTAGTTTATTAATTAAATTAACTTGGTCCATAAACTTGGTCCAGCTGCGAGACTGACAGGTCTGACTGTCTGACACTGGCCAATCGGAATCAAGAGCGGAGAAGCGGCCGCTCCCATAGGCAGTATAGTATCTCCCCGCCCTGTGGAGGCATTCCGCAGGTCTCGTGAAGTTTCTCGCCGGTCTCGTCTCTGAGACCCCTACACCTGGTATTAAAATGCGATCTGTATCCAGATAAGTTATCCGGATAATAAAAAAGAAATATCAATGCAAGGTATTACGTTGTGATCGGATTGTGATCGATTTGCCTGACCATCTGGAGGTAGTCTGGCTCGCATTGTGTTCGGATCTTTACGTGTAAACGCAATCTGGTTGTTGATATCACACATGTATATTTTACTCCTCCCAAAAATGCTAAAAAATAAACGAGTGAGAGCGTTTACAGGCTGTTAGACATGTCGGCGCTACTGCGACACGCATCACCACCGCAGATAAGCAGCAGCTGAGCGTCAAACCAACGTGCAAACATCGCAAATAAAAGTGAAAGTAAGTCAGAGACGCTTAATCATCTACACAATCATCTTCAAGTAAAGAAAGAAATGATCTCTTGACTCTTACAAGGGCTGTTGCCACTCTCTCTTATTGATGTCTATTGATGAAATTAGCTGATGATCAATAAAATGCATGCTAATATCTGTAATAAACAACCGACAAAATTACTGTATGATGGTGTAAATAAAGAATCAGTCCAGCATCGCCATGTCAGTGTGTATTGATTCATCATTGTCTCTTCATAGTTTGCAAGAGACATTTAATAAACTGAGCGTATTTGATAAACTGAGCGTAGCCTATTCATCTGTCAATATAACCTCATTCTTTTTAATGATCAGAAGAACGCGTATCGACTACCGTTACAGTACAATATGTCCTACACACGACACCGCGACACGCGATAAAAGGTATATTTTCCATGTAAATCAGAGTTTTTGTCCTAACCAGACGCGACGGCGACATGCGAAGTTTTTTCTAATTTAGAAACGGTTCCTATTTCTGCGATGTCGCGGCTGACAGAATGAATAAATTACACTGGTTATGAGTATACATGATTTATTTTTAGTTAAAAATAGGTCACTGTGCCACAAGCCATAACGGATAATTTACCTCAGATTTTGAAAGCATGTAATATTATAGTGTTCAAAATGAATTCTATGCAAACATACGACTGTATTTCATAACAACGACAATAACTTGAGGCAGATGCCACCAAATGTGTTAAAATAAATGAATTATTTGCTGGACTTAAGTGAAAAGGATAGCCATTTAACACCAGAACTCCCAAGGCGGTCATTTTGACCGTTTTTAAAATTTACAGTGTAATAACTTATTTGTTAAAATAAAATCAATGTGGCTGTAGGACTCTGACTTTTCCTAAATATGTGTATATTTTATTCTGGCACTGTTATTTTATTACAATCACAAAACACAAAACAGTTGCATCCTATTTCTACCTAGAATGGCCATGGCGGTCATTTTGACCGCACGCATTATAAATATCATAAGTCCGCTATATTTCCCGCGATCAACACGCACATATTGTAGAAGTGCACAAATGAGCAAGTTTCGCGTCCATCACGCAACTGGCAAGCGAATTTCGCTCCGACAACATGAAATCAAAAGCCACTCAACTGGTGCGAGAGTCGGGTATAGGCGGTCCGGGACGAAGATGATGAAGGCAGTGCCAAGTAAGGAGAAACTGCAAAAATTAAATCAAGGAGTCATGTGCCAAATGTCACAAAGTAGTGTGAGGGACTGAAGCTGCACGCGAAGCGGTGTTTTCCTATGTGTGTGTGCGTAACGTCAGTGAATGAATAGGGGGGTTTCCACCGTTCAAATGAGCCCACATCTTTATTATCATCTATCTTAACATTGTATATCTATTTATTTTTAGATTTCACATTGATTGTATTTGTATAACAGGGCTGTAGGCTACTGTATGAAGCTTTGACGTTTCCTAGATTTTTTGCATGTCTATTCACGTGGAGAGTGCGGTGAAAAAATATTTTGGACGCAAAACTTTCCTCGGCAGCACCTGTCGGGAAATATTTTTGTATTGGCTTTATAATATGATATAATATTTTGCTTGTTTTAAGGGCGATGGCATTATAACATGACAACAGGAATTATAAGTGTCACTGGAAAACTTAAAGAGAAAGGTTCAAATGCAGATATGACATGACGAAAATGACGTTCAGTACAGCCAAATGAACGTTAAAGTTTGAACGGTCAGAATGACCGCTATGGTCGTTGTAGTAGTTATGGAATTCCGGTAGTTCTAGTGTTAATGACCATAGCACATAGTTGATGTGAAAAAAGGAGTATTTTGCATATAAATATGCACATAAATACATATTTTTTCAATTTGTCTCCCTGAAAGTGCCTGGCAGAAGCCTATACTGTCTGTGACATAAATGTGAACATAATATTATCTACTGTCTGTGTCATAAATGTGAACATAATATTGTAACAGAATATTCTTATGCTATATTATATAAACTATATTTCATGAGGTGAAACATCACTGCCAGGAGCTACAGAATATATATTTCTGTAGGTCCTCACCGTGATGTTGCACTTCATGAAATATATGTAGTATAGCCTAAGAATATTCTATTAAAATATTAAGTGGCACATAAATTCAGACCAGTTATTTACAAAAAAGCCTTATAAAATCATTTCCATTCCCTTTGTTTATTATTTTAATAGTTTTTTTCTTGGTTTTGATAGTAAATAAAATCTAATCAGTAATTTTACATGCAGATTAATGCACGTATAGATTAATGCATGTGTGTGTGTGTGTGTTTGCATAGTGGGCCGGTCTGGATGAAGTGTCCAGGGCTGATTTTTTGTCCCAGTCCAGCCCTGAATGGCAATATTCACATTACTTTCAGTTTATTGCTCGAAAGTACAAAAATATTTGAGTGAAATGTAGGCTATAGTAAACCCTAAAATTATTATTTGTGACATTAGAACAAAATATGTGGATATAAAAACATGTATATAGGCTAAAGAACTAAATGAACGATCTCTATTTTCTAATTTCACGACGTCCACACAAGACCAGGCTTGGGAGGGTTACTTTAAAAAATGTATTCCGATACAGTTACAAATTATTTCATAAAAAAGGGTCCCACTTTATATTAATTGGCTTTAAGTACTTTATACTTTTTCAAAAAGTAACTACAATCTGATTACTTTTTTTGATGTAACTCACTGTAATAATATACAGTTACTGGATTTTTGTTTCCTGATTACATAATGCTGTTACATGTATTCTGTTGCTCCCACAAGACATTAGTCTGAATATTTTCCTGTATGAACAAAATGGAGTTTCCATTGTTCACACACAAACACACACAGAGTTCGATCGCGCCTCTCTCGTGACTGTGTGTGCGTGTCATGTGTTCTAGGCTGTGTGCATGCACTTCTGAAGCTGCTCAGAAAATAATAAAATGCCATGCAGAGGACTAATGCAAAATGTGTGGGAAAATCCATTTGATTGTAGTTTAAGTGAGAAATAATTTCAGTGCTCTGGTCAATAGCTGTAGAGTGAAAACTGGTGAATGCAGTATACAGCTTTCACAGAAAGAGAATGATGTGAGCACGTACGATTGGCAGTGAATCTTTTATGCGGACAAAATAGCTCAATAAGAGTAACAAAATACATGTGGAAAAAATCACATCGTAATGTTTTAAAGAAGAGTGGTTTGATTAAAGTGGTGTAAATATACCCGATCCGGCAAAGATGGCAGTATCGGAGCTGATAACGATCCTGAGTATCGGATCGGCGCATCCCTACATACTATAATGTAAACACAGTACAGATGTAGACCTTGATGTACACCTGACCTTTCAGAAGGTTGCTCATGCATACTTTGTGGTTAAAATGTGCCCTCGATCCGCACTTTTGCAGAGCCTTCACTGCTGCAAGCTCTTCAGCACACTTCTTTTTGACAGTCAAAGCGGGGGTTACGTTTTTGCACGTCATGTAGAATAACCCTAAAAGCTCCAAGGGTGCGGTGCCACCGGCTTTATATATATATATATATATATATATATATATAAATATAGCTGCGAGCAGCGATTGCGGGCCAAAGCCGGCGGTACCGCGATCCCGGTGCCTTTAGGTAACTAAAGGCACCGGGGTGGCGGTGCCACCGGCTTGGGCCCGCAATCGCTGCTCGCAGCTATATTTATTATTTTTTTTTTTTCTAACGACTATCTGGGCACTTTTGGGGCCCTTAACATGCTCAAAAACTCTTGAAACTTTGCACACAGGTCAGAACCCGCGGCCATCAGAGCCGGGCTGAAGCTGGTACCCGGGCGTGGCAGGGCGGCTCGTCAGCGCCCCCTGGAACAGGGTCTGAACACTTTGTCCATAAATCAAACACGCTTGCATGTAATAATATGAAACTCGGTACACATGTCAATCTCATCGTTTCATATATTCATCGCACTTTTACTTTTTACCCCAGCCCAACAGGAAGTCAGATATTTACGGTTGTTTTTAAAATGCTTGCAATGGAATTTAATGTACTCCTCCTAGAGCATTCATCCGCATGGAACGAAACTCGGTCTCGTCTCTGAGACCCCTACACCTGGTATTAAAATGCGATCTGTATCCAGATAAGTTATCCGGATAATAAAAAAGAAATATCAATGCAAGGTATTACGTTGTGATCGGATTGTGATCGATTTGCCTGACCATCTGGAGGTAGTCTGGCTCGCATTGTGTTCGGATCTTTACGTGTAAACGCAATCTGGTTGTTGATATCACACATGTATATTTTACTCCTCCCAAAAATGCTAAAAAATAAACGAGTGAGAGCGTTTACAGGCTGTTATAGTCAGACATGACGGCGCTACTGCGACACACATCACCACCGCAGATAAGCAGCAGCTGAGCGTCAAACCAACGTGCAAACATCGCAAATAAAAGTGAAAGTAAGTCAGAGACGCTTAATCATCTACACAATCATCTTCAAGTAAAGAAAGAAATGATCTCTTGACTCTTACAAGGGCTGTTGCCACTCTCTCTTATTGATGTCTATCGATGAAATTAGCTGATGATCAATAAAATGCATGCTAATATCTGTAATAAACAACCGACAAAATTACTGTATGATGGTGTAAATAAAGAATCAGTCCAGCATCGCCATGTCAGTGTGTATTGATTCATCATTGTCTCTTCATAGTTTGCAAGAGACATTTAATAAACTGAGCGTATTTGATAAACTGAGCGTAGCCTATTCATCTGTCAATATAACCTCATTCTTTTTAATGATCAGAAGAACGCGTATCGACTACCGTTACAGTACAATATGTCCTAACTACACACGACGCCGCGACACGCGATAAAAGGTATCTTTTCCATGTAAATCAGAGTTTTTGTCCTAACCAGACGCGACGGCGACATGCGAAGTTTCTAATTTAGAAACGGTTCCTATTTCTGCGATGTCGCGGTTGACAGAATGAAGAAATTACACTGGTTATGAGTACACATTATTTATTTTTAGTTAAAAATAGGTCACTGTGCCACAAGCCATAACGGATAATTTACCTCAGATTTTGAAAGCATGTAATATTATAGTGTTCAAAATGAATTCTATGCAAACATACGACTGTATTTCATAACAACGACAATAACTTGAGGCAGATGCCACCAAATGTGTTAAAATAAATGAATTATTTGCTGGACTTAAGTGAAAAGGATAGCCACTAGAACTCCCAAGGCGGTCATTTTGACCGTTTTTAAAATTTACAGTGTAATAACTTTGTTAAAATAAAATCAATGTGGCTGTAGGACTCTGACTTTTCCTAAATATGTGTATATTTTATTCTGGCACTGTTATTTTATTACAATCACAAAACACAAAACAGTTGCGTCCTATTTCTACCTAGAATGGCCATGGCGGTCATTTTGACCGCACGCATTATAAATATCATGTCCGCTATATTTCCCGCGATCAACACGCACATATTGTAGAAGTGCACAAATGAGCAAGTTTCGCGTCCATCACGCAACTGGCAAGCGAATTTCGCTCCGACAACATGAAATCAAAAGCCACTCAACTGGTGCGAGAGTCGGGTAGGCGGTCCGGGACGAAGATGATGAAGGCAGTGCCAAGTAAGGAGAAACTGCAAAAATTAAATCAAGGAATCATGTGCCAAATGTCACAAAGTAGTGTGAGGGACTGAAGCTGCACGCGAAGCGGTGTTTTCCTATGTGTGTGTGCGTAACGTCAGTGAATGAAGCGGGGGGTTTCCACCGTTCAAATGAGCCCACATCTTTATTATCATCTATCGTAACATTGTAGATCTATTTATTTTTAGATTTCACATTGATTGTATTTGTATAACAGGGCTGTAGGCTACTGTATGAAGCTTTGACGTTTCCTAGATTTTTTGCATGTCTATTCACGTGGAGAGTGCGGTGAAAAAATATTTTTGACGCAAAACTTTCCTCGGCAGCACCTGTCGGGGAAATATTTTTGTATTGGCTTTATAATATGATATAATATTTTGCTTGTTTTAAGGGCGATGGCATTATAACATGACAACAGGAATTATAAGTGTCACTGGAAAACTTAAAGAGAAAGGTTCAAATGCAGATATGACATGACGAAAATGACGTTCAGTACAGCCAAATGAACGTTAAAGTTTGAACGGTCAGAATGACCGCTATGGTCGTTGTAGTAGTTATGGAATTCCGGTAGTTCTAGTTTTAATGACCATAGCACATAGTTGATGTGAAAAAAGGAGTATTTTGCATATAAATATGCACATAAATACATATTTTTTTCAATTTGTCTCCCTGAAAGTGCCTGGCAGAAGCCTATACTGTCTGTGTCATAAATGTGAACATAATATTATCTACTGTCTGTGTCATAAATGTGAACATAATATTGTAACAGAATATTCTTATGCTATATTATATAAACTATATTTCATGAGGTGAAACATCACTGCCAGGAGCTACAGAATATATATTTCTGTAGGTCCTCACCGTGATGTTGCACTTCATGAAATATATGTAGTATAGCCTAAGAATATTCTATTAAAATATTAAGTGGCACATAAATTCAGACCAGTTATTTACAATAAAGCCTTATAAAATCATTTCCATTCCCTTTGTTTATTATTTTAATAGTTTTTTCTTGGTTTTGATAGTAAATAAAATCTAATCAGTAATTTTACATGCAGATTAATGCACGTATAGATTAATGCACGTGTGTGTGTGTTTGCATAGTGGGCCGGTCTGGATGAAGTGTCCAGGGCTGATTTTTTGTCCCAGTCCAGCCCTGAATGGCAATATTCACATTACTTTCAGTTTATTGCTCGAAAGTACAAAAATATTTGAGTGAAATGTAGGCTATAGTAAACCCTAAGATTATTATTTGTGACATTAGAACAAAATATGTGGATATAAAAACATGTATATAGGCTAAAGAACTAAATGAACGATCTCTATTTTCTAATTTCACGACGTCCACACAAGACCAGGCTTGGGAGGGTTACTTTAAAAAATGTATTCCGATACAGTTACAAATTATTTCATAAAAAATGGTCCCACTTTATATTAATTGGCTTTAAGTACTTTATACTTTTTCAAAAAGTAACTACAATCTGATTACTTTTTTTGATGTAACTCACTGTAATAATATACAGTTACTGGATTTTTGTTTCCTGATTACATAATGCTGTTACATGTATTCTGTTGCTCCCACAAGACATTAGTCTGAATATTTTCCTGTATGAACAAAATGGAGTTTCCATTGTTCACACACAAACACACACAGAGTTCGATCGCGCCTCTCTCGTGACTGTGTGTGCGTGTCATGTGTTCTAGGCTGTGTGCATGCACTTCTGAAGCTGCTCAGAAAATAATAAAATGCCATGCAGAGGACTAATGCAAAATGTGTGGGAAAATCCATTTGATTGTAGTTTAAGTGAGAAATAATTTCAGTGCTCTGGTCAATAGCTGTAGAGTGAAAACTGGTGAATGCAGTATACAGCTTTCACAGAAAGAGAATGATGTGAGCACGTACGATTGGCAGTGAATCTTTTATGCGGACAAAATAGCTCAATAAGAGTAACAAAATACATGTGGAAAAAATCACATCGTAATGTTTTAAAGAAGAGTGGTTTGATTAAAGTGGTGTAAATATACCCGATCCGGCAAAGATGGCAGTATCGGAGCTGATAACGATCCTGAGTATCGGATCGGCGCATCCCTACATACTATAATGTAAACACAGTACAGATGTAGACCTTGATGTACACCTGACCTTTCAGAAGGTTGCTCATGCATACTTTGTGGTTAAAATGTGCCCTCGATCCGCACTTTTGCAGAGCCTTCACTGCTGCAAGCTCTTCAGCACACTTCTTTTTGACAGTCAAAGCGGGGGTTACGTTTTTGCACGTCATGTAGAATAACCCTAAAAGCACCAAGGGTGCGGTGCCACCGGCTTTATATATATATATATATATATATATATATATATATATATATAGCTGCGAGCAGCGATTGCGGGCCAAAGCCGGCGGTACTGCCATCCCGGTGCCTTTAGGTAACTAAAGGCACCGGGGTTGCGGTGCCACCGGCTTGGGCCCGCAATCGCTGCTCGCAGCTATATATATATATTTTTTTTTTTTTCTAACGACTATCCGGGCACTTTTGGGGCCCTTAACATGCTCAAAACTCTTGAAACTTTGCACACAGGTCAGAACCCGCGGCCATCAGAGCCGGGCTGAAGCTGGTACCCGGGCGTGGCAGGGCGGCTCGTCAGCGCCCCCTGGAACAGGGTCTGAACACTTTGTCCATAAATCAAACACGCTTGCATGTAATAATATGAAACTCGGTACACATGTCAATCTCATCGTTTCATATATTCATCGCACTTTTACTTTTTACCCCAGCCCAACAGGAAGTCAGATATTTACGGTTGTTTTTAAAATGCTTGCAATGGAATTTAATGTACTCCTCCTAGAGCATTCATCCGCATGGAACGAAACTCGGTCAGCCTGAAGTCAAGACATAGACGATCAAAAATTGCGAGGGGATTTTTGATATCTCGAACGGTTTGGCTGTGGCGAGGAAACAAAATTATGGTGAGAAACGTGAAACAGGAAGTGTGTCCTAACTTCAGCATACATTAACTGATCTTGATGAAACTTCAGGAGTGTGTTCGCCGTAAGAGGACGATCACATGGATGTGACTATTGTGTGTCAAAGTTATAGCGCCACCAACTGGCAGCAGGAAGTGTGTCACTTTCAAAATGCTTTAAAATCACCCTCTTATTTTAACCCGATTTGCTTCAAACTTCATCTGTATAATGTAAACATACGGCAGATGAAGACCTGTGAATGGATTCTTAATATCTTTGAAACTGTTGCCGTGGCGATGCATCAAACTTTACCATTCTTTTAGGATGCTTTTGAGACCCTTAGCATGCTTCAAATTGCATGAAACTCATCAGACACATCACATTAATTAGCCAGTAGACATGTGCAAAGTTTCAGAAACGGGCGTGGTGAGGGCTCAGTAGCGCCACCTTTTGACAAAAGTGGGATTGTTAGTTTTATCTACAGTTACAAAAATCAGTATGTATATTGTACTCCTCGAGCCGGACAACTTTCTAATTGACACTCATTAGCTAGGACCCACAGAAAGTAAGATATGTTTGTTTGAATCTGGTCATGCTCCCTTTGAGCCTACATCTCTGTCTCTGTCTTTGTGTGTGTTAGTAGGGGAGGGGCTTAACCATTTCACTGCTGTGTGTTTTTTCTGCTGTGTAATTTCTTAATACATTTCTTAAGCCTGGTATGTTTTAAATAAGTTTTTATTTTAATTTTTATAAGTGAAGGCATAATATAACCCGTTAAATTGTAGTGCATTGACAATAGTTTTATACAATTAGTTTATTAATTAAATTAACTTGGTCCATAAACTTGATCTGAAAATTGGGTCCATAAATCAAACACACTTGCATATAATAATATTAAACTCGGTACACTTATAGATCTCATTAGCCCAAACAACTTTAAGCCAGCCCAACAGGAAGTCGGTTGTTTCGGTCTGTATGTGAATGTTTTGCAAAACCAGCCTTTACATTTTTATTTCCCCCCTCTTAAGTAATTTTTAATTATTCCCACACCAAACTTCTTCAAAATTATGAAAATATATTAAAGATACTAAATCAGGCATATGTACTGGCCATCGGGACTACCGGGAGATTCCCGGTGGGCCGCGGTCTGGTTGGGCCGGCGGCCCGGCGCGTTATGTATTTTGTTTTTAAATCATTATTAATTGTAAATATATTCTATCGTAAGTATATTGTTAAATTGTCCAATACCGGACTTATGCGTCTCTCTCATGAAGCCGCATGAAGCTGACGCGAGCTGAGAGACTGACAGGTCTGACTGTCTGACACTGGCCAATCGGAATCAAGAGCGGAGAAGCGGCCTCTCCCATAGGCAGTATAGTATCTCCCCGCCCTGTGGAGGCATTCCGCGGGTCTCGTGAAGTTTCTCGCCGGTCTCTTCTCTGAGACCCCTACACCTGGTATTAAAATGCGATCTGTATCCAGATAAGTTATCCGGATAATAAAAAAGAAATGTTAATGCAAGGTATTAAGTTGTGATCGGATTGTGATCGATTTGCCTGACCATCTGGAGGTAGTCTGGCTCGCATTGTGTTCGGATCTTTACGTGTAAACGCAATCTGGTTGTTGATATCACACATGTATATTTTACTCCTCCCAAAAATGCTAAAAAATAAACGAGTGAGAGCGTTTACAGGCTATGTTATAGTCAGACATGACGGCGCTACTGCGACACGCATCACCGCCGCAGATGAGCAGCAGCTGAGCGTCAAACCAACGTGCAAACATCGCAAATAAAAGTGAAAGTAAGTCACAGACGCTTAATCATCTACACAATCATCTTCAAGTAAAGAAAGAAATGATCTCTTGACTCTTACCAGGGCTGTTGCCACTCTCTCTTATTGATGTCAATTGATGAAATTAGCTGATGATCAATAAAATGCATGCTAATATCTGTAATAAACAACCGACAAAATTACTGTATGATGGTGTAAATAAAGAATCAGTCCAGCATCGCCATGTCAGTGTGTATTGATTCATCATTGTCTCTTCATAGTTTGCAAGAGACATTTAATAAACTGAGCGTAGGCTATTTGATAAACTGAGCGTAGCCTATTCATCTGTCAATATAACCAAATTCTTTTTAATGATCGGAAGAACGCGTATCGACCACCGTTACAGTACAATATGCAAGTATGTCCATTTAAACTCGATTTTGGGTCAAATATGGATTACATCATGACACTGGCAAGAATGTGGTTACATTTAAAGATGTTGTGCCAAGCATGAGAATGCTACGTTCAGCTGCTTTTGAAATAACATGTTTTTTCCACTTCCTGAAAAGTAACCGTTTTGGACATACGTGAGTTTCATCGGGCAGCGACGATATATTAAAGATACAAAATCAGGCATGTACTGGCCATCGGGACTACCGGGAGATTCCCGGTGGGCCGCGGTCTGGTTGAGCCGGCGGCCCGGCGCGTTATGTATTTTGTTTTTAAATCATTATTAATTGTAAATATATTCTATCGTAAGTATATTGTTAAATTGTCCAATTCCGGACTTATGCGTCTCTCTCATGAAGCCGCATGAAGCTGACGCGAGCTGAGAGACTGACAGGTCTGACTGTCTGACACTGGCCAATCGGAATCAAGTTCAGATTCTAGACTTGAGAAGCGGCCGCTTACACCGTGTCCTAACTACACACGACGCCGCGACACGCGATAAAAGGTATCTTTTCCATGTTAATCAGAGTTTTTGTCCTAACCAGACGCGACGGCGACATGCGAAGTTTCTAATTTAGAAACGGTTCCTATTTCTGCGACGTCGCGGCTGACAGAATGAAGAAATTACACTGGTTATGACTGAGTACACATTATTTATTTTTAGTTAAAAATAGGTCACTGTGCCACAAGCCATAACGGATAATTTACCTCAGATTTTGAAAGCATGTAATATTATAGTGTTCAAAATGAATTCTATGCAAACATACGACTGTATTTCATAACAACGATAACTTGAGGCAGATGCCACCAAATGTGTTAAAATAAATTAATTATTTGCTGGACTTAAGTGAAAAGGATAGCCATTTAATGACCATAGCACATAGTTGATGTGAAAAAAGGAGTATTTTGCATATAAATATGCACATAAATACATATTTTTTCAATTTGTATCCCTGAAAGTGCCTGGCAGAAGACTATACTGTCTGTGTCATAAATGTGAACATAATATTATCTACTGTCTGTGTCATAAATGTGAACATAATATTGTAACAGAATATTCTTATGCTATATTATATAAACTATATTTCATGAGGTGAAACATCACTGCCAGGAGCTACAGAATATATATTTCTGTAGGTCCTCACCGTGATGTTGCACTTCATGAAATATATGTATAGCCTAAGAATATTCTATTAGAATATTAAGTGGCACATAAATTAAGACCAGTTATTTACAATAAAGCCTTATAAAATCATTTCCATTCCCTTTGTTTATTATTTTAATAGTTTTTTCTTGTTTTTGATAGTAAATAAAATCTAATCAGTAATTTTACATGCAGATTAATGCACGTATAGATTAATGCACGTGTGTGTGTGTGTGTGTTTACATGCATAGTGGGCCGGTCTGGATGAAGTGTCCAGGGCTGATTTTTTTGTCCCAGTCCAGCCCTGAATGGCAATATTCACATTACTTTCAGTTTATTGCTCGAAAGCACAAAATATTTGAGTGAAATGTAGGCTATAGTAAACCCTAAGATTATTATTTGTGACATTAGAACAAAATATGTGGATATAAAAACATGTATATAGGCTAAAGAACTAAATGAACGATCTCTATTTTCTAATTTCACTAAACATTTCATTAAGTTTCGTGGACATTTTATAAAACATGGATCTTAGGCTCATTTTGTAAACATAAATAACTGATTTAGATGCGCAAACTTGGTGCCGTTGCGGAGATGTAGGCTCCATGTTCGGTGCAGGTTCGGCTTCTTGGTCGTTCATCCTCGGATGCGGCATCGCGTGCGCTTTGCCGCGCGCACCTTTCCGCTCTTTCGGACGCGTCAAGTATAAACAAGTCTCGAAAGTCTTGGATAACACAAAACGAAATGAACAGGATTGTTGCAGGGTTTATTGTAGAAGACATGCTTCCCCTGTCGACCATTAATCCCCCAGGTTTAGAAAAATATATTTTAAATTAGGATTAAGAATTTTATGGGATAAAGTGACCTTTATTTTATTATTTTTCATTGACATCTTTTTTTAATTATTATTATTACCATGAGCCGAATAAAAAGCTGGTTTTGTTCTCAGGAGAAGAGTTTTATTCTCCCAGCCTGTTTTGAAACTTCTGTGTTAAACACCATTTTAAAATATTGAATTTTGAACCCCATTTTGTTTGTGAATTTTACAGTGCGGCATATTTATTTGTGCAGACAGGGATATTGTTCTTTCATGTCATTTTGTATACTTTTTTACAATAAAGTGATGATAGGGCAAAAACTGATATGATGTTTGTCCATGTAGGCTACACGGTAAATTAAGAAACAGGAAAGTAAAGTAATAAGTAGTGAAGTTACTTTTCCAACGCAGTAACTAGTAAAGTAATCTCATTACAATTTACAGAAGTAACTAGTAACTAATTACTTTTTTGAGTAACTACCCCAACACTGTATAAGACTATACCAATATTGGAACTATAGCCATTTTATTCCTTTTTTTAAATTTAAGAATTATGTTTAAGTTTAAAAACAGACAGAATGGTTTAGTCAAAAGAGAAAGAAATCATTCATAGTGCTATACTGCCCTCTTGTGTTCAAAATTAGGTAGAACTATATGATCAATATCCACATTAGGTAATACAGTAGGATTGGGGCCTTAAAAATCGCTAACTTAAAAAGTGAAAGTAACGGACGTGCACACAAGACCAGGCTTGGGAGGGTTACTTTAAAAATGTATTCTGATACAGTTACAAATTATTTCATAAAAAAGGGTCCCACTTTATATTAAATGGCTTTAAGTACTATATACTTTTTCAAAAAGTAACTACAATCTGATTACTACTTTTTTGATGTAACTCACTGGATTTTTTTATCCTGATTACATAATGCCGTTACATGTATTCTGTTGCTCCCACAAGACATTAGTCTGAATATTTTCCTGTATGAACAAAATGGAGTTTCCATTGTTCGCACACAAACACACATTCGATCGCGCCTCTCTCGTGACTGTGTGTGCGCGTCATGTGTTCTAGGCTGTGTGCATGCACTTCTGAAGCTGCGCAGAAAATAATAAAATGCCATGCGGAGGACTAACGCAAAATGTGTGAGAAAATCCATTTGATTGTAGTTTAAGTGAGAAATAATTTCAGTGCTCTGGTCAATAGCTGTAGAGTGAAAACTGGTGAGTGCAGTATAGAGCTTTCACAGAAAGAGAATGATGTGAGCACGTACGATTGGCAGTGAGTCCTGTGTGTGGACAAAAATAGCTCAATAAGAGTAATAAAATACATGTGAAAAAAAATCACATCATAATGTTTTAAAGAAGAGTGGTTTGATTAAAGTGGTGTAAATATACCTGATCCGGCAAAGATGGCAGTATCGGAGCTGATACCGATCCTGAGTATTGGATCGGCTCATCCCTAAATACTATAATGTAAACACAGTACAGATGTAGACCTGGATGTACACCTGACCTTTCAGAAGGTTGCTCACGCATACTTTGTGGTTAAAATGTGCCCTCAATGTGCACTTTTGCAGAGCCTTCACTGATGCAAGCTCTTCAGCACACTTCTTTTTGACAGTCAAAGCGGGGGTTATATTTTTGCACGTCATGTAGAATAACCCTAAAAGCACCAAGGTGGCGGTGCCACCAGCTTTATATATATATATATATATATATATATATGAAGAGTTCAGATGCAAAAGCCTCTAAGTGCCATTTGAAATTTTCTTCTAAAATTATCATTTTTATCAAGCTTGTATATTTTAGTTCAGTAATTTCACTTAAATGTCAATGAAGATTACCTATTAATTGTCATTTAAGTGAAATTACTGAACTTAAATATACAAGTTTGATAAAAATGGGCATTTTAAAAGAAAATTTCAAATGGCATTTAGAGGCTTTTGCATCTGAACTCTTCATATATAGCTGCGAGCAGCGATTGCGGGCCAAAGCCGGCGGTACCGCCATCCCGGTGCCTTTAGGTAAAGGCACCGGGGTTGCGGTGCCACCGGCTTGGGCCCGCAATCGCTGCTCGCAGCTATATTTATTATTATTATTATTTTTTTTTTTTTCTAACGACTATTCGGGCACTTTTGGGGCCCTTAACGTGCTCAAAAACTCTTGAAACTTTGCACACGGGTCAGAACCCGCGACCATCAGAGCCGGGCTGAAGCTGGTACCCGGGCGTGGCAGGGCGGCTCGTCAGCGCCCCCTGAAACAGGGTCTGAACACTTTGTCCATAAATCAAACACGCTTGCATGTAATAATATGAAACTCGGTACACATGTCGATCTCATCGTTTCATATATACATCGCACTTTTACTTTTTACCCCAGCCCAACAGGAAGTCAGATATTTACGGTTGTTTTTAAAACGCATGCAATGGAAATTAATGTACTCCTCCTAGAGCATTCATCCACATGGAACGAAACTCGGTCAGCCTGAAGTCAAGACATAGAGGATCAAAAATTGCGAGGGGATTTTTGATATCTCGAACGGTTTGGCCGTGGCAAATCATGGCGAGAAACGTGAAACAGGAAGTCTGTCATAACTTCAGCATACGACAACCGATCTTGATGAAACTTCAGGAGTGTGTTCGCTGTAAGAGGACGATCACATGGATGTGACTATTGTGTGTCAAAGTTATAGCGCCACCAACTGGCAGCAGGAAGTGTGTCACTTTCAAAATGCTTTAAAATCACCCTCTTATTTTAACCCGATTTGCTTCAAACTTCATCTTTATAATGTAAACATACGGCAGATGAAGACCTGTGAAGGGATTCTTGATATCTTTGAAACTGTTGCAGTGGCGACGCATCAAACTTTACCATTCTTTTAGGATGCTTTTGAGACCCTTAGCATGCTTCAAATTGCATGAAACTCATCAGACACATCACATTTATTAGCCAGTAGACATGTGCAAAGTTTCAGAAACGGGCGTGGTGAGGGCTCAGTAGCGCCACCTTTTGACAAAAGTGGGGTTGTTTTATCTACAGTTACAAAAATCAGTATGTATATTGTACTCCTCGAGCCGGACAACTTTCTAATTGACACTCATTAGCTAGGACCCACAGAAAGTAAGATATGTTTGTTTGAATCTGGTCATGCTCCCTTTGAGCCTACATCTCTGTCTCTGTCTGTGTGTGTGTGTTAGTAGGGGAGGGGCTTAACCATTTCACTGCTGTGTGTTTTTTCTGCTGTGTAATTTCTTAATACATTTCTTAAGCCTGGTATGTTTTAAATAAGTTTTTATTTTAATTTTTATAAGTGAAGGCATAATATAACCCGTTAAATTGTAGTGCATTGACAATAGTTTTATATAATTAGTTTATTAATTAAATTAACTTGGTCCATAAACTTGATCTGAAAATTGGGTCCATAAATCAAACACACTTGCATATAATAATATTAAACTCGGTACACTTATAGATCTCATTAGCCCAAACAACTTTTAGCCAGCCCAACAGGAAGTCGGTTGTTTCGGACTGTACGTGAATGTTTTGCAAAACCAGCCTTTACATTTTTATTTCCCCCCTCTTAAGTAATTTTTAATTATTCCCACACCAAACTTCTTCAAAATTATGAAAATATATTAAAGATACTAAATCAGGCATATGTACTGGCCATCGGGACTACCAGGAGATTCCCGGTGGGCCGCGGTCTGGTTGGGCCGGCGGCCCGGCGCGTTATGTATTTTGTTTTTAAATCATTATTAATTGTAAATATATTCTATCGTAAGTATATTGTTAAATTGTCCAATTCCGGACTTATGCGTCTCTCTCATGAAGCCGCATGAAGCTGACGCGAGCTGCGAGACTGACAGCTCTGACTGTCTGACACTGGCCAATCGGAATCAAGAGCGGAGAAGCGGCCGCTCCCATAGGCAGTATAGTATCTCCCCGCCCTGTGGAGGCATTCCGCCGGTCTCGTGAAGTTTCTCGCCGGTCTCGTCTCTGAGACCCCTACACCTGGTATTAAAATGCGATCTGTATCCAGATAAGTTATCCGGATAATAAAAAAGAAATGTTAATGCAAGGTATTACGTTGTGATCGGATTGTGATCGATTTGCCTGACCATCTGGAGGTAGTCTGGCTCGCATTGTGTTCGGATCTTTACGTGTAAACGCAATCTGGTTGTTGATATCACACATGTATATTTTACTCCTCCCAAAAATGCTAAAAAATAAACGAGTGAGAGCATTTACAGGCTATGTTATAGTCAGACATGACGGCGCTACTGCGACACGCATCACCGCCGCAGATGAGCAGCAGCTGAGCGTCAAACCAACGTGCAAACATCGCAAATAAAAGTGAAAGTAAGTCACAGACGCTTAATCATCTACACAATCATCTTCAAGTAAAGAAAGAAATGATCTCTTGACTCTTACCAGGGCTGTTGCCACTCTCTCTTATTGATGTCAATTGATGAAATTAGCTGATGATCAATAAAATGCATGCTAATATCTGTAATAAACAACCGACAAAATTACTGTATGATGGTGTAAATAAAGAATCAGTCCAGCATCGCCATGTCAGTGTGTATTGATTCATCATTGTCTCTTCATAGTTTGCAAGAGACATTTAATAAACTGAGCGTAGGCTATTTGATAAACTGAGCGTAGCCTATTCATCTGTCAATATAACCTCATTCTTTTTAATGATCGGAAGAACGCGTATCGACCACCGTTACAGTACAATATGCACGTATGTCCATTTAAACTCGATTTTGGGTCAAATATGGATTACATCATGACACTGGCAAGAATGTGGTTACATTTAAAGATGTTGTGCCAAGCATGAGAATGCTACGTTCAGCTGCTTTTGAAATAACATGTTTTTTCCACTTCCTGAAAAGTAACCGTTTTGGACATACGTGAGTTTCATCGGGCAGCGACGATATATTAAAGATACTCAATCAGGCATGTACTGGCCATCGGGACTACCGGGAGATTCCCGGTGGGCCGCGGTCTGGTTGGGCCGGCGGCCCGGCGCGTTATGTATTTTGTTTTTAAATAATTATTAATTGTAAATATATTCTATCGTAAGTATATTGTTAAATTGTCCAATTCCGGACTTATGCGTCTCTCTCATGAAGCCGCATGAAGCTGACGCGAGCTGAGAGACTGACAGGTCTGACTGTCTGACACTGGCCAATCGGAATCAAGTTCAGATTCTAGACTTGAGAAGCGGCCGCTTACACCGTGTCCTAACTACACACGATGCCGCAACACGCGATAAAAGGTATCTTTTCCATGTTAATCAGAGGTTTTGTCCTAACCAGACGCGACGGCGACATGCGAAGTTTCTAATTTAGAAACGGTTCCTATTTCTGCGACGTCGCGGCTGACAGAATGAAGAAATTACACTGGTTATGAGTACACATTATTTATTTTTAGTTAAAAATAGGTCACTGTGCCACAAGACATAACGGATAATTTACCTCAGATTTTGAAAGCATGTAATATTATAGTGTTCAAAATGAATTCTATGCAAACATACGACTGTATTTCATAACAACGATAACTTGAGGCAGATGCCACCAAATGTGTTAAAATAAATGAATTATTTGCTGGACTTAAGTGAAAAAGATAGCCATTTAATGACCATAGCACATAGTTGATGTGAAAAAAGGAGTATTTTGCATATAAATATGCACATAAATACATATTTTTTCAATTTGTATCCCTGAAAGTGCCTGGCAGAAGCCTATACTGTCTGTGTCATAAATGTGAACATAATATTATCTACTGTCTGTGTCATAAATGTGAACATAATATTGTAACAGAATATTCTTATGCTATATTATATAAACTATGTTTCATGAGGTGAAACATCACTGCCAGGAGCTACAGAATTTATATTTCTGTAGGTCCTCACCGTGATGTTGCACTTCATGAAATATATGTATAGCCTAAGAATATTCTATTAGAATATTAAGTGGCACATAAATTAAGACCAGTTATTTACAATAAAGCCTTATAAAATCATTTCCATTCCCTTTGTTTATTATTTTAATAGTTTTTTCTTGTTTTTTATAGTAAATAAAATCTAATCAGTAATTTTACATGCAGATTAATGCACGTATAGATTAATGCACGTGTGTGTGTGTTTACATGCATAGTGGGCCGGTCTGGATGAAGTGTCCAGGGCTGATTTTTTTGTCCCAGTCCAGCCCTGAATGGCAATATTCACATTACTTTCAGTTTATTGCTCGAAAGCACAAATATATTTGAGTGAAATGCAGGCTATAGTAAACCCTAAGATTATTATTTGTGACATTAGAACAAAATATGTGGATATTAAAACATGTATATAGGCTAAAGAACTAAATGAACGATCTCTATTTTCTAATTTCACTAAACATTTCATTAAGTTTCGTGGACATTTTATAAAACATGGATCTTAGGCTCATTTTGTAAACATAAATAACTGATTTAGATGCGCAAACTTGGTGCCGTTGCGGAGATGTAGGCTCCATGTTCGGTGCAGGTTCGGCTTCTTGGTCGTTCATCCTCGGATGCGGCATCGCGTTCGCTGTTTGCCGCGCGCACCTCTCCACTCGTTCGGATGCGTCAAGTATAAACAAGGCTCGAAAGTCTTGGATAACACAAAACGAAATGAACAGGATTGTTGCAGGGTTTATTGTAGAAGACATGCTTCCCCTGTCGACCATTAATCCCCCAGGTTTAGAAAAATACATTTTAAATTAGGATTAAGAATTTTATGGGATAAAGTGACCTTTATTTTATTATTTTTCATTGACATCTTTTTTTTTAATTATTATTATTACCATGAGCCGAATAAAAAGCTGGTTTTGTTCTCAGGAGAAGAGTTTTATTCTCCCAGCCTGTTTTGAAACTTCTGTGTTAAACACCATTTTAAAATATTGAATTTTGAACCTCATTTTGTTTGTGAATTTTACAGTGCGGCATATTTATTTGTGCAGACAGGGATATTGTTCTTTCATGTCATTTTGTATACATTTTTACAATAAAGTGATGATAGGGCAAAAACTGATATGATGTTTGTCCATGTAGGCTACACGGTAAATTAAGAAACAGGAAAGTAAAATAATAAGTAGTGAAGTTACTTTTCCAACGCAGTAACTAGTAAAGTAATCTCATTACAATTTACAGAAGTAACTAGTAACTAATTACTTTTTTGAGTAACTACCCCAACACTGTATAAGACTATACCAATATTGGAACTATAGCCATTTTATTCCTTTTTTTTAATTTAAGAATTATGTTTAAGTTTAAAAACAGACAGAATGGTTTAGTCAAAAGAGAAAAAAATCATTCATAGTGCTATACTGCCCTCTTGTGTTCAAAATTAGGTAGAACTATTGGATCAATATCCACATTAGGTAATACAGTAGGATTGGGGCCTTAAAAATCGCTAACTTAAAAAGTTAAAGTAACGGACGTGCACACAAGACCAGGCTTGGGAGGGTTACTTTAAAAATGTATTCCGATACAGTTAGAAATTATTTCATAAAAAAGGGTCCCACTTTATATTAAATGGCTTTAAGTACTATATACTTTTTCAAAAAGTAACTACAATCTGATTACTACTTTTTTTGATGTACTGTAACTCACTGGATTTTTGTATCCTGATTACATAATGCCGTTACATGTATTCTGTTGCTCCCACAAGACATTAGTCTGAATATTTTCCTGTATGAACAAAATGGAGTTTCCATTGTTCGCACACAAACACACATTCGATCGCGCCTCTCTCGTGACTGTGTGTGCGCGTCATGTGTTCTAGGCTGTGTGCATGCACTTCTGAAGCTGCGCAGAAAATAATAAAATGCCATGCGGAGGACTAACGCAAAATGTGTGAGAAAATCCATTTGATTGTAGTTTAAGTGAGAAATAATTTCAGTACTCTGGTCAATAGCTGTAGAGTGAAAACTGGTGAGTGCAGTATACAGCTTTCACAGAAAGAGAATGATGTGAGCACGTACGATTGGCAGTGAGTCCTGTGTGTGGACAAAATAGCTCAATAAGAGTAATAAAATACATGTGAAAAAAATCACATCATAATGTTTTAAAGAAGAGTGGTTTGATTAAAGTGCTGTAAATATACCCGATCCGGCAAAGATGGCAGTATCGGAGCTGATACCGATCCTGAGTATCGGATCGGCGCATCCCTAAATACTATAATGTAAACACAGTACAGATGTAGACCTGGATGTACACCTGACCTTTCAGAAGGTTGCTCACGCATACTTTGAGGTTAAAATGTGCCCTCAATGTGCACTTTTGCAGAGCCTTCACTGATGCAAGCTCTTCAGCACACTTCTTTTTAACAGTCAAAGCGGGGGTTATATTTTTGCACGTCATGTAGAATAACCCTAAAAGCACCAAGGTGGCGGTGCCACCAGCTTTATATATATATATATATATATATATATATATAAATATAGCTGCGAGTAGCGATTGCGGGCCAAAGCCGGCGGTACCGCCATCCCGGTGCCTTTAGTTACGGGGTTGCGGTGCCACCGGCTTGGGCCCGCAATCGCTGCTCGCAGCTATATTTCACCATTTATTTTTCTATAAGACTATACCAATATTGGAACTACAGCCATTTTATTCCTTTTTTAAATTTAAGAATTATGTCTATTTTTTAAAACCTCCCAGAATGTTTTAGTCAAAAGAGTAAAAAATCATTCATAGTGCTATACTGCCCTCTTGTGTTCAAAATTAGGTAGAACTATTGGATCAATATCCACACAGTAATACAGTAGGATTGGGGCCTTAAAAAGCGCTAACTTAAAAATTTAAAGTCACGGACGTCCACACAAGACCAGGCTTGGGAGGGTTACTTTAAAAATGTATTCCGATACAGTTGCAAATTATTTCATAAAAAAATGGTCCCACTTTATATTAAGTGGCTTTAAGTACTATATACTTTTTCAAAAAGTAACTACAATCTGATTACTACTTTTTTTGATGCAACTCACTGTAACAAATTACAGTTACTGGATTTTTGTATCCTGATTACATAATGCCGTTACATGTATTCTGTTGCTCCCACAAGACATTAGTCTGAATATTTTCCTGTATGAACAAAATGGAGTTTCCATTGTTCACACACAAACACACACAGAGTTCGATCGCGCCTCTCTCGTGACTGAGTGTGTGTGCGTGTCATGTGTTCTAAGCTGTGTGCGTGCACTTCTGAAGCTGCGCAGAAAATAGTAAAATGCCATGCAGAGGACTAATGCAAAATGTGTGGGAAAATCCATTTGATTGTAGTTTAAGTGAGAAATAATTTCAGTGCTCTGGTCAATAGCTGTAGAGTGAAAACTGGTGAATGCAGTACAGCTTTCACAGAAAGAGAATGATGTGAGCACGTACGATTGGCAGTGAGTCCTGTATGTGGACAAAATAGCTCAATAAGAGTAACAAAATACATGTGAAACAAATCACATCGTAATGTTTTAAAGAAGAGTGGTTTGATTAAAGTGGTGTAAATATACCCGATCTGGAAAAGATGGCAGTATCGGAGCTGATAACGATCCTGAGTATCGGATCGGCGCATCCCTAAATACTATAATGTAAACACAGTACAGATGTAGACTTTGATGTACACCTGACCTTTCAGAAGGTTGCTCATGCATACTTTGTGGTTAAAATGTGCCCTCGATCCGCACTTTTGCAGAGCCTTCACTGCTGCAAGCTCTTCAGCACACTTCTTTTTGACAGTCACAAAAACGGTTACGGTTACGATTTTGCACGTCATGTAGAATAACCCTAAAAGCACCAAGGTGGCGGTGCCACTGGCTAAAAAAAAAATATATATATATATATATATATATATATATATATATATATATAGCTGCGAGCAGCGATTGCGGGCCAAAGCCGGCGGTACCGTTGCGGTGCCACCGGCTTGGGCCCGCAATCACTGCTCGCAGCTATATTTATATATTTCTTCTTCTTATTATTATTATTATTATTATTTATACGACTATTTGGGCACTTTTGGGGCCCTTAACGTGCTCGAAAACTCTTGAAACTTTGCACACGGGTCAGAACCCGCGGCCATTAGGGCCTGGCTGAAGATGGTACCCGGGCGTGGCAGGGGGGCTCGACAGCGCCACCTGGAATGGGGTCCGAACACTTGGTCCATAAATCAAACACACTTGTATGTAATAATATGAAACTCGGTACACATGTTGATCTCATCATTTCATATATACGTCGCACTTTTACTTTTTACCCCAGCCCAACAGGAAGTCGGTTATTTAAGGTTCTTTGTAAAACACTTGCAATGGAATTTTTAATACTCCTCCTAGAGTTCTTATCCAAATTCTACGAAACTCAGTCAGCATGAAGTCAAGACATTGAGGATGAAAGGGATTTTTGATATCTCGAACGGTTTGGCCGTGGCGAGGAAATGAAATCATGGCGAGAAACGTGAAACAGGAAGTGTGTCATAACTTCAGCATACGACAACCGATCTTGATGAAACTTCAGGAGTGTGTTCGCTGTAAGAGGACGATCACATGGATGTGACTATTGTGTGTCAAAGTTATAGCGCCACCAACTGGCAGCAGGAAGTGTGTCACTTTCAAAATGCTTTAAAATCACCCTCTTATTTTAACCCGATTTGCTTCAAACTTCATCTGTATAATGTAAACATATGGCAGATGTAGACCTGTGAATGGATTCTTGATATCTTTGAAACTGTTGCCGTGGCGATGCATCAAACTTTACCATTCTTTTAGGATGCTTTTGAGACCCATAGCATGCTTCAAATTGCATGAAACTCATCAGACACATCACATTTATTAGCCAGTAGACATGTGGAAAGTTTCAGAAACGGGCGTGGTGAGGGCTCAGTAGCGCCACCTTTTGACAAAAGTGGGGTTGTTAGTTTTATCTACAGTTACAAAAATCAGTATGTATATTGTACTCCTCAAGCCGGACAACTTTCTAATTGACACTCATTAGCTAGGACCCACAGAAAGTCAGATATGTTTGTTTGAATGTGGTCATGCTCACTCTGAGCCTACTTCTCTGTCTCTGTCTTTGCCTGTCTGTGTGTGTGTGTGTGTGTTAGTGTGTGTGTTTGTCGGGGGAGGGGGCTTAACCATTTCACTGCTGTGTGTCTGGCCTGCAGAAAAAGAAAATACATTTCTTAAGCCTGGTATGTTTTAAATAAGTTTTTATTTTATTTTTTTATAAGTAAAGGCATAATATAACCAGTTTAATTTTAGTGCATTGACAATAGTTTTATATAATTAGTTTATTAATTAAATTAACTTGGTCCATAAACTTGATCTGAAAATTTGGTCCATAAATCAAACATACTTGCATGTAACAATATGAAACTTGGTACACTTATACATAGATCACATCAGGCCAAACAACTTTCATGCTCTTAAGTTTTAAGACAGCTTAAATGGAAGTCGGGAATTATGGGTTGTTTGAATAAATCTCCTTGGAGAAATACATCAAATTACACCGCATGTGTTTACCAATCACCACTAAACTCGGTGTGCATGAAGTCAAGACATTGAGGATGCTCAATTCCGGACGGATTTTTGATATCTCGAACGGTTTGGCTGTGGTGAGGAAATGAATTTTTTGACTAAAAAAGGACATAAAATGTGTTATAACTTTGCTCGTTTTACAAAATTTGCCACGTATATTGTTCTTGTCAAGCCGATCAACTTTCTAATTAACAGTAAGAAGCTCAGACCAAAAGAAAGTTAGATATTGTAGTTTGAAAGTAGATTTTGTCTCAGAGAGAAACAGAGAGACTTCTCCCAGGCATTCTGTGTGTGTGTCTGTGTGGGGAGGGGAGGGTGGGGGCTGGTGTCTCTGTTTATGTGTGTGTGTGTGTGTGTGTGTGTGTGTGTGTGTGTGTTGTTATATAATAAGGTGGTGGTGCCACCAGCTTTATATATATATATATATGGTGCCTTTAGGGTTATTCTGCACAACGTGCAAAAACTTAACCCCCGCTTTTTTAACCCCCTGGGGACCAAAAACGCGCCCCCGCGTTTTGATCGTTTTTTTTCACACAGCTGCAACGTAGACTTAAAATACTCCGTCATTGATGGTCATAAAAATAAAATCGATACATGATTATAAACTATAGAGGGTCTTCTTTTTTTATGTACACTCTTATTACTATCAAAACCTTGTGTTTTTGTAAAATAAATAAATTAAACATGGGTGCGCTTTCAGCTCACTCTGTCTCCGCAAAAATCTTTCTGAAACGCGTCCGAAAAAAGAGCTGTAACTCATTAAATACTTATCACAGACACACGAAAAATCTCTCTTTATGAAGCTGAGATTTTCTTCTTTTAATTTAAGTCATTTATATAAAAAGCAACTACTCTCAGTTGATGTAATCTGTATGAAAAGAAAGAGATGTCAGGATTTTCCCTTTCACCTCATTACAGCAAATGAGGTGCTAATGTAACCGCGCCCACTGGGAGCGCGTGCTATTCAAATTCTAATGTTGAGGCAAGCCATGAAAACGCCCACATGGATAAAAACATACAGTTTATGCCCATATCGATTAAAACACAGTTTATTACGGATAACCTCGTCCTATTCTTTAGTCTAGCATGCGCAGTGAGGAGATCCTGGAAAAAAAGTTACCTTATAGTTTCATTTTGAGGAGCACGCACGGATTCAGCTGATGCAGTAAGTCATTTATTATAAGTGCTTTGTTCGAATCGCGTTATTGAATAGTGTCCACAAAGACTGTGTAAATATCAAATGCGCGTCTGATAGGGAAGAATAGACGAATTCACTGACGCGCGCTGTGCGTTAATTCACTTTCGCTTTCATTTGAACAAGAATCTCATGAGACATCCTTACATTAGTAAGATAACATTATTTATCTGTACCTATAACCAAAAAGTGTGTTTAAATATGATTCGGGTGTGTGGACGGATGTACAAACGAACGTTCATTTAGTTACAGACTGTTCGAGTTCTGCTCATATTATTTTATTAGCCACACACACGAATCATATTTAAACACACTTTTGGTTAGAGTTTAAAACATCTTGATGTTTGAAACTCTAACTCTGAACCAATTCTACATGGCCCATATAAAAATTGACCAGGATTTGTTTCTAGGTATGACAAAAAATGGGTTTTGACTTTCATTTATACTTTGATTTTATACATAGATGTATATATTTGAAGCGTTCAGATGCAAAAGCCTCTAAGTGCCATTTGAATTTTTTCTAGAATGATAATTTTTTATCAAGCTTGTATATATAAGTTCAGTAATTTCACATAATGGCAATGAAGATTACCTATTAATTGTCATTTAAGTGAAATTACTGAACTTAAATATACAAGCTTGATAAAAATGATCATTCTAGAATAATTTAAAATGGAACTTAGAGGCTTTTGCATCTGACCTTCTGTTATATATATATATATATATATATATATATATATATATATATATATATATGAAGAGTTCAGATGCAAAAGCCTCTAAGTGTCATTTGAAATTTTCTTCTAAAATGATCGTTTTTATCAAGCTTATATATTTAAGTTCAGTAATTTCACTTAAATGGCAATGAAGATTACCTATTAATTGTCATTTAAGTGAAATTACTGAACTTAAATATACAAGCTTGATAAAAATGATCATTTTAGAAGAAAATTTCAAATGGCATTTAGAGGCTTTTGCATCTGAACTCTTCATATGTTGTCCTTTCATTTTTTTCTTGTCTGACTCACCTGAATGAAAGGCTCATTATTATGCATGTCTTTGTCTCTCTCAGGTGTGAATCACCTAATTATTCATGATGAGGGCTGGCCTGTTCACGCCCATTCGCATATTGCCTTGGCAAACAAAAAAATCTTTTTCACAATATAACCCAATTCACAGTTTTATGTGAATGATTAGGGGGATGATTTTCAGATCATTGTGAAGAAAAAAACCCTAGGCAACAACATCAATTAGTCAAAAGTCTTGTGGACGCATATTTAGTATGTGTTTTCTGGCCTTATTTCAGAAACTTTCATTTTTAGTTTTTACAATAACCACGCATAAACAATATTCTCTCAAAAATGCAAACATGTACAAACATGTTGCCCATATGTCATGGTTGCCCTGTTTCTGCTAAATATAGTGTAATTTCACCTGTGCCATTAATATGTTTATAAGCAGCTGAAAAAAACACAGATGTCAGGGCATGTCAGAACCTCTCAAGGACCCCAAATACACCTTGGTCCCCAGGGGGTTAAGAACATATATATGAAGAGTTCAGATGCAAAAGCCTCTAAGTGCCATTTGAAATTTTCTTCTAAAATGATCATTTTTATCAAGCTTGTATATTTAAGTTCAGTAATTTCACTTAAATGGCAATGAAGATTACCTATTAATTGTCATTTAAGTGAAATTACTGAACTTAAATATACAAGCTTGATAAAAATGGGCATTTTAGAAGAAAATTTCAAATGGCATTTAGAGGCTTTTGCATCTGAACTCTTCATATATATATATATATATATATATATATATATATATATAAAGAAGGTTATTCTGCACGACATGCAAAAACTTAACCCCCGCTTTGACTGTTGAAGAGAAGTGTGCTGAAGAGCTTGCATCAGTGAGGGCTCTGCAAAATATATATACATACAAACACACACACACACACACACACACACACACACATATATATATATATATATATATAAATTCGAAATTTTTCACCAGTACTGACATGCGTGCCAAATTTGGTGAGTTTTTGAGCATGTTGCGGCCCCGAAAATGGTGCTTACTTTGCAGAAAGAAAAAAAAAAAAGCTGCGAGGTACCGCCACCCCGGTGCCTTTAGATAACTAAAGGTACCGGGGTTGCGGTGCCACCGGCTTGGGCCCGCAATCGCTGCTCGCAGCTATATATATATATATATATATATATATATATTTTTTTTTGCATTTTCATTATGGTGTATAGACAGTAGATTGATGTGAAAAAATCAGTTAAATTAGTTCAGCATAAGGCAGCAACATAACATAACAAAATGTGAAAAAATAATGGGTGTGAATTCTTTTGCAAGGCTCTGCATACAAGTATATTGGGTAACACTTTATAATAACTACACGCTAATAATCATTAGTTAAGCATGAGTAAACAGTTAATTCATCATTCATAAAGCATTAATAGACATTAATAAGCAGTTTATAAATACAGCTATAAATGCTTTCTTCTTGATTTATAAGCTTATTTATAATTTGTTTAATAATTGTATTTTCATCCTTTATTAATGATCAATTTATCATTTCTAAATGAATAATTGCATTTTTTTTATAAACCAGTTATTTAAGAGTTTTCATTGATTCATAAGATCACTTAGAACATGTAAGTAAATGATTAATAAACTACTTAAATGTACATTCATACATCTTATTATTCAGACATATAGTGATGGTTACTTAGTGTTTTAATAAATGATTTATTAACATGTATTTATGCTGTAATGCAGGGTTAATTCAGGTAGTTATAAAGCATTTAGTAGTGGTCAGTTAACTATGTGTGTGAGCTCATCTAAAGTGAGGACTATTCATGTCTTGTAAAGCATTTATAAAGGAGATTTAAAGGCTCATCAATCTTCTAAACAGTCAAATGTAACAAACACAACAAAGTGATACAGAACATAGAAATATTTAACAGCCTTTAAATCTCCATTAGAAATGCTTTACAATGCATGAATAGTCCTCACTTTAGATGAGCTCACACACATAGTTAACTGACCACTACTAAATGCTTTATAACTACCTGTATTTACTACATTTACTTACACTTTCTAAGTGATCTTATGAATGACTGACAACTCTTAAATAACTGGTTTGTAAATTATGCTATAATTTATTTAGAAATTATTAATTGATCATTAACAAATGTATGAAAATACAATTATTAAAAGCATTATAGATATGCTTATAAATCAAGAAAAAAAAAACATTTACGGCTGTATTTATAAACTGCTTATTAATGACTATTAATGCTTTATAAATGATGAATTAACTGTTTACGCATGCTTAACAACTGATTAATAGCGTGCAGTTATTATAAAGTGTTACCGTATATGGTTTAGCTTTTCTCTACACCTCAACCCACCCTTACACCTAAACATACCATAAAACCTGTCCCTATAATCTTAACTGTATCCCACCTCAGTAGAAGCAAGTGTTTTGTAATACAATGTACACAATAAGAACATGTACAAAATAAGAAAATTGGACCTGACAATTTTTCCATGTACTGTACATGGTTAAAGATGTGTAATATAAAGTGTGACCCAAGATTTTGTTTTTGTTGACAAGATAAAATGTTTTATGAAATTAACAAAAAAATCTGAATCTCTCAGAAATGTCAGAATTCCCTGCATCTCCTCTGTTTAAACACATTTTATCTGAAAAGATGCAGTTTTGGTTGAAAAGATGCAGAATTTGTGTGTATTATGATGTGTATTTGCTGAGCTGGCTCTTCACTGCTGTTGTTGGATTTTTTTTCAAGCCATTTTCAAAGATCTCTGTTGGAGTGCTTGGCAACCAAAGCAAATATTCAGCGGTCTAATATTTGCCAGAGCATAAAAGTCTGTTCCAGTGCTGGGAGTGACATGTTATTAAAACTACTTGAATCTGTAAAATCTGCTCTCAGAGGCCTTGGAGGTGACTGGTTTTTGCTTTGATACTTTGAATGTGTAGATTAATTTGTTCAGATTAAACAGTGTCTGAAGGTAAACGGCTATTATTTATTTTGGATTGTGCAGTAATTATTCTCTGTATTTTTGGAATCATGCTGCCTAAAAGTCTCTCTCCATGATGCAAACATATGGTTATCATGACTCTAGTGGTTTTGGCCTTTGGTGCATTTTTTTTTTCCTCATTCCATTATTTGAATTGTGGCTTCACAGTGTGTGCTCTCTAGTGTATAAGTGTGTGTACTGCAGGGTCCAAATGAACAAATGTTGATGAACTACGGTAAATGTACTACTTTGTTTTTCTTTATCTTTTGTCTTTCTCTCAGGATTTGTTGGATCATTCCTGTACATCTGGTAGTGGCTCTGGACTGCCTTTCCTGGTCCAGAGGACAGTAGCCCGACAGATCACTCTCAGCGAGTGTGTCGGTATGTGCCCACAGCCCCACAGCATTCTTTATTAGAACTATGTTTGTGTGATTTTCAGATTTTATGTTGGAGGTTAGCAGCTCCTTTAAAACTAAATTATACACCAAATGGCTTTCAGTTACTAAGCTATAGTTATGGGACAATTTTTACCAGTTGTAAGCTATATCTGACACAACGTCATTTTTTATTTATCGGGGTTATGTCCTCAATAAAAAACAACAACAACAACAAAAAGCCCTGCATAAACTGTTACATTGCATAGCTTTTATATTTCTGCAAAGTCATTAGCTGTAAATAAAACAAGAAGTCTATGTTTTGGCTTTATTAAACAACTACACCAATTAATTAAGCATATATGTGTTTTCTTTCAGGTAAAGGTCGATATGGAGAGGTCTGGAGAGGTCAGTGGCAGGGAGAAAGTGTGGCTGTGAAAATATTCTCATCTCGAGATGAAAAATCCTGGTTCAGAGAGACAGAAATCTACAACACTGTCCTACTGCGACACGAGAATATTCTGGGTAAATCATTTACACCTTTCATAATGAAATCAAAACCCAAGAAATTACATTTCCTTTCATTTGGATACTTCAATTTTGTAATAAAGAACAATGATAAAATATTTCACTTAATCATATCTTTGCTATATAAAAAGTTTACCTTGGATAAAAAAATTTTTCAGGCTTCATTGCATCAGATATGACATCACGTAACTCCAGCACTCAGTTGTGGTTAATCACACATTTTCATGAAATGGGATCTCTCTATGATTACCTGCAACTCAACATGCTGGATGCTTCTGCCTGTTTACGAATGGCACTGTCCATCGCCAGCGGCCTGGCTCATCTGCACGTGGAGATCTTTGGCACTCAGGGCAAACCAGCCATCGCTCACAGAGACCTAAAAAGCAAAAATATTTTAGTGAACATAAATGGACAGTGCTGCATCGCAGACCTTGGTAAGAATGGCTTCTGACTGAAGCAAAAGTTATTTTATGCATGCTGTTGATTTCATATGGCTTTATATTAAAATATTTAAAATATTAACATGACAGACTGATCTCATGAAGTAGCGTGTGTATGACACGCCAATTCGTATTTCCATTTCTGGCGTGCTATCAAGACGCATAATCGCTTTTTTTCAGCGTGTTTATGAACGCCGTTGACTTAACGTTATATAAATATATTACTTACCTCAACCCCATCCCTAAACTTAACCGTCACTGGGGTTAATGGCATTTATGACTGTTCCCTTACCATCCTAGGTAAAAAAAAGATATGACTTACCTCAGCCCCATCCCTAAACTTAACCGTCACTGGGGTTGATGGCATTTATGACTGGACATTTGACGGCGTGTACAGGCACGCGGAATGACGCGAACGTTAATGGCATAGACATACACGCATACACGTGGATACACGCGGATAGCTCAAAATGCGTAGAGATAACACGCCACTTGACTCGAAAGTGACGTGTATGTTTACGCAAAAGTCATGATGTCATGTTGAACATGAAGTGTATTTTGGACAATGTCAGCAAACATTCAAAAACCCCATGTGATCCATGATTTAAAGTAGGCCAACTGACAAAAGGGCACTGAATTATTGAACATTTAATTTAAGTTCAGTTGTGCATTAAATTATTAATTATCAGTCTAGGTAAAATCAAATTAATACATTATCACTTTAATTATGGTCTAGACTGCATTTTTTTTTTATTTATGCAGTTATTGAATGTGTTTATTTCAGGTTTTTGTCTCAAAACTAAATTTGTGTTAGAACTATTTTCTTACAGCACCAATTCAGATCATTCTAAGCATACGTGATTTGCAACTGTAATCTGGTCTGCATATCGGAAACTACTTTCTAACAGGGCTTAAAGTTCTCCGTCGCTACGACGGATTTCCGTTAATTGCAGCGAGTCTAGGACGGATATCCGTCAATTGCAGGGTTCGCGTCTGTCCTTATGTCTTAAATTAACGTTTCATAATTTTAAGGCCGTAAATAGGCTTTCATTTCGCAAATAGTGTGATAAATGTCTTAATTTTAGTTTGAATAGGTCTTAAATTAAGGAAAGATGATGCGTATTCACCCTGCTGAGGGGGGATGTGATAAAGCCTGGAGTGGAGCTAAAGCACGTTCCTCTCTCCACTCTAAGCATTCTGTAATCACGTTGCTGATGGTCCACTCCGGCTTTTCCAATAACCGCTCACGGAAAAACTGCTCCCTTTACACTCAATCTTGTCAGGCGAGGCTACAGCTCGTTTGCTGCGGTCCCATGTCATGATAGAAAACAGAACGCGGGTCAATATTGGTCGTTTCTCAATACCAAATACGCAAACTTCGGACTTGCGTCCTTGGTAGTTCGGACTTGCCAAGTTCGACTCGGGAGAACAAACTCCCGAGGACGCTGCTAACAGCGCGTTCTTGATCGCGTCACTCAGGCTATGTTTTTCACACGGAAACGATTCTGAAGAGAAAACGCAAAAGTGGCTATCTTTTACGTCATCTTTTTTTTTTTTTGCGTTTAGACGAGCGTTTCGTGTGGGAAATCCGCGTGCAAATGGAGACGCAAAAGTGTGTGATTCAATGTAGTATGCACTTCAGGCGGCTAGGAGTGAATACTACAACAACACCAAGTCCACGCGCCTGCGTACAACCTTCACTGTCAAGCAGACTTTTGCGTTTTTACTGTTTACACGGGAACGCGACGGTGGAGCGTTTTTAAGATTTCCACTCTGGAGGGTGGTTTCACAATTTTTTGCGTTTTTGAGCCTCAAAAGCGCCCTCGCCGTGTAAACGAAAGGCACATCCGATAAAATATTTTTACGTTTTCACCCGCGAGCGTTCTCGTGTAAACAGGGCCTCATCACGCGGCTACTGTTATCAACTCTGCCTTTTTTCATCAACACCACTCTGCCTCTTTTCATTTATAAATGAACATAATTATTATCATAAACATATAAATTTGCCACACAAATGTGGTTCAGGCAACGCACATTGATTATCATATATTTATAACAACACGAAATATAGCTAAAACACAAACCTGCTTCTTTTTGTTTTCATTTTAAAAATATGAAACATTATTTATCATTAAAACTGACATTTAACAAACAGACAGGGTTGTATCGTTTTATTGTATTATGCGTACACATACAGTGAAGAGAATGCATAGTAATATAATATTTTATATATTTTAGAATATATAAAATTACACAACCATGTCTTTTTTGTTAAATGTCAGTTTTAATGATAATATCCCGTTCAAAAGTATAAGTAGCCTAATAGGTAGGCTATAATAAGCTATACAATGAGAAATAAAGCAAACAATTCAGTTAAACATAAGTCAGCTCTCTAATAGGCTACAAAGTTAAAGTTAAATAGCCTACATAATAAAGTTATAAAACTTCACTTTGCCCTCAGCCAAAACGATTTGCCATGGCACAAACTATATATTAATATAGTTTAGCATTGTTTGGTCTCATAAGATAAATAACATGCACTGAAAAGTTATGTATATGGTTGATTATGGTTGATTGTCAAGATAAGTAATTGTTTTTCATAGATTAAAATAGCTTTTAAATTACGCAAACTGGCAATATTAGATCGGTTTTAAACATCTCCCCTTAAAACGCTATTGGTCTCGACTATTTAAATAAAGTTACAGGAATATGACTTGGCCTGAAAAAAATTTCAGTCAGAGGAATTTTTTTCACTTTAAGCCCTGTTTCTAAACACATAGTTATCCTTGAAGCCTCCTAATGCATGAACCTTTATGAAAAAAAAAAAAAAAAACATGTCAAATACCTTTATTTTTCTGAGCCTTTGTTATATTTTTACATTTTTTTAGGCTGAATAAGTTAGGGCCATAATCATGCCAATAGAGGACAGATTAATGGGTTTTAAAATAATTTATTGTAAATATTTTGTTGCCTACTTCCGTCCGTCAATCATTTGTTGTCTGGTGTCTAATATTAAAAATCACTTGTTTGTTCCCTCAATATTTATCTATTGAACATGTTGCTCTTTATACTCAAATAAGTAGAAAGCCGAAGCGAGCTATTTGCTCATATAGGACGGACACTTTAAATTATGTCTTTATTAAATTCACTCTGACTCACTCTAGAGCTCCAGGGTTCATTTCTGGAACTTCAGGCTGTAATAGAAGAAATGTTGTTTCATCCTAAAACTCTGACGAAAACCCATTAGGTAGCTTTTAGCTAACACGTATCTGGGAACTCTTCCATACACAGGAAGTGGAGCACAAGATTAGTTTTTGTAGAGTACTTGAAATTACTTACAGCACATTAAGAAAACCAACACATTCTTCTTAGTCACAGGATGTGAAAACATGTCCATATGGGATTAGAGGTTTTCACTTAGTGCTATTTTTTCCCTACATGCTCAAATTGTTTTTCAAGACCTTTGGAGACTTGTTGTTCATGGTTACTTCATGTCACATTAAATTTAATTGTTGTGTATTCCCACAAGAGGGTGCTATACAAGATTTAAGAAGGCAATTAGCTTTTTCCATCAAGCTGTGGTGATATAAATCTCAGAATATCCATTATGCTTTTAAGAGTGTATGCAAATATTTGTACAATTAAATGTTAAATTACAATATGCTACCCCTTCCTCCAATATTATAAATACTATCTGGAAATTTGTCTATTTGAAAGTGTAATCATTGCTTTCGCCCCTGGGTAAAATATGTCAACTGTTGTTTTGCTGAGCTGTGGAAAAGAGCTGTCCTTCACGTCCTCAATTTTAATAATAAAGACATCAACACATGGAAGAAAACGACTGAGTGGGCTCATCAAACCATTTTATGGCATCTTTTAAATGTAGAATGCACTCAAGCAAATGCACAGGTGTCTAATCCAGGGACATGTGATTAATGTGAGTTGTGCAAAGCTACAGTACTGATAGATATTGTGCTATGTGATAATGATTCTTTTGGTCACACATTTGTGTTCTTCAGGTCTTGCCGTGATGCATTTTCAGGACACAAATGAGCTGGATATTGGGAATAATCCTAAAGTTGGGACAAAACGCTACATGGCACCTGAGGTTCTGGATGACTCCATTCAAACAGATTGCTTTGAGTCTTACAAACGAGTTGATATCTGGGCCTTTGGACTCGTGCTGTGGGAAATTGCTAGAAGAACAGTTAGTATTGGTATGTATATCTTTACATCTGCTTAACATACTTAACATGGTACGTATATATTTACATCTGCTTAACATGGAGCTCCATGCCAAGGTGGGGAAACTATTCTGTTAAAGACCCCCTCCGATGAAAATTTTTTTTTCTAGGTGTTAACATCTTCTTGTGTCATTTTTCTAATGTTAGAGGGCGTTTCTTGAGAAAAATAAGCTCGAAGTTGCATTTCTGAGTATTTCTACATTCAAATGGCTGTGAATCAGTAGCAGATGCTAAAATGCTGGCTAAAATAGACTGGAGTTGTGACGTGTTAACTCCACTGGGTAGGGCCACAAGCTCATACTCCCCTCCCTCCATACTGATATTCCCTAAACTTTTTACAAACAAGCACGGAGATAATGTATAATATACTGTAATAGTAGTTAATTCATGTATAATATATAATAAAACACACCACAGATGCACAATATAGAAAAGAGACGGACAGGGACAATATGGAACTTTTATTTTTCAGATAATGTTTTATTTTGTTATTCAATGCCTATAAATATAAAACAATATACATTCAGACGCAGTCAATAATAAGAAACTAATGTATTTCATGCGAGATACCAGCGGTCAAGTGACAAAAGAACGACTCATACCCGAAGACTCGAGAGATGAACTAATCATTTCTCTTTCTGGTACAGACAGCATAGCCTCTATGGGACTGACAGGTAGAACGAAAGATTAGGACGCGGCCAAACTCGAGACTCAAAATATGAACTAATCATTACTCTTTCCGGTCCTTCTGTATCACACACGGCATGGCCCAGCAGACAGATCAGAGTCAGACACTGACGAGTCGACAGCTAACGTATTGAGACACGAGAGGAGGAGAACAAACCTGATAAATATGAAGTTGCAAAGGAAAGAATGTCTCGGATCAGGAGGTGAGGTGAGCTAACAGAATCAGACTGTAATAACCTGAACTTAAGACTTAACAACTAATAAATTAATACAACATTTGAGTTGCTTATAATTTGTAAGTAAGCTAGCGGGAGAGACAGAGGAGAGCTCTCAGCAGCATTACACTTAATGAGGAGCATGTCAACGAAAGCTGAAAAAACGAAATATTAAGAGATTTTGAGATCACATGGCACTGAGTTGGTACAGGATGGTGAAAGTGTTTCTCAGTCAGTCGCAAGATATAGCAAAGATCAAGACTATGCTCTGGAAAATCTCTGATTATGTTTGGGGCACTTAAAGGGATACTCAACTTTTTTTTGGAAATAGGCTTATTTTACAACTCCCCCAGAGTTAAACTGTTGAGTTTTACCTTTTTTGAATCCATTCAGCTGATCTCCGGTTCTGGCGGTACCACTTTTAGCATAGCTTAGCATACATCATTGAAGTGCACAAGACCATTAGCATCTCTTCCAAAAAAATACCAAAGTGTTTCGATATTTTTCCTATTTAAAACTTGACTCTTCTATAGTTACATCGTGCACTAAGACATACGGAAAATGTAAAGTTGCTAAAAGTGGTACCGCCAGAACTGGAGATCGGCTGAATGGATTCAAAGAAGGTAAAACTCAACAGTTTAACTCTGGGGGAGTTGTAAAATGAGCGTATTTCCAAAAAAAGTGGAGTATCCCTTTAGACATTGACTGAAATACAACTTTTGAGGAGAATAAACCATCTACTCTGATCATGTGAATTGATGAACAAAATGAGTGAAGTTCCTTGAGGAAACTGAGAGAGAATGGCAAATGAACCTTCCTTCAAATAAACTAGGTAGAGAATCAGTCATCCACAGAGTCTTAAGCCTTAAGCCTTGAGACCAGAGAGGGATATAAATGGGCTGTTTGTCCAAAGTATGTTACAGAGATGAAGCAGTGATTGTATTGATCCTTCGTCTCTCTCCCTCTCTCTCATACAGACACACACACTACTCAAATCTTCATGATTTAATCTTTCATAAAGTTTGAAAAGGTTGAAGCGAATTACAGGACATTTGTGGGCTTTAATGCACAGGATTGCTTGATGTTATGCTTGCAGTGAGTGGTCTCGCCCGATGATATTTTCCTTACAAATGCTCTAATCAAATCACCTTCATTTATATAGCACTTTTAACAATATAGATTGTTTCAAAGCAGCTTTAGAGTAATAATAGGAAGTTAAAGTAACAGCGGTTGTTTTGGCTTTACAGCAGCTCTAGAATAAAATTATTCTCCAGTTTTGATCGATTGATTCACTTCCGTTGCAAAGATCATTTGTTTTTGGGGGCTGCCAACATGTCAAGAGCTCCGGCCCGCTTGCTTGAAAACGAAACCCTGAAATAGATTCCAAGGTGCAAGCCTTGACATAAAAAAGGCTCTCTTCGCAAACCTCAAAAACGCAAACCCGCGAAAACGCAGATGGCGTGCATGTACGCATCACGTGTTTGGTCTATAGGTATTCACGTTGGCATGTAGTCCTTCTTTACAAATCAACACTTAACAAACTACTTGTGTGGCTTTAAAAAATTATAATAAAGAATTATTTATCGCTTTCACATTGTTACGTGAACCAGAATTATCCCGACAATGTTTTATCTCTACAGAGGTAAAGGGAAGGAGGGGAGTTGACACTTCAGGACTGCATTGTTGTCATGTCCAGGCGCAGGTCCTTCATCAGATCTGGATACGGCCTGGATCTGGCGGACTGCAGTAAACCTCAGGATAAACAAAGAGACTAATATTAGCATAGACGCCATCCTTCTTATGATGTAACAAGTACATTAGGCTTTATGGGAAGTGTTCCCGTTTCCAGATGACCGAATCTATGCAGCCTAACATTGAATTAGGCTGAAGTCTATAATGTATAGAATATAGAAGTCTATAATGTGTTCTGTATGCTTGGTCAAAGAGATGTGTTTTTATTCCAGATTTGAAAAGTGGGTCTGCTACCCAGACAATGTTAGTTCCAAAGTTTTGGTGCTAAATAGGAAAAGTATCAACCGCCACCAATCAGTCGATTTTGATAGTAGAGGTATTATTAACTTGCCAGAATTTAGAGATCTCAAAATCTCAAACTAGATCTCAAATGCCTATACGAAGGCATCATTTCATTTCTTTTAAAATGCATTGGGCTATATTAAAAATAGGAAACTCACTGCCAGAAGGCTGCCAGAATGCAGCGTATTAGATCTTCCGCTCTCTACAATGTCATCAGTAATAATCGAACAACAGTAAAACTGAGAAAGAGAAAAAATCACTCGCAGCTCTTGAACAGAAAACGTTCAGATAGCCTACTCTTAAATGCCGAAAGCACTCTTCGTTTATTGCTTACTCGTATTATTTACAAGCCTTTATGTTTTGAGGCTATATTAGTTCATATATTTAAAATTCTTAACATGCAGTTGTTTTAATCATTTTTTTAATATGTAATAAACAAGTACTTATAATAACATATTTCTTTAAATAATAAATAAATCGATTTTAATTTTTATTAATATTAATTGATTAGAAAAAAAGTAGATTGGTACCTAAAGATTCCTAAAGGGACCATCCAGGCTTTCATCAGGGACAGGTTTAAAAGCAAACATCTATCATTGTATGGGGATGCATCAGTGCAAACGGCTTGGATGACTTTTATGTGTGTGAAGGTACCACTGATGTGGAGGCATATATTGGATTATACAGAGACATTTAATGGCATCAAGATGACATCTTTCCTGGGAAGCAAGACAGTACCAGGCCTCATTCGGCATGTGCTACAACAGAGTAGTTTTGTTGACTCTCTACACCATAGCGATGTCCTTGACCGGTTTGCCTGCAGTCCAGATCTGTCTCTTGAAAATGAATGGCCCATCGTGAATAGAAGATTAGACTGTGACAACCATATTTTTGAGCAGCACTTTTTGTAGCTTCAATCTAATGGTTCCAATCCAATGCCATTATAAAGCTCGGAGGTGTCAGGGTGTTTATTAATATACTCTAAAGCATGGAAGAGTCTGGACATTTTTTTAATATAACTCTGATTGTATTCGTCTGAAAGAAGAATTTCATATATACCTTGGATGGCTTCAGGTGTAGAAAACCATGGGCAAATTTTCAGTTTTAGTTGAACTATCCCTTTAAAGGTGCATTATGCAACATCTTATGTTAAAAATAGCCATTTTTCTAACCCATACATGCTTAAACAATTGCCGGATGGTCTGAATGAGCCCTTCTCTGATCACTGTGATTGCCTCTATAATCCTGTACAGTAAAATAAATGGATTAAAATAAAGGGAGTAAAATAAAGAGGGATTCGAGCTCGAATTTGAGACTGGGCATGACGCCATGCGCGTTCACGCTCACCTGGCTATGTCGAAAATGTAGAGATGGATTCAAAGAGACCGGCTTGTAGTTCATTCCAAACCCCAACGCAAATTCCACGTAAGACAAAGAAAATAAAATTCTGTCTTGTGCCAGGTGTCAGAATAAGACAAGAGTCAACATCGGGAAGCTTTCAACAAATAGAGATCTCCAGTCTGCTCTAGGGTACAAACCAAATGGGATCCTATACAAAGTAATAACTTATTTTGTTCATGAATGTGTTTCCATAATGATATAAACATAAGTGGATACAGTAAGCACATAAAACAGTTCAACATGGAGATAGATGGAAACAAAAACCTAAGTTTTCTACCACCCCCATTTCCCCCTCAATTTACTCAAATGCCTTTCCTTTCATATATTTTAAATGACTTGCAGATTTATAACTTTATTACCTCATTATGGCTGTAACAAAAGATGTGTGCGGCTGATGCTCCTTTGGTTATGAATAGCTTGTGCAAGCGTGCGTGTGTGTGTGTGATCCATGAGCGTGCACACCTCTGGTTGCAGTTTTTCTTGTTGCCAGAGGGGGCATAGTTCTGCAAAAAATCAGGGACTTTGCACCTTTAAGCTCAATTTTCACTGGTTCACATTTGAGCAAGCCAATGTCTCCTAGACATCATCGTGGACTGAGATTACATCCACTCTCTGTACTAGACCCATCTAACAAGCAGTGCTACAAGCAGTAAACTGGCCCATCTACAACAATTTTCCCCTTTTCTTTCAGTATTTGCTTGGAATTTTCTCATAAAGCTCACTTGCCCCCCAGTACTTCTCACATTTATACTGGTTTTTACCAGTGGAGTGCACCCTTGCTCTCCTATGTAGAGCGTGACATGATGGTGATGTCAGCCCCAGTATACATTTTGAACTTGCCCGACCTGCCCTGTATAGCCAGAGTAATGCACCACCTCACAAAGTCATTTATTACAGACTTGAGGAAAAATGCTCCACTAGTTTTAGGCCCCGTCCACACTACTACGTTTTCGTTTAAAAAACGGAGAATTAAAATGAATACGATCTCCGTCCACACCAGTGTTTTATCTGCGTATTAGAATTGATCTCCATCCCCATTAATACTACTGATAACGCGGATCATGTGACCATTTACCAACACTGGGCATGTGCGTGTCGGTGTAAACAGTGGCTGACGAATCAGGGAAGGATACGTCATGGCTGATGACACCCAATCATAGAGCCGAGTGTCAGCCTCTACGTCATCGTTTCTAATGTCCTCTGTTTTGTTCCGTCTACACTAAAACGCCTTCCAGAGATTGAAAACGCAAAACGGACCTGCAGTTCAGTGTCCATTTGTAACTCTTGGCAAATCTCATGATCTGCAATTCCTATGATGAATCTGTACCATATTTGTTCCTCTTAGCTTGCATTGAACTTTTTAAAATGCTTTATCATATTATTTTAGTTAAAACTCATAAATAACTACAAATAACTATGTTAGGGAAATCTGTTAATGTTTTGTTCTGCGTTTTTGAAAAAAACAAAAACAAAATCAAAAAACTATCGGCAGATATATCGGAATATCGGATTTTAAAACCCAAAAATATTTGTATCGTTATCGGCCTTCAAAATCCTTTATCGGTCGGGCTCTATAACAGAGAGGAAAAAAAAAAACCTTGGCTCAGTCAGGTTTTTTAGTTCTCCTCTGGCCAAGGAACGAGCAGAGTGTGATTATGATTCCAGGCTGAATCACAAGTCAGATGTTAGATTGTGGATTGGTATCAATCAAAATATTTTATCCAGCAGAGACAAAGCTTGCCATCACGGTCTGTGCAGAGGACTTGTCTGGTTCTCCTGGTCTTTGCATTGCACATGACTCCATTATTGCAAGAAATTTGACTGAATAATGAATAATTATAAATAAACATTGTCCAAAAGAGGCTCTGTGTTTGATTGTGGGTGCATGTGTTATTTGGCTTCCCTTTACATTGAAAGGGTCATTACAGTACTGCCTTCAGAGGCCTGTCTGATGCCCTCAGCATGTCTCATCTAAAATTAATCCCTATTGCTCCTTTTTTCTAATGGCTTCAATACTCTATATATAGTCAGCACTGCTGGCGTTCCTGATGAAGCTGAATTTTTCACCATACGGTTGGCACAATCAATGCTCAGTGATTATCTGTGTAATTTGTTAACCAGTGAAATACTGTTGTGCATGGGCGTAGGTTTGATTTTGAAATTGGTGGGGACTTAAGGCCATTGCACACTGAGTATGAAATTTTCGTATGCGTTTTTTCGTGTTCGTCAGCCTAAAAATTCGTCACGCACAGAAACCTTGCACACTGAGTCCGATGCGTATTTATTAAACCTTTGTGGGAAAAAAACACAAAAATACAAAATGGATTCGTCAAGCAGTGAGGATGATTTTGTTGTCCTCTCTCTTATTGAAAAGAGAAGAAAGAGAAAATATTACTTCCATACACTCCTGAAATTTCGCCGAGAGGAAGCACCTCCTTATCAAGGAGTTGCAAATTTATCCCGAGCGATTCAAAATTTACCTCAGAATGTCAGTGGAACAGTTTGATGCTTTGCTTGCGATTCTGGAGCCACGTTTTAAAAACAAGACCACCAATTTCTGTGAACCAATCGATTCTGAACAGAGACTGTCAGTATGTCTAAGGTATAGACACACACAAACACGCATGGACGCGCGTGGCCCAGTGGAAGCGCTGGGCAGACAGAACAGCTGTATAGGCTAGCCTACAGGTTATATATTGTACCCAAATAATACATTAGTTATCGAATTGGCTGCTCAATCACACATTAATCGATCCGAAATTTCAATCTGATTGAAAGGGGAGGTTATTCCTTTCATAATCCAATCGAGAGAAGAGAACATAAACACTTGATCGAATTGAAAACTGAAAGCACTGCGCATATGTGCAATGATGTGCGTAACGAGCTCCATAGACAGTAACGAGCTCCTGAATTGTTGAAAAAAACCTCAAATTGCTGGCTGTGGATGCGAAAAACGCAGAAAATCGAACCCGATCCGAATTTTTTTATGACGGACGAAAGTTTCGGAGGCGGTGTGCAAGCGTGATTGACATAATGTGAGGTTGAATTTTTTTTAACCCTCTTATTATCTTTGGGGTCTTTTTGACCCGCAAATGACTTTTGATCAATTTAAAAAAAATGTTCTCTTTTTCCAAATGGAATGAAACTTTCTACAGCTCTGCTGTCATGATCTACCAAAAAAAAATATTTTGGAATGATGTCTGTCTTTATATTAGCATGAAAAAAATTCCAGCACTCTTTATCTTCTGGGTCCCTGGAGACCCCGCATAGTAAATATACAAAATTCATCATTAAAATCAGAAACAACGAAGAAACAACGCAGATCACATATAGACAGAAATAAAGTGGCACACTTCCAACAATGCAAAAAACATCCAAAATGCACACACACGCACACACACGCATACACACGCACACACACACACACACACACACACACACACACACACACTTCAAATACCAACACCTCCAGTAAACAGTAAACACCTCCATTGCACCACCAGTTTTTGTTCCTAATTGTTCAAAAAAAAATTAATTGAAAATCATTTTTTTAGGAAATCTTTTATGTATTACAATGATTTTATTTGTTTTACTGCTTTATTTTCTCATTTGTTATTGCTGTTCAGTTCATTGCATGTGTTTTTTTTTTCAACATGTAATATAACTGTTCATTTCTGTTAATTTTTTTTCTTTTACAGTTCGTAAATGAAACATTGATTTAAAATTATAGAATTATATTAAAAACAGATAATTGAAATAAATTATCAAATTTAAAGACTCCAACATTTCTCTTTGTAACATCATGTTCAGGTTTGATTCTAATCATAATGTAACATTATTGAAAAAAACTTTTGTCAGGACAAAAAATACTTAACTTTGATAAAAAGTTTTTTTTTTTTGTTATAATTGTGATTTTATAATATTTAGATATGAATCCAACTGGAAAAACTTGTGAAATAAATATAGTTTGGTCAGTCAAATAGCAAATAGCTTATAGTGGAGGTCTATGGCCATCTAGTGGTTAAAGTGATATTTTTTTATTTTAAAAGTGCATTTTCCAAAAAATTGTCAAAAATCTTTCATTAAACCATTTTAAATGATCCATGTTATCTCCATGAATGATAATTAGAAATCTGGGTCTTTCATAAAGTGAATTTTACATACAATGCCGTTTTTTTGTAAAAAGCCTATTTAAATAAATATTTATTTATTAATTTATAGAAATTTAAAAGATTTCAAAAATCCTCCAAAAACTGCACAAATGTTGAGTAAAAACATTAATAAATAGAGTAAAATTACATTTGTAAAAAAAAAAAATATATATTATACTGCTTCAAAATTAAATGTTATTGTCTGGGGTCCCTGGAGACCCCAAAGATAATGAGTGTAGACACAAATGAAGATAATAGAAGGGTTAACGTGTGGAAATATCGGATGCGAATTTCGGACTCAGTGTGCAATGGCCTTTACCCAGAAGCTATGGATCCAAGAAAAGAATAGGATAATGTATGAAGATTTTTAGTCTATATTGACCTTAACGATAGCCTGTGTTAAACAATAAATTATGGAATGTTACATGCAATGCAATAGTCAATGTGTATATACTGTCTTGTTCATTGCTATTTGAATAATCCAAATATGTCTATACATGTCATTAACAGAAATGAACTGTTGGCTTATTTGTTTCACAATAATATAGACATAGTCCAGTTTGTCCTGTGACATATGGCACACAGTAATACTGTTAGGTCTCACTTGCGCAATTGTCTCCTAAGAGCACTGAAACTTATTTCAGCCCTAGTTGATGATAACACTTGGAGGACTAAAAGTTGACATGTTATTATGTTTTATGGGGACTTTATAGACATAATGATTTTTATGCTGTGCAAACCCTTACCTTAACCCTAAACCTACCATCACAGAAAACATTGACTTTGGATTTTGCCATCCTTACAGGGTCCCCATAATGTAGGGTTACACACACACACACACACACACACACACACACACACACACACACACACACACTTAGGTTCGCCACATATCACTCTTCTGACTTTCTAATAATATTTTCGAAAAAAAACTGCACTGTCACTGAATCAATACGTGACATGATATGCCCGTATTTTATTGCTCAGAACTGTTGATTTTTCTGGTTTTGGAGGATATTTGCAGCTTCTCACAAACAAATATGACCTTTCACAAGTAAAGTAAAAAAAAAAAAAAAAAAGTCAGACTAGCAATGTGGATTTGGGAGGCGGGACTAAAGATCTATTAACTGTTTGTGTGCCAGGTGTTGCACATTTTTTTCACAGAACGCTCTTGTAAGAGATTTTTAATCTCATTGACATGCTTCCTGGTTAAATATGTGGAGTAAAATAATGAATGCATAACCATAAGTTACTATCTAAATTCTATGCCCCTACTGTTGTCATAATAAGATCTGATGATACTGGCTGATCATTATTTCTGTGTGATTTTCAAATGTGCGTTTGTTTTCACTGATTGTGCAGGTATTGTTGAAGATTACAAGCCCCCATTCCATAACGTAGTGCCGAGTGACCCAAGCTTTGAGGACATGAAGAAGGTGATATGCATAGACCAGCAGAGACCAAACATCCCAAACAGATGGTTTTCAGATCTCGTAAGTACCTTCTCAAATTCCTGTGCATATACCTTTACAAATCAAGTTAATCAGTCATGATGTTTATAAACACAATTTAAAATCTTTGATGAAAATTACAGTATCTTAACAAGATCCAGTGGCAAGCAATTTGCCTTTTCACATTGAATGCTACAATGTTGCCAATCAGAACATCTGAATAGAAGTTATATGGTTATAGCTAGGTATGGTATAGCTATGGTTGGAAAACGGCCTGTGTGTTTGCACTGAATGTTCATTGACCTTGTGATTCTATTATGATCACAAAGCTATCAATTTGATTGCAAAACAATTCTCATTGCATCTTGTCCTCCCAACTGTTTTTATTAATACACACTAGGGGTTAGCATTGTCACATCAAAATTAGCCATTACAAATACCAATGAAATGCAATCATTGTTATTGCCAAAGATAACTAACTAAAGACAAAAAAAATCTATTACAGTGCTAGCACTTCCTTTTCCCCATTTAACTTCATTTAATATTTATTTATACTGTTAAATTATAAATTACTTAATACTAATTACAAATGAATAATTAAAACAATTGTATGTAGTCAAGTAATTTGTCTACAAACTAAATATAGCTTCAAAATATACAAAAGTAAAGATGAATAAATAAAAAACAAAGAAACTAATTAAAAGCAATAAGCAAAGAGTTTTTTCAGTATGAGTGCTTTAAATATCTAAAAGTTTCCAGACAAGAGCAATGAGTGATGCAAGTGCATATTGCTTTCCCACAGTCCCACACACAGTGCACTTGAACAAAACACAGTTTTATGAAAGTTTAGATACTTATTTGAGTGTGTGTGTGTGTGTGGAATTCACAGTAAGCAGAAGATGGTTGTCAAAATTAAAAGCAAAAAGTGCTGTTCCAAAATGATTTCAGGATCGATACGGCAGTTCTTAAACTTCGATTCAGAACTACTAAGAATAAATAATGTGCATCAGATTTTTTTTCAATCACAGTTATTTATGAGTGATATTTCCCAGTAAGTGTATACATTACAAAATAGTTTTTTTTTTGTTTTGTTTTTTGTTGCCGGAAATACAAAGTAAACATGGTTTTATATTTAACTTCCCTGCATTAATGGTTTTTATTGGATAATTCATTGAATGAAATACTTTACACATGAAAGGTATTGAATTTAATTTAATTTTTGAAATATAATGGGCCAATGGACAAACCAAAAAAGAAGATATTTCATTATAACAAATGTATCATAATTAAGAATTTCAATCAATAAAACATAGGGACATTCTAAAACATTCATTAATAAAGTGAATATTGATTTAGTTTTTTTTTTTTAAATCATTGTGTTACTACATAAGTACTTAGTACAAATCTAGAAATGACTGGCGTGCCCTACGGGTGGACGTTCCTATTAAGGCGTGACTTCACGTGACACTCTTATTTCTTTCTATTGACGATTCCTACATCTGTTGATTTATGTTGTTCACAACCTCACATTGCTTGATTCCCTGTCTCCCGTTTTGTTTTTATTTTTCAGACTTTAACATCAATCGTTAAACTCATGAAGGAATGTTGGTACCAGAATCCATCAGCCAGACTCACAGCATTACGCATCAAAAAGACTCTGACAAAAATTGGTAATTCTCTGGACAAAGTAAAAATGGACTTATGAACTGCTTCCTTATGGAAGACCCTATAGGCCTTTAACCATGCCCAGCAGATGTCTCATCTGGAGAACAAACCTGAAAAAGAGATTATCCTGACTTAGTGCTCTTATAGAGGCACATCATATTTATTTGGAATTTACAGCGGGGCATAATTCATTACAATTATTAAACAGATGCGATTGTGGCCTCAAATGCAAACTTAAACTACCATAAAATCTTTATTTATAGAGAGATAGTTGCTGTAAATAAAGCAGTTGAAGTGAGAGGATGGTTCTTTTTTTTGTGTTTGAGTTTGTTATATTTAAATTTCTTAGTAATTTTTACATTTGAGCCCCTGAGGAACTCTCTGCAAACCCAGGTATTTCCATACTACTTAGGTTTTCTTTTTATTTTCATAACAATTAAACATTTTTTTTTCCTCAAAAAAAGTTGATTACTTTAATTAAAAAAAAAAAAAAAAACTTGGGGGAAAATGACCTATTCGATTCATCCATATGATCCGCAATTGAGTATTTGTTGAAATAGTGAACATCACATATTGGTCTTTTATTGTTTAAAAGTCATAAACTCATTCCAGTAATTATTCATTCAAAATAAACAAACAAATAAATAAGTAAACATTCTGTACTTCCTTTACTGAGGTTATTAGAGTTTCCCAATCAAGCGGTTTAGGTTTGCTGGTGCACCCGCCACCCTTCCATCTCTGTCTTTCTCTCTCTGTAATCCTCTTACATTGAGCCACAGGAGGAGGAGCAATTAAGTCTCTCTCTACGTGTTCAGTCGCTCTGGGATTTATTCAGAGTGGAGAAATGCTAGCAGTCACTGTGGAAATGCAGCAGATTAGAGTCATGGTCATTTTGTCCGTAAAGGTGGATGTAATGTGCGGAGAGTGACAGATGTCATGTCTTATCTCAGGTACTCAGAAGTGGCACTTTTACTCTTCATTTTTGTGGAACTCACTACAGGTACAGTTTCTTCCCTGTCAGCTCTTTCTCTACTCTTTTGAACTTGTTTTGAGACAAAATTTAAGTATATTTGCGACAGCAACATATGCAAGTAAAGTTGAGTTCATAGTCACAACAAGATTGTGTGTTATCTTCTTACTGTATTTAGATGACCTTACATTCTGTTATGATTATGCTTAACTTACTGTTTTAGACGGACTCTGAGCATTATGTAATGAACTGGTTAAAGTCAAAAGATCAAAACATTTGTGTCTGGTGTTCACGTGTGTTTGGTTCACAGAAAAGGAAAGACAGGTGTTTACTCATTAAATACATCTTTAAAGTCTAATTCACACTGCACAGGCAGATGCTTATTGCCTACCAATGGTGTTTGTTTTTGCCAACTGAACATGTTCAATCTTCATTTGTCAGGTTGTGGAATGTCTGAGAAGTGATGTTCTGTAATCTGTTGATTGTCTGCATTGGTTAGTGTTTGTCAGCAGTGTGAGTTATCTTTAAAAAGGCATTTACTCATCACAGTCAAGAGCAAATGGCTAAATGCAGTATTATTTTTTTATTTCAATGCAGTTGAAGAGATAAATGAAGAGTTGTTTGAACTTCGTGTGGAATATTTTTAGTGAGGTTTTTTTTTTCAGTTTAAAGGTTCTATAAGCGATGTTGGGGCAAAACATTTTTTGTCACGTACAGCAAACGTCTCCTCACTATCGGCTAGCTGCCTGTCCCCTAAACACACTGTAAAAAAACGCGGTCTCTGTAGACACCACAGGCTCCACAAACGGCAACAAAAACAATCATGTCTTACCCGGACCACGAAACCTAACAAACAGTGTTCCAGCCAATCACTGGCAAGAAGTATTTGAGGGTGGGTCTGGGGGTTAGTGCGCGTGCACATGAAGGGGGTGTGTGTGTGAAGGAGAGACAAGCGTCAGAGGGAAGTTTGAAAAATGCCCAAGACACGACCAAAGAGACGTCGTTCTGAAGAACAAATTTTAAAAGAAGAAGGAGTCGGATAAAGAACGTGCGAAGTTCCGAATTTACATCGGTAGCAAAGCTTTTGAACGATGGCGAGAACTCCGGCGGCAGAAGGGCTTCCAGTCCGACGGTTACAATTATTTCAGGAAGCACGGAAGGGAGGGGGAGGAGATGAGATGCGGAGGAGGTAGGGTCTAGCTAGCCTCCGATTTGTTTGAAAATATTGCGAACGTCAACACCCCCAGGATCGCTTATAGGACCTTTAAGTATGTTTCAATATAAATTGTCATAAAAATCAATGAAAACATTTGGTAACTAAACAGAATTTCATTAAGTTTACACGTTACATTGTTTACATGACTTTTTATTATTCTTTGACAGATTTCAAGCTTTCAATTCATAAGATTGTAATTTGATTCCGATATTCGAATTAAAACTGATTAATTTGGATAAATATCAGGTAAAGTATCTACATGTTATTTTTTCTCAAGGTCAAAGTCTCTAAAAAGTAATGCTAAAAACATAGGGAGACCTGTCAGCTAGTATTATTTTTAAAGGTTAAAATTAAATACTCAAATTAATATACTGCGGTATTTATAATAATAACGTTATAATATTTTTAATGATATGATTAAAAAATATAATAAATATGTAATATAGTGCATATATTTAGCAAAATACTCGTCTGTAGGTAATTTTTCTTGCTAACATTCTATGGTCATTGAACGGCTTTCCTGAGGAATATGCAACGTTGGGTGACATTTTGTTCTCCAGCTGTTTCATTGATTTTTTTTTCTGCGGTTGAAACACAGTTTGATCGATTACTTAAGACATAGTACATTTGTTTTGGTAAGTTGTACTGTATGTTACATACTAATGGCCGATTTTTTTCTTGGTCTACTCCATTATGTGTATCTTGAAACACGCCCTCTTTCTCGCCTAATTTACAGAGAGAGATTGATCCGTTACAGCGAATTTTTCTGAGCAGAAAATTACAAATAAGTGTCCATGGATAAAATGGGGAAGAAAAGAAAAGGTGGAGCTGAAAAGTTGTTCCGAGTATTACAACAAACAAACAAAATAAATAAAACAATCCAATATTGTTTTCTTACAAAAACAATGTCCTTGTTTTATCCTTTAAAACTTTAATTTAAACATTACATAATTTAAGATTGTGATGATCCTCTAATGTTCAAAATTGGATAATTTGCATGTGATTAGTGTTTGATAGAAATTTTAATTAGCTAACTTTACCTTTAGATTTTGTAGCTATGTGTTCATTGCAGATAGGTCCAACTTACACGGTAAATTTGCACCTTTTTGTCCATGTTGTCATGTGGTAGAAGGATGAACCCAATTGCAGACAGCAAGTAACTCAAAATAGGGTTTCTTTAATGACAACAAACTGAAAACAAAACCCACGAGGGGGCAAAACAGGACTGGAGGAGAGTACAACTAGACTAAAACACTTGGACAGACTAAGGGGGCTTTCACACTGGCAGTTTAGTTCGGAACGGGGCACGGTTCGCGAGAAAAATCGTTAATGTGAACGCTGTCATCGGACCCGGGTGCGCACTGGGGTACCGAACCCGAGACTGCCTGGAAGAGGTGGTCTGAGTTCGGTTGCTCCCGAACCGTGCCGCGGTTCGCGTGAATGTGCAAGCAACACAAGACTCGGGTGCGCACTTGTTCAGGAAGTAAAGTAACCTGCACATGCATTTTAGCTTATTGTGATGTATTCAGTTAAATAAAACACTTGTAAGGGATGATAGTGTTGATGATTTACCTTGGATACGAGTGAGTATGAGCCTGCAGTGAATTTGTGCATTGCGCGTGGAATTAGAGCAACACATTTGGAAATCTACCGTCTCCTCAAAAGAGTCCATTTGCAAGCAGCAGAAGTCCACCTTATGTGATACATGCATAGTAAACCTGTATTGTTCACTCAATTGCTCATAATAGCAGCAAATTAATTTAAAAAACCCACAATATTTAACCACGTTCTACTTTCTATCATGCGACGCGCATGTTCGCGATGACGTAAGATGCACGCAAACGCACCAGGGTTCGATAGAATCAAGTTGAGTGTGAAACCAGACCAACGCTGCGGGGGGCGCCGGAAACAGCCGCGTTCGGGCTCGGACCGCAGCAAACGAGCCCAGTGTAAAAGCCCCCTAAGACTCTGATCTGACAGGAAACAAACTCACAATTCTCATAAGACATTTCAGACAGATTACTCACAGCAAATAACTCACAATGTTTGCCAAGGTAAGATAGACAATGTACTGACACAGGACAGCAAACACAAGAGGATTAAATAGGGCGAAACTAATGAAGGAAACAGCTGACACTAACAGGGCAATAATGACTAAACAAGGATAACAAGGGGGCGGGTTAATGAGACGAGACAACGCAAGCATACAGCCCAAACAAATGGCCATGTGCTTACACAGAAAACATGGTTCTGCCATGATCCTGCCACAAGACTAGGAAAAATCAGCGACATGATGGCAGAATCATGACAGAACCCCCACCTTAAGGAGCGGCTACCAGACGCTCCTCAAAGGGAAACTAAGCACAAGACATGACTGAACGAGACAGAGACAAAAACCAACAGAACATAGCACACATCAACAACGGCAAACATGAATAAACAATAACAGGGTTCTGGTGAAACATCAAAAACAACATACAAGGCAGAGGAGGCGGAGGAAAAACAAAGTCCTTGAGCGACAGTACAGGGTGGGTGGGCGGGACCGGGGTCCTGGGACCACAGGGAGTGGGACACTGGGGACGGGGACTCTGGGCTGGCTTGGACGGCGACAAACGAGGAGAAGACTTGGAAGTCTGGGGTCTTGCGGAGACAGGGACAATCTGGGAAACAGTCCGGGGCTGAGTAGTGACAGGGGAAACAAACGGAAGTCCAGGAACAGTGGGGACAGGGACAAATGGGGAAACAGACTGGGAATTAGAGGAGCCAGGGGAGACTGGGAAAACAGATGGGGATGCAGTCTTAGTGGCAGCAGCAGACTCTGACATAGAGGACTCCAAGGACACAGAGGATGAGGTAACGGGACTTCTGACGGGGGACAAGGCAGGCGAAGGTGCGGGACACAAGACAAGGGGTGAAACAGTCGATTGTGGAGCTTTGGCAGCTGGCCTGGGATCAGCATTTAAGTCAGCTGGCTTAGGACCAGCGCTCACTGCAGTTGGACTGAGATCACGACTCTCACTAGATGACTTGAGCATAGTGTTCTGTACAACAGGCTTGGGATCAGTGAAGACAGCAACTGGCTTGAGATCGGTGCTCTGGGTAGCAGACTTGGGATCAGCGAAGACTGCAGCTGGCTTGGGATCTGTGCTCTATGTAGCAGACTTGGGATCAGCGAAGACTGCAGCTGGCTTGGGATCTGTGCTCTGTGTAGCAGACCTGGGATCAGCGAAGACTGCAGCCGGCTTGGGATTGGTGCTCAGTATAGCAGACTTGGGATCAGCGAAGACTGCAGCTGGCTTGGGATCTGTGCTCTGTATAGCAGACTTGGGATCAGCGCTCACAGTTTCTGGACTGGGATCAGCGCTCTCTGGAGTCTGGAGCATTTGAAACAGGGACTGGGGACGAGACAGGACTGACTGGGACATCAAGAATTCTGATCAGACGGGATAAATACTCGGACAGGGTTCTGGCAGCGATTATGACTGGCATCTCCTGATGAGCCGAAACGGACTGTACCACAGCCCTTGCAGCGGAATCGGCTGCTGCTCTCTCTTCTCAGAAGACTCAGAGACGACATTCACAGTACAAGTCTCTGGAACGGATCTCCCCAACACCGACTGGGAAAAGGTGCTTTCCGCCGCAGGATGTAGAACGGTGTCTCCTGTTGCAACAACCGGAATCACGCTTACAGCAGCGGGGCAGCGAACAGCGCTTCTGACTTCAGCGGCAGGTTGGAGAGGCATCGCGGGCTCAGGAGGGGGTAGAGACGGAGAACCAGAAGGGTCCTCTCCTCCTCTTCTTCCTCCTGGGTCGCGGGGCGGAGTAGGTAGCCAGACTAGTGACCGGAGAGGGAGGTGAAGCAGGAACCGTTACCGGAACTGGTGAACTCACTGCAGGCGAGGAGGATTCCGGGCAGGAAGACTCTGATGCTGACTCCCACGACGGGTACCTTCCACGCTTACCATGAAGACTTATGGACGTGGACGGTGTCTCAGGAGTCGCAACAAGACTGGGTTGGTCCCCAAGTGTAGCAACGGCTAACAGACGACCCTCAGGGATCACAGGAAGTGTAGCGGAAGATGAAGACCTTGAAGCACCCTGCAGCTCCCTCCGTGACAGACTGTCCACCATACTGTGGAACGGGCGGCTGACCAGTCTTTCACGTTCAGCGAGAGGAGGATGGACGTTAAGACCCGCAATGAAGTAGCGGTTGACCAGGGTCTCGGGCAAGAAAAGCCTCCTCTTCTCCACGAACTGGGCGTACTTCCTCAGGGTCAACCCTCCCTGAGGAGGGAAAGGAAGCTTGCCTTCCAGGCTGTCGGCGATGGCCAACTGTCACCATCCATCGGGGTCTGACGGCTGCAGAGTAGGGTAATTAGGCATGCTGTCTGCTGGGTTACTTGTTGGTCGGTACATTCTGTCATGTGGTAGAAGGATGAACCCAATTGCAGACAGCAAGTAACTCAAAATAGTGTTTCTTTAAAGAGTACCTATTATGGCATTTAAAATGTTCCTAATATTGTTCTGGGAGTCCCCAACAACAGTTTTACAAGCATGCAATGACAAAAAACACTTTTGTTGTCTTATAATATGCATTTATTTTTACCTGAATTGCCCACCGACTCCCATACAAAATACAAATGAACACACAACACACATACAAACATATTATTATTGAAATAAGTCCAAGGCAAGGCAAGGCAAGGCAAGTTTATTTATATAGCACATTTCATACACAATGGTAATTCAAAGTGCTTTACATAGAAGAAATTAAAATAATCAAAAGAAATCAGAATAATTAAAACCATTTAGAATCCAACATAAAATGAAGTACAGTAACAGTCGGACAAACAGTGGCACAGTGCTCATTCAGTAAATGCACAGCTAAACAGATGTGTTTTGAGTATGGATTTGAATGTGAATACTGTTGGAGCACATCTGATCTCTTCTGGAAGCTGGTTCCAGCTGCAGCTGGCATAATAGCTAAAAGCAGTCTCTCCATGCTTAGAGTGAATCCTTGGTATTTCTAGCTGATGTGATCCTAATGATCTAAGTGATCTGTTGGGTTTATATTCAGTGAGCAGATCTGCAATATTTTGAGGTCCTAACCCATTAAATGATTTATATACCAGTAATAATACTTTAAAATCAATCCTAAATGTAACTGGCAGCCAGTGTAAAGACCTGAGGACTGGTGTGATGTGTTCTTATTTTCTGGTCCTGCTCAGAATCCTGGCAGCAGCGTTCTGTATGAGCTGCAACTGGCTTTTTAGGAAGGCCAGTGAGGAGGCCATTACAGTAATCCACCCTGCTGGTGATGAAAGCATGCACAAGATTCTCTAAGTCTTGACTGGAAACAAAGCATCTAATTCTTGAACTATTTTTCAGATGATAGTATGCAGGTATGCATTCACCTTCATCTTTGAACTTCATCTTTGTTTCCAAACGCAATGACTTCAGTTTTGTCTTTGTTTAACTGCAGAAATTTTTGACACATCCAACGGTATACTTCATCAATGCATTGGCACAGGGAGTCAATGGGCAATGGGGCTGTAGTCGTTAGGCGATAGGGCTAAGTAGAGCTGTGTCTCGTCTGCATAGCTATGGTAAGAGATGCGGTTCTTTCTCATTATTTGGCTCATTGGGAGCATAAACTGGTTGAATAGGAGTGGCGCAAGAATCAAGCCTTGAAGGACTCCGCAACTCACGGATGTCCACTCAGACTTAAAGGGTTAAGGCGAGCATACACTGTGCGATGTCTGTGCGATTTCAGCAAGGTACCTACTCACACTCAACGAGTAAATCGCATGCGATGCAAAGCCAAAGTTCAGGATTTATGTGCTCACACTGTATGGTCCATCGTCGAGCTGCGACTTCACTGCTCACACTATACGTGTAATATCTGCGGTAACCCCCTGGATTGCGCATATTTACGTGTATGTATCCAGGGATATTGTCAAAACAAGCATCTCCTATCAGTATCTAGATGATTTAGCATTTTCAATTTATGCATTTAATTATTATTAGCATTATTGTATTATCATTATTAGTGGAGGCCTATAGGCTAATTTTATTATTAAATTGATCCGCTAGCCTATTATAATTAATTTGCCACGCAATATTTTCACAGCACATAAACAACGTGCTGTGAGGATAATAAAATATTACATAATCTTACTCATTAAAAATTGTCTAAAACATTTAGGTCGATTACAATGAATTATAGGCATATAAAATAACTATTATAATATGTCCGAACATTGCCATAATTAATCATCAATGAAAATTAAAAACAAGTTTATTTCAAAAACATTGTTTGACAAATTAATACAAGAGGTGTTACATCGCAGGTGGCTTGGAAGACGGTGGGTAGCCTAATATATTATCTATTTTGCAACACGAACTGGAGGTAAGCAACAGTAATTTGTAGCTAGTTTGAACTACAGAACTTAAAGATCTCCCTCTTTTCGTTTTTATTTTATTTTTGCCGCAGATGAAATGGTTAAACTTCTGTTTTCGCGCAGGTGCAGTGAGGGAAAAAACACTGAGTTTAGGGCAATCGGTTCATAGCTTTGCTTCAACAGTGCAATATAGTCACGAGGAGCGACCAAAATTTCTGACATGCCAGAAATTCATCCGACCATCCGATTGTCGATCGTGAGAGGTTAATCGCCTCTCGTTTCTCCCTGTATACTGCACGAACACTGCACGACAAACGACGCACGACAAAGCTGAAAATCGGTCCGACACGAAAAAGAGTCGCACGAGTAAGAATTCGGCTCAAAATCGGACGAAAATCGCACAGTGTATGCCCGCCTTTAGTTCATCCAAAAATGAAAATTAAGCCATTAATTACTCACCCCCATGCTGTACTAACCCCGTAAGACCGTTCATCTCCGGAACACAAATAAAGATATTTTTGATTTAATCTGAGAGCTGGATCAGCCCTCCATAGACTGCCTAAGGGACTGGCTCTTGACAGCCCATAAAAGTCATTAAAGAAAAGGTTTAAATATCCCATGTGCCTACAGCGGCTCAATTATAAGTTTATCAAGCGTCGAGACTACTTTTTGTGCGAAAAAAACATAAATAACGACTTTATTCGACCATTCCATTACTTCCTTATGGGCGCATGCGCAAGAACTGAGACGAGAACGTTCTCTTTCGAGTACTTCTTTTTACCGGCTGCTCACCGCAGGAGTATTATCGCCACCTACCGTATGAGATGATGATCCATATATATCGTTTTTTGAGAAGATTAAAGGCTTTTAAGTGCACCTTATAGTGCGGAAAATACGCTAATTGAAAACCTTATGTACAGCGTGCATCTTCCTCTGCTTGTAAACAGAAAGTTTTGCGCTTCCAGCTATATCAGCACATCATCTCATACGGTAGGTGGCGATAATACTCCTGCGGTGAGCAGCATGTAAACAAGCCGAAGGAGAACGTGCTCGTCTCAGTTCTCGCGCATGCGCCCATAAGGAAGTAATGGAATAGTCGAATAAAGTCGTTATTTATGTTTTTTCGCACAAAAAGTAGTCTCGACGCTTGATAAACTTATAATTGAGCCGCTGTAGGCACATGGGATATTTAAACCTTTTCTTTAATGACTTTTATGGGCTGTCAAGAACTAGTCCCTTAGGCAGTCTATGGAGGGCTGATCCAGCTCTCAGATTAAATAAAAAATATCTTTATTTGTGTTCCGGAGATGAACGAAGGTCTTACGGGGTTAGTACAGCATGGGGGTGAGTAATTAATGACTTAATTTTCATTTTTGGGTGAACTAACGCTTTAAGTTCTCCTATACTCACATAATAACCTCTCCCTTCTAATTATGACCTGAACCATTTTAGGACTATCTCAGAAAGCCCCACCCAGTTTTCCAGCCTGTCAAGAAGTATGTTGTGATCGACAGTGTCAAATGCAGCACTGAGGTCGAGTAGTACCAGCACTGATAATTTGCCTGTATCAGTATTTAAGCAAATATCATTTATTATCTTTATGAGCGCTGTCTCTGTGCTGTGATGCGATCAGAAACCAGATTGAAAATTGTCAAAATATCCATTTGAGCTTAAGAATTTGTTCAGCTGATTGAAGACAACCTTTTCAATGATCTTGCCTATGAAAGGAAGATTTGAGATCGATCTATAGTTGCTTAAGATGGTCTTATCCAGATTGCTCTTTTTCAGGAGGGGCTTCAACTGCAGTTTTCATGGAGTTCGGAAAACTCCCAGAGCGAAGTGGGGCATTTACCACTTCTTGGAGATCTGCTTCTAAGCTGTGTAACACATTTTTGAAAAAAGATGTGGGATGTGCGTCAAGGGCGCAGGTTGATGTATAAGGTGCTGTATGGATTCTACTAAAATTGTGCCATCAATTTCTTCGAAATCAGACATAGTAACTACTTTCTCAGGTTTTGGTCTGATCTGCCTGACCCCAGAGCGACTCAAGGATGTGCTGATCACCTTTCTGATGTTACTGATTTTCTCAGAGAAGAAAGAAGCACACTGCATTTCCTTTCTGAGAGCATTTCTATAGGAATCTGGCTTGGGGGGTTTGTCAGTCTCTCTACAGTAGTAAAAAGAGTGTGTGTGTTGTTTATATTGCTGTTTATAATATTTGAGAAGAAAGTTTGTCTAGCTTTGCCTAGTTCCCTATTGAAAGCATGGATGCTGTCTTTGTAGATGTTATAATGGACTACAAGTTTTGTCTTCCGGCACATGCGCTTTGCTCTTCTGCATTGTCTTTTCATATTTTGCACTGCTGTTGAGTTTCTCAAAGGTGCTTTTTGTCTACCACTATTCTTCCTGACTTTCATAGGAGCAATATCATCAATTTCACTCTTAGCTTTTGAGTTAAAAGAATCAAGCAGAAAATCAACAGAGTTGGCAGATATGCTTGGTTTTAAAGATATAGCGTTCATAAATAGCACACCAGTGTTTTCATTTAAGCATCTCTTCTTGACAGACACAGATCTAGCTTCAATATCTGGAGAGATCAATATATCAAAGAAAATATAGAAATGATCAGTGCTACATCCTTAATAACAATCGATGAGATGTTTAAACCTGTACTGATAAATAAATCCAGAGTGTGTCCACGATTGTGTGTGGGACCGTGTGCATGCTGTTTCAGGTCAAAAGTTTTTAAAACAGTTTTGATTTCTTTTGCCATATTGTTTTCTGCATTATCTATGTGAATGTTAAAATCTCCAGCAATTGCAAAACAGTCAAACTCAGAGGCAATTGTTGATAACAGTTCTGTAAAGTCCTCAGCAAAGGCTGGAGAGTATTTTGGAGGCCTGTAAACAATGAAAAGTATGCGTGGAGCACCTTTTAACACAATACCCAGATATTTGAAAGAGGGGTAATTCCCAAATGCCATTTGCTTACATTGATAAACATCTTTAAAAAGAGCTAAGCCCCCACCTCTCTTACCCGCTCTGCAGACACTCATATAAGTAAAGTTTGGAGGGGATCTTTCGTTTAGGACCGTTGAACTACAGCTGTCTTCTAGCCAAGTTTCAGTTAGAAACATGAAATCCTGGTTGTATGTGGTTATTAAGTCATTGACTAGAAGTGATTTATTTTTAAGTGAGCGGATGTTTAAAAGTGCTAACTTAAAGGAGCATTTCACCCATTACAACATCAATCTTTATTGAAAGTGGATCATATATGTAGACGAAATGTAAAATATTTTTTTAATTTGGTGCCCTCTTGACCGAGAAAAGACAGAAAATAACCAAGGGGCGCATATGTATGAATAGACTACAGTACCCAGAATGCCCCGTTTTTGTACAGCTCCGCAAGCCACGCCCTCTCCGGAACTGCGCAAACAGCGACAACACTCTTCCACAACACTGTTCGGTCTACAAGGCTAACATTAGCTATCACCAGAGTTTGAAATTCATTTCACACAAAATGTCTATTTAGCTGTGGCAAGCAGGACGATCGAGGGCGAGGCACATAAGAGGACGGCGCGCTGCACGAGGCTTGTGGCTTGAGTGATAGACTAACGTTAAACAGAGACTATTTGGTGATAATGAAATACACCTGTGAGGCGAGCGCCGGTCCCGAGGACGCCGCGCGAGGCTGGTGGCGTGAGTGATAACAGACTAAACAGACACCTGTGAGGCGAGCGCCGGTTCCGCGTCTCTCACGGAGAAGCGAAAGCATAACGGGGAGGGACGACGGCAGATCGAGAGAGAAACAGGCCTGATTTTATGAAGTTTTGTTTCTGTTGTGTGTAACGTTACAGCAGTTGTCAATGAGGGGCTGCTGGCTTTGGCTTATACTTTCGTTTTGTATGTGTTCATTTTACTATTAAAATGTTTAAATGTTCGCCGGTTCCTGCCTCCTTCTTTCCACAACAACAAACCCCGTTCACGTTACATTGGCAAACTTTAAGTGAATTACTCCTCGTTTGAATTTATTTCTGTTTGGTGAATTACTGCATGTTACCTGGATGTTAAGTCAGGTGAAACTATCACAACACAAACGTCCGTGTGCTCGTCTGATTCAGAGATTTCCTCCAGCGAGAGTACAGGCAACAGCAATCCGCCCAGCGCCAGAGTCAGTGCGGGGTCCTTGACCGCGACAGGCCGCCGCCTCGGCGTCTCCTGCTCCTCCATCAGCCTCAGCTGCTCTAAACTATACTGGACTCGTAAAGATAGCCACGAATATCGGATTCGAGCAGCAGAATTTCAAAATCCTCTTCTTCCATATCATGTTTAGTTTCTTCCGTCATTGTCATAACTTATGATCTCCACAGCGCTTGTTAGGCTGTAATAGGCTTGTAGGGTGAGTGGGTCCAACACCCTGGCATAATAATGAGCTAACATGTGTAGTTCTTAAAGATTTTAATGAAATATGACTTCTTGCTTATCGTGACGCAAAATGACGATTTTTACGTCACGATAAGCAGGAAGTTAAACACTTAAATCCTTATTTCTCCCATCTCAGGGGAAAATAAAGGAAAAAACCATGACCATTCAAAAATATGACTGGGTTTCTAAAGATACAAAGCTTAATGCAAATGGGTGAAGTGACCCTTTAATAGTCTTACTTTTTGTCCCCACAGCAATCTTAGTTTGGCGTGTAATAGGCACCAGATTAGATAGGTTTGTTAAACGGCTGTTGAAGGCTTTAGATTTTCTATCATGTAATTGAACAGCAATAGAGAAAGATTCAGGCGCACTGGGTTCCCGCTTGTTCTGTAAACATTTGATAAAGTTACTGGATTCATAGCGGGCACCCGACACATATCAATGAGAGCTGGTATCAGTTGTAAAGGGAAGCCGGTTCCCTTAAAAGTGAGGGAATGCCCATCATGAGGAAATAGCCTATCTGCACAAGACCCGTCAATCAAGCGTAAAAACGTTTTTGTGAATTTAGGGAGGGTTTTTCCCCCCAGAAATTTGCGATTTCCATTTCTCGTTTCAGATACGATAATTCAAAATGCGTATAAAACAGGGTGATGGAAACATAGTATCACATTTTTAATTTGTAGAGTTTCATATAGTAGTATTGCAGTATTGATTCAGAGAGGAAAGGGGACTTGGAATGAAGTCCTTGGAGTGAAGGGGGGCTGTGCTTGACTAAAGGGGGCCGAACGAGAAGCGCAGCGCAGCGCTGCCCCACGTCTAGAACGACTCACAGGTATCGCACACATTCTATTCGCGCAAGCTCAATTTTGAATCAACTCTTCTACTTCTGGTAGAAGTCTAGAAGAGTCAAGTCAAGTATATTTATATAACACTTTTCACAATATAGATTGCATCAATGCAGCTTCACAGTATCAATCAAAACATAATAACAATGCTCATTTCTTAGTGGAAAAACATCCACGTTTGGTAAAGCTGATCAAGGGTTTTACTAATTGCTTAATTACTTTGAATATCCCCAACTGAGCAAGCCAGGCAACAGTGGCAAGGAAACGAAAAACTCCTGTCCTGTTAGCTCTCTGTACTGTGTAATACTCAGTTCTACCACTAGGGGGTACTCTAGTTCGGAGGGTTCCTAGTAGCATAAAATGGTAGAAGAAGTAGAGTAAGGAAGGAAGGAAGGATGTGTTAAGCACATGGAGAAGCTTCACTACCAGTGGAGTCAGGTTTTTCCCTGATTTGAGGAACCTGTGGTTCTTATGCTCAAACGTAAGTGTTCAGTTTGTACTTTGTTTGTATGTGTAATGTTAGGTGATATATCAGCAAATGAGATGTAAATGTGTTATGGTGGCACTCAGTTTGTTTGATACAGAGGGTTCATCGTGCAGGCATGAGGGAGCAAATCAACTATAACTAAACCCTTGACCAATATGGAATTAATTGTCTACAACAACACCTTTGTCATCTGCTGTTCGTGCCTTGAGTTACAGTTTGTACTAATATCAACCGCTACTTGGACACTTGGATTCAGACCGTTGTGAACTCTTCCGCTCTGCACTTAAGTAATGTTTCTTGTTACTTGTGGGGCTCTAAGCACTGATAACTCTTGACTATCAAAGACATTATTGAGAAGAGCTGAATTATCCTGACATATTGTCTTGTAAATGAATGCCTCATGTATTTTGTATGGTTACTGACTGAATGATGATTTATGGTATAATACACATGGCTCATTGAAATGCGAAGTCTCTGGTCTCTCACTTTATTATGTAGCAATCAAAGCTTAAACTATATGTTACAAAGTGATCTAATGGTGTCCTGAAACTCCATCAGGTGACCCAATGGAGAAAAAAAACCTTGGGAGATCCCAGGCTCAGTCAGGGGCAGTTCTCCTCCGGTGTTTATGAGCTAGATGCTGGATTAACAGTAACTGTAAGGTAAACATGTATATGAATGTCTCTAAAAAGACTTTAAACAGGAACCTGTGATAAACGCTGATGGCGTTCACATGCGCATTAAGAATTGATTCTATAGTTATGTGTGTTTGAATATATGTGCGCATGTTTGTAATTCACAAAGCCATGCCTGAACAAACTACTTGTCTTGTATGTCTTGTATAAAAATTTGATACAGAATTTTGTTTTATTTTGTCACTTCGGGGTAGGGACGCAAAACGAAATTCACAACGCTTTATCTACAGAGTGAGAAAGGGATCCTCCATAGGGAGAGGCTAGTTGGCACTTCAGCACTGCATTGTCATCGGGTCCAGGCTAAGGTCCTTGTCAGATCTGGATATGCCCTGGAAACGGCAGGCTGCGGAAAAAACTTGGGATAAACAAAGACACTCAAATTAGCATAGATGCCCTTCTTCTTATGTTGTAACGAGTACATCAGGATTTAAGGAAAGTGTTCCCTGTTTCTGGCTGACCTATGCAGCCTAACATTGAATTATAGAAGTCTATAGTGTATTATGTGTATGATAGGGCAAAGAGGTGTCTTTAATCGAGCTTTGAACTGACAGAGTGTGTCTGCTTCCTGGACAATGGTAGGAAGACAATTCCACAATTTTAGTGCTAAATGGGAAATGGATCTACCGCCAGCAGTCGATTTTGATATTCTAGGTATAATTAATTGGCCGGAACTTTGAGATCGCAATAGACGTGAAGGACTATAATGCGTTAAAGGGATACTCCACTTTTTTTTTGAAAATAGGCTCATTTTACTACTCCCCCAGAGTTAAACAGTTGAGTTTTACCGTTTTTGAATCCATTCAGCCGATTTTTTGATATTTAAAAGAATATCAGTAACCAGACAGTTTCTGGTCTCATTGACTACCATAGTATATACAGGGGTTGGACAATGAAACTGAAACACTGGCCAATGTTGGAGGTTTCACATCTATATGCCTGGTGGCCAGTCTTCAGAGTGAAGCACGGGTGGATCAGTGATGGTTTGCGCTGCAATATCATGACAATCCTGACTGTGTTGTGAATCCACGAGTCAAAAATCATGAGCTGGAGGATCATGAGCACCTGATGCTCAAACCACGTATCTGCATGATCATGCACCAACACACACAAGACTTGTGACAGAAGGGTTTGATGAAGATGAAAGTGACGTTGAACATCTCCCATGGTCTGCACAGTCAGCAGATCTGAATATTATTGAGGTGTCAGAAAATGTTTTCCTCCACCAGCATCATATAGTGACCTGGACACTGTTCTGGAAGAGGAACGGCTCATAATCCCTCTTGTCACTGTGAAGGACTTCAATCTGTCATTCCCAAGATGAATTGGTGCTTTATTTGGATGCAAAATGAGGCCCTCACCATCCTAATAAATGACTGTATTGTAAGACCAGGTGTTTCAGTCATTGTCCAACCCCTGTATTTTTCCTACTAAGGAAGTCAATGACTGCGTTTACATGCAGCCAATAACCCGTTCAAAACCGGGATATTAGCAAAACCCGGTCGCGAACGTCCATGTAAACACCGGCAAAAACCCGAAAAATGCTCATATCCCGGATTTTAAAAACCGAGATATTATACCTGGGGTACCCCTTTTCTAACCCGAATTTTTGGTCATATAAACGGGTATCGGCATATCCCCATAGTGATTTGTGTTCTGCGCATGTTCTATTCGCAAGGAATCTTGGTCTTTTGAGTAGAGAAACTTCTCGGCGCATTCCGGAAGTAAACATGGCGAGACCAGGCGAGACGCCGCACAGCATACTTTTGGAATGAGCTCAGTAACGTTACTAGCATCTAAGCGCAAACAAAGGCGATCGCTATCTGCACCGAACTATTCATTATCCGCATACTGCTGTTGTTGTTGTCTTTGGATACAAGAAGAAGAATCGGAAATGACGCATTTTGCGTCTTAAGGTTGTCTGTACGTCTAGACGCTAACCGCCGTTTACATCGGGATAGTGCAATTCCATGTAAACAGGAGAAACTCTCTCTGCTCACGCATGTAAACGGGTTATCCCTAATGTTTCAGAAACCCGAAAAGTGACCTTAACCCGACCATAACCCGAAAATTGGCTGCATGTAAACGTAGTCAATGAGACCAGAAACAGTCTGGTTACTGATATTCTTCTAAATATCAGAAAATCGGCGGAATGGATTCGAAAACGGTAAAACTCAACTGTTTAACTCTGAGGGAGTTGTAAAATGAGCCTATTTCCAAAAAAAGTGGAGTATCCCTTTAAGAGCATGCTCAAGTACTGCGGAGCTAAATCATTTAGTGCTTTGTAAGTAATCAACAATATTTTAAAAAATATATATATATATATATATGATGTTTAATAGGCAGCCAATGCAGTGTTGCCCGAACCGGGCTTCCTGCTTTAGTGGTCATATGGTCATACTTCCTGGTTCAAGCTGCTGTGTTTTGTACTAGCTGTAGTTTGGTTTATTAAAAGGTCACTTCACCCATTTGCATTAAGCTTTGTATCTTTAGGAACCCAGTCATATTTTTGAATGGTCATGGTTTTTTCCTTTATTTTCCCCTGAGATGGGAGAAATAAGGATTTAAGTGTTTAACTTCCTGCTTATCGTGACGTAAAAATCGTCATTTTGCGTCACGATAAGCAGGAAGTCATATTTCATTAAAATCTTTACTACACATGTTAGCTCATTATTATGCCAGGGTGTTGGACCCACTCACCCTACAAGCCTATTACAGATCAGTGGGTGGGACTTCACTTGCAGAAACTGAAATCAATATCCGCCATCTTGTTTGGAAGCTAAGCTAACAAGCGCTGTGGAGATCATAAGTTATGACAATGACGGAAGAAACTAAGCATGATATAGAAGAGGATTTTGAAATTCTGCTGCTCGAATCCGATGTTCGTGGCTATCTTTACCAGTCCAGTATAGTTTCAGAGCTGCCAACTTTTGAGTTTAGCTTAGCGTGAGACTTATCCGGGGGAGGGGGGGGGGCTATATATATAGCCTATATATACACACACACACACACACACTTATTGTGAAGTATGTCCATTTTAGTCATTATTCACTGAAAATCTACGCTTTTGAATCTCAATTTGTGCTCTGTGTATTCAGTGCCTGTCTTTATACCAAAAACACGCCCGTCGCGGAACAGTTGCAGTGGCGTAGAACGTAGAGCCTTGAGTTCATGAAACAGCATCTGATGCGCTCGGACGCGAGTTCGAATCTAACATGAAGGTCTCTAGCGTTATACTTTGCCAATGAACTAAAAAACGAAACCATGATATGGCTTTTTGCCTTAAAACAGCACAAGACTTTAAGAATAGGCATTCTGTTTTTGCAGGGTGTTTTTAGGGAAACGTGTGCACTTTGCTCACGCGAACACGGAGCAGTTTTTCCTATGCGTGAGACTGGAAAACCCGTAGTGGATGTAATCGGAGTTATAACAGAACGCTTAGAGTGCAGAGAGGAATTGGCTTTGACTCCAGTCCTGGTTTTGCGTCCGCGCCGTAAGGAGCTAAACATCTGTCTCGCATGCATGATCGCTCTAGACTGGATTAGAGGATATTTTAACTAATTTGTGGTAAAACTAGTCGATCACGAGTGGCTCAACTAGTGGATTTATAGATAAACTTATCTTTCAGGTATTTTGCCGACTGGCTTGACACTTTAGCGTGAGAAATCGGGGGTGTGGCGTGAGAGCGTGAGAATTGGCTCAATTGCGTGAGTCTCATGCTCAATGCGTGAGAGTTGGCAGCCCTGATAGTTTAGAGCAGCTGAGGCTGATGGAGGAGCAGGAGACGCCGAGGCGGCGGCCTGTCGCGGTCGAGGACCCCGCACTGACTCTGGCGCTGGGCGGATTGCTGTTGCCTGTACTCTCGCTGGAGGAAATCTCTGAATCAGACGAGCACACGGACGTTTGTGTTGTGATAGTTTCGCCTGACTTAAAGGGGTGGTAGATTCCAGGTTCACTTTTTTGATTTTAAATAGTGTGTAATGTTGCTGATGGTGCATTAACAGTATCTGCAAAGTTGCAGCGCTGAAAGTTCAATGTAAGCAGAGATATCGTCTTTTAAAAACCAGGAAGTGTAAACGCCTACAAAAACGACTCGATTGGGACAACAACGGGTTATGGTACGTCACTAACCCGCACATTTGCATCAACCACTCCCTTCGGAATATGCAGGAAATGGCATGTGCATATTTCTGCAGCACGTCGAGTGAGCTGTGTTCACGCAGCTGTCAGGTCTTCTGTGTTTCAAGCTTCCCACGGAATGCTACTTCATCAACAATGGATACAATTTATGTTTGATTATGTTCCTGAAAGTGACGATCGTAATCTAGCTCTCTGTGCTGCACATTTTACGGAAGACAGCTTCTAGAATCTCCACGAGATCAATGCAGCAAGAAACTGTTAATAAACAATGAAGCTGATCCAACTTTAAAACCAGAGGCAGCAGTTGTTGGACCACAACCTCCCAGCTAACACAGTACGTTGTGACGACGTCGTCAGTTAGTCGTCATTTGGTCAGCGTGACATTACTTTGTGGCAACGTTGTGAGGACGTCGTGGTAAAGTTCCATTTTTTAAGATCTTTGCTAACGTTCCAGAAACGTTGTGGGTACGTCCTCAAAAGAGGTCGCTAGTTTATCCCATGGAAAACGTTGTAGAGACGTGGTCAACTGGTCACCAGAAAATTTAATCAAATCTTTGATTAATTATAATTACATTTCCCATATAATATCCAAATGGCATATAATATTACTAGGACTTGTAACGCGATTTTCTGGAAAGTTATCTGGAGACCAGTTGACCACGTCTCTACAACGTTCTCCATGGGATAAACTAGTGACATCTTTTGAGGACGTGCTCACAACGTTTCTGGAACGTTAGCAAAGATCTTAAAAAATGGAACTTTACCACGACGTCCTCACAACATGTCCTAATGACTAAATAAAACAATGAATACAACAATAAAACAACTTTAAAAGTTATTTTGATGGAACGGGTTATTATGGGGGGGGGGGGGGAGCTTTAACTTTAAGTGTACCTGCTTTGTTAATGATTTCTGTTAATGCTTTGAAAAATAAAAAAATAAACTAAATAATAAACACGTTGCGTTTATATTCTGGGCTCATCTGATTTTGTAGTAACCTTATAATGATTTTAGTATCATAATGATTAATAAATGCACGCACAATTATTGGTGAATTTGATAAATGGTCCAGGTATGTTTTACTATGCATAAAAAATGTCTTTCAACGTGCAAAATTCAGAATTAAATTAATATACAGCAAACTGTACAAATCAAGTCTGTAGGCCTACATGTTGTAGCCATTAAATAAGCACATTTAGTTTCATATTTGTTGAAATATTATAATGCTTTTCCCCCCATGTTGATTATGAAAAGTGAGCATGAGTAAGATAGGATAAGCAATTATATCTAAAGACATGTAGGTTGAAGTAGGTTGATTTGGACTCATTATTTTGTAGAAAGCCTTTTTTAAAGTATAATGGTACTTTTAATTTGTATTAATTTTTATCTTAATCATTTTTTTTTAAATTCATCAACCAATTGCCTGGATATAATAAATAAGAACAGATAATTGCAGACAATATTAACATGACATGGAGGCACCCCATTGCCCCTGAACTTGAGTGCATCTCATCATAAATTAACCGAAATATGCCTTACATGAGAAATATATATATATATATATATATATATATATATATATATATATATATATATATATATATATATATATATATATATATATATATATATATAAAGCTTGCAACTAAGTCTTTACACGAAACTATTCCAAACGAAAAGAAATAGGCTGTGAGAGTTGTTACAGTATTTCAGCATTGACGACTCGCATAATATGGCTACATTCTTACTCGCGTGCCAAGCACGCGAACATGCCAGCTGCAGCTGTTGTCATGACTACCGCGCGCAGCGACCGTTTGTTGTGGAAACCTGCACACCCGGCATACAGCTACTTTTTCATTGGTAAGTTATACTTCTTTTAAGGTAAATTACTTTTTAAAACGTATGAGCCCATTGGGTAAATGGTACTTAGCACTGAAGAAAGTAAAATAAGATGTAGGCTACTATATAAACCTCTTATATTGTGTCATTTCTAGAAAATTTACCACTAACGTTACTGTTCACATGATTTCCGTCTTGACCGTCCACTTGTAAATAAATGCTGCTTTCACCTGATGAACATGTAACCTCTTATAAAATTGTGTCTTTTTCTGCAAATTTACCACTGTTACTGTTCACATAACAATATTTTCCGTCTTCTTTTCTACCGTCCACTTGTCAGGACTGTTAAATATGATTATTTGAATCATAGCTGTCAACCCTCCCGTTTTTTCCGGGTTTCTTACATAGGCTATTTTATGTCTGTTCTCGCTGTCCTCCCGTTTTAGTATTTTCCCGTAAAATATCCCGTATTTTTACGCTCTGATTGTGTGAGAGTGACGTAGGCTACAAGTTCGGACGTATTCGGCTTGAAGTCGTTCATACTCGGATGCAGCGCCGCGCGCGCTGGCCGGAGACACACTGGCTGCGTGCGTCTCAGCTGCGTGGCGTGACAGTTTTTATTTTACTGTCTATGGTTTTTATTTCGGCTCCCATGTTTACAGATTAGAGCTTGCACAATGCCTGCGTGACACGCGCAAACGCGTGCATGCTAGAAATAGAACCCAGAGATGCCTATTTTTTACGTGACACGCAAAAGCGTGTTGGAAGCGTTCAGAAAAAAAAAAGAAAAATAAAAAGAAAAAAACCCCCGATGTTTATATGTCAAAAAATTCCATTATTTTTGCCTATATATATATTTATGTCATTTTTTAAACAATATGCTCTTAATAATGTAAAAAAAATAGGCTATCCCTTGACGATGGATTCCGGGAAATCTCCCTTATTTTCAATGTTCAATGTTGAACCACTAATGAATATTTTCGGGTTTGATTAAAAAAAAAAAACTATAATAATAAATAACGATTTAAAAAAAAAGATATTAAATTTGACGGTGGAAAGTTGAAACAAGGAACGTTGTGTATAGCCTAATTGTATGAAATGTATTATGAAAATTGGCTAGCAATTTTGCCAAAGCAAATATCAAGAAATAGGTTAAATTATGTGCAGTTAATTGTATGACACTGAAATATACTTTTCATTTTGCAGCAGCAGGAACAGAGAAAAGGTGTGCAAAGTGAAGACATGAAACACTTCTCCTTTTTGAAGAAGAATAAGACTTTTTTTGATTCATTATGATTGTTTTTCATTATTTTTCCCTTAAAAAAAATCAGATTATTAAAATGAATGTATATGCCAAATTTTCACTTCTCAATAATTTTGTAAAATAACTAATGTGTGTGTGCGTTTGTGTGTTAAAAATTATATGTTTATTTATTATCTGCGGAAAATGTAATTAACTAACTAACTGCTGATTAATAAATTATATAAATGTTTTCTAGTTGATTGATTCTTGAGGCACGTGTGACACATTGATGCATGCGGTGCTACACACAGGTAACACACTGAATGTTATTATTTTAAATGCTGATTAAATGTAGCCGCAGAGTTTTTGTTTTTTACTGCTATTTCGGTCGTTGCTGTGACTAACACGGTCCTTTGATGTTCGGTTCTCACAACATACCAGTTTGGTCACTGAGACGTAGTCATCACGTTCTTGCGACATACCACTATAACGTCGTCACGACGATTATGGGAATCACAAAGTTACGTCGCTGGAACGTTATGTGGTACGTTGCTGCGACTTACACGGTCCCTTGACGTTACGTCCTCACAACATTCCAGTTTGGTCATTGAGACGTAATCATCACGTTCTTGCGACGTATCAATATAACGTCGCCACGACGATTATGGGAATCACAAAGTTACGTCGCTGGAACGTTATGTGGTACGTCGCTGCGACGAATATGGTCTGGTCCGGTTACGTCTTCACAACGTAACTGTGTTAGCTGGGCTGTAAGTAGGCTAAGACTTAATCGTTTTAAATGTATTTGCATGTATAATTCCAGACGTAACGTGGTTAGCCTGTGTTTTATTTATGTTTTATTTTTTCAAAATGCCAGCGATGGCTTTCTAGCCACTAGGCTACTAGTAGTTATGCTAGTATTTTGTGTCTACGACAAACGCGTACAAACATTATGGACCTGAATTTTGTATAAGTACTAATGTTTTAAACGTATTTTTCATGTATATATGCTTTATGACGTTATTTTCGATTTGATCAAGAACGTAAACTTGCCACCGCTGTTTGTGCTTAACATTAGTAGCCAGTCAGTTGCTCAGTTGCTATCGTTGCCAGTCAGATGCTATTGTGTAAAACAAACGTGTATATGGTTAAAAAATATGTCAACTTATCATTCAGAAACGTTTAGTAAGAGCCGTGTGTGGTGTGGTTCTGTTTGACTCGCTTCATCGCGGCTTTCTCGGTCTGATTCTGCCTCACTGATACTGCAGCTCGACACCATTATTTACATCTGGACCGGAGCTGGTGTTTCCCGTAAGGTAATAGGCCTTAACCTTCCGGACAACGTGAGCAACAGTTTAGCCAATCACAACACACCCGCCCAAACGAACCAATCTGAGCCCACGACGTGTTTCTGAGTGTTTTCATAGAATCAGGAAGTAATCCGCTCGTTCAGGGGACAGGGGAGAACGCGGCTGACGATAAAGGTGAAGTTTATGAAAAATAAGACTTTTTAAAAAAGAAAAACCACGAATACATGTTATATTGCACCCCATAAACACAATCATAAAAAAGAAAAAGAGGACTAAACCACCCCTTTAACATCCAGGTATGCAGTTATTCACAAAACAGAAATAAATACAAACGAGGAGTAATTCACTTAAAGTTTGCCAATGTAACGGGAACGGGGTTTGTTGTTGTGGAAAGAAGGAGGCAGGAACCGGCGAACATTTAAACATTTTAATAGTAAAATGAACACATACAAAACGAAAGTAAAAGCCAGCAGCCCCTCATTGACGACTGCTGTAACGTTACACACAACAGAAACAAAACTTCATACAATCAGGCCTGTTTCTCTCTCGATCTGCCGTCGTCGCTCACCGTTTTATGCTTTCGCTTCTCCGTGAGAGACGCGGAACCGGTGCGCGCCTCACATGTGTCCGTTTAGTCTGTTATCACTCACGCCACCAGCCTCGCGCGTCGCGCCGTCCTCTTATGAGCCTCGGGACCGGCGCTCGCCTCACAGGTGTATTTCATTATCACCAAATAGTCTGTTTAACGTTAGGCCCTGTTTACACGAGAACGCTCGCGGGTGAAAACGTAAAAATATTTTATCGGATGTGCCTTTCGTTTACACGGCGACGGCGTTTTTGAGGCTTAAAAACGCAAAAAAGTGAAACCACCCTCCAGAGTGGAAATCTTAAAAACGCTCCACCGCCCGTGTGAACGGTAAAAACGCAAAAGCCTGCTTGACTGTGAAGTTTGTACGCAGGCGCGTGCACTTGGTGTTGCTGTAGTATGCACTCCTAGCCGCCTGAAGTGCATACTACATTGAATTTCACACACTTTTGCGTCACCGTTTGCACGCGGAATTCCCACACAAAACGCTCGTCTAAACGCAGAATAAAAAAAGATGCCGCAACGCCACTTTTGCGTTTTCTCTTCAGAATCGTGTCCGTGTAAACATAGCCTCAGTCTATCACTCACGCCACCAGCCTCGCGCAGAGCGCCGTCCTTGTGTGCCTCGCCCTCGATCGTCCTGCTCGCCACAGCCAACTAGACATTTTGTGTGAAATGAATTTCAAACTCTGGTGATAGCTAATGTTAGCCTTGAAGACGGAAGAGTGTTGTCGCTGTTTGCGCGGTTCCGGAGAGGGTGTGGCTTGCGGAGCTGTACAAACGTGGGGAATTCTGGGTACTGTAGTCTATTCATACATATGCGCCCCTTGGTTATTTTCTGTCTTTTCTCGGTCAAGAGGGCACCAAATTAAAAAATTCTTTTACATTTCGTCTACATATGATCCACTTTCAATAAAGATTGATGTTGTAATGGGTAAAATGCTCCTTTAAGCATGCAGGGCAACCACCCTGTAGAGCATTACAATAATCTAGTCTTGATGTCATGAATGCATGAACTAATTTTTCCGCATATGATGTAATTTAGAAATATTTTTAAGATGGAAAAATGCAGTTTTACAGATACTAGACATTGGCATCAAAGAGCACACCCTAGTTCCTAACCAACGACGAAGACTTAACAGAGCAGCCATCAAGTGTTAGGCAGTATTCTAGGTTATTACGTGTGGATGTTTTTTTGTCCAATAAACAGAATCTCTGTTTTTTTTTAAGAATTTAGTAGTAGGAAATTACTAGTCATCCAATTTTTTATATCAGCTATGCATTCCGTTGATTTTGTGAATTGGTAAGTTTCATTAGATTTTGAAGAAATATAGAGCTGAGTATCATCGGCATAACAGTGAAAGCTAATCCCATGTTTCCTAATGATATCTCCTAATTGCAGCATTTACAAAGTGAACCGCAGTGGCCCTAGTACTTAGCCTTGCGCTATGCCATACTGAACTTGTGATCAATAAGACATCTCTTCATTTACTGCTACAAACTGATAACGGTGAGATAAATATGATTTAAACCATACTAGTGAAATTCCACTAATGCCAACATAGTTTTCTAGTCTATTTAAAAGAATGTTCTGGTCAATTGTATCAAATGCAGCACTAAGATCAAGTAACACTAATAGGGAGATACAACCATGATCTGATGATAAGAACAAATAATTTGAGACTCTAACATGACTATAGCCAGCTTAAAGGTTTTTGGTACATATCCTAGCGACAAAGACAAATTAATGATATTATGAAGAGCAACATCTGAAAGCATCAATTTTAGTAGCTTAGTCGGTATAGGGTCTAACGTACAAGTTGTCGATTTAGATGAATTTACGAGTTTGCTAAATTCTTCCGCTCCTATAGCAACAAATGAATAAAATTATTCCTCAGGGAGCCTACGATGCATTCCCTGATCATTCTGTGCTTGAAGCTTTCTTTTTTGTTAGTTTAGCCACTGTTTCAAATAAATACTTAGAATTATGTTTATTTTCTTCTAATCGGATAAATATTATTTCTTTACTTAATTGAGTTTTTCTTCGCCCCATTTCGCTTCGCTACTACGTGACAGAAATTACCTGAAGTGTGTTGTGATCTGGTAGATCCAGTAGGTGACAGTACACCGTGAATGTAACCATGAGAGGCAAACGCTACATCGCCTATGCTTTTAATATTTCACACTAAGGAGAAACATAGACAGTAAAAGAAAGGTTTAGAGTATGGTGAATATTTAAAAATAGCACAACAGGGGAAAATTAAAGGTTTAAAATGGTAATGTTTGTTATATTTTTTTTCCAATATGACTTTATTCCAGCTGTTAAATTAGGAAAGTTAAACTAAATGTATATTTTATGTATAAGTCAGTATGTACATTAATGACGATTTGAGACAAATAAATGTAAATTTAATATATAACTATGTAAATGGCACTCTGTGGCCTCGGCAGGGTTTTGAACAAGGAACAGTGGGGCCGCTGGTGTGTGTATTCTCATAGAGAAGAATGTGTTTGAATTTTAAAGACATGATGGCACTTGCGCTTCTCGATCGGTGTGCGACCCCCTTAAGGCCCTCTTTACACCTACTGTAGATGTGTTGTGGTCATTCGGATCAGAAGGAGCCCGGGTAGAGACATACCCGTTTATACCTGGTATTTTAATCTGTCTCTTTTGTCCACTTTCAACTACTTTTGTCCTGATTTCTTTGAGTGGAGCATCTTTTTCAGATCTTTTGAGCTAATGGGCAAAATAAGTTAGTGCAATTTACATGTGAATGTGCCAATGGAAAATCACGCAGAGCATCAGCTTTGTTTCTGCTCTGACAACCGCAAAACTATGGTGAACGCGGCGAGTGAGTTTTAGAAATCAGGTGTCCAATCAGGTGCTCAGGTCTTCAGCCGACAAAGTTTAAATTCAGTCTGGCTAGCTAGCTTGCTTCCACAATGTTTAGGTGTTAGAATAGTAGGCAGAGACAATATTTTTAATTGACTGGTAACTTGAAAAATGTTTTATTGGGGTCTATAAAAGTTACACATTCAATGATCTATACACATTTCTGAGATTTATATGTACATTAATTATATAAAACTATACTGTCATTACACCATAGTTTAACAAAGGAACTAGATCAATGCTTTTAAAAAAGGATTAGGCTTAAAAGATTTGTTATCCAGTGGATAGTGGACAATTGAAATGGCTGATAGTTTAGATATTGTTGTTAGCCCGGAAGCATCACAAATGTTTGCTCAGGGTGACTTTTTCTCAATTCAAAGTAGGCACAAAGGGCATGAAGCTCCCATTCCCACAAACCAAAGATGCTCTATTGTACAGTAAACTCATTGTCATGTTTAAGAAACCAATTTGAAATGATTCGAGCTTTGTGACATGGTGCTGTCGGAAACTTTTTCCTTGTAGAAAAGTTAGAAGCTGAGGAGACCAGAAGACAATGGACTTTTTCCAAGCAGAAGTTCTTTATTGCTGGTAGCTGCAGTCATTTCAACATCATCTAACTAAGGGAAAGTGTCCTTGCAATTTATACATTTAGAGGGGGAGGACTTTACATAGGGATGGAGTCACTCTGAAACAAAGCATGCAAATGATGTAGGAACACACCTTAATCTGAGGGCATTACCAATCCAATTGAATCAGCATTACTATTCAAATGCTGAGAGTGGCCAGGAACTCTGGTTCCAAAGAGCCATCCCAGAGCCATTAAAGACAAAAGGTGGAAGTCTCCCCTATAGCTAGTCCAATCAACCCAAATGACTATCAGGAAAGGAGACTCTTGCTGGAGACTCAATAATCATCTAAAATCCACTAAACTTTATCAGTTTTTATACCATTGGAGTGGAAACCTAAATTAAACATGTAATAAATTTGTAATACCAAAGTGCATTATCCTACTGGAAGTAGCCATCAGAGGAGGGGTACATGGTGGCCATAAAGGGATGGACATGGTCAAAAACAATGCTCGGGCAATTGGCACTAAGGGGCCTAAAGCCCGGAACACACCAAGCCGACGGTCGGCCGTCTGGCAGATTTTTTTGCGTCGGCCAAACAAGTTGGCTCGGTGTGATACGCACGGTTCCGTGCCGTTGGCTAAAAATAGTCCTCGTCGGCTTTATTTCGCCCGAATCAGCGTCGGGCCGTTGGGGAAAGAGAGAACTCTGATTGGCTGTTCAGCTTAGTGAAAGAGTCAGTGCACGAGAATAAACGCAAAACAGCAAGCAAAGAAGTCAAAACGGTAAAGATAGAAGGCTGTTCTTATGTTACGTCTTCTTACCTGAGTGTTCCTTGGCGAATATTTCAATATTAACATGAGTGGAGTGGAATAAAGAAAGTGTTCAGCAGGATTGATATTCAAAAAGGTAAGCACGCGCTGCTTTGTTTACATTATGTGTATCTGCCGCCGCAGCGTTGTTTTTCCTTTTTGAATGGCGAATATAGACTAATATATCTGCAGAAATAGACAGTTGGCTCATTATACGCAGGTGCAGAACACACATTTTAGCTGACGGTCGCCTGTAGTTCTCTCGGTGTGTTCAAGTGCAGCTTTTTACCTCGATGAGAGGGGATGTGAGGCGACAACACAGTTGGCTTTCATCAGCGCGAGTTCGTCGGCGTCTTCTTGGTGTGTTCCGGGCTTAAAGTGTGGCAAGAAAACATCCCCCACACCATTACACCATCACCACCAACCTGCATAGTGGTAACAAGGCATGATGGATCCATGTTCTCATTCTGTTTATGCCAAATTCTGACCATCTGAATGTCTCAACAGAAATTGAGACTCATCAGACCAGGCAACATTTTTCCAGTCTTCAACTGTCCAATTTTTGTGCGCTCTTGCAAATTGTAGCCTCTTTTTCCCATTTGTAGTGGAGATGAGTGGTACCCGGTGGGTTCTTCTGCTGTTGTAGCCCATCCGCCTCAAGGTTGTACATGTTGTGGCTTCACAAATGCTTTGCTGCATACCTCGGTTGTAACAAGTGGTTATTTCAGTCAAAGTTGCTCTTCTATCAGCTTGAATCAGTCGGCCCATTCTACTCTGATTTCTAGCATCAACAGGGCATTTTCACCCATAGGACTGTCGCATACTGGATGTTTTTTTTTTGTAAATTCCATTCTTTGTAAATCCTAGCAATGGTTGTGCATGAAAATCCCTGTAACTTAGTAGAATGTGAAATACTCAGACCGGCCTGTCTGGCACCAACAACCATGCTACGCTCAAAATTGTTTAAAACACCTTTTTTCCCATTCTGACATTCAGTTTGGAGTTGAGGAGATTGTCTTGACCAGGACCACAATCTTGATTAGATAATTGCATTACATTTACATTTATTCATTTAGCTGACGCTTTTATCCAAAAGCGACTTACAATTGCATTACATTTACATTAATTCATTTAGCTGACACTTTTATGCAAAGCGACTTACAATTGCTTTATATGTCAGAGGTCGCACGCCTCTGGAGCAACTAGGGTTTAAGTCTTGCTCAGGGACACATTGGTGTCTTGCAGTGGATTCGAACTCTCTTACACCAAAGTCATGTGTCTTATCCCCTGCGCCATCACCACCCCGGTTTTTTTTAAAGGGGTGATGAACTGAGAAATCATATTTTCCTTGAGCTTTTGACATCTAAGAGGTCATCATATTATAAGAATGTCCTTTAAGTTTCAGAACTGAAAACGTCCTTGTTAGTTATGGAATTATTTATGTGCCAATAAAAATGAACGTAACTTTTCAAGAAACTAATGAAAATATAAATTGAAACTGAATAAAATATCTTTGAAACTGAAAAAGAATGAACCGCAAGCTATTTTTTTTACTTTGTTTTTAATACACTACATGTTTTGCTAACTATTCCTCATATTTCGTTTACTGATCTACACTTACAAATGCGCTTTTTTAGAGTTTTCATTTACGCTTCTGAAGTTTTCGTTTACGCTTCTGATGTTTTCGTTCACTCCCTGAGTTTGCGTTCGCTATTCTGACACAAATCTCTCGTGGGGGCGGGGCTAGTAGCAGTGTATTCTCATTGGCTACTGAGTTTTTGATTGACAGCTTCTTGACCTGGAAGTGAAGACGTCAGTGTTGTGTTTACACCATAGACAGTAAAAGAAATGGACAGAGCGATCTCATTGGAACTCCATTGAGACGGTTGAAGCCCGTTTTTGGCGATTTTTTAGCACTTCCGTCCCTGACGCGCAGACTCATACAGAGCTAGTCTACGTAGATGTGACGTGAGTGACCCGTTTGACTTCTAGTGCGGTGGCATGAGAAATCTGAATCATTCCCTTCCGAAACATGCGCAGAGGCGGAGAGTATGAATAGGAGCTGTCCACGGGCTAGGAGAAGGAGACAAGTTTGCTAGGTATTCTGATGAATTATTTTGTCATTCTGCCTCCACGTTTCCCGATTGCGTGCGAGCTTCTTCTCGTGTCCATACGGTAATCTCAAAACTGCGCGACAGGGAGTCGCGCGGGTATGACGCAATCGTTAGCCTACTTTCACTAAAACTGCTTCTACGGGGCCATAACATAAGCTACAAGGTAATGGAGCTATTTATACATTGTCGAGTTTCTTTAGAAATAAATATAGGACAAATGGGGTCTTCAAACGCCTCAGATGTTAAGTTATTCACTTTCAAAGTGACGCCAAAAATGAATGGGAGTCAATGGGAATGCTAACGCAAGTGAAGTTCTCCAACAAGATGTCAGCTCCCACGAGGCTTCAACTTCCGGTCGATGGATTACCCCCTTGGTTTACACGTGTGGACGTGATTGTCTGTAAGCGCAGCTTTCTATTTCATTTAGGTGATATTAAGTTATGTTTGTTTTTTAATTTTATCTGTATTAACCTTCTGCTGCTATTACTTTGTCAACAGAAGCTTTTAGGTTCACAAGAGATCAGTCTATTCAGGTGTAATTGTACATCAAAGTAGGCCCTCTGTATATGACTGCTTAAAATATTGTGTCCAATGTTTTAGGACAATATTTATTTATTCTTGATGATTTGTTTGCATGTTAGGCTCTGAATAGGTTGTGCTATTACAATATAAAGAGAATGGCCTACTAGTACGTGTGTGATATATTCAGCCGTCAAGAAAGTTTCACTTCAACCAGGTAATCAAGGTTGGCAACCATGGCCATCAAATTTCTCATTGTTAACATATGGATTTACACCATCAAATGATCATGTATGATCAGTTAAATAAGAGGAATTTAAACTATATGAAAATTTACAATCGTGGGTTGCTGTCAGATGATACAGACCTCAAAGGGCATTTCATTTCATATTTCACACAAAGAATATTTTGTTGGCATTTTTTTAACCATGCTGATAATTTTATTTATTTAATTTCATTAATATTATTTTCTAACATTTAAAATTGTAAAATTAAGGTTCAATTATGACTTATAAAATCAGTTAAATGAATTTAAATAAAAAATCTAATAAAGTTATTCATTATTTATTGTCACTACAGCATATACACAAGTATCAAAGTGAAAGTCTTGGATGCAGTTATGACAGGAAAGACCAGAATCCACAAAACATTAACTGCATACTATACATGTAATGCACAGTATTCTCATAATATACATAATAAAATGTATAATCACAAAGATTTTTAAGGAAATAATACATCTCTGTGAGTCCACATAACACAAGTGGATTGTAACTGTATGACAGTTGGTCGGAAGTTATTTTTAATAGTTAAAACAATTTACATTATTAGTATTTTTTTTTTTCCTATTGTTTCACTTCAGAAGGTATTGATTCATCCACTGAGGTCGCATGGACATCACGGTCACTGTGTGTGGTTTTTAAAGCATATTTAGGACTTGCAGAGATGGATTACTTTCCTTAAAATCCTAATTCGTATTTATCTGTAGAAAGAAAGTGAAATGCATCTGGGACAGCATGAGAGTGAGTAAAATAAGTGAGAATTTTATTTTTGGGTGAACTATCCCATTCATATGCTGTTGGTATGCTAGTCCATGATCAGCAGAGACTAATAAGAATAAACTGCAGCCTCTTGTGTACTGTGTTAGTTTTAATCTAGAGCTCCAAAGAAATTAAAATATTTGCTATTTTATAATATTAAAATAAAATACAACAGGTGTCTGAAGATAAGGATCCCAGTCATTCAAAGGTGATATGTCTGAACAAAGTAACATTATTGTCTGATGGAGACAGTTGATCTCTGGTATTATCACTGCATCCTCTGTGTCAGCATCAGAATTTTGTTTATGGAAAAGTTGCTCAAATCCCTGGAAAATGAGAAAGGAAATGTATTACAATCTAACAATACAAACTGCTTTGAACTCCCACATGCTGTAACCATTTGCAGACTTAAAATAATTATTTCAAACAAATTACATAAATGTTTTAAGGGATTTTACAGCACTAAATGTTTACCTCTGACTCATGCACCATTTATCATCTGTAATACTATTGTGTAACCAATAGATGGCTGTATAGCCCAATAAACATTTATCCATGGCTGTGTAGTGTCTACTCCCTAGTTGCTGGATTTTTTCAGTCATAATTACTTGCATGTATCAGGTTTTGCATTTGGATATATATTTATTATTAAAGACTATTAAAAATTCAACATTTTTCTCCAAAATGTTTTTTTTTTTGTTTTTTTTTTTGCATAATTATTACTCAAATACGGATACAGAAAAAAGCATTTTGTTGCCTTTTGCAGAATAAATATTGCGCCCAGGGTTATACTTCAAAACAAATGAGTGTTTACATAATTATGAATAGAGACGTGGAAAGTGGTCAAGTACTGTCTCTCCTCTTTTAAAAACTCTGCATCACAAATTAATCAGCAATTGGCTTTACATTGCCAAAGTTGAATCGGGCAGTGATTGACAGCGCTCTGGTCCAATGGCATCGGTCATTGTCTGATACAGTACATTTTGTATTGTAGGCTACAGTACAGATACTGTACAGTACTCTAGCACAATGTTGTTTGGGGTGGCAGGGGGAAATATGATCTAATTGAAGCAAATATGATCTAATCGAAGACTGTAACCGTATGTAATTTTAGATAAACAAGGCATGTAATGATTGGGCTAACTTACCAATTAAATCAAGACAACACTGCTGTATAATGTTATGGGCTCTCACTGAGCTCTAATATGCCTCTCCACCTGAAAAAGCAAGAACTGTATTATAATTAGTATTAGTTTAGTATTAATTAATAAAAAATAAAAATAAAAACAATCAGACTTACCACGAGTAGCCTATGCAATCCAGTATTCTGATATCAACGATGACAAATTATATCATTTGTCTGTACTATTCCTTCTATAAGAAATCATCTCAACAATATAACGTTAGTGTAGCAGTAAATAAATATAGATATAAACTTAATGTCACCTAAATGAAATAGAAAGCTGCGCTCACATCCACATGTGTAAACACAACACTGATGTCTTCACTTCCAGGTCAAGAAGCTGTCAATCAAAAACTCAGAAGCCAATGAGAATACACTGCTACTAGCCCCGCCCCCACGAGAGATTTGTGTCAGAACAGCGAACGCAAACTCAGGGAGTGTAAACGAAAACATCAGAAGCGTAAACGAAAACTTCAGAAGTCAAGTCAAGTCACATTTATTTATATAGCGCTTTTCACAATACAGATTGTATCAAAGCAGCTTCACAGTGATATCATGAAAGTAGTACAACACAGATCAATAATATCGTTAAATATTAAATATCCCCGACTAAGCAAGCCAAAGCAAGGCAACAGTGGCAAGGAACCAAAACTCCATCAGATTGGATGGAGAAAAAACCTTGGGAGAACCCAGGCTCAGTCAGGGGCCAGTTCTCCTCTGGCTTACATTCATATTGTTATATATAAATATTAAATATAAATATTGTTTATATATAAAACGGCGCCATAACAAATCGCCGGCGTTGAGTCGTCTCTTCACAGGTGTTGGTCTTCTCATCACAGGCGTTGGGGCATCCGAAATCCCTGTGAGAGGCTGGACACAAACTGGACCTGACGAACGCCATTTTTCTCGGGACAAGCGTCCCGAGATAACAGCAGAAAGGCAGATGGGAAATAATTAGCATAGCTGATGTTCATAATGATTTTCATTACATTGGAGTAGATGTTAACCACAATCTCTCCACAACCCAACCATACGTACCGACCCGTTTGACTAAGGCTGTCGAGCCCCACTGTCGCGGTAATGCGTTTCAGTGGCAAACGGTTCCGTATGGCATAACAGAGGACTAAAAGGTAAGCATTATGTGAATGCTTGACTAAAGAGATGCGTCTTTAGTCTAGTTTTAAACTGTGTCAGCGAGTCAGAGCCTCGGACTGTATCGGGAAGGCTATTCCAGAGTTTTGGAGCTAAATGCGAGAACGCCCTCCCTCCTTTAGTGGACTTAGATATCCTAGGAATGACCAGAAGCCCTGAATTTAGTGATCTTAAGGAACGCGGTGGATTGTAGGGTGAGAGAAGGTCCGTTAAGTACATAGGAGCTAAACCATTTAGGGCTTTATAGGTCAGTAGTAGTACTTTGTAGTTGATGCGGAACTTAATAGGTAACCAGTGTAGAGATGATAAAATTGGTGTTATGTGATCATATCTTCTTGACCTAGTAAGAACTCGTACTAACTGTAGCTTGTTTATTGAGGATGCAGGACAACCAGCTAATAAAGCATTACAGTAATCTAGTCTTGAGGTCATGAACGCATGAACTAATTTTTCTGCATCAGAAACAGATAGCATGTTACGTAGCTTAGCAATGTTTGTAAGGTGGAAAAAGGCTGTTCTTGTAACATATGAAATATGATTTTCGAAAGGCAAGTTGCGGTCTAGTATAACACCCAGGCATTTACTGTAGTGGATAAAGTAACATCCGTCTATTTTAAAGTTGTGTTGTAAGAGGTTTTGTGAGTGTTTTTTTTGACCAATAAGTAATACCTCCGTTTTATCTGAGTTTAATAGCAGGAAATTATGCGTCATCCAGCATTTTATATCTTTGAGACACTCTGTCAATTTAGATGAGTTAGTGTTTTCGTCTGGTCGTGATGAAATATATAATTGAGTGTCGTCAGCGTTACAGTGGAAATTAATTCCATGTTTTCTTATAATATTACAGAGTGGCAGCATATATATTGAGAATAGCAGAGGGCCTAAAACCGATCCTTGCGGTACTCCATAGTCTACTGACATTATCTTTGATTTTTCCCCATTTAAACAGACAAAATGATAACGGTCCGATAAGTACGATCTGAACCAGCTTAATGCCTGTCCTTGAACACCAGTGTAGTTTTGTAGTCGATCCAAGAGTATTTTATGATCTATAGTGTCGAACGCAGCGCTAAGATCAAGTAGGACTAGTATTGAGATACAGCCTTGGTCAGAAGCTAAAAGTAAATCATTTGTAATTTTAACTAGCGCAGTTTCTGTGCTATGATGCAGTCTGAATCCTGACTGTAATGTTTCATAGATATCATTTTCTTGCAAAAAAGAGCATAGTTGAGCGGACACAACTTTTTCTAGTATTTTGGACATAAATGGAAGATTTGAAATGGGTCTGTAATTCGCTAACTTATTTGGATCTAATTGCGTTTTCTTAATGAGAGGTTTTATTACTGCCAGCTTGAATATTTTTGGAACATGGCCTAAAGATAAAGACGAGTTAATAATATTGAGGAGAGGCTCTTCCACTACAGGTAATAGTTCTTTTAGTAGTTTGGTGGGTATTGGATCTAATAAACATGTTGTTGGTTTAGATGCAATGATAAGTTTATTTTGCTCCTCCTGTCCTATCATTGTAAAGCGGTGTAGTTGTTCTAGAGGGGCCATAATTGAGGCTGAATCATAAGACACCATAGAGGATTGTACATTTATAATTGTGTTTTGGATGCTTTCTATTTTCTCGTTGAAATAATTCATAAAATCATTACTGCTAAACTGTAACGGTATATTTTGCTCTGGTGATGTCTGTTTATTTGTTAGTCTAGCCACGGTGTTAAATAAAAACCTTGAGTTATTTTGGTTATTTTCGATTAGTTTGCGGAGATGCTCAGCCCTGGCTGTTTTTAGAGCCTTTTTATAACGTGACATACTGTCTTTCCACGCGATTCTAAAGACCTCTAAGTTAGTTTGTTTCCATTTACGCTCTAACTTACGGGTTTCTCTATTGATAGCATGCGTATCACTGTTGTACCAGGGTGCTTTAGTTTTCTCTCTAACCTTTTTTAATCTGATTGGTGCAACAATATCTAATGTACTAGTGAAAATAGAGCTCAAACTGCTAGTCATAACCTCTAATTCATCTGTTTGTTTGGGTTCACTTAGCAATTTAGATAGATCAGTTAAGGTATTTGAGAATCTATCTATAGTGGTTGGAAGGATTGTTCTGCCTGGTCTATAACGTGGTGCACCATGACATATTTCAGCTGTACGTGTTATGCAAGTCACCATGTAATGATCAGTGACGTCATCGCTTTGCGGTATAATATCTATATCAGTTGGATTGGTTCCATATGATATAATTAAATCTAGTGTATGATTTAGACGATGAGTGGGACCACTGACGTTTTGTTTGACCCCAAAAGAGTTTAATAAGTCTGTAAACGCAGGACCTAACACATCATTTGTATTATCTACGTGAATGTTAAAATCTCCAACAATTATTGCTTTATCGACATTCACCAAAAGATCCGAGAGAAAGTCTGCAAACTCTTTTAGGAATTCAGCATATGGCCCTGGAGGTCTATATACAGTAGCCAAGGCTAGAGATAATATGGATTTCCTTCTTACATCTAAGAGCGTAACATTTAGCACAAGTACTTCAAATGAATTAAACCTGTGACCTGTTTTCTGAGTAACATTAAAAATATCTTTATAGATTGTTGCAACACCGCCGCCACGACCAATCGGACGAGGCTCATGTTTATAACAGCATCCTGGCGGAGTAGATTCATTTAGACCGAAATACTCATTTGGTTTAAGCCAGGTTTCAGTAAGGCACAGAACATCGAAATTATTATCTGTGACCATTTCATTTACAATAATCGCCTTAGGTGTGAGTGATCTAATGTTTAGAAGACCTAGCTTTAGAAATTGTTTTTGTTCACTGATATTTAGATTTTCTGGTTTAATTACAATAAGATTTTTGCTAGATCCTACACTACATTTATTGTTTGGCTTCACTAAACGAGGAATAGACACAGTTATAATGTTCCACACTATGCATATTAGTTAAGTTTGGGCAACAAAGGGTGTGATTTGGACTTTGACTTACTAGTCATTTGGTGCGTAACGTCTTGGAGATGTTGTCCGACAGAACAGCCGCTCCGATTCTGCTGGGGTGGAGTCCATCTGCACTATACAGCCTGGGTCTCTCCCAAAACAGATTCCAATTATTTACAAAGAGCAGTTTCTGTTCATTACACAATAACATCAACCATTCATTTAATGCAAATAGTCTACTAAACCTGTCCTGTCCTTGTCGGTACGTGGGAAGCGGTCCAGACACGATGATCGTTGCTTCAGGCGCTATGCTGCGTACCGTCTCGATCAGGCTCATGTAGTCCTTCTTCAGAACCTCCGTCTGCCGCAGCCTAATGTCGTTCGCTCCCGCATGCAGCACAACAGCTCCGACGCGCTCGTCCCCGTTCAGGATCTCGGGAACCTGCGCAGCGACATCAAGAACACGAGCACCAGGAAAGCAGTGAGTGCGCACCTTACCTTTACCCGAGGTAGTGCGGACATGACGGACCATGGATGTGCCAATGATCACGGCGTCGTCGCATTCCGGCTTGCGAAGAGGGGAGAAGCGGTTCCGAGTGGAGATCTCGAAGACCGGGAGGGGCGGAGAGGCAGCTCTGGTCCTGTCTCGTGTCTTCCGCTGTGTGATCCATGGTCCATGGTGTTGTGTCGGTGCTGGAGTGAATGAAGCCCGAGATGATTGCGTCCTCCTGGGCAGAGGAACACACGGAGTAGAGGAAGTCGGGGTCAAAGAGTTAACGTTACTAACCACTGATTTGTGAGCATCGGCGCGTGATGCTTCAAGTGTTGAGCGCCGATCCAACAGCTCGGCTTGCTTCACCAGCAGACCACGGATCTGTTTCTCGGCGTATTCCAGCTCCTGCTTCACCGAGAAGAGCTCGAATGTGTCTTCACCTGCACTCAGAGGTAACGTTAGACACTCATCTGATACGTTCGCCGTTATAACAGATGAACAGTAAATTAGTAGTGATATAATACAAATATCACTACTAATTTAGGACTGAAATGCCGGATATAACCCGTATCCTTTCAGTGAAACAGGTGTAAAATGAGGCCACGCGTGAAATGCTAGCGGGCTAAAGGCTAGTAGCCAAGATTCGGAAGTTTGGATATAAGTAGCGATATCAAAGCAATCCAATTGTTTTTTATGAGGAATAGTATCGAGGATAAGTTCACATGATGTAAAAATCGAAAGTGCTTGTTTATAAATGAGTGGAAAAGAAGAAAATCAGGGATTAATGAAGAAATTCTCCAGAGCTACAAACACAAATACCGATCGCACGCACATGCGTAGTATAATCACATCGTGTGTCGTATAATCACATCAGAAGCGTAAATGAAAACTCTAGAAAGCGCATTTGTAATTGTAGATCAGTAAACAAAATATGAGGAATAGTTAGCAAAACATGTAGTGTATTAAAAACAAAGTCAAAAAAATTACTTGCGGTTCATTCTTTTTCAGTTTCAAAGATATTTTATTCAGTTTCAATTTATATTTTCATTAGTTTCTTGAAAAGTTACGTTCATTTTTATTGGCACAAAAATAATTCCATAGTTAGTCCAATAAAAGCTTTTATTAACACCAGGCTCAGCAAACAACTCGTTTTTCAAAGTGGGGAACTATGACGTCAAAGAGGATAAAAACACCACCCCGCAGAAGAAGATCAGCGCCTACTTCAACACGGCCATTAGCCCCGCCCACCGATTCGCGCATTACACGCATAGCTAAATAACGTAGGCCTGCCTACCTCGTGATGACAAACTGGATCGAGAGTGAAACTCATTATAATATGGAAAACTGTTATCCACTTACAGCAGTGGGTGTTTACTTCCAAGTCTTCAGTGCCAGAAGCCCATGAGAATCGTGCGTTTTTGAGCTGAGCTGAAACTAGGGTAGAAAATAGCCTATTACTAGCCTATTAACAAAACGAAACTAAAGTTGCAGCCCCCCACAGACGACTGCCATTCACACATAAACAAAACATCTCTCATCCTTCACTGTCATCGCTCCTCCTTTTATGCTTCCGAAGCTCCTTTGTTAGAAACTCGAGACCGGCCATTATCATTTAGGGCACCACAGTGACGGTAAGCCTAAATAACACCTAAGTAAAAAAATATTGTTTTAATCTCCAAATGACAAATAACTAATAAATAACTTCAATCAGTAAATTAATAAATAAAAATGAAAATAGTGTTGTAATCTGTATAATTTTTTTCATGTTGCATAGCATCGCTGAAATATGGACTATCATATTATCCACAGATTCCAAACCTTTTTCAAAACAGGCTTCAGAAAGGATTACTTTGCAACTGTTGGATATTATTTCTGCTTTTAAAGCATACTTGGATGGAAGAAACTGCTTCTGGTGCCAAAGACTTGTCACATTTTCTCAAGAATAATCTAGGCAGCAACTCCAAAGACTTTCAACATAAACATGCAAAAATGGGCAATTAATCTTTACACAAACACAGCTATCTAGTAAAGATCTGATCTCTAGAGGTATTTGTGTATAGTCATTGTTTACATGTAGTTATTCAAGTAACCTTTGTATAACCTTTGTAAAAATTGGGTGTCATTCAACTTGATATGCCACAGTGAATGAAAAGAGGCAAGTGTCATGATTTTTGGACAAAGTACAGAAGTTATTTGCAAAAATGGCAATTTTCCACTACTAGTGATGCTGTGCCGGAACTTTCACTATTTTTATCTGTTAGAGGTTATTTTGAATTATAGATGTTTAAAAATTGCTATCAATTAAAAAGTGAATGTGAATAAAATGTGTGTTTGTGTGTGTTGATTTAAATCTTTTTGAGTTGTGATATTTGAGTTGTGCCGAAAAACAAGTATATGAAAGGTTACATCAAAATGCAGGGATCATATTTTTTTTATGATGTCTGATATCGAACAATAACTACAATAGGTAAATAAAAGTTTTTCTCTGTATGTGTAAGATGTAACCTCCCCCTTTGGTTTGGGCAGCATATTCCAGATAGCATCATAAGATTTATGATCTTGGGTTCAAGTGTACATCAGAGCACTTTGGAGAGAGAGCAGCCAGATGCAGTCTGTTATGTTTGCACTACGTCTCCATTATTAATATATGGGTTGACAGGTGTTAGGGTGGTAACAGTATTGTAATAAAAGTTCTGTCCAAAATGAATTAGTTTTTATTTTGAAAGACTACATGGAAGTGCCCATTTTTCATGATGCAGTTTAAAGGGTAACACTTTAGAATACTGTATCTTACTTACTGCAGAATTGATAAGGAATTATTGACGAACTAATAGGTAATTCTTCATTAACTACTTCTTCACTACTGTTAACTACTAAGGAAGATGTGTTAACTAATCAGTATGTTATATAATTTTATGATTGTGTTAAGTATCAGTTAGTTAATCAATAACTAATAAATTCTGTCATACCTCCTGAAGAACTATACTACTAATTATCTACTAATTAAGGTTCAATAAAAATAACTAAGAAGTAACTACTGAACAGTCATACAAAACTAACCTCAGATTATTTGTATATTTTATATACAGTACTGTGTGTGTCTGTTTTCCTCAGCATAGAATGCCACTGAGTAAATTCATGTATTTGAGGCAACGACTGAGGGAAACTGAAAATATAGGGAACTTATTAGTAATTAATAAATAAGTATCAAATAATTCTGCAGGAATTGCTTAGAAGCTGGAACAGTATTCTAAAGTGAAAATATAGGGAACCCATTAGTAATTAATAAAGAATTATCAAATAATTATCCAGGAATTAGGCTACTTATAATCTGAAACAGTCTTCTAAAGTAAAAATATAAGGAACTTATTAGTAATTAATAAATAACTTTTAAATAGTTCTTCAAGAATTACTTAGAGCCTGGAACAGTATTCTAAAGTGACAATACAGGGAACCCATCAGTAATTAATAAATAATTATCAAATAATTATCTAGGAATTAGGTTATAACCTGAAACAGTCTTCTAAAGTAAAAATATAAGGAACTTATTAGTAATTAATAAATAATTATTAGATAGCAGTGGCGGGCCGTGCATTTCACACTTAGGCCTTCTGTCCTACTGAATTAATAACTTTCAATAGTGTATCAGCGCAAAGACTCTCTATAATTGTTGTTTTTATTTTGCACCGGCATTTATTGGATTAATGCGGTGAGTTCGGGAAAGGCCGCGAGAAACGAGCGCGTGAGTTCGGTTGGTGCATTTGTACAGTGGTTCTTGCGTTCCGAATCAGATTATAAATTCAGAAACGGAGCCTCCCTTATCTTGTCGTTCAAGGGTTAACGTACAATAGTCCCTTTTCAGACGTTACAATAGTATGCATGTTTGAAGAAAAAAAAGTTTCGATCGTAAATTTATAAGAAAAATTAAGAAGAAAATCATATTCACCATGGGGGGGGGGGGGGGGGGAAAGCATATTACTCACCAAGATTATTTTTACACAAAATCCATCCTTATTTCTTTCCTCATGAAGACTGCAGGTTCTATCTGCGTTTCAGTTCCAACAATGTCGTGTCTGTCTCGTCATATTTCTAGCAGTTTTAATTCACTTTATGGCTGAGAGTGCCTGCTCGACAGAAGCACAGTCACCGCAAAACATGACGATGTTTACAGCTGCCCCATGCTCTCGCACAGAGTTTTGAACAAAGTCAACGCGATCAGCGGGACTTTTGCCTTTAGAACCATTCGTGGTATAACTTAAAGACACAATCTGTACTTTTTCGACTTTAAAAATAGCAAAAATAACTGTTATATATTTCTATTAGATGTGTACTTACATTATCCCGACAGTTTCCACCAACTTTCAAATACGGAGAAATTTATAGTTTAATTCGAAGAAACGGGACGTTTCTTTATTTCCGTTTCGTCGTCCGTCTATGGCGTCATATAACCTTTGACTCCTCTATTTTCTCTAACTTCCTTGCGGAACCCGGCGAAACCACCAAACACAAAGGGGAACATTGGACTACCGCCAAGAAAGCATAGAAAATGACGAAGAAAAAAAGTAAGACGTATTTTTATGCGTGTAAATCACGTGCCCGCTCACGAGCGCTCACTCAGACGAGATGCACTGTCCCCCGGTGCTGCTCGCGCATAGAGCGCTCCCCGTTCACGGGTCGTCTCATTCAAATCAGCCAACTGTTGCTGTTAGTGAGCCGCGCACATTTACCCCTTTTCCACCGAAAAAAGAACTGGTTCGGAACTGGTGCTGGTTCAAAGTTGGTTCGGAGCTGGTTCAACTTGCGAACCCGTTCAGAACCTGTTTGCTTTTCCACTGACTAGAGCGCCCAGGGAACGACGTCGTTACGTCACTGTTTACGTCGCTTGCAAGTACATTGTTTGGGATTATCTCTAACTCGTGTACCGAGAAAACTTTAAAAACAATTGAAATATGTAAGTCTTTTAATCTTTTCGTTTGATATGTAATCTTTTCTGATAAGTTATGTACCCCTGTCTTGTGTCTTTTTTTCTTTCCATTTATTTGTTCTATATCGTGACAGTTTTCTTCTTTGCTTATGTTTAAAAAATAAATAAATAAATAAATAAAACGCTTGCGTGTTTCTGCAGTCTTTCCTGGCTTTGCGATGGTCAGAAAATATGTTTAAAAGAACCGAGAAGAACGCGTCTAAACCCGCCCCATAAACATGACGTGCTAAAAGAACGGTTCTAATCCAGCAAAGAGTTGGTGCCGCTTTGGAACCAGTTCTCGCGGCCGCGAACCGGTTCTTTGGCTGTCGAAACACGAAGAACTGGTTCGCGCGCAGGCACCGGCTCCGAACCGGCTCTCAAAATGCTTTGGTGGAAAAGGGGCTATGAGTCAGGTTGCGAATGTACGTGCCCGCTTTAGCGCGCTCATGCTTACTAAATAAACGCCTCACCTGCGGCGCAAGCTCTCACTACATTCCCTTTAGCACATAGTGGATGCATAACGCTAACCCAGTCAAACGTTTGACTGCAGTATCTTACGTGCTTATAAAATCCGGTGTGCCCGAAAAATGTTCTAAAATAGGTCATTCATTGAAGGAGCGTAATATAAATATTTATATTCGTCTGTATTATAGTTATGAACCACGATTACCTTTGCACCTTCTGCTGCTACAGCCCAGTAAAGCTCAAACGTACGGGTGAAAGATACCCGAGAAGGTTTTTTTCGACAGGAGAAGCATGACACAGGTAAACATTATTTGGGGTTGCATTTAAAGCTTCTTGACAAGCTAAATCTATAGAGAGATGCCGTATATCCGTATATTTTGTAAAAACGATCATGTCATGTCATGAGCTGAGCTGGTTGTCATTGACAGCGACAACAATTCCCGTGAGCCCACGCTCTTTCCTGACGTCATCAAAGTACGTCTTTGTTATTATGTGAAATGAGTGACCCCTGGTGGCCAAAAAAAAAAATTCATATTGTACGTTTAACATTAGTCAGTTCTGTTTTTACCCGGAGAGATCGAATAGAGTTCCGTATCTGCGTTTAGCTCGGTCTGAATAAGGGATTTTTTTCTGCTGGGGGTCGAGGAGGGAAAGAAACATTATTTTGTGGGTTGAAAAACTATTACATCTACAGGAATATTTAGATTAAGCAGTTCGCTACAGATGCAGATACTAGTACGCAGATATGGCTCTAACGTTACGCGCTCTGAGCATCCAATCAAAGAACGAGAAAATACAGACGTTATCAAATGCCAGCTAGATGGCCCCGCTGCAGTCAAAGCGAAATCTGATTGGCTGATTAAATCTGACGGATTATCTGATTGGTTAAAGCAACGGCATTCATTTTAAGTTACAGACGCCCGCTCTGTCGATTCTGAAGGCCTCCAGGCAGATTTATTTACCCGGCAACGCATGATGGCTGAAATATGATTGGATACAAGCTCTAACATAAAAACACACTACTGGAAGCAGCGCAACCAAGAGAAAAGCTATGATATTAAAATAACGAACTATTGGGAATAATTTAATACTCATTCATGGAAAAAAATATATTAAAGTGCAAGTCAGTGATTCTGATAATGTTTAGGCCAGCAGAGAAGGCCTTGCTGGCCTTGCCACCACTGTTAGATAGTCCTTCAGAAATTACTTAGAACCTGAAACAGTATTCTAAAGTGACAATATGGGGAACCCATTAGTAATTAATAAAGAATTACCTCATACTTCTGACTCAAATCAAACTTACTGTAAAAAAATATATATACAGGTATATAGCCTATATATATATTAACATAATCATCTAAACCTTTGTAAAATACACGATAGTTACTTGTTTAAATGATATCTTCCTTTATTTCAGATGAGAACATTTTTAAAGTGTACCTATTATGGCATTTAAAATGTTCCTAATATTGTTCTGGTAGTCCCCAACAACAATTTTACAAGCATGCAATGACAAAAAAACACTTTTGTTGTCTTATAATATGCATTTATTTTTACCTGAATTGCCCACCGACTCCCATTTGAATCGTTTTAGCGAGTCATTTATCCAAAACCCGCCTTTGCGTGACGCTAATCTGCGGTGATTGGTCAGATGACCTAGTCAGTTGTGATTGGTATTCTTTGTGCAGAAAAACGGGTTCTCAACTCCGGTCCTCGCGACCCACTGCTCTGCATATTGATCCACCTCAGCTCGTTAGATAGAGCCGGCTCGCGAATCCATACTTTATAGCGTTTAGGTTTGTGAAGCAATCATCTTCAAAATGACGCGAACACAGAACAAGGTTTGGGCTATACTTGTGTGGTATAGCAGTACTTGTATATATGAACCGCAGCCGCTTAGTGTAATGGCATGTTATGGCCACAGTGGGACACTGTAGGCAGGGGAGTGTCAGGAGGACTGAGTAAGAAGAAGAATAAAAGTTAAGTTGTCTGTTTACAGCCTGGGTGTTGTGTCCTTGAATACAGAGTATAGAGGAACAATACATGGTGTCAGAGACGTATAACCCACGACAGAAAGAGTCTAGTGGTACAGAAAAGTAACGCTAGTCAGAGTAGCGTTAATGATGAGCAGAGTGAAAACGCGGGACCTGTGAGCAAGTGAAAGAGCGAGTCGGCGAGAGCAATAACAGCTAGCGGCAAGCTAAAAGCACACAGGATGGACCACATATTCACTATCACACCACCGGGACCATTCGACTTTGAGCCAAGCTCGTGGCCTGCGTGGATCAAAAGGTTTGAACGCTTCAGAATGGCGTCGGGGCTGAAAGAAAAAGATGGTGCATACCAAGTGAATTCTCTCATCTATACAATGGGTGACAAGGCCGATGATATTTTGAGTTCACTGCAGCTGACGGTTGAGAAAGAAAATGACTTTGACGAGGTAAAAAAAGCCTTTGATGAACATTTTGTAGGAGTACATAATGTCATTTATGAACGTGCGAAGTTCAATAAACGATGCCAAGACGTCGGCGAATCTGCAGAAAACTTTATAACCGCAGTGCACAAGTTAGCTGAACACTGTAATTATGGTGTCTTACGCGAGGAAATGATTCGAGATAGAATTGTTGTTGGCATACGTGATGCTAAATTGTCTGAAAAACTTCAGCTCAACCCAAAGTTGGATTTAGCTACAGCTATAGTTCAAGTGAGGCAACACGAGGAAGTGAAAAAACAACAAGCTGTTCTGCAGTCAGGCGATTCACCTGGACAAATGGATGCACTGTCTCATAACAGTAAAAGACGAGCTCATAGCAATAAACCTTTTCAACGCAGAAGCTATTCTCAGCCTCAGCCTACCTCATCAAAACCAAAACAGTGTGGGAAGTGTGGTAAAACCCCAAAACACTCATGGACTGAATGCCCAGCAAAAGATGTGGAGTGTAGAAAATGTCAAAAGAAGGGACATTTCGCTGCAGTGTGCAGATCAGCTCAAAAGATGGATTCGATTGAAGTGGATGAGGCGGCCTATCTGGGTGCGGTGGACTATCCACAGTCATCCACATGGACTGAAGTACTCACCATAAATGGTGTCCCGTTGCGCTTCAAAGTAGATACAGGTGCGTCTGTAACTGCTATCCCAGAGGCAGAATTCAAACAGGATAGATACGGCAGACATTCAGCGCCGTGCAGACCCCTGCTCGGTCCCGCCAACCAACCTTTGGACGTAAAAGGGCAAGTGCGTGCTGTCATTCAGAGAGGTGACAGAAAGATTGAGGAGGAGGTATTCATCGTGAAGGACCTGACTGTACCCTTATTGGGCCTCCCAGCTATCCGCAGGCTACAGATGATCCCTCAGCTCAATAGCATTGATGACGCAGAAAAACACTTTCGCTCCACCTACCCCGAGGTATTTAAAGGGCTGGGTAACCTTAAGGGGGAGTATAAAATTAAGCTGAAAGACAACGCGGCACCCTATGCCCTCTCGGCCCCGCGACGAGTGGCCATTCCTCTCCGGGCCAAAGTCAAAGAGGAACTGGACCGGATGGAGAAGATGGGGGTCATAGCTCGTGTGGAAGAACCGACTGAATGGTGTGCGGGCATGGTCCCTATAGTCAAAACGTCTGGGAAAATTCGTATTTGCGTGGATTTAACCCATCTGAACGAGAGCGTCATCAGAGAGAGACACATCTTACCGGCAGTGGATGAGACACTGGCCAAGCTGGAAGGAGCCAGAGTCTTCACAAAGCTTGACGCGACATCAGGCTTCTGGCAGGTCCCACTACACAAAGACTCCATGCTGTTGACTACGTTCATCACACCAGAGGGGCGCTATTACTTCAAAAGGTTACCTTTTGGTATATCTTCAGCACCCGAACACTTTCAGAAGAGGATTTCTCAACTGATTGATGGTGTTGATGGGGTCCTATGTCACGCTGATGATGTCCTGGTCATAGGAAGAGACCGGGCAGAACACGACGACAGGCTGCACAGGGTGTTACAGAAATTCAGAGAGGCTGGGCTCACTCTAAATGAGAAATGCCAATTTGCCCTGACAGAGATCCGTTTCCTGGGCCATGTCATAAATTCTCAGGGCATCAGAGCGGATCCAGGAAAAATAAAGGCAATCCTGGAGATGCCAGAGCCAAAGGATGTGGCGGATGTTCGCCGTTTCATGGGCATGGTGAACTTTGTTGGCAAATTTTCGTCACGCCTGCCAGATCTGACAAAGCCCATTCGTGACCTGTTGAAGACAGAGAACAGCTGGACGTGGGGAGCACCCCAACAGAAAGCATTCCTGGAGACGAAAAAAGAGTTGGGTTCAGAGACTGTGTTAGCCCAGTACAGCCCAAATCACGAAACCATGGTATCGGCGGATGCTTCGTCATATGGACTTGGAGGTGTCCTGACACAAAAACAGACAGACGGAGAGTGGAAACCTGTCGTCTTCATTTCTAGAAGTCTGACCAAAGCCGAATCAAGATATGCCCAGATAGAAAAGGAGGCTTTGGCTGTGACCTGGGCCTGTGAGCGCTTGCGTGGATACGTGAGTGGACTGGACTTTACCATAAGAACTGATCACAAGCCACTCATAACACTCCTGAAATCCAGAGCACTAGATGACCTCCCGCCGAGGATCATCAGATTCAGACTCAGGCTGCTCAGATTCAACTTTAACATTATCCATGTTCCAGGTAAAAATCTGATAACAGCTGACGCCCTGTCCAGAGCACCTCTTCCAACTGCAGCCACAGAGGCGGAGCAAGACCTGGAAAAAGAATGCAAAGCTTACCTGGATAGCGTAGTTGAAAGCCTGCCTGCCACTCCAACGAAGCTGGAACAGATTAAGAGTGCACAAACGTCAGATAACATCTGCCAACGTCTCAGCCGATACATTGCAAATGGATGGCCGGGACACAGACGAGATGTGCATGAGCAGCTGCTGCCGTACTGGCCCAATAGGTCAGTTTTGCATGAAGGAAGAGGACTGCTCATGAGAGGAGAGAGACTTATAATCCCTGAGTGCATGAGACCTGACATCTTGCAGAGACTGCACCAGGGACATCAGGGTATCAACAAATGCCTAGCAAGGGCCAGAGAATCAGTCTGGTGGCCAGGTATCACGTCTGCTGTAAAGCAAATGGTCGAGAGATGTGAGATTTGTGCACGTGAAGCTCAAACAACAGTCGAGCCCCTGCTCACAACAGAATTACCAAACAGACCGTGGCAGAGGGTTGCTGCTGATCTCTTCCAATGGCAGAATGGGAACTATTTAGTTATAATAGACTACTTCTCCCGTTACATCGAAGTTTGTTCCCTACCCAGCAGCACATCAGCAAAACAGACTATTGACAGATTTAAAGCTGTGTTTGCCAGACATGGATGCCCAGAAGTGCTTGTCACGGACAATGGTCCGCAGTTCTCCTGTCACGATTTCGCTCAGTTTGCACAGGAATATGACTTTGCCCATGTGACGAGCAGCCCCCGTTACCCCCGCAGCAATGGGGAGGCTGAACGGGCCGTTAGAACTGTGAAGTCTCTTTTAGTGAAAGAGGGAGATTTCCATAAAGCTCTGCTGGCCTACAGGGCGACTCCATTGGCACACGGGAGCTCCCCAGCACAACTGCTGATGGGGAGGAGAATCAGAACATCAGTCCCCATATCAGTGGAGCAGTTACAACCTCAGTGGCCCGATCTTGAGAGGTTCAGAGAAAAAGACACAGTGTTGAAATTGCAACAGCAACAAACGTTCAATCGGAGACACCGTGCTCACGTCTTACCACCTCTCCAGCCTGGACAGCATGTGTGGATCAGACCCACACACACAAAAGGGACTGTTGTTAGTCAGGCACATACACCACGCTCATACGAGGTGGAGACCCCCGAGGGAGGACGGCTGCGACGCAACCGTTCACACCTCAAGGAAGTTCCAGTGCTTCCTGTATCAAGTGATATGACGGTGACTAGGTCAGGGAGATTGTCTAAGGCTCCTGAGAGACTGGACCTTTGAGCATGAAACACATGGATACACACCATGGAGGATAAGGAAAAAAGTAACACTTATTCTGTTTGAAAAGTGAAATGTTCATTAGAAAAGTTACGTTCTAATTTACTAACTTTTCCGCTTAATTTATGATAAAGTTTACAAAAAAGGCTACGGTGAAGTAAAACGTCAGTGGCCCCACTCATCGTCTAAATCATACACTAGATTTAATTATATCGTACGGAACCGATCCAACTGACATAGATATTATACCGCAAAGCGATGACATCACTGATCATTACATGGTGACTTGCATAATACGCACTGCTGAAATATGTCATGTTGCACCACGTTATAGACCAGGCAGAACAATCCTTCCAACCACTATAGATAGATTCTCAAATACCTTACCTGATCTATCTAAATTGCTAAGTGAATCCAAACAAACTGATGAATTAGAGGAAATGACTAGCAGTTTGAGCACCATTCTCTCTAGTACACTAGATATTGTTGCACCAATTAGATTAAAAAAGGTTAGAGAGAAAACTAAAGCACCCTGGTACAACAGTGATACGCACGCTATCAAGAGAGAAACCCGTAAGTTAGAGCGTAAATGGAAACAAACTAACTTAGAGGTCTTTAGAATCGCGTGGAAAGACAGTATGTCACGTTATAAAAAGGCTCTAAAAACAGCCAGGGCTGAACATCTCCGCAAACTAATCGAAAATAACCAAAATAACCCAAGGTTTTTATTTAACACCGTGGCTAGACTAACAAACAAACAGACATCACCAGAGCAAAATATACCGTTACAGTTAAGCAGTAATGACTTTATGAATTACTTCAACGAGAAAATAGATAGCATCCGAAACACAATTATAAATGTACAATCCTCTATGGTGTCTTATGATTCAGCCGCACTTATGGCCCCTCTAGAACAACTACACCGCTTTACAACGATAGGACAGGAGGAGCTAAATAAACTTATCACTGCATCTAAACCCACAACATGTTTATTGGATCCAATACCCACTAAACTACTAAAAGAAATATTACCTGCAGTAGAAGAGCCTCTCCTCAATATTATTAACTCGTCTCTATCTCTAGGTCATGTTCCACAAATATTCAAGCAGGCAGTAATAAAACCTCTCATTAAGAAACCACAATTAGACCCAAAAAAGTTAGCGAATTACAGACCCATTTCAAATCTTCCATTTATGTCCAAAATATTAGAAAAAGTTGTGTCTGCTCAACTATGCTCTTTTTTGCAAGAAAATGATATCTATGAAAAATTCCAGTCAGGATTCAGACCGCATCATAGCACTGAAACTGCGCTAGTTAAAATTACAAATGATTTACTTTTAGCTTCTGACCAAGGCTGTATCTCAATACTAGTCCTACTTGATCTCAGCGCTGCGTTCGACACTATAGATCATAAAATACTCTTGGATCGACTACAAAACTACACTGGTGTTCAAGGACAGGCATTAAGCTGGTTCAGATCGTATTTATCGGACCGTTATCATTTTGTCTGTTTAAACAGGGAAAAATCAAAGATAACGTCAGTAGACTATGGAGTACCGCAAGGATCAGTTTTAGGCCCTCTGCTATTCTCAATATATATGCTGCCACTTGGTAATATTATAAGAAAACATGGAATTAATTTCCACTGTTATGCTGACGACACTCAATTATATATTTCATCACGACCAGACGAAAACACTAACTCCTCTAAATTGACAGAGTGTCTCAAAGATGTAAAATGCTGGATGACGCGTAACTTCCTGCTATTAAATTCAGATAAAACGGAGGTATTACTTATTGGTCCAAAAAACCACTCACAAAATCTCTTACAACAAAACCTTAATATAGACGGATGTCCTGTTACTTTATCCACTACAGTAAAAGACCTGGGTGTTATACTAGACCCCAACTTATCTTTCGAAAATCATGTTTCATATGCTACAAGGACAGCCTTTTTCCACCTTAGAAACATTGCTAAGCTACGTAACATGCTATCTCTCTCTGATGCAGAAAAGTTAGTTCATGCATTCATGACCTCGAGACTAGATTACTGTAATGCTTTATTAGCCGGTTGTCCTGCATCCTCAATAAACAAGCTACAGTTAGTCCAAAATGCAGCTGCTAGAGTTCTTACTAGGTCAAGAAAATATGATCATATAACACCGATTTTATCATCTCTGCACTGGTTACCTATTAAGTTCCGTATCAATTACAAAGTACTACTACTGACCTATAAAGCCCTAAATGGTTTAGCTCCTATGTACTTAACAGACCTTCTCTCGCCCTACTATCCACCGCGTTCCTTAAGATCACTAAATTCAAGGCTTCTGGTCATTCCTAGGATATCTAAGTCCAGTAAAGGAGGGAGGGCGTTCTCGCATCTAGCTCCAAAACTCTGGAATAGCCTTCCCGATACGGTCCGGGGCTCTGACTCGCTGACACAGTTTAAAACTAGACTAAAGACGCATCTCTTTAGTCAAGCATTCACATAATGCTTACCTTTCAGTCCTCTTTTATGCCATACCGAACCGTTTGCCACTGAAATTGCTTAACGCACCAGTGGGGCTCGATAGCCTTTTAGACAAACGGGTCGGTCCGTATGGCTGAGTTGCGTTGCGGAGAGTTTGGGTTGCGGAGAGTTCGTGAGATAGTGGTTTTCTAACACCGACACCCGTACAATGGAAATTATTATGAACATCAGCTATGCTAATTATGAACATCAGCTATGCTAATTATGAACATCAGCTATGCTAATTATTTCCCATCTGCCTTTCTGCTGTTATCTCGGGACGCTTGTCCCGAGAAAAATGGCGTTCGTCAGGTCCAGTCTGTATCCAGCATCTCACGGGGGTTTCGGATGCCCCACCGCCTGTGATGAGAAGACCAACGCCTGTGAAGAGACGACTCACCGCCTGCGATATGTTATGGGGCTGTTTTGGACATAAACAATATTTATATTTAATAGTTATAAATAAACAATATGAATGTAAGCCAGAGGAGAACTGGCCCCGACTGAGCCTGGGTTCTCCCAAGGTTTTTTCTCCATCCAATCTGATGGAGTTTTGGTTCCTTGCCACTGTCGCCTTGCCTTTGGCTTGCTTGGCTTGCTTAGTCGGGATTATTTAGGATTATTCAATATTTAACAATATTATCGATCTGTGTTGTACTACTTTCATGTTATCACTGTGAAGCTGCTTTGATACAATCTGTATTGTGAAAAGCGCTATATAAATAAATGTGACTTGACTTGACTTGACTTAAAATATCTTCTGTTTATTTCCCTTGGAACGCTTTTAAGTTTGAAAAAAGGATTTGAAGAAACTTGTAAAATCATAAGTTAAGTGAGTGAAATAACTAAGTAACCATACTGTTGAATGTAATGTGTTATTTAAAAAGCTCTGTTATAAAAGTTAAATTTTCATCTAAAAAGGGGAGATGTAATGGCATGTTATGGCCACAGTGGGACACTGTAGGCAGGGGAGTGTCAGGAGGACTGAGTAAGAAGAAGAATAAAAGTTAAGTTGTCTGTTTACAGCCTGAGTGTTGTGTCCTTGAATACAGACTATAGAGGAACAATACACTTAGTCTTCAAATACTCCTCACTTGGCAGGTGAAAAAAGTTCGCTTTTGCGTCGCACTTCAAAACACAGCGTCTCGTCGACATGATTGTTTTCCGAAGCCCAGATCTCGAAAAACGTCAGAGTCCAAAAAGGTGCGGTGGGTCCAGACCTCCATGCTCTCAGATCTCCCTGGCCAGCCCAGGCAGGGTGGCCCGTCCTGGGCCAGTTTCAGTTTTGCCCGCCACCCCTGGAGCTCCGGTTTTCCCTAGCGTCTCCGAGCGCAATAAGTGGGCGTTTCTTATTCAAATAACTTGTCAAGTTGACGTCAACTAGACAAAGGAAAAGCATCGTTCTTCGAACGATTCATATCAGCGACTCAGAGTCGACTCTTGTTTTTGAGAGATAATAACTTTGTATACGATGAACTTTCATGTTTAAAACTTTGCAGGATGTTTTCGTTCACTTAGATCTATGTTAAACACTACATGAAGGGCAATTTTCAAAATCCCAAAATAGGTACCCTTTAATACAGCAAAATCTTTATTTCGTTTTAACATGTATAATACTGCCTATATTTAAACTCATTTAACAAACATTTTAGAATAAAAAAAATACTTGACTCCATAACCTCCCCATAACAGTGCACAGCTCTGAGAACAGATTTTAACATCTGATGTAAATAGATTTAGCTAGCTATAGGGTAACTGACAGTGTGTCCTTGTATGTTGCCTTGCATAAAACAAAATGATTTACAGCACAGTAATGATTTTATGGATTGAATAAAACGTACACAAATCTGTATTTCGCTGAAGAAATGCACCAAATTGGCGGCGCTGAGAACTCTCCGGAGGAGGATGCAAATGCCCGCGCTCTTGCGTCACCAAATCACTGTCAAGTTAAGTCACCTTTATTTATATAGTGCTTTTTACAATACAAATTGTTTCACAAAGCAGCTTCACATAGATAACAGGAAAACAATGTTGTAATAGTATTGTTAAATTCAAAATTAAATGTTAAATGTCTCAAACTAAGCAAGCCAAAAGCCAATGGCGACAAAGGCGAAGAGAGGCGAAAAAGGCAGTGGCAAAGAACCAAAACTCCATCAGGTGACAGAATGGGGAAAAAAAACCTTGGGAGAACCCAGGCTCAGTGTATGTGGCTACCGCGATATTGCTGGAAATTGAATGGTGCAAAAGAAGTTTAAAATGTATAAGAACTAAGTATAATAATAAGGTGTAATATACATGATATGTTTTTCTAATGAAATAAAAAGTTTGCTTATTTGCAGATCATAGCCTGTAGGTAAATGTCTGCACTTATCTTTCTTAATAGTGCTGAGGAATGACAAACTGACTACTGTGTAGGCTATGACTGTTAATTAGTAGTTACTTCATAGTTATTTTTCTTGAACTTTAATTAATAGATAATTAATAGTAGTTCTTCAGGAGGTATGACAGAATTCATTAGCTATTGATTAACTAACTGATACTTAACACAATCATAAAAGTATATTACATACTGATTAGTTAACACATCTTCCTTAGTTAACAGTAGTGACTTAAGTGTTAATAAAGAATTACCTAGTTCTTCATTAATTCCTTATTAGTTATGCAGTAAGTAAGATACAGTATTCTAAAGTGTTACCGTTTAAAGTTCTGCTACTCTACAGCAATTTGTTTGTCTTTTTTCTTTCAACCTTACATTTAGAAATTTATTATACCTTTTTATATATTTATATAATAGTCAATGCACCCCTATATAATTTTTCTATATAAAAATTTGTGTTTGTGACAGAAAGAGGAAAGAGCAGAAAGAGGCTGTAAGTGCATATAGAGCCATGCAGGTGTGGTACAGAGAGCCTTAGATTATACTAAGCTGCATTACAGAGCTTTTCACTGCAGTGTGAGAGTAAGAACCTGCTTACATAACTTAAAAACCTCCCATCACATGGCACAAATAGCGACAGGCCATGGGTTCTATAAATATAGGTTAACAAGATTACTTATGTATTCCACTGGTTTGTTTAAGGATATTTGTTGTTGGGCAATAGAGTGGTGCAGTGAGGACGTACATTTGTAGGCTAACCTGAGGTTAGCATCACTGGTTCCCTTGACAAAAACCCAATAGGATTTTCACCAAAAAAAAAGAAAAAGAAAAAAAGCTGTGATCAACACAAAACAGGGGTTTTATAGAGGTTGAGCCAAACAAAAGAAAAAAAATCCTAGGACTAGTTCACGAAAGTTGTTTTTTAAAATAATCTCCAATATTTAATGAACGATTCGATTGATGGCGGCGGTCTTACAGGCAAAGATATACCATTCAGAATGAATGACATGGGCATGTGCCAAAAATCACGTGGTCAACAATCCTTTTTTAGAGGAAGTGTCAATGTATGTGAAAAACACAAAGGCGCTCTCTGATGCTGATTTTTTTCTAATTTCTTAAAGGCCTCACTGGAGCATAAGTCAAACAGGCTCAGCAAGTTTTGTTCCGATTGTCCTCCATTAACCTTGTCTGATAGCTTCTCAAAATTCCGCCGGACGCGGAAAAAAAAAAAGAAAAAAGAAATTTTAGATTTAATTTTTTATTTATTTATTTATTTATTTTTTTAGATTTTTTCCGATTTCAATAACACCCACCTCCTGGCTTTGTCATTTTGTCATTTAATGTCATTTTAATCCCATGGGGGTATAGACTTATAAACTTTTGGTTCACTGTTCTGAAAAGTGTGGCTTGCCCGCTTCAATGGAGAGTTCCTGCCTCAAGTGAAGTTCAAGTATCTTGGGGTCTTGCTCACGAGTGAGGGAAGGATGGAGTGGGAGCTTGACAGACGGATCGGTGCAGCTTCTGCAGTAATTCGGTCGATGTACTTGGCTGTTGTAGGGAAGAAGGAACTGAGCTGTAAGCCGAAGCTCTCGATTTACCGGTCAATCTACGTTCCTACTCTCACTCTATGTCAGTGGTTCATGACTGAAAGGACAAAATCCCGGATACAGGCAGCCAAAATGAGCTCTCTCTGCAGAGTGGCTGGTCAATCCGTAAGAGATAGGGTGAGAGTAGAGTAGTGCCGCTGTATCTCCACATCGAGAGGAGCCAGCTGAGGTGGCTCAGGCATCTGTGCCGAATGCCTTCCCAGGCGGGTGTTCCGGGTGCGTCCCACTGGGAGGAGACACTGGGGAAGACATAGGACACGCTAGAGAGATTGTCTGGCCTGGGTACACCTCGGTATTCCCCCGGAAAAGCTGGAGGAAGTGTCTGGGCAGAGGGAAGTCTGGGCGTCTGCTTAAGACGGCTGTTCCTGCAACCCGACCCCAGATAAACGGAAGAAGATGGATGGTTGATGGATGGACTTCATTCATGAATTCACATGTAGAACAATAATTGCAGACTGATCTCATGAAGTAGCGTGTGTATGACACGCCAATACCTATTTCCATTTTTGGCGTGCTATCAAGACGCATAATCGCTTTTCAGCGTGTTTATGAACGCCGTTGACTTAACGTTATATAAATATATGACTTACCTCAACCCCATCCCTAAACTTAACCGTCACTGGGGTTAATGGCATTTATGACTGGACATTTGACGGCGTGTGCGGACACGCGGAATGACGCGAACGTTAATGGCGTAGACAAACACGCACACGCGGATACACGCGTATAGCTCAAAATGCGTAGAGAGAACACGCCACTTGACTCGAAAGTGGCGTGTATGTTTATGCAAAAGTCATGATGTCATGTTGATAATTGGATGGAGTAGGCTAAAGGCTATGCGTATTTGGAGTGCTATCCAAAGGGGAGTGCTCCGAGCTCAAAATCCTATTGTACTCATTCAGTTGATTAACTCCTCCCTTGCTAATTTGGTTGATTATCTGAATGTGCTCCTCCCGACCTTTGTTAATAAAATATAATTTCATGGAAAAGTTATATCAATGTGTAAAACTGAATTTAGTTCTCCAAAACTGGGGGCAAACCATCCTTTGCCCCGTGAAATGCCAGGAGCTACTCTATATTTAATCAGCCCTGTGGCGCTGGGCCTGATTAAATAGAACGTAGTTCCTGGCATTTATAGCTTAGTTCTCAAAATGAGTGTAAGACTTTTGAAACAAATGTTATGCTTCAAATAAATATATATTACAGTAGTTGTCGACCAGTGATTGACGAAACAATGATTTTTTACATGAATTTTTAAACGAATTCATTTAAAATAGAAAATAAATGAATGAATGGGGATACGTGATGACGTATTGACGACGTAGTGTGCGTGTTGGGTGCTAAATTCAACATGGCAGCGATCAGCTGCTAGAAAAAGATAACAAACATTTTATTTTTATTTTTTTCTTCTCTTTCTCTCGCTTTTTCCGTAACAACATTACCCGCTTTAAACCTAACTCAAAACCTGGATTTCAACTCGGACCTGGACCAACTGGAGGATTACATCGACCATCACTTCAACAGACTTTGTACAATGGGCCGATCACGCAAAGCCAAAAAAACACGCACTTCGGATTCTCCCTTTCAACCGATTCACCGCCGTCACCAACATCCCCAGCATCCCCAGCATCCACTCCTATCAAAACAAACTGCTGTTCTGATATACTTTTATCAATCAACGAGCGATTATCTAACTTGGATTGTAGACTCTCACTAATCGAAGTACAGCACAAAGAATTTCAAAACCTCAGCCATACCCTGGAATACAGTCAACAACAAGTCGATTCGCTCACAGAAGAAAACAAATCACTGAAAGTCTCCGTGGACACACTCACTGCAAAACTTTTCACTGTAAACACTCAACTTACCTCCGTCATCGCTGAGAACAAAGCCATGCAGGAAACCATCCTGGATGTACAGTCACTATGAGAGACATTCTAATCTTCTCCGGCTTTACCGAATCATCCACCGAAGACCCTGAAAAATCTGTTAAGGACTGCATGGTTATAACCAGCTCAAACTTACACCAGAGACTGTAGAGCACATCACTTTCCATCGCGTTCACCGTTTAGGACAGAAACCCATCAACCCCACCCGTTCCCGGCCCATCATCGCCAAATTTGAACATTTCAAGCAAAAAGTACTGGTTCAGCGACAAGGACGGCAGCTCAGGCTACGTCCACATTACTCCGGATACATTTGAAAATGGGGTTTTCGTTTAAAAACACTCTCTGTCCACACTAGCATTTTCAGGCGTTTTCTGACGTTTCAGTGTGGATGAGCAACTTCTAAATTCACTTTACTGCGCATGCGTGAAACTTCACAAAAGCTCACTGAGACGTTACAGAGGGGGAAATAAATAATAAAGTTATCGCGCAATTCTTCTAACAGGATCATTTTATTTAGCAAAATATCTCACTATCACTGATGCATCCAGGTCGCATTCACCATATGTTTTTGGTCTAAAACGGAACTCCTGTTTTGCCGCAGGACAGTAAATGTGAGTACATTATCTGTCATCTTTGCAGTACTGTGCTATGAAGAATAGCACATATTAAGTAACATAGAAAGTAACATATTTTAGCAACAGTGTAAAAAACGAATAACACATAACAGGCACAATACCGATAAACATGAATATCTATTGGCACTACATGGATCACATGACTAAACTTACATCATCGTTTTGAAATACCTCCGGTTTCACTGTCCACACTACAACGCGAAAATAGCGTTTTCAAATTTATCCACTTTGGAGAGCGTTTTCCAAACGATACGTTTTTGGTGACTTAAAACGGCGTCTCAGTGTGGCAGGAATGCCAAAACGGAGAGAAAAATATACGTTTTCTTTTCAAACGAAAACGTATTAGTGTGGACATGGCCTCAAAGGGACTCATTATGGAACGACCAATATCCACAAGAGATCATCCGCAGACGTAAATCTTCCCAATTCGCAAGACAATGATCAATCAAGGTAAAAAAGCAATCATCACAGTGGACAAATTATATATTGATGGACAATTGTTTAGAGACAAAGACACTATTCCCTGGCTTTACTAATTATTGAAACTATCAATGTAACATTTCCAATCAGTTTATGCTCAATTTATATTCAATTCATAATCTTTATATTCTTTCATTAAACCACTTGCACCACGCACGCACATTATGGAAGCTTGTTTCCGCCACTGAATAAAAAAATAAAACAAATAATTGTGACTTTTTATCTCACAATTCTGACTTTTTTTCTCAGAATTGCGAGTTATAAAGTCAGGATTGCGTGTTATAAAGTCAGATATAAAGTCAGAATTGCGAGATATAAAGTCAGAATTGCGTGATATAAAGTCGGAATTGCGAGATATAAAGTCAGAATTGCGTGATATAAAGTCGCAATTCTGAGAAAAAAAGACAGAAGTGCGACTTTTTATCTCACAATTCTGACTTTTTTTCTCACAATTGCGAGTTTACATCCCGCAATTCTGACTTTCTAACACATAATTGCGAGTTTATATGTCGAAATTCTGACATCTTTTCACAGAATTGTGAGATATAAACTCGCAATTGCGACTTATCAGGCCAATTCTAAGGGGAAAAAAATACTAGTTTAAATCTCACAATTCTGACATTATATCTCACAATTCTGACTTTATATCACGCAATTGCGACTTTATATCAAGCAATTCTGACTTTATAACTCGCAATTCTGACATTATAACTCACAATTCTGACTTAATAACACGCAATTGCGACTTTATATCTCGCAATTCTGACTTTTTTTCTCGCAATTGCGACTTTATATCTCGCAATTCTGACTTTTTTTCTCGCAATTGCGACTTTATATCTCGCAATTCTGACTTTTTATCTCGCAATTGCGACTTTATATCACGCAATTCTGACTTTTTATCTCGCAATTGCGACTTTATATCACGCAATTCTGACTTAATAACTCGCAATTCTGAGAAAAAAAGTCAGAATTGTGAGATAAAAAGTCGCAATTATTTATTTTATTTTTTTATTCAGTGGCGGAAACAAGCTTCCATACACATTGTATTCTAAATGCACCTAAATAGCCTTGCTCACTGTTTATATGTTCTGTTGTTGGTTATAGGTATCTATGTTGGTGTTATAGACACACACACACACACACACACACACACACAACTACATTAACATCCATACACACAGACGTATACTCACACAAGGTAACTATGAAATGTACATTATAGGTTCATCCAATTAAAATTCTTAACTTGGAATATTCATGGAGTTGGTTCACAAAAATAAATAAATAAATAAATAAAGTTTTAAATTACCTAAAAAATACACAAGCGGATATATGTCTTATACAGGGAACACACCTCTCACGGTAACGCTTCCTTTTACAGTCCAGTTATCCATGTAAATAGTTTGTACTTATTTTAGTAACTACAATTACTGGGTAATAACTAGTTCTAACCCTGAACCTACCCCTAAACCTAACCCTGTTCCATGTACTTACCTTATATTAGCCAGTACTTTCTAGGTAAGTACACTGTAAGTACTGTACTGTAAAAGGAAGCGGTACCCCTCTCACAATATACACAAAACAGCTTAAAAACTACATATTTTAACTACTGTTTTTCCTCCCACTATAATTCAAATGCATGCATCTTAATAAAGAAAAAAATACAGTTTAACCACCATACAACCATTTCAGATCCTGAAGGCCGTTTTATCATTATTAACATTTCAATCAATAATAATCCAATTACAACTGGCAAAATTTATGGACCAAACTCTGATGATTCCTCCTTTGCAAATTTCTTTTTCCTCTCTTTCAAACATTTCCAATGGTCCAATAATTATAGGGGAGACTATAACACTGTAATAAATCCATCATCTAACGGGTCAAAACATACAGGAAAATCTTAGCAGTCCAAACAATAAAACAGTTCATGAGCGATTTTGGTCTTTGTGATGGTTGGAGGCTACAACACCCACTCGCCAGAGAATACACCTTTTATTCTAATGTTTACCAAAGCTACTCCCGCATTGATTTCTTTCTAACCAGTAATCCAATCATACCAAATATCTTAGAAACCAAAATACTTCCGATCATTATTAGTGACCATTCTCCAGTAACTCTCACACGGAATCCATCTGCAATACCAAAGCACCCCACCAGATGGCGTTTTAATACATCACTCTTGAAAGATCCAGTATTTGACCGCTATTTCAAGAGAGAGTGGACATCCTTCCTTGATATAAATGACTCTCCAAAGTCATCAGCATCACTGCTCTGGGAAACATGGAAAGTAGTTTTACGAGGAAAAATTATATCATATTCAGTACATAAAAAAAAGGACAGAGAAAAAGAAGTCCACCTGGAAGAAAGAATAAAAGAATTAGAAATTTTACATGCAAATAATCAATCAGAAAACATCTATGCAGAAATTAGAGATTTTTTTTGAATTAATAAACAAAAGAAACCAGTTTCTGATTCACAGGCTCCGTCACGAAACTTTTCACCATAGCAATAAATCCGGAAAATATTTAGCCAGTCAAATTAAAAGAAATAAAGAAAGAACAGCTATAACTTCCATCAGAAACTCGGCAGGGAAGCTAACCAATTCACCAGTTGAGATAAACAAGATATTTCAAGAGTACTATACAAAATTATACTCATCTGGGGCCTCATTTATAAACATTGCGTACGCACAAAAGAAGGCGTACGCCGCTCTCTACGCCAGGGGTTCTCAACTCCAGTCCTCACGACCCACTGCTCTGCATATTGTGCGTGTCTCCCTTTTTAACACACCTGATTCAGATCCTCAGCTCGTTAGGATAGACTAAGGCCCTGTTTACACAAGAACGCTCGCGGGTGAAAACGTAAAAATATTTTATCGGATGTGCCTTTCGTTTACACGGCGACGACGTTTTTGGGGCTTAAAAACGCAAAAAAGTGAAACCATTCTCCAGAGTGGAAATTTTAAAAACGCTCCACCACCGCGTTCCCGTGTAAAGGGTAAAAAACGCAAAAGTCTGCTTGACAGTGAAGGTTGTACGCAGGCGCGTGGACTTGGTGTTGTTGTGGTATGCATTCCTAGCCGCCTGGAGTGCATACTACATTTAATTTCACACACGTCATCATATGCACGCGGATAGCGTCATGCGTCATCATATGCACACGGATTTCCCACCCAAAACGCTCGTCTAAACGCAGAATAAAAATTGATAACGCAATGCCACTTTTGCGTTTTCGCTTCAGAATCGTTTCCGTGTAAACATAGCCATAGAGTCTATCCTAACGAGCTGAGTATCTGAATCAGGTGTGTTAAATAAGGGACACATACACAATATGCAGAGCAGTGGGTCGCGAGGACTGGAGTTGAGAACCTCTGCTCTACGCAATAGTTGGTATTTATAAAAAGCAAACTTGACGGTAAAATGTGCGGTCCTTCACGCAAGCTCTGACCCAGGCGTACGCACAAAAACGGGTGAAATGCGAAATGGCGACACCGTCGGCAGTTGGAAAAAACACGTGAAAGTGTGTGAAACTGTAGACGGTTGTGTAAAATAAATGGCATTACTGCCTCTCATAAATAACACGAAGACTTCACAAAGCAAGTCTTACAATTAACAGTCAACACAAACACATGTTTGATCGATCTGTAACAGAAATACAAATTAACACATATTTACAAAAAGAAAGAAATATGTTCTTCAATAATATTGGCATATACAATTCATCCTCATAAATAAGATGGTAAGCAGAACGAAATAATGTACAAAACTGATATTCTCGCCAATATGTCTGTCTAACGGAGCAGATATAGCAATTAGATAGTCACTCAGATAGATAGATAATTAGGGAGATATATAGATAGATCGATAAATAGATAGATGTATTATTTGTCCACTGGGGAAAGTTGTTTTCATCGTAAAAATATCTTCATCAGCTATGGAATCATGGTATTCATGCATATGCCTTTAGTTTGTTTTATTTTTGATAAAATAATGTATGACGTGTCTCAACCATTCAGAAAGCTGCAAGAAATTACTTTTGCATTTTTACATTACATTTACAATTACATTTACAATTACAATGTAATTACATTACATTTACATTTAGATTATAACCGACATCCGTAGCTCGTCAGATGCAGAATTAAATGGATGTAATTAAAATGCCCCATCACAATGCGTATAATGATGCACAATGGCTGATCTTGCGCTCTTAGAAGATGTGGCGATTAAATGGAAGGATTCAGAGTGAACGCATCATCTTCACAACAAAAGGTGTGTTAAAAATATATTATTTATTCAAGAATTCCTCATTGTGCAGTTTATTTCAGTTAGGACAGTCCTGATTTCGCCCAACTCCTTGGCCACCTCTCTAATTGAATTAATGACTAGATGCTTTTTTTGCCTCGACTTTGATATCCGATCATTTCTTTTTTATTTCGGCCACAGTCCGAGGTTGTGAGGCTACAGCATTTATGGCGTCTGCAACCTTTTGCCACTCAAGTGCCTTTTTGGCATTAGTAATGCCCACTGTGCCCTCCAAACAACATTTTGCTCCTCTTTTCCACCTCGCCAACAATAACTTCTACTTCACATTGAGTGAAGTTACGTTTTTTTTTAAATTCCTCTCTGTGTTTATCATGATTTCACAATTGATGAATATTAACTTGTGGGCATCTCATGGACTATTTATGGGCAACTATGGGCGTGACATGAAGCCGCAAAAGTTGCGCTACATTTAGAATTGATTGTGATTTATTAAGGGAAAAATGCGTAGGATGTGCGTGCGCACGGTTTTATAAATCTGAATATTTCTGTGCGTACGCATGTCCTATGTTTCATCCGTACGCCACTTCTGACGCAAATCCTACGCAAAGTTTTATAAATGAGGCCCCTGATGTGGACCCAAACCAAGAAGACATAACCCAATTCCTCGATAACACCATTCTACCAAAACTCAACATGGAACAAGTAAACACACTAGAATTACCAATCACTGAAAAAGATCTTCACTCCGCATTGAAAAGCATGCAAAATAATAAAGCACCAGGTCCGGATGGCTTCCCTGCTGAGTTCTACGAACATTTTTGGTCAACTTTATACCCACTATTTAGCAGAACAATAACAGAAATAAAACATATCGCAAAGTTCCCTTCCCACATGAATACAACACTTATATCACTCATTCCTAACAAAGACCACCACTTCACATCTAACTATCGTCTTATCTCACTTATAAATGTCGACATAAAAATTATTAGCAAAGCATTAGCTCATAGAATTGAATAAATTATACCGTATATAATCTATACTGATCAGAATAAAAGGTAGGCTTAATAAAAGGTAGACATGCATCTAATAATACCCACAGATTATACAATTTAATGCATTACTCTTCAGTACAACAGAAAGATACACTCATTGCCACATTAGACGCCCGGTTTTTGTTAGGGTCAACTGGAAATTTTTATTCACCACGTTACAAAAATTCAGCTTTGGAGAGTCATTTATTAACTGGATCAAGATTTTATACACATCACCATCAGCCACAGTCACAACCAATGGACTAACATCACAAAGCTTCACACTGCACAGGGGGACGAGGCAGGGATATCCACTCTCTCCATCCTTATTCACGATTTTTATTGAACCTTTAACAGCACCTATCCGTCAAAACCCAGCAATCATAACCAGCAAGGTATTGAAAGACCACAACAAACACATAAAATCTCACTTTATGCAGATGATATCCTATTATATATACAAGAACCCAGCATCTACTCAAGAAATAATTAAAACAATCCAGTCCTTCTCAAAAATATCAGATTATGCAATAAACTGGAATAAATCTTCCATCCTCCCTTTACATAAAACCAAATGGTATGTGGCACCCGCATGATCACATCACTTACTTAGGCATTAAGATTTCCTCCAGACTGTCCAGAAGTAGAGTTAGTAACACTCAACTTCACATCACTGCTAAAAAAAAAAAAAAATTAGAAGACAATTTGCTCAGGTGGCTCAACCTCCCAATCTCCATAATCGGCAGGATAGCAGCAGAAAAAAAAGACGATTTATTGTAAATGAATTATGTATTCTCAATGATTGCAACCCACCCCACACTCACCTGGTTTAAATCACTAGACTCCATTATAACTCGCTTCTACTGGAAAAATAAAACGCCAAGGATAAAACTCAATACACTACAAAAAAGTAAGGTTCAAGGAGGACTAGAAGCACCAAATTTCCAATATTACTCAATGGCTAACCAACTGCAATACATATACAAACATATACAAAACCCCACCCAATCTGATATTATATGGCTAGATATAGAACAATCACTATGCAAAGAATTAAATATAGCTGACATACCGTTCCTCACCAAATCAATTAAACAACACACATGTTTTAATGCAGTAAATATAGCTACCACTCTGACAGCCTGGTGGATATTTCACCAAATCACAAATTCTACATTAGCTCCATCTAACCTCACCCCACTATGGAACAACCGTGACTTCATAAGCAATAATAAAAAAAAAAAAAACATTGAATTTTCACACATAGGCGGAAAGGGGTATCACCCACATTAATCATATTTTCAAATCTAACACATTTGGACCATTTCCGCAACTGGCCCAAAAGTTTGGCATCGGGAACAACGAATTCTTAAAATAACTCAAATCTTCTGTTCGTACAAAAATAAACATCAGAGACACAAATTTAGAACTCCCACCGGCAATATCAGACTTGATTAACATTTCCACGCCAAATAAACTTCTCTCTAAAATATACAAAATGGTTTCAAACCAACCTCAGACCACATACTTACCAACAATAAATCAATATTAATAGCCCCTATCTATCAATAGCCCCTGATGCCAACTTCTGGACCCAAATCTTTAAAAACATCTCTCTCATGTCCAAAAATGCGAATCTTCAGTTAAAACAATACAAAATACTTCACAGAACACACTACACGGGCAGTAGATTAGCTAAAATGGGTTTCACATCAGAAGTTTGCACACATTGCAATCACAATTCTACAGATACATACAGTACATCCATGCAACCTGGCACTGCACTCCAGTCAAACACTTTTGGGAAGAGGTCACAGTCACTATCCACTATAGTTGGCTGCCACATCCCACTGTTGCCTTCTCTTTGCTTTCTGGGGGACCTCACAATAATCACTGATAAAACTATAAAGTCTAAAATGCTCCTCATAGCTCCAACCATCGCCAAGAAAACTATCCTCATGAACTGGAAAACTCGAAATAAATTACACATTAACATTTGGAAAAATGTTATTACAGACTTCGTTGCAATGGAATACGCATCTCCCCTTCATAATTACGCATCTGAAACTGACCTCTGCCATCCAACACTTTCTGACGTCTCACAGCTATGAATCCTTTCTCTGTTTTCAACTCCGACTTCTCTCACCTTCTTAATCAACCCACGAATATTAATGCATTTTAGTTGTTTTAACTTGTTTCTGTCATCATTGTTATTACTATCTTTAACTGTCATTGTTATGATTACTATTTAGGGCCCGAGCACCCAACGGTGCGAGGCCCTCTTGAAACTGTTAGGGTTATTTAGGGCCCGAGCACCCAACGGTGCGAGGCCCTCTTGAAACTGTTAGGGTTATTTATTTATTTATTTATTTCTGCAAAGTAAGCTCCATTTTCGGGGCCGCAACATGCTCAAAAACTCACCAAATTTGGCACGCATGTCAGGACTGGTGAAAAATTTCGTATTTTGTGGGTTTCGCGGATGGGCGTGGCAAAATGGCACGCTAGCGCCACCTAGAAAATTGGAAAAAATTAGCCCCTCGTCCACGTTCAACCTACATGCACGAAATTTGGTGGGGACGTGTATCATATCAAGACGCACAAAAAAGCCTCAAGAACCCATACCCTAAACTCGACAGGAAGTCCGCCGTTTTGAATTTGGCGACCGATTTGGGACGATTTACACACTCCGTACTTTAACTAACTCCTCCTAGGGATTTAGTCGGATCGACTTCAAATTTCTTCTGTGCCTTCTAAAGGCATTGACGATGTAAAGTTGTGCTATCTGCGCGTTTTCATCGATGGGCGTGTCCGTGGCATCGAAGATTCGCCATGAAACAGGAATTTGTAGTAACTTGGCTGTAAATGCCCAGATCTGCACGAAATTTTACACATTTGACAAGAGTCCCGCCCTGAACAAATCTACATGCCGACATTCACCCACATTCATAGCGCCACCTGCTGGCAACAGGAAGTGACATTTAACGAAGCAGCCCCGGCCGCATGTTTGATCGACATGTACGAAATCTCTGTGGTACATCTACCATGTCCAGACGCACAAAAAAGTCTCTTGGAGCGATGCCCTAAACTCAACAGGAAGTCCGCCATTTCTAATTTTAACGCCATTTTTGGATGATTTACTCATTACATACTTTAACTAACTCCTCCTAGGGATTTAGTCTGATCGACTTCAAATTACTGCTGTGCCTTCTAAAGGCATGGACGATATAAAGTTGTGCTATCTGCGCGTTTTCGTCAATGGGCGTGTCCGTGGCGTCGATGATTCGCCATGAAACAGGAAGTTGTAATAACTTGGCTGTAAATGCCCAGATCTGCACAAAATTTTACACATTTGACAAGAGTCCCGCCCAGAACAAATCTACATGCCGACATTCACCCACAGTCATAGCGCCATCGAGTGGCAAGAGGAAGTGACCTTAAAAGACGCAGCCCCCTCCGCATGTTTGACCGACAGGTACGAAATTTCTGTGGTACATCTACCGTGTCCAGACACACAGAAAAGTCTCTTGGAGTGATGCCTTAAACTCAACAGGAAGTCAGCCATTTCTAATTTTACCGCCATTTTTGGATGATTTACTAATTACATACTTTAACTAACTCCTCCTCGGGATTCAGTCGGATCGACTTCAAATTTCTGCTGTGCCTTTTAAAGGCATTGACGATGTAAAGTTGTGCTATCTGCGCGTTTTCGTCGATGGGCGTGTCTGTGGCGTCGATGATTCGCCATGAAACAGGAAGTTGCAGTAACTTGGCTGTAAATGCCCAGATCTGCACGAAATTTGACACATTTGACAAGAGTCCCGCCCTGAACAAATCTAAATGCCGACATTTACCCACAGTCATAGCGCCACCTGCTGGCAACAGGAAGTGACCTTTAATGAAGCAGTGTAGTGAATTCACAGCCGCACTGGCTGAGCTCCAGAAAATGCAACGCGGCCGCCTCACACCCCGCCACGCTATAGGTGCGAGGGCCCGCCCATCGCTGCTTGCAGCTTTAATTTTTTTTTTCTGCAAAGTAAGCGCCATTTTCGGGGCCGCAACATGCTCAAAAAGTCACCAAATTTGGCACGCATGTCAGGACTGGTGAAAAATTTTGTATTTTGTGGGTTTCGCGGATGGGCGTGGCAAAATGGCACGCTAGCGCCACCTAGAAAATTGGAAAAAATTAGCCCCTCGTCCACGTTCAACCTACATGCACGAAATTTGGTGGGGACGTGTATCATATCAAGACGCACAAAAAAGCCTCAAGAACCCATACCCTAAACTCGACAGGAAGTCCCCCATTTCGAATTTGGCGACCAATTTGGGACGATTTACACACTCCGTACTTTAACTAACTCCTCCTAGGGATTTAGTCGGATCGACTTCAAATTTCTTCTGTGCCTTCTAAAGGCATTGACGATGTAAAGTTGTGCTATCTGCGCGGTTTCTTCGATGGGCGTGTCCGTGGCATCGGAGATTCGCCATGAAACAGGAAGTTGTAGTAACTTGGCTGTAAATGCCCAGATCTGCACGAAATTTTACACATTTGACAAGAGTCCCGCCCAGAACAAATCTACATGCCGACATTCACCCACAGTCATAGCGCCACCTGCTGGCAACAGGAAGTGACCTTTAACGAAGCAGCCCCGGCCGCATGTTTGACCGACATGTACGAAATCTCGGTGGTACATCTACCATGTCCAGACACACAAAAAAGTCTCTTGGAGCGATGCCCTAAACTCAACAGGAAGTCGGCCATTTCTAATTTTAACGCCATTTTTGGATGATTTACTCATTACATACTTTAACTAACTCCTCCTAGGGATTTAGTCTGATCGACTTCAAATTTCTTTTGTGCCTCCTAAAGACATGGACGATGTAAAGTTGTGCTATCTGCGCATTTTCGTCAATGGGCGTGTCCGTGGCGTCGATGATTCGCCATGAAACAGGAAGTTGTAATAACTTGGCTGTAAATGCCCAGATCTGCACGAAATTTTATAGGCCTACATTTGACAAGAGTCCCGCCCTGAACAAATCTAAATGCCGACATTCACCCACAGTCATAGCGCCATCTAGTGGCAAGAGGAAGTGACCTTAAAAGACACAGCCCCCTCCGCATATTTGACCGACAGGTACGAAATTTCTGTGGTACATCTACCGTGTCCAGACACACAGAAAAGTCTCTTGGAGCGATGCCCTAAACTCAACAGGAAGTCAGCCATTTCTAATTTTACCGCCATTTTTGGATGATTTACTCATTACATACTTTAACTAACTCCTCCTAGGGATTTAGTCGGCTCGACTTCAAATTTCTACTGCACCTTCTAAAGGCATTGACGATGTAAAGTTGTGCTATCTGCGCGTTTTCCTCGATGGGTGTGTCCGTGGCGTCGATGATTCGCCATGAAACAGGAAGTTGTAGTAACTTGGCTGTAAATGCCCAGATCTGCACGAAAATTTTACACATTTAACAAGAGTCCCGCCCTGAACAAATCTACATACCGACATTCACCCACAGTCATAGCGCCACCTGCTGGCAACAGGAAGTGACCTTTAACGAAGCAGCGTAGCAAATGCACAGCCGCACTGGCTGAGCTGCAGAAAATGCAACGCGGCCGCCTCACACCCCGACGTGCAACAGGTGCGAGGGCCTGCCCATCGCTGCTTGCAGCTTTATTTTTCTTTTTTTTTTCTTTTTTCTGCAAAGTAAGCGCCATTTTCGAGGCTGCAACATGCTCAAAAACTCACCAAATTTGGCACTCATGTCAGGACTGGTGAAAAATTTCGTATTTTGTGGGTTTCGCCGATGGGCGTGGCAAAATAGCTCGTTAGCGCCACCTAGAAAATTGGAAAAAATTAGCCCCTCGTCCACGTTCAACCTACACGCACGAAATTTGGTGGGGACGTGTATCATGTCAAGACGCACAAAAAAGCCTCAAGAACCCATACCCTAAACTCGACAGGATGTCCGCCATTTTGAATTTGGTGACCGATTTGGGACGATTTACACACTCCGTACTTTAACGAACTCCTCCTAGGGATTTAGTCGGATCGACTTCAAATTTCTGCTGTGCCTTCTAAAGGCATTGACGATGTAAAGTTGTGCTATCTGCGCGTTTTCATCGATGGGCGTGTCCGTGGCGTCGATGATTCACCATGAAACAGGAAGTTGTTGTAACTTGGCTGTAAATGCCCAGATCTGCACAAAGTTTTATAGATTTGACAAGAGTCCCGCCGTGAACAAATCTACATGCCGACTTTCACCCACAGTCATAGCGCCACCTGCTGGCAACAGGAAGTGCCCTTCAACGAAGCAGCCCCCGCCGCATGTTTGACCGACATGTACAAGATTTCTGTGGTACATCTAACATGTCCAGACGCACAGAAAAGTCTCTTGGAGTGATGCCCTAAACTCTACAGGAAGTCGGCCATTTCTAAAGCCGCCTTTCCACTGCACACGACAAACGATCGCCGTCGTACCGGAAGTCATTCATTTCCAATGGAGAGTCGTACGGGAGCTGCGGGGAGTTCCGATCATATGCGTATGCTGGAAATTCGGATCCGATTTGAGCTTTGGATCCGTTGAAATATCTGAACTTCTGCGGCTAGACCGTATGCGACCGGGCAACCGGATGTGATGTATTCTAATAAAAACTATGAGCGCGAGGCTAGAATTACAAATATTTTAACTCTTTAATGTTTTTCTGTAAACGCTCTTTCTGTAAAATATTGGCTATAAGTAACTATAGCAGAAAAAAATATTTTATAATTCTTAAATCAATATTTATATTGATTAGCTCTATAAAATCTACTATGTTTTTATTTGAGATGTATTGTGGGTCATTTGTTTTGTGTAGATATATTTATGCATGCATTACATTCATTAAAATCTTTAATTTTACCATTGTGAATATCCAAGGGTAACGGTTGCTTCACGACCAATTTCAAAGTTCCGTGCGACTGACACTAGGGGGCGAAATACGACTATCGTATGCGAATGTCGTGTGCAGTGGAAAGGCGGCTTAATTTTAACGCCATTTTTGGATGATTTACTCATTACGTACTTTAACAAACTCCTCCTAGGGATTTAGTTGGATCCACTTCACATTTCTGCTGTGCCTTCTAAAGGCATTGACGATGTAAAGTTGTGCTATCTGCGCGTTTTCGTCGATGGGCGTGTCCGTGGCGTCGATGATTCGCCGTGAAACAGGAAGTTGTAGTAACTTGGCTGTAAATGCCCAGATGTGCACGAAATTTTACACATTTTACAAGAGTCCCGCCCTGAACAAATCTACATGCCGACATTCACCCACAGTCATAGCACCACCTGCTGGCAACAGGAAGTGACCTTTAACGAAGCAGCATAGCAAATGCACAGCCGCACTGGCTGAGCTACAGAATATGCAACGCGGCCGCCTCACACCCCGACGTGCAACAGGTGCGAGGGCCCGCCCATCGCTGCTTGCAGCTTTAATTTCATTTGTATTTTTTCATTGTTAGGGCCCAAGCCCTGAAAGGGCGATGGCCCTATTGTTTTCCTTGCGATTATTTAGGGCCCAAGCCCTGAAAGGGCGAAGGCCCTATTGTTTTCGTTAGGATTATTTTTTTCTATTATTAGGGCCCAAGCCCTGAAAGGGCGAAGGCCCAATTGTTTTCATTAGGTTTATTCTTTTCTATTATTATTAGGGCCGAAGTGTTATGAAGGACAGACAGAGGACCCAAAAGCGAGTGCAGCAAAAAGTCTCCTTTTAGGGGGCTTTTACACTGGGCTCGTTTGCTGCGGTCTGAGCCCGAACGCGGTTGTTTCCGGCGCCCCCCGCAGCGTTGGTCTGGTTTCACACTCAACTTGATTCTATCGAACCCTGGTGCGTTTGCGTGCATCTTACATCATCACGAACATGCGCGTCGCATGATAGAAAGCAGAACGTGGTTAAATATTGTGTTTTTTTTTTTATTAATTTGCTGCTATTATGAGCAGTTGAGTGAACAATACAGGTTTACTATGCGTGGACTTTACATAAGGTGGACTTCTGCTGCTTGCAAATGGACTCTTTTGAGGAGACAGTAGATTTCCAAATGTGTTGCTCTAATTCCACGCGCAATGCATGAATTCACTGCAGGCTCACACTCGCTCGTATCCAAGGTAAATCATCAACACTATCATCCCTTACAAGTGTTTTATTTAACTGAATACATCACAATAAGCTAAAACGCATGCGCAGGTTACTTTACTTCCTGAACAAGTGCGCACCCGAGTCTTGTGTTGCTTGCACATTCACGCGAACCGCGGCACGGTTCGGGAGCAACCGAACTCAGAACACCTCTTCCAGGCAGTCTCGGGTTCGGTACCCCAGTGCGCACCCGGGTCCGATGACAGCGTTCACATTAACGATTTTTCTCGCGAACCGTGCCCCGTTCCGAAATAAACTGCCTATGTGAAAGCCCCCTTAATGAACAGAAATTAAGTCCACAGGTAAGGACAGTTCTCAAAACAGTTAACAGTTCAACAAAGGTACACCCGCAGTGCAGGTAACAGTCAAGTCAAGTCAAGTCACATTTATTTATATAGCGCTTTTCACAATACAGATTGTATCAAAGCAGCTTCACAGTGATAACATGAAAGTAGTACAACACAGATCGATAATATTGTTAAATATTAAATAATTCTAAATAATCCCGACTAAGCAAGCCAAGCAAGCCAAAAGCAAGGCGACAGTGGCAAGGAACCAAAACTCCATCAGATTGGATGGAGAAAAAACAGGTGAGACTCTCTTCCTTAGGCTGAACAGCGAGAGCCACTGGCGAAATCAGTCAACATAGAAGTATATGGCCAACCCCGGGATACACGGGAGAAAGATCCCTCATACGGTGGTGGCAAGCTGGCGTCAGACAGGGTCTCTGAAACAAGCACAGCTGAGTAGCTACAATGCAGTAACGGATCAGACTCACAATAGCACGGTGCTGGATAGGACAGGACAGAACTGGTACGAGAGGTAAGGACACAGACACATACGTCTAGCTCTTGGAATAATCTGGCAAAGAGGTAGGGAAAAGCGGGAGCAGAAGTAGCCGACAGAATTAGAGGAAAGAGAGAGCAGGTGTGAGGGGATAATTAGATAACGAGCACAAAGCAGCCGCAGCTGTAGTAATAAGACAGCAGAGAAAGCGAGAAAGGAAGCAGGAACACAAAATGACTGACAGAGCGAGACAAAGAAGCAAGAAAGGACCAGGATCATGACAGTACCCCTCCCTCAACGAGTGCCTCCTGGCGCTTCCAAGGAGGAGGACTGCCAAGACCGGAGGAAATCATCGACGAGCGAGGGGTCCAGGATGTCCCGGGACGAGACCCAACTCCTCTCCTCAGGACCGTATCCCTCCCAGTCTACCAGGAATTGATGCCCACGACCGCGACGACGCATATCTAAGAGACGACGGACCTTGTAAACAGGAGAGCCCTCCACCCGAAGAGGAGGGACGGACGGACGTGCCGGCGCGCGCACAGCAGGCTTAATATACGAGACATGAAACACCGGGTGAACACGACGGAAATTTGAAGGAAGTGCGAGTTTAACCGCCACAGGACTGATGACCTTGATGATGCGAAACGGACCCACAAAACGAGGAGCCAGCTTACGGGACTCTGACTGAAGAGGTAAATTTGAAGTGGACAGCCAGACTTTCTGACCACAAGTGTACCACGGACTCTTTACGCGACGTTTGTTCGCAGCAACGCTCATCTGTCTCCTAGAACGGCACAGAGCTGATCTCACCCCTCTCCAAGTGCGCTTGCATCGATCGATAAATGCTTGGACTGAAGGAACATTAGACTCCAGTTCCTGCGAGGGGAACAACGGAGGCTGATATCCCAGACAGCAATGAAACGGCGAAAGCCCGGTGGCAGAAGTAGGCAGAGAGTTATGCGCGTACTCAGCCCATGCGAGTTGCTCAGACCAAGACGAGGGGTTACGGTGAGCGAGACTGCGAAGCATGCGGGCGACGATCTGATTGGCCCGTTCTGCCTGCCCATTAGTTTGGGGATGGAATCCGGACGAAAGACCTACAGAAGCTCCGATTAGACGACAGAACTCTCTCCAAAACTGAGAGGTGAACTGTGGTCCTCTATCAGAAACCACATGGGTGGGAAGACCGTGAATCTTAAAAACTTGATCGACCATGATCTGGGCTGTCTCCTTAGCCGACGGGAGTTTGGCGAGTGGGATAAAGTGTGCGTACTTAGAAAATCGGTCAACAACAGTTAAAATGACCGTGTTGCCAGCGGAGGAGGGAAGCCCAGTGATAAAATCGAGTCCAATATGGGACCACGGACGTGACGGTAACGGACGAAGGAGCCCAGCAGGAGGCGAGTTGCCAGTCTTAGTCTGGGCACAATTCTCACAAGCGGCAATAAACCGGCGCGCGTCGCGTTCCAATGTGGGCCACCAAAAACGTTGACGGATCGCAGCGAGGGTACCCCGCACCCCAGGATGGACGGACAATTTGGAGGCGTGTCCCCACTGGAGGACAGCCAAACACGTAGCAAGGGGAACAAATAGGCAGTGTCTCGGACAATTCCGCGGGGTGACAGTGTGAGCAAGAGCGCGCTTGACCCTCTTCTCGACTCCCCATACCGCCCCTCCCACCACACACCGGGAGGGAATCACCTCCTCAGGGGTAGATGAGGCTGCGGAGTAGTCGAAGAGACGGGAAAGCGCGTCCGGCTTGACATTCTTGGAGCCGGGACGATAGGAAATGGAAAAATTGAAACGAGTAAAAAACAGTGCCCAGGGAGCCTGGCGAGCATTCAGTCTTTTAGCGGAGCGAATATATTCTAGATTTTTGTGATCTGTCCAGACAATGAACGGAATCGGAGCTCCCTCTAACCATTGACGCCATTCACCCAAAGCTAACCGGATGGCGAGTAACTCATGATTCCCAACGTCGTAGTTGCGTTCCGCGGGAGTAAGGCGGTGCGAAAAGAACGCGCAGGGATATACCTTCTCATCGGCAGGTGAGCGTTGAGAAAGTACAGCCCCGACCCCCACCTCAGACGCATCAACCTCGACGATGAATTGTCTAGTCATATCGGGAGTAAGCAGGATAGGCGCCGAAGTAAAACGAGACTTGAGAAGTTCAAAAGCACACTGCGCTGAGTCTGACCACGCAAACTTTGCCTTGACAGAAGTCAGGGCGGTGAGAGGTGCCGCCACCTGACTAAAGTTCCGTATAAAACGACAGTAAAAATTGGCGAAACCAAGGAATCTTTGAAGCGCGACTCTGGACTCGGGAACGGGCCAATCAGTTACCGCCTGTACTTTCTTGGGATCCACACTGATCCCCTCAGCTGAGATAATCGAACCAAGGAACGAGACGGAAGAAGCGTGGAATGAACACTTCTCAGCTTTCACAAAGAGACGATTCTCGAGAAGTCGTTGAAGAACTCGACGGACGTGCTGGACGTGCACTTGGAGAGAGGGCGAAAAAATCAAAATGTCGTCGAGGTAGACGAATACAAAGATATTCAGCATGTCCCGAAGGACGTCGTTAACGAGGGCTTGAAATATGGCAGGAGCGTTGACCAAACCGAACGGAAGGACGCAATATTCGAAGTGCCTAAGGGGCGTGTTAAAGGCGGTCTTCCACTCATCCCCCTCCTTTATGCGCACAAGATGCTAAGCGTTACGGAGGTCGAGTTTAGTAAACACCTTAGCTCCCTGCAATAGATCAAAGGCAGAGGACATCAGTGGCAAAGGGTAACGGTTCTTGACAGTGATGTCGTTCAACCCCCTATAGTCTATGCAGGGACGCAAGGAACCGTCCTTCTTTTTGACAAAGAAAAACCCCGCTCCGGCTGCCGATGAGGAGGGGACGATGGTACCGTTACGTAGTGATTCGGAAAGATAATTCTCTAACGCCTCGCGTTCGGGAACAGACAAGGAATCCCCGGAAACAAGGAAACAAGGTCGTCCCCGGGGTGGCATGGTCCCTGGGAGGAGATCGATACTGCAATCGTACGGTCTATGAGGAGAAAGAGAAGTCGCCCGAGACCGACTGAACACCTCCCGCAGGTCGTGATACTCCTCCGGTACCCCCGACAAATCACCCGGTCCTTCCTGCGAGATAGAGACAGAGGAGACAGGAGGGATGGCAGTGGTTTCACACTTGGTGTGACACGACAATTTCCATGACAAAACAGAACAATTAGACCAGTTGATCTGCGGGTTATGCTGAACAAGCCAAGGGTGGCCTAACACTACAGGGCAAAAGGGTGAACAAAAAACTAAAAAAGAAATAGTCTCTCTGTGATTCCCCGAGACGGTGAGAGAGAGAGGAATAGTCCTTCTCTCGATTGTAGGAAGGGAACTACCATCTAAGGCAAAGAGAGGGGTGGAGTCTCTTAAGTCTATTAAGGGAATTCCTTGGTCCTTGGCCCACGCCTCGTCGATGAAGTTTCCCTCCGCCCCTGAATCGACCAGGGCGGAACTGGTGACGGAGGAACTAGCCCAATGAAGAGTGATTGGCAGTGTAGTGCAAGACCTTGAAGGAGAGTCCCTGGAAGATGCGCTCGCCAGTAGCCCTCCTCTTACTGGCGAGCGTTGGCTTTTACCGGACACGAGTTGACGAAATGGTTGGGCGCTGCACAGTACATGCACAGACGGTTGATTATCCTCCGCTCCCGCTCCTTAGCCGAGATGCGTAGACCTCCCAGCTGCATCGCCTCCTGCTCCGAACCAGTGGGAGGCGGTGGAGTAGCGGCGGGTGGAGAAGACCGTTGCGAGGACTCTGGCCCACGGGCACGGCGGCGTAGATCGAAGCGCTTCTCTAGCCGGATAGCCAGGTCAACGAGAGGATCCAGACGGGTGGGTGCTTCGCGAGCGTATATCTCCTCTCTCAGCTCCGAATTGAGCCCCTCCAGGAAGCGGGCCACAAGCGGCGGTTCACTCCAACCGCAGATGGTCGCTAGAGTATGGAACTCTATAGAAAAGTCAGCAGCTGAGCGCCCTCCCTGATGCAAGGAGGATAGAATGCGGGATGCCTCAACCCCATGGGCAGAGCGATCGAAGACGCGGATCATCTCGGTCTTGAACAGATAGAAATCGTTCACACAGTCCGCCTCTGCCTCCCAGTTGGCGGTACCCCACTCACGGGCCCGTCCGGCCAGCAGGGAGATTACATAAGCCACTCTGGCTCGCTCAGATGCGTATGTGGCTGGTTGAAGGGAGAAAACCACCTCGCATTGTGTCAGGAAGGCGCGGGCACTGAGCGGGCTCTCCCGAATAGCAGGGGGGATTGTTAATCCGAGGCTCCGGTGACTCACGCTGGTCCCGAGGTGCGGGACTCTCATGGCGCATCTGGCGAAGCTGGGAAGAGAGCGTCGATACCTGAGAGGCGAGGGATTCGACGGCCTGCCTCGCGGCAGAGAGCTCCTTCTCGTGTCGCCCCAGCATCACTCCCTGGAATCTCACCGCTGACTGAAAGTGATTGCTGCTCGCTGAGTCGATAATGGCCAGATTATTCTGTTATGAAGGAAAGACAGAGGATCCAAAAGCGAGTGCAGCAAAAAGTCTCCTTTTAATGAACAGAAATGAAGTCCACAGGTAAGGACAGTTCTCAAAACAGTTAACAGTTCAACAAAGGTACACCCGCAGAGCAGGTAACAGGTGAGACTCTCTTCCTTAGGCTGAACAGCGAGAGCCACTGGCGAAATCAGTCAACATAGAAGTATGGCCAACCCCGGCATACACGGGAGGAAGATCCCTCAGACGGTGGTGGCAAGCTGGCGTCAGACAGGGTCTCTGAAACAAGCACAGCTGAGTAGCTACAATGCAGTAATGGATCAGACTCACAATAGCATGGTACTGGATAGGACAGGACAGAACTGGTACGAGAGGTAAGGACACAGACACATACGTCTAGCTCTTGGAATAATCTGGCAAAGAGGTAGGGAAAAGCGGGAGCAGAAGTAGCCGACAGAATTAGAGGAAAGAGAGAGCAGGTGTGAGGGGATAATTAGATAACGAGCAGAAAGCAGCCGCAGCTGTAGTAATAAGACAGCAGAGAAAGCGAGAAAGGAAGCAGGAACACAAAATGGCCAATAGAGGGAGACAAAGAAGCAAGAAAGGACCAGGATCATGACACGAAGGCCCTATTGTTTTCCTTCCGATTATTAGGGCCCAAGCCCTGAAAGGGCGAAGGCCCTATTGTTTTCCTTCCAATTATTTTTTTTAGGGCCCAAGCCCTGAAAGGGCGAAGGCCCTATTTTTTTCCTTAGGATTATTATTATTATTAGGGCTCAAGCCCTGAAAGGGCGAAGGCCCTTTTGTTTTCCTTAGGATTATTATTATTAGGGCCCAAGCCCTGAAAGGGCGAAGGCCCTATTGTTTTCCTTAGGATTATTAGGTCCCAAGCCCTGAAAGGGCGAAGGCCCTATTGTTTTCCTTAGGATTATTTTCAGGGCCCAAGCCCTGAAAGGGCGAAGGCCCTATTGTTTTCCTTCCGATTATTTTTAGGGCCCAAGCCCTGAAAGGGCGAAGGCCCTATTGTTTTCCTTAGGATTATTAGGGCCCAAGCCCTGAAAGGGCGAAGGCCCTATTGTTTTCCTTAGGGTTATTCTTTTCTATTATTATTAGGGCCCAAGCCCTGAAAGGGCGAAGGCCCTATTGTTTTCCTTGCGATTATTATTATTTTTTTTTCTAATGACTATTCGGGCACTTTTGGGGCCCTTAACATGCTCAAAAACTCTTGAAACTCAGGGTCTGAACACCATAAATCAAATACGCTTGCATGTAATAATATGAAACTCGGTACACATGTCGATCTCATCGTTTCATATATACATCGCACTTTTACTTTTTACCCCAGCCCAACAGGAAGTCAGATATTTACGGTTGTTTTTAAAACGCATGCAATGGAAATTAATATACTCCTCCTAAAGCATTCATCCACATGGAACGAAACTCGGTCAGCCTGAAGTCAAGACATAGAGGATAAAAAATTGCGAGGGGATTTTTGATATCTCGAACGGTTTGGCTGTGGCGAGGAAACAAAATTATAGCGAGAAACGTGAAACAGGAAGTGTGTCATAACTTCAGCATATATTAACTGATCTTGATGAAACTTCAGCAGTGTGTTCGCTGTAAGAGGCCGATCACATGGATGTGACTATTGTGAGTCAAAGTTATAGCGCCACCAACTGGCAGCAGGAAGTGTGTCACTTTCAAAATGCTTTGAAATCACCCTCTTATTTTAACCCGATTTGCTTCAATCTTCATCTGTATAATGTAAATACACGGCAGATGAAGACCTGTGAATGGATTCTTGATATCTTTGAAACTGTTTCCGTGGCAACGCATTAAAGGGCACCTATTATGTAAAATTCACTTTTACATGGTGTTTGAACATAAATGTGTGTCGGCAGTGTGTGAGCAAAACCACCCTAGAATGATAAAAGTCCACCCAGTGTTTTTTTTACAATCTCAATAAATCATATGTACTGTCTCAGAACGAGCTGTTCTGAGAACCAGATCTTTGTGACGTAGAAAGTGAGAAAGGGGTTTGATTGACAGTGTGGTTGTGGCCTAGACCCCTCCCTCGGTGATCTGTACACACATCCTGCATTGTTTCAACGACAGCCGGTAATGTCTCTTGGAAACATAAATGTTCGTCGGTTAATCCTGTTGTTGTAGCTTAAAAGTTAATATAGGGGACTTTAAAAGTTAATCCTCAACTGTGGATCGTCATCTACTGTTTGCGATCCACCGTCACCCACAGTAACAGTAAGTGTATTTTATGATTTTTGAGCAATTAGTCTTGTCAATGTTAGCCAATTCAACAACAAATGCGTCTAAAGTTGTTGTCGTCGTAGGATGTAGGCTATATAATTTAAACCTTGTTTGTATAGTGTGTAACCACACGTTTATATATATTTAAAGATATTGTATTAAAAACTGCATATATATTGTTGTTCTGTAAGTTAGCCATCTCCTCACATTTGCCACAGAAGAAGCGGTATGACAAGTAAACATGACGCCACAGGTCCCTGCATAACTGTAATTTCGCTCGTACGTAGCAAACTTTATCACAGTATGTGTATGTAATTTCACAAAAAATGCGCTAGCATTAGTGTTTGTGTGTGCGTGTGTTGTATGCCTATCATTTCAAAGGGGACGCGATTACAACGCTATAAGTACATAAATGTATCAAATAACCATACCGAGACGTACTGGTCCATTCTCATTTGTGTTTATTCTGCCGGAGTCTTTTAGTAGTATTTATATATTCCGATTCAAACGTACGCTGCTGAATGACATTCAAAACTGCGGTTTCTCCGGTTTCTCTCAGTCTCTCAGTACCGACTGCCATTGATATCAAGTTACACCCTCATCCAAAGGCAGGGCGGGGATATGCAGCTCATTTGCATTTAAAGCCATACACCTCCGAAACGGGTCATTTTTAAGCAGGCCCCAAAATGACATTTTCAAATGGTTATAATAAATTAACTGTGGGCTATTTTGAGCTGAAACTTCACAAATACATTCTTGGGACACCAGAGACCAATATTACATCTTGTAAAAAGGGGCATAATAGGTGCCCTTTAAACTTTTCCATTCTTTTAGGATGCCTTTGAGACTCTTAGCATGCTTGAAATTGCATGAAACTCGACAGACACATCACATTTATTAGCCAGTAGACATGTGCAAAGTTTCAGAAACGGGCGTGGTGAGGGCTCAGTAGCGCCACCTTTTGACAAAAGTGGGGTTGTTAGTTTTATCTACAGTTACAAAAATCAGTATGTATATTGTACTCCTCGAGCCGGACAACTTTCTAATTCACACTCATTAGCTAGGACCCACAGAAAGTCAGATATTTTTGTTTGAATGTGGTCATGCTCTCTCTGAGCCTACTCTGTCTCTGTCTCTGTCTTTGCCTGTCTCTGTCTGTGTGAGTGTGTGTGTGTGTGTGTGTGGCTGTCTGTAGATTTTTCCTGCAAGTCCTTGTCTTTTTGCATAACAATTTTGTATTTTTTTTAAATGACAAAATATGCATATAACCCTAATCTTTTAAATGTATAGTTTGCTTTAAATAAAAGTAAGATAAATTGGTAAAATACAAATTGGTAATTGAAGCTGAATGAATTTAAAATTCATGTGCTATATTTCAATATATTTGCTTTCCTTAATATTGTAAAACACTAACCTCATTCTCATCTGAATTACAAATATTTTTTTCTGTATAAAATAATACTCTGATTAAAAAAGAAACATCAAACGTCTTTTTAGTCAATGTAGAATGTGTAACTTAAAAATAAACAGATTAGTGCTCTGTTTGAGGACAATCCTGTGTGGGGAGTGGGCAGGGGGATTTCTCTGTTGAGTGAGATTTAATTTAAATTTTTGTTTTTCAATGTAGCATTCTAATCAGGTAAAGCAAGTAATATTCTCTATCTTTATATATATATATATATGTGTGTGTGTGTGTGTGTGTTTGTATGCATTTATATATTTAAAGAGCCCTCAATGATGCAAGCTCTTCAGCACACTTCTCTTCGACAGTCAAAGCGGGGGTTAAGTTTTTGCACGTCGTGCAGAATAACCCTCTTTATATATATATATATATATATATATATATATATATATACTTTAAAAAGCGGGGGTTAAGTTTTTGCACGTCGTGCAGAAAAGCCCTAAAGGCGATGCCACCGGCTTTAATGTATATATATATATATATATATATATATATATATATATATATATATATATGAAGAGTTCAGATGCAAAAGCCTCTTAGTGCCATTTGAAATTTTCTTCTAGAATGATCATTTTTATCAAGCTTGTATATTTAAATTCAGTAATTTCACTTAAATTGCAATGAAGATTACCTATTAATCGTCATTCAAGTGAAATTACTGAACTTGAATATATAAGCTTGATAAAAATGATCATTTTAGAAGAAAATTTCAAATGGCACTTAGAGGCTTTTGCATCTGAACTCTTCATATATAGCTGCGAGAAGCGATGAAGGGCCGAAGCCGGCGGTACCGCCAGTGCCACCGGCTTGGTGCCACCTGCTTGGGCCCGCAATCACTGCTCGCAGCTATATATATATACGGAATAATAATAATAATAATAATATATTTACCATATATATATATTATTATTATTATTCCGTAACCTTTTTGGCACTTTTGGAGCCCTTAACTCTTTCCCCGCCAAACACGGAATTTTCCGGGTATCCGTGTTTTAGGTGGTATACGGTAAAGAAGGCCCGCGCACATGCTCTGAAAGAGTACGCAACTCTTTGATCAAAGAAACAGATTGCAATCGTCTCAAACGTGAAGTGGAGTTGTGAGAATGTAGCTCAAAATATCAGACAGACAAATGCAGAGGTATACGGCTGATCAAGTACTGGAGGTGTTGATGGTCTCGGAGTCCGATCACTCTTTATTTGATAATTCTGAATCTGATCGGGACGAAGTAGTGAGTGAAAGAGATGCACATGTTGTGCATGCAGAGTTTGTGTACGAAGGGGTTGCGGAAGGAAACCTCGTTCTACTGCAAAAGTTGTGGTGCTTTTTGCTTGCTTTTAGCTTGCTTAGTTGGGGTTATTTAATATTTAATATTTAACAATATTATCGATCTGTGTTGTACTACTTTCATGTTATCACTGTGAAGCTGCTTTGATACAATCTGTATCAAATGTGACTTGAAAATGTGACTTGACTTGACTTGACTTGTGGTGTCCCCTTACATCCTGGGAAATTTTACTCCGTTTACCACTCAAAAGCAAATTACAGTGCCTAAATTTGATATATTTTACATTTATTTATTTTTAGGGCCCAAGCCCTGAAAGGGCGAAGGCCCTATTGTTTTCCTTAGGATTATTATTAGGGCCCAAGCCCTGAAAGGGCGAAGGCCCTATTGTTTTCCTTAGGATTATTAGGGCCCAAGCCCTGAAAGGGCGAAGGCCCTATTGTTTTCCTTAGGATTATTTATTAGGGCCCAAGCCCTGAAGGGCAAACACATTTGCATGTAATAATATGAAACTCGGTACACTTATAGATCACATCAGGCTAAACAACTTTCGTGCTCTAAGTTTTAAGACAGTTAAAATGGAAGACGGGAATTATGGGTTGTTTGAATATACCTCCTAGGAGAAATACATCAAATTACAACGCATGTGTTTACCAATCACCACCAAACTCGGTGTGCATGAAGTCAAGACATTGAGGATGCTCAATTCCGGACAGATATTTGATATCTCGAACGGTTTGGCCATGGCGAGGAAATGAATTTTGTGACTAAAAATGACTAAAAACTATATATAGTATATAGTTGTAAAATTGTATATAGTGTTTGAACAAACGTGTCAGAAAAAGTGCACTTTCCACACGGTCCCTTACTCGTGTCTCCGTCAAGAGCGAGCTTTCCCAGCAAAACTCACATTGCGGCGGCTTTTGAGGGGCAGTGCTTATAATATAGAGCAAAGTCATATTTGCCTAAGTCGTTTAGGAGGTAATTGCCATTTTTTAGTGAATGTCTGGTGAATATCAAAAACAAAACTAACTTTACCCCGCTTAGAAGCTGCGCGGAGTGTACACAACACACACAACACAATATACCTATATTGTGCATGCTACAGAAAACATAACAGCAAACATTATTAATAATACTTACAGATTGTGATTCGGAGGAGGACGAACCTGATCCATATACACTAGATACTGAGCCCTCCTTCGGAAACAACCGGCTTGAGAATCCACATTTGAATTCATGTATGTTTTTGAATGTTTCGTCATTAAAATGATGAGAACACAAGGTTCGGGCTATACTGTTGTGGTATCGTTGCAAATATGAACTCTAACCACTGATTCTTCACATGCTCGTCCCTGGGCAATGAAAACAAGTGGCTGAACTGTCTTTGCAATGTAGAACACAGCGTCTTCTCGACATGACGCTATTCAGCTGAAGTATTTGAATGTGTTCTAGACTAGACTTCAAGTTTACACTCCCGTCTGCACGCGCAGTTGTTGGGAGCGGCCAGTGAGCTAATGTTTTGTATCTACGTCACGACAAAACAGCTAATGACTCGTTTCAAAAACAATTCATTTCATAGACTCAGAGTTGACTCTCACTTTTGAAAGACAATAACTTTTTATACGGTGCACTTTCAGGTATAAATCTTTGCAGGATGTTTTCATTCCCTTAGAGCTATAGTCCACACTACATGAACAGTCATTTTCAAAAATCCATGATAGGTGCTCTTTAAAAAAAGAAAGATTGAGTACTTTTTTGTGCTGTTTTCAGCACATGAGTATATATAATTCATGTTATAAAATAACTTATTTATTATTAAATACATTATTAATGACCACTTGCAGCAGTAAAATGAATTTAATTTATTAGCATTTTATTGCCTTAATTTTACATCCTTACTTCAAATTCAGCAATTTAATTGGATGTGGTATACCCGATATTTATGATTTATTGTGTCATACATACCAATGACAATACTGTTTTTACCGTGCCTAAAGAAAAAGAGTTTCATTCTAAAAGATGTGACAGTGACTTTTCCCATGCCAAATAGTAATCTATAAATCTTTTCTCTCAGCCTTAAAGTGTGTATGTCACTTGTGTGTGAACCACACTTGTGAGACAGAGGCAGAAGGAGCGTGTTGGAACTCAGTGATGCTCATAAATGGGAAGGAGGAGCCAGTGAAGTCCTGTGTGTCCCCATCAGAGCTCAAGGGTCAGGTGTTCTGCCATAGCTCCAGAAACGTCTATAAACGCAACTGCTGCTTTACAGACTTCTGCAACAATGAGACGCTGCACTTCAATGCAGGTATGACAGGCCATTTTCATCTCCCATACAGTGTTCTAATTCTGAAATTGTCTGGTTCTAAAGTGGCCTAGAATTAAACAGTATTTAACTATTAACAGTAATTAAACAGTAATTAAACTATTAACAGTAATTGTTTTAGTGTGTGTTTGGTTTGGACTGTTTTTGTTTACTGAATAGCAAATCTTTCTTTGCTCAGTGATAGTGTATGATATAACAAGGCTGCTTGGGCATTATTGGGCAGCCTGAGATTTTTTAATACTGTGTGTATCCTCCGAGTGGCTAACAGGTGTCTAACAGGTAGAGTTGGCTTGAGACTGGTGCACCACAGTAGAGGATGGATTAAAGGACCATTGTTAGGAAAAGGTGCCCGTTTCAGAAAAAAAGAAAAAAAAGATTTTTTTAACACATTCGGGGACTTCAATATTTTTATTAGTTGTCAACAATATGGGGCTTTCTGCTACTATTACATTTGGACCAAAATGACTCTGATGTCACTTTCACAAATATAAAAGACTAAGGTACAGATTAAGGCATAGGGCAAATTAGCATGAGTGCGGGATTCCAAAAAAGCACCGATGGGAGTGGAAAATTCTGGGGGTGATCTACAGATGCGTGCAAATTAAAGATGTGTTTAAATTGTCATTTTTTTGGGGCTCAGAAAAAATGCACTGTTTTAGTGTGTGCCCTTTAAATGCAAATAAGCTGCTGCTGCCAGCACAGGGGGCGGAGCTTCATGAGCTCTCCCTCAGTCTCTCAGGTCAATTCCATCTCACAGAATGATGATTGTAGTGGAAATAATTCTCTGTTGTTCGAAAAGATAGGAGGAAGAAGACAAGTGGAGATCTCTCAAAGTCAAAATATCATGAGTTTATTTTTTTGCAAGAAAATATTGGCATTCAACATACAGACAGCGTCTACATGTGAAGGCGAAGGCTAGTCCTTCTCGTCATCCTTATATACCTGAAAACCCCAGGAAACCAGTCCTATGCAGCTATGTCTGGTTTTCAGCAGATTGTCCCCCTATGCTGTCTAGAAAGGAAACCTGCTAGTGCTGCATTTAACTATTCTCGTTAACCATATATTTCAATTCGGACAGCACAATGACGTTTGTGTTAACTTCCTGTGTTCCAAGTACAGCTTGACTTCGCACCCCAACAACATCTCTCGGTCGCAACTAATGTTCGACCTCACACCTTTCTGCTTTATCTCTTGTTTGATCAAAACTCTGCACACACACAATTCACACTTGAAAATACACTGAGCTATTAAAATGTTTCCATGCTGCTCACTCTTTTGTTAAACACAGAACAGTACGTTCTCACACTAAGCTTACATTAACTTATGCATCTCTACTCAAACAGTTTGGTTATATCTTAGCTTACTCTAACTTATGCATTTTCTACCAGCTTGTTATATCTTTAATAATGCCCTTTAGATTATATGATCATCTTCCTTTAAATGCTTATGAGTATATGTTAGATAATATTAGTAATTTCCCTTTAAATGCTTGTGAATACATCTTTTCCAACGTTAGTAAAGTTACACACCTCTAGTAAAATAAAGGAAACATACAAAAGAAAAAGGAAAAGAACCTACATAAAAGAAAAGAAACATGTATAAATGTAAATGTAAAAATTAACCATTACATTCCACCCCAAGTTCATTCAAAGAACTTACACACAATTCTTTTTGACATTTACTTCTCCATAATCATGGTAATTTACATCAAGTAAATTTTTCCCATGTTTACTTCATTTCTTAGTCAAACTAATGTGTGCTTTCATCCTCATACATCTCATCTTCAGGCACTGTAACCTCAGTATCATCCCTTGGTGTCATACGGATCATAGTTACATATTCCCCGTCGTTCATTTTAAGCATTGTGGCAGTCACTGCCTTTGCAGTGATGGTAGAAACACAATTCATCACACATGGGATCATCAGAAGCAAAATCAAAACTAAACATCCTATTGGTAAGATTGTAGTTGGGCGATTCCACAGTAACGGTCCACAAGGGGTGTAATGAACTATATAGATTGAATAATACCCAGGTGTTGTCATTTTTTTAATTTTTTGTTCATAATTTCGTTAAAGATAGATGTAAGAAATAATAAACTTAGTTTTATCCCACTAAGCCTTGGCATTATCATGTAATGAGACTTTATTTTATTTCCGTCCCCAGAAATTGCAGGTGTCAGTGTGGGACATTACGTGCATCTGGATTTTTCCTAAGTCATTTCTTTAATTTGCTGTAATAAAATCCTGAATTTTGGCACTCAACATTTATTTTGGTGTGTCTTCTACAAAATAAATCTACTAACACTGAAAGTATAATTCCCTTAATCTACCACGATGCAATGGAAAGATTTATTAACGTTCGTCACACTATCCGTCAAAGAAGTTACGTACGTTAAACTATGATTTTAAAGTAAGCAGACATATAATTTTTCCGTGTAATTCTATCAGTAACAAGACGATAAAAACATCTTGTGTGGACTAAATTCTCATGTACGTAGCTACATGATAAATTGTTAATAAATCGGGATAAAACAGGGGCTGAGATTTTCTGTCAAAAAATCATAACGTTCGAACATTTTATTCTGACGCTTAATTTCATCTCATAACGCCTCAACGGTTCACCTGTCAGAAATAAGATTGTCTAGGTCACAGTCGCTCTGCGTGAGAGGAAGAGTTAACAGGATTTCACGGATTTCGATGAATGTGGGTAAGTTTGTGGATTCTGTCCAAAAGGTTACGAACGATAAAATGTTACGAACGTGGTAAACTTTGTTTGATAAACATTAAATAGGATCATTGTGGTGAGAAAGGATAAAAGAGTGATCAAGTCGATATCAAGTGCATGGTTTCGGACCGAAAGCAGCGTCGTGTTCATGAAGATCATGCATGAATGGTGGTTGTATTATATTTTGACAGATTATGCACTTCATGTTCGTAAACTGGACAGAAGCTATCCAACTTCGAACGTTGTTTTCCGCGTATTTTGAATCAATGAGCTTTTCATGAAAGTCAACATCGTCAATGACTTTTTTTTTTGATGATGATGATTTTATTTTTTGTCAAAATGTCAGTATATAGCGTATAGGCTGTCCAAGTTAACACGTTAATAGTGCGTTAACACAATATCACAAATGCCATTAGAATAATCTGTCGGCGTCAAGCGCAGGTTGTTAAACAACAGTGAACTGGGCATGTAAGGCACACGCGCAGATTTTCCGCACTGACGGCACACATTAGTTTAAACATTAGGGGCTCTATCTTGCACCCGGCGCAAATGACTTTATACACTGACGCATTTATCATTCCTATTTTGCACGCGTGTAAGCGGTTTTTTTTCCTCCACAGACGCACGTCGGTATAAACTAGGAAATGAACTTGCGCTCCCTGGGCGCAAAAAGGAGACGTGTGTCGGCGCAAACAATTCCTTGTGCTATTTTGCAGTTCCAGAAAACAATTGCGCCAATGACCAGAAAAAAAAAAACTGGTCTAATATCAGTGGCGCGTTGCGCATTGCTCATAATGCTATTTTAAGCGCGCATGCTTGGCCATAACAGAGAGTGAACAACGCGCATACACTGTAGATGATTCTCTCATCTACACAGATGCATTTTACTTTTTGCAAATGATACATTATTATAAGAAAAAAATATAAACATGAGGGAAATCATTGTTGTGTCCATAATGATGGGAAAAATAGGCATACAACTTATTTACCCAAGTTATTATATGCATGTTTAACCGAAGCTAATTTGGGTCGGTTTGTCCCATCCCCAATGTCACTTCTCTTTCTTTTACGGCCCTGACGAGAACGTCGATCTCCTCGGCTGTGAACCGATTGTGAAGTGCGTCTGGTGCGCCGTTAAAATATAATTGCGCCACGGAACAAGCGCACGTCGTCTTCTGTCTTCTACATTTGGCAAAGAAATTTGAAAAATATACCTGTGGTATTTGTTAGTAATTTTGCTGGCTTTAAATTTATGAACATACCGGACTCAAAAATGCATCTTTAAGTTTATAAAACAGATCATATTAGATGGCCACCCTGCCTGCATGGAAGTCATATTGCAGTTTTGTGAAAAATGCACAACGCATGACTCATAATTATACCAAATTAGGAACAAAGCAAAACATGAACTTGGATTCAACCTGAATTTTATTAAACTGAATTAGATTAAGTACACTTTCTGCTTGAATTTACACTGTTTTTCCGTCCATGTTACATACGTTAAATTCAACTTTGATCAAAGTTTACAAGTTCAACATTGCCAGATTTATCCTGGCTTTCACACAGCTGTATCCCAGGTTGTCACAGGATGTTAACCTGAGGACAATGGCTTTCTGCATGAAGATTGAATTTTGCAGACTTTTGTCCTCGAAGTGAGCCCGATACTGTGGAATCGCCCAGTTATCAGCCATTTCGTCCACCCCTGCAGACCCAAGAACCACCCATCCAGTGAAGATGACATGTCTCTAGGGGTAGCTACGGCTACTTTCATGTGCTCTATTATGTTGGTTACATTGTCATAGACGTCAGGCAGTTTAAAACAACAAGAAGTTCCTAACATTTTGCACACACCCCCACGCTCCGCAGTGATCATGTCCAAAACAAGCCTATGTTGAATTACTGCTTCCCTAATTCCTTTAAGTTCAACGTTCAGTTGAGTTAGCGCATCTTCAGTCTCGTTCGCTAAGCGTAATACCTGCCATGCTAAGCCATTTATTTTCAGTAAGCTAGCAGCAGTGCCTCCCCCCACGAGGAAAGACCACCCAGTCATAGCTATCCTACTAGTCCAAGGATCCCAAAGTTTGGTACCTTGAAACATAAGAGGTATCTTTTCATCAGCTAAACTTCTCTTCAGTCTATTAGAAGGTTGCTTATAGTTATCATTTGGCTTACTGGCATAAACTTCAGTCCCTACGTCTAAGAGTCCTGGGTAACAGCACCCTGTCCATTTCTTGGGAAGGGAATGGAAAGCGGTTTGACCACAGACCCATACTGTTCCCGCAGTTGTCTCTCCGAGATCATCGTTGTCCCCTGGACAAGAGATAAATGTACCCTCAGACGTTATACATTTGCCGTTGTTCATGATTACCGTTGTTTTGCAATGCGATGTACCAATCATAATTGACCCTCGTTGGAACTCGAATTTACACAGACACACCTCGCCTAATTGTGGTTTTATTACCCATGCATTCTCAAAACCTTTAGTACTGTGTTCGGATTGGTTGTTACACTCACTCTTCTGAAGAGTCATTGGCTTGGTCGTTTCAGAATTCATCGCATTCAATAGATTCCACATAGCACACGGTATTAACCCCCTTAATTCCCCTAAATTTGTAGATCGTAATGGATGGACCCTCCAGGTTCTATCCATCTGCAGACACCACCAACATGATTGATTTATGGCCAACGCTTGCCTCTGGAGTAAACTTAACATACATGCTTTGTTACCCCCACATTGAATTCGAGCTTTATTAATAGTTCCGTCTTCATGATGCAAATTAAACTGTTTTTCTAAATCTCTCTCCTCTTCTTCAGGTATGCTAGTACGGGTTATCAACTCTGACAGACCATGAGTTTTTGGGATCGGGTCTACCATTTTAATTTCAATCGGAACGTAAGTGTCAGTACCTGCAGTCCACCAGGCACAAAAATGCTTGCCACCCCATTGGGTCATGCCATCCTTTCCGGTGGACAGTGTAACCTTCAGTTTGACTACACGGTTTTCAATGACTACGTTTACATGCAGCCAATTTTCGGGTTATGGTCGGGTTAAGGTCACTTTTCGGGTTTCTGAAACATTAGGGATAACCCGTTTACATGCGTGAGCAGAGAGAGTTTCTCCTGTATACATGGAATTGCAATATCCCGATGTAAACGGCGACGCGCGGTTAGCGTCTAGACGTACGGACAACCTTAAGACGCAAAATGCGTCATTTCCGATTCTTCTTCCTGTATCCAAAGTCAAAAATAACAGCATTATGCGGATAATGAATAGTTCGGGGCAGATAGCGATCGCCTTTGTTTGCGCTATGATGCTGGTAACGTTACTGAGCTCGCTCCAAAAGTATGCTGTGCTGTGTCTCGCCTGGTCTCGCCATGTTTACTTCCGGTATACTGCACGCGGATTTTTGTATGCGCCGAGAAGTTTCTCTACTCAAAAGACCAAGATTCCTTGCGAATAGAACATGCGCAGAACACAAATCACTATGGGGATATGCCGATACGCGTTTACATGACCAAAAATTCGGGTTAGAAAAGGGGTCCCCCAGGTATAATATCCCGGTTTTTAAAATCCGGGATATGAGCATTTTTCGGGTTTTTGCCGGTGTTTACATGGACGTTCGCGACCGGGTTATTGCTAATATCCCGGTTTTGAACGAGTTATTGGCTGCATGTAAACGCAGTGAATGACGTCTTCTATTTTTATAAGATCTGGTTTCATCCGTTTGTTGTAACCACTATAGGAAGTATACCCTGCTCTGGTTAAGAGACCCTCTCTAACAGCCTCTTCATTACCTCCGTATACATCTTCCCATCCGCAGGGATCCTTACAGAAATACATAGCTTTACCCCATTTGTACAAACGCTCTGGATTGTATCCAGGTCCCGCTGCTGAAATAGGGTCACATATTATAACAATTTCACTCCCCTTTCCTCTTGTCATGTTCACTTCAATGCTACCATCTTGTGCTAGGCCTATGGCCAGGCTAGTTAAGAGGATAAGATTTAGTAACATATTGCCAAACACGGCAACCTCGCCAGGCGAGATAATGCTCTTGTGTAAATGATATAAGTCCTGTTTGCCTATTTATGGCTGGTCTTAGGGCAGGTCTAGTAGATATTATTAAACAAGTTACTGCAATGCCCTCTCCGTCAAAACACCACAGAGTTCTTGACACAGTTCGTATTACCCCTAAAATCGCAGAATCGTCCTGTACGATAGATTCGTCCTCTCTCCAATGACGATGGTTTGCTAGTGAGAAACCTACAGGTTGGCAAGCAAAGTCAGTTAGTCTGAAACCTGTTCGGATCTCGTACGCTGTGAGTGGGATTGCCCGTCCGTTGCAGCTTCCGCGTGAGCTGATAGCCTGGAGTTGGAGTCGTCCCCTGTTGCAGCTACCGCATGAGCTGATGTTGCAGCTACCGCATGAGCTGGCACTTTCCGACAGTGCGTCCCGTGGATCCAAGGAGCCCTCTCTCCGACTTTCACCGCAGTGTGAGTTGTCAGCAACACCTGGAATGGCCCCTGCCACCTCTTCGCTTTCCAGTGCTTCCGCCTCAGGTCCTTTATCAGCACGAAATCTCCTGGTCTGATGCTGTGCAGGGCCGTCTCAGCTGGCACTGGAGCTGCTGCTTTGACCTGTTTGGAAATATCAGAGAACACCTTATCCAGCTCAACACAATAGTTCAACATATCATGCTCACAAAGAGAGGTGTCAGGCAGTGGTCTAGGGTTGTGGGGTTCCCAGCCCATGTGAGGTGGACGACCAAACAGAATCTCAAATGGAGAGAGTTGTGCACGTCCCCTCTTCCTCATTCTCATGTAAGTCAATGCAATGGGCAAGGCCTTGGGCCAAGGAAGCCCTGTTTCCTCACAAATTTTTGCCAGTTTATTCTTAATAGTTCCATTCTCACGTTCGCAAGCCCCTCCCGACGTAGGCGCGTAGGAGCAGTGTCTTTTCCAAGAAGTACCTAGGAACGCTTCAACTGCAGAGATTGCGCTGTTGACAAAATGTGAACCATTATCACTTGATAATTTTTCAGGAATACCCCATCGTGGGACTATCTCCTGTAGGAGTAGTTTTGCCACCCCTTTAGCATCTGCCTTTGCTGTTGGCATAGCCTCTACCCATTTGGAAAACATGTCCACCGCAACTATGCAGTATTTCTTTTTGTCAGATTGTGTCAATTCAATATAATCAAGCATTACGTGTGAGAATGGTCTTTGCGGAATGGGATGCCCCGCCTGTTTCATTGCCTGACCCCTGCCGACATTGTTAGTTCCGCAAATCATACATCTGCTGCAATAATCTGCTGCCACTGTGGAAAAACCTTTAGTAAACCAGTTAGTTTGCATAGCATCAAACATTCCTCCTTTCGACACGTGATCCAATCCGTGTGTCAGCTTAGCGTAAGCCTGAAAGAAATGAGAAGGTAAACATGGTTTATTATTGGGGCCCCTCCATTGTCCATTCACAAACACACACCCTGCCTTTCTCCACTTCTCTTTGTCAGAGGGTGAAGAGTACTGCTGCATAATTTCAATGTCTCCTAATTCCTCATGCATCTGCACTGCAGTGGTTATCTGAACAGGAAGTAGAGCTGCAGCCTTCGCAGCTAAATCAGCCGCTCTGTTCCCTCGAGACACTTCATCAGTGCCTGTGGTGTGAGCTTGACATTTGCAGACTGCCACTTCCTTTGGTAAAAGCAGTGCATCTAACAATTCACTCACCAGCTGATGGTTCAATATTGGCTTTCCATCAGCTTTCAGAAATTTTCGATGTTTCCATAATGCACCAAAATCATGGACAACGCCAAAAGCATACCTTGAGTCAGTGTAAATTGTAACACGTTGACCTCTCGCTAATTTGCATGCTGCAGTCAGAGCAACCAATTCAGCAGCTTGTGCTGAAAAGTGTGATGGAAGTGGTTGTTGTTCCAGAATCTCAGTTAAGGAAACTACTGCATAGCCAGCTCTGTTTCTACCTAGGTCATCTCTGCTGGATGACCCATCCACATAAAGAATCATGTCACAGTTGGGTAAAGCCTCGTCTGTCAAGTCTGGTCTGGGACTACATATCTGTTCCAAGGCTGAAACACAACAGTGAGGTTCCCCATCCTGCTCTGTTGGGAGCAGGGTAGCTGGGTTCAACACATTACAGCGTTTAACTGTAACATTCGACATTTCCAATAGCACAAAGTTATATCTCAGCCAACGTGCTGCAGATAAATGAGAAGTCCTCTGCTCCAATAATATCATTGACACAGCATGTGGCACAAGCAATGTCAGGTCACTGTAACCTACAAATTCTCTTGAGGCTACTACAGCTCTCTCGGCTGCTGCCACAGCCCTCAGACAAGCAGGCAGTCCTCTCGCCACTGCGTCTAACTTAGTTGAGAAATATGCCACTGGTCTCAGTTTTCCCCCATGCTCCTGTAACAGGACAGAAGACATGTAACCATTTTTCTCAGCAACTGTCTGTGTAAATGGCTTATCAGGATTTGGAATGCCCAGCGTAGGTGCACTTAGCAAAGCTTGTTTCAGTTCACAAAAAGCATGTTCTGCTTCTGCAGTCCATGTCAGTTTGTCGTGGGCTGCCATATCCTGTCCATAAATTAATGCAGACAAAGGCCCTTCCTTCTCACTGTAGCTAGGAATAAATGTTCTACAGTACGAAGTCATTCCTAAAAACGACATCATTTGCTTTTTAGTGATCGGTTTAGGAATGTTCTGTATGGCTGTAATCCTGCTGTCAGACAGTGATTTTCCATTTGGTGTTAACACATGACCTAAAAAGGTGACTTTGGTTTGGTTTATAGCCACTTTGCTCGGGTTAACCTTATGACCCCGCTCGGCCAAGTAAGTTAACAACGTGATAGTAGCCTGCATGCAAGTCTTTTCATCTGGGCAGCACAGTAATAAATCATCAACATACTGCAAAAGAGCCACGCCAGGCGGAAGAATTAAATCTTCTAAACTGCGTTTCAAAGCTTCACTAAAAATAGTTGGACTCTCACAGTACCCCTGACACAGTCTCGTAAATGTGTACGCCTTTCCGTTGAAGTTAAATGCGAACCAAAATTGCGAGTCAGGGTGTACTGGAACGCTGAAGAATGCATTTGAAATGTCAATCAGAGTGTAACATTTGGTTCCCTCTGGAATTTGAGATAAAATTGTGGAAACGCAACTAACGTTCGGGGCTCTTGCGATAATGGCTTCGTTCACTCCTTTGAGGTCTTGAACGAACCGGTAACCTGCGACTTGACCGTCCGGTCGTATTTTCTTTACTGGAAAAATAGGTGTGCGGACAGGAGAGTCCGGACATTCAACAATCACCCCTCTTTCCAGCAAAGAATTAAACACAGGAGTAATGCCCTCAATTGCTTCCTTCTTCAGCGGATATTGCATTCTCTTTGGCCTATAGTCAGACTTGGGCTTAATTCGAACTGGTTCGCACCCAGCAATCAGTCCTACATCATATTTATCTTTAGCCCACAAGCAGCTCGGAACTCCCTCCAGCCCTTCCGGGATGACAGGGAGTTGCGACAATGTCAGACTGCCAAATCTCACTTCCTCTTCCAGCACTGTGACTGTTCTCAAACCTCGCAATGTTTTACGACATGGCTGTTTGAACCATCCGGTACTTTCGCTTTGGCAGACCAGTCTTTTTTGGTCTATTATGACCCAATCGGTCAATTCATGGCATTTGGCCATGAATGGACCTGCGTCACGCCATTCAGCCTTCACTGGTTTGGCCAGTGATATATGAGGCTGTGCATTTTCCATGTCATAAAACATTGCCTGTTGATCAGTCAGTTTCACACTCAAAACACACCAGTGATTTGTCCAATACAGATAATCTGTCTTTACATTCTCCACATCAACATCAAACCAACGCTGCGCATATTCATCATCAGGATTATTGCTGACATGTGAAGTACAGTGCAAGTCTGAGTCATTCATAAAATCAGAAGATGGCAACACTCTGTCATGAGCCTTTGTGGTCAGACACGTGTTAGAAACTTGCCATTCATACACAAACAAAGGGTTTTCCCCTGTTGTTTCATACATCATTCTCATGTCAGCAGAAATCCCGTCAGCAGTACAGTGAATAGAAACACCCAATTTACAAAGTAAATCTCGACCCATCAAATTAACTGGACATGTCTGCGTAATCAGAAAACTATGGTCAAATTTTCTCCCATCAATAGAACACTCAAGCGGCGTTGTGAATGCTTCTGCAACCACATGACCAGATGCACTTCTGGAAAGATTTGTCTTCCCCGAAAGTGAAACTGGTTGTTTAAATTCTGTCTCTCTTATCAATGAAAATGTGGCTCCGGTATCAATTAGAAACAACATTGTCTTGTCTAGAACGTTTACTTCTATCAGAGGTAAAGATTTATGTGCCTTATAGAAAACATCAGCAAGCTTGTCTTCATTGCAAAGAGCAGACTCAGAAGAGAAAGGAAAAGTATACTTATCTGATGTGGAGACCGTTGGAGACCCGTCGCTCGCACCCTCCCCCTCTCAATCCGCCTGACTTGTTGTCTTGCCTGCCTGCGGGCACGAATCACGCCAATGTCCTTTCTGTCCACAAATGAAACAAGTGTCTCGATCTGGACGTTGTTGATTCTGTGCAAAATGTCTACCGTTGCCACGACCACGTCCTCTGCCTCTTCCTACACCACCTCTTTGGTTTTGCTGGTAGTGGTGTGGTTTGTTGTTTTTCTTGCTCTCATGCAGCGCAATCAGAGCCAGGGAAAGATCTTTTTCGTGCTTGGCTGACTTGGTTAGCTGTTGCATGTTTAGAACTTCCTCATGATGCTTTGCATGTCGCCTAATGTCCGCAGAGGCAGCTAGTTGCCACCCAACACAGGATTTCTTAATCGCCATAGAAATCTCTAATTTCAGTCCATCCATGAACAAAGATCTTAAATAGTCATCATATGGATCAGATGATGGAGGTGGTTGGTCTGCATTTTGTTCTGTCGGCGGCGGTAGTCGTCTTTTTTCCAGACCTCCATGTTGATCAAAGCACGCCTTCAGTCTTAGGAAATATGCCTCGGTAGTTTCCTCTTTTCCTTGAACACATTGACGAACTTTATGAATGTCCAGCGTGCGTGGAAAAGCTGTTTTCAGGACTTCGATTATGTCAACGACTTTCTTGGTGTAGTCGCTGTTGGACGGATCATCATAGTTGGTGTGTTTCAGACGTGCATCTTCTGGCCACTTTTCCAGCAGTCTGGTCATTTGCACTACTCCATACTTCAAAATCATCAGTCTCCTCAGTTCATTAAGACTCGGCCTGAATTCTTTGCAGAAAGCAGCTAGGTCAGACCCCAGTTTGGCCCCGCCTAATTCGATGCTTGGCAGGTGTGCAGAAGCCTTACTCATGTCCTCTTCGGTCCACGGTCTCATTACCAGAACCGTTCCCTCTGGTCCTGCTACTTCAACCATTGGTGCCTGAACGGTCTCAGAGGGACCTTCGTCGTCCTCGTCACTGCTCTCAGTCTTTACTTCAGGCTCTGAGTCATCAGTCTGACGCTTGTTGCTGGTTCGTTGCCGTCGTGTATACGGTTTCAGTTTTCGCTGTCGTTTCGCATTTCTCCGTGTGTTCAAAGTTAAGTTTTTCAGATTTTCACTCAGCAGTTCCTCCAGAATTTTGCTGCATTCCTTTCGCCCCTCGTCATTATACACTGTCCCAGAGCGCGTTGAAGACGGCGCTTCTTCGGTTTCCTCCCTCGGAGTATAACTTGGCGGTGGGGCAGTTGGTGCGCTGGCTTGCGCTTCAGACGGCGCGCTGGCTTGCGCTGGTGCTTGTGACGGCGAACTGGCTGGTGATTCTCCCGCAGCAGCTCCGCTCAGACCCAGATTGAGAGCAGGTGGGCGTCGAGCCGGATAACCCCCGTCATCCATCATCATTTTCATAAATTGACCAAAGAAAGGAGAGAAACCATCAGGAAAATTAGAGCAGTCATTTTTTACGTTCGTACAGTCATCTTTAACATTCTGTAATGCTTTCTTTGACGCATCCTCTCTCTCTTTATCAGAGTTTGATGGTGCGATGGCACGGGAGACTTGTTTTTGCTGTCTGCGCGTTGCCTCTTCTAACCATTTCCCTATGATCTCACCACACTTATTGTAATGATCTCTGTCTTTATTTTTAACATTATGAGTTGCCCAATGTACCTTGGTCTGAGTCAAATGTGACACACTAAAACCTCCATTAAACCCATATTGGTTTGTTAAAAACGGCACATACTCATGATACCAGGTTCCCATTATTTTATCCATGGCTACATATGAGCTCTTCGAAAAATCAATTCGTTTAGAAAGATCGACCCGTTCCTCCTCTCTTTTCGAATTTTGATTACCCATTTATCTTATTTAAACTTGCTCCACAATATTTATATTTGCGTATTTAAATCTTTTCCTCACGTGGTCACCACGTTCTCTTATCTACTGTATTAATTCTTTTCCCCAGCGTGGCCACCACGCCTGCCTCTATTCGTCAATAAAGGACTTTCAAAATTGCCTCCACCCGTCGATGAAGGTCTTTCCCAAATGAGTGTCTTTGTGCTGTTCAAAAATTACTGTCAGGCTTATTTTAAACAGACACTCATCTGGTGTTTGAGAAATCACTTCCAGTCTTATTCTCAAACTCTGGCCCTTTTGGGAAAACAACCAATACTTGCTATTTGAGAAAATTACTATCAGGCTTATTCTCAAACTCTTTGGAAATTTACTTCCAGGTTTATTCAAAACCTCTGACCCTTTTAGGAAAAGTATTCAATACGCAAATAATTCTCTTATTTATTTACCACGTAAATAATTTTTCTCACCGTCTCTTGATGACCTTGTGAGTTCACTTCTGGGAGTGCGTCACCTCGGTCGTCGTGACGAGTGAAACAATTCTCTCTCCTTAAGCCTGAGGATTCGAGCCGCAGAGTATATCGTTCTGGGGGTGATCAGCCAATTGTTCGCTCCTCACGCCGATCCTTGGTTCAGCATCCCATCCTCGTCGCCAAACTGTAGTGGAAATAATTCTCTGTTGTTCGAAAAGATAGGAGGAAGAAGACAAGTGGAGATCTCTCAAAGTCAAAATATCATGAGTTTATTTTCTTGCAAGAAAATATTGGCATTCAACATACAGACAGCGTCTACATGTGAAGGCGAAGGCTAGTCCTTCTCGTCATCCTTATATACCTGAAAACCCCAGGAAACCAGTCCTATGCAGCTATGTCTGGTTTTCAGCAGATTGTCCCCCTATGCTGTCTAGAAAGGAAACCTGCTAGTGCTGCATTTAACTATTCTCGTTAACCATATATTTCAATTCGGACAGCACAATGACGTTTGTGTTAACTTCCTGTGTTCCAAGTACAGCTTGACTTCGCACCCCAACAACATCTCTCGGTCGCAACTAATGTTCGACCTCACACCTTTCTGCTTTATCTCTTGTTTGATCAAAACTCTGCACACACACAATTCACACTTGAAAATACACTGAGCTATTAAAATGTTTCCATGCTGCTCACTCTTTTGTTAAACACAGAACAGTACGTTCTCACACTAAGCTTACATTAACTTATGCATCTCTACTCAAACAGTTTGGTTATATCTTAGCTTACTCTAACTTATGCATTTTCTACCAGCTTGTTATATCTTTAATAATGCCCTTTAGATTATATGATCATCTTCCTTTAAATGCTTATGAGTATATGTTAGATAATATTAGTAATTTCCCTTTAAATGCTTGTGAATACATCTTTTCCAACGTTAGTAAAGTTACACACCTCTAGTAAAATAAAAGAAACATACAAAAGAAAAAGGAAAAGAACCTACATAAAAGAAAAGAAACATGTATAAATGTAAATGTAAAAATTAACCATTACAGATAATATCAGAAACTCTCAGTAATGTTCATTTCGAGTCAGACAATAATTCCTACAGAGTCAGAGTGTTGTATAGAGATGGGACAGGTAAAGTTTAGTAGTTTAATTACAGTTATTATAACATATTTGTCATCTGCTTGTATGTATGCATTATTTATTAATAGCCTACAAGTCTGCTGTTTCGGACCAGGTTTGAATGATGATCAAACATATACTGATTTATTGTACATCACACAAAAGATGAAGCATCAGTTTTACTTCAGAAAATCACCGTAAGAGCTGAGTAAACACAGTGGGCCCTATTTTAACGATCTGAAACGCAAGTGTCAAAGCGCATGGCGCAAGTAACTTTGTGGGCGGGTCCCGGTGCTATTGCTATTTTCCCGGCGGGATAAATGCCTCTTGCGCCTGGCGCAAATCTAAAAGAGGTTGGTCTGAAGTAGCTTCATTATTCATTGGTGTGGTTTGGGTGTAACGTGAAATAAACCAATCCGAGCGTCATCCAACATACCCTTTATATGGAAAGCCAAATGGGTCAAATTTCGCCACTATCCAAACGCGTTTCATATTCTAAACGCCGGTGTTTACGCCGCTTAAGACGATAAGACGCCGCAAATTACGGCGTACTGTGGTACAAACGCCGCAAATTACGGCGTTTACAAAGCAAATTCGCCGTCATTTTCGGCGTTTTTTTATCCAGCCAATGACGCCGTTTCTGACGCCGCAGGCCATCCCATAGACAGTAAAAGAAATGGACAGAGCGATCTCATTGAAACTCCATTGAGACGGTTGAAGCCCGTTTTTGGCGATTTTTTAGCACTTCCGTCCCTGACGCGCAGACTCAAACAGAGCTAGTCTACGTAGATGTGACGTGAGTGACCCGTTTGATTTCTAGTGCGGTGGCATGAGAAATCTGAATCATTCCCTTCCGAAACATGCGCAGAGGCGGAGAGTATGAATAGGAGCTGTCCACGGGCTAGGAGAAGGAGACAAGTTTGCTAGGTATTCTGATAAATTATTTTGTCATTCTGCCTCCACGTTTCCCGATTGCGTGCGAGCTTCTTCTCGTGTCCATACGGTAATCTCAAAACTGCGCGATTCCCTGTCGCGCGGGTATGACGCAATCGTTAGCCTACTTTCACTAAAACTGCTTCTACGGGGCCATAACATAAGCTACAAGGTAATGGAGCTATTTATACATTGTCGAGTTTCTTTAGAAATAAATAAAGGACAAATGGGGTCTTCAAACGCCTCAGATGTAAAGTTATTCACTGTCAAAGTGACGCCAAAATGAACGGGAGTCAATGGGAATGCTAACGCAAGTGAAGTTCTCCAACAAGATGTCAGCTCCCACGAGGCTTCAACTTCCGGTCGATGGATTACCCCCTTGGGCCATCCACAGTGCGCCGTTAATTGCGGCGCTTCTGTCTGACAAAGACGGCGTAAAAAGCGGCGTTTTGTATAATATTATAATCGGCCCCACCCTTTTCTTCAAAGTTCAGCCCATCTAATGAAGTAACGTTAGGTGGAAAGACATTTGTAGTAGATTGTCGATCTGAATAGCGATCCGTCTTTAAGGTTCTGTTTTTGGAATGTTATATTTTTATTTCTTCATTGGGCAGGTATAGGCTATCGCCTTTTCCCTTTATTGAATGTAGATATGTAGGCTAGTATGATTTTAGCCTCTGTTTACATTCATGTCTGTGAAATCCATTAGTTTATACAGCGAATGTAACATCTTCAGTAGGGCAGTGATCTACGTGCACGACAAACAGTGTCGTTTTGCTCGTAGTGACAGAGGTTCGACTCGCAGGTCCGACCGTATTTTTATCTGCTTCGTTTCTTTTTTAATGGTCTGTTGTATGTCTTTTAAATTTCGGAAGACTACCCGATAGCTGACAACTGATTGAGTAAATATGACAGCAGCAGCTGTTTTAAGCCCCCTTACAGTGGCTGCGGTTATGGGTCCCTTTATTGCTGATTATTATGATGTAGATGGGCAGATGCTTCACGATATAGTCCATTTCGCTTTTTAAGATCACAAGACTCTGAAGTTTTAGCAGTTCCCAGGATACACGAAAGGAGGTAGAGCCTTCCTAAACGATTCAACTATTAAAACAAGAGATGACGCTCCAGACCAAGCGCGGACTACCGCTGCTATCGACCATCGTACAAGACAGGCTAATTATTTATTATCACGCTGCCCTTGCCTTAAAATAGACATTCATATTTGCTAACGCTGAATAATAGGCTACATTTTGAACTATCATCATTCTGATGTGATAGCCTATTATAACGATTATATGACGTTTTTTTATTTTTAATTTATTTTACTCTTTGCTGCCACATACATATCATTTTCTTGTAATAACGAGATGAGATCTTATTTTATCTTATTGCGGAGATTTTTTTCCGCATAATAACAAGATGTTGAAACTACATATTTTTCTTGGCCTTATAAAGACATGTGTCATGGCTACAAAATATGCCTTATCCACATTTTATTATCCACATAAAATGTAGCCTATAGTCTATCACGCCTCTATCACACGTTCAAAAATATATAACACTTACACGTTCAAAAATATATTTTATATAGGCGTACGTTTTCTATATATATATATATATATATATATATATATATATATATATATATATATATATATATATATGAAGAGTTCAGATGCAAAAGCCTCTAAGTGCCATTTGAAATTTTCTTCTAAAATGATCATTTTTATCAAGCTTGTATATTCAAGTTCAGTAATTTCACTTAAATGGCAATGAAGATTACCTATTAATTGTCATTTAAGTGAAATTACTGAACTTAAATATACAAGCTTGATAAAAATGATCATTTTAGAAGAAAATTTCAAATGGCACTTAGAGGCTTTTGCATCTGAACTCTTCATATATTCTCTATGAAGTCTATTAACAAAAATAAAACTTAATAGCCTACGTCGTTTATTTTTTTACAACATTGTGTATTTTGTTTAATTAACGAAATGTCAGTCTTCGTATTTATTAGAGAATTTACAATCCAATTCAATACAAAAATCTTAAAGATACTACCTACAATCTTACATGTAAAGAAATGTCGCCTTATAAACAGTCATTTGTGTGGTGGAATAAGCAATAGAAATAGGTATATGGTGGTATCTTAATTTAAACTTTACTTTATTAGTTAATTAACTAATAATGCAAAGTCAACTTTAATGTAAAGAGCTATAAATTAATTAAATAATGTCAAATATTAAATGTAGGTGCCAGACTAAAGATTTTACTAGATTAGTAGTCATTAATTTAAGCAATAATGACTAATCGCACGTTTATCAATCCTGGGTGCATAGGCTAGTGGTTCCCAAAGTGGGTGCCGTGACAAATGAAAATATGTAGTTTCAGCGACATAACATCTTGTTATTATGCGAAAAAAAATCGTTTTAATAAAATAAGATCTCATCTCGTTATTACGAGAAAATAATATGTATGTGGCAGGCTGGCAGCAAAGAGTAAAATAAAATAAAAATAAAAAACGTCATATAATCGTTATAATAGGCTATATCACATCAGAATGATGATAGTTCAAAATATAGCCTATTATTCAGCGTTAGCAAATATGAATGTCTATTTTAAGGCAAGGGCAGCGTGATAATAAATAAGCCTGTCTTATGGTCGATAGCCAACCTAGGCTCATTAGAAATACGTTACTCTGCCTACGTTTTTGCAAAACCTGAAATACGTACCTCCAGGTACGTTTCCCTGCACTTTTCGGGTAAAATGTCCACTAGAGGCGCTAAGTGTATTTTTTTCTACAGTGCTATTACGTTTGTCCTGAACATAATAGCTGCTACATCCAAAGCAGGTTTCTTCACTATTTATTCATAATCGTGGCATTAATGTTTTGACTCTATTGCATTCAACTGTCTTATCAATTAAGTTTTCAGTCGCATTTATTATTATAATAGGCCAACGTTACTCATAAATATTAACATTTCGCTCCGTTCGTGCATTCTTATCCTGTGTGGTGTTAAAAATGAATAGCTGCTACACTTTTAACCTTAAAAATACCTTATAACAAGGTAGGCTCCTTGTTTAACCATTTTGTAGTATTTAGTGTTTACACAAAAAGCATTTTCTCCAATAAAACACAACATACTGATACATTCACAAAATACATACATTTTATTAGCTTGATGTAAACCAAATCCTAGAATCCATACGTTGTTTGCAAGAAACAGATCCAAATTCAGCCTTTTATCAATTGATCTTTATCTTTATCTTCATTTATCAGCAGCGACCGTCACCGCAAAAACGTCAAATCCGCGCTGGTGATGAATTCAAATTCAAATAATGCGCCTTCAAGAAGCGTTACGACAGGTTTTACGGCAGTGATATCAAACGCTCATTGGCTCTCGCCTGCTTCGTCACAGATTGCGACATTCCGTGTTTCAGTCGGTGTGGTAAATTTGAAACGGGAAGAGCGCGCGCCTTCAGAGAGCGAACCGAAATCAGATTAACATTTTAATGGATTAATATTAATAACTTTAATTCTGATCTGTACCTCATACACAACTACTATAACACTGCCAGAGGACTGCGACTGCAACGCATCATCATGTGAACGACTTTTGGTAATGTTAACGTTACCGGTTTTGACATTTTCAAAATAAATAAATTATTGTGAAATGTTTACTTGTCTGTCTGTTATGTTTTTCTTTTCTTCATAATTGTGTTAGCCTACGTAGTTTTAAGGAATGGTTAGGTTTAGGGATAAGGAGTAGGATTAGTGGTTCAAAATATATTTTAATACTAAAACTCATTTTGAGTAAATATGACAGCAGCAGCTGTTTTAAGCCCCCTTACAGTGGCTGCGGTTATGGGTCCCTTTATTGCTGATTATTATGATGTAGATGGGCAGATGCTTCACGATATAGTCCATTTCGCTTTTTAAGATCACAAGACTCTGGAGTTTTAGCAGTTCCCAGGATACACGAAAGGAGGTAGAGCCTTCCTAAACGATTCAACTATTAAAACAAGAGATGACGCTCCAGCCCAAGCGCGGACTACCGCTGGAAATACGTTACTCTGCCTACGTTTTTGCAAAACCTGAAATACGTACCTCCAGGTACGTTTCCCTGCACTTTTCGGGTGAAATGTCCACTAGAGACGCAAGATGCGTGTTTATAATACGTAGGTATTAATACGTTATTTTCAAAGATATAAAACGTACTTTTTTATACGTTTGGATAGATGCTGAAACGTATAGTATGTATATATTTGCAACATTTAAACGTAACATTATTACGTTTTTACAGCTACAAAACATTAACTGTTTACGTATGTTTCATATCATAACGATATCTGTATACTTTCACTTTTAAAGATAAATGTAACAAGATCCCTTAATCCTACTCCCAAAATCTAAACATATCCATTTTATACAGAATATAAAAAGGATAAAATGTAAGTTAACGGACAGCTATCGGGTAGTCTTCCGAAATTTAAAAGACATACAACAGACCATTAAAAAAGAAACAAAGCAGATAAAAATACGGTCGGACCTGCGAGTCGAACCTCTGTCACTACGAGCAAAACGACACTGTTTGTCGTGCACGTAGATCACTGCCCTACTGAAGATGTTACATTCGCTGTATAAACTAATGGATTTCACAGAATGTAAACAGAGGCTAAAATCATACTAGCCTACATATCTACATTCAATAAAGGGAAAAGGCGATAGCCTACACGTGCCCAATGAAGAAATAAAAATATGATAACATTCCAAAAACAGAACCTTAAAGACGTATCGCTATTCAGATCGACAATCTACTACAAATGTCTTTCCACCTAACGTTACTTCATTAGATGGGCTGAACTTTGAAGAAAAGGGTGGGGCCGATTATAATATTATACAAAACGCCGCTTTTTACGCCGTCTTTGAACGGGGGAACAGGTGCGCATGTTGCATGACGGATTGTTACGGGTTTACCAGGCGCGCGCCAGGAGCGTTCACAGGAGATGAGACTGACGTTCTTGTCAGGACAGTGAAAGACAGAAGTGACTTTATATGGGGATGGGAGAAACTCTCGCACATCAGCGTCGGTTAAACATTATAGCCTATAGGTATGTTTCTTGCCACTATTGGGCAAACAGGTCTGATCAGGTCTGTTTTTTCATCTTCATGTAAACCACAATGATTTCCCTCATGTGTTAATATTTTTCCTTGTTATAATGTATGATTTGCAAAAATAAAAACTACTGCATCTATGTTGATGAGAGAATCAGTGTATGCGCGTTGGGTACCCGCTACATTATGGGCAAGCATGCGCGCTTAAAATAGCATTATGAACAACGCGCAACGCGCCACTGACTTTAGACCAGGTTTTTTCTGGTCAGTGGCGCAATTGTGTTCTGGAAGTGTAAAATAGCACCAGGGAATGTTTGCGCCGAAACGCGCCTCCTTTTTGCGCCGATCCGCCCAGGGAGCGCAAGTTCATTTCCTAGTTTACCGACGTGAGTCTGTGGAGAGGAAAATCCCGCTTTGCGCGCGTGCAAAATAGGAATGAGACATGCGTTTGTGTATAAAGTCATTTGCGCCGGGTGCAAGATAGGGCCCAGTAAGTTATAAGAAGTGCACAAGTTGATGGAGTTGAAGGAGCATTCCTGTCGGCGGACGTTAGTCAAAAAACTGTTCTACTGACGTCATTAAAGAAGGAAGTAGAGGGATGTAGTCACTTGGCATTGAACTTTGAGCTTTATAATTTTATAAAGCAGATTGGATTTATTTCAGATATTATTTATGCTCTAACAACAACATTACACACTAACTTAAGTTTGAAACATGGGATCACAAAGAATGGGACCTTTATAGGGATAGTTCACTTTGAAATTAATTTTTGATATGTTTTGGTCTATGGGGTCCACCTCAAAGAGCATGCACAGAGAAGTCCAGATTAAACATGATTCAATGACTCATAAATGTAAGTACACATCGATGGCCTAAGACGTGAGAAAACGAACAGTATTTATATTGTTTTTACCTCTTGTAACCACAGCCACGTCCAAGTGATCTGAAGCCGCGGGCGCTTTGTGGCTATGATTACACAAGGTAAAAACTATATACAGTAAATAGTGTTCATTTTCTCAACCAAACCGCTCGTTTCGTGTCTTAGGCCTTCAATGTGTACTTACATTTACGAGTCATTGAATCATGTTTAATCTGGACTTCTCTGTGCATGCTCTTTGAGGTGGACCCCATTGACCTGCATTATATGACTGATAGACACGAACGGTTTGACCTAAAATTATCGAAATTGAAAATACTGTGGAAACAAAGACACTTACATCTTGGATGCACTTGAGGCAAGCTAAAACATATCAAAAATTAATTTCAAAGTGAACTATCTCTTTAAGACATGCTTTTTTAGGCCATTAATGGTGCAAATACCAGTAAATTGACTGTCGCAAACCTTATTAAACCCCCTTGCATGATCCATTTAAATACTCTCCTCCCATACATTTTGCATCTGAAAAGAAAACTCCTTCAAATGCATTTGCAATAACTTTTTCCACTGCATGTGTCGGTCCCACTTTATATTAAGTGGCTTTAAGTACTACTTATATTGAAATTAATAATTTGATACAATAGACTTATTGTGTACACATGTTTTTACATTGTACTTATATTTTAAAAATACCAGCATGTAATTACAACTATAAGTACTTTATGTAATTATATTTGTAATTACACTGTTGACCCTCCCCTCACACCTTAACCTACCCTTAAACCGACCCATACCACCACACCTGTCCCTAACCTTACCCGTATCACACCTCAATAGCAGCAAAAGTGTTTTACAATACAACAGGAACACAATAATACATTGTACTTATTGTTCAATGTAAGTACATAGTAAGTAAAGCCACTTAATATAAAGTGGGACCCATGTGTCTTTAGTAAATCCTTATAATAGTTTTTTAATGCCAAAAGAGGGTTTATTAAAGCTGGTCCTAAAATGTTTTAAAAAGTGAGTAGCTGTAAGCTGAGACAGTGAGAGTTCAGTCATATTTCAAGATAATACATATTTGGTGGGTCACTGGCCCACCTGCCTCTGTATGAGCCACAGCTGCTGAAAAGTCCAACAGTTTTTCAGTAATTTACCAAGTTTAATGTATGAAAACAGCTTTTGTTTGTATGTCCTTTCTGAGTTATGGAACATTGTTAAAGGGTTAGTTCACCCAAAAATGAAAAGGAAGGAAGATATTTGGAAGAATGTTTTAATCGAACAGATCTCATTCCCCATTGACTACCATAGGAAAAAATACATACTATGGTAGTCAATGGGGAATGAGATCTGTTTGTTTAAAACATTCTTTCAAATATCTTCCTTTGTGTTCAGCAGAACAAATAAACACATAGAGATTTGGAACAACATGAGGGTGAATAAATACTGACAGAATTTTCATTTTTGGGTGAACTAACCCTTTAAAAATTTGCAATTGCAGTTATATTTTCTTTCCTGTTGTTTTGTTCACTCCTTGGCCACTTCTTGTTAAAACAAATATCTAATTCAATCTAAATATCTAACTGAATACATTTAGACATATAGACATGACCACGATGACTATTGAATGTCAAAGTGAGCATCAGAATGGGGAAGAAAGGTATAAGTGACTTTGAACTTGGCATGGTTGTTGGTGCTAGACGGGCTGGTCTGAGTATTTCAGAAACTGCTGATCTACTGGGATTTTCATGTACTACCATCTCTAGGGTTTATAGAGAATGGTCCAAGAAAAAAAAAATGATATAGTGAGCTGCAGTTCTGTGTGCAAAAATGCCTTGTTGATGCCAGAAGTTAGAGGAGATTGCTCAGACTGGTTCAAGCTGATAGAAAGGCAACAGTAACTCTGTTGAAAAAACAAACAAACAAACAAAAAAACAAACAAACACTTGATACAGCCAAGAAAAGTTTCTCTGGAGACACAACACATCAAACCTTGAAGCAGATGAGCTAAAGTAACAGAAGAACACACACCCGTGCCAATCCTGTCAGCTAAGAACAGGAAACTAAGGCTACAATTCGAACAGGGTCACCAAAATTGGACAAAAGATGATTGGAAAAATGTTTCCTGATCTATGAGACTTGGTTGCTGCGACATTCAGATGGTAGGGTCAGAATTTTTGTTGTAAACAATATAAAAGCATGGATCCATCCTGATGGAGGTGGTGGTGTAATGGTGTGGGGGATATTTGATTACAAAACTCATATGGCCCCCACAGTCACCAGATCTCAATAGAGCACCTTTGGGATGTGGTGGAACTGAAGATTTGCACTATGGATGTGTAGTCAACAAATCTGCAGCAACTGTGTGATGCTTCATGTCAGTATGGACCAAAATCTCTTTGAGGAATGTTTCCAGCACCTTGTTGAATCTATTCCACAAAGAATTAATGCACTTCTGAAGGGTAAAGGGGGTCTAATCCGGTACTATTAAGGTGTACCTAAGGAGGGTGGGGGTACATTTTGTCATTTGGAAATTAAATGGACCACTGCGATCTCATGAATCGATTAGATTCTCATGAATGAATAGATTAACTAATTTACCATCAACATGGATTTTTTTTCTCCTGGGAAGAGCAGTCCCATTGCCAGTTTTTTTGTAAATGATCCTGTAACCTACATTAACTACAGTTGTGCTCAGAATTAATGGCACCCCTGGTAAATATGATCAAAACTGGCTGTAAAAAATAATTATTAAAAAATAATTCTGCATCATTTAACCTTTTGATCTTTCATTAAAATTTGCCAAAAATATGACCTTTCATTGAAGTAAAATAATTGAAAGTGGGGGGGGAAATCACATGATGAAATGTGTTTTTCTCCAAAACATGTCGGCCATAATTTTTGGTACCCCTAGAATGTTTTACGAGTAAAAAATCCCCATTAATGTTTACCTTTTTTAGCAGGGTGACATGAAATTATACAGCCATGACTTCTTGTTTCACAAGGAGTTTAAATATGAGAAAACACAAATGCCAAATTCCCTTAATCATCAATTACAATGAGTAAAACAAAAGAATATAGTTCTGATGTGCATCAAAAGATTGCTGAGCATCACAAAATAGAAAGTGGTTGTAAGAAAATAGCTAAAGAATTGAAAATCCCCATTTTGACCATCAGGGCAATAAATAAGAAGTTCCAAACAACTTAATGGACATGATGAAAGTTTGAGTGGCCATAGACTCTTCAAGGATCACAGATGGAGAATTGCAGAAATTAGTTGTCTTGGGGTCAGAAAGCCTATTAAAAAACATAAATAATCAAAAACCCCTACATCACCACAAGAGTTTGAAAGGGTTTCAAGAAAAATCATAAAAAAAAACCTCCAGCAAATTCAGTTGTCAAACATGACTGGAACTTCAAACAGCACAGGGTTCTGTGGTCAGATGAAAAAAAGAATAATAAAAAAAATATAAAGCTTTTTAGCATGAAACACGCTAGATGGGTTTGGTTCACACAAGGTTAAAAAGTACCCCATGTGTACAACTTAATATAGCATTGGATCTTTAATGTTGTGGGCTTATTTTTCAGCTGGAGGTCCTGGACTTTTTGTTCAGATACATGGCATGGATTCTATCAAATATCAACAGATAAAAAATCAAAACCTGACGCCTTCTGCTAGAAATCTTATAATGGGCTGTGGTTGGATCTTCCATCAGAAGATTCCTAAACAAACATCTTTTTTTTAAATGAAAGATAGGATAAACGATGAAGATTTATTTTTTACAGACAGCTTTGATCATATTTACCAGGGGTGCCATTACTGTAATTCTGAGCTCAACTGTAAATGTTTAAGTTTGTCAAACTCGACACAGCAAATTCATCCTGAACATCTTATAGAAGGTCTTTCACAATGTTTATCAATAGACCACAAACGCAAGCCAAAGCCACTTGAAGCAAGCCTGCAACCTTAGCCGGAAAAAGCATCTTCTAATGCCGCGGTATGCAGGGAAGGAGACATTTTTTTTAATTTTTTGAGAAAAAGCTTATCATTTAATTAACAGCCCATCAGGTAATCTTCAACAAAAATGCTAGGTGACGCCTTGGGGGTGAGAATGGGCTGCAAACTTCCATTTTGGATTTATCAACTTTTAGAGTTTACACCATTAAAAAAAATGCTTTATAATGTTTTATAAGAGATGTCACAGACAATTGCACGACAGGTACAGGTACAGCACTTCTCATTTATTTCTATGGTATCCGCAAACACTTTAACGTCATTGTGGTGGAGGTCATGTGCAACTTGTAGGGCCTTTGTCATCACCGTACGCTCATCATGGTAGTTGTGTTACTACTCACAACCTCATCTCAATTTTAAATACATATTATACCCTGTATGTTCTGTTATGTGGATTAAAAAAAGAGAACAACAAAACACTAGATAATGTTTTAGATATATTCTCATACAACACTAGACTTTTACAATGTGCCTTAAAACAGGCATCCATAATTACATGCATGTAATTACATGCAACTTCATAAAATACAAATATACTCTCAAGTCAGGTTTCAGTGAATACCAGCCCATTATTTTATATTAAAACAAATAGTTTATAAAATAAGTTTATAAAATATATCAGTATTTGATACTTTTGTACTGGTGGTTAAAGTCTTTTCTGCACAGTTTTCATGGTTATTTTACACACCTCTTTTTTTCTGTGCTGCTTTGGTCCTCTTTTATGGATTTATTCCAAAAAAGTATCTGAAAAATAAGAGGAGAACATTTTAAATTAAATGAGTTGCAATATACTGTATAATTCTGATTATCTAAAAAATGTTTAACCAAAAACTACTGGATAATTAAAATAATCTGCACAGGTCATACAGAGTACATTCATAGTCAGTGGATTATAGCATGAGGCATATAAATGTGGATCTTCTCATAAAGGAAAGTTATGTGTCAGTCTGGAAATGTGAGCATGGTTTTAGTGAAACAAAATGCAGACATATCTAATATGACATACTTTCCAAGAATGGTAACACATAAAATCATATAAACTCACCCACAATTCTCAAGAGACTCATAATCAAACTACATAAGTTTGTGTGTCTACAATTAATATGTTGGTGTATTCTGCTTAAATCACATATTAATTGTTGTTAACTATTAACTATTGTGATTGTGAGTGTGAATGCCTCGTTTACTATCAAAAGTAGCGTACACTCTTAATTCAAAAGATGGTTGATTGAAATCTGTGTAAAATGTTTGTATGATTATAATAATCTATAATCTTAAACTGTGTTCTCTTGTTTCTCTGCTAAGTGCGGGAGAACCAGGCAGATCACAAGATAACGATAAGCAGGAAATGGAGCCACCTCCTAAAATTGTGCCATTTTCTCATTGGTCAGAATTTTCACTGGGAGGTTGGACTAAAGTAAGTTAAAGATCTGAACAAAGGAACGAGACCTCATGTTCGTGTTCAGTTGGTTCAGTGTTTGAACCCCTTCAAAATACGTAGTTTACGCCACCTTTCAAAAGCCCTTCCAATATTTATCCTTGTTTTCACATGGGCCCAGTTGCAGTCTCGTTTTTTCTGTTGCCACTCTGAAGTCTTTAGCATTTTACTACAAGTGAATCTCCAGTTGTCACTGGTTTGAACCTTTCTGGAACTGCTATCAAATTGAAAAGTTTAATTATATCAGGTGCTGTGAGAAAAGGCTATAAATCTCCACCTCCAACATCCTCATGCAATATAGCTTATATTAACCGAGACGTCTTCTTTATGTGTACAGATGTGACGCAATGAAGAAAAGACATGCTCGAATTTCCCACGGAAGTCCACCAGTACCATAGTACTGGAAATAAAAACATTACAAGCTTACCGCTTTGAATCAAGCAAGCAGATAACACTGGCTAGTTATGTACTTGCTCAATTTACTTTTGGATAATTTTTAACCCAAAAAAGTTACGGACTGCAGGTTTAAATCAACAGTTTATACTTTTACATTTACTAGCTACTGTTGGAGCTAAAGGCACAATAATTAAAGAGGCTATATGCAGCTTTTCTCCCAAAATAAACATAACAATATTCTTTTTATTTTACCATTTTTGACTCAAACATCTCCGGATGAGCATACTGACCAGGCCCGGCTCCAGAAATGAAATGAAAGGTGGGCCAAGTGATATTCCAGGTGGGCCAGTCAGAGGGGGGAGGGGGAGCGGGATAATACTTTAGTCTCACATGTCTGTTGATATAATTTTAATATCATGCATTTAACCCTCTGGGCTTCTTCGTAAATGGGTTACACTAAGCTTCCTCCCGGTCAAAAACGGACGAAGCCTTAAAATTTAGCTTTATTTTTCCCAGGATAACCGTTCAAATATATTTTTGTTCTATAATATTTTCTGATTATTATTTAGAATTTTCAGAGTTTTTTTATGATACTTTGCTTTAATTATATAATTTTTAAGAGCTATTTTTTCCATTAGAATTAATATATATATATATATATATATTTATTTTATATTTATTTGTATTTTTTTTTTAATAAATGCAACAATTCACATCAAAATAGAGTGCCAGCTTAATAAAAAAAATGTTCAAGTAGAAGAGCACCACCTTGTGGCTTTAAAACATAGTTACATGTGTGCAATGTCCTGCACAGCCTGTAGGCTGCCCATAGCTTCCTATATAAATACAATGAAAGGCTTTTTGATTCCTGTTGTTGTTTTAGACATGATTTCTCTATCTTATTCGTTTTTTTTTAATTTAGATATACATTTAGATATTCTAAAAGACAACTAATTATTTTTTTAACATTTTTTTTTAGATAAGTGTATCAGGTTTTGCATTATGATTACAATCAAACAATATCATTTGGTTAGAAAGGAAACACAATGCAAACATTTTTGTTACTCAGTATTTGATTGCTCCTTCATAACACTGGCTTATTATATTATCAGCACTGTATCCTGTTTCAGACAAGTGTTGTAATATTTCAGTAGTGATGTAATCTGCATCAAGCTGCTGGAGTTCTAACAAGCCAATGAGATGTTCCTCTGGCACACCATTGCACACAAAACGAATTATAACGGACAAATTTTCCGTGTTGCACCGATCCCTTGTGCCATCACTTTTTAAACAGAATGCAGCTGAATCAGCAGTGTCATATTTCTGTTTTATTTTTTTCAGAACCATGGATGCCAAAATTTCAATCACTTCATTCTGGATGGTTTTGGAAGTGTACTTTGATTTTGTGGGATACCTGATGTAATGTCAGCGAGGTATTTATCTTTTTCCAACGTGTATTTAAACAACTTGGCAAAAAGCCCCGCAGCTATGCAATCTTCTTCACTGTCACATGTTTCACGATCCCCACGTAGTGGAAGCTCGACAGCTAAAAACTTCACAACACCTGCCATGCTTTTTATGTAATAGCGATTCTTTTCTATCTGTTGGGGGCCGAGCAAACATGCTACGGTCTCCCCCGACACTTGTCGGCGGCAAAACTCTGTCCATGAGGTCGATGCTTGTAAATGAGTTTGACTGCACGCATGTTTTTGTAGACCGCGGTCACGTTCTAATGCTGCTTTCCAGTTTCGAAAACCTGTCGAAACGAACGTGTCATTTTCAGAGAAAGCAACACCGAACACTCGACACGGAAAACAAAAGCATGCATCGCGATCTACAGAATATTCAAGCCACGGGCGTGACTGATACCAAGCGGCCGAAAAGCATCTCTCTCTCCCTCCAAAAAGAGTTCGGGGGTACGATTTCAGAACTGGCTGGTAAGGATTTGCCCTGTTTAAATCATTTGGGACAGAATTGCTGCATCTTGTGGGTGTATTTGTGCTTTTGAGTTTTGACACCAACAGAAGCTGCTGATGAACTCGACTCCATTTCCCCGACCTCATTGCCACAAATGGATGAGGTGGTAACGTTAGCTGTGTCCTGGGGACCTAAAGTGGTTTTCTTTTGTCCTTTCGGAACAAGAAATCTGAGCATGTTGTGTTTTATTAGGCTACTAGAGTGTGGTAATCAAGTTCACTAATGTTAATAGTTCTTCTAATAAAGTTCATTGGCTGTTACTGTCGTTATATTGCTTAATTCATTCAGCACGTCCGTTTACCTCAAAGGTTGTGAAGTGAATGAGCTAAGTCTGTCTCATAGGGAAAAAAAGGAGGGGGTTGGGTATAGAAAATAACGTATCTCGAGCTGAATTGAATATCGCACTAATTTTATGATTGGCTGTTATGTGGTGTGGGGCCAGGGTGGGCCAAGCTTCTGATTGGGTGGGCCAGGCCCACCCTGCCCCTAATGGCCGCTCAGGGTTACTGCCCAGAACGTGACGTCGGTGAAAACCCTCAGTCAGATCACTCTGCCAGCCCACAACTGCTAGTCAGCAAGTAGCCTACACTTGCAAACAGAACTCTTATCTCAAACAATATATGTATTTAAAGGAGCATTTCACCCATTACAACATAAATCTTTATTGAAAGTGTATCATATATGTAGTCGAAATGTAAAATATTTTTTTAATTTGGTGCCCTCGTGACCGAGAAAAGACAGAAAATAACCAAGGGGCGCCTGTATATGAAAAAACTACATGTCCCAGAATTCCACGCTTTGTACAGCTCCGCAAGCCACACCCTCTCCGGAACCGCGCAAACAGCGCAGACAACACTCTTCCACAACAACACTCTTCCGTCTACAAGGCTAACATTAGCTCTCACCAGAGTTTGAAGTTCATTTCACACAAAATGTCTAGTTGGCTGTGGCGAGTAGGACGATCGAGGGCGAGGCACATAAGAGGACGGTGTGCCGCGCGAGGCTGGTGGCGTGAGTGATAACAGACTAAACGGAGACTATTTGGTGATTATGAAAGCCACCTGTGAGGCGAGCGCCGGTCCCGAGGACGGCGCGACTCGCGAGGCTGGTGGCGTGAGTGATAACAGACTAAACGGAGACTATTTTGTGAAAATGAAAGCCACCTGTGAGGCAAGCGCCGGTTCCGCGTCTCTCACGGAGAAGCGAAAGCATAAAACGGGGAGCGACGACGGCATATCGAGAGAGAAACAGGCCTGATTTTATGAAGATTTGTTTCTGTTGTGTGTAACGTTGCAGCAGTCATCAATGAGGGCCTGCTGGCTTTGGATTATACTTTCGATTTGTATGTGTTCATTTTACTATTAAAATGTTTAAATGTTCGCCGGTTCCTGCCTCCTTCTTTCCACAACAACAGACCCCGTTCACGTTACATTGGCAAACTTTAAGTGAATTACTCCTGGTTTGTATTTATTTCTGTTTGGTGAAATACTGCATGTTACCTGGATGTTTAGTCAGGCGAACTATCACAACACAAACGTCCGTGTGCTCGTCTGATTCAGAGATTTCCTCCAGGAGAAATTGCAATCGTTGAAATTCTCTGCAGCAGACGGGTTGTGTCTGTAGGCCGTAGTACGCAGCGAGAGTATAGGCAACAGCAATCCGCCCAGCGCCAGAGTCAGTCTGGGCTACTCGACCACGACAGGCCGCCGCCTCGGCGTCTCCTGCTCCTCCATCAGCCTCAGCTGCTCTAAACTACTGTATACTGCGACTCGTAAAGACAGCCACGAACATCGAATTCGAGCAGCAGAACTTCAAAATCCTCTTCTTTCATATCATGTTTAGTTTCTTCCGTCATTGTCATAACTTATGATCTCCACAGCGCTTGTTAGCTTAGCTTCCAAACAAGATGGCGGATATTGATTTCAGTTTCTGCAAGTGAAGTCCCACCCACTGATCTGTAATAGGCTTGTAGGGTGAGTGGGTCCAACACTCTGGCATAATAATGAGCTAACATGTGTAGTTCTAAAGATTTTAATGAAAATGATTTCCTGCTTATCGTGACGCAAAATGACGATTTTTACGTCACGATAAGCAGGAAGTTAAACACTTAAATCCTTATTTCTTCCATCTCAGGGGAAAATAAGGGAAAAAACCATGACCATTCAAAAATATGACTGAGTTTCTAAAGATACAAAGCTTAATGCAAATGGGTGAAGTGACCCTTTAACTGGTCTTACCTCTGTAAACATAATGTTGACCTCCTTACTCCAGATGACTTGTTAAGTTGCACGTACGAGCGCGCGCTGCGAGAGCGAGCAGAAAGGAAGAGCAGTTCTGTTTTTTGCCCACAGGGGTCAGTCGCGAGTTTAAATTTCAGGAAATCGCATGTAGCCTCTTTAACATGACAATAAAGAGCTGGCTGACTTTTTCCATTTGTTGATGTGACTTTGGAAGATTTAACATATATTAGATTGGGTGTCCATCTTAAAGATAATCACCATTATTATAAAACCATCATATTTATTTACTTTGAACAAAACTGAAAATGTCTCAAAAATATATGAGACAAACATAGTCAGAATGTGAGCTGCGCTTTTTATTACACTATGTGAACTCACTCTGAGGCCCACCTAGAAGAAAACAAATAGTTGAATAATGTCGTTATTGATTTGAAAAGAGAATTCACATAGTTATGGCTTTTAGGAGTAGTTCCAGTTTATGGTAAAAGTCCACACAAATTTTAAATACATTTCTTATTACATGATGTATTTATTATTTATTGACTATGTATTTCCTATTACATTTATTTATAATAATAATAATTTACTATTAATTCTAATTATAATAATTATTATTAATTTATTATAAATTTGGCTTTTCTAAAACCCAAAGCACTACAAACAATAAAAACAAGTAAAATACAAGTACAAAAGTAATAAAAAAATAATCATTACAGTACACATCATTAAAATACTAATCATAAGTCTGTATAAGCAATTTTAAAAAGATGTGTTTTTAACACCTTCTTAAAACTGGCCAATGTAGGAGCAGCTCTAACAGTAAGAGGAAGTGCATTCCATAATCTGAGTGCCGCGACAGAGAAAGCTCTCTCCCCCATCGATTTTAATCTACAGGGAGGTTGCTGAAGAGTAAGAGAGTCTGTAGACCGGAGGGAATGAGAAGGCGCATACAGGCTGACTAAGTCACAGATAAAAGAGGGAGCTATTTTGTGCAAAGCTTTGTAAGTTAGTGTGAGAGTTTTAAAAGCAATACATGACTGGACAGGTAGCCAATGCAAACTATAAAGCACACCTGTAATATGCTGACGAGGTGAAGTGTGTGTCAGCACACATGCTGCTGAATTCTGAATGTACTGCAGGCGTTTTATAGATTTAATAGTTAAACCAACAAAAAGTGCATTACAGTAATCAATCCTGGAAGTAAAAAAAAAGCATGAATAAGCCTTTCAGCATCCGGTAGAGTAAGATAGGGCCTAATTTTTGCAATGTTTCTTAGGTGATGGAAAGCAGATTTCGTAATACTCTTAATGTGAGAGTCCAGTGTTATGTGGGCGTCAAAAATCACACCAAGGTTACGAGCAGAAGAAGGAGCTAAAACAGTATCGTCCATGATCAAATTAAAATGTCTCCCTTGTGAGTAGCCGCAGGTGTATCAATGAGAAGAATCTCTGTCTAAAGCCCAGAACACACCAAGAAGATGCTAACGAACTAGCGCTGATGAAAGCCAATTGTGTTGTCGCCTCTCGTCCCCTCTCGTCGAGGTAAAAAGCTGCACTTGAACACACAGAGAGAACTACAGGCGACCGTCAGCTAGAATGTGTGTTCTGCGCCTGTGTATAATGAGCCAACTGTCTATTTCTGCAGATATATTAGTCTATATTCGTCATTCAAAAAGGAAAACCGACGCTGCGGCTGCAGATACACATAATGTAAACATAGCAGCGCGTGCTTACCTTTTTGAATATCAATCCTGCTGAAGACTTTCTTTATTCCACTCCACTCATGTTAATATTGAAATATTTGCCAAGGAACACTCAGGTAAGAAGACGTAACATAAGAACAGCCTTCTATCTTTACCGTTTTGACTTCTTTGCTTGCTGTTTTGCTTTTATTCTCGTGCACTGACTCTTTCACTAAGCTGAACAGCCAATCAGAGTTCTCTCTTTCCCCAACGGCCCGACGCCGATTCAGCATGTTGAATCGGGCGAAATAAAGCCGACGAGGACTATTTTTAGCCAACGGCACGGAACTGTGCATATCACACCGAGGAAACTTAGTTGGCCAACGCAAAAAAATATGCCAGACGGCCGACCATCGGCTTGGTGTGTTCCGGGCTTTAGAGGGATTCAGTTTTAAAAAATTATGATGCATCCACGCTTTTATTTCCTGCACACAATCCAAAAGAATTGTAGAGGTTACAGTAGGATCAGATTTAGAGCTGATGTAAATTTGAGTATCATCAGCGTAAAAGTGATACCCCAGACCATATTTCCTAATTATTTGTCCCAAAGGAAGCATATAAACACTACACAATATGGGACCCAAGACAGATCCCTGAGGAACACGAGAACGGACTTGTTCAATGTCAGATTTGCTGTTTCCCAAGACAACAAACTGGGAACGATCAGTGAAATAAGATTTGGACCAATTTAATACAGAACCAGTGATACCAAGCCAGCTCTCAAGCCTGTTTAGCAGGATAGAATGGCACACTGTGTCAAAAGCTGCACTCAGGTCTAACAAGATGGTAGAGGCTCCAGAATCCGCTAAGACAAGCAGGTCATTCATAACACGAACCAAGGCTGTCTCTGTACTGTATCCCTTTCTAAACCCAGATTGAAAAGGTTCGAAAAGCTTGTTGGAAAACAAGTGCAGGTGGAGTTGTGCCACAACAACACATTCTAAAACCTTGGAGAGAAAGGGGAGGTTTGAGATAGGTCTGTAATTTGATAGGTCAGACTTATCACATCCAGGCTTTTTAAGGACTGGTATAACAGCTGCAACCTTTAGGGCTTTTGGAACAATACCAGTTGTAAGAGAGGTGTTCACAATGCTATAGATGAGGGGACTAATTGAAGAAAGACACCCCTTCAGAACAGATGTTGGGATAGGGTCAAGGGTGCTTGTAGTAGTGTTCATAGCCATCACCAATTTTGAAAAATGATCAGTAGTAACTATGTTAAAATTGGAAAATGCAGATTTAGGAAGGGTAACTGGATAGGTCTCAGGAATAGAATAGCAAGGTAGCAGACTGATGGACTTGTGGATGCTTAAAATTTTTTCCATAAAAAAAAAAACATAAGAAATTTGTTACACTCCTGCACAGAAGAACAGACTGATGGCTGAATAGGTGCAAGGAGTTTGTTGATCGTCTTAAAAATCTTGTTTGGATTAGCAGCACCACCCCTAACAACAGACGAGTAATACTCTGTTCTAGCTGTTTTAAAGTGCTTCAGCATATTGACATACAAAATCATCATACATTTGCTTATGGACAGTTGACCTGATTTTTTGTATTGGCGTTCAAGCTGTCTGCTTTTCACTGTAAGTGCCCTGAGCTCAGTGGTATAGCAAGGAGATGATTTAACAAATGAAACAACACGTTCTCTCCTAGGGGCTAACATGTCCAAAGCAGATGACAAGATAAAATTGTAGTGATCTACGGATTCAACTGTTAAATGCTCTGATATCATGCGAGAAAGACTGTCAAAATGAATATTCTTGACATTTTTAAAACTAATGACCCTCTTTTGAGCATTTCATAAAGATGGGACATTTAAGTTAAAAGTGAGAAGCTTATGATCACTGATGTCTTATGACTTATGATCACTAATGTCACTACTGTCTAGCTGGTCGATGTCTACCCCTACAGAACACCCCACACACTTGTGTGACCCTTGTTGTGCGTGGGGAATTTTACATGTTGAGTCATGTTAAAATAATCAAGTAACTCTATGAATTCCACAGTTAGACTACTAGTGACATTATCCACATGGATATTAATGTCTCCAGTAAGAATCATTGATGGACAGACACAGCTAACAGATGTACGTAGCTCTGAGAGCTCATTAAAAAACAAGGAATTAGGCATTGGAGGTCGATAAATGAATACACTAAGAACAGGAGAAGTACCGTTCATTTTAAATGCAACACACTCAAATGATGACACGCAGGGAATAGTAATTTCCGTGAGAGATAATTAATCTCTATATAACAGCAAGACCGCCACCTTTACCACTTAGACGTGGCCTCTGGACATAGGTATATCCCGGTGGAGTACTCAAGTTTAAGTTTATGAAGTCATTTGGTTGGTGCCAAGTCTCACAAATACAAAATATACCCAGTGCATTGTTCAATATAGTGTCATAGAGTAGAGCAGTATTGTAGTTCAAGGAACGAACATTTAGATGTGCAAATCGCGCAGTGTCGAGTCAGATTCAGTAATTTGTGGATAGCGCAAGTAGGGCTGCACGATTATGACAAAAATCATAATTGTCAATTATTACCTTGAAATTATAATTACGATTATTAATTACGATTATCACAATTTACATTGAATGAAACAGCTTTATGCCATTGTTCGAAGTGACTGCATGCAAATTGTTATATCAAAATAAAACGTCTGAAAACTCCTGAAAAAATTTCAATGCTTTTCTATGGTTTAAAGTAACACCAAGTAACTTTTCCTCTTCGGTCGCCCTACTGGCTGGAAACGAAATTGTCCATTGCCGCTGTCGTAAATAATTTAGCCTACCGTCGCACACACGCTCGCTGTTTATCCAGCACCGGCTTTAGAATGAACGATGTCCACAGACAAGGTAGAGTATGTTACATGATTTCATTAAAGGATGGTGTATTGCCACATCAGAAACTAAGAAAAACAGCCCTAACCCTAAGCAGTCGAATTTTGTAGTTCTTTTTGTGTTTGGGTTCCTACCCGAACCCCGAAGTTACATAGTGCCAGTAAAAGTGATACAGACCCTATCAGGCGACGGCAGAAGTGCCTTTCACCCTGTTACGACTTGATGAACCACTGATAAGATTTTGGAAACATTATTTTAAATAAACAATGTTAGATAGTGTTACTTTAATGCTAATTATAATTATAATGTTACACTAACTAGAATTAAAACAATGGGGAAAAAACCCTTAAGATAAGCTGTAAAAAAAAAAACATTTTAAGCACACAGAATAATGTAAGTGGACTTTTTATAATTGTGCCTTTGAACGATTACATAATTGTGGCATACATAATTGTAATCGCGATTACAAATTCGATTAATTGTGTAGCCCTAAGCGCAAGTTTGCATAACAAACACCGCGTAGAGAGTGTTTTTTTGTTTCTGTGTCCGTAGACCGAGTGCATAAAACTGTAATGCCACTCACAGTTCCAGTAGTGTGAACTTTCTGCTGCGACCCTCTGTGTAGATATTTCGGGCAACATAGAAGTCGAAATGATTTCAAGGTCTTTTGAACACAGACATCCGGACGTAAATGATGATCCAGCAAGAAAAGTTCAGTGAAAGAGTACCTTATCATGATAAATAATTTATCATTTATTGATTTATTGAAGATCTCTGAAATAGAAAGGTCCATTACCATTATATGCTCGTGCATAAGACATTGCTTGCGCATAAGATTGTTTCTTTCAAAACAAAGAACTGGCTGGCTGATTTTCTATAGAAATTATTCCAGGCTTGGCCAGTGGACAGTGTGTGTTCCATCTCTCTTGTTGTTGTGCAAATCCATTTTCACAGTTAATGGTGCTGCAGTTCATCAGGTTGTAGGTCAAGTGTTGTGAAACTTAAGCCCTTCACAACAACAAACCAATCACAGTCTTCAAAAGATTGGGTCATACATAGCAACGGGGTCAGTCCCGCCTCCTTCACTAGGATTCCTCACAGAAAGAGTTTCTGTATTTTCCTTACTCAGTTTGAAAACACCACTTTGTGTTTGAAGGACAGCAAATAAAGGCATCGTTAACTTGATTGTTTTTGATTGGCAAAATAATACCTAACGTGAAACACCAAAGGTCCAGAATATAACACATTCTCATCCCAAGATGTCATCTAACCAACACTTTTGACCATATGTCAACATCCAATGTTTTAGGGTACCCTTTAATGTCAGTTTGATGACAATCCTAGGGCGTCATCCAACTGACGCTTTACCTTTAGCATCAGTTAGATGATGCGAGTAGGTTTAGGTCTGGGGTTGGGTTTGGATTAGATAGCGTCATTTAACTGACGTTAAAGGGTACCCTAAAACGTCGGATGTTGACGTATGGTCAAAAGACGTCGGATGTTGACGTATGGTCAAAAGCGTCAGTTATATGATGTCTTGGGATGAGAATGGGCTGCCTGAATAGAAAAGGAACAACAACACCCAGCCCTCGTGCCTGAGAGATTTTAATAATGTGTTAACTGGGAAAAATAGGCAACACAGCCCTTACAAGTAATTCCCATGCAATGTATATGGTAATGATTGCCATGACAACCTCAAGTAATAGTGATTCTATCTTACCTTAGTAGACACCACTAAATATCATTCCAATGTTTATGAATTTCTGAATCTTTTTAAGCCCTGTATGAGTTTGAATTTGAAACTGTCTGCTGTTCATTGGTGCAAAGAAGCTCATCTATCAAAACCACCTCTCTGAAGTATGTGCAGAGACCTTCTGCTCTCCATTTATCTCTGCAGATACTCTGTAAATTTTCCTTCATTGGGTAATGTCCATTTTGTGTTCCAAATGTACTTACTTACAGGCTGTTAAAGTGTTTTGAAATACCTCACTCTTAGTGTTGTCACTGATGACCCTGTACAGATGTTGTGAGGTCATGGCCCACTGGATAAGGGCAACTTTAACTAAAATTTGAACTCAGTTGGTTGCTGAGCTGCTTATTGTCACAGTTCATTATGGAGTGCAGGCAGAAGAAGACAGAAGAGACAAATGCTCCAATTCAAATACTTTACTAAATAACTCAAAACAGGTACAGGTACAGGCAGACAGGCAGGAACACTCACAAACTACAGGTAACATCAACAACGACCGACAAAGACTGACTGAAACAGGGAGAACTAAATACAAGCAGGAATCAAACATACGATGTGAAAACAGGTGACACAGATGATCAAGACGAGGAACAGGTGGCTGATGAGGGAGTGAGTTCAGGTATGGAGACAAGAGGATCCTGGGACGTGTAGTGCAGATGACAAAGACAGACTGGTGCAGACGAAGGACTGTGACACTTATGGTACATATCCCAATGCATTCATAACAGCAAGTTTTGACCTAATACTTAAAGCCTTTTCAGATATGTTTTTGCTGGAAACCACAAGGTGTTCGTGTTGTCCAGAAGTGACTCCTGGTTCCCTTTTGAGTCAGTCTTTTGACACTGTGTCATCGAAGATGTTGCTTTGAGGGTTATCCCCTTCTTTCTTTCTCAAATCTGTCAATATGCTCTGTCAACACTGCATTGGCTCCCCATTAAACATTGTATACATTTTAAAATATTGCTGATTACTTACAAAGCACTAAATGGTTTAGCTCCCCAGTACTTGAGAGAGCTCTTAACACATTATAATCCTTCACATCTATTGTGATCTCAAAATTCAGGTTGTAGGCAGGTAGTATATCATTTTCCTCTCTAGCACCTAAACTTTGGAATAGTCTTTCTAGCATTGTTCGAGCAGACACACTCTGTCAGTTCAAATCTAGACTAAAAACAAAATCTCTTTGGTCAAGCAATAATATGTGAGCAACATGTATGTACATGTTTGTATTTTTGAGAGAATATTGATTATGCGTGGTTATTAAAAAAACTAAAAATGAAAGTTTCTGAAATAAGGCCACAAAACACATTCTAAATATGCATCCACATTTTTTAACTTATGGATGTTGTTGCCTAGAGTTTTGTCTTCAAAATGATCTGAAAAACATCCTGCCTAATCATTCACATAAAACTGTGAATTGGGTTTATTGTGAAAAACATTTTATTTTTTATTTTTTGCAAAGGCAATATGCGAATGCCCCATCATGTCCAGCCCCATAATGTATAATTAGGTGATTCTCACCTAACCCCTTTCTTTCCAGTGTCACACAAGAAAAAATTGAAAGGACATATACAATCAAAATATAAATGAAAGTCAAAAACCCATTTTTCATACCTGGAAACAAATCCTGGTCAAATAGGTTATATGGGCCATTGTATAGAATTGGTTCAAAGTTAGAGTTGGAAACGTCTTGAAAAGAACATTCTTTTTCCATATAAAGTATTATTTTTAAAGTAGGCCAATACATTTTACCATACATATTTCAAAGGTAAGGATTCATTATTTTGATATGTGCATTGCATTAGCTTGCATTGGATAACAGTTGATAGTTTATTTTTGACAAAACATACTATATATTTAACATATGAGCAGAAACTGTCTAACTAAAGCTTATTTGATGTCTATTCTATAGTAAAAACTTTATAATCTATTTTGTCTGTAACAGTAGGCTATGCATCTGTGTGTTAGTTTGTTCGTTCACACACCCAGACACCCGATTCATATTTAAACAGTCTTTTTTGGTTTTATAGATCTGTATAGAACAAATATCAGTAGTCTATATAATCTTACCTATGTAGGAGCGAGAGTGGGAGGTTGCCGGTCGGTGAAAGCTGAAGTAGGAACATGAGCGGAGACATTGCTGGAAAGTTTAGATTTTGTTTTGTTTTTTACTTAGTTGCTTTAAGTTTAGTTTGTTTGTTTTGTTTGCGGGTTCATGGCATAATCTGATTTGTGACTGGATCAAAATGGCAAATGTAGTGGATTTTCAGAGGATTAAGATATGCAGATGGGTTGGGAAAAGAGTACGAGTAGGAGAGGAGGAGGGAAAAAAGAAAATATAAATAGTCAGATGACAAAGAAGAGAACATTAGAAGAAGAAGAAGAAGAAATTCTAGAAGTAAGGAAAAATATGATGATGGAAGAGTTTAAGATCATTCTTAAATTAAAAGTGTGGAATGAAATTACATCAGTTAGCCCGATCACTCTTACAAATGGATTGAAGAAAGCGATTGGTGAAATAGAAATGGCGAAAGTGCTGCGTGATGGGAGCCTATAGACCTTATTCAGATCAGCGCCATGACAGGTATGAAATTGAGGCTGTGAGGGATAGACTTACCGTGTTTCCAATGGCATCCGCTGTAAAAAGCTGAATAAAGCGGATAGATTACTTATAATTTTCCACAGCTTACATGGTCGGGAGTTTCTTGTCAACTGACATTTCTTGGAATTATATTTTTCCAGTGTTTCATGAGCAGAACAATCCGAAAACACATTAAATAACAGTACAGCCCATTGAAGAGATGCAAGTCTATCCCTCACAGCCTCGCTTTCATTCTCATTAAAAATCAAAGATGGCGCTGCCGTGAATAAGGCGTATTGGTGAAATGCAAAAATATTGAGCAGAAAAATAAAACTATGAAACTGCAATCAGTATGTAAGAAAGAAATAGTGGAGAAAAAAATAATTGGTGAGAAGGGAGGAGCTAAGGGAGTGATAACAGGAATTCCTATAGAAGAGAATCTGGAAGAACTAAGGAAAGTGATTAAAGGAGGAATGATCACTGAAATCACTTGATTGCAGGCTTTCAGAAATGGAGAAAAAACAGATAGTGAGTCTGTACTGCTACAGTTTAAAGATGATTTACTTCCTATGCATGAGCTTTAACGTCAGAGAATATGTACCTCCTCCATTAAGATGCTATAAATGTCAGCGTTATGGACATACTGCAAATGTATGTAAAGGGAAACAGAGATGTGGTAGATGTCATATAACTGACGTTTTGGGACGTCTTTTGACCATACGTCAATATTCGCCTTTTTAGGGCCCCCTTAAACGTCGGTAGATGAGGTTATGGGATCCTAACTCTACCCCAGACCTAAACCTACCCCTAAACCTAACCCGTCACCTAACTGACGTTAAAGGGTACATATCATGCTTTTAAATCATTAAATTTTACTTATAAATCATACATTTGTGGTCTATATAAAGCATAACTGCAATGTTTGGGTCTGAATTCCACATTATTATAGCTCAACAGGCCCCTTTTCTACCTCTTTTCTGATGTGCTTCTGTGAGCAACCCGTTTCGAAGCGTCCCCTTCAAATAAAAAGGAGTTGCGTCTTTCCCCGCCCGCTCTCCAGGTCGCTGAGTTCACGTTCGGTTCAACTATCCGCATTCGGCCATTATTGTAGTTTGATAAGAGATATACGATTACTATAGTTTCAAAGAACATTTTTATTCATACGTCAACAAAATGTCAACAACGGAAGACTTGTCCATCAAGCGTTACATATTCGAGCCAGAGCCAGAGCGAGCGATTTGAAAAAGACGACGACGAACCTGCAGAACAACGTCTTCATATGGATGCAGTGGTATGTAAAGTTAAGTTAACTATGTTGTGTTATTAGTGAAAGTCGACTATTTCTCTTGTTAAAACAAGCACAATGACAAGATAAATGACTACAGTCTAATCTTACCACTAAAAATCTGTATTGATAATAATATAACTTACGTTTAGAAAAGCATCAGCAAACACAGCAGCTAAATGATAGAAGGAATTTACCCCTCATTCAGACGAAGTCGATCGGCAAACCATTCTTTATACTGGCGGAGGTTGTTGAAGTGGGAATCCTTGAAGTGCTTCAGGTCACTACATCCAACAACCAAACATTTTGACTTGCCCTCTCGTAACTTCTGCATCATTGAGCTTGGACTACAAAATCGGAGCGAGAAATAATAATGGCGGATTGCTCAAAGTGTTGGACCGGTAGTCAATGTCCTTATTTGGCAGTTCCGCTGCAAATCCTGTGACGTTATTGTTCAAAAAACGTCATAGAACAGAAAAATCTGAACAGGTTGAAAAATATGACCAAAACAGAATATAAAGATATAAACGAAGCACCTGAAGAGAATAATTTCATATTTTCTGTACTTATAAACACTCCAAATATACAACAAAATGCATTTAAGGGCTTAAAAAGTGGATTTTGCATGATATGTCCCCTTTAAAGGTAAAGCGTCAGTTGTATTACGGCCCGGGATCGCCATCTACCGACGTTTAAAGGGACACTATGCAGTTATATTAGCTTAATTTAACAGCTTCAGAGTCATTGAAATGGTTATATGACTTCTTTCGGGTTGAATGGTGGGCGTCTCGACCCCCCTGGTGCCTACGAGCGGAAAAATCTCACTTGCAGTTTCAGGCCGGCGGCTCGCCGCCCTCAGTGTCAGGAAGTATCACGTGATATCAGCTCTCGCGATGTAACATATTCCTTTGCGATTCGCGACAACACAGCACATATCCAGGAACAAGGTCGAGAAGGATGGAGTTTGTCACAATATCGTCATGGCATATATGGAGTTTGTCACAATATCGTCATGGCATATAAGATATAGAAAGCTAGTAAAGCATTGTCGGAGGAACAGAGAAAGAGGAAAAAGCAGACTGACCGAGCGAGGAGTCAGACGCGAGCATAGCCGTAATGTGTGTGTGATATGTCCCCATTGAAACATCTCGCAGCACGGATGTACCAATACAAACAAATAAAACCTCTCCAGGTAACTCTAGTAGATTCATTTATTTAGTTTGTTAAATAAGAGGCGATCTGAAATGTGTTGATTTTGAATTCAAGTGACCAAAGTGCTCGTTGCCGCTGAGATCAGTTTCAGTGGATTCAATTCTGTTGTGATATTCAAACGGACGCTTGCTCATTGCTCAATCCATTGCGGGGACTGAGAGACTCATTGCGGTGAAATCACAAAACCCAATGCACAAAAAACATGTCCCTGCTTGAAATACAGCCACTAATATACAATCGGTGTTGATGAGGAAAATAAACTATACTATTAGTAAGGATTAGAACCCAGAACCTGTGACACATGGCAAAAGTTCTTCCTCTGGACCATTAAAGTTCATGGGGATATGTAGCCTATTTAATCACTTGAAAATTCTCATCACTAACAACATATATTAGATCTCATTAAACGACAAATTAAACACAATGTACTATTGTATACTATGTAACACGTCATGCCCTCCGTGAGTGGTATATACGACAGTAATGTTAAAAACAAGTACTCCACAGTTACTCTAGGGGTCGCTGTTTGTCTAGTGGTCCTTTAAGGAGGCCCTAAAAAGGCGGATATTGACATATGGTCAAAAGACGTCCCAAGACGTCAGTTATATATGACTTTTTGGGATGAGACTGTGTTAGTGGAGGAGAACATGCATATGGAGAATGTGGGAGTAATGTTAAAATAAAGTGTTGTAATTATGGAGGAGACCACACAGCAGCAGATGGGGGCTGTGAAATCCGGAAAAAGGCAGTTGAGATTCAAAAAGTAAAATCAAAACAGAAAGTAACATATGCAGAGGCTGTGAAAATATATAATAATGAAAGAGAAAATGAAGACATTGGTACAAATAGAGAAGGAACAGGGTCACATCAGAAAAATACAGGAATGTCAATGGACAGGATAGTGCTTTTTGTAGCATACGTCATAAATTGTTCAGAACAAGCAAAAACAAAAACAGAGAAGATAACAATCATAGTTAAGGCAGCAGCTAAATTCCTAAACATGAGAGATTTGTCATGGGAAAGATACATGCTGATCTTAACCATGGAGAAGGGAGCGCAGATATAGCTTCTCAAAGCATAACTTAATGTTGGTAATTTAATGGAATGCTAGAAGTTTGTTAGCAAATGGATATGAGTTCAAGGGATATATTGATAAACTAGGAAAGAAACCAGATATCATTTGTATTTTGGAAACATGGCTCAAAACTTTTCTGGATTTCATTAATAAAGGACCATACGTGAAGATAGAAGAAATGGAATTGTAGGGGGATGTGCAATATTTATTAAAGACGGTATAGTATATAAGAGGTTAAAAACAACACAATAATTAGAGGTAATAGTTGTTGAAATATGGAACAAGAAAGAAAAGATCAAAGTGATTAACTTTTATAACCCATGTAGAAAATGTCTCGGTTACGTATGTAACCCTCGTTCCCCATCACCTGACCTAGGGAGCGCGCGGCCACTTTAGTCGCCCAGAGAGCGAGGTCGGTGGCGGGACGCAGTTCGTCGAATGTCCCTGGATCAGTCCCGCCCTCGTGCATGTCTCTGAGCAGCTGGACCTGGTAGACCTGTAAGGTGCTCATAGCATGCATGGCAGCAGCCGCCTGTCCTGCAGCTCTGTAAGACCTCGCCACCATAGATGACAAGAACCTACAGGCCTTGGACGGGTGCTTTGGATTGCCACGAGAGGAGGCGCTCTGAGGACACAGTTGCATTGCTACAGAACGCTCCACCGCGGGAACCCCAGTGTACACATGGGTAGCTGCGCCGTCGAGGGGGGGAAAGGCGGAGAAAGCTGATGAATGCTCACGAGAGGTCAAAGGGGCCTTCCATGATTTTGTCAACTCCTCATGCAGCTCCAGGAAGAAAGGAATTGGGGTTGGCTGTGGCTTTGCAGCCGCGCCCAAATACCAATCATCCAGCCGCGAGCGACGGGACAGGGTGGAGGGTTTCACTCTAACCCGATGCTCACGGCCGCCCGGGACAGCATAGCAGTCATTTCGGGATCCGACACGGGCAATGCTGGGACTCCCGAGGGAGGCAACACAGCCGCATAATCACTTCCCAATGACTCCTGCTCACCTTGTGATGCAGCGATCGACATTGTTTCCTCCTCTGGAGCGCCGAATGAAACACGCGGGACCTCCGTAGAAAATCCCGCCTGAATCACCGCGGCACTCGCGGGTTGCAACACTGGAGAGGGGGGCGTGGTCCGAGGATGTGTCGTCGGATCATTCCACACCGCCACCCTCAGATCATCCTCTCCCCCAGCCGAACTACCTCTGTTGAAGGAAGCAGAACAGGTGGTGGATGCGGGGACTCTCACTTTTAGATCATTGAGTCTCGATCTTAGTGCTGCGATGGTCATGTTCCCACAAAAAGAACATGAGTCATCCACGAGCGCTGCTTTTGTGTGCTCAAAGCCCAGACACACAAAACAGCGCTTGTGCCCATCAGAAGATGACAGATATCGACCGCAACCAGAAAAACACGGGCGAGACATCTTTAAAAAGACGTGCACCATGCAGCTCTTTCAGGAGAGGAAAACTCTGCAATGCTGAGGCGACCAGGGAAAAAACACAGAGTCTGGCAGACCACTGCACAGATCGCAGGCAATGTGAAGACTCGCTGGGTACCGCCATCACACCAACACTGGAGAGTCGCTCGTCTCGAAGAGGTGAGTCACTTGTAAACTCAGATCTTGTTTGCTTGTGGAGTGAAGAGGTTCTCTTTGCTCTGAAGCGAAAACATACTGCGGTTGTGTCCGCTTCCTCCTTTTATACTCACGAGGTAAGGCGGAGTTACGCTATGCAAATTCCGCAGACCCATGGCATTTTCTTGCCATTGGCTCGTTTTTTAAAGGGTTAGTTCACCCAAAAATGAAAATTCTGTCAGTATTTACTCACCTTCATGTTGTTCCAAACCTATGTGTTTATTTGTTCTGCTATACACAAAGGAAGGTATTTGGAAGAATGTTTTAATCAAACAGATCTCTCTGTTTTGATTAAACAAACAGATCTCTGTTTGATTGATTGATTAATAGTAATATTAATTTGAGTAATGAGGAAAAGATACAGAGGGAGAAAACAATAAGAGATAGTGTTGATACAGGATGGTGAGAACAATGGAAGTATCATAAATGTGATGTTTACAATGGGTGAGTTGCAGTGTTAAGAAAATCGGGAAAAACAGCGCCAGGGAATGATCAAATAAGTTATTGTATGATAAAAAACTTAAATGATGAGATTAAATAAACATTATTAAAGTTATATAATAAGGTATGGGAAGTGGGATGTTTGCCCAAACAGTGGAAAAAATCAATCATTGTCCTTATATGTAAACCAGGTAAGGATCCGAGTTTGGCAGAAAGTTATAGACCTATTGCTTTAACTTCACATGTAGGGAAAATTATGGGAAAAATGATAAATGAAAGATTAAAGTATTTATTATTTGAAGAAAACGGAATTGATAAAGGTTTACCAGAGTGGGTTTAGAAAAGGACGAAGCACAATAGATCCAGCTGTTTAGAGAATGAAATTAGAAAACGTCAAATTAATAAAGAAAGCATATTATCTGTATTTTTTGATGTTGAGAAGGCTTACGATATGTTGTGGAAACAAGGACTTATGATCAAGATTTATCAATTGGGAATAAGAGGGAGAATGTATAGTTGGATCAAAAACTTTCTAACGGATAGGTGGATTGCAGTAAGAATAGGGACAAAATTGAGTATTTACTGGAAAATGGAACTCCTCAAGGGAGTATAGAGCTGGTAAGTCCCGCCCCTTCAGCTATCCCCGCTGGACCTCTAGGTTGAAAAATCGTCAATGCAAGTGAATGAGAGAAAATAATTATTTTCTAATCCCGTTTGAATTTTGCAATGAATGTGAACATATGTTGTCTGTGAATTTTTTATATAATTTTTCATGTAAAGAATGCTACAATTTAGCAGGTAGAATTTTCATACGGTTAGACTTTGTGTGAGAGCACTTTGTGGACTACAACTCTTTCGACGTGTTTGATATACATCACCCCCACTAGCACACAGATCCCGCTAAACATGCCTGTGTCTTTGGTGCACTTCACCGCCTTCTTTCAGGGAGAGGACAAACTAGTTGAGCTTGGTGAAAACCGTGATTTGTGGAGGGAAAATGTGTTATGCGGCGACGTCACAAATGTGACGTGTAGTCTTTCTTGTTATGTCTATTCCACAACTGCTAGCCAAAGAATCATACAATATCAAACTCGTTACATGAGAAATTATTTAAAAAATTCACAGACAACATATGTTACATAAAATAATTATTTTCTCTCATTCACTTGCATTGACGCTTTTTCAGCCTAGAGGTCCACTTGGAGTTTTACAGATGGGCGGGACTTACCAGCTCTATAGTTAGTCCAGTTTTGTTTTCAATTAAATAAATGAAGTGTTTAGTAGAGTTGATAGATCTGTAAGTGTTGCATTATTTGATGACGGTGTGATGTGGAAAAAGGGAAGGAATATCGATTATATAGTGAGGAAAATGCAAGAGGCAATTGGGAAGGTAGAGAATTGGGGAATGGAATGGAGTTTTAGGTTTTCAGTGGCAAAGACCAAAGTAATTTTCTCAAAGGAAAATTCAAGAACAGTTTCAACTTAAACTTTAAAACAAAAATGTAGAGAGAGTGAAATGTTTTCAATATCTCGAAATATGGTTTGATAGAAAACTTGACTGGAAAATACATATTGAGAAAGTTGTTGAGAAATGTAAAAGAATGTCTTAAGGTGTCTGAGAGGTAGAGAGTGGGGAGCAAGTAGGACCTCTTTGAAAGTAGTTTATATTGGATTAATTAGGGCAGTTATAGATTATGGATGTACAGTTTACCAGTCTGCTTCAAGCACTTTACTAAAAAATTTGGATGTTATTCAAAGTCAGGCATTGAGGCTCTGGTGTGGTGCTTTTAAAACAACCCCAGTAGCGGCTTTACAAGTAGAAATGAATGAGATGCCATTGGAGATTAGAAGAAATCAGATAGCATTAACATACTGGGCAAATTTAAAAGGACATAAGGAAAGTCACCCGACTCAGAAGGTGTTACAACCATGTCAAGAAAGGGAAAGACGACAGATTAAGAGTTTTGGATGGATAATAAGGGATGCAGTCGATGAGATAGGGATAGGAGATATGGTGGTAAGTCCAACTGTACTATTATCTAATGTTCCACCTTGGCTACTAGGGGAGTTGGAGGTAGATTTGCACCTTTTAGAGTGGAAAAAAGAGAATAGAATTAATAGGAGTCAATTTAGTAGATACATGGAGGAGAACTATTCTATGTTTATGAAGATATATACAGATGCAGAAGGTAAAACAGAAGGTAATAGAGTAGGAGCTGCGTTCATTATACCAGAAGTGAATGTTATGTTAAATAATAGAAGAAATGATAAAATGTCAGTGTATACAGGAGAAATGCTGGCCATTCTCTTAGCCATTGAGTGGGTTGAAAATAGTAGGCCAAGGGAAGTGTTAATAGGGTCAGATTCAAGTAGTGCATTAATCAGTATTAAGAACATAAAATCAGAAACAAGATAGGATATTTTGTTGCAAATAGCACAAGCTGTTTATATAATTAATAGATTCAGACCAGAGAGCCCCAGTATTCTATCACCCTCCAAGTGTGCTACACAACCCAAGAGATTTTAATCAGTTGGCATTCACTGGAGAGAGGCATAGCAATGGGATTACTGCAACAGAGATTGTTTTGGCTTTACAGCAGCTCTAGCATAAAGTTATTGTCCAGCAGAAGTTAGTTTTGATTGATCGATTCACTTCCGTTGCAAAGATTATTGGTTATTACCCCTCTGGGGTCTGAGGTGTTTTCTCGGCCCTGGAGGTGTTCTGACATCCTCTGACATTTGTTATTTTCCCTGATACTTGTGACATTTTCATGATTAGAGTCTGATTACACTGTATTCAGCACAAACTTTGCTACAATACTATGTCAGCACCATGTATGTGAAAGTTTTTAGTTTTGAAACAATGGTGTTAATGCTTGGTTTGTGAAAAAAAAGAAAAACATTTTCACTGAAATAAGGTCATGAAACCCATACTAATTATTTCTTCACAATATTTATTTTCTCACATAGCCTAGAATATTTGCTTCAAAACAATGTGAAAATCATCCTGACTACTCATTCAGATAAGACAATATGTTGATTTAAAATTTGTAAGACCTTTTTTGCAGAATTTCAACAGCATCAACATCTATTCTATGTGATAGTATTAGATCTAGAGTATGATTACGACAATGAGTAGGTCCTGACAAGTGTTGTCTAACTCCAATAGAGTTGATAATGTCTTTAAATGCCAATCCCAATGCATCTTTTTCATTATCGACGTGTGTATTAAAATCACCAACTTACAATTTTATCTGTAGCCAATACTAATTCTGATAGAAAGTCTGCAAATTCTTTGATAAAATCTTTATAGTGCCCTGGTGGCCTGTATACAGTAGCCAGCAGAATTTTCGAACGTGATTTATCGTTTACACTATGTATTTTTACAATAAGCACCAACACTTCAAAAGAAGTATATTCAAAACTAGATTTCTTAGTGATTTTGAGGATATTACTATAAATTACAGCAACACCTCCCCCTTTGCCTTTCAGACGAGGTTCATGTTTATTACAGTAATCTTGCGGGGTGGACTCATTTAAAGTAATATAATTGTTTGGTTTTACCCAGGTTTCTGTCAAACACAGCACATATAGATTATAATCTGAGATCATATCATTAACAATGAGCGATTCTGAAGTAAGGGATCGAATATTCAGCAACCCTAGCATTTATCATTTGCTCCTCTGTATTATATCTGTTTTTTATTTGTTGAACATCAATTCAATTTTTAACCTGAGTTTTTTTTGGATTTTCTAATTCGGGGAACAGACACAGTTTCTATATGATTTCTATGTGAAAGAGACTCTATGTGATGGGATTTATCTGACCTTTAGCCAGTGTGTCCTGACCTGAGCCCCAGATTGTCATGTTTTAGCTCTAAGACTATCAGCCAAATTACTAGAGAGAAGAGCAGTACCATCCCAGGAGGGATGAATATCATCTCTTTTCAACAGGTCAGGCTTGCCCCAAAAACATTTCCAATTGTCTATAAATTCTACATTATTTTGCTTTATTTTAATACTATTACTAAGCAAGGCAAGGCAAGTCATATAGCACGTATCATACACAATGGTAATTCAAAGTGCTTTATAGAAAAAATTAAAAAAAAAATCAATAATATGAATGAATAAATGAATGAATAATAGTAATTAAAGCCATTTGAATAAAAAATAAAATACAGTAAAAACAGTCGGACAAACAGTGGCACAGTGCTCATTCAGTAAATGTATAGCTAAACAGATGTGTTTTGAGTCTGGATTTGAATGTGACTATAGTAGGAGCACATCTGATCTCCTCTGGAATCTGGTTCCAGCTGCGACTGGCATAATAGCTAAAAGCAGACTCTCCATGCTAAGAGTAAACCCTTGGTATTTTTAGCTGATGTGATCTGTTGGGTTTATATTTATTGAGCATATCTGCAATATATTGAGGTCCTAGGCCATTGAATGATTTAGATACCAGTAATAATACTTTAAAAAAATGATGAATGATTTAGATACCAGTAATAATACTTTAGATACCAGTAATAATACTTTTAAACCCTAAATGTAACTGAGAGTCAGTGTATAGACCTGAGGACTGGTGTGATATGTTCATATTTTCTAGTTCTGCTCAGAATCCTGGCAGCAGCGTTCTGTATGAGCTGCAACTGTTTTAAACGAGCATATTATCTGCATCTAGCTGATATTCTTCAGGTTATTCTTATATTCATAATCACAAAATCATTTTGAATGTCTACTGAGGAAAGCGATTTATTTGACTTTGTCCTTTTAACAGTTAAGGGGATTTCCCATGATAGCGCTAGTCAATGCATTTGTATGTTGCAGCTTATAAGGTTTTATTTGAAGTAAAAATAATCCATCTTTGTTTACAATCTTGTTTCAATCCCTTTTAATGTAAAAGTCTTTGCTTCTGACTCACTGATAAAGACAGCCATCTAATGGCGCAATAACGTTACGTTCACTGAAGTTCACTGAAATCATAATCACTAATGGACACTTTTTCAATACCAAATACAGCATTATTTATATAAAATATTACAAATAATATTTATATAAACAAAATATTAGCCATTATAAAAGTACAAGACATTTTTACAATAGGAAATAAACAAGCAAACAGTTCTGTCAAAAATAACAAAAGGTAGTTATAGTACAGGATTTTAGTTAAATACAAATATAAACTTATGAAACTTAACTTTGCCCTTAGCCAAATCGATTTGCTCTAGAACTAATAATAGATTAATAAGACCAAAGATTGCCCGTTTGATATAATCAAAATTAATTACACCTATGTTTAAACACTATTCACACAAGGCCAGCAGCAAATTCCTGAAGGACTGGCCGAGATAAAGCTGTTCTCGGCTGGTATATGAGCGCTGAGGTGTCACTGATGGCCTGGAGCTCATATCTCAGAAACAATTGTCAAATAGGCGCTATATTTATATACAAGTTAGATATTTGAGGTCTAAATACCTATATTCTCGCCTTATATAGTTATTAAAAAAAAACCTCTTAACTAAATTCTGTGTGTGACGTAGAGGCAGGAATGTCCAGGGACACCGGTTCCACATCATCTTTTCCGGAGACACCAGCTAGGCCCTCTTGTTCGGAGACACCGGCTCGACCCTCTTGTCTGGAGACACCGGTCGGCCCTCTTGTCCAGAGACACTGGGTCGGCCCTCTTGTCCGGAGACATCGGTTCGGCCCTCTTGTCCGGAGACACCAGCTTGGCAGAAGTGACGTGAACAGTCTCTCGCTGGGCATATTTATTTATTTATTTAGAAGGGACAATGCATATTGATAAACATTTCAGTAATGCAAATATGCCAGAATTAGCCCCAGGGCTACTTTCCATCTGCAGTCCCCCGTCAGGTCATCACAAAACATTAACAACACAACAAAACTAACATTTAACTTTAAATAGAATACTACACAATTTAGAGAACACCTTAAAATTCAGTAACAATTACAAAAGACACCACTGTTTTCAGACAAATTACACATATACAGTAAAGTGCTATTCTATGTACTTTAAATGCGTTGCAATTATGCTGAAAAACTGGAATTAGAATAAAAGCTCTTTATAAACCGTCTCTTAGCTGGGCAGATGTTACGTGAACCGTCTCTTAGCTGGGCAGACGTGACCTGAACAGCCTTTGGCTCGGCAGATGTGACAAGAAAAGCATCTGGATGGGTAGATGTGACAAGAAAAGCATCTGGTGCGGCAAGCATGACGTTAAGAGGCAGGTTTGGTAGAACTGACGTGAAGCGGTAGACACGACATGACCAGTCTCTTGTGCGATAGGCACACTGTGTACAGTCTCATGTTCAGTGGTCCTGACGTGATGCGTAGGCTTGGTAGGACTAACATGAAGTGCAGGCTCGCCAGGACTGACATGAAGCATAGACTCGGCAGGCGTGACATGAAGATAAGGCTGGTATAAACACACAAGCAGACAAGCTAAACAAGATAACAAGGGGGTGTGGTAAATTCAGGACACCTGGGGAGACTAATGAACAAGACAAGGAACACCTGTGGACAGTGAGCAAACAATATTGCATGGCTGGAAGTACCTCTCAGCCAAGATTTGAGGTCCAGAACTACCTGTTGTATTTATTTATTGTATATCCAACTTACAGTGCTTAGCAAAAGAGAACACACTAAAGTTGACTAAAAAGAGGAATACAAAAAAATCATCTTTTGAAAGTGTTATCTTATTGCCTTAAAATTGGCATGGTTTTACTTTAGTTAGCCTAATAGCTGGTTTGATTTGCACTGAGAGAAAATTGCATGGAAAGTACCCCATTCCAATCTCTAGGTATGGTGAAGGGTATGTGATGATGTGGAGCTATTTTAATTCCAAAGGCCAGGGGAACTTTATCAGGATGCATAGTACCCTGCATCCATGAAATAACTGGCTTTTAAAAATAAAACATGTTGAAGTGCCGTCAAAAAATGCTACCATAGCGCAAATTGATCACAGAATGCCGATTAAAGTCGTATGAAATACAATTATAATACAATTCTAAGTTATGAGTAGCTACTGTATACTGTAGACTACTGTTTTTATTTTTAAAACGGTGTGAAAAGTACTTGTCTAAGTACACCTTTCCTCATAGTAACTGAAACTTTCAGTTATTCTTTTTCAGCTGGCTGACCGTACAAATATTCATATGGTAGTAAACATTTTTTAAAGGGAAATTTTACATTATTACAGGAAAATGTACCTTTTGTTAAAAAAAAAAAAATGTGAGTCTGCACATGCGCATAACCGGTAAGTAGCAAATCTCGATGGGTAGCATGAATCGTCAGAACACCTGTACTGCGTACTGGTGAGTACCGCCCCACTTCGGGCAACTCTTCTGGAGTTGCTGTACTGCTAAAACAATCTTTGTTGCATTAATTTCCTTTGATCACTGTACAGCTCTATATAAATGTAGGTGACTTGACTTATTAAATAATAAAGCACATGAGAAAAACAAAGCACACGGTTAAACCTCTCTACAGCACCATAAGCTGCTGGGTAGTAGAGAGAGAGGAACAATGGTGACAAATATTCCTTCCTTTCAGAAATACAGCGAAGGCAGTGGACATAAACTGAACACTGTTATCAGTAACACTCAATGGATTGTCATAGCTGCTTAAGACTGATGACAGAAATCACAGAACCCATAGTGACAGTGCAAGTAAAGGAGATCTTAGGTCATTTGCTGTAATAATTACTGGCAACTAATGTTATACTCAAACAGCGTTGATTCCTCTGGTTTTAAAGTTGGAACTGCTTCATGTTTTAGTAACAGTTTCTTGTAGAATCCGATGTTGAATTCGTGGAGATTCTGGAAGCTGTCTTCCGTAAAATGTGCAGCACAGAGAACTAGATTACGATCGTCATTTTCAGGAACATAATCAAACATAAATTGTATCCATTGTTGACGAAGTACAGCGTCTGTGGGAAGCTCGAACACAGAAGACCTGACAGCTGGGTGAACACAACACACTCGAAGTGCTGCAGAAATATGCGCATGCCATTTTTTTTGCATTTTCCAGAGGGATGGTTGATGCAAATGTGTGGGTTAGTGAAGTCTAAAACCCATCTATAGTCCCAATCGAGTCGTTTTTGTAGACAATATATTTCCTGATTTTTAAAAGACGATATCTCTGCTTACACTAAACTTTCAGAGCTGCAACTTTGCAGATACTGTTCATGCACCAACAGCAACATTACACACTATTTAAAATGAAAAAAGTGAAATCGCAATCAACCCCCCCTTTAATGTTATAGCAAACCTGCAGTTGGATGCATCTGTGTTAAATGGCCTGACTATATCCACAGTCATGGTCCATCTGGCAGCGGCACTGGCTGGAGAGAAGCGGGGTGGGACTTGACAGTTTTGTCATTAAGCTGAAACACAGTATGACCTAAAAACAGTAGGCTGGTTTACCGAAAGCGACACTTATACCCCTTTTCCACCGAAAAAAGAACTGGTTCGGAACTGGTGCTGGTTCAAAGTTGGTTCGGAGTTGGTTCAACTTGCGAACCGGTTCAGAACCTGTTTGTTTTTCCACTGACTAGAGCGCCCAGGGAACGACGTCCGGAAATGTAATATATGACATATATGTCCCTATATCGCAAGTGACGCTGTCATATATGCTAAATATATGACAATATATTGCTATGACATATATACCTATCTCTAGATGTTGATATAGGTTAATACTATATATAAATTGTCCATATTACTGTAAATGAGTATATTGACATGTATTAATACAACATATATGATTATTCTTTATATAATTTTGTATGTTATAACCATATATTTCACTTATATGTTAAATTTATATATGCCAATATATATTTAAAAAACATACATATATTTCACGTGCTTATGGTTTCCTTTTTATTTTATTCCTTTTCCTTATTTGAACATCTTGAACTTTTAAACAAGTCTACACAATCTACATTTATTTTCAATTTCTATCCCATTTTAGAATTAGCAATTTTTTATTTTATTTTAATTTTACTATCTTAACTGGCTCATAAAAATAAAACAAATACTAAACAAATTATATTTGCAAACTTTACTTTTTTTCATACAATCAACCATATATCAACAAAGTCAATTTCTATATGTAAGAAAATATATACTTTAATACATGCACTACATGATACAGAATAATACACAGTTAATATGTCTCCAACAATGCATGATAGAGCTGCAAAAACTGATGTCACTGATGAAAAAAAATAAAAATTTTCCTTCATAATTATTTAGAAAAGTCACCAGCATATACATTGAAGCAATTCATTGAAGAAACCTTTTACTGACAGCAATTTTTATAACCTTTTATGTCATTTGGTCTGGAAAAAAATTAATAGTTAGTTCTTATTATTATTCTTTGCTGTCAAATCGGTGTCACTGTGAGCAAATGACTTGTAGATCCCGCTTTAAAACGAGTATACTTTTCAAATAAAAGTTGCATTCATGCGGTCCCTATAAGCAAATAACAAAGTCATGTCATAAATTATAGAAAACCTGTAGGAAACCCAGCAACGGCGATTATTAGCTTCTCTTCCATTTTCTAATAATGTTTTGGTAGGAACAAAAATTTACTTTGTATGTTTCTCCGGAACAGCCAGCGCGAAGGACGTCTATATTCCGATTGGTTGCTGGCGTTACGTCATTGCCTAGGCGCGCCAAAATTCAAACGTAATCAAAAAGACTTAAGCCTTGTTTATACTCGATGCGTCCGCAAGAGCGCGAGTCTCCGCTGCCTGCGCGCGCACCTCTCCAAACGGACGAGGCATTTATACTTGACGCGCTCGCCGTTGTGCTATTCTGTGAAACGACAGGGGGCGAACTCGGAGTAATTCTCCTCTAAACCACCAGGAATAAGCAGTGAAGAAGTAGTTTGCCGTTTATTAGTAGTTTATTAATTGCTAATTCATAAAAGAGTAAATGCAGTAGGTTTATTGTAGCCTACTTTCACTGCATGTAAACTAGGTAAACACCTGAAGCCTTATTGGAGAGTGTTTAAACCTTAATTTTACCAGCAGGGCTTAATTCTGCTATTTATAGGCTTATTTTGTAGATATAACCAATTACTTTAGACAAGTGCAAACTAGGTGCTTAATGCAAATATGTTCCTGTTCACAAAATGAGATGTTATGGTCGCCCATCAATGCAAATGTCTCTGTGTATAGAAGGATCATAAACATGCTTGTACAGATCGCACCAGTTCGGCCAGATTCGGCTCGTAGTCGTCCATCTTCGGATGCGGCGCCGCGCGCAAAGTTACAAAAAGTGCCGTGCACACCGCCAGGCGCAATGGGGTCTTTCTTGCGGACCCTACGCGCACGACCGCCCACACCGCAATGACGTCATTTTTGTCGCGCGCCCTTCGCGCTCTTGCGGACGCGTGGGAGGCTCGAGCCAAGATGGCGTCCTGCTAAGTTGACTTTTTTCGGCTCTGCTGACAAATCTTCTCTTAACAGCCAAACTTTACAATTTACAATCTTGTTACATATTTTTATTTACATAAATACTTCATAGTGCCCCTCGATAACTTAAAAACGAAATCCGCTGCAGACAAAAGGAAAGAAAAAGAGATGTCGCGCATTCCACGTGTGTCCGATACTGGGAGTTTCCACAACTATTCGTCTCCTCCTGTCGAAATCCTATCTGCTCCGCTTCCAGAGAGCCCAGGTAAGCCCCCTTCAAAGAAAGGCAAAGCTGAAGACGACGCCGTAATTTCCACTCTTTCTCAGCTAATAAACAGTCGCTCGGATGCCCTGGAGAAAATGGTGGGTGACAACGCTCTCAAAATTGAGGGGCTCAAAAAGACGGTTGACTTTGTTTGTGCCGAGTTGAATGATATTAAGGGGAAAGTCGGCCATGTTGAAGCTAGACTAATTACTGAAGAAAAGAAAATGGAGCTCTGTGAAATAAGAATTGCAGAATTGGAGAGGTACTCTCGCCGTTGGAACCTGCGTTTGCATGGAGTACCTGAAAAGGAAAATGAAAATGTCAGATCTGAATCTATCCGCATTTGTGCAACCATCTTTCCAGAAGAGAGTAAAACTCTTCCAGATAAGATCGACTCGGTCCACCGCATCGGGAAGAGGCTTCCGAATACTTCAAGGCCGCGCGCAATCATTATTCAGTTTTCCTCACGTGTGTTGAGAGATGGTGTGTGGAGAGCGGCGAAATCGTCAGAGTTCCTGCGGGCGAACGGTCTTCGTTTTACTGAGGATCTCACTGCCTTTGACCGAGCAAGGAGGCAACTGCTGTGGCCGGCTGTTGAAAAGGCCCGCAAGGAGGGGAAAAGGGCGCATTTTGTCGGACACCGTGCATTCATCGAGGGCTCTGAAATTAACTCTTTGTAAGCTTTTTCAATTTGCTCATCTCATTCCAAGTGTGCCTTTATGAACGCTACTTTTTCGTTTTTGAGCAGGTTATTGACGGCTGTAATACCTAACCTGGCCTAGTCAGCTGCTGTGTTGTCAACCTTAGTAAACTCGTTTATTTGCTGTTCTTTGTTAAAATAGTTCTTTTTCTATGTCTATTTCTATTATTTCTCTCAATGCCAGGGGTCTAAGAGACACTACTAAACGGAAGGCTTTGTTTCTGTATGCCAAATCGTTTAAGACTGATTTTTGTTTTTTTCAAGAGTCCCACTCCGTTGCCAGCGATACTTCTTTTTGGAAAAATCAGTGGAACAATGATGTTTGGATGGCTCACTGTTCGGAGCGTTCAGCTGGAGTTCTGACTTTGAAAAACCTTTTTGCTGGGGATGTTTTGCACTACTTTAGCGATCCGAATGGACATTTTCTGCTTATGATTATTTGTTTAAACAATACGGTGGTAATTCTAATTAATATCTATGGGTATAATAGTTCTCGTGAGAATGATCTACTGATCGATGCAATAGAAGGTAAAATTCTGCTGTGGCTTAATACATACCCAAGTGCTTTAGTTTTCATTGGTGGGGACTTTAATATGGTACCTGATAATAATCTCGATAGACTGCCACCTAAACTGTCTGCCTCTGCTAATTCTAAATTACAGGTATTAAAGGACAAATTCGATATTATTGATATTTGGAGAGAAACATTTCCCAATACTAAATCCTATACTTGGAGTAACACAAATTGTTCTAGACAGTCCCACATAGACTACTGGCTTGTTTCACAATCTCTTAGGGACTTTAATGTTTCTGTCAGCATTCTCCCTTCACCCATGACTGATCATAAAGCAATTCTTATTCGATCCTGTCACGGGTGTGGTTCAGGCAAGGAGCACGAGGAGACCAGAGTATCGGATATAGATTACTTTTTAATCACAAACAGGCAGGAAGACAGGAGTACAGGGCCACACGGGCTAACAACAAACATCGACCGACCAGGGGCCTGTACCATGAAGCCGGTTTAGGTGCCTAGCCAGCTATGTTTCAGTTTAGTTTGCGCTTACCCTGGGTTTTAGGCACCATGAAGGTGGTTTGGCTTTTAGCAGTGTTCATCGCCATAGTAACTTACGCTCCACGGCTAACCTGGTCCGGGGCAGGTTATGTTCCAGGTAAGAGGTTGCAAACCGAACTTGGACCAATCAGCTGTGAGCAAAGTCACACATGTCTGATGCGATAAAGTCACTCCACCTTTTCTACTCCAAATTAAAGGTCACTACATAGCAAATTATTTTAAAGACAAAATCATCTGGCTTTTAGTAATGCTTATTTAGAATAATAAATTTGTATGATTTAGAAATTATTTATGTAATTATTATACCTTTAAACGATCTCACATGTAATTTCAGTTCTTCAATTCTTATTATACGCAGATTTTAAATGAATACATATATAAAGGTAATATAATTATGCTTTAGAATCTATAAATGAAGCTATAAAATGACATATGAGCTTAAATGTTTAATTCTCTAATATACCTTTATCAACTGTATAATCTAACTTCACAACTTTAGCACTGATATACAGTAACGAGACTTTCTTTTAGTTGTCCTCTTTCATAGACAGCTATTTTTTTCTTGCTGTGTAAATGTTTAAATTTGTATTATTTGAATACTTTTATTTAATAAGTGAATTGCGAGAAGTAGCTCTCACGAGAAATTCATTTCAATGAGTTTTGAATGAGTTTCACTGTTTCTCAGCATGTGATTGGCTGTTCGCTGTTGATGTCACACCTAAACTCCTAATCTCAGGATTAAAGCCTGGGTTGACAGAGAAAGTTGATGATCAGCATCATGGTACCAACAAAGCCTGGTTGGATTGGTTTGGTTTTGTCAACTCAAAACTAATCCTGCAACCCTGAGTTTGTTCAACTACTATCATGGTACAGGCCCCAGGACTGAAGGGAACTGAACTGAACTAAATACACAGAGGAATAAAGCTAAATGAGGTGACAACAGGTGAAACAGATGATACATGACGAGGAACAGGTGGCTGATGAGGGAGTGAGTTCCGGAAGGGGAGACAAGAGGATCCTGGGTAGTGTAGTGCTGAAGACGAGACAGACTGGTGCAGACGAAGGCTGTGACAGATCCCCTCTGTCTTCAGTTATCTCTTCTTCAAGACCTAGAGCCTCTTATTGGAAGCTTAACTCTTCTTTGCTTAAGCATGATCATTTAAGGAAAAATATTTTATTTTTGATTGAATTTTACTGGGTCAAAGCACAAAAAGAAAATAAAGTCTCAATTGGGAACTTCTTAAACATGAAATTAGCAAGTGTGCCAGGAATTTTGGCTGCCTTCTAGCTAAACGTAAAAGACTAGAAGAAAAGTCTGTCATTTCCAAAATAATGACTCTCTCTGGGAAAATGCAGGATGGTTTGTCAGAAGCTGAATTGGCAGAATTTAATGATCTGCAAACTCAGTTAGACTCCATATATAGGAATAAGGCAGAGGGTGCCTTTATTCGCTCTAGAAGAAGATGGTTAGAGGAAGGAGAACAAAGTACAGCTTATTTCTTTAGATTGGAAAAAAATAATTTTAGAAATTCAGCTATTAACTCTTTAATTTCTAACGGTACCATTATTTCGGACCCTAAGGAAATTGGCTCGTTTTGTGCTAACTTCTACACAAATCTTTACAACTCTAAATATTGCAAAGACTCAGCTTTGTCTTTTTTCCAATCTTTGAAAGGTGTTAGGACATTATCTAATGCAGACAAGAGCAACTGTGATCGTGATTTATCCATCAATGAAATAATGGAGTCTATTGAAGCTCTTAAGAACAATAAGTCCCCGGGCACAGATGGACTGACAGCCGAATTGTACAAAAGTTTTGCCTCAGAGTTAGCACCTTTCCTGCTTGAAACTTTTTTAGAGAGTATTGATTCTGAAACACTTCCACCTACTTTATCACAGGGATTACTTACTTTAATACCTAAACCTAAGAAAGACATTCTTTTGATTGATAATTGGCGTCCAATCTGTTTGTTAAACTGTGATTATAAGATATTAGCTTTGTTACTGGCCAAAAGACTTAAACCGGTTCTAAGCTCAATAATAGACGAAACTCAATCAGGCTTCATCCCAAAGAGGCATATTGCTAACAATATACGCCTTGTTTTAGATTTATTGGACTATGATGATCTGATTAAAGATGATAGTTTTATTCTTTTTTTAGATTTTTATAAAGCCTTTGATTCCCTCGAACACGAATTTATTATGGAATCCCTATATAAATTTGGTTTTGGTGAGTTCTTTTGTAAAACTGTCCGAACGTTATACAAAAATGGAAATTGCTCAATTAATCTGAAAGCTGGCACTTCTCCAAGGTTTAATGTGTTTAGAGGAGTTCGCCAAGGTTGCCCGGTATCACCTTATTTGTTCTTGATGGCTGCTCAACTCCTTACTACCTCCCTGTTGAATAGTCAACTACAAGGGATCAAAATTGCAGATAAACACATTATTATAACTCAATTAGCTGATGATACCACACTCTTTTTAAAAAACGACTTGCAGATTCCTATTGCTCTTGATCTTATTAATATGTTCTCTAAAGCTTCTGGTCTTTCTTTGAATTTAGATAAATGTGAACTTCTTCCCTTAAAGTCTTGTTCTGTTCCATTCCTGCACAATATTCCGGTAAAATCTCAAGTAAATTATTTGGGTATAACAATTTGTAAAGATATCAATGCGAGAAGGAAATTAAACTTTGACCCAGTAATTACTAAAGCTAAGAAAAAGTTAAACTCCTGGCTCCAAAGAGACTTGTCTATACGAGGAAGGGCTCTCCTCGCCAAAGCGGAGGGTATTTCTAGATTGACTTACCCAGCTCTTTCTTTGTATGTGGACAAGGCAATTTGTGTAGAGGTTGATAGGATGCTTTTCGATTTTTTATGGAAACATAAGAGACATTACATAAAAAAATCTGTTGTCTTAAATACCTTTGAAAATGGCGGTTTTAATTTTCTTGATTTTGCTTCTTTAAACAATGTTTTTAAAATCAATTGGTTGAGGCAGTTCTTGAATGATTCTGATTCCATATGGAATGCTATTCCCAATTATATTTTTTCTAAAGTTGGCGGTCTCCCCTTTCTGCTAGTATGTAATTATAATATATCTAAATTGCCCATCAAATTATCCGATTTTCATAAGCAGATGCTTTTGGCCTGGCACTTAATCTACAAACACAATTTTAGTCCCCACAGATATTTTATTTGGAATAACCATGATATCCGATATAAAAATAAGTCACTTTTCTTTTCAGATTGGTTTAATAACAATATTCTTTTGGTTTCTCAACTTTTAAATTCAAATGGTCATCTGTTTACTTATTCTGAATTCTTAACTAAATATTGTATTCCCGTCACCCCACGAGACTTTGCCATAGTGATGGATGCCATCCCTAGTGGAGCTATTGCACTTTTAAAAAACTCAGCTGATTCTTTACTCTCTCCTACCTCTTTGATACATCCTTGTGAGACAGCAATAGGGAAGATCTGTTTTCTGTCTAATCCCTCTCTAAGGAATAGAAAGATTAGACAACTTTTTCAGAATGATATGTAATATCATATTGGAGTAACAGGTTTAATGATATTCCTTGGAAGAAAGTGTGGTCTCTTTCCAACAAATATTAATCACTAATAAGGTTAAAGAAATATCTTTCAAGCTGTTACATCGATTTTACCCAGTTAATCTTTATATTAAAAAAATGTTTCCTGAGTTGGATCCGCTTTGCTCCTTCTGTGGAGTGGAAGATGAGTCCGTACCTCACCTCTTTTGGGATTGTGTTTATGTAGCTACTTTTTGGAAGAAATTTTGTCTGTTTGTTTGTGCTTCCTTAATAACCAATTTTTCTTTAGTATTTAAGGATGTATTATTTGGATTTTATAATTTTGACAAGAGTCTAAAGGACAAGTATTTTCTTATAAATCTATTTATTTTTCTTGCCAAGTTTTTTGTACACAAGTGTAAATTTTTATCTATCAAACCTCTTTTTGTTATTTTTTGCAAAGATCTGAAATGTTACTTGGGCACTATTTCCTCTTCTATCAATGCCAAAGCTTTAAAATCTGTTAAATTGTGCACAAAATATAATATTTATGCTTTTTTATAATGGAAAAAGGGGGATTCAAGGTATTTCTCTCTCTCTATCTCGAATTTCTTGGTCTCGCTCTTCTCCAACATTGCTGAAGCTCCATAGTCTGTTATATTGTGCTCATGAATAATATCTATGCTTTTGTATAATGGAAAAAGGGACTCAAAGCGTTTCTTGCTCTTCAATTTATTTTAAATTATATGGTACCTCTGGCTCAATTTTATTTATTTTATTTAATGGTTTGTTTGTTTATTTTATTTTTTTTATTATTTATACTATTTTATTATAAGGATGTTATTATTTACTTAGTGTTAATGTTCATTTATTATTTAATTTTGATTTGTGATGTAATTCTGTATTTGTGATTATATTTGTTCAATAAAAAAATAAAAAAAATAAATAAAAATCTTGCGGACGCGTCGAGTATAAACAAGGCATTACGCGCATTGAGCTATGCGGAGACTGTTGTGGAGGCGGTTGGCAAACACTGGGCAGTGACTGGAGCGTAGATGGAAGGAAGTGACGGTAGTTCCGGAAGTGATTCGGAGATGGAAGAAGATACTGGCGGTGGATTTAAAGGTTGTAAACAAAATGAATGGAATTTAGTAGAAAATCGGAAAAGGAAAAAGGGTGTTAGCCAAGTTTCGGGTACGGATAGTGAGAGAGAAAACCACAATGATGAGAAGGAGAAAAGAAGAATATAAGGTAATGATACAGTTCATGACAGGAGATATAAGCTCTTTGAATCCTTTAAAACTGTCAAAGGCGTTGAAAGAAACGATTGGAGATATAGAGAATGCTAGGAGGCTACAGGAAAATAAACTGCTGCTGGTCTGTAGAGATAGTAATCAACAAAAGAAAGCTCTAGGGCTAAAATCTTTGATGGGACAAAAAGTAAATTGTTCCGTAATGGGAGAGAAAAAATGGATGAGAGGAGTGATTACAGGAATTCCGACAAGTATGTCTGAAGAGGTAATCAAAAAAAGCATAACAGGCGCCTCAGTGATTGAAGTCAAACGACTAAAGTACATCAATAATAAGGAGAAAATGGATAGCTTGTCAGTGATGGTGAATTTTGACGAGGTTAAAATGCCAGAAAGAGTGTTTCTAGGATTTATGAGTTATCCAGTAAGACTATATACTCCCCCTCCATTGAGATGTTACAAGTGTCAAAAGTATGGCCATGTGGCATCGGTGTGTAAAGGGAAACAACGATGCACAAGATGTAGTGGTAATCATGAGTATGGGAAATGTGAAGAAGGAGCGAAACTAAAGTGCTGTAATTGTGGAGAGGAGCATAGTGCTGCATATGGAGGTTGTCAGGTGAGGAAGAATGCTGTCAAGATACAACATGTTAAAATAACAGAAGGAATAAGTTACGCTGAGGCCATACAAAGAGTCAAAGGAACAGAACAAAGACATGCAAAACAGAGTGAAGATGAACAAAGAATGCAGAGGCAGATCCAAGAGGAATTAAGTAGACCTACTAACATCATCAATGTAGACAAACTGGCGTTCACCACCTTTATGGCGGAAGTAATAAATTGCTCCGCACAAACAAAAAGCCGAACAGAGAGGATAAGAATAATAATTAGAGCAGCAGAAAAGTACTTGCAGGCAGAAGGATTAACAGTTGAACAGGTAAACGAGAAATTAAAGATGCAAATAACAAACTCGCAGGCTGCATGTGGAGATGTATAATGGTACTGATTATATTGCAGTGGAACGCAAGAAGCTTAATATCAAATGGGCAAGAATTTAAAAAATATATTGATGAATATGAAGAAAAACCTCATATTATTTGCATACAAGAATCTTGGCTAAAACCTCATTTAAACTTTGTCGTTCCCCAATATACAGTATTACGTAAGGATAGGAAAATAACAAATGGTGGTGGTGTAGTAACTCTAATTAAACAAGGAATTGAATTTCGGGAGATAGATGTAAATGGAGAAGTTGAATCAATAGTGGTGGAGGTATGCACAAGAAATCAGAAAATACGAATAATTAATTTTTATAATCCATGTGATGGGCTAAAAGAAGATTTAAGACAAAAAGTTTGTGGTGAGGGAAGTTTCAAATTAGTATGGTGTGGTGATTTTAACGCACATAGTACGATGTGGGGTAGTGAAGTTAATGATCATAATGGAAATATAGTGGAAAATATATTAGATGAGAATGATCTAGTGTGTTTAAATGATGGAAGAGCAACAAGGATAGATGTTGCAAGAGGTCGTCAGTCAGCAATAGACTTAACTATAGTGTCTCAAAGTCTGGCAAGACAATGCAAGTGGGAAGTGCTTGACCAAAATACAATAGGTAGTGATCATTACCCCATCAGATGTGTAGTAGGTATAGAAGTAGAACAAAATATAAAACATGAAATCCCCAGATGGAAATTTAAAACAGCAGACTGGGAAAAGTTTAAGGAAGTTAGTGAGGCTAAATTGTTAGGAATGGTAATTGATAATCAAGAACCAGAGGAATTAAATAATACAATTATTGAGGTCATTTGTAGTACCGCTGAGGAGGTAATTGGGAAAAGTTTAGGAGTAAGAAAAGGGAAAAGTGTACCATGGTGGACAGAGGAATGCAGTGAAGTAATAGCAAGTAGAAATAAAGTGTTTAAAAACTTCAAGAAAACCTATTCATTTCAGGATGTAATAATATATAAGAGATCTCAGGCAATGGTTAGAAAAGTAATTAGAACTGCTAAAAGAAAATACTGGAGACAACATTGTGATGAAATTGGGGAGAGAGTAGATATAAGAGAATTATGGGGTATGATTAAGAAAATGGGAGGGAGTACATTTAACAGAAATATACCTGTAATAATAGATGAGGACAAATGTATAACTATTGAAAGTGAAAAAGCAGAGGTATTAGCAAAAACATTTGTAAAGATTCAGTAATTGTAATATATCAGAGGAAATGAGAAGGAAAAGAGAGCAAGCAATAAGAGATAATCCTAATATCATGGTCCAAAGAAGGCCCTCTGAAAGCACAATGGATGAAGTTTTTACTTTGTATGAACTCAAACAGGTATTGACGGGTTTAAGAAATACATCTCCAGGAAAGGATGAAATATGTAATGAGATGATAAAGGAATTATCAGATGTATCATTGAATTTAATATTACATTTGTTCAATAAAATATGGGAGACAGGAAAACTCCCTTCTTCCTGGAAACATGGAGTAGTTGTTCCAATAGCTAAACCTGGGAAAGATCATTCCAGAGCAGTTAACACAGACCAATTGCACTAACATCAAACTTGTGTAAAATAATGGAAAGAATGGTAATAGCTAGACTAAATTACATAATAGAAAATAAAAATTTTTTATGCTCACATCAAAGTGGATTTAGAAAGGGTCGTAATACAATGGATTCTATCATATGTCTAGAATCAGAAATTAGGAAAGCATTTGTAAATAAAGAAATATTAGTTGGATTGTTTTTTGATGTGGAAAAAGCATACGATATGATGTGGAAGGAGGGATTATTAATTAAGTTGGATAAAATAGGTATTAAAGGAAGGTTATATAATTGGATAATGGATTTTCTTTTCAAGCGTACAATACAGGTCAAGATTGTCTCAAGTTATTCAAATATATATACAATAGATAACGGTACTCCACAAGGTTTGTAGCCCCATTTTGTTTAATATAATGATTAACGATATATTTTCTCAGGTAGGACAAGGAATAGGTAAATCCCTTTATGCAGATGATGGAGCCATGTAGAAAAGAGGACGGAATGTTAAATTTGTTGAAAAAAGCATGCAGAGAGCAGTAGAGGAAGTGGAAGATTGGGTAAACAACTGGGGTTTCAAACTGTCAGTAGAAAAGACGCAAGTTGTCTGTTTCTCAAAAAAGAAGAGTAGCCCACAAATAAAATTAAAACTATATGGTCAAACGTTAGAGCAAGTATCGGAAATTCGATATTTGGGGTTGTGGATGGATTCAAAACTGAAATTTGACAGTCACATAAAGAAAATAATTGATAAATGTAAAAAAGGAATAAACGTTTTAAGATGTCTGGCAGGGGTAGATTGGGGAGCAAGTCGGCAATCATTAAAAAGAATATATTGTGCAATGATCGGACCAGTAATAGATTACGGATGCATAGTATATAGCTCAGCATCAGCATCACCACATTTATCAATTGTGATAAATGTGGATTGTCAGAAACGGTTGAACATGTGTTGATTCAGTGCTCAGGATACAACAGGGAAAGAAGAATTCTTATTGAAACATTAGGACACTTAGGTATTAATACATTGACAAAAGAAATCATATTCCAAAATGCACAGAAAGTGAAAAGGGTGTATAGTGCTTTAATTAGCTATTTAAGGGAAACAGGACTGGTTGATAGGATATAGGTAAATAGAATTACATTTTTTTTTTTTTTTTTTTTTTTTTTTTGCTTAACTTTGTTGACGCTTCACACTCCTGTCCAGTTGGTGGCGGTAAATGCACCTTTTTAGCTGGTTTGCCAACCGCCATAAAACCATAGACAGTAAGCATAAAACTCTTAAAGAAGAAGAAGAAGAAGAAGAGACAATACGGATGAAGAATGTTCGCTTGTCGAGTGGAAAGAAGAAGCAGCACTGTTCCAACATCACACATAAAAAACTTCTATATGAATGATTTCTTAGACGGCCCTGATGAGATCTGTAGGCTTTTAACTGAGTGGAGAGGTGGACTGAAGAAAAACTAAAGGCGGATGGCCGTACGAATCAACTGTGTTGCAGCCTTGTTGCAGTAAGTTAATTTCTGAACTTTTATTATAATTCAAACATTGATATTGCATATTAATTAAAATAACCGCTGAATTGCATGAGCTATTTAAAATCTACTGATGATATCGAAACTAGTACAGATCGGATAATTGAGCAGATATTAAGTGTTTAACTGTTAAGGTTTTTATTTTTTTATTTTATGTATTTTTTTACGCTAATATTATCGTTAACTGCTTTATTGTGTGCGTTGCATTTTCATGTTCTCATTTTCGTGGTCATGTTTACAAGCTGTAGGCCCAGATTAACGTTCAATTTACACTGGCTGCAGTGCATCATTCTAAGATATTTAAATGTTTTTAATGTGAGAATAATATCTTTTAAAAAGTAACGTTAAGTTTTAGCTGTCAAACACATCATGTAAGTTAGTGGAGGAAAAAAAATACAATATATGCCTTTAGAGTTTAGAACTACTAATACAATTATACTAAAGTAAAAATATCTCAAATGTTTGCCAATGTAAACTTGCATGATATTAAATTCCTGTCAGTATGTGTGCTAATATTTTGAACACTGTCCCCCATTATGACATCAATAATTTTGTGGGTGCATAAGCGTTTACATGTTGTTGTCATTATCATAGCCCTATTTGTATCTTTTGTTTTATATTCTACATTTTCTATTCCCCCTTTTTCCCCACAGAGAGACAGTCCACCCTAGGAAAACGAATGAGGACACAACATCAGTCCAGTCCATAACTTCTGAGCATAAGAAAATGCAGGCTAAACCCTAGGCTTGTTGAAGAGGAGACCAGTAATGACAGATCATCTAGCCACAAAAGGTCACAAGATTATTTTTTTTTACTGGAACCTAAACCTAGCATCTGCATTTCAAATGTAAAAAATATCTGGCTGCGCACTATAAAATTGTTGCTTCAGGATAAAATAAAACAAAATCATTATTACATATTACTTTAAAAAATCTTAACTACATTTAGAAATTAAATACTTTAAAAACTTTCCATAGATCTAGACAGGCATTTCTCTCAGCCAAGTCCAGTACATGCAGTCTGTCAGGTGTTTATGTTGCTTTGCCTGTTTCTCCTTATATACAAGTCTATATCTGTTTATCTGTTTTAATGCCATCAACTAATCCACTCTGCTATTATTTCCGAGTTTTAGGCCAGCTGATCTTCATTTTCTGCTAAAGAAATTGAAAATACTGATTATCAAATTTTGTTTGTGTGTTTTGCTTCCTAGAAATGCCAAAACTCCTTAGTACAATGGGCAAGCTGGGAAAATGTCGTGAAGCGAAGGAACAGAGCTCCTAGGAACAACTGGCATCACCTTCCAGCCTACACGAAACTGAGTATGCTGTTTTTCCAAACGACCGTAGTACAGCAAGTTACAACAGTAAAGACTTATTAAAAACAAATTCAATTTCCAATAAAACAATTTGTCTTTTTTACAGATGCAGTGATCCAGAAATTTCCTGGAACCACGAGGGGCCAACTATTATTCAAAGTCACTGAGCTGCGGACATCCAAAAATCTCAACAAACTTAAAAAATGAACTGGTGGTATCATATACCTGTTGGTGGATTTTGCTTTTCTGGGTTTGTTTTATGTTTTGTTGTAATATTGTATTTGTATATAATAGTGATGGGAAATCTGGTTATTTTCCGCAAATCTGTTCTTTCAGACAGTTTGTTTCAATGAACCGGTAAAAAAACAAAAAACAAAACAAAAAAAACCCGGTTCACCAGTTCTTTTACGTCCTCAAGTAATGATGTCAATTCTATCATCCCGGCCGATAAAAATACTTTCAGACAAAGGCATTAATTAGCCTAGAAATCAAAATCTAGTCAGGCCAATCACATAGTGTATAGAGTCGGTGGGCGGGCTTAATGATGGCAGAGTTACAATGGTTCTGCCTCCGTGTTCGGTTCAGAGACGGGGCTATCACGCATGCTCAGTATCTCCAGCTCATCAGTTCTCTGTATCCAAGTGTCCAAAACTAAAAGTTCTCGGTTCCGTCCTGGTGATCTCAGAACTGTTGTAGGAGTACGTGTGGCGTGCGCTGATCTGTGAACTGCTGAAACCTGAATATAGCCTATAGTCGACAAAACTAAAAAGTCGATGCATGTCTCAGTATGTTTAATACGTTATGTTTTGATTAGCACATTATAAATATTTACTTTGCACTTTTAAAATCTTGGCTAGAGTTTACATCAAATATCAACTTAGAAATTAAATGAGCTGTTCCTGAAAATAATGTTTTAGTATAATAACAGTTTAATTTTAAAATCCATTCGTTTCCAATCTTTAAAATAATACAGTGAAAAGGCAGTGATTAAGTGATAAAGATGTTTACAATGTTTTATTTTGTTACACTTATTGGTGTTCAAATAAATACTTAAGAAACATGCATTTCCTCCCACTGAAAAAAATTGTACGCATGCTCAGCTCATCGGTTCGCAGTATATCGAAACGTGTCCGAAAGTAACAGTTCTCGGTTCTGTACTGTTGATTGAGAACGGCTGTACCTGTGCGTTCGGTATTATGTGTATGCTCAGTATCAGCTGCTCGTGCTCAGCACATGTCTCAGTTCAGTAAACTGTTGGAGTTACTGGAGTAACATATACTCCAGGATATTGCTTTATTTCAAGTCAGATGTGTCTGAAAGTGAGTAGTTGTGGATGCGCTGACGCAAGACGCAAACTGTTTCACTCGATTCAGTCCGATTTGGTATACCGGTTCACTAAAAACAACCGGTTCAAAATAACGATTTGTTCCAGAAAAGGACATCACTAGTATATATAATAAAGTTGTGTGTACAGTAGTTTTCTAATTTTGCTCAGCTTAACAATTTTTCTTTTTAAATTAAAACTGTTTTAATAAAGTTTTAATGTTTTAACTGTTTTACTGTATTACTTCTTTTTTGCTAACTGCACCGTTTGACATTTAAGGTTTAGGCATGTCATGCATTGCATTGCAAGTGTGTAAGTACACGTCCATAACCTATATTTAAAACTGTAAGAAAATTAAATTTATATATATATATATATATAAAGACAATATAAAAACGTATTAGGGACATATATATGTCACATGTATGTGAGCATTATACTATGCATATATGTGTAGTTTGTAGATTGAACATATATACAAATAATATATGTCATGTATATTGATAATTATATATGTGACATATATGTATATAAAATACTTTTATACATATATAAAATATATGGGCTAGTTTTATATGTCAATATTTGAAATTGTTCCATTTTCGAATAGGTTTTATATATGGGCAGATATATACGTACATATATGTTTTCACTGTCTATGTACATATATATATATGCGTATTTCATATATTACATTTCCGTAATTACGTCACTGTGCACGTCGCTAGAAACGCTTGCAAGTACATTGCTTTAGGATTATCTCTAACTCGTGTACCAAGAAAACTTTAAAAACAATTGAATTATGAAGTCTTTTAATCTTTTCGTTTGATATGTAATCTTTCTGATAAGTTATGTACCCCTGTCTTGTGTCTTTTTTCTTTCCATTTATTTGTTCTATATCGTGACTGTTTTCTTCTTTGCTTATGTTTCAAATAAATAAATTAATAAATTACTGTAATAAATAAAAATGCTTGCGTGTTTCTGCAGTTTCTCATGGCTTTGCGATAGTCAGAAAATATGTTTAGAACTCATCTAAACCCGCCCCAGCCCCCGACGTAAGCATGACGTGCTAAAAGAACGGTTCTAGTCCAGCAAAGAGTTGGTGCCGCTTTGGAACCAGTTTTCCCAGCCGCGAACCGGTTCTTTGGCTGTCGATACACAAAGAACTGGTTCGCGCGCAGGCACCGGCTCCGAACCGGCTCTCAAAATGCTTTGGTGGAAAAGGGGCTTTATTGAGCTGCAAGCCAGCAGCTTCAAGTCAGTGTAAGACTGCTTGAAGTGCTTTGTCATGCTTAGACATGTCACATCTGTGGATGATAATGTTGTTCAGGTAATTTTCAGGCCGCAGTCTCTGAAGCCAATCCGATCACAACACAAACCGAAAAGTTAGTTGTGAGTAATAAAGGTCTTGAGGTCACGACTGTCCTCATCCAGTGGCATTAGGAACAGTAGTAAGCATCAGACTGAAAACTACTTCACACTTCAAGCTTTTATAACCACTTCAGACTTCAAGCTTTTAAAACTACTTCAAACTTTTTAGCAAGGATTTCTCAAGCCAATGTCAAAGTTTACCATGACAAAATAAATTTTATCTAGTTACAGGTATTATTATTCTAAATCTGAGGCCCTAAATTTTATAGAGTAACTCCTCCTAGAGCTACAAACACAAAACATGGTGCAAACCTTCTGGCTGGTATGGCTCGTGTAATACATTTTCAAACTAATCCGCCTTTCAAACAATTCCTATAACAGACTAGCCTGGGTTTCCCCATTCTACCTTGCCGCAGCGCGATTTTATGTTCGTACAACCCGCCTCAAATACGAGAAAACTTACATGTGATTTCCAGACCACGTTTCATTCTCAATGATACGTGGTCTGGCGTTAGCCAAGCTAATAACAGACTTCCAAATAGGCATTTTTTATCTATTAATGACTGGTATACTGTAGCTAGACAGACAGACAGAGAGACAGGCAGCTAGATGGATGGATGGATGGATGGATGGATGGATGGATGGATGGATTGATCTAATAGATAGATAGATAGATAGATAGATAGATAGATAGATAGATAGATAGATAGATAGATAGATAGATAGATAGATAGATAGATAGATAGAATCATCATATAAAAAATGTTGCATGAGATGTCCTCATTCATATACTGAAACAAATGTTTGTGTGTGTTGGTCTAGAGCCGCCACCTGAGGGGTCTGGTTGGAGTCAGCTGGAACTAGCAGCAGTAATTCTTGTGCCGTCGTGCCTGATGTGTGTAGGTGTCATTCTGGGAATGTGTGCCGTTCAAAACCTGCGATGCACACACATTAAAGCCCACAAACAGGATCCAGAGGAACCACTGGATGACCATACTCTGGTGTCACCTGACAAATGCCTGAAAGAGCTCATCTATGACATGAGCACCTCTGGGTCTGGTTCAGGTGAGAGCTGGCTGTGCACACACAAAAAAAAAAAAAAAAAAAAGAAAAGAAAAAAGAAATATAAATTACCCAAATGTTAGTTATCATATGTGTTTCTTAATAACATGAATATGCAAAATAATGCAGAATAGGTTGCTAAAAAAAAAATGAAAATTATTCTGTTGTTTACTCACTTTCATGTGATTCCAAACCAGTTGAATTTCTCTATTCCTTCACACAAATTTTAATATTTTTTTTCTGTATAATAGTGAATGAGAACAAATGTTGTTAAGCTCCAAAATTTTAAAAGTGACATGATGTCATGGATGCCCCCCCTCCCCCCACCCCCAAGAACAATTTAACAATTCCAAACCACAACAATCTTAACAACAATATTTATTTTCTATATAAATATACAGAATCATTTCTATCATGACAACAAGATTTTTTAGCATGGGAATGGATATGACATGTTAATGTATTTAGTCTTGGCGGAATAGATCTGGGGCTCGTTCTTCGTACGTCGCTAACTCAGTTAGCTGGATTTGATTGTTGGCGATTTGCCATGATCTTGGATCGTTTGGTTCTTCAAAGCTCATCCTGGACTTGCTGTCATAGCAACAGGTCCGTCAGCTTGAACCTGCTCACGAGCAGGCTTATTTCATGTAAACAGGATTAGATCACGGCTGATTCGGGAAGTCCTTTAGCGCAGCGCGATAGTGTAGCCTAATTTCTGAGATTTTTTTTTTTTTCTTGTGAAACGATCATTGTGAGGGTGTTTTTTAAATACATTATTATTTTGTTGGAAATGCACATTAATGTTCGATTCGATGTCGGGCTTCAACAACAGCACAAAATGTTTGCATTGCCTTAAAATTATTTGCGAGTGGCTTCCTTTACACTATTGGAGATGCGGAGAAATTGATACGCTTTCTGTCGTGCCATTCACAAAGTTTACCTAGCGCTTTTAGTTTTTTTTTTTTTTTGCCAACTTAGGGTATATTATAATTTTTAATGAAGATAATGCAATCATGATGACCATGCCGATTATGACTTACAGTCCCTCAGGCTTAACTTACGTGATTGGTGCCATACACTGTAGACTGCACACGTGTTCCCATCAAGGCCTCAATGAAGGGATTTTGTGAGCAGAAAGGGGGCTTATGTAAATGTGCAGCCAAATTACTATTACAATATTTAATATTCCAGATTAGTAGCCTAATATTATATCACTTTTTAAAAAGGCAGTTGACTGAGTAAAATCTCTTAGATGGTGTGTGTGACCATGTTCTATATCACAAATCAGTGTGAAAGCAAAATGGCCAGGATCTGTGCATGGCCTAAAGGGAAGATTTCAGGGTCTAAAGGGAAGATTTCAGGGTCTAAAAAGCCTGAGGGTTGTACCTGACAGGGCCTGTGACATTCCATGTGCCATATTACACAACACTGCCAACATCAGAAAAAGAAAAAAAGTTTACTTAAGCCTAAAATAAAAGACAAGACAAATTTGCAAAACTCCATTTGCTTAGAGTTTTATTTCAATAGTTCTTTGTAAAGAAAAACCAGTTATTCAGTCATCTTTTTAAAAGATATTATGCAAGGTCAGCAATAGTAGCTACTCTGTGTGAAATAGTGTATTTTACTCTGAAGTTTATTTTGAAGCAACTCTATTTCTAGTGCAATTTTTTCTTAGTCAAGTTTTACTTCTCGGCGGCAGTGGCTCAGTGGTTCATGTGGGTTGTCTACAAACCGAAAGGTTGGTGGTTCCACCTGACCAAGTGTCGAGGTGTCCATGAGCAAGACACCTAACCCCAGCTGCTCCCGACGAGCTGGATGGCGCCTTGCATGGCTGCCGTCGCCGTCGGTGTATGAATGTGTGTGTGAATGGGTGAATGTGAGGCAAATTGTAAAGCGCTTTGGTGGCCATTGGCTCTATGAAAGCGCTATATAAATGCAGTCCATTTACCATTTACCATTTTTCTCCCCCTGATTTTTTTTTTCAAAATACTCTATTTTCTGTTGAAGACTCATGTAGGGAACGAATTTCACCCTGTGTTGTTTGTCACACATGCCTCATGCAACAAATAAAAAGGAAAAGTTGTCTCTACACTGCCCACCCCTGTATCACTGCTGTGTGCAGACTCTTCTGTAGGCCTTTCTGTACATTTTTTCTCCTGTCAGAAATAATAGGCATAGGCACAAGTATAAATCAATTAAAGCCATCAATTAAATTAAAGTACTTCCTCCAAAGGACAGTCATCTGAGAAGTTTTCTTCATTCTCCAGTGCAATGTGATCGATAACTCATGGCAAAATATTTTTACATTAACATAAGTTTATCAGTTTTTACTTTTACACAACAAAGCAATTTATCATTACTCAAGATTTAACAGTTGAAATGACTAAACCAGCCAATTTGGATTATAGGCCTAGCCTACTTAATTTAATGCAGCAACACATTATTTCACAGTATACAGAGATAATTTAAATATCATTTCCCAGTAATGAAGGTGTTGCTGCTACTGGTCCCTGATGTGGGTCTGGAAGAGCTGAACCCAGGAATGCCCTTCACAACAGGGCAATTCACATTCAAACCAAGGGTCAGCTCTTCTGCCAGGGTCAGGAGCATCATTATTATTATTTTTTTCTAAACCTTTTTCCTGGTTACTTTTATAAACAGACAATCATTTATTTAACAGTGTCTTTTTAAAAGAGACTAGTAGGCCTAGGCCTAGTAAAATTACCATTAGGTAGAATATTTTTGTACTTCACTTTCACCGTGTCCATTAGTGTGGTGACTCGACGTTACAATGAACAAAGTAATTATGAAATTATGAAAATAAAACTAAAATAATAATAATAAGTTATTAAAACATCTAACATGGCCACCACAAACACATTTAATTTGTCTTCTACTTTTGCCAGCACTCTCCTGGCTTTTGCACACTTTGAGGTGTTCCCTGGCGTTTTAATTAAAGACTGAAATTCGGCATAACCTTGCATTAAAAGCACTTGCTCTGCTTTGGAGAAAAACTGGGTGTGTTCTTTGGCCATGCTGAACAGCCAATAGCAGCGCTGCTGATCACTGGTTCTGCTCGATACATGTCCCCTTTTAAACCAACGCGAGAACGTGCAGTTATCTCAGATAACTCAATTAGCACGATGATATTATCTTGGATGTCTCATTTGATCTCGGATGTTTTAAGCAATGTACGAAGAATGAGCCCCTGCTTTTTGCTGCTGCTGCTGCTGCTGCTGATAGTGCTCTACTTCCTTTTGTACCACTGTTTGTTGGTGTGTGTAGGAGTACAGGTTTTATCATCATTTTTGTACCATGTCAAGTCAATGGAGTGGAATCGGACAAAAACGTCTCAGGTTACGACGGTAACCTATGTTCCCTGAGAATAGGGAACGAGATAATATGTCATTGACGCTTTGGGGAAACGCCTCAGGCGTGACAGGTGACTGAAATCACTATCTAATCACGTCAATCATATTGACCGGCGACAGCCCGTGAATCATTAATGTGAATGATTAACGTGCGACCTGGAAGTATATAAGGGTGCCTTGCAAACATGACAAATCACCTTATCGTCTGAAGGGACTGTACGGCAGGCAGGCCCCGAGGCATGGCAGGGAGATGTATTGTCTCGTTCCCTATTCTCAGGGAACATAGGTTACAGCCGTAACCTGAGACGTTCCCTTTCGAAGGGAACTCAACAATACGTCATTGATGCTTTGGGAAACGATATACTCACGCCGCCATGCTAAGGGGAGTGCATGCCCTCAGGCAGTGACAACTGTCCGAACCAGCAAATTCAAATGAAATGCTAGAACCACTCACCCTCAGGTCACACTGGGCTGTCAGTGACATCACTCCCTATGGTCATAGCCTAAGCTATAAGCCTCACAGGAAAACCTCCATCACAGTTAAATGAAAGGCCTACCTGTGCCTGCTCAAAGGCCTAGGACCACAACTTCAATTAGAAGGGGTCCTGTCTAGGGAATGTGGCTAGGGAACCCGAAGGAACCCCACCCAATCACTATTCAGGGGAACGTACTCACCCCGAAATGCCACCAGGATGGCCTGACCTGGCGTCAGATACATAGACACTTAGTCTGGTCACTTCCTGTCTGTCCGAGACAGAGCCTCTGGAATATGCCTTAGGGTAAGGCATCCAACCCGAGGAACTGCAAAGCAGACAGTGAACCACTCGGCCCGGATCTCAGAGACGGGATATCCTGGAGAGTATGACTCAGCATAGTGCTTTACAACCCTCACTAGCAAGGGGAGTTTTTCTACTCGATCCACGGATCAACCCAGTGTCTGTGTTTCATAACACTGAGGAGGCCTGTGAACTGGGGGGCCTCACGAGAGGCCTGCTACCGCCTGACCAGACTCAGGGGTCCGCATGCTCAAAGTGACCCTCAATGAGGGGAGCACATGGTCCGTCTGGTAGGCAAAACCAGGCTGTAGGCAGGAAAGAGGTTTCGGGAGGGAACCAGTAGCAGAGAATGAACACTTTAGTCAAGCCAGGGCGCAAGCTCGCCTTCAGCATCTGCCTGATAAGGCCAGCTGAAAAGATAGCAAGAGGCCACTAGCTTCCTGAACCCAGCACCGCCAGGGAACCACTCACAAGGAGGCCTGGTGAGGCCTACTACCTGATGGCAACAGTATGTGGTCACCTACAGAGAGGCCTAGAGAGGTCTACTACCTGATAACGATAGTACATGGGGAACTCACCCTCAGGGAGGCCTGGTGAGGCCTGCTACCTGATAATCACAGCATGTGGGAACTCATCTTTAGTGAGGCCCGGTGAGGCCTACTACCTGATAGCCAATGTACTGTAGGTGGGGATTCGCCTTCAGGGAGGCCGGGTGAGGCCTACTACCTGATAACCATTTTAAGTGGTAATTCACCTTCAGGGAGGCCTGAGGGGCCTACCACCTGATAACATCTGGTAGCTGAGTCTGGGTGACAGTTCCAGGCGACCTGCTAAGGCCAGCCAGCTGGGGACTCGCATATCAGGGAGGCCCGGTTGGGCCTACTAGCTGATAGCAAGTCAGTTCTGCTACAAAGGAACACTGTTGAGAAACATACTATACCAACGTAACTATTGGGCCCACCCACAAGAGGCCTAGTACGGCTAGCTACCTGAAGCGGCTAAAAAAAAGTATCTCCCACAATGTTGGGACTCACCTCCGAGAACCGGTGAGTCAACTGCCCTAACCACCAAGGCCAACTTCTCTCGAGAAGTAGCCTACAGCGCCCTCTTGGGGGCTGCCAAGGAGGCATGTTGAGGCCTACTACCTGATGGCGCAGCCTTCATTTGCAGATAAGCTGTTTACACAGCGCCTACAGCATCCTGATGCCTAATTACATTGCCCACGGCAGTGCATTCAGCAAGAGAGCTTAGCACCCTTAAAAACAAGGGGAGTACAACATATGCCACTCTGCCTCAACGGAGGCCCCAGTTAGTCAGGGGCCTACCATCTATGCATGGGCATCAGCTCAGGGCAATGCTCTGGCTACAGGGGAGCGTACTTCGACCAAAGAAGAAGTGAAGGCTTAGTTCATACTCAACCCGAGCCAGTGGTGCGAGGTAGGAAAAACAGAACTGGGAATGAAGTACTCAGACCTACCCTGAGTCACTGGGGAATACTCACACCTCCCCCTGAGGTTACCAGGGAGCGGGCATGCCAGCGGCTCTAGGGGTAACAGAAATGAATCTGTGCCCAACCTAGGGGAGTAGGGCTTGAATGAAAACCAACCACCTACAACCCAGCGCTCGAGCAGTAGCTCAGCGAGGTAAGTGAAGCACATACTTGTGGCCTAAATCCGTAGGCCACGTACCCTGCGTACCCTGCTCAAAAGGACTTATATACCACAGAGGCCTAACTGAGGTTCCTACCATGTCCTTAAAAACCATTCTCTGCACCACTCTGCATTACTCTAGTCACCCCAAAATGCAGAGAAGGGGGCGGGCCTTGGCCTAACGACTCCCATGGGAGGAGGCTGTTTATACAGGGATGCCAGAAACCTACATTCACAAAGTGAAGGGTAAGAGGAAGAAATGCTAATTTTAGCAGAACGCCTCTAGTATCCCTGGCACAGCCTAGGCCAGCTAGAGAGGCGGCCCTGGTGAGGGCCAGCCTGTAAGCATATATCTATCTGAGGGCTCGGAGGAGCCACAGCCTACTAAAGAATATAGTCTGTATTATTCCATACAAAGGGCTGCAGAAACGCTCAACCTAATGAAAACTCAACCGAGTTCAAGGGGCGAAAATACTCAGTTAAGTCAAAACAGTCCCATGGGCCGGACTTAAGATCTATCTGAAGCTCTAGCGTCAGTCAACACTCTAAGCAAAACATAGTATCAGAGAGAGACCAACTACTCTACCCTGAGGTGGCTAGTAGCCCGAAGGCTAACATAGTTTATCGGGCCATCTAATGGGGAACTTCAGAGCCCTTATATATACAAAAAAGTTATCTTACCTTATTTCCTTGACATGGCCTCAAAACTCTATACAGGGAACAAGGTCTGTAAAGAGAAACATATATTTTTTAATCATAAAAAATACTCTTTGAAGACCAGGAGCTCACCTGTGGCGTGCGAAGTGAAGACTCACCAGACAGTTCTTCATGAACATGGGGTCTACCACCTACATACCTGAAAGAGGCACTCTCACTAACCAAACCGGCCAGGCCATGCCCAGCCTCAGGCCTGATGTAAGAAGCACCTGGGGCATGTTTTTTTTTTTTGAGCATCATTGAGAGGATGACGCTCTCCCATCCTCTCAACATCAGCGAAAATAGCCTGCTGATGTTAGTGGATACAGGCAAAGTATATGGTTCTTCCATGTCCTCTCGATCTCAGTATGACCTGAGCTGATGGTTTTATGACCGGGGAAAAACGCTCTTATCGCGAGCGTTTTCTCCCCAACGAGCAGACATGGCAGCTGCAGCCTGCCCGCGGCGCGTTCCATAACACTAACCAACTCAGCACACAGGTCAGGGTGGCTGAGAAGATACAGGAAAAATCCTATTATTACCACCCTCATCAGCCATCTCCTGTTTGTCCGGGAGAGCGCTCGGATTTAAAAAGAAAAAACTTTATCCAAATGCAGCTTACCCTCGTCAGCCGCCGTATCGTCTGAGAGAATTACACCCCTCTAAAGGCGATCGGCGGGCTTCATCTGTGAAATCCAGATACTGAAACCTCTTCTCTCCAGAAGAGGGACAGCCGAGAGCGAACACAATTAAAGGCAGTTCCCTCAATAACTACCTGTGCGCATCTTTTCTCCCAGACAGAAAAATGCACAGAACGTGTGTCACCCGGCTTCAGATATCTTGAGCACGGGTCTGCACACTTCTGAAAGCATATCATAATTGATCTTCAAGCGGTTACAGACAAAACAGTCCCTGAAGACGAAAAGATGATTTGTCATGTTTGCAAGGCGCCCTTATATACTTCCAGGTCGCACGTTAATCATTCACATTAATGATTCACGGGCTGTCGCCGGTCAATGTGATTGACGTGATTTGATAGTGATTTCAGACACCTTTCACACCTGAGGCGTTTCCCCAAAGCGTCAATGTGGTATTGTTGAGTTCCCTTCGAAAGGGAACTACAATAAAACCTGTTGGAAAGCACCTTTTGCAGAGATTTTTGTGAGAGCATATCAATGAATACCCCAGACCACTTGGTGAGTTTCACGTCTATGTAAACTAAAGTTTAATGCGTTTTTTGAATGATTGCCCCAGTGCACACTGCACAGACAACCATTGTGTAGGTGGGGAGTGCTAACATAGAAACGTCTCGGTTACGGATGTAACCCTCGTCCCCTGAGTAGGGAACGGAGACGTTACGTCGGAATGACGTAGAATGGGGGTTTCGCATTGAAAGCCAATCCTCTTCGAGTATTTAAAAACGAGCCAATGGCATGAAAATGCCTTGGGTCTGCGGAGTTTGCATAGCGTATCTCCGCCCCACCTCATGGGTATAAAAGGAGGAAGCGGACACAACCGCAGTATGTCATCGCTGAGGAGCCGAGACTGAACTCAGGCGTCTACCCAGCGGTACAGCAAAAGTGGCAGGGAGACGTAACGTCTCCGTTCCCTACTCAGGGAACGAGGGTTACATTCGTAACCGAGACGTTCCCTTTCGTAGTCACTCCGCGTTGCGTCGGAATGACGTAGAATGGGGGTACATGCCATCACGCCACCTTCACAGCTGTCTTCCAGTGCCCTGTGAAAGTCTGGACTCCTAACCACTTAGTTATAAACCAGGAGTCCTACTTTAACACTGGAATACGAAGGTACACTGGGGAGCATATCCTGGGAGGAATATGCCGCAGTACGCCTACCGTAGGGAGGACTTAAGAGTACACATATGGTCCAAGGGGACTTCATATGGGAAAACATTGGAGACACCAACCTAAGGGTGGCTAGAAACTTAACTCCAGAAATGGCAGATGGCTTGCCAAGGGAAGACACATGCTCAGAGAGGCTTACAGTGGAGAATACACATGTGACAGTTACCTGAGGGAACCGTACACACGGAGGCACCTAGCCGGCGACCATACACCATGCCCACCTCGGGACTCGATCGCGAAGCCACAGCTGAAGCGGTCTCATTATGAAGCAGTCCGAGCAGCGTCGCCGCGGCAGCGGATGCCGTATGCCCCAGGAGCCTCTGAAAAAGTTTCAGTGGGACCGCACTCTTGCCCTCGAACTTTCGAAGACAAGTCAGCAGTGAGTGAGCGGGCTCGCTCGTGAGCTGCGCGGACATGGCGACCGAGTTTATCTCCATACCGAGAAAAGAGATCCTCTGCATGGGGAAAAGTTTGCTCTTCTCCCGGTTGACCCGAAGGCCCAGACGGGTTAGGTGCTGGAGCACCAGGTCTCTGTGTTCGCAAAGTTGCTCTCGAGAGTGTGCTAGGATCAGCCAATCGTCGAGATAGTTCAGGATGCGAACCCCGTGTTCGCGAAGGGGAACAAGGGCTGCCTCGACGACCTTCGTGAAGACGCGAGGCGACAGAGCTAACCCGAATGGAAGAACTGTGTACTGATATGCCTGTCCCTCGAAAGCAAACCGTAGAAACGGTCTGTGTCGAGGCAAGATGGAGACATGAAAGTACGCATCCTTCAGGTCTATCGCTACAAACCAATCTTGATGCTGAACGCATTCGAAAATGCGCTTGGCTGTGAGCATTTTGAACGGCAATCGATGAAGAGTACGGTTCAAAACGCGAAGGTCCAGGATCGGTCGTAATCCACCAGTCTTCTTGGGGACAATGAAGTAAGGGCTGTAAAACCCTGACTTCATCTCGGCTGGAGGGACTGTCTCGATTGCACCCTTCGCCAGCAGGGTTGCAATCTCCGCTCTCATGACCGGGGCATTGCCACCGACCATCGTGAAGCGAACTCCCCGGAAGCGGGGAGGAGACCGTGTGAACTGAATCGCGTAGCCGAGTCTGATCATTCTGGCGACCCAGCGGGATAGGCCAGGGAGCTCTAACCAAGCTCCCTAGGAACCGATCCAGCGGGGTCATGCGAACTACAGACGTCCCCCCGGAGGGGCAGCAAGGTGGAGAGACCGGCATGCGCACGGGAGTTACCCCGTGCGGGTGCGCAGTCGAACTCCGCTCCCCGACAGAAGAGACCAGGGAAGGACCAGCGTTCCACGGGGGTCTGTTCTGCCGGGGGTCTGGCGAAAGAGGGGGAGGGGAGCGGCGTGGTCCGGGTACGACACACGCTCCCTTCCGCTCTCACAGAGACAGAGGGGAATGAGTGGGATGACGCACGGGGGCGTCGTGCACACTTATCCCAGTCTGTATGCTCAGTGATGGTGTCAAGTCTTTCTTTAACCAACTCAGGGTGCTGCCCACCTGTGGGTGAGCAGCGGAGAGCCTGGAACAAATTATTCTCCCCCTGCCCTCCACCGGGGGAAGGAGGGGGCCTGCTACCACCTCCTGGGAAAAACTCGATTCCATCACTTAGCAGCCCGTCTCAGGGACGCCGCTTTGCCTGGCGCTTAGCGGGGCGCGGAGCCTGAGGGGGCTGTGACGCTCTTCTGCGGCCTCCTCCGCGTCGCGACCCGGATGAAGGCTGCTGCTGTGGTCGTGCGGGAGGGAGGGGCCTCGGCGGCGAGCAGGCTGAGGCGGCTGTACCGACGGCTGGGTGGAGGCAGCAGCTGGCCGTTGGGGCAGGATATGTTTAATCGCCTCAGTCTGCTTCTGGGCACCGCACCGCCGAATAGGCCAGCCTGGGAGAGGGGGGCGTCGAGCAGATGAGTCCGCTCGGCATCCTGCACATCAACCAGGTTGAGCCACAGATGACACACTGGTGGCCATCACCTGACCAAGGGAGCGAGCGGCCACTTTAGTCGCCCGGAGAGGAGAGCGAGGTCAGTGGCAGCTCGCAGCTCATTGAAGGCCCCTTGGTCAGTCCCACCCTCGTGCATGTCTCTGAGCAGCTTTGCTTGAAAAACCTGCAAGGTGCTCATTGCATGCACGGCGGAGGCCGCCTGTCCCACCGCTCTATAGGATCGCGCTGCCATAGACGACGAGAAACTACAGGCTAGAGGTCTGCACCCCCGCGGGAGTCCCGCGGGACCCGCGGGTCTCGACGCAAAACAGTGCGGCGCGGGAGAAATTTTGAGAGGTCATTGCGGGCGCGGGCGGGATGATGAGGTGCACTTGCGGGTGCGGTCGGGATGGATGATGCGCTGCACTCCCGCAAATTAAATATGAGTGTAAAATAAAATATATAAATGATTAAAGTAGCGTACATAATTTGTAGTTGTGAGGGAGATTCTGATTGGCGGCAATAAAAACGTTTTAAGCAGCCTAAACTTGTGAATATTGTCGGGTAGGGCGGGGCATAATCTCACGCACAGTCGCACACTTGTTTAGAGACAATTCTTTCCTGCTGCTCCGTGTTCGAATTCGAAAGCTAGTTCAAGTTCAAAATAGACAGCATGGACGAGGAACAGAGCGCCTCTAGTGCTTCAGATAGAGGCCTAAGCGCTTCAGATGTAAGTACTTCTCTAAAGAAAGGCACATTTACTACAAAAAAATCACGAAACCTCAAATCAGACATTTGGAAGTCTTTTTCGGTTGTGCATGACGGAGAGGGGAATCAACTACCGTTCGCCTGCTGCGACAAATGCCAAAAGGTGTTAACATACAACGGACACAAATCTGGAACATCAGGCCTGAAGCGTCATGTATGTACAGTCTTGAAAGGACAGAAATTGTTGGAGTTCAAGGGAAACACGTCGAAAGTGTCAAGTGCTCTAAAGGCGAAGACAGTAGACAAATGTGTGGACTTTGTTTCTGCTGACCTCCGTCCATATGACAGCATTGCTGGTGAGGGATTCATTAAGTTGACACAACATTTGGTAGACACGGCAGCCACAATAGGCAGATATGATGTGAGAGATATTCTGCCTCATCCAACAACGGTGTCACGCCATGTAGATGACAGGGCACACAGATGTAGAAGGGCTGTTGTCGATGACATGACTGAGACAATTTTGAAATATGGATGTGCCGTGACAACTGATATTTGGACAGAGACATATAGAAAAACCTCTTTCCTGTCAGCCACCATACACTACGTCGATTCAGACTACAATTTAGAATCTAGAGTGCTATTTTCTGCCCCATTTGAAGAATGCACTCCAAAGACGGGGGAAAATATTCGGGCTTTATTATTTCAGAACTTGAGAGTCTTTGGAATTGATTGTTCGCTTTTGGGAAAGAAAATTGTTTTTGTCACGGATAGAGGAGCTAACATGGTGGCCTCTTTACGTGGGTTCACTAGACTGAACTGTAGTGCACATGTACTGAATTCAGTTCTCGCACATGCTCTCTCACCTGCTGTGATGAACCATGTCCCCGAAGCGGCCCAGCTTATCACCAACGTGAAGAAACTGGTCAGCTATTTTAAACATTCTGGCCTGCAAGTCAAGCTGGGGAAGTCTCTCAAACAGTCGGTGGAGACACGATGGAATTCGACTGTGGACATGCTGGATTCTGTCTCACAGCAGTATGATGAGGTCACAACAATACTGCTGGACAATAAGCAGTATGATAAAATAGGCTGCATCAATAAAAACACTCTTGGATCCCTTGTGGCATTTCTCAAACCCTTCAAGGATGCAACGAATGACCTGGAGTCGGACAATACGGCATTAAGTGCGGCGCTTGTTCTGCCTTGGTCCGTGAAGTTAAGAGAGCATTGTGAAGTGGCCAAGGCTGACCCCCTACTCAATGCTATTGCATCTGCTTGTGTACAACGCCTAGACGAACTGTTGTCTCCAAGTAAACTTGCTCCAAATGGAATTAACATGCTCTATAAAGTAGCAACATTCCTGACTCCGAAACTGCGTCAGCTTAAGATGGTCGATGAAAACGAAAGACAATATGTGACTGAAGCTGTGAAAGAGCTGATTGAGGACTTGGGGTTTCATGTCCAAGCTGAGGAAAATTCTGAGCCACCTCCTAAAAAGGTAACATTTCGTGATTTTGAAGAATGGGAAGATGTAGGTGCTACGTGTACTGACTCGCAGAAGTCTGTGGATTCCGAGATAGTGGAGTATTTGAAAGTGAAACTGGATGTATCCGAATCACACCAACCCAAAGATATCCTCCCGTGGTGGAAGAAACATTGCTTTGAATTTCCCACACTTTCCAAACTGGCACGCCATGTACTATGTGTCCCAGCCTCCAGCGCACCGTCCGAACGAGCTTTCAGCATTTGTGGGCGCATACTGGAGCAAAGACGCAGTGTGCTGAAGCCCTCATCAGTAAACAACCTACTTTTCCTTCATGGTTATTCAAAGAACCCGGTATCCTAAGCAGCAGCTGCTTCTTTTACCTTTATTTTGACCATTTTCATTTAGAAATGCTGGTAGCGACCTGCTGAGTTTTTAATTTTATTCTTCTTATTATTATTCATATTATTATTATTAATAATAAAATTAAAAGGTAGGCACACATACTATTTTCAGTTTAACACCTGCACTGGGCGGCTCAAAGCATAAAAAGTTTTTTAGTCTCAATGTTTTAGTTCATGGCTAGCCTATAATGTGACAGGAACATTATCTGCTTCTTTTACCTTTATTTTGATCATTTTCATTTAGACATGCTGGTAGCGACCTGCTGAGTTTTTATTTTTATTCTTCTTATTATTATTATTCATAGGCCTATTATTCATATTATTATTAAAATTAAAAGGTAGCCTAGGCACACAGGCTATTTTCAACACCTGCACTGAGCGGCTCAAAGCCCAAATCGTTTTTTAGTCACAATGTTTTAGTTCATGGTGTGACAGGAACATTATCTGCTTCTTTTACCTTTATTTTGATCATTTTCATTTAGACATGCTGGTAGCGACCTGCTGAGTTTTTATTTTTCTTCTTATTATTATTATTCATATTATTCTATTCATATTCATATTATTAAAAGGTAGGCACACAGGCTATTTTCAGTTTAACACCTGCACTGGGCGGCTCAAAGCCCAAATAGTTTTTTAGTCTCAATGTTTTAGTTCATGGCTAGCCTATAATGTGACAGGAGCATTATCTAATTATATATATTAGATAGATAATAATATTACCTAATCGAATGTTTTGTTTTTTTGTTACATGTTAAGCCTAATGGAACTTGGGCCGATTAATGTTTATCTTTGTTGGCGTTCGTTACTGATGCCTATTTAATGTTTTGTATGGTTGATTATGCAGGCTTACCAATAAATATGTTACCAAGTATTGGTAAGGAATTTTGTGAGCACGTATATTTTTCCCCAAGACCTTTCGTCAGAAAGTGCGGGCGGGAGCGGGACATTATATCACAGATGCGGGCGGGAGCGGGACTAAAAATGATCAATCTTTGCGGGAGCGGGTGGGAGCGGGACTGAAGACTGCGGGAGCGGGCGGGAGCGGGTCTGAAAATTGTGTCCCGCGCAGGTCTCTACTACAGGCTTTGGAAGGGTGCTTTGGAGTACCCCGGGAAGAGGCGCTCTGCGGACACAGTTGCATCGCAACAGTGCGCTCCACCGGAGGAATCCCAGCATACCCACGGGCAGCCGCACCGTCGAGGGGAGGAAAGGCGGGGGAAGCTGACGAGCGTTTGCGGGAGGTCAAGGGAGCCTTCCACGTCTTCGTCAGTTCCCCATGCAGCTCGGGGAAGAAAGGGATTGGGGTCGGCTGTGGCCGTGAGGCGGCAGCCTTGCCCAAAAATCAATCATCCATCCGTGAGCGATCGGGGCAGGGCGGAGGGTTCCACTCTAGCCCGATGCTCACAGCAGCCTGAGATAGCATGGCCGTCATTTCGGGATCAGACACGGGCAACGCTGGCGCTCCCGAGGGAGGCAACGCAGCCGCATCCTCACTTCCTGAGGAGTCAAGCCCACCTTGTGATGCTGTGATCGACATCGCATCATCCTCTGGAGCACCGAACGAAACAGACGGTACCTGCGAAGAGGCAGACGTCTGAATCGTCTCAGTGCTCGCTGGCTGCAACACTGTTGCGGTGGGTGTGACCCGAGGAACAAGCGTCGGGGGTTTGTTCCACACTGTCACCGTCAGATCACCCTGTCCGCGAGCCGAAGAGCTTCCCCTGGAAGAGGAAGCAGATCGGTTAGCGGATGCGGGGACTCTCACTGTAAGATCATTGAGTCTAGATCTGAGTGTTGAGATGGTCATGTTCCCACAGAAGGAACATGACTCATCCACGAACGCTGCTTTTGCATGCTGAATGCCCAGACACACAAAGCAGCGATTGTGCCCATCAGAGGACGACAGGAATCGACCGCACCCAGAAGAACACGGGCGAACCATCTTTAAAAAGACGTGCCACGTGCAGCTCTTTCAATAGAGAGGAGGAAATTCACTCTTTCAGCACTGAGGCGACCAGGGAGAAGCGCAAAGTCTGGCAGACCACTGCACAGATTGCAGGCAATGCAGAATCTCGCTGGGTACCGCCGTCACACCAACGCTGGAGAGGACGCTCGTCTCGAAGAGTTGATCAGTGAAAATGGCTTGTGGAGTAAAGAATTCTCTTGGCTCTGAAGCGAAAACATACTGCGGTTGCGTCCGCTTCCTCCTTTTATACCCATGATGTGGGGCGGAGATACGCTATGCAAATTCCGCAGACCCAAGGCATTTTCATGCCATTGGCTCGTTTTTAAATACTCGAAGACGGATTGGCTTTCTATGCGAAACCCCCATTCTACGTCATTCCGACGTAACTCGTAGTGACTATGAAAGGGAACCTAAAATTCTCAGGACAGCAGCATTTGTCCAAATTTCAATCTTAACCATTCTATCTCATCAGAAACAATCTTAAAACAGGGCTTTAAGTGTAAAATACCGAACTAACCCTTTAATTGGTTTATTTTGTTAGCAAATATGTCACTGGGCGATTCCACAGTTTCGGTCCACAAGGGGTGTAATAATAATAATAATAATAATTCATTACATTTATATAGCGCTTTTCTGGACACTCAAAGCGCTTTTACATAGAGAGGGGAATCTCCTCAACCACCACCAATGTGCAGCATCCACCTGGATGATGCGACGGCAGCCATATTGCGCCAGAACGCTCACCACACACCAGCTTACTGGTGGAGAGGAGACAGAGTGATGAAGCCAATTGGTATATATGGGGATGATTAGGAGGGCATGATGGACAGAGGCCACTGGGCAAATTTGGCCAGGATGCCGGGGTCACACCCCTACTCTTTCGAAAGACATCCTGGGATTTTTTGTGACCACAGAGAGTCAGGACCTCGGTTTAACGTCTCATCCGAAGGACGGTGCTCTTTGAAAGTACAGTGTCCCCATCACTATACTGGGGCGTTAGGACCCACACAGACCACAGGGTGAGCACCCCCTGCTGGCCTCACTAACACCTCTTCCAGCAGCAACCTGGCTTTCTCAGATGGTCTCCCATCCAGGTACTAACCAGGCTCAGCCCTGCTTAGCTTCAGTGGGCAACCAGTCTTGGGCTACAGGGTGATATGGCTGCTGGCAATGAACTGTAATGTTCAACGGTAATGAACTGTATATAGATTGAATAATACCCAGGTGTTGTCATTTTTTAAATTTTTAGTTCATAATTTTGTTAAAGATAGATGTTAGAAATAATAAACTTACTTTTATCCCACTAAGCCTTGGCATTATCATGTAATGAGACTTTATTTTATTTCCGTCCCCAGAAATTGCAGATGTCAGGGTGGGACATTAAGTGCATCTGGATTTTTCCTAAGTCATTTCTTTAATTTGCTGTTATAAAATCCTGGATTTTGGCACTCAACATTTATTTTGGTGTGTCTTCTACAAAATAAATCTACTAACACTGAAAGTATAATTCCCTTAATCTACCACGATGCAATGGAAAAATTTATTAACGTTCGTTACATTTTCCGTCAAAGCAGTTACTCACGTTAAACTATGATTCTAAAGTAAGCAGACATATAAATTTTCCATGTAATTCTATCAGTAACAAGACGATAAAAACATCTTGTGTGGACTAAATTCTCATGTACGTAGCTACATGATAAATTGTTAATAAATCGGGATAAAACAGGGGCTGAGATTTTCTGTCAAAAAATCATAACGCTCGAACATTTTATTCTGACGCTTAATTTCATCTCCTAACGCCTCAACGGTTCACCTGTCAGAAATAAGATTGTCTAGGTCACGGTCGCTCTGCGTGAGGATTTCACGGATTTCGACGAATGTGGGTAAGTTTGTGGATTCTGTCCAAAAGGTTACGAACGTTAAAATGTTACGAACGTGGTAAACTTTGTTTAAGTAAACATTAAATAGGATCATTGTGGTGAGAAAGGATAAAAGAGTGATCAAGTCGACATCAAGTGCATGGTTTCGGACCGAAAGCAGCGTCGTGTTCATGAAGATCATGCATGAATGGTGGTTGTATACATTTTGACAGATTATGCACTTCATGTTCGTAAATTGGACAGAAATGTTTAGGCTATCCAACTTCGAACGTTGTTTTCCGCGTATTTTGAATCAATGAGCTTTTCATGAAAGTCAACATCGTCAATGACTTTTTTTTTTGGATGATGATGATGATTTTATTTTCTGTCAAAATGTCAGTATATAGCGTATAGGCTGTCCAAGTTAACACGTTAATAGTGCGTTAACACAATATCACAAATGCCATTAGAATAATCTGTCGGCGTCAAGCGCAGGTTGTTAAACAACAGTGAACTGGGCATGTAAGGCACACGCTCAGATTTTCCGCACTGACGGCACACATTAGTTTAAACATTAGGGGCTCTATCTTGCACCCGGCGCAAATGACTTTATACACTGACGCATTTATCATTCCTACACTGTAAAAACAAACCTATAGAATCTACTCAATAAAAGTGAGGTAACAATTTGCACTCATTTTGTTTGGGTAGATTTCATTCTATAATTTTGTGTCATGATTCTGCCATCACGTCTGTGTTTTTTCCTAGTATTGTGGCAGGATCATGACAGACCCATGTTTTGTGTGCAAGCACATGGCCAGCTGTTTTGGCCATGTGCTTGTGTTGTCTCGTTTCATTACCCCGTCCCCTTGTTATCCTCGTCTTGTCATTATTGTCTAGTCTGTCTCACCTGTCCTTGTCATTAGTGTTCCCTATTTAATCCCCTTGTGTTTGCTGTCCTGTGTCGGTTCATTGTCAAACCTTGTGCTTCAGTCTTGGTCGTACTTGTCTGATTCAAACTGTGAGAAATCTGTAAGTCTTGTCTAGAAAGTAGTGTTTTGATCCTGTCCTTTGTTGTTAGCTATTCGTCTGAGTCTTAGTGAAGTATTGTTCCCCTGCCTTGTTTTGCCCCATCGTGGGTTTTGTTTTCTGTTTTGTACCCCAATAAATCCCTGTGTGTTTGCATAAACGTCTGCGTTTGGGTTCGCTCCTGCAACCTCATGACAGAATGAACCGACCACAACCGAACCCAGCAGATAGTATGTCCTCGCCCATCAAGTGCCAGTCGGACCCTCTAGAAGATTGGTGGCTCAAGACTATTTCCGATTCAAGGAGTGGCAAGCTTTCGATTCCCTCCCAGGGAGAGCTGTCTTTGAACGAGTATGCCCGGGTTGTGGATGAGGGGAGGTGTCACTTACCTGAACGTTGGGCTGGGCGATATGGCCAAAAAAAAATATCACGATAATTTTTTTCATATCAGTCGATATCGATTATTATCGCGATATGTCAAATCTTTATTTTTTTCAAGTTTAAAGGCAGATTTTTGCTCCTAAGTGAAAGTTGTATTAACCAGAGTGTAAATTGTGGTTTTAAACTACTCTTTATTGTCAGAACATATCATGACAAACACTTGCCAAACAGGGGAACATTTCACAAATATGAGGTAGAACATTCAAACATTTTACTTAAAATAAATATCTCAATAGAAAAATATTTCTTCAGCACAGTTTTCAGTGCAGGCTGCAATATTAAAATTACATGTTTTGTCTCAAAATGCATATTTGACAGTGAGTTGACAGTAAATCTGCATCCTAACTCAAGCTAATACTAAGCTAATGTTAAATTTATGTTCATTAACAAAAACAGTAACATCTGTTTTTTTTTTTTTTTTTTTAAATCTAACAACCACATTTTTATTTGGTAAAATTTAATATTCTGACTGAGTTGTATTAAAATGAACTATTGGTCATCCAGTCTCATGCATTTAGATGATGATAACCACAGATAAAACCAGGCATAGCCTATAGCTTAGCATCTCACTATCATGGCAAAATGTAACTTTATGGTTTTTGTGGTATTTGTATGAAAACAGTGGCCTAACAGTTAAATACATTATTAATTGCTGTACTTATATTCCATAAGACATTTAATGCATTGTCTACATTAATAATATTATACAATTAAATATGTATATCCCACATTTCATGGTGCAGTTAATATTACTAGGCTAACCCTACAGTAAATCCATGGCTAAATGGATTCAGTATCAATTCAGATTCTGACTGGATCGTTGCACGCAGTGTTTCTCCTTTTTGTCAGCGGTGTTTCATCTGCCCTAAACTGGTTTAAACTTGACATCTGTGTAGGGATCGACCGATATGGATTTTTTAGTGCCGATACCGATACCGATTTTTTTCCCATCAGCCTTAGCCGATACCGATACGGGCTGCCGATTTTCTTGAGCCGATATTTGGAGCCGATACATTTTACTCCCTCAATTTACATCATAAAAATACATGATGTTAACAAATGTTACAGGTCTCAATTTAATAAAAGTAAAATTTAATTAACTTCAAAAATTAATATTTAACAAATAGTAAAAACATGTGAGGTAGAACAAGAACAAGTAGATAAACAATTTAACAAATATTAAAAACATGAGGTAGAACAAAAAACGTTCAGTGTTGAAAATAAATATTTAAAGCATAAATTAAATAATTACACTATTGCACACAGTAGCAACCAGCATAAAGTGCACATTGTACTTCATTTTAAAAGAAATGAACTATGTACTGCCATGGTTTCATTTTTTCTACATAAAACAAAATGAGCATTTCTAGTCTCTAATATCAATGCGATGTCGAGGGAGACACACACCACACGCGTCCAAACCTCAGCCAGGTGGGCTCTAAATAAATCTCTCACAAAAACTACAGAACAACGTTGCCATATTTAATCCTATGACCAGTGTTCGTTACAGCACCCGAATGCATACTAGGGCTGTCAAAATTGCTCAAATGGCGTTTGCAAATTCCCTCTAAAAACATATTAGAACATCCCGTTGCGCATTTGGTCATTGACGCGCATTACGTCAATAACAGAACACATTAATACAAAGAGACATAACTACTAGTATTAGATAGTTTATTTGAGTTTAAACATATTTGACAACGTATTAAAAAGCAAGTAAATCAACTAATGGCCAAGACCGCAGAGCTCTCTCGCTCACTCACCGTCTCGCCCGGGCACACTCGCTCGCCCTCGCGCTCGCGCTCTCTGCGCGTCAGTTAAATGATCAACAACAAACAAATGTTGAGTCTGATCAAGAGTTTTGTGCAAGCAATTTAAGGTTGTGACTCGCGACTCTTGTCCCAAATATAGCAGCTTCATTCATTGATTGAAGTTTCACAGTATATTGAACCGACAGTGAGCGCTCCGAGCGAGCTGAGCAGCTGTGATAACGTTATTAGTCTGCAACCGTGGGCGTGTTTTTCCACATTCAAATATTAATTTTCAACTTCAAAATTAATACATATTCGAATGTAGAATATTCATAGACAGCCCTAATGCACACTGAACGGATAGTCTACACCTTATTTGCAGCTCTCTAATACAATGGCAAGCAGTTAAGTTTTATAGACGAGGCATTCGCGTTTTCCATTTGGACTCACAAACTTGCTTAGCTATATATATGCAAGCACATAACAGTTATAGAGCAATGTGTTTCCATTTTCAAAGTGTTTGACAATATTTCAGCTGTCAAACATTTAAAAGATGCTTTGAAAATTTAGGTTACCGTTCTTGTGAAGAGCAGGTTGCAGTCTGCTAGTGGGGGAGGGCGGGGCGCGTAAGCTACAGTCTCCAGCAGCAGCACAGAGCTGCCCATGAACGCCTGCTTATAAATAACGTCGGGGAAAAAAACTATCGGCGAACGCGCAGCCGTGTATCGGCCGATTCCGATACACGTAAAAACCGCAAATATCGGCCCGATATATCGGCCGGCCGATATATCGGTCGATCCCTACATCTGTGTTCTTCGCTGAACTCAAGCGCTTCTCACTGGATGTCTTGAGTGAGACGATCAAAGCAATCGCGTCTGCTCTAGCGAGCTCCATGGCGAGCTCGCGCTGCGCTCACTGCCGTTTGGACTTTGAACCAAGCGGATAAATGCTCCGTGTGTCGCGCGCGGTTCAAATGAGTTTCGTTCCGCTTTTGGCGCATAACCATTATCGAAGATTTATCGACCTCTTGATATCGTTTTATCGAGAAAAATTATATCGCGATAATTATCGTTATCGTTTTATCGCCCAGCCCTACCTGAACGCCTCTTAAATTGCTACCTTATTGCGGGTCTCAATGATCCTCCTCCTCTTGCTGAACGGGAGAAGCTGGCCCGTTGTCCGTTCCGGTACATGGTGGTCTGTTTGTCGCGGAAAGACCCGCCGAGTGCCACCGTGTCGCCATCACCTGGCTTGCTCCCCGTTATCCCGGAGGGTCGCGTTCTCGCCGTGGCTACGGTGGGGGACCAGACTCTTCCCACCTCGACTCCCGAGGCGTCATCCACTGTTACAACTCTTCGCGGAAAGCGGGGAAGACGGCTGTCGTGGGAGTCGGTGTCTGAGTCCTCTTCAACAGAGTCTACCCCTCCTGGGACTGTCTTCCCAGAGTCTGCTACAGTCCCCGCGGAGATCCTTCAACTGGTCACCAGTCCAACTACGGTCTCGGTACCACGACCTAGGAGAAAGAAGAAGAGGAGGAGGGGAGCCCCCTGTCCTTCGTCTCCGCCTGGTATAGAGCCCCCTGCAGCAGTGAATGTCCCAGAGCCCGCTGCAGCAGTGAATGTCCCGGAGCCCGCTCCAGCAGTGAAAGCTGTCCTAGAGTCCGTTGCAGCTGTGAACGTTATTCCTGAAGCTACAGTTGTAAGCGCTGCAGAGAGGGCCGAGGCCGATTTAGCCGCCAAAAGTGTTTTGTGGTCTGTTTCTGCTCGTCAAGACATGCCTGTTCGCGTTGCCGCTGAGGTTTTGTCCGAATATTTAAAGACCCTTGTCAAGATCCTAGAAGTCCCTGTCAGTCCTGTCAATTTGCCCTGTCCCGTGTCCACAGCAGCAATGAGTGCCGTACCCCAGACAGCTGCAGTGAGTGCCGTACCCCAGACAGCTGCAGTGAGTGCCGTACCCCAGACTGCAGCTGAGAACACCACACCCAAGTCGGAGATGTTGAACGAAGGATCAGAGTCACCTTCGGTGAGCTCAGTCCCAGTTTCTCCTCTACGACCTCCTACTACACTCCCTGTCATGAGTCCTGCTTTGTCTCCATCATTCGCAGTACCCCCAGTTGCTATCCCTGTTGTGACTTCCACTGTTCCCAAGACCCCATGTGTTTCCTCGGTCAGCCCTGTCTGCGCACAACCCCTGACTGTTTCCCCGATTTTTCCTGTCTTTACAAGATCCCAGATTTCTAAGTCTTCTCCTCATGTGTCTCCGTCCAAGCCAGCCAGTCCTCGTCCCCAGTCTTCCTCCCAGTCGACCAGGATCCCTTGCCCATCGACCCACCCAGAACTTCCCCTCACGAACTCTGGCATGCCACCCATGAACTTTGTGTTTCCTCCACCCCCTCTGCCCCGTATGATGTTTTTGATGTTTCACCCCAGTCCTTTCATTGTTTATTCGTGTATGCCTTTATTGTTATTTGTCATGTTTTGTTGGATCATGTTAATGTCTCAGTCTGTTTTTTCCCGTGATTGATGTTTCCTTGTGGAGCGTCTGGTAGCCGCTCCTTAAGGTGGGGGTTCTGTCATGATTCTGCCATCACGTCTGTGTTTTTTCCTAGTATTGTGGCAGGATCATGACAGACCCATGTTTTGTGTGCAAGCACATGGCCAGCTGTTTTGGCCATGTGCTTGTGTTGTCTCGTTTCATTACCCCGCCCCCTTGTTATCCTCGTCTTGTCTTTATTGTCTAGTCTGTCTCACCTGTCCTTGTCATTAGTGTTCCCTATTTAATCCCCTTGTGTTTGCTGTCCTGTGTCGGTTCATTGTCAAACCTTGTGCTTCAGTCTTGGTCGTACTTGTCTGATTCAAACTGTGAGAAATCTGTAAGTCTTGTCTAGAAAGTAGTGTTTTGATCCTGTCCTTTGTTGTTAGCTATTCGTCTTAGTGAAGTATTGTTCCCCTGCCTTGTTTTGCCCCATCGTGGGTTTTGTTTTCTGTTTTGTACCCCAATAAATCCCTGTGTGTTTGCATAAACGTCTGCGTTTGGGTTCGCTCCTGCAACCACATGACAATTTTGAGTAAGGAGTACCTGACTTTAACAGCTATGATATACTAAACGAAATTAGGTAAAGTCTACCTAATATTTCTCAATACATTACACAGCTAATTACTTATAAAAATTGAGTAATAATTACTCTATTATTAGCAGAAAACAATTAATCTACTTAATTATTATTAATAATAATAAGTGAATAGAAATAATTAAACATTACTTATTCAGAGATGGTTAAATTTACTTAAAAATGGCCAGACACATGACACAGTAATTTATTGGTCAAATTACTCTTTATTGACCAAATACTATGGATAATACATTTCATTTAAAAAATAAAACAACTGTCAGTCAGCCCGACTGACAGTTGGGCTGATGGTCACAACCTCCAGTCTTCGAATTGAAAAGGTTTTCGCCATTTTCTCTTCAATTACCTTTGTGTTGTTGTTCTTCTTCATTTCATCGACTAACTCAAGCCTCTCCTTTTCCAACGTGTCCTGGTTTTCTCCAACAGGATGTGGAGGGAGATAATTTACTTCTGCTTTCTTTGGTCTTTTCACATTTTTGGCTGGTGCTGCATTGGTCGGTAGCTTCCTCTTCAAAGTATTTACTTCCAATTCTGGATATGCATATTTTTGTGATTTCAGCTTGGCGCGGAAATTGTGCATCTTGTACTTGAGGCGTTGCTGCCAGCCATACATCCCTGCAAAGGTCCCAGGCTCCTTCAAGCATGGAAACTTCTCAACAAGGGCTTCTGCCACTGAGGATATTTGTAAATTTGAAGGGTAGGCTGTGTAAGAGAAAATAGCTTTAGCAAGGTCTTGCATTACTGCAGATTTAACACTTGCATCATGAAAGTGCGTTCCAGAGGCATGATATGACTTGTTTGCCTCTGCAAGGATAAATTCAATGTCATGGGAAAACTTTGGCACTTGAAATGGCACTGGCCATGGAGCAGAGCGACATGACTCAGGGAGAAGAACATGATGTTGTGTGCTTGACGGTTCACCCCCATCTGCAAGTGAGGTGTTCATTACAACATCATCCACAGTGTGGGTGTCACAGGTACTCAGTGTAGAGGATGGTCCTGATTCATCTAGTGGAAACAATTCGAGGGTGATCAAAGGCTCTTTTCTAACTAATTTCACGGTGGCCTTGTCTTCCAATTCGGCAGATGAAGTGACGGTGAAAAATTGGTTCCCAAAGCTTTTGTCTTCATAGAGTAGTCCAAATTCCCCTTGTAATTCGAAAACTTGAACAATTTTAGAAACAAGATCTTCTACTTTGTTTGGAATTCCCGATGGAAGCATCAATTTTCGGATATTATTTTCTTCAATAATGACTCGTAACTGGGCCGACATTTTTTTGGCAGTATGTGTTCAGCTGAAAGAAAAAGAAGAGATAACAGTTTGTTAACATTTGACACGTTTACTTGGCACACCCCCACACATAATTGATAAGGCATGAATAATTCAACTAAAGTGTAAAACCTACTCTGTTATGCAAATGAAGTGTTTCAGGGACACCATACAACCAGAGGTGTAGTGGTAAAAAAAGAGGTGGGTAAACTATAAATTCTGGTGGACCACGACGTGGTCACCAGGTAAGGTGGGCCACTGTTTACCGGTGTATGTGTATCCTGATAACATTGCTATAGGGAGGCCTCTACATTAAGCCTTTTAATACGCCTGTCCTTTGGACAAGTAAATCTGCCATTAATTTGTCTGAGTAAAAAAGTTGCTTGTCCGGATTTTTTATTTTTATTTTGTGTGTTCATTTATTCTGAAACAATATTTTCATCAGTGTTCAATCAGCTTTGATATTTAAATCACATTATTTTAATATCTGCACCTTTAAAGGGCATCCCCTCACCCAATTTTAGTAAATGTATGCTTCATCTTTCATTTTAAATTCTTAAATTTGATCAATAAATTCAATTATTTTGAATAATAAGACACTATGGGCTGTTACCCTAGGGGCTGATCAAATTAAATCATTTACACTGAAAAATAACAATTGCATAAAATAATGTTATGAAATTAATTTAAATTTACATAAGAAACTTGGAAAGAATGATACTACTTTTAAACATATAACACTAAACCGCCAGTAGGTGGTGTCAGGCAACCGTCTTAATGAGTGAGTCATTGATTCATTCATTCAAACGATTCGTTCAAACGGCTGATCATTCAAGAATGAGACCGATGTTTATGAATGGCTCATTGAATCTTTGACTCAATCGATTCGTTCAAAATGCTGAATCATTCAGTAATGAAAACACGTCGAGTGTTCCTGTGAGATGCGCCGTGGTTTTGCTGTGATTATTGTTTGGAACTATTTTCGCTGCTGAAACAGAACAAAAACAGCCAATATTGCATCTTAAATGTAAGTGATTTAATTTTTACTGTTTATTGAACTGTTGTAGGAAATCAATGTCATATTTTCTATCGTGATGGTGTGGTGTTCAGGAAAAATAATTTAGGTTGTTTAACATATGTCAGAATTATAAAAACTCTATTTAGATTTTTATAGGCAGTAGCCTATGTTGTTAACTGAGTGTGTTCTGCGCTCATTTGTGTAGATTTCTGTTTGAGAGGCTGCGCGAGGGTCAACAGTTCAACCTTACCGTCAGTAATAGTCAACAACACTGACAGTAATGCAGCGCAATATGAAAGAGTTCGTCTTAGGTTTTTCAACCTATGAAACTAATAATGAACAATATGAAACTAAAACGACACAAGCTTAATTTAAAATGTCTTCGGAAATACATCCAGGATATTTTGAGGTGGATAAACGCACTTTGGAGGTGGGTAAACGCTATTTCCAAATTTGGGATGTGCGTAAACGGCGTTTACGTGCGTTTAGCCTCCACTACATCCCTGCATACAACCATCTAGTGTATTATATCCAGCCAAGGGGTATGCATCTTTCAATTCCGAATACTGAAGGACTTTAATCTCTCCTGTGGGCTCTATTTTGAAGCTCCTTAGGTGCTCATGGTACCACCCACTTAGCAACTTCAGAACAAAGACAGGATTTTCATGCACAACCATTATTTGGAGTTTTTCTCCAAAGTCGGGCAACCCTCCTGTCGATCCGAAAGGCAACAACATTCCAGCACAATAGTCAGTGCCTAAAATGGTGACTTTGTTTGTCATGTTCACAACAGCTGCCCTGGGAAACTTCTTTGCAAATGATTCCTTAATGGTGTCTTTTAGAACCTCCACTGCTACTTGACTCATTCGGGACACCGAGAGTTTTGGCTTTGGAATGTTACTCTCATGGATGTGATATGCAATCATTGATTGGTGTTTTCTTGCCATTGTCATGAGAATGTTTCTGAAAGACCCAGTCTGCCTCACAATTCTTTTGAAGAATCTGTGTTTGGCTTCGAATCGCATGGTCCAGAGAAACACAAGTGGCCCAAAAGCAGTTGTTAGCAATGGATAATGTTCAAGGAAGTGATGTTTCGGTTTCAATCTCTCTTCTGGGAACACATCCAAATACCTATAACGGTGTTCACTGATCTTGCTTTCCATGTATCCTAGTGTCTCATCATTGTGGACAGGAGCCATGACAAGCTCAACAACATCTTTCAAGGTCATCAAAAGCTGCCACGCTGTGTCATCTTCTGGTACTTTGTCACCTATTATCAAAGGTAGCATTCGTAACAAGCACCAGTTTTCGTGCGCATTGCCTCCTATACTCTTACGTGATGCAAAAGTCAGGGGGATAGCTTCTGGACAGTTGACTTTGTCATTCCATTTGTAGGGAAATCGACAAATTAAAGAGTTAAGCTCCTGAAGAGAAAAGTACTTTTTCTTTATAAGCACATCGAGACACAGTGCCAGTTCCAGAGGTACAATCCCTTCAAGCAAATCATGCAAATAATCAGGTGGATAACCTGATGTGGCATGGAAGTAACTTAATCTGTCAGAGATGGGACACTGTCTTTTTACTCCACAATGATGAGCTTCAGAAGTGTCAGACAATGCTGCTTCGACATGCAAGGTATGGCTGGACTTAGTCCGCAGAGGAAACATTCCTGCTCTTACTTCATGTTCCTGGATCTGTGAACGCTCTCCAATGCAAAATCGACAGTAGTGTGAGGAAGAAAAGCTTTCAACAAATCCACCGATTGAGTGAGCTCCAAGATTATCTGCTACTACAGCAAATACAGTGCCCTTCACCACTTTGCCCAGATTTGGCACAAAAATACCATTATCTTCCAAGCATTTCAAATCTTTAAGCAGTGGCCCCAACACTTCTGGGTATCCATATTTGGTGACATCATCTGCCTTACAAAGAACGGCTAGATAAATGGAACTAAGATTGGATCGCATGGTAGCAGGGATATCTGCAAACACCCAATACACACCTGTGACTTTATGCTTCTTGCGGGACGTCCCCAAAGGGTTGCATATTTCAAAGTCATCTATGTAAAGAATGAGAGGGAGTGTAAGTTCATCTTCAGATAAAAAGCAGTTTTCTCTGTGTAAAGATCCATCATGTAATGATCTGTATTCAGAAGAAACATTACATGGCATTCTGTTCTGTAATATTGTTTCCTGAATGTGTCCACTGCTCACAAGTTGAGACAATAATGGGAGAATTGGAACATACTGGAATGTTCTTTTCTTGCTACTATCAAGTATGTACTCAACTGGCTCAGTCAGTGAGAGATGCTCTTTTATAAATTGTTCTCTCCTATAGTTTGTGCTTAAAGGTCCATCCACCCCTAAAGCCGCACAGAATGGGTTTAGCTGGCAAAGGTCTTCCACCAGTTCTGAAATCACAGAATCTTCAAAAGTACTGCCATGTCTCCTCAAAGTGCTCACTATAATGTTTTTAATAACTGGGCCGGATGCTGATGATGCAAGGAAATTAAGTTCTTTTACTAGTTCATTTATGCATGAATTGGACACATTGAAAATGCATTCCAATTTAAGGATGAGCAACCCCAGTCTTTTGATTATAGTTTTGCTCAAGTCTGCATCCTCGTTAAGGACAGAGTCATGGTAGTTTTCACTTTCAGATTCACTTTCTTTATCAATTTGGCTTTGGTATTCTTCAAAAGCAAAGGTCTTAAAATCTTCAACTGAATGGGGATTATGTTTCCTGCTCTTATGACTGTGGAATGTTGTGTATACGTTTGTCTTGAAATCACAATCTTTGAAAACACAAGGCACAGTTTCATGCTTTTTAAGGTGGACACTCAGATGCTCAAAATATTGTCTTTCTGTGTGGAAACCGCAAGAATAACACACCATGCATGTGAAGGAAAGAAGCTGGCCTGGCTTAGTTGTCTGTGGATGAAACCTGGACAAATGTGTCCGTAATGCACCCCATGGGCCAAATGACTTTATACACAAACGCATGTCTCATTCCTATTTTGCACGCGCGCAAAGCGGGATTTTCCCCTCCACAGACGCACGTCGGTAAACTAGGAAATGAACTTGCGCTCCCTGGGCGGGTTGGCGCAAAAAGGAGGCGTGTGTCGGCGCAAACAATTCCTTGTGCTATTTTGCAGTTGCAGAAAACAATTGCGCCAATGACGAGAAAAAAACTGGTCTAATGTCAGTGGCGCGTTGCGCATTGCTCATAATGCTATTTTAAGCGTGCATGCTTGGCCATAATACAGAGAGTGAACACTGTAGATGATTCTCTCAGCTACACAGATGCATTTTACTTTTTGCAAATGATACATTATTATAAGAAAAAAATATAAACATGAGGGAAATCATTGTTGTGTCCATGATGATGGGAAAAATAGGCATAAAACTTACACATTTACCCAAGTTATTATATGCATGTCTAACCGAAGCTAATTTGGGTCGGTTTGTCCCATCCCCAATGTCACTTCTCTTTCTTTTACGGCCCTGACGAGAACGTTGATCTCCTCGGCTGTGAACCGATTGTGAAGTCAAAAAATAGAATTGCGCCACGGAACAAGCACACGTCGTCTTCTGTCTTCTACATTTGGCAAAGAAATTTGAAAAATATACCTGTGGTATTTGTTAGTAATTTTGCTTTCTTTAAATTTATGAACATACCAGACTCAAAAATGCACCTTTAAGTTTATAAAACAGATCATATTAGATGACCACCCTGCCTGCATGGAAGTCATATTGCAGTTTTGTGAAAAATGCACAACGCATGACTCATAACTATACCAAATTAGGAACAAAGCAAAACATGAACTAGGATTCAACCTGAATTTTATTAAACTGAATTAGATTAAGTACACTTTCTGCTTGAATTTACACTGTTTTTCCGTCCATGTTACATACGTTAAATTTTACATCAACTCAACTTTGATCTAAGTTTACAAGTTCAACATTGCCAGATTTATCCTGCCTTTCACACAGCTGTATCTCAGGTTGTCTCAGGATCAGTGGCGGCTCCTGCAAAATCTCTCAGGGGGGGCAAATATTTGGATGATTGATAAGGACAAGGCCCACCCATGCAATGAATAAATTAAGAGCTTAAGCATGTAACGTCAACTTCACTGTAATATTAATGACGAATAAAGTGACTTAATAACAATAAATCTTCTTGTTCCTATACTCACTATTATTACACTTATTACATCACATTAAAGAGATTCGGCACACAAATTAAGATATTTTTGATTACATCTGAGAGCTGGATCACTCCTCCATACACAGCAAATTCTGGTTTTTGGAATAAACTCCGTTAGTTAAAATCAACTCAATCTGAATGTACATGTGAGACCATCAAATAGACCCCAGAGCAGAGTTAAAATAACTCTGCTCTTGGAGTTGAATTTTTAACACTTTTTCAGAGTTAAAATTTATGGAGTTAAAATACTAAACCTACGGAGAGTGAATGTAACTCTAAAAATAATTATATGAACTCATTAACAGTGTTAAAAAGTAACACTTAAAAATATTTAGTTTAACACTTCTTAGAGTTAACATTAATTTAACACAATATAATGTTTTGTGTGGAAATTACTACACTGAACACCATATTCTTGATTTACTGCCTTTATTTCAGCAAATCCATTTGGTTCAGATTTGAGGAGGAGTAACCTTCAACCGCTTGTCTGCAGGACAGTCGTATCTGAAGATCACAAAAACAACAGTATGAGGCATAATCTAGCACCATTCATTGAGAATGCAAAAATATATTAGCTGAAAATCACGCACATTGTGGGTCACCACCACTAATACGTAGCCTAACGTTATAGCTGTTACAATTCAAATTATTGCAGGCCTACACAGCACAGCTATATCTTATTTTCAAGGGTAAAGTTAGACACTGCAATTGTGTAACCATGCCTGTAATGCATTGATGCATCAATTTCACGGTAAAACACTCATTTTCAGAAACACGGTGAATGGAAAGACGGTTAGCTAATGTTAACTCATTTACATCGACAAAAAACCCAAGCAAACAGCCATTTCAAAATTTGAAACAAGTAAACAAACGTTCAACAGCAAGTTTGTCATAGTCAGTGACGTTAGTAAACAGCCTATAACGTAACAGCTACGCGATGACAAAGCGTGTTTGTCAGAAAATAATATTATTTGAATATATTATTGAACATTTTTAAATAGTTTTATATACACTTTTACCTACCTCACGACGAGGCACATAAGTCCATTATTCCTTTGTCCAGCGGCAGGGTCGTGTCGTGGCGCACGTCTCAAAAATAACTCCAGGAGATGTCCCAACAGTCTCTCTCGCTCTCGCTTTTTTTTTTTTTTATCAATTTGATAAAGATAATAAAGTAGTGTTTCATTTTTTATTGTTGTTGTTTGAATTCAAAATTGTTTTAAAATATTATTTGTCACTTAATCTTAAAGATTTTTAATAGTGTGTGTTTGTTCCCACCAATCGCTGCACAAGTTAAGGATACGTATGATGATGTAAGCACGTTAGTGCGAGCCCTCCCGGAACCCATAGAGAATGCGTTGCAGTGCCTGCAGTTCGAAAAAAAAACACATCTTTGAATGTAAGTCTATGGGACCACTCTGGGCGATTCTCAGCCAGAGTGAAATCGCCCAAAAAGAGGCGGTACTCCACAGAACGTGACATGACGCTGATTGGACTATATCCAGTGACGGCTAGCGTAACTCTCTGGTTGAATGAGATTGTGAATGTGATTCACACTTAGGTGGTGCGTCGCCCAATCGCCCCAATGAAGAAACCGCCCCTGCTCAGGATGTTAACCTGAGGACAATGGCTTTCTGCATGAAGATCGAATTTTGCAGACTTTTGTCCTCGCAGTTAGCCCGAAACTGTGGAATCGCCCCACTATAATTGTTAAGTTCTTTCCATCAATCAATTTCTTACTTTCACATTTAAAAGATTCCATGAGATTAAATACCCTACTTGGTCATTCTGCACAAATAACAATCAACAAGCTTGTTTGCTTTGCGGCCCCTTTAATTAAAGTTTGAAAAAAGCATATGATCTATGTTGAGTGTCCACAAATCTTTTTATGGCGTCGTTGGCTCTCGCCGGCGGCAGTGTGAATGCACAGTTAGTCAAGTCCCTGATAAACTGACACCTTGTACTTCTGGAAACTTCAGGTCATTTGCATTTCTGGAAAATGATGGCACTGGAGACAGAAAAAAGTTAATTATGTTTACTTAGTTCATAAGGAACCATCAAAATAAAGTGTTACCAAAAAATATATATTATTAAGGAAAATAATTGTGAAACCACCAGGAGATATTATATTTTGCAGTTAACATGCATCTTTTCTTCTTAACCTGTTTTTTTGTGTGTGTGTGTGTGTGTCTGTGTGTGACCCTGCTGACCCAATGAGCATTTTGCTGTCCATTTGTCACACATTTATTTTACAATTTATGTAATATTGCATTCCTCTTATGGGCATTTATTAATTTCTGACTTTTCAGTATGAGTTAAAACTCTTTTTTTGTCCACTTTTACCTGTGAGAGTTTACCTGAACATAGGCAATTATATATCACTTATAAACAATTATATACAAAATCAATAGTAGTTATTAAGATTGATGTGGTTTGGAATTGGTAAAATGTGCTTGGAAAAAATATGATAAAAATATTGACTTGCATAAAAATGATAAACACACTAAGATGATTTAGATAGAAGTGCCTGCTAAATGTACATTTCCATCTGTTCTTCATACGCTTCATAAACTGCTTTGTATGACATTATTTGAGATGAGTCATATTTATCTGAGAAGAGTCATATTTATGAGTCATTTGGATTACTTCTATGTTCCCCTTCGAGGGAACTCACACTGCGTCATCGTTATGACACTTTGGGGAACGCCCCCAGCGTAGCGCGTCTGAAGCATGAATGAAATCTGTCCAATCCTGATTGGTGCTGCATCATGGCAGTAGTAGATGACGGCATAACCGGAAGCTACAAAGGGACGCCCAGAGCACACACACATCAGCTTTTTGCTCTTCAGCAAGCGCTCTGTGTCAAACTGTATGTCCTATTTGGTGTTGTTTGTCCCATAAGATCTGTCCCAAAATAATTTTGCAATATAGAATCTAGTGGCTCGGATCTCACGTTTGCCGAGGCAGCGTGTAGATTACGGGTCTACTCAACAAGATTCTGTGACTTTGATCTCGCGTTTGCCAAGGCAGTGCGTAGATTAAAGGTCTGCTTGCAATTCAGAATCTAGTGGCTCGGATCTCGCGTTTGCCGAGGCAGAGTGTAGATTATGGGTCTACTTTGCAATAAGATTCTGTGACTGTGATCTCGCGTTTGCTGAGGCAGTGCGTAGATTAAAGGTCTGCTTGCAATTCAGAATCTAGTGGCTCGGATCTCGCATTTGCCGAGGCAGCGTGTAGATTACGGATCTACTTTGCAATAAGATTCTGTGACTGGGATCTCGCGTTTGCCAAGGCAGCGCGTAGATTAAAGGTCTGCATTGCAATTGAGAATCTAGTGGCTCGGATCTCACGTTTGTCGAGGCAGCGTGTAGATTACGGGTCTACTTTGCAATAAAGATTCTGTGACTGGGATCTTGCGTTTGCCGAGGCAGCGCGAAGATTTAAGGTCTGCATTGCAATATAGAATCCATTGCAATAAAGAATATATAGTGACTCGGCTCTCGCGTTTGTCGAGGCAGCACGTAGATTTGGTCTCCTATGCAATAAAGATTCTGTGTGGGTGAGAGGCATGTATAGTCAGCTCCTGAGGGTGCTGGCTGTGTTCATTGAGAAATATTTTGACGCACACAGCAGTCCGTTTCGGGTGTTTTCAGCCTCGCACCCCTTGTCTTTCTTCTCGAGAGATGAAAGCCAAATCTTGTGAATGACTCGAATCTCGCGTTGCCGAGGAAGCGCGTAGATTACGGGTCTACAATAAAAGGGACACACAATCTATGAAATAATACTGTTTTGTGCGAGACATTCACAGTCATCTCCTGAAAATACTGGCAGTGTTCATTGAGAAATATCTCGACGCGTAGGCCTACATAATAAATTGTGCGCTGTTGGATGTTTCAGCCTCGCACCTGTTGACTTTCTTCTCGAGGGAGGAAAGCCAAATATATTGTTATGGCTCGATTCTTGCGTTTGCCGAGGCAGCGTGTAGATAACGAGACTGTAAATATTATTAAAACAGTATTTTTGGTGATATGGGCGCATTTAATTCTGATGAATTAAAATGGTGAGCAGCGAACGTCAAGAATCGTTTTAAATATTTCCCTGCTGGTCCTCTGCTTCAGGGTATCGAACATGGGATGAAAATAGCAGGGCTGTCCCCCCCGTGGAGGGATGCGAGAATTGCTCCTCTGCTGAGCCCTCAGAAAATCGATGTTGTATCCAGTGTCAGGTGCGTTTTGGGACACATCGGTTTTCAGCGAATGCACGCTGCAGTGTTCACCACAAGGACTTGCGGCCAGGCTGCGGCCGGACTGCTGAGAGCTGTCCCCCTCCCCCCCCCAGGCATGGAGCGATCGAGGTCGCCTCCCTCCCGGAGCTCTCGGGAAATCAGTGCTGTGTTCCTGCCGTCCAGTACGTCTCGGGCCTCACTGTTTTCCACGTACGTGTGCCACCTCAGCCACCTCTAGAAAGACCTGTGGCTGGGCAGCATTCACATCCGCACACCGACAATCGTTCTTGACTACTCCCTGCCGGTCAGCCGCTTCAGGTGGTTCCCTTAGTAGATTATCTCCGCGCATACACTTTCACCAAGTGTATTGATGCAGCGCTGGCTCCACTGAGACTCCAGGGCATCCGTATACTAAATTACATCGACGACTGGCTAACATTGGCCAAGTCGCGAGAGTTGGCAGTTCGGCATCGAGATATCGTTCTGGCCCATATTAGGTGCCTGGGGCTGAGACTCAACACACATAGAGTGTGTTTACGCCCTCCCAGAGGACTACATTCCTGGGAGTTGTATGGGACTCCCATGACGAATAGGGCACAGATGTCTCCCACGTGCGTGGAGTCCATACAGGCAATGGTCTCCAGAATGAAGCTAGGCCACAACCTCACTGTGAAGCAGTTTCAGAGACTGCTGGGGCTCATGGCAGCAGCGTCCAACATCATACCTTTTGGCCTGCTACATGTGAGACCCCTACAGTGGTGGTTGAGAGCCAAGGGGTTTTCCCCGAGGGGAAATCCGTTCTGTATGATCAGGGTAATGCGCAGATAACTTTGCTCCCTAATCATTTGGAGGAAACCTTGGTTCTTGTCCCAGGGACCGGTGCTCGGAGCATCAAGAAAACCAGAAAACCATTCAACAGATGCCTCCCTCACTGGTTGGGGCGCGGTCATGAACGGCTGCTTTGCGAGAGGTCTGTGGGAGACCCGGCACTCTTCCTGGCACATCAATTGCCTGGAAATGCTGGCAGTCTACAAAGCTCTGAGGAGTTTTTTCCCGGAACTCTGCGGCCACCATGTCCTGATACACTCAGACAATATGTCCGTAGTCGCGTATCTGAATCACCAGGGGGGTCTGAGGTCGTGCCCTCTATGCAGACTGGCACACCAGATCCTTCTGTGGTCCCAGGGGAAATTGTCATCTCTCAGAGTGATATATGTCCCCGGGGATCAATATCAGGGAGCAGACGTCCTGTCGAGGCAGGGTAAGAGGCCCGGGGAGTGGCGACTCCATCCCGAGGTGGTGGAAGCCATGTGCATGAGATTCGGCCCAGTGGAAGTGGATCTGTTCCCGTCTCAAGAGACGTCCCACTGTCCACTGTGGTTCTCCCTCAGGTATCCAGCTCCGTTGGGGCTGGACGCTATGACACAGACATGGCCGAGGCTGCGTCTGTACGCATTTCCCCCGATCGCTCTGCTCCTGGGAGTCTTGGAGCGGGTTCTCCGGGAAGGGATCAGCCTACTTTTAGTAGCACCCTGCTGGCCGACCAGGATATGGTTCTCGGACATCGTTGCACTGCTAGACGGCCACCTGTGGCAGGTCCCTCTGAGGAGGGACCTGCTGTCGCAGGCAGGGGGCACAATATTTTAGCCCCGGCCAGAGCTATGGAACCTCTAGGTGTGGCCGCTGAGGGGGCTCGGTACTTAGAGGCTGGCCTGTCAGCAGGTGCTGTCGAGACCCTACTCAGCTCCAGGGCTCCTTCCACCAGGAGACTGTACAGTCTAAAGTGGAATGTGTTTTCCACTTGGTGTAGAGAACGTGAGGTGGACCCAGTTAACTGCCCAGTGGCTTCAGTGCTGGAGTTCCTCCAAGATCGTTTCCGCACCGGTCTTACCACATCCACACTTAAGGTGTATGTGGTTGCCATTGCAGCTTTCCACTCGCCTGTAGGTGTTGGGCCTTTGGGTAGGCACCATTTGGTTGTACGTTTCCTCCATGGGGCTTGGAGGATGAGACCTGCGGCTCATTCCAGAGTCCCAACCTGGGACCTGGCAGTGGTTCTTGAAGGGTTGGCTGACCCCTTTGAGCCACTGGGGTCGGCTGAGGCAAAGAACCTGACCTCCAAGCTGGCCTTTCTCCTTGCCATCACTTCTCTGAGGAGAGTGGGGGATCTCCATGCCTTGGCTATATCGCCAATTTGCCTGGAGTTTGCTCCTGGCGGAGTTAAGGTCATCTTACATCCTAGACCGGGTTATATACCCAAGGTGCCGTCTAGTGCGGCACGGTCATTGGTTCTTCAGGCCTTCCATCCTCCACCTCATGAGCTGGCGCAAGAGGGGAGACTTCACCTGCTCTGTCCAGTCAGAGCTCTAAGTGTTTACTTGGAGAAGTCTTCCCAGTGGAAGTTGTTGGTGTGCTTTGGTTCACCCAAGAAAGGGCTGCCTGCATCCAAACAGACAATCAGTAATTGGATTGTCCAGGCTATAGCCGCGGCTAATCGGGTGCGCAATTTGCCTTCACCTATGGCCGTGAGGGCTCATTCCACCAGGGGCATGGCCACCTCGGTGGCCCTCCTTTCTGGCGTCTCGCTTCAAGAGATCTGCGAGGTGGCCGAGTGGTCCACCGTCATGCGTTTCTACAGTCTGAAACTCCTCGTGACACCTGGCGCCAGAGTGCTTGCGTCCTAAGTGTGCCTGGTCCTCCCAGCTTCACACTAGGACGGGCGTGATTTGGGTGTGGCATAGTGGGCATTTCGTTTCCCAAAGTGTCATAACGATGATGCAGTGCGAGTTCCCTCGAGGGGAACGTCTCAGGCTACGACTGTATCCCTTGTTCCCTGAGAAGGGAACGAGACACTGCGTCACGGGCAGAGAGCTTGCTTCATCACAAATTAAAGCTGATGTGTGTGTGCTCTGGGCGTCCCTTTGTAGCTTCCGGTTATATGCCGTCATCTACTATGCCATGATTAGGGTTGGGTATCGGTTGGGTTTTATGCGATACCAGTACCTACTCTGTATTTTTTAAACGGTTCCGTTGCCTAAACGGCTCTTGAAACGGTACTTAAGAAAATGAAACCGCACACACTTTGTCAAAAAAATAATAATACCCTTTTATTTACAGGGCCAAACTGGACACAATATTAACTTACAATATAAATACAAGTAACATGTGGTAATAATAAATAAACCAATATAAAATAAAAGTTCATATTTACATAATATCAAATAAAACAATATTATATTAAACAATGTAATTATACTGGAGATTAATAGAGATTACTACCAGGGTAATATAATATCGACATGGCTACAGGTTTCCATGTTTTGTCTGCTTTAACTAGTCATGTAGGCTAATTTATCTTGTCATTTACTAGTTAAGCTCTTAGGCAGTTTGATATTTCGTTCCCACTGCGTCTGATTCGCAGCTTTGAGTAAATGAAAGAGAACGTCTCTGTGTAACCCATGTTCTCTGAATAGGGAACGAGACGCTGCGTTCGCTCCCAAATATCTCGCGCTGCTGACAAGCTTCCTTTTTCGGCAGAGAACTCTGAGGAGCAGATGATGCGTGGGCTAATATAATATGACGACGTGAGCGTCAACGTGGCGCGAATGGTGATTCTTCTATATCCATAGACAATCGTTATTCTGATGCACAATTTTACACGTGAAATGCAGCGTGTACATTTCACGTGTGTTTAATCTCCTCGCTATCAGCATAAGTTCCGAGAGTCTCCCGCATATTGATAACGGCTCCTGGATGATCGCAAATTAGTTCAAATCTCCCGGAATCTAGAGCGAGCGAGCAAGGGTGCGCGTGTAAGACAGGTCAGACAGTGCTTCAATAAACCGTATAGTGCGCGCATGTCGGAGAGGGAGAGGGAGACAGCGTGTGTGCGCCTCATGCCACAGACTCAGGCATCGAAATCAGGCACTGAAATGTTCATTCTAATTCGGTCTGGTTACTACCGTTTACGTAAGAACCGGTTCCCTATTGGCACCGAGTTTCGGTACCCAACCCTAGCCATGATGCAGCACCAATCAGGATTGGACAGATTTCATTCATGCTTCAGATGCACTAAGCTGGGGGCGTTCCCCAAAGTGTGATAACGATGACGCAGTGTCTCGTTCCCTTCTCGGGGAACAAGGGTTACAGTCGTAACCCGAGACATTTTGTTTTGCTATATGTGTATGTTTGAATATACTGTGTTACAAATTATTAAGCAAGTGACATTTTATTTTGAGTTACAGTTTGTTTTATTTACCATATCTTTTTAGATAACTAGTATCAATCTCAGACAGGTTTGTTTAGTAGTTTGCCAGATTTTTCATTTACCTAAGTAAATGAAAAACCTACTTAAAGAGGTTGTTCCACATTTTTAAGCAAGTCACATCTCCCTTTCGGTCACTTTCGAGGTTGCGTCGCAATACAGACACAAGGGGTCCCTCTTGGGTACCCCAAACACCTCTGATTTATTCAGAAAAGGCCAATGGGGTCGGCATGTAGAATTTGCAAGTCTAGCCATGCCCCCGGACATACATACGGGTTTTTAAGTTGGCTGGCGTGCATCTCACACTTCAACTTTGGAGCCTAAGCACAGTGGCCCTCATTTATCATTGTTGCGTAGAAACGGGCGTATATTTTGGCTTAAGATTATGCTTACACTCCTCTCACCGCCTGATTTATGAAGATGTGCGTACCTTTGAAATCCAGGTGTACGCAATGCCTGCCCTTGATAAATCCCGCGGCCGAAAACGATCGTCATTAGAATAACACGCCCCTAAATATTCAAGTCTCCGCTCCCCCCACGCCCTCATTTTACGCCATGGACACACGGAAGACGGCAAAGAAGAGAAACTTCTCCGACGTGGAGCCGAAATGACCTACCACAATGCATTATTTTACAGCACGTCTTTTGAAATTAGCATTCAATTTCGAATCACGTCACATGTATAATAGTGATGATGTGATGTGAAGTACCATTCCTTCAAATTAATAATTGCATGACAATTTGTAATAGTAGGCTATTTTTCTTATTATTATGATTTGTATTAATGATGCTTATTGTTATTTAGAAGAAGGATGTCGTTATTTTTATTTGTATTATTATTATCATTTAAAAGAAGAAGAACGTATTTTTTATTATTTTGTCAGTCTGAATTATTTTTTGGTCATTGAAAGCCTTTCATTAGGCTACCGAACCCAGTCCGTGCGCACCTGCCGGGGATAATCCTGAAACGTCAGGGTAAAGCGGGCTCGCAACTGAAGGAATACATATGCGTACAAATCAAATGCTTTGGTAAAGTCACACAAATTAAACATTGAAGTCCACGTTACACAAAAATAAACACTGAAGTTTATAGTTACTATGTTGTTTTTTTGTTTGTTTACAGTGGGTCATAATATATTATCTTTTAGTTTGTCAGTGCGTTTTGTGGTGTTAGGAATTTTTCTGCGTATTTCCTCACTAACTCAAAACGTGCGTACACCACCTCCTGAGCTGGTGTAGGATTCGAGCGTGCCGTACGCCCACGTCCATATTGATAAATCTCATACTCACCGTGGTTTTGAGTGTACGCAAGGTGTACGTTGGAAATTTGGTGTACGCACTTTTGATAAATGAGGGCCAGTGTCTCTTCATGAGAAGCAATATTTCCATTCATCTTGTAACTGCTGCTGGAAGCAGAGCACACATCAGTGGTCACTCACAATGTGTTGCACATATAAGTGCAGGGAGTTCCCCTGGGTCCGTCAGTGGTGATCTGAAAGAGGCAATTTCCTTAATAAAAGAGCGAATTTCTCTAAAAGAGCTGTACGGCAGATCGCGTCTTTTTAAATATGGTGTTCCTTCCTTTTCCTTTCCGGCCATGAGCACTGCCTTCAGTGAATGGGCTGTGCTCCTGCTGAAACAACATTTGTGGATTTGGGTCATGTGGCGGTGAGCTCTGTGGGCAATCTGGGGGTTACAATGGGAGAGTTTCCTCCAGGTGAATCCCAGTGGGCCTCTTGTTCCTTTGTTTGAGGATGAGTTAGGCAATTCGCCCACAGGCAAGCTTAATTTCTAATTTGGGGGTATCTGACAGCCGCGAGCAAAAGGATTGAGTGACCTTCCACCCCAGTCCTGTTCATCCCTTAAGTGCACGAGGGTGAGTCATGAAAGGCACCTTTTTATGCCAGAACATTCTTTTCTGATTCCTTTGTCCTCACTACCCACGATGGTGGGGTACTCAACTCAGGTTGAGTGTGCGATTGTAGTCCATTAATGCCTGCAAAATTCTGCCACTTGAAGTCATTTTTTGAGGCTCTTATCCAAAGCTTATAAGTTGACCCCTGCATGCAATGGCCATCCTGCAAGTCTACCAGGTTCTGACACAAAGGTAATGCAGGAACTGTATTCGGCAACCAACTGTGCCCTTCAGGCTACGAAGGTTTCAGTGCAGGCCCTGGGTTGGGTGATGTCCACAATTCTGGTACAGGAGCACTACCTATGGCTGAACCTTGCAGGATGCCGAGAAGGAACACTTTCTTCATTTTCTTAAGGTGGATAGACAGGGCTTGGAGAAATGCCTGTCCACCTCCATACTACTGTGCTTGGCAGGTCTTTGGGGAAGCACAACCTTATCATTAGGTCCCTGAGTGGAGTAAGGAGGTTGAATCTTACAAGGCCTTTCTTTGGCCCAACATGCCTTCTAGAAAAATCCTTTTTAGCCTTTACACTTAGTTGAGCTTAGTGCCCTCTCTATGAAGATCTCCTGATTGCGCTCACCTCCATCAAGAGATTGGGGTACCCGACAAGCCTTATCTGTTTGTGATTTTGGGCCAACACACTGTCACATGGTTCTGAGATCCTGTGCCCAAAGTGGTAAACTTGAAAGCAATCCCTCCTTATGAGGGACACTCATGTATCTGTTGTGTCCAGTGCACGCCTTGGTCATATACCTGGACCGCACACAGAGCTTCATAAGATCTGAGGAGCTCTTTGTCTGGTTTGGGGGTCTGCAGAAGGGGACGGATATCTCCAAACATTTATTGGCCCACTGGATTGTGGACGCCATTCTCTGTGGAATTCGGGAGTGAGAGCTCATTCCACTAGGGGTATTGCAGTGTTTCATTAGCAGACAATATGTAAAGCTACAGGCTGAGCTATACCCAACACCTTCACAAGATTTTATAATCTCCATATGAAACTAGTTTCGAATGAGTCTTGGGTAACAAACAGGTAAAACTTGGACAACTGGTTGGGTGCAGTGCTTGCATATGTGCCCTCCCCCTTTTCTGAGGTGGTAACGTGCAGCCTTTTGTCCCAGAGACTTCCCTAGATTTGGTGATCCAGAACATCTTTTCTAAAACCTAGCTCTGGACAGTAGTGAGTTCAGTGGAGGAACTCACCATTAGACCCATTACTCCTTTCAGGGTTCAGGGTAATCCGGCTAGTGCTCCATATGTAGTGCTTCCCTAATGTGTGATGATGCATTCTTCCGTTGTTCAGTTTCCCTAACTGGTGAACTCAGTTTCTTCCCCTGGATGGAGCTAGCTCCGTCACCAATTGTTGTGTCCGGTAGTCTCCCCCTCATCAACTGGAGCCCTCCACAGGGACTCTTTCCTATGTAGTTATACTCCCCCATCTGGTGAGTCCTTACGATCTGTTTTCCACATACTACCACCGGGCAAATTGCATGAAAACTGTGACTTGCTTAATAATGTGGAACAATCTCTTTAAGTTTTCCATTTAACTAAGAAAACCTGGTAAATTATTTAACATAGCTAACCTGGCAAACAATTTTTAAATAAATCAAGCACTTTCTTTTGAAAAAGTAAAATCTAAAAGTTTATTGTTTCTTAAAGGGCATATTGCAGGTTAGAGGACCCAACGAGTCAATACATAGAAAAACGATTCAAGAACTAGATTTTCTTTAATATATACTTATAAATACACTACAGAAGCTTCTGGAGTCGTTTTTGTGAGAAAATTTTACTTCTGTGTCTGACAATGGGCGTGGCGGGCGTGACGCAACAAGCGGGAGAGCGGTCGATTCAAATAACAGAAAAACAATGGATCGCAATGACATTTTGGACGCTGAGGAAATACTCGTATGACGGACCAAGCCATAAAGTTATGAGCCTGCTATGTGTAATGGAGGCCAGCTAGTAGTTGATGTGCAAGTAAACCTCATTCCCCTGATCTCAATAGGCGTTCTAGCGACAGTCTGCAGTCTTTAGCCTCCTTGTTAGAGCGCCTGACTCTCATGCCCGGAGACCTGGGTTCGAGGCCCGCTCGGAGCGGGTTGAGTGGGACCCAGGTGTAGGGGTTACATTGGTGCCGTGACCCGGATGAGAGTGAGGTTTGGGGGGTGAGTGTAACGGAGGCCAGCTAGTAGTGCTACCTCACTCCCCTGATCTCAATAGGCACTCTAGCAAGCAACAGATGCTAGAGGCTGCAGTCTTTAGCCTCCTTGTTAGAGCACCTGACTCTCATGCCGGAGACCCAGGTTTGAGGCCCGCTTGGAGCGGGTCGAGTGGGACCTGGGTGTAGGGGTTAAATATGCTAAAGAGAGCAGGGACAGGCCAGGATAAGGTCAGACAAAACGGTCAGAGACAAATTGAGTTGTGGTGTGAGGAGAACCAGTGGAGAACAGGACAGGTGTCTTTAGGTGAGAGACATGCTTATAGACATACACGTTCGCTAACGATATACACTGTGCTCACAATATTGTACAGATTATTATGATCCTATAACAGGCCAGCAGACATTAGTATGTTTAGGGTAGATTTATACTATTAAATGAATAAAAACTTTACTTGACTATTGTACTAAAAGTATACTCAGGTAAATTTTTAATACATATTTTTCACCTGGGTTATAACATAAACAGAAAATTAAATATTTGAGTATTTAAACAACCAATTTTGTTTTTCAATTACAAGTTGCCTCTATTTAGGGCATGACATGACTAAGTTACCTATATAACACTATTTGATGCCATTGGTACAGTATGCAATAATCAATATTATTGGTTCGGCATCCCATGTTGAACTCCATCATTTCGCTGGGATGATAATCATTTGATCTGAAGTGAACGCTACACACGACCGCATTTTCCGAAGCCGATGCGGAAGAGAAATCCCGTCTCTTTACCTGCACAAACCGCACCAGGAACGAAAGATAGGCTTTAGCACTGTCCCTTTTCTTGTAATGGAAACTTGTGGACCGATCTTGAAGTCCTGACAGGCCGGAGTTTTGCAACCTCCACAAACACAATAATTTACCATGACAATGATAAATTAAAGTCCCTGTAAAGGTAATTCAACAAAAAAATTCTAAACACATTATAAATGTTACAAATGTATTGCTAAAACATATTACAAAGACTGTGAACTGTGAAGTACTGAAATACGGAGTTTGACCATTAAACAGTTTTTCACCCTTGCTATTTTACGGATTTTTTGGGCAGGGCTAAAACAGGGCTCGATGACGCACTGGAGCCCAAGAGCTAGTGGACATGCCCCAACTTGATGACACACATTGGCTGATTCATAGACAGGGGCTGATCTCTCCCCGCTAACAATTAGGGATGTCCCAATCCGATACTCAGGATCGGTATCGGCTCCGATCCAGCCATTTTTTGCAGGATCGGGTATCGATCAGACGCTATTGGACGAGGCCGATCCAAATCCGATATTGTGCGTATACTATTATGTTATTGTTAAGCCCCACAGAAGGCACAAAAACATTCTAAAGTACCATGACGTTTTCGTGCACTCTATTATAAGTGTTCTGAAGCCATTATGTCAGAGAGAAATTAATATAAGTCATTAAATTCAGGATCACGTAAACGTTTTCCCTCTCGCTGCTGTCAGTCATTCTCCATTCAGCACTCAAACAGCGCGTTGCGTTCGGTTACAGTAAATGATTAAACTATCTTCAAGATGATTCAATGTTTATACTATTATACTTTATCTGTAGATTAGGGTCTATGTTTTCACATAAAACAACATTATCTTGCTGGACTTTATTGCTGTAACTTAATCGTGTTACTTTCTACCAGGTGTCGGACGCTGTCGGTTAGATCACAACACTAGAGTCAGCACTATTGTTCTTCACGCGCACAGTAACTGAAATTTAAAACTGTTTAAAGAAAAGGCTCAATAAACTATTGCATAGATAGATACTGTTTAATACACTGTCCATCAATATCTATTTCCTTTATGCTTTGAACTTTTCAAAGCGGACTCGACGCGCAGAGTGCATACCATAGGGTGCATACTCGGCTGCGTGCTAACTCCACGTGGTTTCAAGCGCATCATTCTGCGCTTGGGATGCGCATAAGCACTTTGTGCCGCACTGTGTTGGAGTCATTCATATCATAATGCAGTGACGCAATTAAAGCTTATTAACATTAATAATTATTAATGTTGCTGCCTTATTAAATAGCTGTGCTATACTCTTAAAACATGTCTCAATTTTTTAGTAGTCTTGGCTATATCTAAAATAATTATCTTTTTAATTTTTGTTATATTGTTTTTCATGAATGTATTTTACAACAATACAAAGAGCAATATTTATTATTCACTAATCTAGTTTATAATAGCATTTTTTGTCATTGATTATGATCATATATTTTGGGGATTTGTTGTTTATCTTTATTATGAAGCTGTCTGTAGATTGTGTTTAACACACACCAGAGTGATAATGAGTTTAATACAAAATTATAGAAATTCTACTTGCTTTAAAAAAAACTGTACTGGTATTTACAGTAGAATACTGCTGTTTAAATTGTTTTAACTTTAAACCTGTTGGTAGCTATAGCTAGCTTTAAGTACTGAAGTACCTGCATTTATATATATATATATATATATATATACTGTATATATATATATATATATATATATATATATATATATATACTGTATATATATACATACTGGAGGTATATTTTAAGGGGCTAATTGAGAAAATTGCTATATTTTTTATTAGTTTAAAAATAAAATAAAAATATCGGATTAATATCGGTATCGGCAAAAGCCAAAGCTGTGGCATCGGTATCGGAAGTGAAAAAGTGGTATCGGGACATCCCTACTAACAATAGAGCACATTTGCATTCGCCGCTCAATCGCAAGTTACTGTCAGTACTATTAGTTAAAACAGTCTACAGTTTGCTAGCTTGCTATGCCTTTGACAAGGAAATGCATAGGCTACTACCGATGATGTACAAAACATGCGATCATGTACAAAACAGATCGGTGTCTTTATTTAAATTTCCTAAAAGCGATCACATCAAGAAGAGGTGGATTAATGTTGTGTAGAGCAAACTTTGATGAAGAGCTGAGGATCACCGACAGCAACATCCGCCTCTGTAGTGATCATTTTACACAGGATCGTTTTATAAACTTTCCTCAGAGACAACTGGCATTCACTGATAATCCAATGCTGCTGGTGAACGGGGCCGAAACGATTATCTTCCGCCTCAGCATTCATCCTCCCGTTCCGAGAGCATTTTCACCTAATATCACTGTCGACAGCTTTCCAGCGAGTGGGCGTGGTTTCCGCGCAGCCAGCAGACACGCCCCCAGCGTTTGAGAACAGAGTTAACTGCTGATTTTTCCAAGATTTTTAATTTTATTTTATGTACTTGCCGGCTTTTTATCATTCAAATTTGGCTGGGTTGCTAATATCACATTTTTCTGTGGTATGACAGACTCAGAACACATACTTAATTTTGACTTTACAGGGACTTTAAAATACAAAAACTACCGAAAGCACACTGACTGACGAACGCTCTCTCTGAGGCTCCCTAACATGACATAAAATGACGCAATGTTGAAAAAAAAGTTGTTTTTACTAGAAGTCCAAGAAACGCTCACTTTAGCTACTATTGCGGCGTATATTACTAAAACAAACCAACCAAACAACTAGAACGCCACAGCAAGCTGAAACATGAGGATTCACACTGAAGACGCGTCACGCTGAACCATTGCATGTATTGAGTCTCTTTATTACGCTATTTCACAAACTTAAACAACCAATCACTTACTTGAGCGATGCATGTTATAAGCAGTGCAAAGGTACCTCAGAGACATCAGTAAAGGATGTTAATGATGATGACGTTAATGGGAAAAACAGTGGTTAAGCCAGTGGTGACGGTCAACAGAAAGTTTCTCCCCATGCTCACCCTGCAGCCATGATCCAAACCCAAGCTTGCGCACAGGTGAGCACACTCACACATCAATACAGACATCACACCCCGGTCACCGATGACGTCACCATGCGTGTGCATGTACACAACAGTGCAAGAAGAAGAAAAGACATAATAAAAGCCCAAACAAAACCCAGTGTATGGCTCCTACATTCCGGCCCCAAATTATTTTATAGTAATAATTGACCACCATTACAACCCTCTCGTGGGAGACAAACACCAGTTAGAAATGCAAATTTGGTTATTGGCCTCGTCAGACAACTGGTCTTAGTTTTAATCCGTACACTTCGCACCAGCCCATTTTCGTCCGAAACAATATCCACGATTCTTCCTATAATCCACGCATTACGAGGTGCCATATCATCCACTAGCACCACGAGATCTCCTGGAACAAAGTTTCTTTTGGCAGCATTCCACTTCTGGCGCTCCTGAAGTCCAGGAAGATACTCCTTCACCCAGCGCTTCCAGAACAAGTTCGACATATACTGCACTTGTTTCCAGCGACGACGACTATAAACATCCTCCTTCTCGAACAATCCTGGTGGCAACAATGGCTGCGACTTAAGCAGAAGCAGATGGTTAGGAGTCAAGGCCTCAAGGTCTTGAGGATCTGTTGATGCCTTGGTTAAAGGGCGGCTATTAACAATAGCTTCAGCCTCACAGAACACAGTCACCAAGCCTTCTTCATCCAGAGTCTGAGTCCTCAAAATGGAGTTTAGCACCTTACGGACTGACCGAATAAGCCTTTCCCAAGCACCTCCATGGTGGGATGCTGTAGGGGGGTTAAAAACCCATTTTACATTCCTTTGTAACAACACGTCATTGATGAGGTTACGATTCAGATTCTCTATGGAATTCCTCAATTCACGCTCAGCGCCCACGAAGTTAGTGCCATTGTCCGAATGAATTTCCAAGACTTGACCGCGTCTCGCCAAAAACCGTCTGAAACCGTTAATGAAGGAGTCTGTGTCCAAAGAAGACAGAACTTCAAGATGTTTACATTGCCAAGCATGTAAAAATGAGCCCATACCTCTTGACCACAGCTCTTCCACGTTTGACTTCAAATGGTCCAAAACAATCCAGACCGACTCGACTGAAAGGAGTTCATCAGGAGTTATTCTGTTGCAAGGAAGGTCAGCCATTTTCTGATGTCCAGGTGAAGCAGACAATCTACGACAGATGACACACTTAGCCAAAACCCTTCTGATAGCAGCACAAGCACCAGGAATCCAATATCTCTGACGCAGATGGGAAAGCATGTGGTTTCGTCCACCATGGCCTGTTACTTGGTGTACATGATGGAGAATAAGATTGGAGATTTGCTTATCTTTTGGCAGTATAACTGGATGTTTTGCTTCAGCTGGCATAGCTGCTCGACTCAGCCGTCCTCCGACTCTAATGAGATCACCATCCAGGATCGGGTTGAGCTTGTAGAGGCGGCTCGTCCTCTTTACATACTCTCCTTTCTTCAAATTGGCCAGTTCCTCCGGAAACATTGTTTTTTGGCAAAAACGGATAATACTTGATTCCGCCGCGACTATGTCCTCCATAGACAGAAGACCCTTTGGCACTTGAGCCTTAATTTCTTTCATACGGACCTGTAGCTCCTTTTCCAACTGCTCAGCACTTTGGTCCGATTCAGAAAGGGTTCTTCTCAGCAGCTTTCGATGTTGCACCAGAGACAGCAGTAAGGTCTTAAACTTGAGAAGCCAACCAACAGCCCTTTTAAGACGGAACCAGGAGGAAAAGTATTCAATGAGCTTCTCCACTGGACTGACCTGCTCAACCTGAGCCACATTCACCATCACAGCCTTGACCTCTGGGTCTCCAATCAGAGTGTGTTCCAAAGTCTCAGGATTTTGGGGCCACTTGCTCTCAGGCTCATGAAGAAAGTCAGGACCACGGAGCCATGCATCAGTCTTCAGCAGCGACTGAACCTTAACACCTCTGGAGGCTAGATCTGCAGGGTTGGTTAACGTACTCACATACCTCCATTGAGATGCATTGGAGATTTTCAATATTTCAGACACGAAGACTTTAAATCTGGACGTTTCGTTGTTTATATATTTCAAAACAGAAGTGCTGTCCGTCCAAAAGACAGACTCTTTAAGGTCCATTTGCAGCTCCTTCCTCCACAACTTGTCCATTCTGCTAGCCATCACAGCGGCAGTCAGCTCCATCCGAGGAATGGTGACGAGTTTGAGAGGAGCTACTCGTGCCTTTCCCATTATAAATACGCTGTGGGTCCGACCTCCATGATCATGGAGCACCAGGTAAGTCACAGTCCCAAACCCTTCCTCACTTGCGTCTGCAAAGTGATGAAGTTGAGCAGAGACAAGATGACCGAAGTCCACAGGTTTTAAACATCTACTAACTTCCCAATTTTTTAGCTCATGAAGTTCTTCCAGCCAAGCCGTCCATTCTTTAGTCACTGAAGAGGGCAAAGGTTCGTCCCATCCCAAACTTCTCCTACAGAGGTCTTGGAGGATTTTCTTGGCGGACAGAACAATGGGTGCCAAGAAACCAAGAGGGTCATAGATCGAACTCGTCACAGACAAAATTCCTCTTCGTGTGAGTGGATGAGTTTTGAGTGTGATTTTAAACTTGAATGAGTCAGATTGGACACACCACTGTACACCCAAGACATACTCTACGGGCAGAGCGTCACTGCTCAAATCCAAATCTTTCACCTCCTTGGCGCGCTCATCCTGCGGAATAGTAGCGAGAACTGTGCGTCGGTTGCTAACCCATTTTATGAGCTTAAACCCACCTTCCGCACACAAGGCACTAAGCTCTTTACGTAGGAGAACTGCTTCCTCTTCAGAGCCAGTGGACACCAAACAATCGTCAACATAGAAGTGATGCAAGATTGTGCTAACTGCATTAGAACCAAAGCGCCTTTGATTATCTTCAGCACACTTCCTCAAGGCGAAGCAGGCACAACTTGGAGAAGAAGTAGCGCCAAAAAGGTGTACTGTCATTCTATACTCCACCAGCTCTTGACTGCAGTCTCCATCGGGCCACCACAGGAACCTTAACAGATCAGAGTCTTCAGCCGGCACTCGGACCTGATGATACATGGCCTCAATATCTCCCATGAGTACTACAGGTTCTTTACGGAATCGTGTAAGCACTCCCACTAACAAGTTTGTAAAATCTGGTCCCTGAAGAAGCTGTGAGTTCAATGATGTCCCCTGAAACGTTGCTCCACAATCAAAGACTACACGCAGTTTTCTCTTCTTAGAATGATACACCCCATGATGAGGTAAATACCATACCCTTCCATCACAACGGGTCGACTGCTCGGTTGGAACTCTCTCTGCATAACCATTGACCAACATCTTAGACATGAATGCAATGTAATCGGAGCGAAAAGATGGATCCTTATTCAGACGTCTTTTAAGACTCAGTGCACGTTGTTCTGCCACTATCTTATTGTTTGGCATTTTACGGTGACTTTGCTTCATCGGCAAACCGATACTATAATGACCATCAATGAGCTTAGTAGACTCTGAGACCAGCTCGATGAAGCGCTTATCCTCGACTGACAGACCAGGTTGTTCATCCTGCAAAGTTTCAGGGAAATCCACCTTCAGCTGCTTCTCCCAAAGCTCATCAAGCCTCGCCACGGAGATCCGATTAACTGTAATGTCGGGCTGCACCCCTTGCTCATTGATATGACAATCTCCATGGAGCGGGCCATTCACCGTCCAACCCAGGATGGTCTTAATTGCATAAGGGCCCCCGCTCTCTGCACGAACCACCTCCCACGGCTCCAGAGCTTGAGGAACGTTAGTGCCAATCAGAAGATCCACATCAGAATCGATCTCTGGTATTTTTATGTGCCTTAGGTGCGGCCATCTTTGAAGGTCCTTTGAGCTTGGAATGTTACCTCGATGAACCGGCATGTTCTGCTGGGTAAAAATCTCAGACAGGCCACAGAAGTTGTTAGAGTCCAGCCCGGCGACTTCCAAGTCTGACAACTTGTAACTGTCAACCACTTTCTCTTGTCCCATAGTCCTAAGGAGAATTCCCAACTTCTTCCCTGTAAGATTGAGCCGAGTCATGAGTCGCTCTGTACAAAACGAGGCGGTACTCCCAGGGTCCAAAAATGCATATGTGACCACAGTCTCTTGTCCCCTCTTAGATTTAACTTGAACAGGCAAGATAGAGAGCATACAGTCCTTCTTGCCGGCCCCAGTCAAGCCACTAGACTGAGCAGACACAACGGCACCGTCTCTGGCCATATCCAAACCACCATTGGCCTGAGTCGGACTTGTTGGTTTTACTGTGGGGTGGACATGCAACAACGTGGGATGCATATTATTGCATACTTTACATGTCATACGTTTTCGGCAGTCTTTACTTATGTGTCCGACGCACAGACATCCAAAACACATACGATTCTCCTTCAAAAAGGAAATTTTCTCATCTCGTGTTCTTCCATCCAAACTGAAACAAGCATCTAACGAATGCCCAGCCCCACAAAACAAGCAAACTTTCGCTAGCAAGTTCTTCTCCCGTTTCAACCCAGGCTCCACCTTATTCTCAGCAGGTGCTACAGTAGTAGCGAAACTACTGCCTCCAACCTTTGAACTAGGTTGAGACCGGACCGTTCCTGCTCCATTTCGTCCACTTGCAGATGTCTCTTGTATATTTCCAAAGAGAGGGTCGCTCGCAATCTTGACTTGCCTCTCAACGAACTCTACAATATCTTGGAACGTAGCTCTACGATGAAACTTCTCCTGAATATCGAGGGCCACACTTCTCCAATGATCCCTCAGCTTATAAGGAAGCTTTTTCACAATGATTTGCATATTTGTAGGAACATTCAGATCACTTGCGGAAACTCCCATAGAATTGCAGCATTCTCGCAACAATAAACTGTAGGCCCGTAAAACCTTGACATCTTCAGCCTTAAGCATCGGCCAGGAAAGCACCTTTTCCATATAGGCAGAAGCCACTTTAAATGGATCACCAAAATGCTCCTGAAGTAGTGATTTTGCCTTACTATAACCATGGGATGCAGGCAGATGTTGACAACTTCGGATCAAATCCCTAGGCTGACCTCTCGTATACTGCTCGAGGTAATACAAACAATCCGTCTGACTCTGTGTTCTTGCCTCAATGTTATGTTCGAAACCTCTCATGAAAGTTTGATACTGCAGTGGATCTCCGTCAAAAACTTGTAGATCTTGCTTAGGCAAGAGGAAAAGTGACTGTTGTCCAACCAATAAAGACGTGATTTGATTTTGCCTTTCTAAAACTGTGAGAAAACGCTGGTCAGAGTCACTTACGGTTACAGGTGCGGTTCCATGCTGAAAGTGAGTAATGGGTGAATTAGAAACACCCTCTGTCAACATATGTTGATCAACTCTAGTCACAGCAGCAGGCAGAGTAGGCAAAGTTAACTGACCAGTCAAGGTCGCAGCAGCAGGAAACTGGCTTTTGTTACATGTCTTGGGCCTCACAGAAGCATAGCTTGGACGCAAAACTTGATCTACTGACCCTGAGGCCAATGGTTGAGTATTAAACTCAGGCACGAAAGTTGCAGCTTCATGGCTCAACTGTGCGTTTTTCCCTCTTTCCAAATACGAATTCATCCCATCTAATTCCACAGAAACGTGAGACGCACACGATCCTTCTGAAACCCTGAACACGCTCACTTTAGCCATAGACGCTGCCAGCTCCATATCCATCTCCAGCACCTCCTTCTTTCTCCTCAACACTTCCTGCTGTTCCTCCAAAGCATGCTTCCTACTCAGCAGCCTTTGACGAGCCATAAGGGCAGCAGTCTCAGCCTCAGCTCTTATTCTGGCTGATGATGTAGTAGACATGGGTTTACTCACTACTGTACTGGATTTCTTTGATCTCAACGACACATTAGACACACTATCACTTGGCCTAATGTCGTCATCTACATTTTCCACAGTTTTACCTATACATGCCTCACCGCCGAAAACCGCAGGTTCTAAACATGGTGCAACAACCCCCTCTGCTGGTTCCTCTAGCAGCCATTTATTTGTCTCCTCCACAAAAGCAGTTTTATGGTCCTCAACGCTGCAAAACCAAGCATTTTGTTTTTCTTGTTCCTCAGGTGGGAGCATAGAAACCACCACACCATGAATGTGACTTGCTTCTGTGAACAAACTCAACAAACTTTCAAGACAAGACCGTATTTTTTCAGCATTTCCAACACTGTGCATTAATTTTTTAATTTCTCTTATTCCATCTTTAATTTTTTTTACCTTTGCTTTGCGCTCTTCTTGGAGCTGCTCCAATTTATATTCAAAAGCTTTAGGTGTAAGTTTTACTCACCTTTTCTCAGTAGACCCGGTACCAGTCGACTTCATTTTCGTTTACAAGATAATCCAATAATCACAAAAATCTCTACTACCAAAATGCTTAAAACAACATCCTTTTTATTACATTTCCATATGAACAAGGTACAATGCTGTCTTTGATTCCCTCTAACTTATTCACAGAAGCTAATCTAACTCAACCCTAGTCTTCTGTGCATACTAGCGGTGGGTTTTTATGTACCTAAATACCGATAGCCTTGAACCAGACAAACTGTCTTAGAACCAGAACTACGGCGGTACTCCCAAGCGCAATGCTTCACCCGCTTGACACACGAACAAAAACACTGCAAAAGGTCCCAAAACAAACAAACAGTACAATCACCTTATGTGAAAGTACCGCTAAGCCTAGCAGGGAATACAAATTTTTCTTATGTATCTTAACAGACAATCCCCAATGTTCGATGTTTATGCCTTGTGATAAAGACGACTGCGATGACAAATAATTAGCATAATAACAGCCAATTTATGAATGAATGGGCTTACGCGAATCTCAACGCGCTGGCTCGTTAACATTCCAACACTGAAAGCGATCGCAAACATCCAACGTTATCCCTACAATACGTTTGAATCAACGCAACAACAACTTTCTGTTGACATAATATTGTGGCGTATATTACTAAAACAAACCAACCAAACAACTAGAACGCCACAGCAAGCTGAAACATGAGGATTCACACTGAAGACGCGTCACGCTGAACCATTGCATGTATTGAGTCTCTTTATTACGCTATTTCACAAACTTAAACAACCAATCACTTACTTGAGCGATGCATGTTATAAGCAGTGCAAAGGTACCTCAGAGACATCAGTAAAGGATGTTAAACGTACAATATGTAATTTTTTTTGGCCACCAGGGGTCTCTCATTTCACATAATAACAAAGACGTACTTTGATGACGTCAGGAAAGAGCGTGGGCTCACGGGAGTTGTTGTCGCTGTCAATGACAACCAGCTCAGCTCATGACATGACATGATCGTTTTTACAAAATATACGGATATACGGCATCTCTCTGTAGATTTAGCTTGTCAAAAAGCTTTAATGCAACCCCAATGTTTACCTGTGTCATGCTTCTCCTGCGCGGCTCGCTAACAGCAACAGTTGGCTGATTTGAATGAGACGACCGGAACGGGCAGCGCTATATGCGCGAGCAGCACCGGGGGACAGTGCATCTCGTCTGAGTGAGCGCTCGTGAGCGGGCACGTGATTTACACGCATAAAAATACGTCTTACTTTTTTTTCTTCGTCATTTTCTATGCTTTCTTGGCGGTAGTCCAGTGTTCCCCTTTGTGTTTGGTGGTTTCACCGGGTTCCGCAAGGAAGTTAGAGAAAATAGAGGAGTCAAAGGTTATATGACGCCATAGACGGACGACGAAACGGAAATAAAGAAACGTCCCGTGTCTTCGAATTAAACTATAAATTTCTCCGTATTTGAAAGTTGGTGGAAACTGTCGGGATAATGTAAGTACACATCTAATAGAAATATATAACATAGATACAGTTATTTTTGCTATTTTTAAAGCCGAAAAAGTACAGATTGTGGCTTTAATGATGATGACGTTAATGGGAAAAACAGTGGTTAAGCCAGTGGTGACGGTCAACAGAAAGTTTCTCCCCATGCTCACCCTGCAGCCATGATCCAAACCCAAGCTTGCGCACAGGTGAGCACACTCACACATCAATACAGACATCACACCCCGGTCACCGATGACGTCACCATGCGTGTGCATGTACACAACAGTGCAAGAAGAAGAAAAGACATAATAAAAGCCCAAACAAAACCCAGTGTATGGCTCCTACAGCTACTAAATTAGTGCCCTTATGTTGTTTTAAAACATTTTAAATCCTGCATTAACTTTTCATATGGTATTTTCATACAAGGTTATCTATAAATTTAGATTTTTTTTTTTTTACTTGCAACATGCTCTTTAAATCCTGCTGATATATCACTTGCATAATAATTTGAAACACAGTGAATATTTGAATCACATGAGATGAGTAAATTACAGAATTTTTGAAGGGCTAGATATGATTTAATGATTTTAATAAATCATCATAAATATACATATTTTTCTTTTGCAGTGAGTGAGATTTGAACAGGCTTATGGACATATATCTGTTGTTAACCCTTTAGCTGACAGTTTATGTGCCATTCTCCCAGGATTGCCTTTATTGGTCCAGAGAACGATTGCTCGAACCATTGTCCTCCAGGAAAGCATTGGAAAGGGGCGCTTCGGGGAAGTGTGGAGGGGCAAATGGAGGGGGGAGGATGTCGCTGTGAAGATCTTCTCATCACGAGATGAACGCTCCTGGTTTCGTGAGGCTGAGATTTATCAGACAATAATGTTACGTCACCAGAATATTTTGGGATTTATCGCCGCTGATAACAAAGGTATTACATGAAGGGATTTTGGTTTAAAATCACAATAATGGATGAAAATTAATGTAAGAACGAGGCATTTTGTTTGTTTGAATTGTTTTCTTGCATTTAACAAGAAACATATTTAGTGATAATTTTATTGTATACAAATATTTGCATAAGATTTCATGACAGGAGTATAATTTCATAGGTTTACCTGATGCTGCGCCAGTAGCTGATGCTATGGAAACACACTCCAGGTGTGATGATTGTCTGAAACCTCTATAGAATCAAATCAATTGACTGGCTGATGCCACTTGCACCACCCACTGAGACATGTGTCACTATTTGCTTGGCCACCATTACTCAGATTTCTCTTCTCCAGGAAGCAGTGTATCTGACCCTTGTAGACTTTCATTGTTTTGTTCTATTTGATTGGATTCATTAAGTGAATTATTCTTTTCTGGGGGAACAAAATGGCATTTTGAAAGTGTGTGCCTCTGCTCAAGCAGCATATGTATAAAGAATTGTCAGACTGTCTGCACTGCAAAAATTGCAAGAATGAAAACACCACATAAGTTAGTTAGTTAGTTCATTCTTTATTATCTACATTAATTGTTGTTTTGGGCAATTGAGAGATCAGGTCAACATACAAGTTCACTGTACAGTTACACTTCATCCATACAAGCCACAAAAACATACACTATCAGTCAAAAGTTTTGGATCGGAAAGATTTTTAATGTTTTTAAAATAAGTCTCTTCTGCTCACAAAAGCTTTATTTATTCGATTAAAAATACAAAAAGATTGCAATTTAAAACAGCTATTTTCTATGTGAATATAAAGTGTAATTTAATCCGGTGACTAAAGCTAAATTTTTAGCATCATTACTCCAGTCTGTACTGTCACACGATTCTTTAGAAATCATTGTAACATGATGATTTGATGCTCAGGATACATTTCTCATAATTCTCAATGTTGAAAAAAAATAATTTCAGGATTCTTTGATGAATAGATAGTTCAAAAGAATAGCATTGATCTGAAATAGAAAGCTTTTGTAACATTAAACACTACCCTTAAAAAGTTTGGGGTGAGTAATAATTTTCGTTTTATTTTTTGGGGGGGAAATCAATAAATGAAGTCAATTCTTTTATTAATCAAGGATGAATTAAATTGATCTAAAGTTACAGTAAAGACTTGTATAATGTTACAAGTGATTCTATTTCAAACAAATGTTGTTCTTTTGAACTTTCTATTCATCAAAGAATCCTGGAAAAAAATGCTACACAACTGTTTTCAACATCGAACATTGATTACGCATTAGTAGTCGGAGAGTATGCTGTCTTTTGTGGTTGTTCAAACACATTTGACCTTCACCATGTAAGCAATCTGAATGCAATTTTGACTACCCCTGGAAATGGTCAAAAGTGGTCAAACTCAAACCACTTTATCCCTCGTTAACGACAAAAATGCTGTGGTTTAAACAGGGCCATAGTGTCAGCTACTGATGCAATGTCTCGTTACCTACTCAATGAGCTAAAGTTACATACCAAACTGTAATTTGTAATTTAATGGAGCTATATTACTCCCCTTGCCACATGCTTTAGTTCAGTGGTTACCAACCCTGGTCCTGGAGTACCCCTAACATTGTACATTTTTGATGTCTTTCTTATCTGTCATATCCATCTGAGGTCTTCAATCAGGTGTGTTTGATTATGGAGACATCTATGTGCAGTGCTGGGGGTAATCCAGGACAGGTTTGAGAAGCACTGCTTTAGCTTACCAAACCAATGTAAGCTTAAAGCGATAATTTATCCAAAAATGAACTTCTGTCATTATTTACTCCCCCTTACTTTCTTTTTTTGTGTCACATATAAGAAGATATTTTGAGAATTGTTTCAGTGTTGTTTTTTTGTCCATACAACAGAAATCAATGGTAAACAAACAAACAAACAAACAAACAAAAAACTAAAAACTGTTTGGTGAGTAAATGATAAAATGATTTTCATATTTTGGGTAGTTTACCTTTAATAGCTTTAGTTTCAAAGCAAGCACTAATAACCTGACCATTAAAGGATCAATGATATGACAGTCATCTTTGTCCAGATTTTTTTTTCTTTGAAATATAAATGCGTAGACCTAGTCCAAAATCATACAGATATAAATACTTTTTTATGCTGATAAAAAGACATGTATTTGAAAACATTTTAAACAAAGTATTGGTTACAATTTTCCATGAAAACATTTTTTTCACAATGGTTATAACTTTTGACATTTGTCATTAAATCAAAACTTGCATTTTGAGATATATTTTCAAATCACTTTGTATGTTCTTGTCCATCACGTTTGGGTGCCCTGTATTGTAATCTGTCTATTTTGTCTTTCTTCAGATAATGGCTCATGGACACAGTTGTGGCTGGTGTCAGAATATCATGAGCATGGGTCTCTCTTTGATTACCTGAACAGATACACGGTATCAGTGGAGGGAGTGATAGTTCTGGCACTGTCCATCTCCAGCGGTATCGCCCACCTGCACATGGAGATTATTGGCACTCAAGGTGTTGATCATATGCATCTTTTATTCGATTTTTAAAAACTTTCGAGCTACTTTTCTCTGGAGGATAAAACCTTCACTCAGCAGTGGAAGTCTATCCTCCTCTGGCAAAGCATTCCAGTGCTTTGTTTTAGTGCTTTGTTTTATTTTTTGTTACTTTTGTAGTTGCATACATGTGTAATACTTAATGATTATAGAATAAATGTAATATGTAATTCTTATGTTAGACTAGTCAGATAATACTAGTTATTTGTTGCAATTAACAGTTACAATTACATATATCTTTTACAGTGTCTATGTATAGAGGAATAGTGGCAGGTGAAAAGTAAAAATAGTGGATAGGTCTCTTGATGTGAGTGACAGTGTGATGAACGACGAGGCGCAGAGGAATCCATTTGCAGCTTTTTATTAGAATGGTCAGACAAGCAAAGATCAACACCAGCACACAGGGCAATAGAGAACAGGCAGAGAACAAACCAGATAACAGGCAATGGTCGGGGCAGGCGGCGAGAGGCAAAGTCCAGTAAACAATCCAGGTCAGGGTAGGCAGAGAACGATCAGAAAACGGGGTACACAGTCCAAGGTCAAAGGCAATAATCAATCCGCAAGAATGAGTGCTCAGAAATTGTACGCCGGGGCAATGCAATACTTCGCAGAGAAGTGATGTGTGGAAGTGGCTTTTATGTGTGTGAAGATGAGGTGCAGGTGTGTGTCCAATCAGTAGTGTGGATGAGCTGCAGGTGATTGTAATCAGTCCCAGGTAAACGGCATGATGGGAAATTGAGTTCATGGTTAATATTCTGGTGAAAGTGTTCTACAGTGGTGAAGTGGAAGCTTGCTCTATAACAGAGCCCCCTCCCTGCGAGCAGCTCCTGAGGCGAGAAGGTAAATGGCGCCGGGGTCTTCCACGGGGTCGAGGGGCCGGCTTCTTCGGGTGCATCTGATGAAACTCTTCTGTGAGTGTGGGATCTAGGATATCTCCAGCGTTGACCCATGATTGTTCCTCCGGACCGTACCCCTCCCAGTCAACCAGATATTGGAGGACGTTACCCCGGCGCCTGGAGTCCAGCAACTTGTGCACACGGTACGCCTCCTCGCCGTCAACCAGGATGGGTAGGGGGTCTGGAGCCACGACTTCCTCCTCCAACTCTCCTCTCAGACCACCGGCAGGTTTTAGAAGGGATACATGGAATGTAGGAGAAATACGATAGTTAGCGGGTAAATCCAATCGAAAAGACACCGGAGAAATTTGTCGAATAATTTGGAATGGGCCAACATACCTGGGACTGAGTTTGCAGCAGGGAAGTCGGAGTCTTAGGTTCTTGGTGGAAAGCCACACCCACTGGCCCACACTGTATTCAGGACCCGGGCGACGATGACGGTTAGCCTGTCGTTCTTGTCGTCTGACTGCGTGAAGAAGATGAGTGTGAGCTTGATCCCAGACCTCCTCGCTCTTGTGTAGCCACTCAGTGACAGATGGTAGATCAGTGGGTTCTCCTGACCAGGGGAACAAGGGAGGTTGAAAGCCCAGGATACATTTGAAAGGGGTAATGCCTGTAGCAGGTTTGACTAAGGAATTCTGGGCATATTCGGCCCAAAACAAATATCTGCTCCACTCTGTTTGGTGTTTTTGACAATAGGTCCGAAGGAAGCGGATGACGTCTTGATTCAGGCGTTCGGTCTGCCCATTGGACTGGGGATGGTACCCGGAGGTGAGGCTGATGTTGACATTAAGCTGTTTGAAAAAAGCAGTCCAAATTCTGGAGGTAAACTGAGGACCACGGTCCGATACTATGTCTTCGGGCAGTCCATAAAAACGGAATACCTGATTGCAGAGGAGTTCGGCTGTCTCAAGTGCAGTGGGGAGTTTGGGTAGTGGTACTAGACGGCAAGCCTTGGAGAATCGGTCAACGATGGTAAGTATGGTGGTATGTCCTTGGGATTTAGGCAGATCCGTAATGAAATCGATGGCAATGTGGGACCAGGGGCGATGTGGGGTGGGTAGTGGTGTTAGGAGTCCAGCAGGTAACTGTCTGGATGATTTGGACATGTTGCAACTGGAACAGTTCTGGACGTATTTGATGGTGTCAGACAGTAATGTGGGCCACCAGAAGCGATTTTGGAGCAGCTGTGTGGTAGCGGTAATACCCAGATGACCCGAACTGGGCATTGAGTGGACTTGATCAAGAAGCCGAGGACGAAGGTTGTCTGGAACAAAGAGCAGATTAGCTGGGCATTCTGGAGATGGTCTCTCTTGAAGGTTTGCTTGTTGGATTTCGGTGATAATATCCCATTGTACTGGAGCCACCAGAAGATTTGCAGGAAGGATGTTCTCTTGAGATGGGGTTTGAACGGTCTCCTCCGCTTGACGTGAGAGTGCATCGGCTTTGATGTTTTTGGTTCCTGGTCGATATGTTACTGTGAATTGAAATCTGGTAAAGAATAGAGCCCATCTGGCTTGACGGGGGTTCAAATGTTTGGCCGAGCGAAGATATTCAAGGTTCTTGTGGTCTGTGAGAATTATGAACGGTTGACCAGCTCCCTCCAGCCAATGGCGCCATTCCTCCAGAGCTAGTTTAATAGCAAGCAATTCCCGATTACCCACATCGTAATTACGTTCAGCCGGTGTGAGTTTACGGGAGAAGAAAGCACACGGGTACATCTTTGCTGGTTCGCCTTGTCGCTGGGATAGTACAGCCCCAACCCCTGTGCTGGAAGCATCAACTTCTACTATGAACTGGCGTTCTGGATCTGGATGATGCAGGATGGGAGCTGACGTGAAACGAGTTTTCAAATCCTGAAATGCTTGTCTTGCCTCATCTGACCATTTTAGTCGAGCAGTGCGATGCTTGATCATAGCAGTTAGTGGAGCAGCAATAATGCTGAAGTTTCTCATAAATCTCCTGTAGAAGTTAGTGAAACCCAAGAATCGTTGCATCTCCTTCACGGTTTGTGGTAAAGGCCAATCCAGAACTCCTTTAACCTTCCTCTCATCCATGGCTACCCCCTCCTGGCTGATTATGTACCCTAGGAATGATGTGCTAGTCTGGTGGAACTCACACTTCTCAGCTTTGGCATAGAGTTGATATTGAATTAAACGTTCCAGGACCAATCTGACCTGATGAATGTGCTCCTCCATAGAGTTTGAGTAGATCAATATGTCATCGATGTAGACAATAACCCATTTATCTAGCATGTCTCGGAACACGTCGTTCATGAATGACTGGAACACTGAAGGACTGTTTGACAGACCAAAAGGCATGAAGAGATATTCGTAGTGCCCCGTGGCGGTAGAAAAGGCCGTCTTCCACTCGTCACCTTCACGGATGCGAATCAGATTGTAAGCATTACGCAGATCCAGTTTGGTAAAATATTTGGCTTGACGGAGCTGTTCCAGCGCGGCAGGAAGTAGAGGAAGGGGATATCGAAACTTCACCGTCAGCTCATTCAACCCTCGGTAGTCGATGCAGGGTCGTAAGCTCCCGTCCTTCTTCTTTACGAAGAAGAATCCGGCGGCTGCCGGAGAGGTTGAGGGTCGGATGAAACCCTTTGTTAGCTCCTCCTCAATGTACTTTTTCATGGCTTCAGATTCCAGTCTAGACAGAGGAAAGATCCTTCCCCGGGGAGGAGAAGTTCCAGGAAGGAGTTCTATGGCACAGTCACTGGAGCGATGTTCAGGAAGTTGTGAAGCTTTTCTTTTGTTAAAGGCTTCACTGAGATCTGCATACTCAGGTGGTATTTTGGGTTCCTCTGGATCAGACGTGGCAGGATTTGGGTCTTTAGGAGGAAGGCGAATAACTCTGGATAAACAGCGGTTTTGACAGGTGGAGCCCCATTGAAGGATCTGCCCCTCCTTCCAGGAGATATGAGGATTGTGGTCATATAACCAGGGATGGCCTAGGATGACTGAATGATGCGGGGATTGAATGACAAAGAAACTGATCTCCTCGATGTGTAGAGACCCGACATGTAGTTTGACTTGCTTTGTGGTGCTGTGAATTTTCCCTTCTCCAAGTGGTCGCCCATCTAGTGCTTCCACTGCCAAGGAAGAGAGACAAGGTCTTAGTTCCAGGTTGCATTGTACAGCGAATTTGTGAGATATGAAGTTCCCAGCAGCTCCTGAGTCTATTAGAGCAGTGGTGTTAATAACTTTATCCTGAATCACTAAGCGCACTGGTAAAGTGAAGCTAGATGTGGTAGTATGGAATTTGATAGGAGAACTCACCGAGCAGGTGTCAGCAGATGGACGAGTAGGGCAGTTGAATTTCATATGTCCAGGCTGACCGCAGTACATGCACAAACGGTTCTGTCTCCGGCGTTCTCGTTCTTCTGGGGTTATGTGAGTGAACCCAATCTGCATGGGCTCGTGCGTGGGGGGCGTGTCCTGAGAATAGCGCGGATGAATTCGTACAGGGCGTCGTGAACGGATTAAATTATCCACTTGAATGGCAAGATCGATATACTCGTTAAGTTTTTTTCCCTCGTCACGGCAGGCTAATTCAGACTGGAGTTCCGTGGTGAGCCCCTTACGGAAGAGAGTTTTGAGCGTATCCTCCACCCAGTTGGTTTGAGCTGCGAGTGTGCGAAACGTGAGTGCATACTCAGCCGCTGTGCTTCTTCCCTGTGATAGAGATAATAGTTGTTCTGCGGCGTCTCCGCCCTCAGTTGGATGTTCAAAGACGTGACGAAATTGTTGAAGGAACTCTCCAAACGTGGTGAATGAGGAACCATCCGATCTGTAAACCGCAGTAGCCCACTCTAATGCTCGACCAGTGAGTAATGAGCAGACGAACGCGATGCGACTTGCATCAGTAGTGTAGAGTGAAGGCTGTTGATCAACAAAGAGAGTGCATTGCAGTAAGAATCCTTTACATTTCGTTGGATTACCGTCAAACTTTTCAGGAAATGCCAGTCGTGGATTGATTGCCGGGTTTGCGACGGGCGCGATGGGCTCAGGGGCTGTTGGTGGTGATGGTGCGACGGGAGCATTGCTAATCGCCGTCTGGAGCTCTTGTAACCCCTGTACAAGTTTTTCGGTAAGTGAAGTTAAATGGCTTAACTGTTGGTGATGCAGATTCAAACGTGAGGCTTGTGAAGAGAGTTCCGTAGATAACTGCAGAACTGCTGCTGGATCGGTAGTTGGCGAAGTATTCTGTGATGAACGACGAGGCGCAGAGGAATCCATTTGCAGCTTTTTATTAGAATGGTCAGACAAGCAAAGATCAACACCAGCACACAGGGCAATAGAGAACAGGCAGAGAACAAACCAGATAACAGGCAATGGTCGGGGCAGGCGGCGAGAGGCAAAGTCCAGTAAACAATCCAGGTCAGGGTAGGCAGAGAACGATCAGAAAACGGGGTACACAGTCCAAGGTCAAAGGCAATAATCAATCCGCAAGAATGAGTGCTCAGAAATTGTACGCCGGGGCAATGCAATACTTCGCAGAGAAGTGATGTGTGGAAGTGGCTTTTATGTGTGTGAAGATGAGGTGCAGGTGTGTGTCCAATCAGTAGTGTGGATGAGCTGCAGGTGATTGTAATCAGTCCCAGGTAAACGGCATGATGGGAAATTGAGTTCATGGTTAATATTCTGGTGAAAGTGTTCTACAGTGGTGAAGAGGAGGTGAAGTGGAAGCTTGCTCTATAACAGATAGGAGTTTGAGTCCACCTTTTTGTGAACAGCTGGGAGAGTATAAATTTAGAAGAAAAAAAAGAAAAGAAAATATTTATACCAGTATTTATTAGGACCTTTAATTGGAATGAGATGCTATCTATTTTCATTGACCGGATGGACTGCCCAGTGACCATGACTTGTGCAGATTATTTTATTACCATACTCTAAATGATCATAAATGGATCCTGCATTATGAGACCTTACTTGTCCATATGTCTAACCCTAATCATACCAAATCTGCTGATCAGTAAAGGTGTCCTCTTGTCCTCTTAAATTGTCCTATTATCAAACCCTATTTACACTAAGTATGAATGTATTCTAACACTATATACACAGTGTACATATCTTATAATGCTATTTGCACTTAGTCTATACCTTATTTTAAATGTACAGTAAAAGGCTGGTCTGGCTGTTAAAGGTTGTGGACATCACTCAGCAACAACACCTTACATTGGTTTATTGTCTTTGGAGTACATGCTAAGATCGACTAGTAAAGAAGCAGACAGTGGTCAGTAAAGCAGACCTTGTTGTCTGGCTAGTTTTGGCTGTAACTGGCACACTAGTCTTTGAAGTCCATGCTAGAACAGCTGTTAGTAATACAGGCAGTGAATCATCTCTTGCTGTCTGGTTGTGTTACAGCCGCATAACCCTTTGGTGAACAGTCATGTCAGTTGATGAGTGCACAGGAGCAGATGGCAAAATATGGCCTTGTGTGCCTTTGCCTGCCACAGAGGAGCTAAAAGTGTGAAGTACCAGTTGCAGCATGGTACAGTACATGAGTGGCACAGTACACCTGCAAGAAGTCAGTTACCACAGGTTTCCATGGCTGCTGTTGCTGGATCGCCATTTGAACAATGTGTTTGAGTACACGGTTAAACCTCTCTATGGCACCATTAGCTGCTGGGTAGTAGAGAGAGGAACAATGGTGACACATATTGCTTTCTTCCAGAAAAGTAGTGAAAACAGCTGATGTAAACTAAACACTGTTATCATTAACTATGGATTGCCATGGCAGCTGAAGACTGCTGAAAGCAACAAAACCACCGAATCTGTAGTTAAAATGTGAGAGTAAAGGAGATCTTAGGCCATTTACTATAATAATCAGTTAAAGGGGGGGGGGGGTTGATTGCGATTTCACTTTTTTCATTTTAAATAGTGTGTAATGTTGCGGTTGGTGCATGAACAGTATCTGCAAAGTTGCAGCGCTGAAAGTTTAGTGTAAGCAGAGATATCGTCTTTTAAAAATCAGGAAGTATATTGCCTACAAAAACGTCTCGATTGGGACTACAGCTGGGTTTTAAACGTCACTAACCCACACATTTGCATCAACCCTCCCTCTGGAATATGCAAAAAAGGGCATGAGCATATTTCTGTGGTTCGTCGAGTGTGTTATGTTCACCCAGCTGCCAGGTCTTCTGTGTTCGAGCTTCCCACGGACACTGTACTTCGTCAACAATGGATACAATTTATGTTTGATTATGTTCCTGAAAATGACGATCGTAATCTAGCTCTCTGTGCTGCGCATTTTACGGAAGACAGCTTCTAGAATCTCCATGAGTTCAATGCCGGATTCAACAAGAAACTGTTACTAAAACATGAAGCAGTTCCAACTTTAAAACCAGAGGTAGCAGTTGTTGGGTCACAAACTGTAAGTAGGCTAAGACTTCATCATTCTAAATGTATTTGCATGTATAATTCCAGACATAGCCTTGTGTTTTATTTTTTTCAAATGCCAGCGCTGGCTTTATAGCCACTAGGCTACTAGTTATGCTATTTTGTGTCTACGACAAACGCGTACAAACATTATGGACATGAATTTTGTATAAGTACTAATGTTATAAATGTATTTTTCATGTATGTTTTATGACGTTATTTTCGATTTGATCAAGAACGTAAACTTGCCAACGCTGTTTGAGTATAACATTAGTAGCCAGTCAGTTGCTATTGTTGCCAGTCAGATGCAATTGTGTAAAACAAACGTGTATAAAGTTAAAAATGTAGCAAATTATCATACAGAAACGTTTAGTAAGAGCCGTGTGTGGTGAGATTCTACTTGACTCTCTTGATAGCGGCTTTCTCAGTCTGATTCTGCCTCAAACTGATACTGCAGTTCGACACATATTTACATCTGGACCGGAGCTCATGACATACACGTTTCGCCCGTAAAGGTAATGGGCGTTAACCTTCCAGACAATGTGAGCGACAGTTTAGCCAATCACAACACACCGGGCCAAACTAACCAATCTGAGCCCACTGCCTTTTTCTGAGGGAGTGGTTTCATAAACTCAGGAAGTCGACCGGTCGTTGGAGATAGGTCTAACTGCAGAACCGCAGAACCATACACAGGGTTCCCACGCGTCCTGGAAAACCTGGAAAATTAAAGACCACTTTTCCAGTCCTGGAAAACACATGGAAAATGGGGGGAAATGTAAAATGTCCTGGAAACGTTTGCATTGTCCTAGAAAATAATTTTCGGGTTAAACATTTAACAAAAACGGGTTAAACATCTTACGCATGAATGTCTGTTTTCAGCTGCCTTCAACGAGTAATATTGGGCTGAAGCGCTTGTCTGCTTTCATTTCTGCATGTAGCCAGCACAGCGCCCCACGTGACACAAACCTGCCAATATTTATGCATTTTACAGTACGCAATTTGACATCTCAGTACACTGGTAGGACTTGCCCAGGGACTTGCCCCTCCAAATTTTGGGGGTCCCCGACAAAAATATTTTAACATTAAAATTGATTGTGAAAATTATGGGTCTTTAGTGATGTTTTATATTTATAACAGTAATTATTTTATTTCCTAGCAGCGAGGCAACAATCAGGGCAGCTATTAGCCGAGTGAGTTGTTGTTGTTGTTGTTGTGGTGCTCCTGCTAATGTACGGACTGTAACAAAGTTGCGCTGAAGCTTGCGCAGTTATTTATAACATAGCCTATACATTTATAGTTTAGAAATAATATAGGCTACCCACGATCAGAGTTCTGTTTTCCTGAAAGCCATCACGATTGAAACCGAGATATTGATTTCATAACAGTTCAATAAACAAATAGTTAAAATAGTTAAAAAAAAATTCAGACAAGAGTGTTTTCAAAAATGAAACATTGACAATTTAAGTTTGAAGGGAGTAAAGCCTCTGTTTAGGCTATAAAGGAAATGTAATTTTACCAAAAGAAGAACTTTTAATATAAATAAATGTTAATTTTAAATCAGCCTACTTCAGTCTCATATGTTACCATATTATCATGCTAAATTGAATAATTGTAATGTGATGATCAGATGCAGATATCTAAATCAAAGAAAATGTGGTTGGCCCGTGGATTATTATTTATTTTAAACAACAGATTCGAGTGACTCAAAGTGCACCAGATTAATGAATTTATCTTTAAAATTTACAAACTTTTTCCCGGGGGGGCATGCCCCCGGACCCCCCTAGTGTTACGGTTTTGCCTACTCTGCCTCATTTTGAGCCATAAAAACCCTCTCACTAGTCCATATAATTTGATCTACAGGCTACATAGTGTAGCAAGATTTTTTTTTAATCATTTTATAATTACACATGGTCATATAAGAAGTGAAGGAGCAGTATCCCCCCAATCATGGTGGGGTGATTCACACTCTGCATGATCCAGTCAGTATTTCATACTTGTTCTATTGTCCGACAACAGAAACAAAAATGTTGCATTTAAACACATTTAGCTTTAGCTTTCTATCCGTTTTAGCAATATAATTGACAAAAATGGTTTCAAAGATTTCATAAATCAAAATAATTTAGAGTCAAAAATGCATAACTCATCAGTTTATGCCATTATGTATAGCTACCAGATGCATAATTGTGCCTTGGTGCGAGCAGATGCAATTAATTTAGAAGTCCGATAATAGTTAAAATTTTCCAACGTTAGTGACTGATTGCGAATACAGCTTGACTGTGAGAGTTTGGACTTTTAAACTGATATCAGCAAGTAAAATAGCAGTGTATGAACTAAATTAGAGAATAACTTCTGTTTTAGTGTGGCATTGCAAGTAGAGGAAAGCAGGTGGCATTGTGAAAGACAGCAATCTTTGCACAACTATAATACAGGTATAACAGTATAGTACAATATCACATATCGGTATATCGCCCAGCCTTAGTTGTGATAACTTGATTCGCACTGTAGCAGCTGAAAAAGTCTTGAAAATGTCCTGGAAAAGTCCTGGAAAATCATTTCAAGAAAAGAGTGGGAACCCTGATACATCATACCAGTGTGAGGACGATAGTGCCAGCCTAAACAGTCTGATGCCAGAAGTGGGCGTGGCAAGACATTGCGCTATTGTTTTGGAATGTTTTAATGTTTAAAACAACGTTATTATAAAGCCTTTTTTTAAACGATTTAATTGAAAAGATATGTTTAATTAAATAGTAGGCTATAAAAGATAAGAATTATGAATTGTCCTATTAAAAAAAGAAAGACTTCGTCCAGCTCAGTTCAGTTCTCAGTTAATGGTGTCACCTATCCGCGATTCCATTACCCTTCAAATTGCGCATATTGAAATTGCAAATTGAATAGGCTACACGCACAATCGAAACACTATTTCGCTAAAAAATCTCGTTTATCGTAAAAAAGTTTTTATCGTTTATCGTAAAAAAGCTGTTAATAACCAAAGGAGCATCAGCCGCACACTGTGCGGCACACATCTTTTGTTACAGTCATAATGAGGTAATACAGTAATAAATCTGCAAGTCATTTGAAATATATGAGAGGAAAGGCATTCGAGTAAATTACACACTTATGTGTGTGAGAGGGGGAAACGGGGGTAGTAGAAAACTTCGTTTTTTGTTTCCATCTATCTCCATGTGCTTACTGTATCCACTTGATTGAATTATTATGGAAACACGTTCAGTTATCACTTTGTATAGGACCCGTTTGAGACCGAAGATCTCTCTGTTTGTTGAAAGCCTTCCCGATGTTGACTCTCGTTAGAAAACGGCTATTTTTAACATGAAATGCTGCGCAATGCACCTTTAATATAACATATATCACTTTAGGCTATATGCAGAAGACGTTTTTATCCCAAAAAAGGAACAAAGTAATTCGTCATATGTCATTCATAATACAGGGCTAAGATTATCACAAATAAACACAATATTTTGACGCATATATCCCAGTGTTGGAGTGTGGAGCGATCACTGGATGGCAGCAGGGAGTCGTGGGCACGGACACTTGCATTTTCCTATCAACAGTGGAAACAACTTAAAATACTCTATCATTTCAAGTAGGGAGGTTAAGCCCAAAAAATAGGCCTTTGACTTCAAGTCATGATGCAAAGGTCGCCCTTGGTAAGGAAGTACCTTAGGGTCATACAAATAAGTTTATTCTAAGACACAAGTGAGATCACACTTTGTATCAGAAATAAACATGTTTTTTTTTTTTTTCAAAAATGGCCACCAATTCGCCGAAAATACTCTAGAGCCCATATCTTTCCTTCTGTTATCACTATAATGACAAATTTGGTGTCAAAGTGTACATTTTTGGGGTCAAGGAATCCAATGAAATTGGATTCAAGTTTTAAAAAAATAATAATTTTCCCCATACCATGACAATTGGGGGTAAATATGCACATTTCACATAAAAATTGTGTCATCAGAGTGACTTTACTTATCTTTTCGTTCAAAAACTTTAATTTTGTATTTAAGCAGTGTAGCTACTTCTGTACATTGCTGTACATTTGTCCCAAGTAGCATGAGATTTCGACCAGTCAGGAGTAGCCTATAGCAAATCGGCTCCTGCAACAACACTCCCATCTGCACCAGGAGCTGTGACAGCTTTTGAAGGTCAGAGGTGACAGGTTAACGCTTTAAGGTTCGTACGACTTTCTTGTTAAAAAGAAAAATGTTTTTAATGTTAGATAACTAATAACTAGCTAGATAGTTGACTATGGAAAAAAACATTAGAGGGAAAACCTCTCCTCAAGAATACTGAAGACAAAAATTAAAATCCTTATAATTTGTATTAATTTAAACGCACTTGCTGCAGCTAGCAGACCTAGGCGAGGCAGCTCGCGCGCCTATTGGCTGCTCTACGGTAGAGCCCTGCGCGGGTCTGTTTTCTTCATCCCACTTCCGCCCACGGCCGCCGAATTTCTGACCATTACCGCCCGCTCCCGCAACATATATGTCTACTCCCGCCTATACCCGCAAAACTCTGAGAATTTATTCCCGCACAATAATAGAGATGCATTGATTTTGTGTCTTCTCCCATCCCACAGCAAAAAACACGTATTTGTATTACTATTATTAAAGAGAATCATGGGGTTGGTTGTTTCATTACCCTGGCCTGCATGTATTCTGACACACTGATCAGGAAGATGAACAGTAGTCCAAATGTCAGACTTGCCTTGCTTAGGTTTTGTGTTGTAAACCTTGTTTGAGGATCTTTTCCACATCATTTATTGACATCTCCATCATGTAGCAAGGCTACTTCCCGATCCCGCAGTTTTTTTTTAGCCGCTCATTCCCGCCCGCAGCAAAGTTCAAACTGCCCGCTCCCGGGAGATTTGCGTTGGGTCCCGCGGTACCCGGCGGGACTCAATCCCAATGCAGCCCTCAACTCTGCGGCAACTGCTGCAACCTATCGAGGGACTGCTCGTGACGTAAGCGAAAATGAGGTCGCTGGCGCCCTCAGTCGTCATGTCCTGCACGAATGGACGTGGCTTATGCTTATATAAACCACAGCTCGATAGGATGCACCTTGGTTTTCATCGACTGAAGCAAAACCAGATGATAGCACAACCAAGTCTTGGTTTGAGGATGACCTTATTTAGCCAGGCTGCGCCCTCCTACGCACTCCCGCTCAATTTCATTTTCCTTCAGTACTACGTGTGGGACTGCTGTGTGTTCTTAGGTTTCCAGAAATCAATTTTTTGTAGGACCAATCAGCATATAGAGGGAGTGGCTGAGAACGATGACGTTGATGTAAGCGCGTCAGTTTGAGTTCAGTAGTGGCAGCGGAGAAAGACGTGAGAAAAGCTATTGGGTCTGTTGTTGGAAAAGAAACTGCCGAATATACAGAATTTAAAGCCGGATTGTTATCGTCTCACCTCTTGTTGCACAACGAAGGACCAAGTGAAGGAGGCAGAAAGTTTGGAAGTTTGTGCTGGGCAGCTCGTGCACGATGACCGTGACATTTTGGACGGATGGTTTAGCCTGGTGTTCGCGGTGTTCGGAAGCCCGGAGTCCTGGCTGCTAAACTATTGTTGAAGATCCGCTCAGGAGTCATGTCAGTCGCTCATATTGCCAACTGTAAATTTACTGATTCTTGTGATGAATAGAACATTTTGAGCCCCTTTGTGTACTCGTGCAGGAGGTTGGTGTGTCAGTTTTACATGTTGTAAATCATACAAATTGGTTGTTATTTTTTAAAAATAATTGTCATAAATAAAAATGTGAAAACCCATACTTTGAAGATATTTGATTTTCAGTTTTAGATGGCAATGGTTAATTAATGGTTAATTAATGGTTAATTTGTTTTAATAGAAAAAAACTAAATGCCACATAAAAATGTACAAACACATACTTTGAAGACCATAATAAAGGTAATTAAGAAACAATAAGATGTAATATGAAAAATTGTTGTTTATTATACATCTGCAGATAGAGACAGACTGATCATTCACTGTAGCAGCTACAGCATTTGCGGCAGATCAGAAAACGACCACAGCAGTGTATTTGTAATGATTAGACACAGCTTCCACCGTTGAATGAATATATCACTGTCCTTCGTGTCAAATATACATTTCAAATTAATAATTGTTCCTAGATTAACAAAACCTGCAGCTCTCGTTGACTGAAATCCTATTGTAAACATATTCCTCTGATCATTCGGACTTGTTGTTTCCAGCCATTTCGGCGCGTGACATACGACACTCACGACCACACGTTAGCGATTGTCTATGGCAGATCGTGAGTGACTTTGGGCAGATCCAATAGATTTGAACTTTAATAGTGAACCCGCCTACAAGGAAGAAAACGTTTCTCAATGGAGTGGTTCCAGACTCTATGTGAAAATGAATTGTACTGAGTCTGGTTGAACCAGGCTAGACCTTATTGTGATTAGGCCCAAACTCAAGGCACCACATGCTAACAGAAAGTGCGTGTAAGTAACCCACTCACTTGACTGAGGCGATAGCCACCAGAAAGGCGGGTTTCAATGAGAGATACGTAAGCTCCACAGACTGTCGAGGTTTGAAAGGGGCACTCTTCATGGCCTCAAGGACCAAGGAAAGGTCCCATATGGGAACCGAGGGGGGACGAGGAGGGTTCATCCTTCTTGCTCCCCTGAGGAAGCGGACTACAAGGTCATTCCTACCAAGTGACTGGCCATGCGAATGTTTGACAAGCGCAGCAATAGCCGCCACATATACCTTGAGCATGGATGGGGATCTACCCTTATCCAAGAGCTCTTGTAGGACACTGACCACTTGCATAAAGCCGTCTAGTAGAGGGAGCTCTAGCTTGCGGAATCGTTTTTAACATTCTGTCGGGGAGAGTGATGGGTACCCATTGATGGCCCACACATGCAGAGCCCAAAGCTTGGGTCGTGGGTGCCAAATCGTACCCCGGCCTGTGAGAGGAAATCTCTCCTCAACGGGACAGGCCTTGGAGCCAAGCTCTGAAGCTGTATCAGCTCCAGAAACCAAACCTTGTTCTTTGTGAAGCATATTGGACACTGAACGTTGTCTTGAGACGCAAAGAGGTCGACTTCAGCTGTGACAAAGGTGTCCCACAACAGCTGAACTGTCTGAGGGTGGAGCGACCATTCCCCTGGGGGAATGTTGTCCCTGGACAGCTTGTCTGGACCCACATTCAGATGGCCTGGCACATGCGCCGCTCTCAGCGAGAGTAGGTTGCACTGAACACATACAAGGAGGCGTTCTGCCAGTGCAGGCAGGTTCTGTGATCTCAGACCGCCCTGGCAATTTATGTAGGAAACCACTGACATGTTGTCCGTGCGGAAAATGTGGCTCTTAAGAAGGGGAAGGAAGAATCGCAAGGCGTTCTCAACTGCCTTCATCTCTAGACAGTTTATATGCAATCTCTTTTCTTGGCTTGACCACAGGCCAAAAGTCGGTCTGCCCCTGACCTGTCTGATACCGGTCGACCGCCTTACAGGGCTCCAGACCTGTGATACAGTTCTGAGTTTCCTTGAGATGTAAACGACCGGATGCCCGTGCTCGACACAGGACCCGCATCTTCAGCCAGTGCTGAAAAGGTGCATACAAAGCAGAAATTATTAAAGGGATATTTCACTTAGAAATTATTTTTTTATATGTTTTAGCTTACCTCAAGGGCATCCACGATGTAGGTGTCTTTGTTTCCACAGTATTTGGAATTTTGATAATTTTAGGTCAATCCGTTCTTGTCTGTCAGTCATATAATGGAGGTCTATGGGGTCCACCTCAAAGAGCATGCACAGAATAGTCCATATTAACCATGATTTAATAACTCGTAAATGTAAGTACACATTGATGGCCTAAGACACGAAATGAGCGGTTTGTGTGAGAAAATGAACAAAATTTATTCTGTTTTACCTCTTGTAACCACAGCCACGTCCAACTGATCTGAAGGCATGTGCGCTTTGTGGCTAAGTTGTGAATGGACTGTGTGTTTGGCATGCATTTTTTTATAAATAAATTGCACACTTCACCTCCAATTGTCATGGTAAGGACAACATTATTGTTTTTTTAGTCTTGGAACCAACTTTATTGGACTCCTTGACCACAAAAATGTACACATTGATAGCAAATTTGTCATTATAGATACTGTATAACAAAAGCAAAGATATGGGCCTCTCAAGTATGGTCGGCGCCATTTTTAAAAAAGTGTGCGTATATAAGAACAAAATGTGATCTCACTTGTGTCTTAGGATAAATTTATTTCTATGGCCTTAAGGTACTTCCATACCAAAGGGGACCTTTGCATCATGACTTGAAGTCAAAAGTCGCTTAACCTCTCTACTATTCTGGTCATACAGAAAATAATAATACATTACTTGTACATTACTACTACTTGTATTTGTGTAAACTCACAATAACAAGAAAACGTTGTGCTTTTGTAAAATAAACCAAAACAATCAGGTGCGCTTTCATGATCTCGGTGAACTGAAGTGCGAGAACTGAAACAAAATATAGCCTATGTAGGCAAAAGCTTGAAATGTCCACTTTAATACGAACAAATTAGAATTGAAAACGTCTCGGTTACAGATGTAACCCTCGTTCCCTGAGTAGGGAACGGAGACGTTACGTCAAGGAGTGACGGAGAATGGGGGTTTCGCACAGAAAGCCAATCCTCTTCGAGTATTTAACAACGAGCCAATGGCGTGAAAATGCCATGGGTCTGCGGAATTTGCATAGCGTACTCCGCCCACCCATGTGGGTATAAAAGGAGGAAGCAAACGCAACCGCAGTATGTCTTCGCTGAGGAGCCAAGACTGATCTCAGGCGTCACCCAGCGGTACAGCAGAAGTGGCAGGGAGACGTAACGTCTCCGTTCCCTACTCAGGGAACGAGGGTTACATCCGTAACCGAGACGTTCCCTTTCGTAGTCACTCCGAGTTACGTCAAGGAGTGACGGAGAATGGGGGTCTATGCCATCACGCCATCTTCCAGCTGTCTTCCAGTGCTCTGCGAAAGTCTAGACCTCTAACAAAATATTACAAAAAGGTCCCACTTTGACACAGAATTACCAAGGTACACTGGGAAACATATCCCGGGAGGGACATGCTACCAGATGCCTACCGAAGGGAGGACTTACAAAACACATATGGCCACTGGGGCAGCATATGGAGAATACTGGAGCGCCAACCGCAGGTGGCAACTAGCTCCAGGGGTGGCAGATGGCTTGCCAAGGGAAGACACATGCTCAAAGAGGCTTACAGTGGACAATACACATGAGACAGTTACCAAAGGGGAACCGTGCACACGGAGGCACCTAGCCGGCACCAGAGCAAGTGCAGTGGTGCCCGCATCATAAGTGCTGGAGGACTCAGGGCTTCAAAGAAGGTACAACTGAGGAAATATCGCACTTATCCAATCTAAGGAGTGGAGTGGCGAGCAAGCGAAGACACTCAAGCGGTTCCAGCACTAGCGGAGGCGAGTACGTGAGAGGAAACCGGCTCGATTCGCAAATTATAAAATCTTGCGAAGGTGTTAGGTGTCGCCCAGCCTGCAGCTGTGCAGATGTCTGTTAGCGAGGCGCCATGCGCTAAAGCCCAAGAGGAAGCCACACTCCGAGTGGAGTGGGCAGTCACACCAAGGGGGCACGGTCGACCTTGCTGCTGGTAAGACAAAACAATGGCATCCACTAACCAGTGAGACAACCGCTGCTTTGAGAGAGCCCTTCCCTTCTGGCTCCCCCCATGACAGACAAAGAGCTGATCCGAGGTCCTGAAACACCGCGTTCTGTCAACGTAGGTGCGGAGAGCACGCACCGGACAGAGCAGTGCCAAGGCTGGGTCTGCCTCCTCCAGGGGCAGCGCTTGCAAGGTCACCACCTGATCCCGGAAGGGAGTAGTGGGGACCTTGGGCACGTATCCGAGCCGGGGTCTCAAAACAACGTGAGAGTAAGCCGGCCCGAACTCTAGGCACGCTTCGTCAACGGAGAATGCGTGCAGGTCCCCTACCCTCTTGATGGAGGCCAATGCAACCAGGAGTGCTGTCTTCATGGACAGGAACTTCAACTCAACCGACTGCAAAGGCTCAAAGGGAGGCCTCTGCAGAGCACTTAACACTACCGAGAGGTCCCAAGAGGGCACGAGGGGAGGACGAGACTGATCTAGCCTCCTCGCTCCCCTCAGGAACCTGATGACCAGGTCGTGCTTTCCAACGGACTTACCTTCAACTGCATCATGAGAGGCGGAAATAGCCGCGACGTAAACTTTGAGGGTGGAGGGCGACAGCCTACGCTCCAACCCATCCTGCAGGAAGGAAAGCACAACATTGATCGAGCATCTCCTGGGGTCTTCTCCGCGAGAAGAGCACCAGTTGACGAAGAGGTTCCACTTCAACGCATACAGGTGTCTCGTAGACGACGCTCTAGCGGAAGTGATGGTTGCTGCCACCGCAGGTGGTAGCGAACTCAAACCTGCCTCGTGCCGTCCAGGAGCCACACATGTAGCCTCCATAGATCGGGACGAGGGTGCCACAGAGTGCCCCGTCTCTGAGTGAGCAGATCTTGTCTCAGAGGAACAGGCCAAGGAGGTGCTGTCGCGAGGAGCATGAGTTCGGAGAACCACGTCTTGGTGGGCCAATAAGGGGCTACCAGCAGGACCTGCTCCTCGTCCTCCTTGATCTTGCACAACACCCGTGCAAGGAGGCTCACTGGGGGAAACGCATACTTGCGTGGGCCCCGCGGCCAGCTGTGCGCCAGCGCATCTGTACCGAGCGTGCCCTCGGACAGGGAATAAAACTGGACGCAGTGGGAAGAGTCCCGGGAGGCGAACAGATCTATCTGAGCCTCCCCGAACTGGTCCCAGATCAGCTGGACCGTCTGGGGATGGAGTCGCCATTCGCCGGAGATAGGGCGGATCCGTGACAGCTCGTCGGCTGCCAGGTTCCGGATTCCAGGAATGTACACAGCACGAAGGGACCTCAGGTGCTTCTGACTCCATAGTAGGAGGTGGCGAGCGAGCTGCGACATCCGACGTGAGCGTAGACCCCCCTGGTGGTTGATGTACGCTACTGTAGCGGTATTGTCTGAGCGGACAAGCACGTGTTGACCCCTGAGCAGTGCTCGAAAGCGGTGCAGGGCCAGGCGTACTGCCAGCAGCTCGAGGCAATTGATGTGCATGAGGCGCTGGGGTCCTGTCCAGGAACCCGCGGCTGCATGCCCATTGCACATGGCACCCCAACCCGTGGTAGATGCATCCGTGGAGACGACGAGATGCCTGGAAACTCGCTGGAGCGGGACACCTGCCCGAAGAAAGCTGAGGTTCAACCACGGGAAGAAGGTTCGGCGGCACGCTGGAGTTACTGGAACTCGGAGCGAGCCACGACGCCATGCCCACCTCGGGACTCGATCGCGAAGCCAGAGCTGAAGCGGTCTCATATGAAGCAATCCGAGTGGCGTAGCCGCGGCTGCGGATGCCATATGCCCCAGGAGCCTCTGAAAGAGTTTCAGTGGAACCGCACTCTTGCCGTCGAACTGTCGAAGACAAGTCAGCAGTGAGTGTGCGCGCTCGCTCGTAAGCTGCGCGGACATGGCGACCGAGTCTATCTCCATGCCGAGAAAAGAGATCCTCTGCACGGGGCAAAGTTTGCTCTTCTCCCGGTTGACCCGAAGGCCCAGACGGGCTAAGTGCTGAAGCACTAGATCTCTGTGTTCGCAAACCTGTTCTCGAGAGTGAGCCAAAATCAGCCAATCGTCGAGATAGTTCAGGATGCAAACCCCGTGTTCGCGAAGGGGAACAAGGGCTGCCTCGGCGATCTTCGTGAAGACGCGAGGGGACAGAGCTAACCCGAATGGGAGAACCGTGTACTGATACGCCCGGCCTTCGAAAGCAAACCGAAGAAACGGTCTGTGTCGAGGCAATATGGAGACATGAAAGTACGCATCCTTCAGGTCGATCGCTGCAAACCAATCCTGATACCGAACACATTCGAAAATGCGTTTGGCCGTGAGCATTTTGAACGGCATTCGATGCAGAGTGCGGTTCAAAACGCGCAGGTCCAGGATCGGTCGTAACCCGCCGGTCTTCTTGGGGACAATGAAGTAGGGGCTGTAAAAGCCGGACTTCACCTCGGCTGGAGGGACCGTCTCGATTGCACCCTTCGCCAGCAGGGTCGCAATCTCCGCTCTCAAAACCGGGGCATTGCCACCGACTATAGTGGAGCGAACTCCCCTGAAACGGGGAGGAGATCGTGCGAACTGAATCGCGTAGCCGAATCTGATCGTTCGGATGACCCAGCGGGACAGACCGGGGAGCTCGAGCCAAGCTCCGAGGAACCGAACCAGCGGGGTCATACGAGCCACAGACGTCCCCCCGGAGGGGCAGTGGGGCGGAGTGACTGGCATGCGCACGGGAAACACCACATGCGGGTGCGTAGTCGAGCTCCGCTCCCCGACAGAAGAGACCAGGGAAGGACCAGCGTTCCACGGGGGTCTGTTCTGCCGGGGGTCTGGCGACAGAGGGGGAGAGGAGCGGTGTGGTCCGGGGACGACGCACGCTCCTCTCCGCGCCCTCAGAGACAGAGGGGAATGAGCGGGGCGACACTCTGGAGCATCGTGCGCGCTCATTCCGGTCTGTGTGCTCAGTGATAGTGTCAAGTCTTTCTTTAACCAACTCAGGGTGCTGCCCACCCGTGGGTGAGCAGCGGGGAGCGGAGAACAAAAGATTCTCCCCCGGCCCTCCACCGGGGGAAGGAGGGGGCCTGCTACCTCCTCCTGGGAAAAACTCGATGCCATCACTGAGCAGCCCGTCTCAGGAACGCCGCTTAGCCCGGCGTTTAGCGGGGGGCGGGGCCTGAGGGGGCTGTGACGCTCCTCTGCGACCGCCTCTACGGCGCGACCTGGGTGGAGGCTGCTGCTGGGGTCGCTCCGGAGGGAGGGGAGTCGCAGAGGCTCGTCCTCGGCGGCGAGCAGACTGAGGCGGCTGCGGCGACGGCTGGGTGGAGGCAGCAGCTGGCCGTCGGGGCAGGATGTGTTTAATCGCCTCTGTCTGCTTCTGGGCGGTCGAGAACTGCTGGGCAAAGTCCTCAACCGCACCGCCGAAAAGGCCAGCCTGGGAAAGGGGGGCGTCGAGCAGACGGGTCCGCTCAGCGTCCCGCACTTCCGCCAGGTTGAGCCAAAGATGACGCTCCTGGACCACACTAGTGGCCATCACCTGACCAAGGGAACGAGCCGCCACTTTAGTCGCCCGGAGAGCGAGGTCGGTGGCCGCTCGCAGTTCATTGAACGACCCTTGATCAGTCCCGCCCTCGTGCATATCTCTGAGCAGTTTGGCTTGGAAAACCTGCAAAGTGCTTATCGCATGCAGAGTGGCGGCCGCCCGTCCCGCCGCGCTATAGGATCGCGCCGCCATAGACGACGAAAACCTACAGGCTTTGGAGGGATGCTTGGGGGGCCCCCGGGAGGAGGCGCTCTGCGGACACAGTTGCATCGCGACAGAGCGCTCCACCGGAGGAACCCCAGCATACCCACGGGCAGCTGCGCCGTCGAGGGGAGGAAAGGCGGGGGAAGCTGACGGGCGAACGCGGGAAGACAAAGGAGCCTGCCACGTCTTCGTCAGTTCCGCATGCAGCTCGGGGAAGAATGGTATTGGGGTCGGCTGTGGCCTCGCGGCGGCGGCTTTGCCCAAAAACCATTCGTCCATCCGTGAGTGATCGGGGTGGGCCGGAGGATTCCAGTCCAACCCGATACTCACGGCGGCCCGAGAGAGCATGGCCGTCATCTCGGGATCCGACACGGGCAACGCTGGCACTCCCGAGGGAGGCAGCGCAGCCGCATCCTCACTTCCCGAGGAATCAAGCCCGCCTTGTGATGCCGCGATCGACATCGCATCTTCCTCTGGAGCGCCGAACGATACAGACGGTACCTGCGAACAGGCAGACGTCTGAACCGTTTCGGCGCTCGCTGGCTGCAACACTGTTGCGGTGGGTGGGACCCGAGGAGCTAGCGTCGGGGGTTTGTTCCACACCGTCACCGACAGATCACCCTGGCCGCGAGCCGAAGAGCTTCCCCGGGTAGAGGAAGCTGAACGGGTAGCGGAGGCGGGGACTCTCACAGTAAGATCATTGAGTCTCGATCTAAGTGTTGAGATGGTCATATTACCACAAAAGGCACATGACTCATCCACGAAAGCTGCTTTAGCATGACGAAGACCCAGACATACAAAGCAGCGATCGTGCCCATCAGAGGACGACAGATATCGACCGCACCCAGAAGAACACGGGCGAACCATCTTTAAAAAGACGTGCCGCGTGCAGCTCTTTCAAAGGAGAGGAGGAAATTCACTCTTTCAGCGCCGAGGCGACCAGGGAGAAGCGCAAAGTCTGGCAGACCACTGCACAGATCGCAGGCAATGCAGAATCTCGCTGGGTACCGCCGTCACACCAACACTGAAGAGGACGCTCGTCTCGAAGAGGCTTTTTAGTGATATGGCTTGTGGAGAGAAGAATGCTCTTGGCTCCGAAGCGAAAACATACTGCGGTTGCGTTTGCTTCCTCCTTTTATACCCACATGGGTGGGCGGAGTACGCTATGCAAATTCCGCAGACCCATGGCATTTTCACGCCATTGGCTCGTTGTTAAATAGTCGAAGAGGATTGGCTTTCTGTGCGAAACCCCCATTCTCCGTCACTCCTTGACGTAACTCGGAGTGACTACGAAAGGGAACTAATATCTTCTGATTATGTAATAATCCATCTGAAAGTTTCGTTTCTCTCTATAAAGGTACATCCGCCTTATATGGCCCACTTCCGGCATCAGACTGTCAGGCTGGCGCTGTCGTCTTCACACTGCTATGACGTATGGTTCTGCGGTTCTGCATTTGGTTAATATTGTGTCGTTCGAGGACAGAGGAGAGCGTGGCTGACAATAAAGGTGAAGTTTATGAAAAATAAGACTTTTAAAAAATGAAAAACCACGAATACATGTTATATTCCACCCCATAAACACAATCATGCAAAGAAAAAAAGCAGTCAACCCTCCTTTTAATGTTAAAACAAAAGTGCAGTCGGATGCACCAGTGTTAAATGACCTGACTATATCCACAACCACTTTCTGCTAAGGTCCATCTGGACCTTAGCATCTGGATGGAGAAGAGCGGGGTGGGATTTGACTGTTCTAGTACGGAGAGCAAAGTAGATGCATCAGAAGGTGCTGGGGCATATTGAGAATCGCCTGTACACGTAATTAATCAGGAACTTCTCTTTATTGTGCTGCAAGCCAGCAGTTTCGAGTCATTGTAAGACCAATTGAATTGCTTTGTCTTGCATAGACATGTCACGTCTGAAGATAATAATGTCATCCAATTTTCGAACTTCAAGCAAGCCAGGATGACGGTCATCATCTTCTGTAATTTTGCTAACTGAACAGTCTGTCATGAGTAATAAAGTCTTTGAGAACCTTGGATGAGCAGAGAGAAGTTCATCCATGTGTGGCAATGGAAAATACTCCACAATCACTGCTTTATTTGGTGCTTGAGGTCAACACACACATCCTGACTTTTAACTTTTTATGTTGAGGCGTTCTATCACCACAGCTGCTTGCAAGTGATTTAATTCCTCTTAAACACCACAACAAACAGAGAGTGGCAGAAGGCAGTCGGCAGTTGGCGCCTAGATGTGATAATTTCATCCAGCTTTACGTAGTGTATAAAGTTTTTAGCACATCCAAACTCTGCTGTTGATCGGGAGTAGATTCAATCTGGCTTGTTATCGCAGCTCTGTCCAGTGTGAGATCCGTTTCTAGTAAAGGTCTTTGATTTATTCCTGGGCTAAGCAGATTCTTCACTAACTGATAATAATTTTGTCAGTACTGACATCGAACTCATATAAAAAAACAAGCTTTCGCAAAGCAACAGCATACTGGAAAACTGCCTCGTGAGGCGCCTGACAGAGTTTATGGAAGGCGTGGCGTTCAGCTATTATGTTATCTTTTTGCACAAAGTAGGTTTTCAATGCATCTTCGGCATCCTTATACGTTGTACCCATGTTAAAGGGATAATTCACTTTGAAATTAATTTTTGATATGTTTTAGCTTACCTCAAGGGCATCCAAGATGTAGGTGTCTTTGTTTCCACAGCATTTTCAATTTTGACATTTTTTGGTCAAACCGTTGTTGTCTGTCAGTCATATAATGCAGGTCTATGGAGCCCACCTCAAAGAGCATGCACAGAGAAGTCAAAATTAAACATGATTTAATGACTTGTAAATGTAAGTACACATTGATGGCCTAAGACACAAAACGAGTGGTTTGTGTGAGAAAATGAACAGTATTTATATAGTTTTTACCTCTTGTTAACAGCCGTCGAACTGATCTGAATCAGATGTCCAACTGAACCGAACTGAACCGTCTCCAACGTGACGCCGGAAGTGATTGCATATCGTCGCTGCCCGATGAAACCCACGTATGTCCAAAACGGTTACTTTTCAGGAAGTGAAAAAAACATTTTATTTCAAAAGCAGCTGAACGTAGCGTTGTCATGCTTGGCACAACATCTTTAAATGTAACCATATTCTTGCCAGTGTCATGATATAATCCATATTTGACCCAAAATCGAGTTTAAATGGACATACGTGCATATTGTATAGTAACGGTGGTCGATACGCGTTCTTCCGATCATTAATTAGAATGACCAAATCGCGTTTCATTGACAGATGAATGGGCGACGATCAGTTTATCAAATACACTCAGTTTATTAAATGTCTCTTGCAAACTATGAAGAGACAATGAATCAATACACTGACATGGCGATGCTAGACTGATACTTTATTTACACAATCCTACCGTAATTTCGTCGGATAAGCTATAAGCTGCATTTTATATGAGCTGCATTTTGTCTGCAGCTAATTTCAAAATCAAAGACATACATCAATAAGAGAGTGTGGCAACAGCCTGATGCCCTGGTAAGATCACTTCGTATCTTTACTTGAAGATGATTGTGTGATTGTGAAGATGATTGCATCTGTGACTTACTTTCACTTTCGACGCTCCGTCATATCTGACTATAACGTGTCATATAGCCTATAAAATAACACGCTCTCACTCGTTTATTTTTTTAGCATTTTTGGAAGGAGTAAATGTGGTTTCAACAACCAGATTGCGTTACACCAAGTAAAGATCCGAACTTGAATGCGAGCCAGACAGACTAACGTTACCTCTAGATGGTCAGGCAGATCCGATCACAATACGATCACAACGTATTTATACCTTGCATTAACATGACTTTTTTATTATCCGGGTAACTTATCTGGATACAGATCGCATTTTAACCCCCTGGGGACCAAGGTGTATTTGGGGTCCTTGAGAGGTTCTGACATGCCCTGACATCTGTGTTTTTTTCAGCTGCTTATAAACATATTAATGGCACAGGTGAAATTACACTATATTTAGCAGAAACAGGGCAACCATGACATATGGGCAACATGTTTGTACATGTTTGCATTTTTGAGAGAATATTGTTTATGCGTGGTTATTGTAAAAACTAAAAATGAAAGTTTCTGAAATAAGGCCAGAAAACACATACTAAATATGCGTCCACAAGACTTTTGACTAATTGATGTTGTTGCCTAGGGTTTTTTCTTCACAATGATCTGAAAATCATCCTCCTAATCATTCACATAAAACTGTGAATTGGGTTATATTGTGAAAAAGATTTTTTTTGTTTGCCAAGGCAATATGCGAATGGGCGTGAACAGGCCAGCCCTCATCATGTATAATTAGGTGATTCACACCTGAGAGAGACAAAGACATGCATAATAATGAGCCTTTCATTCAGGTGAGTCAGACAAGAAAGTCTTCATTGCCATTATGTGAAATTACTGAACTTATATATACAAGCTTGATAAAAATGATCATTCTAGAAAAAATTCAAATGGCACTTAGAGGCTTTTGCATCTGAACGCTTCAAATATATACATGTATGTATAAAATCAAAGTATAAATGAAAGTCAAAACCCATTTTTTTGTCATACCTGGAAACAAATCCTGGTCAATTTTTATATGGGCCATGTAGAATTGGTTCAGAGTTAGAGTTTCAAACATCAAGATGTTTTAAACTCTAACCAAAAGTGTGTTTAAATATGATTTGTGTGTGTGGCTAATAAAATAATATGAGCAGAACTCTAACAGTCTAACTAAATGAACGTTCGTACGTACATCCGTCCACACACCCGAGTCATATTTAAACACACTTTTTGGTTATATGTACAGATAAATAATGTTATCTTACTAATGTAAGGATGTCTCATGAGATTCTTGTTCAAATGAAAGCGAAAGTGAATTAATGCACAGCGCGCGTCAGTGAATTCGTCTATTCTTCCCTATCAGACGTGCATTTGATAACAGTCTTTGTAGACACTATTCAATAACGCGATTCGAACAAAGCACTTATTATAAATGACTTACTGCATCAGCTGAATCCGTGCCGCGAGAACTGGTTCCAAAGCGGCACCAACTCTTTGCTGGACTAGAACCGTTCTTTTAGCACGTCATGTTTACGTCGGGGGCTGGGGTGGGTTTTAATGCATTCTAAACATATTTTCTGACCATCGCAAATGGTCGAAACCGCATCGAAACTGCAGAAACAAGCAAGCGTTTTTATTTATTTATTTTTTTAAACATAAGCAAAGAAGAAAACAATCGCGATTGAACAAATAAATGGAAAGAAAAAAGACACAAGACAGGGGTACATAACTTATCAGAAAAGATTACATATCAAACGAAAAGTTTAAAAGACTTACATATTTCAATTGTTTTTAAAGTTTTCTTGGTACACGAGTTAGAGATAATCCCAAAGCAAGGTACTTGCAAGCGACGTAAACAGTGACGTAATGTCGTCGATCCCTGAGCGCTCTTGTCAGTGGAAAAGCAAACAGGTTCTGAACGGGTTCGCAAGTTGAACCAGCTCCGAACCAACTTTGAACCAGCACCAGTTCCGAACCAGTTCTTTTTTCGGTGGAAAAGGGGTAAGAGTGAGCTGAAAGCGCACCCTGTTTAATTTATTTATTTTACAAAAAACACAAGGTTTTGATATTAATAAGAGTGTACATAAAAAAGAAGACCCTCTATAGTTTATAATCATGTATCGATTTTATTTATTTGACCATCAATGACGGAGTATTTTAAGTCTATGTTGCAGCTGTGTGAAAAAAAACGATCAAAACGCGGGGGCGCGTTTTTGGTCCCCAGGGGGTTAATACCAGGTGTAGGGGTCTCAGAGACGAGACCGGCGAGAAACTTCACGAGACCGGCGAGATGCCTCCACACGGCGGGGAGATACCATACTGCCTATGGGAGATACGCTGCGTGATGGACAGCTTTGACAGCAAATGGAAATACGTGGAAATCAGATGACATGTTTTCACAACTTTTCATTGGTCATTTAGATAATGTGAAGCATGCTGTATACGGAAATGAACCTGGACATTCTATCAGTCAAAAAATCTCAAAATCGGCAAAATGGACATACGCGGTTTTCATCGGACAGCGACGATATGTACGTCACGCATTGTTTACATAGAGATTTCGGAAGTTTTACCTTTCACTAAACATATTTAGATATATCGAAATCGTCTTTCATTGCGATTTCCCGTATCTCTAAATACGTTTACTGAAATGTAAAACTTCCGAAATCTCATTGTAAACAATGCGTGACATACATACGCACACGATCACTTCCGGCGTCACGCTGGAGACGGTTCAGTTCGATTCAGTTGGACACCTGATTCAGATCAGTTCGACGGCTGTTAACAAGAGGTAAAAACTATATAAATACTGTTCATTTTCTCACACAAACCGCTCGTTTCGTGTCATAGGCCATCAATGTGTACAACATTAACAAGTCATTAAATCATGTTTAATTTTGACTTCTCTGTGGATGCTCTTTGAGGTGGGCTCCATAGACCTGCATTATATTACTGACAGACAACAACGGTTTGACCAAAAAATGTCAAAATTGAAAATGCTGTGGAAACAAAGGCACCTACATCTTGGATGCCCTTGAGGTAAGCTAAAACATATCAAAAAATAATTTCAAAGTGAACTATCCCTTTAAGCAGTAGAACATCCGTTGTCTCTATGTTCTGAGGCATTAAGGCAGTACAGCCTTTTAAACAATACAGTTCATGACCCCTTTAAGTGTCCCCAACTGAGCAAGACAAAGGCGACAGTATCAAGGAACCCAAACTCCATCAGGTGACAGAATGGAGAGGAAACCAATTCTCCTCTGAGGAACCAATGGGGAACCAATTGCCAAATAAACAAGCATGGTGTGATTATGATTAATGATGATGAATTGACGGCATGATAACAAAACGTCACAATTTTTTGTCCATATTAGACAAGTTTTGGGTAACAAATAATTAGTCTGTTCACACTAAATGTGAAACTGCTGTGACACAATCATAGCTCATTAGAACACATTTGATGTTAACAGAAATCAACCAGTCTACAAAATGCCACGTTGTAAACACTGCTAGTTAGAAAATAAATAAATAACAAACATAACATGAAAATTTATTTTTTTAGGTTATTACTATATCTTTCTTACTGTCCAGGCTCAGACAACTGTGTGACCATCTGTTTTTTTTTATATTAAATATGACTACTTTTCTGCATAAAAATGACTTGTCATGTATGATGTGTGCTGTTATTAATTTAGCATAATACTTATGCGACAGGGAAGCCTGCCATTGCTCACAGAGATATAAAGTCAAAGAACATCCTGGTTAAGAAGAATGGAACTGCTGTGATTGCGGATCTTGGTCTGGCTGTCAAACACGACTCTAATACCAACACCATTGACATCCCCATTAACCACAGAGTGGGCACCAAGAGGTTAGAAAATCTTTTTCTTACTTAAGGTCATTATGATTTGAGACATCATAAACTGAATTATATGGCACAACCAACACAACTATAGATAATAATCTATAGTTGTGTTGGTTGTGCCATAGTCTTCTTTAAGTATTGAGAATGAACACTTCTGTGAAAGAGCTAGTGTCACGGTGTGGTGCAGGCAGAAGATAAGACAGAGTCCAGAATTCACACGAAGATAACTTTACTTCCAAAGTAACAGGCAGGGATACAGACGGGAGCAACACAGGGTAACATCAACATTGACCGACAAAGACTGACTGAAAGAGGGAGAACTAAATACACAGATGAATCAAACATAACGAGGTGGAAAACACGTGAAACAGATGACGGTGATTAAAACTGAAGAGTGGCGGGAAAACAGAACAGGACTAAACAAAACAACTAGAAAATAGGGGAAAACAAAGAGTCACACGGTGACAGCTAGTCACTGGATTTGGCAAAGTTTGTGTGACTGATAATGCTACAGTCTGTAAAAAATATGATTGGTTGTTTTACATAACAACAAGATGGACTCTTCCTGTCCAAGTATACAGTTTTTGGCCAGGCTTTATGCTGATGGTCTCAAGTATGGATCTATGAGTGTAGTGTGTAAAAGAGCATTTGTGCAGACAAATGTTATAATGGTTAAATTATGTTGTTTGCTATTTACTATAATTTGCTTTTAGGCTTTGGATTTCGGTACTCAAGACATCTTGAGTGATATAGAATCTGTATCTTTGCATGTACACTATGTGTTTGACTAAATATTAATTTTAGTTAGAGTGTTCTCTGTTCCTCTCTCTGTGTTCCTCTCTCTAAACTCTGTGTGCACTTTCTGTGTGCAATTTCTCTATAAAACACGTGTCATTGTTTGCTTTCAGGTGTATAAAAACATCTTGATGGAGGTTAATGCGTTCATTTGGTGAGGGTACATTGCCCTAATGTGATTATGTTTGTTTCTGTAGGTACATGGCTCCTGAGATCCTGGATGATTCTATAAACATGAGTAGCTTTGAGTCATTTAAGCGAGCTGATATATACTCACTTGGCCTGGTGTTCTGGGAACTTGCTCGCAGATGTTCTGTCCAAGGTACCTTACTAGTATATATAGAGTCAAGACAAAAAGAAATCACATTTATAGCCCTTAAAAGAAATGTTCACCCATTTACTTTCCCCAAAAGTGCTTTTTTTTTTTTTGGTCCATCTCCTTGTCCAGCCCTCCCAATATTTCACTATTGCTGTGGAATAGACAGCTTCTCAACAAAATTGCTAATTGAAAATACGCCTAATGGAAACGTAAATTTTGCAAAAACTATATATTGCAAAAATGTTTTTATGCTTTCTTGAGGTGGTTTTTCAGGTGATTCGAAAAAGGAATATATAGCAAAACTGCAATGGAAACTCTTTTTACGCATTTACAGGTCACATGACGTAGATGGCGTGGTATGTTTGGACAGAAGACGAGACAGAGTTCTTTATTAAATGCAGAAAAGACAAAAGTATTACAGGAAAACTGGATTCTAAACAACAAAGAAATGATTTGAAGAGAGAAAAGAATTTATTTTTGCAATGAGCCGTTCCCAGTATCAGGTTCTTTCCTGGCTATTAATAACACGCCTATGTCTTCTTCCATTAGATATAATGGCTAGTGTGGTGGCAGGAATACACATAAACCTACCAACATCCATTGCCATGATTTTTGGGCTGACCTCTCACGAGAGGAAAAAATTAAGTTATTGTCGCATAACATCGGTCAATGGAAATGCCATCATTTCGCAATAGTTCTTTATCGACATTTAGAAAATATCACAAAAGTTTTGCGCAAATCTGTAATGGAAACACAGCTAGTGTTACCTAGTCATGATAAGAGGTAATAAGAGAAAGGATTTTCTTAACTAATAATAAAATGTGATAAAGGTCACCAAACCTTCTGAAAAGTTTAGTCGGAGAGACTGTTATTGAAGGACGTATACTGTTATTAAGGCGGAACTATATTAAACTACATTATAAAACTGAGAGTAAACCTGTGTGCTGCTTCTACTATTATTAATTTTGCTGGCAAAGAAATTAACAATAAAAATAGAAGATACAGAGACGTCTTACAGACACATCAGCTGAAACAGCTTGTTCAACTTTTAGGGTCAGAGAGGGGGAGCAACAATGGTTATAACATAAAATATCATGAATGTTTAGGGTTAGGGTTGTAGGGAAGAATATAAAATACATGATGTTGCACATCCACATCCAAACTTTTAGAATAATTAAGATTTTTCTTTAGTACTTATTAGTAGTACTTAGTGCTTATTATAAATAAATAATCATGAATGCTTTGTGCTTTGCAGGGATTCATGAAGATTTCCAGTTGCCTTATTATGACCAGGTGCAATCAGACCCATCAGTGGATGATATGAGGAAGGTGGTGTGTGAACAAAAACTCCGACCTAACATTCCCAACCAGTGGCAGAGCTGTGAGGTTTGTCTGATAAACTTACCATTCTTACTTACCAATGTGACATTTCAGTTGACAATATGTTAAAATTCATTTAAATCGCATTTCGGGAGGATAACTCCTCTTATTATTATTTTACGATATGTATTTTTTGTGAGACTTTCTTTTTGTACAAACCAATGAAAATGTGATGTATGAACTGAAACATCTAGTTTGTTTCTGCAAACAGGTACTGTAAGGGCAGAATTTCCCAACACAACTTTTGCCTACAGCGCAAATGTAACAATGAGGACTTTGCAAATAAAACAATTTAATTTGTCAAATATTAATACATCAGTTCTTTCTTCAAGTTCTCTTGAAATATATTGGGGCCTTAAGTTTCATGGCCACAGAAAAACGGATTACTGAGTAGACTTTTAGAGCATGTAGCAAGTTGAATTTTTGGGGGCTTTCACACTGGCAGTTTAGTTCTGAACGGAGCACGGTTCGCATGAAAAATCGCTAATGTGAAAGCTGTCATGGGACCCGGGTGCGCACTGGGGTACCGAACCCGAGACTACCTGGAGGAGGTGGTCTGAGTTCGGTTGCTTCCGAACCGTGCCGCGGTTCGCGTGAATGGGAAATCAACACGGATTCGGGCGCGCACTTGTTCAGGAAGTAAAGTATCCTGCGCATGCGTTTTAGCTTATTGTGATGTATTCAGTTAAATAAAACACTTGTACGGGATGATAGTGTTGATGATTTACCTTGGATACGAACGAGAGTGAGCCTGCAGTGTATTCGTGCATTGCGCATGGAATCAGAGCAACACATTTGGAAATCCACTGTCTCCTCAAAAGAGTCCGTTTGCAAGCAGCAGAAGTCCACCTTATGTGACACACGCACAGTAAACCTGTATTGTTCACTCAACTGCTCATAATAATAATAGCAGCAAATTAATAAAAAAACCTCAATATTTACCCACGTCTTGCTTTCTATCATGCGACGCGCACGTTCGCGATGACGTAAGATGCACACAAACACACCAGGGTTCGGTTGAGTGTGAAACCAGACCAACGCTGCGGGGGGCGCCAGAAACAAACGCGCTCGGGCTCGGACCGCAGCAGTGTAAAAAGTGTAAAAGCCCCCTTTATTTTTAATCTGAGAACAGCAAAGATCTTGAGTGAATTTGTCACCTGGTGATTAAGAAAATGAGCGGCATGTGTGGCAGGGGAGGAGCCTGAGTGGTGATTGGGGCACATGCTCCCAAAGTGGAGTGTAAAAAAGGCCATTTTGAAGAGAGAGGGGGAAGAAATGAAAGAGTGAAGACACAGGGAGAGAGGCACAGAAAGGCACAGTGGAGGGAAGCTGCAAAAGAAGAGAACTTGTGGTATGATTATTCCTCACAGAGTCTGGAGAACACCAAGCCAGTGGCATGAAATATCCAGGTGGTGATATGAGTGGAGCCTTAATTCACTGGGAGGTATTGTGGATTGCAGTGTCTCATTTCAAACAAGTACTTTTGAAGTCTCGAGTGTTTTACTGATTGCACAAGTGAAGCTAAGAGCCATTGAGCCGGTGAGCGAATGAGAAGCTAAAGAGCTGTTACTGACCCTTTGATGTTCAGAACTGGAGGGACCATTGAGCCGGTAAACGAATGAAAAGCTAAGAGCTGTTACTAATCCTCTGATGTTCAGAGCTGGAGGAACCATTCAGCCAGTGAGCATATGAGAAGCTAAGAGGTGTTGCTGATCCTCTGATCTTCAGATCTGGAGGAACCATTGAGCCAGTGAGCATATGAGAAGCTAAGAGGTGTTGCTGATCCTCTGATCTTCAGAGCTGGAGGAACCATTGAGCCGGTGAGCGAATGAGAAGCTAATAGGTGTTGCTGATCCTCTGTTGTTCAGAGCTGGAGGAACCATTGAGCTGGTGAGCGAATGAGAAGCTAAGAGCTGTTACTGACCCTCTGATGTTCAGAGCTGGAGGAACCATTGAGCCAGTGAGCGAATAAGAAGCTAAGAGCTGTTACTGACCCTCTGATGTTCAGAGCTGGAGGAACCATTGAGCCAATGAGCGAATGAGAAGCTAAGAGCTGTTGCTGATCCTCTGTTCAGAGCTGGAGGAACCATTGAGCCGGTGAGCAAATGAGAAGCTATGAGCTGTTGCTGATCCTCTGATGTTCAGAGCTGGAGGAGCCATTGAGCTGGTGAACGAATGAGAAGCTAAGAGCTGTTACTGACCCTCTGATGTTCAGAGCTGGAGGAACCATTGAGCTGGTTAGTGAATGTGAAGCTAAGAGCTGTTACTTACCCTCTGTTGTTCAGAGCTGGAGGAACCATTGAGCCAATTAGCGAATGAGAAGCTATGAGCTGTTACTGACCCTCTGATGTTCAGAGCTGGAGGAACCATTGAGCTGTTTAGTGAATGTGAAGCTAAGAGCTGTTACTGACCCTTTGTTGTTCAGAGCTGGAGGAACTATTGAGCTGGTTAGTGAATGTGAAGCTAAGAGCTGTTACTGATCCTCTGTTGTTTAGAGCTGGAGGAACCATTGAGCCAATGAGCGAATGAGAAGCTAAGGGCTGTTACTGACCCTCTGATGTTCAAAGCTGGAGGAACCATTGAGCTGGTTAGTGAATGTGAAGCTAAGACCTGTTACTGACCCTCTGTTGTTCAGAGCTGAAGGAACCATTGAGCCGGTGAGCGAATGAGAAGCTAAGAGGTGTTGCTGATGTTCTGTTGTTCAGTCTCTGTTGCCAGGAATGAAGAATCACTGAGCCGGTGAGCGAATGAGAAGCTAAGAGCTGTTACTGCCCCTCTGATGTTCAGAGCTGAAGGAACCATTGAGCCGGTGAGCGAATGAGAAGCTTAGAGGTGTTGCTGATGTTCTGTTGTTCAGTCTCTGTTGCCAGGAATGAAGAATCACTGAGCCGGTGAGAGAATTAGAAGCTATGAGCTGTTACTGACCCTCTGATGTTCAGAGCTGGAGGAACCATTGAGCCAGTGACCGAGTGAGAAGCTATGAGCTGTTACTGACCCTCTGATGTTCAGAGCTGGAGGAACCATTGAGCCGGTGAGCGAATGAGAAGCTAAGAGCTGTTACTGACACTCTGATGTTCAGAGCTGGAGGAACCATTGAGCCGGTGACTGAATGAGAAGCTAAGAGCTGTTACTGACACTCTGACGTTCAGAGCTGGAGGAACTATTGAGCTGGTGACCGAATGAGAAGCTAAGAGCTGTTACTGACTGTAAAATGGGCCACGAAATCGACCCAAAGGCGGAATTCGATTCGTGGTGAAGGTTGCAAGCGTGTTCCGTCTTTTCCATGGCAAAGCAATGTTTAATTAAATGCAACACATTTAATCTTATGTAACTCGTTTCATCTAACTCCATAAAATGAAAAGGGTTTCTCAATGATATCTGTGCATCATTTAATGTGTTAATGTTTGACAATTCTTTTAGCTCTAATGAAAATAAAGTCAAAGTCTGTTAGAATAGTTAAATATAACAATTTATTATGTCAGGTAAATGTTTTATTGCAATTCCACTAGATAATCAATGCAAACCATCAAATGTTTCTACATGAGCTGAATCTAGAAGACACAGCATCATGGGCTGATCTGATACAGAATAGCAGTCCTGAACTCTTGTGCATTTCTCTTAAATAGAACCAGACCTGATCAAATCACCAAATTTACCTGATCTAATCACCAAACTACAATGGAAGGTTACTGAATCCCCCACCATGCTTACTGGGGGAAGGAGAAATTGCATTCAGACAAAAGGTAGAAGGTGATTAACTCAAAGACATCCTTTTGTGTTCAAGATCTATATTCTTAAAAACCTTATTCCATTTTCTTTTACTTCTTTGGAAATGAGACATTATTACCAGTCACCCTGAGACTTTGAAAATGATATCAAACACTCCTTAATGATTATCACATTCACATTAAAACCATCTTGTGTAAGTTTCCTCTGCAAGAGTGGGTGTGTTGTTCAAGCAAGGTCCTCTTGTTTTCAGAAGACACTGGTCAGACTGATTACATCAACCAGTTCCAATTTTTCAGTCTTACACTGACCCTCTGATGTTCAGAGCTAGAGGAACCATTGAGCCGGTGACCGAATGAGAAGCTAAGGCCCCGTCCACACTACTGCGTTTTCATTTAAAAACGGAGAATTAAAACGAATACGATCTCCGTCCACACCAGCGCTTTATCGCCATATTAGAAATGATCTCCGTCCACATTAAAACGACTGAAAACGCGGATCACGTGACCATTCACCAACACTGGGCATGTGTAAACAGTGTTTGGCGAATCAGGGAAAGACACGTCATGACTGATGACACCCAATCATAGAGCCGAGCGTGAGCCATCGTTTGTAAACTCCTCCGTTTTGTCTCGTCCACACTAAAACGCCCTCCGGAGATTCAAAACGCAAAACGCAGCTGCAGCGTTTCTAAACTTCTCCGTTTTAGGTCTTCGTTTTTCCCGTTTTAGTGTGGACGGGAGGTGCAAACGTAGCAAAAGGTCTCCGTTTTTAAACGAAAACGCAGTAGTGTGGACGGGGCCTAAGAGCTGTTACTGACCCTCTGATGTTCAGAGCTGGAGGAACCATTGAGCCAGTGAGCGAGTGAGAAGCTATGAGCTGTTACTGACCCTCTGATGTTCAGAGCTGGAGGAACCATTGAGCCGGTGACCGAATGAGAAGCTAAGAGCTGTTACTGACCCTCTGATGTTCAGAGCTGGAGGAACCATTGAGCCGGTGAGCGAATGAGAAGCTAAGAGGTGTTGCTAATCCTCTGATGTTCAGAGCTGAAGGAACCATTGAGCCGGTGAGCGAATGAGAAGCTAAGAGCTGTTACTGACCCTCTGATGTTCAGTCTCTGTCGCCAGATAAGAAGAACCATGAAGCCAACTTAAGACTTTTTATAATCCAATAAAGAAACTTTGTTATTTATTTTAACCTCCTGTCTTGTGTGTCATGTGTTTCCACGGTCTGCTCCTCTTGGCGGTGTTGCAGCTTAGAGGTGGGCGACCCGCTGGAGCCCACCCCGACCTGTGACAAATTTCCACACAAAGTTTATTTGACTATGGACCACATTGTAATTAATCTAAACATAAAAACACACATTCACACAAGAAAGGAACATCTTGGTTACATACATAACCCTAGTTCCCTAAATATGCTACCAGGACAATGAAATGTTTACACATAGATGAAACATATTAAAGTTACATCTTCCAGATTTCAAGTAGTCAAAAGTAAAGAATCACCCATGTATGTTTGTGTTTGTTCCAGGGACTGAGGGTTATGGGTAAGATCATGCGGGAGTGCTGGCATGTCAATCCAGCTGCTCGGCTCACAGCACTACGTGTCAAGAAAACCTTATCTCAGGTGACGGTGCTCAAGGATGTTAAAGAGTAACCCTGAGGCCTGGTTACCCCTCTTATCTCTGTCTGTTTAAAATGCTCAGTTAAGATGCCAAAGATTGCAGGAATATCAGAGGGGAAGACTTCTTGCTATGACACATGTGCTTTGAAAAAAATGAAGGAAAGTGTATTCTGTTTTGTAGTCAATAGATGGTGATAGAGTACTGAGATACTGCTACCTCAACTTATCCTACAAGTGCCAAATGCTTTGAGTTGCACATTAAGCTTTGTGCCATAAATGTTTTGCTTGGTGTAATTTACAAAGTCGCACTTAAAATGTCTGTAAATCTGTTTTCAGGGAAAAAAAAGAAAAAAAAAACGTCCTCTCACTTTCAACTTCTTTTATTTTCAACTGATTGCTTAATGTGTAAATATGAACTTAAATATTTGTATGAACATAAAAACATTCAACTTCTGAGACATGAACTTAAGTTGCTTAGATAATTGACGATTAAATAATGTTCCCTGAACATGGGGAGGAGAGAACTGTTAGTGTCTTAAACGTAAAGTATGCAATTTTTGGCCACCAGGGGTCACTCATTTAAAATAATAACAAAAGCCGTACTTTGATGACGTTGGGAAAGAGCATGGGCTCACAGGAGTTGTAGTCGCTGTCAATGACAACTAGCTCAGCTCATGACATGACATCATCATTTCACAAAATATACGGATATACGGCATCTCTCTGTAGATTTAGCTTGTCAAGAAGCTTTAAACGCAACCCCAATGTTTACCTGTGTCATGCTTCTCCTGTCCCAAACCCTTCTCGGGTCATAATTTTCACCCGTACATTTGAGCTTTACTGAGCTGGCTGTAGCAGCACAACGTGCAGGCAAAGCGTAATCGTGGTCCATAACTATAATACAGCTGAACATAAATATTTATATTACGCCCCTTCAATGAATTACTTATTTAGAACATTTTTCATGTATAGGGTGCACCAGATTATAAGGCACATAAGATACTGCAGTCAAACGTTTGTCTGGGCTTGCGTTATGCATGCACTATGTGCTAAGGCTAAAGGGAATGTAGTGAGTGCTCGCCGGAGGTGAGGCGTTTATTTAGTAAGCATGAGCGCGCTGGAGCGGGCACGTAACTTACATTCGCAGCCTGACTCATATGAGTATTAAATGTGCGCGGCTCGCTGACAGCAACAGCTGGCTGAGACGACCCGGTTACTGTGAACGGGGAGCGCTTTATGAACATTCTGTGAGGTGCGAGCAGCACCGGGGACAGTGTGTCTGTTAAGAGTGAGCGCTCGTGAGCGGGCACGTGATTTACACACATAAAAATACGTACAACTTTTTTTTCTTCGTCATTTTCTTTGCTTTATTGGCGGTAGTCCAGTGTTCCCCTTTGTGTTTGGCGGGTTTCGCCGGGTTCCGCATGAAGTTAGAGAAAATAGAGGAGTCAAAGGTTATATGACGCCATAGACGGGCGACGAAACGGAAATAAAGAAACGTCCCGTGTCTTCGAATTAAACTATAAATTTCTCCGTATTTTAAAGTTCGTGGAAACTGTCGGGATAATGTAAGTACACATCTAATAGAAATATATAACATAGATACAGTTATTTTTGCTATTTTTAAAGCAGAAAGAATGGTAACACTTTACAATAAGGTTCATTAGTTACTACATTAGTTAACATTAACAAAGAATGAACAATACTTCTTCAGCATTTGTTAATCTTTGGTAATGTTAATTTCAACATTTACTAATAATTTATTAAAATCTTGTTAACATTAGTTAATGCACTGTGAACTAACATGAACAAACAATGAACAGCTAGATTTGTATTAACTAACATTAACAAAGAATAACAAATACAGTAACAAATGGTTAGTTCATGTTAGTTAATGCATGAACTAATGTTTAACAAATGAACCTTATTGTAAAGTGTTACCGAAAGAATACATATTGTGGCTTTAAGGACTGCACGTGCAAAAATGATTGATGGTTTATTGAACAAGCATAAAAAACAGTTTAAACCATAAAGATTATTTGGATTGTACAAAATTAGCTTTACAATTTAGCATCCTGAAAAAGGGACATTTTTTTGCTGAGTTTATACACAGAGGATCAAAAATAAATATATTTTTTAACCTTTTTTTTTTAAGACCAAGTGTTGACGTCAGACAGCATAATGTGGTCTGGAACAAGAAACTGGTGGGGGGTTTTTTAGCCCATCTTTGTGCAGGTTGTGATTTCCTTGCACTATTTTTTTCTACTCTTTTAAACACTTCAAATCCATTTTGATTGTACGGTTTAGGCTACCTGTTGACAGGATGGTTTTCTGTAAGCCTTGCAATTTCTAAATGTAAAGGAAATAGGTTGCGTCTTTTAGGAAGGTACACTTCATATACAGCAGTGGTCTCCAACCTTTTATGCATCACAGACCAAAAATAATGGATAATCCAAAGCCTAGAGCAAGGGTCTTTAACCAGTTTTGTTTTAAAAGTATTTATGTGGAAATGGCCAGGTATTGGTGGGGGGTTTGAGGTGTGATCAGAGCAATGATTAATTTACTAATTTATCTCTCCTTCTATTCCATCCATCACACATTGTCACAGGGGAATCTTTTGTGTTTATTGTGTTATGTTTTGCCTGTCTAAGAATTGCTCTTCAATATCATCAATTCTCAGTGTGAAAGTTGTAGATGAAGTGGTGGTTTTCAGCAGTTGCTGTTGCCCTTTTTGAATATTTACAGTAACTCTTTCCCCGCCAGTGTTTACTAAAGATGCCAGCCAACACCAATATTTTTAGTCCCAGACTAAAATGCATGCTTGTGCTGTCCTAGCTGAACTCAACTTGCACTGACACTCTATCTTAAAATATGTCAGTGCCATTATTTTTTTTCTCAAGATACCCAGTAATGTTTTTTTTCAAAGGCACATTTTGAAAAGCTCCTTAAATGTCCTAATTTAACAAAAGCCTACCTCTGGCTTAAACTAAGTCTTGTTTGTGAAACCAGGCCAATATATCGTAGAGTCTCTGCTTAAAATAATAATTAATCATAACAACAATAATATAAATTCTAGCTTAATTCATTGTTTTTATCAATAATTGCATGTTTCATAAAATAAAAAAATTGGCATTAAAAGCTATGAAAATCATGTTATTGTCAAAAACTTTGTCCATATCAGATTCAAAATGATGATCAAAACATATATCAAGAGTCCATCGATGCCCCTAAAGTTTGCATAGTTGTGCAAGTCTTGCTGGGTTCTATATTTTTTTTGTAAAACACTATAATGTTTGATGGTTATGTTAGCTTACGTGTTGAGCTAATGTGCCTGCAAGCAACGTCTGTGTCCGAAAACGTAGGCAGCTGGATTGTGTTCCTCTCTGCCTTAAAGGCAATGTCTTTGTAGGCACCTTAGCGCATGAAGGTACCTCATAAAACTGATTTCGGACAGACCTCTGAGGCAGCGTAACGGTTTAATGATCAAAAAACACAGTAACAAACAACAGACATCAGAGGACATCATTGCCATTGCCATGCTAAACCAATCAATTACACATTCTCACCAAAGTAATCTATGAAAGTTTGCCACATTGACTCAATATTTCAGACTTCCCCCTCAACAAATATTTAATTTTCTCCAATTTCAAATGAACCAAATGTCTTTCATTAAGGCTGAGTGAGCAGGAGGCATTATCGGTTTCCAACACAAGAGAATTAATCAACGCGCTAGCAAGGTCACAAAATAAACCATGCTGTTTTGGGTGTCCGAAAGTTGTACATTGACTGGCTTCACACCAAAAAGAGCCCAGATTGGTTCTGGGTTAAGCTGTTTTTGCAAGATCTTGGAAAGGGTTTGAAATATAGGGCACTATTTTAACAATCTTAGGCTATGTTTACACGGAAACGATTCTGAAGAGAAAACGCAAAAGTTGTGGCTTCGTTTAGACAAGCATTTTGGGTGGGAAATCCGCATGCACATGGTGATGCAAAAGTGTGTGAAAATCAATGTAGTATGCACTCCAGGCAGCTAGGTGGCAATGTGGAGCACTGCCACACAACAATACCAAGTCGTGTTGGAGTTGTTGTGGAGCGTCTGTGGAGCGTTTTTAAGATTTCCACTCTGGAGGGTGGTTTCACTTTTTTGCATTTTTAAGCCCCAAAAACGCCATCGCAGTGTAAACGTTTAGCATGAAATAATCCAATCAGAGCATCATCCAACATACCCTTTAAGAGCAGGTGCACATGTTGCATGGCGGATTGTTAATATTATGGCGGATTTGCCAGGAGCGCGTCAGGAGCGGTTTACAGCTAAGGAGACCGACGTTCTTATCAGGGCAGTGAAAGACAGAGAAGTGACGTTGTATGGGGATGGGAGATTTTTTTTCCTGGCTCTTGACGGACAAACTAATTTGTCAGATGTGATCTGATCCATCATTTCTACAATTAGCCTGAAAAATTTGGGTAAATGTGTAAGCTAGATTTAGGCCTAAATTTTTTTTTTACATCTTCATGGACACCACAATGATTTCCCTCATGTGTTAATATTTTTCCTTGTTATAATGTATGATTTGCAAAAATAAAAACTGCTGCATCTGTGTTGAGAAAATCAAAGTGTATGCGCATTGTGCACCCACTACATTATGGCCAAGCATGGCCGCTTAAAATAGCATGAACAACGCGCAACGCGCCACTGACTTTAGACTAGGTTTTTTATGGTCAGTGGCGGAACTGTTTTCTGGAACTGCAAAATAGCACCAGGGAATGTTTGTGCCGAAACATGCCTCCTTTTTGCGCTGACCCACCCAGAGAGCGCAAGTTCATTTTCTAGTTTACTGACATGCGTCTGTGGAGGGAAAAGACTGCTTTATGCCGATGCAAAACATGCATCAGTGTACAAAGTCATTTGCGCCGGGTGCAAGATAGATCCCATAGTTCCAATAGGTTGTAATGTGAGGACAATTCCAAAACATAAACATATATCACAAAAAGGATTAATGGAGGGAAACATCTTTGATAACTTCAATTTGGATAAATGCAATCTGTTTAGCACCTTGAACTGCAATAGACCATGTCTAATACATACAGACGAATGTATGAATTTGTACGACATACATTTCTTTGGGCTTTTGAGCATTGATTGTCTGTAATAGCTCTTTCGGCAGAATAGAGTAAGTACACTATAAGTACTGTACTCTAAAAGGAAGCGTTACCGTTTTCCTTGCGGAGTTTAGGGGGTGATTTGGGAAACCTGAAGAAATCTTTACTTTCCAAATTGTATTTGGTCTGTAATTGTTTGAATGTGGGATATATGTTTTCAATTAATAAATCTTTTATACATCAAATACCCTTATGTTCCCACTGATGAAATGTTATGTTTAAGACTGATGGAGGAAATGTGTGATTATTTATCAATGGACTTAAAGCTGACTCGCCCCTCCATCTGTAATGGATTCTAATCTGGGACCAGATTTTAAGTGAATGAGAAACTACTGGGTTCTCAAGTTTTTGTTTTGAAATAGGCAAAGCTGAATAAAGTAATACTTTTAACAAGGAGGGATTACACCTTTCATTCTCCATTCTACTCCAATCAGCCCCCTGCGTGGACAACCAAAACAACATTGAGCAGATATTACATGACCAGTAATAACGTCGGAAACAGGGTAATACCATTCCTCCCAGACAAGTTGGTCTTTGCAAGAACACTTTCTTGATTCTTGGAGTTTTTCCATTCCAAATAAAATATGACATAAGGGAATCTAGGTTATTTAAAAAATTCCTTGGCTATCCAAAGAACAATACAACGGAACAAGAACAGAAACTTAGGCAGACCATTCATTCTAATAATATTTATTCGACCTCCTAATGATAGTGGTAGATTCTTCCATGTATCTTTATCCTTTTTCATTTGATCATATAATTTCCATTTCATATAATTCAGTTGTACTTAAAGAGGCCATAATATCCCTGCGTAATATTCATCCCAAGATATTTAAATTCAGTTGAGATTGAAAAGGGAAAGATGTTAAACACATTATTATTCATATGGGCTTTAGAATAAATTGGAAATAAGGTACTTTTTAAGTTCAATTTGTAACCTGATACTGCTCCAAATTCCTTTCATTGCCATTATCTGAGGAACAGATTTAACAGGGTTTGAAATTTATTGAAACAGATCGTCTGCGTACAAAGAAACTTTATGTTCCGTTTTTCCCCTTTTAATCCCAACGTATTAAACAAATAATAAATGAGCCAGGGGTTCAATGACTATTGCAAACAGTAATGGCGAGAGCAGGCAGCCCTGTCTAGTCGAGCGACTGAGAGGGAATATGCACATTGCATAGGCATACATCCTCGAATGCACATTGTTAGTCTGCATTGAAGCCTGGGGTTGGGCATATAATATTGTTACTAAAGATATAAAATTTGAGCCAAATCCGAACTCTGACCGGGTCGAAAAGAGATAATCCCATTTCACCCTGTTAAAAGCTTTTAACGCATCCAAGGAGAGTAAAATTTCAGGATGTAGATTTTTATTTGTCCTGAGTGTGAATTAGATTTAGTAATCTTTTTAAAAAAACAACTCTGTGTTTTTGATAAAACCCAGTTTGGTACTGTGAAATGATTGTCGGCAAGATTGTTTCCAGTCGTGTAGCTACAATATTTGCAAATAATTTATTGTCCACATTGAGTAAGCTCACCGGTCTATAAGACGTGGGGTCAAAGGGGTCCATGTCTTTTTTGTAATAAGATAAATGCATGCATTGTAAAATGTTGGAGGTACAATAGTAATTTCTTGCTAGAAAGAACATTAGAAGTGGAAATCGTTGGTCAAAAACGTACATTTACACACAAACTGACCACCAATCTCAACTTTTTAGATGTCATTTTTATTTTTTAGCCTAATTACAGTCACAGAATGGAACGCATAGGATTGTGGAATATAAAAGTCAGCAAAGAATACATCTATGCTCCCTTCACAAATTGATGAAGGTATCTCAGGAGACAATGGACAATGGATTCGGACATGCCTTGATGCCTTTCCATCTTGGAATGCATCCTCAAATCCTCCAATTTTTCGGATGCAGCGAACGCCAATCTGCTCCGTCTGGTTTACACAGGTCTTTTTCTCTTGCTTTTGGATCAGCCACAAACTAAGCCAAATTTCCGATACGATTCATAGTATTTTCAGTTAAATGCAGCTTTCTCTTCCCCTGTTTTCTCATCAGTATCTGCATTATCATCATTGCTCTGACTCTTCCTACCTCCTGCTCTAAAGAAACATTGGCCAAGCCTGTTGCAAGAGTGAAATTTATGTTTTCTGAACTGTGCCCACTACGTATATCCCCCCCCCCAAACCTAAATTGACTTCTAAATGCCAATGTGAAATATACCACTGTGAAGGAAGTGTGTAATGTTATATTCAAGCAGAAATTGCACTCCATTGCACTATATATATATAGGCTCCAAGCCTGCTAAAGAATATAATCAGCACTCGACAGACTTGAAAATACAGAAACGGAAGAGCCCAGCATATCTGAATTGAAACCAAACATAAAATGAGTATATAAATAAACATGGGAGTATAGTGGAGCATTGTCATTTCTTAAAATGTATAAATGCATAACTTACTTGTCTGTTATATATTGAGCTTTAAGTCTGTGAGGTTGAAGACTGTGTATTTGTGATGTGAGGCTGTTCAGTAGGAATTTCTCTGTGACCTCTCTCTCTCTCTCTCTCTCTCTCTCTCTCTCTCTCTGTGTGTGTGTATGTGTGAGAAATATGCCTTGTGAAGTTCTTGTGCATATAGAGCTCTATTTTTTGTACAGCTGTAATCTGGAACTTGTCTACAAATTACAGTATATCACTTCAAATATCTGATTTGTGTTAAGATTGCCTATGTTGATGTGACACTAACAATGCTATAGGGGTTTTCCATACTCAATGACGTATAATGCATATGATGCATTTTATACGCTCTCTGGACAAAAAAAATGGTAACACTTTATAATAACTACACACTAATAATAATTAGTTAAGTATGAGTAAACTATTAATTCATCGTTCAGAATATCTATAATTTGTTAAATAATTGTATTTTCATCCTTTATTAATGATCAATTTATCATTTCTAAATGAAGAATTGCATTTTTTTTATGAACCAGTTATTTGAGAGTTGTCAATGGTTCATAAGATTACTCAGAGCCTGTAAGTAAATGATTAATAAACTATTTAAATGTACATTCATACAGCTTATCATTCAGACATGTAGTGATGGTTACTTATTGTGTTAATAAATGCTTTATTAACATGTATTAATGCTGTAATTCTGGGTTAAATGGGGTAGTTATAAAGCATTTAGTAGTGGTCAGTTGACTATGTTCGTGAGCTCATCTAAAGTGAGGACTATTCATGCCTTGTAAAGCATTTATAAAGGCTGTTAAATATTTCTATGTTCTGTATCACTGCGTTGTGTTTGTTACATTTCACTGTTTAGAAGATTGACGAGTCTTTAAATCTCCTTTATAAATGCTTTACAAAGCATGAATAGTCCTCACTTTAGATTAGCTCACAAAAATAGTTAACTAACCACTACGAAATGCTTTATAACTACCTGTATTTACTACATTTATTTACACTTTCTGAGTGATCTTATGAATGACTGACAACTCTTAAACAACTGTTTTATAAATAATGTTATACTTTATTTAGAAATTATTAATTGATCATTAACAAAGTATGAAAATACAATTATTAAGCGCATTATAGATATGCTTATAAATCAAGAAAAAAGCATGTATAGCTATATTTATAAACTGCTTCTTAATGTCTATTAATGTTTTATAAATGATGAATTAACTGTTTACTCATGCTTAAATAATGATTAATAGCGTGCAGTTATTATAAAGTGTTACCAAAAAAAAGTTTGGATTTAAATAGGCAAATGCTTAAGAGGTTATTATTGGATCATTATTACAAAGATTATGTTTATACAGTAGTCTATCATATCTTATGTTAGACAACAGTTCTTAAATCCTAATTGTTCTAAATCCTAATTGATGGAGTGTGTGCTTTTCAACCATGTAGCTTAAACAACCATGTAGGAAGACATATCATGGCCATATTCAATGATGACAATGTCCAGAATCATCAGACTCAAATTGTGAAAGAATGGACCAAAAATGGATGCACCTATTAATGGAAATAAATGTTGTGATGTAATTTACATAAAGAGATGCATCAATTTCTGGTCAAGATCTTGTGTTGACAATGAAAGAGTCAAGCACTCTGTAAAGTCTACTCCAGGTCATCCCAAAGACTATTAATGAATTTAAGGTCTGGACTCTTCCAGATGCCAATTTGTGTGAAAATGATTCTTCATGCCTCCTACCAACCATTTTAAACACCTTTCACAATTTGAGCCTGATGAATCTTGACATTTTGTCATTCTGGAATATGGCCACGATAATGTTTTCCTACATGTTATGTTTAAGAAATGAAAAGCTACACACTCCATCAATTAGGGTTAGAAGAACTGTTACCAAACACGTAACATGCTAGAAACATAATAATCATTGTGATAATGATCAAGTCACTGACTCGTAGGTATTTGCTTTTTAAAATCCCAAAAAAAAAACCCTTTTTTTTGGCCGAGCAGTGTAATTTATACTATAATTATAATATAATTTATACTAAAATTAGTATAAACTTTACATAATTCTTTCATTAGACATGGACATAGTTTGCTGACTATTTGGCATAAACATTCAAATTCAATCATATTTATTTAATCTCTAACAAAGATAAAGTGTTTAATTAATTTTGCCTGTTGATAACAGGTCCTGTTTTATCCTGCTTCAATCATTGCAAAAGCATAAAATGCTTAAATAAGTATTAGACAAGATGTCTGGGGTAGCCAAATCCTTAAAACTTAGGGAAAACAGCACCATTACTGGCCTAATGCTGTTGAGAAATGTTGTAGTTCACTATTTGTCATTTGCATATTCAATCTGAGATCCTAACAGATGTCAACCTTTCAGACTTTACAAACAGGAGCCTGTGCTGTCTGTAAAGGTGTTGTCTGAGAGACAGCAGAGATGTGTATATGAGAATTGATTTCATATGTCCTCTGACATATCTTTTTGTGAGTAGCATTGTGTTGTCTCTGTATTAGAGTATTTCATTCTCTCAATAAACTATTCTTCATGATTCATTGTCGTCTTAGTATGTGATTTTATTTTATTTGGTCATTTTTTATTCCATCGATTCTGTGCATACTATTTTCAGTGCTAAATTTGTTTAAAGCTGCAGTTCGCAGATTTTCCTCTTTGTCGCCATCTCTGTTCAAAATCTGCAATTGCAGTTATTCACGTAATTATCAACTTTACATGAGTACGTACCTTTACAGTACGTACTTCGGCATGGCACAATGAGGATAAATACAATGTTTTGAGAAAAATGTGCCGCTGTCAATCACCACATGGTGTGGATCTGTCATTAGGAATCAAAGATTCTACTTTTTGGAAGTATGACCAACATACAGTAAGACTTTTCACCCAAAATGTAAACTGAACAAGTAAGTAACATCCACTTTTGTTCTTCTGACCAACTAACTGAAAAACAGCATAGCAGTAAATTGCGCTGATTAAATCTAACGATCGTTTATCATTCCCATGACATGGTAAGGTCCCATGACATGAAATTTTCACTTCCTGCGGTTTTTTAACATTAATTTGAGTTCCCCTAGCCTGTATATGTCCTAGAAGTTTCAATGGGTGTAAATCTTTCTCTGCCTTTGAGAAAATGAAAGCTCAGACGGGCTGATCTTAAATCTCCTCCGTATGACATCATATGGAGGAAAGGTAACCTCCCCTTTCTCTGCTGCCCAGAGAATTTGGCTCACCTATTAAAAAATGAGCTAGAAGGATGGACGCGATTTGAGTTTTTCCTCGAGAGATATCATGGCTTGCAAACGAGCGAAGCATGGCAGTTGATCAGTGTTCGGATGTACAAATGAACACAAAAGTATTTTTTAGTTCCTTCATCCGAGCCTCTAAAGAAATAGAATTCTCTGGAAATGTGCCGACATGCAAAGTTTTGTATGGGACAAACATTTCATCAACGACTTGTTTCCTCAACTTGGGCCTATACAGGGCTGGCTTCGATAAACGTCTGAAAATAATTCACTTGCATTTTTCATTCGTTAATGTATCGCAGTCTTGCTGTTTTTTGTTTGTTTTACAATTAAAACTAAAATTGTTTGTCACGCAAGCCTTACTGAACATATAACGAGTAAAATATTACTGAAAATTGATTTGTAATGCCTTACACTACTGTGTTACAGCAAAAAAGTAACATGTTACTTTTGTAACGCGTTACTCCCAACACTGTGTTTTGTAAATATTTTAATATTAATGTAATTAATGTCCAATAAAGACTGGATTAAAGCACATAATTTATTATATTTTTCCCATTTTACATGACCTAATCTAAAGTGAGAACAAGCCATGTCACCTTCATTTATGTTGCATCTCCTCATCCGCCCTTCCATATCCTCACACTTCGTTTTCAGTTCTGCCATTTCTGACTTCATCTCACACACAGTTTTTTGTTAAGTAGCCACTTCATCTCACCCCTCAACCGCTTTGATGTTAACTTTCACCTGGTCGATCTCGGACTTCAGCACCGCGGTGTTGTTTTATTATCTCCGTTTTCAACGCCTAAATGCGTTCTTGAGCATTTAGTCATCATCGAGGGCATTTTTCACCTCTGACTTTATCACCATTGAGATGTCAACTTTCAAAGAAAGAAGGATTTCTGATTTTAAGCCTTCAACGTCCATCTCTCCCGAGGCAGGTGAGGGAGGGGTCACTTTAGCCTGCAGAGTACTTGGTAGTACTCTGGTCCGAGGAGGTCTTTGGCCTTTGTAGCCGGTGAGGTAGCAATTAGTATGGTTACCACTTTAACAGAGAGTTATTTTAATAAGCATTTTTCTGATTTGGGGAAAGGGGATCTCCGTGACTGCGCATGGTTGGCATTGAAAGCTGCAAATGGGATGGATATTCCATGCGTGGGGTATGTAGAACTTGATGTTAGTTTATTTGGGGTTACATTACCCAGGAAAGGTATTTTGATTGTAAAACATGCCTGCTCCCCTGGTATGTATGCTCAGAAGGAGAAGATTCCAGTTGTACTGGATATGAATATTATCAGAGAGTACTATGTTAATTTATTTAATGAACTTGGTACTGAGCTTTTCCAGGTTCCCGAAATACGAGCAGCTATCCCAGCATGGAAACAGGCACTCGGCTGTTGTCAAAAAATTGAAGCAGTATCAAATTCTTCCTCTGAATTTAAGGTGAGAGTTGAGGGCAAAACCCCAGTCCGGATTGCTGCAGGTACAATGACTATGGTTCCAGTGACCTGTCCCCAAGTTTTATGTGCGCTCATAGAGTTTCTTCTGGAACCTCTGGGGCCAGAGGAAAATGCCCTTCCAGAGGGTTTGCTGTTGTCTCCCTCTTTGGTATATGCAGAGAGAGGATTAGTGTATGCACCCATTGTTAATGTAGGTAGGTCAGAGGTATGGGTGGCACCACGTCATATTATAGGTACAGTCCAAGTGGTGAACTTGGTTGCTACTCCATGGCCTACATTACAGATATGTCCTGAAAATGTTTATAGTTCTCGGGTATCGGTTCAGGTGGCTGAACAGTTGTCAAATTGTGAAATTGGTCTTCCTTCCTGTAAAGGACTTACTGAACAGGAAGCAGAAATGGCAAAGCAGCTATTTAATAAATATCGGGTAATTTTTTCCACGGCTGAGGATGATATAGGTTGTACAGTTCTGATTAAACATGAGATTCCATTGGAGGATGATAAACCAGTTAGACAACCATATAGACAAATTCCTCCCTCGCAGTATGAGTCAGTAAGGTTTCATATTCAACAGCTTTTGGACAGGAAGGTGATAAGGGTAGTAGTCCTTACTCGTCCCCGATTGTCCTGGTGCAGAAGCAGGATGGGACAATTAGGACGTGTGTTGACTATCGTCAATTGAATAAGAAAACTAGAAAGGAAGCTTATCCACTTCCAAGAATCGAGGAGTCTTTGGATGCTCTGACTGGGGTGAGGTGGTTTTCCATCTTAGATTTAGTAAGTGGGTATAATCAAGTTGAGGTAGCTGAGGCATATAAGACAAAGACAGCTTTTTGTACTCTATTTGCAGACCTGCCAACCTGTACGCATTTTGCGTATCGGTTACGCATTTTGAACTCAAAGTACGCTGATACGATCTTTCACTCTAAACTACGCAAAAACTTGCTGACCCGCTTCTTTTCACCCGCAGTCCTCAAATCAATCAACAGCAAATGAAGAAGAGCTTGGCCAATCATAGCGCTGGGTTCATTTCCCAAAATAGCAAGCGCGGGGATGATTGACAGATGCGTAAGGCAATAAAGAATCCCGCTCGATCCCGCTTCCACTCCCGCGGCCCTTGATTGACTTGATTTGAGCGAGGACACGACAGTAGGCTACTACAGTCACAGTCAGACATGGGCAGTATTTCAATTAAATGTATTTTAAATACGTATTTAATTACTTTAGTGTATTTTGTAATTTGTATTTTGCTGGTGTGGAAAAAATGAAATGTAATTTGTAACAAAATATTTTGACGGAGTGTATTTGAGTATTTCAAATACTTAAATACTTAAGAAAAATCAACATAGTAGATCATGATTCTGCCCTCGTGTCTCTAGTCTTGAGGCAGGATCATGACAGACCCATGTTTTGTATGCAAGCACATGGCCTTTTTTTGGGGCAATGTGCTTGTGTTGTCTCGTTACGTACCCCGCCCCCTTGTTATCCTTGTCTTGTCATTGTCCAGTCAGCTTCACCTGTTCTTGTCATTAGTGTCTCCCTACATCATCCCCATGTGTTTGCTGTCCTGTGTTGGTTCATAGTGATTCTTACCTGCGTGTTACCTTACTTTGTTAAGCCTTATGAGTATCCTGTCAAGAGTGTTATCTAGAGAGAGTTCTGATTCTATATTCACTGTGATTTCAGACCCCAAAAATGCAGAAACATAAGTTATAACATTCATTTAATTTTTGCTAGCGATCCGCTAGCTGCCCTTCCTATAAGCATGCCGTCTAAAAACCCAGCCCGTTCTCATCTCAAAGCGTCATATACAACACTTTTGCCAAAACGTAGACATCCAATGCACATGGCACCCTTTAGCGTCAATATGAGACGCAGATATACATTGGGCAGAAGGCGCCTCCTAGTGGCCTAACCCTACCCCAGACCTAAACCTACCCATAACTGAAGCGTGTTATATAGATGCTAAAGGGTGCCATGTGCGTTGGATGTCTATGCTTTGGCAAAAGCGTCACTATATGACGCCTTGGGATGAGAATGCATAGAAAAACTGTGTCTCTGTAGGCTGCGTAGTCTCTGAGATCTGCACACAAACACAATGGGTTCACCAACCACTAAAACCTAAATAAACAGTATTCCAAGTTACCAATCACCGACGGGTGTTGTGAGGTTTTGCGGTCGTGCACGGCTGCACGCAAAGTCGTCGCTAACCCTAACCCTTCATAGGCCCAACCTATTATGAAACGGCGCATCTGTCGCAACTACACTGAAATCTCCATGATAAGCAAGTGTTCACACAATATAAACATATTGCATATGAGAAATATCGATTTTGTATAAAACTACCACACCATTGATATGAACTTAGCTATACATGCCATTTATGTTAAAAGGGAGCTATTTCAGGCCCTGTAGAGATTTAGTGAAATGCCCAAACTTTTTTATTTTGCTACTTTGCCATTTTGAATATTTGTGTTATTACTACTATTTGTGTTATTGACCTTAGAATAATTAAAAAAAAGACTTAAGATTATTGTGGGAGTATTTTTGTATTTTCAAAATACTAATTACTTGTATTTTATTTAAATACATTTTTCACATCAGTATTTTGTATTTTATTTAAATACATTTCATGAGCCAGTATTTGTATTTTGTAACAAAATAGTTTTTGATGTATTTGTGCCCACCTCTGGTCACAGTAAAGTTACTTCTGACTCCTGAAGGTAAACGGGCTGGGGTGGATGTGGAAAGTTGAAATATTGTATTAGGTTGATCTGGATTCGATTATCACACGGGTGTGATTGCATGGATTATATATCTCACTCAAAATACTTCGGCATTCATGGTAACTCAGATAAGAGGAAAACAACATTCAGCCATGCAAATTATAAAATGCTTAAGTAATGCTGAGCAATAAATCTTAATAAAATGAATCGTTATGGTTAAAGGGTACCTATTTTGGGATTTTGAAAATTGCCCTTCATGTAGTGTTTAACATAGATCTAAGTGAACGAAAACATCCTGCAAAGTTTTAAACATGAAAGTTCATCGTATACAAAGTTATTATCTCTCAAAAACAAGAGTCGACTCTGAGTCGCTGATATGAATCGTTCGAAGAACGATGTGTTGTGGAATTTAATTTTAATCTTACAGGTATTGCATATGGTTATTAGATCTTATGTTTTGCCTCCTATGTGTACTATGGAGGAATGTTTTCTAACCGGCTGGGTCAGAGGTCATCTTAGACGGGGAGGTAAATCTAACATGATGAATCCTATGGTGTGTGGAAATTTACAGAGAAGGCTTGGCCTGCAGTAAAATAACCTTGAGGGAGAACTATTTAGATCTCACCCCAGCCTGTGTTCTGGGCGTCACTCTCTTCACAGTGTACCAATCTGTGTTAGCGACTGGGCCTATTCTTGCAAGAATAAACTTCTCTTTCTTTATTAATTTGACTCTGAAGTGTCTCTTACGCAGTGATGTCTGTTTATTGGATTTTTGCCTCAACAATTGGTGTCAGAAGTGGGATCTCCTTGGAAGTGCCTTCTGGACCTGAGAGCGGACGGTGTTTGGCCACCTGGACTGAGCAGTTCCAGCTCTACCTCGTAAGCTTGAGAGAGAGGGGCCGACCGCTCCAGGCCCAGGAGAGGCTCCACTGGAATCAAAAGGACCCGAGGCACAGAGAAAAAGACATCCTGGTAAGACACAGCTAAATTGATTTATATGGGGTATAGAGCTGAGGAGAACCATACTGGCTGAGATCTATTTCGGTGGTGCGAGTCCAGGGTATATGTCCAAATTTAGTCAGGACCTACGGACAGGTCCAGGGATTTCCGGTGGGCATGGGGCTCGTTAAGTGCTGAATTTGACTTACATTTGTGATCAGATCAACAGTCGAGATTGGGGTCCAAGATTAATTTCAGGTGGACCTTGATCTGGGAGTGACTGTTTAGACTGGGGTTGATTGTGATCAGATCAACAGTCGAGATTGGGGTCCAAGATTAATTTCAGGTGGACTTTAATCTGGGGTTGATCGTGATCGGGGAGACTTACATTTGTGATCGGATCAACAGTCGAGATTGGGGTCCAAGATTAATTTCAGGTGGACTTTAATCTGGGGTTGATCGTGATCGGGGAGACTTGCATTTGTGATCGGATCAACAGTCGAGATTGGGGTCCAAGATTAATTTCAGGTGGACTTTAATCTGGGGTTGATCGTGACCGGGGAGCCGGGTCAAGATTTCAGTGACCCCCGGCCGATCTCGGGTTAGAGATCGGATCTGTTGGAGACGTCCGACAGATTAGGAGACGCGTCGACAGAAAATCCACAGGGGAAGTAGAGAAAAGCCAGTATGGGGAAATCTCAGAGCAAGTTTGCCAGATATGATACACCAGTGTTTTGTCAAATGAGAAAATGTTATGGGCAGAAATGTATGCAGGGCATAGAAAAATATTAAAGTATCATGATTTTCCCAGTGAGGGAACACTGAGCGCTACGAAACTAAAAGTAGTGAGGGAATCAGTGGAGCAGGGCAGCGAAAAGCAACGAGGCTGTTGTGGCTGCGTTCATCATGAATGTAAAAATGTGAACAAACAGTGGACATTTGGCTTGAGGAAGCTGGTAGAGAGAAAAGAAAATACTTCGGAACTATTTATGAGCGACTGTTAAGTCAGATTAAATTGAACTTATACGAAAATAAGTTTCAGGTAAAACAATAAGGCATTGAGTATGATTAACAGGGATATGACGATAAAGAATGTTCCATTAAGCAAAATGGGGAACAATTTTATAGTGGTATTTATGATTGCAGACTGTGTCTGTATTTAATATCTGAGGAGTGACTGAGGGTCCAGCTATGCTGGGAGTACAGTGACAGTGTTTGCTTATTCAGCCCGGCTTCCGGATGTTAGATATGTACTTGTTCTGTAATTAGTCTTGTTGATGGTAATACCAAATTAGTAAAATGTAAAGACGGCTATGTCCAAAGGTTGTGTAAATCAATAAGGTTGATTGACACTGAAATAAGATACTGTTTTATAAAAGGAAATTATGGGTCAGAGATAATTTCCCAGGACAAGTGTAACCAAAGTAATCAAAAAAACTTTGATTGAGTGAAAACGAAATAGAATATTTTGAGCATTTCGATGCAGCTTTTGAAAATTAATGTGCTGCCAATGATAATGATGTAGATTATAATTTGGCTATTGTGATTAAATCCGCCGCTGGCGGACTGTAAGGAATACAGAGAACTGCTTATCAGTTGCATTCCTAAATGGGACACACACTGCTTCAAGTGTGTGCAGTAAGTTGGAGCTGACAGAGAGTGTTTTAATTGTGGTCAGCAGGATCATTTAACGCGTAACTGTAAATGCCCACTGAGAAGGTATTTTAAAATGTGATAAAATGACAACACATTTCTGGTATTAACGTGGGGTTGGAAGTAGATTCGTGTTTAAATGACTACATTAACATTTTTCATCTGAAAAATGAGAGATAAAAAACAAGGTCAAAAGATTGAAGGATTAAAGTGAATCCTTTTAAAGAAAGGATCTACAGTATAATAGTAATTTTTAAAAGTGAATTGATGAATAGGCCTACAGTTTGATGTAAAATGAATGACTCCAACAAATGTGAGTTGCAAAATATATCAAAGTAACTAAAAAGAAAGATTGTGTTTTAATTAAACATTTATAAAAAGGATTTAGATGATAGAGAGAGACTAATCTCACAGATGATTTACAATAACTGCAAAAGTATCACAAGCAGAGAGTGCTTGCCTCGTCAAAGTTAGTGTGAAACCTAATTGGAGATTGATAAACTCCAAGAGAAAACTTAAGTCATATATTAAACTATGGTTGAGAACTTGACGATTAAAATTGAGATTGAGAAATGAGAAACGTATTGAGAACTAGAATAATTATTTTTATCTAAGAACAAATAAGCAGAAGCAGTACTTTATTAGCAGTTGCTGAATGCTGATTAAACAAACAGCTTGAGAAGTTGACCATGAAATGTTTATGAAATGCTGATGTTTAGCTTTCAAAAAATAAGTTTAAAATGAAACAGTTTGCTTATCTGAATCTGATGTGTACTGTGGCTGAAACTGCCAGTACAACAGACTCAATCTGAGTGAAAATTAGCAATGCCTAAATTCCATGATGTGGGCAAAAGACTAATTTAACTAATACGTTTTTTTGAAACCTTATGTAATTTCTGGCAAAGATGCCTTAAGTTGGAATAGAGTTAAACGATGAGATAAAGTTTGATGTTAGAAGTTTATGAGAGTGCAGTACCAGTCCTGAATCCCTCAGAGTCTCTCTCTCAGTCAATGTCAGCTAAAGCTGTTATCTTAGCCTGTGTCATAAGTGATAATAAGCTGTTTATAGTAAAGCACAGTGTTTCAGTTGAAGATCATAGACACAGAGATGTTAAAAGAAATCATTGACATTCAGAGGGCAATTGGTATTTTACATGTTAGGTAAAACTGAAGTACTTTAAAGAAGTCTTTAAAATAATCATAGATGAAACAAATTGACATCTTTGACTAGGTTGTTTTTGAACCAGTAACTTCTGTGTCTGAACATCTTAGTCCCCACCATGAAACGGGGGCGGGTCCGATGGCTACGCCTACAGATGAAGTACACTGAATGTAAGGTTGTGATCTAAATCCACTGAGTAGCTAGGTTGCTGCTTTTAAGATGGTTGATGGATTTAAGTGATCGAATACTGTTGTTATTAACCTGTCTCCCTGTGTTACAACTATTAGGCAATCCGAATGGCCCTGGTGACTCTCGAATACTTTTCCTAAGCTCCAGAAACAACAGATTTTGTTGAAGAAAACGGTTTTGGAAAATGGCGGTTACCAGGGGTCACGAGTGGCTACTCAGAGACTGGTAACGATCCTCTTTTGGCCAGCGGAGGACGACCTAAGGCAGGGGGTCACGCAGACACTGGGCATCTCCTGATGGAGGTGTTTATGTGAGGTTGGGTATGAGAGCGGACGGGTGTCTGTGAGGCCAGCAGCATCCTGTATCGTTAGGGGGGATGGAGCTGTGAGGAGTCACGGCAGTCTGTCCCAGAAAACGTAAGTCCCTCTATCCCACTCACCAGAAACCGCATTTACAGCACGGCTTGTTTCTCATTGTGACAAGCTCTATGTATGCCGGGGGACCACACCCTGATGGAGATTATAGATAAAGAGCTAACAGGAATTGGGCTTTCGGGGTTCAGTCAGGGCCATGAAGTGATTCCCATTTGTTGTTGTGGAGACAGTAGTAAAACTTGTTGATGTCGGTTGCCTTATGGGCAAGGAAAATTATAATTGATTTTGAACTAATATGTCTAACATAGTTTTGACTCCTGAAGGTCATTAGACATGGTGGTGACTAAAGATGAAGACAGTTTTGTAGATGTAAGAAAAGTATGGATAACAAAGGTGAATGGTTAAAGGATATTGTAATGAATTTAAATGTTGTCTAAGTTGCAGCCTTAGAAGGCTGCTGAAAAGATTATTTTGTTATGGTGAGAGAGACTGCTTGCGGAGGATGGTAACTGTGTCTGTCTTCCTGATATTGGCCTGCTAAAGCAAGCTGAAGCAAAATAATGATAGTGAACCAAAACAACCAGCTGACCTTGTTAAATTCGAATAAATAATGGACAGACATGCTTTGAAACTGGTTTAGAAACCATGTAAATTAGGTAATGTTACAAGAAAATGTGAAGTTTAAAATCTTATTCGTAAGATTTGAATATGAAAGTATGAGTTTGTGTTTGATAGTGAAAGCATTGTGTTTTTGTGAGTGTTTTATCATCACAGATGGGCCAAGGCGAATGACAAACTTTAAAGGAACTGATAATTCTGACGGGCTTTAAGTTGATTGGTCATCAAGCTCTGTCTAGTAGTAATAGTTTTGTCATTCATGATGTAGATTTGAAGATCAGTTTAAGTTGTAAATTGGAATTGTGAATTTGTTGATGGCTGTCTGTTAGGGGTTGAGATAAACGAAAGGATTTGACAGTAACAACAAAGACACATTAGTTATGTCAATATTGAATTATTAATCGAGTCCTTAACAATTGTGAGGAAAATGTTTGACTGACATAGACTAAGTCTGTACAGCACGACCTGACCTGATAGAAACAATGGATGACTTTGGAAATGTTTGTAGATGACTGACTTGAGAGACCAAACAACAGGCCTGAAAAGCAGGATTCGCTGTGAGACTCAGGGCCGTTGCCCTTCGAAAACTTCGATAAGAAGATGAGATTGGGCCTTTAAGCAATATTTTGTTTCAGAGGCAGAGAAATATGTCTGGGCGAATATTGGCTGAAGGATGCTGTTTGGGTTAGTGTTGATTGGCAAATCAGATTAATTTAAGTTGATGCATGAGCTAGGTCATGCATCAAAAGGGGAATGGTAACAATTGCCAAAATATGGTTTACTGAGGGGTTAAAATTTGCTGAAAGCCATTGCACAGGTGGGACAATGTTGCTGTCTGTAAGTGGGCTGCACACGCTGATAACACAATTGCAGGACTGTTTCAACAGGAGACGCCAGCAGCGAAGGTCATGGCAGCACAGCAGACAAAAGAAACTATGTGTTCTTCGCTATCTGAAAATAACCTCGACATTTGTTTTTTCCTACAGATTATGCAGACTTTTGAGACATGAGGAGAATGTGTCTAATAAAATAATGGCTATGGATAAATTTGGCTAACTACCCTGGCATGGGTTATTAGTGTGGCGGAAAGGTGCCACACCTGCGCTGCGCATAACTAAGATTTTCCTTTTACAGAATGTCAGGATGGATTGCAGCAAACAGAACTGATTCTGTTCCAAATGTATAAACATTGTGTTGTGGACATGAGCAATATGAGTTGAATGCTTTCCAGGGGAAAGGACCCTGAAGGCTATTAAGTGCAAGAAATGATCCAGTGAAAATGTATCAAGTTGTTGATTTCTACAAGTCACATTAAAAGGGAAGACCGGCCAGACAAGCAGATAAGTTAGTAGATGTTGTCACTAACAAAATACTTAAGGTCTCCATTCACAGGTGAAAGCAGGCAAGAAGTGGTTATCTCCAGTGATTTAAGGGAAACCTTGTAAGGATCAGAAAATGGTTGGAGAGCGTGACACCTGGGTCCAAGCCTCTCACCTTAAGACAACACCAACAGGCCTCAACCATCCAATAGAGAATTAAGTGGGGGATAAAAGGACGTGCTAGTAACGTACCTCCCTTTCACCGACGGGGGAAAGACCATTGCGACGGCACGCAAAGTGTCACCCTGGTGAACATGGAACGTCCATGGGGCGAACGAGATGATCAACACACCTGGAGGAACCAACTGCCAACTGATGGTTCAAGTTTAACATAATAATCTGTTTTTATGATGATTTCGATGATTTTGTTTGAATCAAACTAAGTATTGATTTGATTGGTGCAAATGTAGAAAATTTTATTGATTGATGTGTCTGTACTAGAGATATTAGAGTTAATTTTGAACAACTAATTTGGTTAGAAGAATGGATAAAATGATAAGACTTCTCTGGTTAGATTTGCGAAATAGTGCATTCAGTAGAGCTTACTAAATTGAATTAGAAGTTAATAAAATATGGAGATGGGCATATTAAGATTAATGGGAGAAGCTCAATGGTAGGAGTTAGGATTGTATGTGTTATTCTGATAATTTTGTTATTCAATGGTGAATACGATTACAGGGACAGGTCTGTTCAATTGGGGGAAAATAATAACAGTCTATCCCAGGGATGAACAAAATTATGAGACAGAGACAGGTAGGGGAAGCTACAGTGAGATGTGTGTTAAATGTATGCATGTCTTGTTTGTTTATGGGGTTTTGTTGTTTTTCTTGCTAATCTATAACCTATTTCTTATTCATTTCGAGGTGACTGAGGGTCTGATTTTTATCAGGAGTGCAATAACAGTGATTATTCATTTAGCCCGGCTTCAAATGAAATACTTTACTTGCTTGCTATACAATTTATGGAGCTTTACTCCGCAAAAACAGCCTTAAGCTTTCTTCTTTTAAAAAAAAAAACTATTTTCCGACAGAGGTTTAAGTAGAGTGATCATTTATGGGAAAATCAATTGAAGAGTATAAATGTGATGTAAGACTTAAAATTTGTCTTTAGTTTATTATTATGTTTAAGGGTAACCTAATGATAAACAGGGGGGAATTGTTGTGGAATTTAATTTTAATCTTACAGGTATTGCATATGGTTATTAGATCTTATGTTTTGCCTCCTATGTGTACTATGGAGGAATGTTTTCTAACCGGCTGGGTCAGAGGTCATCTTAGACGGGGAGGTAAATCTAACATGATGAATCCTATGGTGTGTGGAAATTTACAGAGAAGGCTTGGCCTGCAGTAAAATAACCTTGAGGGAGAATTTAGATCTCACCCCAGCCTGTGTTCTGGGCGTCACTCTCTTCACAGTGTACCAATCTGTGTTAGCGACTGGGCCTATTCTTGCAAGAATAAACTTCTCTTTCTTTATTAATTTGACTCTGAAGTGTCTCTTACGCAGTGATGTCTGTTTATTGGATTTTTGCCTCAACAGATGCTTTTCCTTTGTCTAGTTGACGTCAACTTGACAAGTTATTTGAATAAGAAACGCCCACTTATTGCGCTCGGAGACGCTAGGGAAAACCGGAGCTCCAGGGGTGGCGGGCAAATCTGAAACTGGCCCAGGACGGGCCACCCTGCCTGGGCTGGCCAGGGAGATCTGAGAGCATGGAGGTCTGGACCCACCGCACCTTTTTGGACTCTGACGTTTTTCGAGATCTGGGCTTCGGAAAACAATCATGTCGACGAGACGCTGTGTTTTGAAGTGCGACGCAAAAGCGAACTTTTTTCACCTGCCAAGTGAGGAGTATTTGAAGACTAAGCGGCTGCGGTTCATATATACAAGTACTGCTATACCACACAAGTATAGCCCAAACCTTGTTCTGTGTTCGCGTCATTTTGAAGATGATTGCTTCACAAACCTAAACGCTATAAAGTATGGATTCGCGAGCCGGCTCTATCTAACGAGCTGAGGTGGATCAATATGCAGAGCAGTGGGTCGCGAGGACCGGAGTTGAGAACCCATTTAAGGTAATAGGAGTTCCGTTTTTCTGCACAAAGAATACCAATCACAACTGACTAGGTCATCTGACCAATCACCGCAGATTAGCGTCACGCAAAGGCGGGTTTTGGATAAATGACTCGCTAAAACGATTCAAATGGGAGTCGGTGGGCAATTCAGGTAAAAATAAATGCATATTATAAGACAACAAAAGTGTTTTTTTGTCATTGCATGCTTGTAAAATTGTTGTTGGGGACTACCAGAACAATATTAGGAACATTTTAAATGCCATAATAGGTACACTTTAAGTGATTATGAAAGTTCTGTGATTTCTGGATGACTGATAAGCGCGAGTCTGGAGAAACAGGCGTTTATTTACTCATTCTCATGATTGAGAAACGTATTTCTCTGCATATTATGTGTTATAATAACCAAAGTAGGCCTACCTAATGTATTTTGTATGAAAATTAGCACGTTAGTTACTTGCGGGTTAAAAAGTACAGTTGTATCAGTGGAGCGCGAGCTCTCTCACACAAACACTGACGCGCGCGCAGAGAGAAGATAACTGTAAAATGAAAATTGACGGGCTAAGTTTAAATTTGTATTATACACCTGTTTTTAGAATTTGTTAAATGGCGGACGTTTACTGGCAGGTCTGTATTTGTGTTGTTTGAGTTTAACCGTATGCCCTTTGGGCTGTGTAATGCCCCAGGGACATTTCAGGAGATTCATGTAACAGTTGTTTAGAGATCAGCGGTTCTCTTCTTTGCTGTTGTATCTAGATGATATAATTATATTTTCCTCTTCGGTACAGGAGCATTTGTCACGATTAGAGGAGGTCTTCAAGCGATTGCAGCAGGAAGGTCTTAAGATTAAATTGAGCAAATGCAGCTTTTTTCAGAAGCAGGTGAAGTACTTGGGGCACCTAATGTCTGAGCAGGGGTTTTCTACTGACCCGGAAAAAGTGGCAGCAGTAAATAATGGAGTAGCCCAGTGCACTTGGCAGAGCTTCGTTCTTTTTAAGGTTTTGCCAGGTATTATCGCCGGTTTATTGATGGATTTGCGAAGCTGGCTAGGCCTCTTAATGAATGGGTAACAAGACTGAGTGGTTCTGCAAGAAAGGGAAAGACCCCGTCCCCGAGGCTGCCATTAGCTTCTGGGTGGGATGCGGAGTGTGAGAACAGTTTCCAAACATTGAAGACAAAGCTGGTTACTGCACCATGTGCTTGCTTATGCAGATTTCCTGAAGCCATTTGTTTTGGAGATAGAGGCAAGCCATCAGTTTGGGGGCAGTCTTATCCCAGGAGCAGGGTGGTAAGCTTCGTCCCATTGCCTATGCCAGTAGGGGTCTGCGCAGGACAGAGCGGAATATTGAGAACTACAGCTCCATGAAACTGGAGTGTTTGGCCTTAAAATGGGCTGTATGTGATAAGTTTAGAGAGTATTTTTTGGGGAATGACTTTGTTGTTTATACTGACAATAATCCTCTCTATCACCTGCAGACCTCAAAGCTGGATGCGCTAGAACAGTGGTGGTTATCACAGGTGGCTTCATTCAATTTTGTGATTAAGTATCTTGTTTTGGAGGATCCAGGATACTTAGATTTATTCAGCCTCATGTCCATGGATTTGTTCCACTATCCAAGTTTAGTAATAGTTTGTTGTATGAAAAGTATTACACTTTATGTTTTTCGGTTGAAATAGAGGCTTAACAGGAGCCCACAGCTTACTCCATTGCGGCCAAGCCCCCCCCCCCCCCAAGTTACGCCCCCTCTAAGTCACCTTCATTTATATAGCACCTTTAACAATATAGATCATCAAAGCAGCTTTACATTGATAATAGGAAATTAAAGGAACTGAGATCATTTTGGCTTTACAGCAGCTCTAGCATAAAGTTATTGTCTAGCTAAAGTTAATTTTGATTGATTCACTTCCGTCACAAAGAGCACAGTTATTAACTTAGGGGCCGCTAACACTAACGTGTTCCGGCTGCTCATTTGCACAAAACAGTGCCTGGTGGCTTGAGAACGCAACCATGAAATAGATTCCAAGGTACAAGCATTGAAAAAATTATAATACAACATTTTTTCTGCTTCTGGAGAGACAAGTTGACACTTCAGGACTGCGTTGTCGTAGTGTCCAGGCACAGGTCCTTCAACAGATCTGGGGTGTGTTTCCCGTACAACGATGTAACTCGCTGCTTCACTACCATATACGATGCATCGTTGGAGAAATCAGTTGAAGCTAGTCAACTGATAGCTAGTCAGTCAAAAGACAGCTAGTCACGACTGTTTCCCGAAAACCGTTGTCGCAAAGTATCATTCAACCATGTTGGTTTCGCACGTGGTGGAGTAATAACTACTTTTAATGAAACTGTTTGAGATCCAATTAACGCTAGATTTTTTTATATATAAATTACAGACATGTCATTTGAGGACTATTTGTAATTGATGTCAGTTATTTTGCTTTATTACCAGACTCAATATTTAGCTTGTTCTTACATATTTGAGCACGTTCGCACAAGCGCACTCTTCAAAATCGGTACTTTAAATCTTTTCACAAACTAAAAGATGTAAATTACATTTGTATGTATTCTAAATAAAAGGCACCGGTTGTACTGAATGTCAGCTTGCTTATTTTGCTCAAGATAAAGATTTATTACATCCAAATGTGATGGAATATAGAAAGTATGCCTCTAAACACAGGTCGAGAGCTGTCATTCAAATCACACAACTTTGCGATGCTGCTTGCGAATGTTTGTTGGAATGATTGTTTCAGGAAACACCGACTCGTTGAACTATGCTGATAACGATGGAACTTGCGACCATAATTGGCTAACGGTGCTTTCGGGAAACGCACCCCTGGATATGGCCTGGATCTGGCAGACTCCGGTAAACCACGGGATAAACAGAGAGACTAATATTAGCATAGAAGCCATCCTTCTTATGATGTAAAAGTACATCAGGATATATGGGAAGTGTCCCTGGTTCCAGCTAACCTAATCTATGCAGCCAAACATTGAATTTATAGAAGTCTATAATGTGTTATGTGTATGCTAGGTCAAAGAGATGTGTTTTTAGTCTAGATTTTAACAGACTGCATAGTCTAGATTTTTAGTCTAGATTTGAGTGTCTCTGCTTCTCGGACAATATTAGGAAGACTGTTCCAAAGTTTTGGTGCTAAATAGGAAATGATCTACCGCCAGCAGACGATTTTGATGTGCTATGTATTATCAACTGGCCGTAATTTTGAGATTGCAATAGACGTCACGGACTATAGCGTTAAGAGCTTGCTCAAGTACTGGGGAGCTAAACCATTTAGTGCTTTGCAAGTAATCAGCAATATTTTAAAATTTATACAATCATTAATAGAGAGCCAATGCAGTGTTGACAGAACCAGGATAATATGGTCATACTTCCTGGTTCTGGTAAGAACTCTAGCTGCTGCGTTTTGGACTAGCTGTTTGTTTTTATTAAGCGTGCAGAACAACCACACATAATTACAATTATCTAGTCTTGATGTGAACACATGAACTAGCTGTTCTGCATTTGTTATTGAGAGGACATGACGTAATTTAGATTTTTAAGATGGAAAAATGCAGTTTTACAGATACTAGACACGTTAATTTCACATGAAAGATTGGTATCAAAGAGCACACCCAGGTTCCTAACCGACGACAAAGTCTTGACAGAGCAGCCATCAAGAGTTAGACGGTATTCTAGTATTCTATTCAAGGTCCAAAAGACAGTTTCAGTACAAACTGCAAACTGTTCAAAGGGCTTTAAACGATTCAAGACAATGAATAAGGGTCTTATCAAGCGAAACGATCGCTCAAATAAAAACAAATCAAAACAAAGTTTAATTTTTATAAGCTCAAATGGTCGCCTTGCTCTATGCGATGACTCTTCATTGTTCATCAAAATTAACAAAACTTTTTCTCATTTGGTTCATTCAACGAACGAAATGAATGAAATGACTCAGAAAAAGATTTGTTTATTTTGATAAACGAGTTCGAACAAGAGGACACTTGATAAGACCCTTATTCATCGTCTGGAATCGTTTAAAGCCCTTTGAACAGTTTGCAGTTTGTACTGAAAGTGTCTTTTGGACCTTGGCTTGAACCATTTGGTTCCCACTGAAGTGCATTATATGGAGAAAAATGCTGGAATGTTTTCATCAAAAACCTCAATTTCTTTTCGACTGAAGAAAGAATGACATGGATATCTTGGATGACATGGGGGTGAGTTTTTACTGTTTACTTTAACTGTTGGAGGTGGAGAATAAGTGGACTTCAAAGATTTTTTATCATGTTGTGCTCTCTATATAGGCCATGATCAGCTATTACTCGACGTCAAGCTTAAAGCGTCATAGCAGAGATTTAAGGTTGAATAGTCGTTTGTTATTTAGGGTGTTTTCACATTGACAGTTTAGTTTGAAACAGAGAACAGTTCGCATTAAAAATTGGTAATGTGAAAGTTGCCGTGTGAACCAGGGAGCACACCGGGCTACCAAACGTTATTTTTTTCAACCCCACAAGTAGAAACCCCTGCCTTTGATTAAAAGATGAACATTCTTTTTTTTTTTTTTTTTTTTTTTTTTTATTAAGCAAACAATACAATTACAAATAAGTACAAGAAAACAAACATACAAACAAACATAACAGTTAAATGGAAAAAAATAATCAAACAAACAAACAAACACACGATAATAATATAAGAGGAGACAAGTGAGCTAACAAATAGACAACTATACAAACAAAATCGACAAATGGCAATTCGGATGCACCTATATCTCTCTTACCTACACATGTAGACCCATACACACACCTACATACAAACATACATACATACCTACATACATACATACAAACATAGCCATACACACATACCTGCATGTATACACCCACATACATCCATACATACACACAGACATATCTTCAAATACATATATATATGCACATGCCCATACATATACATACATACATACACACACATATACACACACATATAGATACATACATACACATATACACACATACATACATACATACATACCAATAAATACACATATATGTACACATATCCACATGCATACACACAAAAAAAGAGAGAAAGAAGAAGAAGAAAAAAAAAAAAAAAAAAGGAGAAAAGAGATAGAAATTAAAAATAGGGAGGGTGAAGAGTTAAAATGGCTATAGCATATTGATTTCGCACTTGCACCTTACTCTTTTAAATGTCTTTTTAACACCGACGCACATTGGCTGGACCTACCGGATCATTTGTGCATGACCCGGCCGCATCTCTGCCTGTACTCGGTTAAGACTGTAAGACTGAGGTGTCTAAGAGGAATTTACCAAACCACATTGGCTGGACCTTCCGGATCAGAACATGATCCGGTCGTGTCTCTGCCGTGCTTGGATGTAGTCCAATGATTATTGTTGTTATTATTTTTAAATGATCATTATGCATTTTTAGCCAGGTGTCATGTTTTTTTTTGTTTTCATCCTTTCTCATTCTCATGACTTTGTTGGGGTGAGGAAAAGGGGAAGAACAAAAATGAAAGAGAAGAATATAGAGGGAAAAAAATGGGAAAGAGGGAAAAAGAATAATAATAAAAAAAAGGGTACACAATTGTAACAAATGCATACATGCATGTACATGCGCACATATACACATATATTCATACACACACATACACACACGCATACACACACGCATACACACACACACACACACACACACACACACATACACACACACACACACACACACACACACACACACACACACACACACTCACACAAACATCCATACACACAAGCCTGTATATATGTCCATTGATATAGACACATATAGATGCATTTAATTATAATTGATGACCTACTTATAAGCTAGACATGTGTGGATCATGCCTTGAGTGCCCTTCACAAAAATCATACATCAGTAATTAAAAGTCATTCAGAATAAGTATGACATACATAGGCCCACAGACATATACACATTGAAACCTGAACACATACACAAACATTCAAACGCATGTATAACATCATTTACACCCACCTACAGACATTAAAATACATAACAATAGAAATATTCCAATACATAATAAGAGATATTAACATCGCTAATATAATTGGGCCCATGCCCATGCTCTACACATACATAATGTACTAGCTAATACAATGCAGAATTAAAATGCAAAACAATACCATGAGTATATCAGATGTCTTTAATTCAACTATCATATACATTCCATGCCATATTATCTTAAATTTGAAGTATATTCACTGGGTATTCGATAGCATTAATATGCAAGGTATGCATCTCAGATACTTAACATAGGTAACTGGTGAGGCTCTAATTCACCTCTCAGTGCACATTAATGTTTAGTGATTCTGAAATGGTACCAAACCTTTGTTTGAATTTAGTTAGTTTGTGTTTGAGGGTCGCCGTCTGTTTTTCTTTAGTAATATGATCTGTTAATAGCTGCTGCCATTGAGTAATACTGATTTTGCTTTTACTTTTCCAGTTAATTAAAACTATTTTCTTGGCGATAACTAGAGACAGAAGTAAGGGTGATGCATGTTCCAGTGGAGGGTTTATTTTTGATGTGTCTCCAAGAAGACATAATGATGGATTTGCCGGGATATTACATTTAAGGTATCCAGATAGTTTACCAGTAATCTCTTTCCAAAATTTGGTAACTGGAGGGCAAGACCAGAAAGCATGAAAATAATCATCTTGTGCATTTAGATTGCAATGTTCGCATTTGTCTGATTTTGATAGCCCCATTTTAAACAGTTTATGTTGGGTTAGGTGTGTTCTGTGTATTACTTTAAATTGAATTAATTGTATATTGGTATTTCTGCTCATCTTAAATGTATTTAAGCTAACTTGTTTCCAAAATTCGGCATCTGTGATTATGTTAAGATCATGTTCCCATTGTTTAATAGGAATTGAATATGTTGTGTCTGTATTTATTAGTATAGTGTATAATTTGGATAATAATTTTTTTTTGTTGCTGATTTGTTTTATTTTTTCAACAAGAGGTGGAGTTTTAGGAAGAAGGCTGCCAATCTTAGATCTAATAGCGTGATTGATTTGTATGTAATAAAAATACTGATCTTTCCCAAGGTTGTATTTTTCTATTAACTCTGAAAAATCTTTGAATTTATAATCTAGAAACACATTATGTAGATATGTGATGCCTGCGGTCTTCCATTTTGCATTACTAAGTGTGGATTTATTAATAGTAAAGTCTGGGTTATCCCATATAGGAGAGAGGGAGTGTGGTGTTATTGAATTCTGAGTTATTTGATTACTTTTCCACCATGCTAATAATGTAGAACGAATTGTCATATTATTGTATAGATTGTAGGCCTTAATAACATCAGTAATATATGGTAGATCGGATAATGAAATCTTTTTACAATCCACCTGTTCTAAATCTAACCATGAGTTTTGAATATGATTGCCATTTATCCATTTGCAAAGGTATTGTAATTGTGCAGCTAGATAATAATAGTAAAAGTTGGGTGCCCCTAATCCTCCCATCTCTTTACTTTTCTGTAATGTAGCGATGCTTATTCTTGGTTTTTTGTTCTTCCAGTAGAATTTATTTATCTTACTATTTAATGTGTTTAGCCATTTCTTATTGGGTTGAATTGGTATCATTGTGAATAGGTAATTGATTTTTGGTAATATGTTCATTTTTATTGTAGAAATTCTTCCTATTAGGGATAATGGTAAATTCATCCAACGCTTTAAATCATCTTCTATACATTTCAATAATGGAATAAAATTAAGTTTAAATAAGTCAGATAAGTTGGGAGAGATATGTATTCCCAAGTATGTGATATTACCTATATTAAATGGAGTATTTAGTTGTTTTATACACTGCAATGTTTTATTTATGGGTAGAATTGTAGATTTTGACCAGTTTATAGAGTAATCTGATATTTTCGAAAAATTATTAATGACATTGATTACTTCTACGAGAGATTTTTGTGGATTTTGTAGATATAGTAAAATATCGTCAGCGTATAATGAGATTTTATGAACGATTTTTTCCGTTGAATAGCCCGTGATATTATCGTTTTGTCTTATTGCGGCTGCTAAGGGTTTTATGAATAATGCAAATAGGAGTGGAGAGAGTGGACATCCTTGTCTGGTTCCTCGTTGCAACTGGAATGATGGCGATATGATGTCGTTAGTGATGACTGAAGCCTTCGGTGTACTGTACAATGTTCTAATCCAGTGAACAAATGACTCTCCAAAACCGAATTTATCTAATGCAGCAAAAAGAAAAAAGATGAACATTCTGACTGAAGCATTAAACAGCCCCATAATATAATGCATACAGTATTAGTGCACCTATTGTTGCCCCCCCAAAAATGGAATTGTTTGGAATGACATGAGGGTGAAATTAACCCCAGACACACACGCACACGCACGCACACGCACGCACACACACACACACACACACACTCACACAGAAATAATTGTTGAAATATTTCTTTAAACAAACAAGGAATGTTGTGATAGGACCACCGAGTACGGTGGCCGAGACAGCTCACCGCGCTGCAACCTGATGAAGACGCATGCAAATACAAAAAAAATGTGTGCAAAAATAAAGACGCATGCAAATACAAAAAAACATCTGCAAATTGAGAAAAACATCTTCATCAGTTCCACAACACACGTGTGCTCCAAGTACTCACAACACAACCAAATACAGAAACGCGCTGCAAACGTTCACAACACCACCTAATACAGAAACGCGCTGCAAATAACACGGTCCACAACGGAAATGTTTCCGGGAAACCAAATAAGTGACGGACCCGACTGGGACGTGGTCATAGCATACACAGGACGTGCTTACAGCAAAAAACCTTTATTGACAAGAAGTCAAAGCCTATATTTTTTTTATAAATAAACTATACTATTAAAATAATATTGTATATATAAATAATATTATAATTTTTTTATAGTTCGTCTATACTCCTTGCTTACTCAAAATTCTACTTTATTTTATTTAATTTCTTTTGACTTTTCCCCCCGCAAAACACAGAGATTCAAATTATTATGACATTCAACTTGTGTACAATATACAACATATGTTAACAATATGTTCAATGTCATCACAATACAAATGAGAAAAGAACAATGATCTTAAAAAAACTAAATAAATAAAAAAAGATCTAGAAGAACATGAAGGCAAGATATTAATCTATACATCAGTTACACTATACAAATAGTTTCATTTTATGTTTAACTTTTCATAAGAAAAGTTTCCTAAAAATGTTAGGTAATGTATGGCACTGACATACAGATATATAAAACGGATATTTTAACAGATTTTTATAAAGTAAAAATAAAAATATAAATAATTTATTTGCAACCGTTATGTTAATCATTATATTTCTGTCGTCAGAACAGCTATACAGCTGATAGACAAAGTGCTGCGTTGTCATAGGAACATATCCTAGGTAAAAAATAATTACATTACGGTGTCTGTTGTTGCTCCCTTCATCAAGTTCCAAACGACTACATAAATGACACACTAGTGTCATGCTGACGCCAAATTCCCACTTGAAGAGCTTTGCCGTCTGCCCTTTGAAGGGAGTAGGGCATAGGGAAGCTCACGAGCAATAAGCAAGTCCCAGTTGGGTCCGTCACTTATTTTGTTCCCCGGAAACATTTTCGTTGTGCTCTGTGTTACTTGCAGCGTTTCTGTATTTGGTTGTGTTGTGAGGTTTTGCAGGGCGTTTTGTGTATTTGCATAGGCGTCATTTACGGGGGGGACTGGGGGACATGTCCCCACCACTTTTTGCCAGGGTCGATATTGTCCCCACCACTTTTGAAACATCTCTCGCGGCACAGATGTACCAATACAAATAAAACATCTCCAGTTAACAGCATTTGTTTCATTTGTTTGTTAAATAACAGGCGATCTAGCACTGAAATGTGTTGTCTTCTCTCGGAAACACGCTGTGATTTGATTGATTTGTGATTTCCGGTGAAATCACAAATCAATCAAACGATTGATTTGTGATTTCCGGTGAAATCACAAATCAATCAAACGTGTCCGTTTCTCATGGGTTCTAATCCGCTCTCGTATATATTTTTTTCCCACATCAAAACATATACAACCACTGATAAACATTATATGAACTGACTCCCATGTGTATTTGGTTGTTTTGTGAGTACTTGGAGCACATGTGTGTTGTGGAACTGATGAAGATGTTTTTCTTAATTTGCGGATGTTTTTTTTAGTATTTGCATGCGTTTTTATATTTGCACACGTTTTTATACGTTTATATTTGCACCTTTTTTATACATAAAAAATAAACCATGAGTGGGTTTTATTTGATTTTTTTTGTATAAAGCTGTGATAGGAAATATTTTAACAACCAAGAAAATACACATCACTTTTAACTATGTGAATTTCCCTCTCATTTTGAATGCGTGCTCTGACCTAATGTTACCTTTTGCTGTTAACCCTAAAACATCCTGACTGATGACTAAACTATGTAGTTCTGCCTCAATAAAATGCAGATATGACAGTTTCAGTCTAACGGTTAAACAGTTGTGTGTGTATTTTTTTCTGAATGTGTTGTTTGACTGTGTTTAGACCCTTGGCTTCTTTAATTGTGCATTGCAGAATACGTTATATATTTGTGGCTTGGTCTAACATTTCCCTGAATCAACAAGCCTTTTTAGATAATGCATGAATGGTGTCACATATCTGAAGATCAGATGAAGGTTCTTGAGATAAGAGAGCAAGATGAAATTTCCGTTTGGAGTAATTACCCAAATCATTCTTCAAAAAATGAGAGATCTAGATTACATTCTGTGTAACTATCCACAGTATTGCAGGTATCCAAGATGTGTATGGCAGTGCTTCATCTGGTAATCAATTGGCAGCTTCCAGTTAACCTAATTCTTCTACTGGGTTGCCAATACTAGTGGTTTGTGGTTGTTTGCTAAGGTGTTTTTGGATGGATGCTATGCTATAGCAGATTAAGACTTTTGAAAAATATGTATAATTTGTTTATTCCTATTTTACATTACCCCCAGTTGGTACAAGTTTTAGTTACAGTATTAAGTGACTATGGCAATATAAGGTGGTTGGTAGGGATTTCTGTATAGTTACTATAGTTGCTTGCTGGCCAAAATCAAAAGGGCCTACATCCTCCTAGTATGTATGATATTTTAGTCCCTAGATATTTGGTCCCAAATCATAAACAGTAGACTGTTTGTACATTCCACAGAGCTTTCGGACCTCGGGAGTCGAGCCTCGGCTCATGTGATGATGCCCAGATCAGTCTGATTTGTGCAGAGGCACAAAATATTTTTCACTCTTAATATCACATATGATGTTTGGAGATGCAAGAGGCTCTCTTCATCTGCTCCATTGTGTATTGAATTATCTTGACAACTGGCTGTTTCTAACACAGTCTGAGGATATGGTGTTTCAACATTGAGATGTTGTCTGCTAAAATGAAGGCTTGAGAATCAATTGTATTGTTCTAGTTCTAGCTCTTTTATTTATAAAGCAAGTCTGTACAAGTCCAATAAACACAACAGAAAACGTCTCGGTTACAGATGTAACCCTCGTTCCCTGAGTAGGGAACGGAGACGTTACGTCAAGGAGTGACGGAGAATGGGGGTTTCGCACAGAAAGCCAATCCTCTTCGAGTATTTAACAACGAGCCAATGGCGTGAAAATGCCATGGGTCTGCGGAATTTGCATAGCGTACTCCGCCCACCCATGTGGGTATAAAAGGAGGAAGCAAACGCAACCGCAGTATGTCTTCGCTGAGGAGCCAAGACTGATCTCAGGCGTCACCCAGCGGTACAGCAGAAGTGGCAAGGAGACGTAACGTCTCCGTTCCCTCAGGGAACGAGGGTTACATCTGTAACCGAGACGTTCCCTTTCGTAGTCACTCCGAGTTACGTCAAGGAGTGACGGAGAATGGGGGTCTATGCCATCACGCCATCTTCCAGCTGTCTTCCAGTGCTCTGCGAAAGTCTAGACCTCTAACACAATATTACAAAAAGGTCCCACTTTGACACAGAATTACCAAGGTACACTGGGAAACATATCCCGGGAGGGACATGCTACCAGATGCCTACCGAAGGGAGGACTTACAAAACACATATGGCCACTGGGGCTGCATATGGAGAATACTGGAGCGCCAACCGCAGGTGGCAACTAGCTCCAGGGGTGGCAGATGGCTTGCCAAGGGAAGACACATGCTCAGAGAGGCTTACAGTGGATAATACACGTGAGACAGTTACCAAAGGGGAACCGTGCACACGGAGGCACCTAGCCGGCACCAGAGCAAGCGCAGTGGTGCCCGCATCATAAGTGCTGGAGGACTCAGGGCTTCAAAGAAGGACAACTGAGGAAATATCGCACTTATCCAATCTGAGGAGTGGAGTGGCGAGCAAGCGAAGACACTCAAGCGGTTCCAGCACTAGCGGAGGCGAGTACGTGAGAGGAAACCGGCTCGATTCGCAAATTATAAAATCTTGCGAAGGTGTTAGGTGTCGCCCAGCCTGCAGCTCTGCAGATGTCTGTTAGCGAGGCGCCACGCGCTAAAGCCCAAGAGGAAGCCACACTCCGAGTAGAGTGGGCTGTCACACCAAGGGGGCACGGTCGACCTTGCTGCTGGTAAGACAAAACAATGGCGTCCACTAACCAGTGAGACAGCCGCTGTTTTGAGAGAGCCCTTCCCTTCTGGCTCCCCCCATAACAGACAAAGAGCTGATCTGAGGTCCTGAAACACCGCGTTCTGTCAACGTAGGTGCGGAGTGCACGCACCGGACAGAGCAGTGCCAAGGCTGGGTCTGCCTCCTCCAGGGGCAGCGCTTGCAAGGTCACCACCTGATCCCGGAAGGGAGTAGTGGGGACCTTGGGCACGTAACCGAGCCGGGGTCTCAGAACAACGTGAGAGTAAGCCGGCCCGAACTCTAGGCACGCTTCGTCAACGGAGAATGCGTGCAGGTCCCCTACCCTCTTGATGGAGGCCAATGCAACCAGGAGAGCTGTCTTCATAGACAGGAACTTAAACTCAACCGATTGCAAAGGCTCAAAGGGAGGCCTCTGCAGAGCACTTAACACTACCGAGAGGTCCCAAGAGGGCACAAGGGGAGGACGAGACGGATTTAGCCTCCTCGCTCCCCTCAGGAACCTGATGACCAGGTCGTGCTTTCCAACGGACTTACCTTCAACTGCATCATGAGAGGCGGAAATAGCCGCGACGTAAACTTTGAGGGTGGAGGGCGACAGCCTACGCTCCAACCCATCCTGCAGGAAGGAAAGCACAACACTGATCGAGCATCTCCTGGGGTCCTCTCTGCGAGAAGAGCACCAGTTGACGAAGAGGTTCCACTTCAACGCATACAGGTGTCTCGTAGACGACGCTCTAGCGGAAGTGATGGTTGCTGCCACCGCAGGTGGTAGCGAACTCAAACCTGCCTCGTGCCGTCCAGGAGCCACGCATGTAGCCTCCATAGATCGGGACGAGGGTGCCACAGAGTGCCCCGTCTCTGAGTGAGCAGATCTTGTCTCAGAGGAATAGGCCAAGGAGGTGCTGTCGCGAGGAGCATGAGTTCGGAGAACCACGTCTTGGTGGGCCAATAAGGGGCTACCAGCAGGACCTGCTCCTCGTCCTCCTTGATCTTGCACAACACCCGTGCAAGGAGGCTCACTGGGGGAAACGCATACTTGCGTGGGCCCCGCGGCCAGCTGTGCGCCAGCGCATCTGTACCGAGCGTGCCCTCGGACAGGGAATAAAACTGGACGCAGTGGGAAGAGTCCCGGGAGGCGAACAGATCTATCTGAGCTTCCCCGAACTGGTCCCAGATCAGCTGGACCGTCTGGGGATGGAGTCGCCATTCGCCGGAGACAGGGCGGAACCGCGACAGCTCGTCGGCTGCCAGGTTCCGGGCTCCAGGAATGTACACAGCACGAAGGGACCTCAGGTGCTTCTGACTCCATAGTAGGAGGTGGCGAGCGAGCTGCGACATCCGACGTGAGCGTAGACCCCCCTGGTGGTTGATGTACGCTACTGTAGCGGTATTGTCTGAGCGGACAAGTACGTGTTGACCCCTGAGCAGTGCTCGAAAGCGGTGCAGGGCCAGGCGTACTGCCAGCAGCTCGAGGCAATTGATGTGCATGAGGCGCTGGGGTCCTGTCCAGGAACCCGCGGCTGCATGCCCATTGCACATGGCACCCCAACCCGTGGTAGACGCATCCGTGGAGACGACGAGATGCCTGGAAACTCGCTGGAGAGGGACACCTGCCCGAAGAAAGCTGAGGTTCAACCACGGGAAGAAGGTTCGGCGGCACGCTGGAGTTACTGGAACCCGGAGCGAGCCACGATGCCATGCCCACCTCGGGACTCGATCGCGAAGCCAGAGCTGAAGCGGTCTCATATGAAGCAATCCGAGTGGCGTAGCCGCGGCTGCGGATGCCATATGCCCCAGGAGCCTCTGAAAGAGTTTCAGTGGAACCGCACTCTTGCCGTCGAACTGTCGAAGACAAGTCAGCAGTGAGTGTGCGCGCTCGCTCGTAAGCTGCGCAGACATGGCGACCGAGTCTATCTCCATGCCGAGAAAAGAGATCCTCTGCACGAGGCAAAGTTTGCTCTTCTCCCGGTTGACCCGAAGGCCCAGACGGGCTAAGTGCTGAAGCACTAGATCTCTGTGTTCGCAAACCTGTTCTCGAGAGTGAGCCAAAATTAGCCAATCGTCGAGATAGTTCAGGATGCTTTGCCCAAAAACCATTCATCCATCCGTGAGTGATCGGGGTGGGCCGGAAGATTCCAGTGCAACCCGATACTCACGGCGACCCGAGAGAGCATAGCCGTCATCTCGGGATCCGACACGGGCAACAGGCGCTCCCGAAGGAGGCCGTGCATCCGCATCTTCACTTCCCGAGGAATCAAGCCCGCCATGTGATGCCGCGATCGACAACGCGTCTTCCTCTGGAGCGCCAAACGATCCAGACGGTACCCGCGAACAGGCAGACGTCTGAACCGTTTCGGCGCTCGCTGGCTGCAACACTGTTGCGGTGGGTGGGACCCGAGGAGCTAGCGTCGGGGGTTTGTTCCACACCGTCACCGACAGATCACCCTGGCCGCGAGCCGAAGAGCTTCCCCGGGTAGAGGAAGCTGAACGGGTAGCGGAGGCGGGGACTCTCACAGTAAGATCATTGAGTCTCGATCTAAGTGCTGAGATGGTCATATTACCACAAAAGGCACATGACTCAACCACGAAAGCTGCTTTAGCATGACGAAGCCCAGACATACAAAGCAGCGATCGTGCCCATCAGAGAAAGACGGATATCGACCGCACCCAGAAGAACACGGGCGAACCGTCTTTAAAAAGACGTGCCGCGTGTAGCTCTTTCAGAGGAGAGGAGGAAATTCACTCTTTCAGCGCCGAGGCGACCAGGGAGAAGCGCAAAGTCTGGCAGACCACTGCACAGATCGCAGGCAATGCAGAATCTCGCTGGGTACCGCCGTCACACCAACACTGAAGAGGACGCTCGTCTCGAAGAGGCTTTTAGTGATATGGCTTGTGGAGAGAAGAATGCTCTTGGCTCCGAAGCGAAAACATACTGCGGTTGCGTTTGCTTCCTCCTTTTATACCCACATGGGTGGGCGGAGTACGCTGTGCAAATTCCGCAGACCCATGGCATTTTCACGCCATTGGCTCGTTGTTAAATACTCGAAGAGGATTGGCTTTCTGTGCGAAACCCCCATTCTCCGTCACTCCTTGACGTAACTCGGAGTGACTACGAAAGGGAACTAAGTAACACATAAGACCATCAACATCATTTAAAAGCTAAATAAAACAAATAGGTTTTCGAGAGAGATTTAAAAATTGATAGGGAAGGAGCAGCCCTAAGTTCTGCTGGCAGGCTGTTCCACGACCTAGGCTGGTCCCATCACCAAAAAGGCTCTAACTCCTCTACTTTTCAGCCTTGAACAAGGAAACATCAGTACATTTTGGTTACCCAAAGTAAGACTCTGGGGCTATAAGGATGCAGCAGTTCAGATAAGTACTGTAGCTTGGTGCAAGGTTGTGTAGACATTTGTACTCAAAAAGGAGAGTTGTAAAATACAATCCTAATAGATAACACTTTATTTGAAGCGGTGTGCATAAGACTGACATGACACTGTCATAAACATGACATAACACCTGTCATGAACATGAAGGAGTCTTTAAGAATGTTTATGACTGTTGTCATTAAGTGTCATTCGGTAAATTATGACACTTTTAATGCAAAGTTGACATTGTTTAAAATGTCTTTGTTATGACAACTTGACATTAACCAAGACAAAAATGTCTTTGTTATGACAACTTGACATTAACAAAGACAAAAATGTCTTTTTTATGACAACTTGACATTAACAAAGACAAAAAATGTCTTGATTATGACAACTTGACATTAACAAAGACAGAAATGTCTTTGTCATGACAACTGACATTAACCAAAAAATCACAAACTGTCAACCTGATATCTTTATAACTAGTCCAACGTGTTCCACTTTACTTGAGGTAAGGGGAAATATTAATGACACTGTTTTTTGACAGCATTTGACAGTGTAATAACCCTTAATGACATCTTTATAACTACTACAATGTGTTCCACTTTACTTGAGGACAAGTAAAATATTCATGACAGAGTTATGGTGTCATGACGCCCAAAGTCAAAACCAAACACATATGACAGGGTAATGTAATGTTAACGCAAAGCTAAATAACTTCTTTAAGTTTGATAATTAGACCTGTTATGACATATTTTTGACAGGTTATGATTTCTTGGTTAATGTCAAGTTGTCATAACAAAGACATTTCTGTCTGTGTTAATGTCAAGTTGTCATAATCAAGACATTTTTGTCTTGGTTAATGTCAAGTTGTCATAACAAAGACATTTTAAACAATGTCAACTTTGCATTAGAAGTGTCATAATTTACCGAATGATACTTAATGACAAAAGTCATAAACATTCATAAAGACTCCTTCATGTTCATGACAGGTGTTATGTCATGTTTATGACAGTGTCCCCTTCAAAAAAAGTGTTACCTCCTAGTATGAACTGGAAGCCAATGAAGAGCTTGTAAAATCAGAGTGGTGTGAAAATAATTACGACCATTCTTAAGAAATTTTGCTGCAGCATTTTGAACCAATTGTAGCAGAGTAACCTGGGACTTTGAGATGCCACAGTTTAAGAATTGTATTAGTCCAATCAATATGTTATTAAAGCATGTATTGCTATCTCAAGGGACTTTTCAGACAGGCAGAAAATGTTAAATTTTTAGAAAGGAGCTTGAAGAAGCTAGAGGCAACAACAGAGGATATATGTTTATTAGAGTTAGCCGACTGTCAAGAAGGACACCAAGGTTCCAAACAGACTCTCAATTAAAAGGTAACAGTTTCTAAAATAGAGTTATTAAACTTAAAATTGTCAGATTTTAATAGGGCCAAACTATAACCTCAGTCTTTGAGTCATTTAGGGTTAAAAAGTTACTAGCCTGCCAAAGGCAGCCAAAGATACATGCCTTTCCAGAATCAAGTAAGAAAAATAATAACTGTTGCTTAACAAATAAAGATGACCAAATAAATTGTGAATAATTTGTTTATTTAACAGCTGTGGTGGTGGTTACAGGAATATGTCTCAGAAATACTCTTCCATTCCAGTCCATACAGCAATCCATTTCATTTTCGGAAGATGCAATGATGGGGATATGCGTATCAGTGCATTCAAACACATTGGCAACCTTTTATGGAAGCACACAAGCTGTACAACAGACAGTTTTATTGACAAACAATGAGGTGGATGAGGCAATCAGGAAAGTGAACAGTTCATATGATAATTTGGAGATGACATTTGAATCGCTAGGAGAATCGCTGTAGAAAATATAGGGAGTGCGCTGTGATTGGCTGGTGTATTAGCCTGGCAGATCTGTAATAAAATCCTAAAGTAAATTTTTATTATTAGGTTACTTCCAGAGGTTGCAGCAAGACATTCTCAAATGAACATCATACATCAGATTAGCCTCATTTAAACCGCTTTCTACTGCACTGACCTGACCTGCAATCCTGTGAAACTCCTCTTTGATTGCTCTCACGGGCTCAGGAAACAACACAAAAATTCTAAGAAAGAGCGTGAGATCGTAACACACTTTCCTTACCGCTCTGCATAGAGCAAACTTACTAGTGTGCTCTGCACCCCCGATGTTATATAGAAAACTACCCTTTAAAAATCCTCTGCAAACATAAATGTAACTCCCTACGAATTAATGCAGCCTCCTCATCAACAGGATCCTGTATAAAAGGACATGCCATTTTTGTCACATGATGAAAATGTGTACAATGAATGAATGTACCTGCACTGCAAAAACTTTATTACTAAGGATTTTTGTTTTGTTGTTTCCAGTCAAAATATCAAAAGATTCTTAAAGGGCATCTCTTATGCCCCTTTTTACAAGATGTAATATTGGTCTCGGGTGTCCCCAGAATGTATTTGTGAAGTTTCAGCTTAAAATACCCTACAGTTAATTTATTATAACCATTTGAAAATGTCATTTTGGGGCCTGCTTAAAAATGAGCTGTTTCAGGGTATACCACCTTAAATGCAAATGAGCTGCATATCCCCGCCCTGCCTTTGGATGAGGGCGTAACTTGATACCTATGGCAGTTGGTACTGAGAGAGTGAGAGAAACGTCTCGGTTACGGATGTAACCCTCGTTCCCTGAGTAGGGAACGGAGACGTTACGTCAAGGAGTGACGGAGAATGGGGGTTTCGCATAGAAAGCCAATCCTCTTCGAGTATTTAATAACAAGCCAATGGCATGAAAATGCCTTGGGGCTGCGGAATTTGCATAGCGTACTCCGCCCCACCGCGTGGGTATAAAAGGAGGAAGTGAACGCAACCGCAGTATGTCTTCGCTGAGGAGCCAAGACTGAACTCAGGCATCACCCAGCGGTACAGCAGAAGTGGCAAGGAGACTTAACGTATCCATTCCCTACTCAAGGAACGAGGGTTACATCCGTAACCGAGACGTTCCCTTTCGTAGTCACTCCGAGTTACATCAAGGAGTGACGGAGAATGGGGGTCTATGCCATCATGCCATCTTACAGCTGTCTTCCAGTGCCCTGCGAAAGTCTAGACCTCTGAACTCACTGAATAACCAAGAGATCTTACTTTGACACAGAAATAACAAGGTACACTGGGAAACATATCCCGGGAGGGACATGCTACCAGATGCCTACTGAAGGGAGGACTTACGGAACACATATGGCCAATTAGGGGCTACATATGGAGATCACTGGAGCGCCAACCGCAGGTGGCAGAACTTAGCTCCAGGGGTGGCAGATGGCTTGCCGAGGGAAGATACATGCTCAGAGAGGCTTACAGTGGAGTAATACACATGACACAGTTACCATAGGGGAACCGTGCCCACGGAGGCACCTAGCCGGCACCAGAGCAAGCGCAGTGGTGCCCGCATCATGAGTGCTGGAGGACTCAGGGCTTCAATGGAAGGCTCAACTGAGGAAATATCGCACTTATCCAGTCCGAGGAGTGGAATGGCGAGCAAGCGAAGACACTTAAGCGGGTCCAGTACTAGCGGAAGCGAGTACGTGAGAGGACACCGGCTCAATTCGCAGATTATAAAATCTCACGAAGGTGTTAGTTGTCGACCAGCCTGCAGCTCTGCAAATGTCTGTTAGCGAGGCGCCATGCGCTAGAGCCAAAGAGGAAGCCATACTCCGAGTGGAGTGGGCCGTCACACCAAGGGGGCACGGTCGACCTTGCTGCTGGTAAGACAAAGCAATGGCGTCCACTATCCAGTGAGACAGCCGCTGCTTTGTGAGAGCCCTTCCCTTCTGGCTCCCCCCATGACAGACAAAGAGCTGTTCTGAGGTCCTGAAACACCGCATTCTGTCAACATAGGTGCAAAGTGTACGTACCGGACAGAGCATTGCCAAGGCTGGGTCTGCCTCCTCCAGGGGCAGCGCTTGCAGGGTCACCACCTGATCCCGGAAGGGAGTGGTGGGAACCTTGGGCACGTATCCAGGCCGGGGTCTCAAGATAACGTGAGAGTAAGCCGGCCCGAACTCCAGGCACGCTTCGTCAACGGAGAATGTGTGCAGGTCCCCTACCCTCTTGATGGAGGCCAATGCAACCAGGAGTGCTGTCTTCATAGACAGGAACTTTAACTCTACCGATTGCAAAGGCTCAAAGGGAGGCCTCTGCAGAGCATTTAGAACTACTGAGAGGTCCCAAGAGGGCACGAGGGGAGGACGAGGCGGATTTAGCCTCGGGATGATGACCAGGTCATGCTTCCCAACGGACTTACCCTCTACTGCATCATGAGAAGCGGCAATGGCCGCGACGTAAAACTTAAGGGTGGAGGGCGACAGCCTACGCTCCAACCCTTCTTGCAGGAAGGAAAGCACGACACCGATCGAACATCTCCGGGGGTCTTCTCCGCGAGAAGAGCACCAGCTGACGAAGAGGTTCCACTTCAACGCGTAAAGGTGTCTTGTGGACGACGCTCTAGCGGAAGTGATGGTCGCTGCCACCTGCGACTCAAACCTGCCTCGTCCCGTCCAGGAGCCACACATGTAGCCTCCAGAGATCGGGACGAGGGTGCCACAGAGTGCCCCGTCTCTGAGTGAGCAGATCTTGTCTCAGAGGAATAGGCCAAGGAGGTGCTGTCGCGAGGAGCATGAGTTCGGAGAACCACGTCTTGATGGGCCAATAAGGGGCTACCAGCAGGACCTGCTCCTCGTCCTCCTTGATCTTGCACAACACCCGTGCAAGGAGGCTCACTGGGGGAAACGCATACTTGCGTGGGCCCCGCGGCCAGCTGTGCGCCAGTGCATCGTGCACACTCATTCCGGTCTGTGTGCTCAGTGATAGTGTCAAGTCTTTCTTTAACCAACTCAGGGTGCTGCCCACCCGTGGGTGAGCAGCGGGGAGCTGAGAACAAAATATTCTCCCCCGGCCCTCCACCGGGGGAAGGAGGGGGCCTGCTACCTCCTCCTGGGAAAAAATCAACGCCATCACTGAGCAGCCCGTCTCAGGAACGCCGCTTTGCCTGGCGTTTAGCGGAGCGCGGAGCCTGAGGGGGCTGTGACACTCCTCTGCGGCCACCTCTACGGCGCAACCCGGGTGAAGGCTGCTGCTGTGGTCGTGCCGGAGGGAGGGGGGCCGCAGGGGGACGTCCTCGGCAGCGAGCAGACTGAGGCAGCTGAACCGACGGCTGGGTGGTGGCAGCAGCTGGCCGTCGGGGCAGGATGTGTTTAATCGCCTCCGTCTGCTTCTGGGCGGTCGAGAACTGCTGGGCAAAGTCCTCAACCGCACCGCCGAAAAGGCCAGCCTGGGAAAGGGGGGCGTCGAGCAGACGAGTCCGCTCGGCGTCCCGCACTTCCGCCAGATTGAGCCAAAGGTGACGCTCCTGAACCACGCTAGTGGCCATCACCTGAGCGAGGTCAGTGGCCGCTCGCAGTTCATTGAACGACCCCTGGTCAGTCCCGCCCTCGTGCATATCCCTGAGCAGTTTGGCTTGGAAAACCTGCAAAGTGCTCATGGCATGCAGAGCGACGGCCGCCTGTCCCGCCGCGCTATAGGCTTGCGTCGCCATCGACGACGAGAACCTACAGGCTTTGGAGGGATGCTTAGGAGGCCCCCGAGAGGAGGCGCTCTGCGGACACAGTTGCATCGCAACAGAGCGCTCAGGAATCCCAGCATACCCACGGGCAGCCGCACCTTTCCTCCCCAAGGGGAGGAAAGGCGGGGGAAGCTGACGAGCGGACACGGGAGGTCAAAGGGGCCTGCCACGTCTTCGTCAGTTCCGCATGCAGCTCGGGGAAGAATGGTATTGGGGTCGGCTGTGGCCTTGCGGCGGCGGCTTTCCCCAAAAGCCATTCATCCATCCGTGAGTGATCGGGGTGGGGCGGAGGGTTCCACTCCAACCCGATACTCACGGCGGCCCGAGAGAGCATGGCCGTCATCTCGGGATCAGACACGGGCAACGCCGGCGCTCCCGAGGGAGGCAACGCAGCCGCATCCTCACTTCCCGAGGAATCGAGCCCGCCTTGTGATGCTGCGATCGACATCGCATCATCCTCTGGAGCACCGAACGAAACAGACGGTACCTGCGAAGAGGCCGATGTCCGAACCGTTTCAGTGCTCGCTGGCTGCAACACTGTTGTGGTGGGTGTGGCCCGAGGAACTAGCGTCGGGGGTTTGTTCCACGCTGTCACCGTTAGATCACCCTGGCCGCTAACCGAAGAGCTTCCCTGGGTAGAGGAAGCAGAACGGGTAGTGGAGGCGGGGACTCTCACAGTAAGATCATTGAGTCTCGATCTAAGTGTTGAGATGGTCATGTTCCCACAAAAGGCACATGACTCATCCACGAAAGCTGCTTTAGCATGACGGAGGCCCAGACATACAAAGCAGCGATCGTGCCCATCAGAGGACGACAGGAATCGACCACATCCAGAAGAACATGGGCGAACCATCTTTAAAAAGACGTGCCACGTGCAGCTCTCTCAGAGGAGAGGAGGAAATTCACTCTTTCAGTGCTGAGGCGACCAGGGAGAAGCGCAAAGTCTGGCAGACCACTGCACAGATCGCAGGCAATGCAGAATCTCGCTGGGTACTGCCGTCACACCAACGCTGGAGAGGACGCTCGTCTTGAAGAGGCTTGAACAGTGATAAATGGCTTGTGGAGTGAAGAATGCTCTTGGCTCCAAAGCGAAAACATACTGCGGTTGCGTTCACTTCCTCCTTTTATACCCACGCGGTGGGGCAGAGTACGCTATGCAAATTCCGCAGCCCCAAGGCATTTTCATGCCATTGGCTCGTTGTTAAATACTCGAAGAGGATTGGCTTTCTATGCGAAACCCCCATTCTCCGTCACTCCTTGACGTAACTCGTGACGTGACTACGAGTGACTACGAAAGGGAACCGCTGTTTTGAATGTCATTCAGCGTACATTTGAATCGGAATATATAAATAGTACGAAGAGACTACGGCAGAATAAACACAAATGAGAAGGGACCAGTATGTCTCGGTATGGTTATTTGATAGATTTATGTACTTATAGAGTTGTAATCGCATCCCATTTGCAATTATGGATGTGGAACACACACACACAAACACTAATGCTGGCGCAATTTTTTGAAACTACATACACATACTGTGATAAAGTTTGCTACGTACAAGCGAAATTACAGTTATGCGAGGGACCTGTGGCGTCATGTTTACTTGTCATAAAGGTGTCTCTGTGGCAAATGTGAGGAGATGGCTAATTTACTTTACTTGAGGTAAGGGGAAATATTAATGACACTGTTTTTTGACAGCATTTGACAGTGTAATAACCCTTAATGACATCTTTATAACTAGTACAATGTGTTCCACTTTACTTGAGGACAAGTAAAATATTCATGACAGAGTTATGGTGTCATGACGGCCAAAGTCAAAACCAAACACAAATGACAGGGTAATGTAATGTTAACGCAAAGCTAAATAACTTCTTTAAGTTTGATAATTAGACCTGTTATGACATATTTGTGACAGGTTATGATTTCTTGGTTAATGTCAAGTTGTCATAACAAAGACATTTCTGTCTGTGTTAATGTCAAGTTGTCATAATCAAGACATTTTTGTCTTGGTTAATGTCAAGTTGTCATAACAAAGACATTTTAAACAATGTCAACTTTGCATTAGAAGTATCATAATTTACCGAATGACACTTAATGACAAAAGTCATAAACATTCATAAAGACTCCTTCATGTTCATGACAGGTGTTATGTCATGTTTATGACAGTGTCATGTCAGTCTTATGCACACCCCTTCAAATAAAGTGTTACCCACGGTTCTTACTAAATGTATCTGAATGATAATTTGCCACATTTTTAACCATATACACGTTTGTTTTACACAATAGCATCTGACTGGCAAGCAACGATAGCAACTGACTGGCTACTAATGTTAAACACAAACAGCGTTGGCAAGTTTACGTTCTTGATCAAATCGAAAATAACGTCATAAAGCATATACACATGAAAAATACATTTACAACATTAGTACTTATACAAAATTCAGGTCCATAATGTTTGTACGTGTTTGTCGTAGACACAAAATACTAGCATAACTAGTACAGGGTTCGTACACCTTTTCCAAGGTCAGATTCAAACACTTTTCAAGCACTTTCAAGGTCCATTTTAAAGTTTTTCCAGGACCTTATCCACCGTAAATTACAAACTGATACATAGTAAAAAATTATTATTTAGGTTTTTTTTCCACATTAAAAGAGATAATATGAAATAAACAGCCAAAATTGTGTTCCGTAATAGCAGAAGGATCAGATATTGAAGCAAAACACGTTTTATTTTTCAAAATGTTGTTATAGGATTTGATCCAAATGACATGCAGTAGGGGTGGGTGGTATGACCAAAATTCTGTTTCACGGTATGACTAATTTTATTTCACAGTAACAATATGTTTCACGATATAGTTATTTATACATCTAGTTATTCTAGAAAAATCATCATAAAGGGCTTTGTATACTAAATAAACCCAAATACTTCTCAAATGAAAAGTTCTTCCCTTGTTTGACTTTTATTTGCCAATTAATTTATTTGGTAAACTATTTTGATAGCCGCTAAATATAGTGAACAATACGCATCAACTTTTAGAAGAACTTCCCCCAGCTGACTGATATTTGAGCCTGGGTTCTCCCAAGGTTTTTTTTCACCATTCAGTCACCTGATGGAGTTTTGGTTCCTTGCCACTGTTGCCTTGCTTTTGGCTTGCTTAGTTGGGGACATTTAATATTCAACAATATTATTGATCTGTGTTGTACTATTTTCATGTTATCACTGTGAAGCTGCTTTGATACAATCTGTATTGTAAAAAGTGCTATAAATAAATGAAACTAGAAATACAACTCATAGGTGCAATTAAACTTTAAATAAAGTGTTGCCGAATAATTTTTCAATCTCATGTTATTGCTTTACCTTATCAATCAGTTTATAACATTTAAATATTTTATTTTGAACTATTCTATTCATAATGAATAAGTAACATTCCTTTTAATTTGGTAGGATAATATTAGCAATACTATTGTGTTTAAATGTGTTCCCCGGTACATTTTTTGCCATGTCTGCTTATTATCTGCTTATTATCTGGCAACCCGTCACCTGGAGCTTTAATCAAGAGACGTTCAGTTGTGTCAAGTTCAGAAGTGACTAGAAAGAGAGCAGCAGTATGAAAACCGATGTTAACTAAGCAGTTTATATTATACACACTTTGCAACTGTGTCATTATTTAATATTTAAATATTAAATAATATTTTATATTTACCACAGCCGGTAACGTTACACACTGACACACCGAGCTCCCTCTCAGTGTGCACGCGCACGTCTTTTGCATCAGTAAAATGCGATCGGTTCATTTGAGTGTCAAGTTGTAATCACGGATCGAATCAAATGAAGATTTTATCAGCTGGTTCAGTGGCCAATAGGCTCTATGCACGATCGCTTCCATATTTGTCTCAGCACGCCCACTCACTTCCGGTGCTGCGTCAGTCTATGGTCATAACCCGGTTTTGCAATAGGTGGAGATAGTGTCAAATAGGCTCTATGCACAACTGCACTACTTCCTGAACTTCAGCCAGCTCCTTGTTTCCTGTATATCATTATTGGACAATTTGATTAATTCAGGTGTGCTTGACCTCAGTAGTCACGGCAACAATAATCAAACACACCTGAATTAATCAATGTGTCCAATAATGCCAGACAGGAAACAAGGAGCTGGCTGAAGTTCAGGAAGTAGTGGAGCTGTGCATAGAGCCTATTACACTCGCTGTTTATGAAAAACGTCCTCCGGTTAACGTGAATGATGTTAACAACACTGTGAGGCAGTTAGCTGTCACGCAAGAGTAAAAAAGAGAAGTTATTAAATTATATATTTCGAGCCAAATCAACAACTTTGAGTGTTAGTATTCTCTCATATCGTACGAAATTCGACTAGCGAATCAGCGTTTCTAAAATCGTTGTCTCCGTTTCTGAGAAAACGGATTTTATTACAGTTTTGCCGCCTATACACTTGGCCTGCAGAACGCGGTTCCGGAAGTAAAGACGCTGACTGAGATTCGTTCGAACACACGTCAGCAGGGTTCGTGCATAGAGCCTATTGTTTGGAATTAGAAATATATAATTCGCGCTGCCGCTGCATATTTAGTAATTTTGCCTCAGGACAGGAACCGTATCTGAGACTACCCGGAGGACGTGCTCTGAGTTCGGCTGCTCCCGAACAATGCCGCGGTTCGCGTGGATGTGAAAGAATCACGGACTCGGGTGCGCACTTAGCGTTTTAGCTGATTATGATGTATAGTTAAATAAAACACATGTAAGGGATGATGTTGATGATTTACCTTGGATACGAGCGAAAGTGAGTCTGCAAACACACATAGCGCGTGGACTCAGGCCAACAAATTATTGGAAGTCCACTGTCTCGTTTGCAATCAGCAGAGAGCCAAATCCGATACACAGTAAACCTGTGTTGTTCACTCAGCTGCGCATAATAACACCAAATTAATAAAAAACACAATATATTGACCCGCGTTCTGTTTTCTATCATGCGTTGTGCACGTTTGTGATGACGTAAACGCACCAGGCGGGGGACGCCAGGAACAAACGCGCTCGGGCTGCAGCAAACGATTTATTTCGCCATTTAATAAACGAAATATTCAGTCAGATAGGTATTTGTAGTGAAAGAAACAGTTACAATTTCAAGCACTTTCAAGCATTTTATCCAAAATTTAAGCACTTTTCAAACCTTGAAAACACAACATCAAAATTCAAGCATTTTCAAGGATTTCAAGCACCCGTACGAACCCTGCTAGTAACATAGCCAGCGCTGGCATTTGAAAAAAAATAAAAATAAATAAAACACAAGGCTAACGTTACGTCTGGAATTATACATGCAAATACATTTAAAATGATTAATTCTTAGCCTATTTACAGGTTGTGGCCCAACAACTGCTGCCTCTGGTTTTAAAGTTGGATCTGCTTCATGTTTTAGTAACAGTTTCTTGTTGAATCCGGTGTTGGAAGCTGTCTTCCGTAAAATGCGCAGCACAGAGAGCTAGATTATGATCTCACTTTCAGGAATATAATCAAATATAAATTGTATCCATTGTTGATGAAGTAGCATCCGTGGGAAGCTCAAACTCAGAAGACCTGTCAGCTGGGTGAACACAACTCACTCGACGTGCTGCAGAAATATGCAAATACGCATGCCCTTTCCTGCATATTCCGAAGGGAGTGGTTGATGCAAATGTGTGGGTTGGTGACGTACCATAACCTAGCTGTAGTCCCAATCGAGTCATTTTTGTAGGCGTTTAACACTTCCTGGTTTTTAAAAGACGATATCTCTGCTTACATTGAACTTTCAGCGCTGCAACTTTGCAGATACTGTTCATGCACCATCACAAAGAGCTGAATCTTAGAACAGCTCGTCCTGAGACAGTGCAGATTATTTATTGAGATTGTAAAAAAACAAAACACTGGGTGGATTTTTATCATTCTAGGGTGGTTTTGCTCACGCACTCCCAACACACATTTATGTTCAAACACAATGTAAAAGTGAATTTTCCATAATAGGTGCCCTTTAAATCAAGATGCATTTTTGCTAATTATCTGCCACTGGGGTAAGAAAAATAATCTTGTTTCCATGCATTGAGATAATTTTTCTTACTCCACTGGCAGATTATTTTTACTTGTTTTAAGTAAAATGCATTTAATTTAGATTGCCCCATTTACCGAGTTTGGGGATTGTAGTAGGTTAAAATGACCCTACCACTTAAAAACAGAAGGGGCGTTTAAAAGTTTTTACACACCAGGCAGTTTTTCACACCAGACATTTTGCTTTCTAGACTCAACTCTACATCTGTTGTTATCCAATGGAATTTCAGCAGCTATAAACCTTAGTGAATTGGGTTGTTTGCTCTAGTGTTGGGGGTTTCATGTCACCTGTTTCTTACTATGCCATCTGAGCTTTCATAAGTCCTCTGTGTAGACCACTTAACAAGTGATTGTCCACAGAAAGATAGAGAAAAGTGAAAGCTGTGCAGATAAGGGAACAGATGAAAGGAGACTTGACTTGAGACTTGTCAAGACTGTTGCTGTTCATGCATGTTTGTTCTCAGACGACTGCAAATATAGCTAAAAGTAAAAAAAATGAAACAACAATAGGGAAGATGCAACATTACTGTCCACAGCACACTAGCTAAAGATGAAAAAAGTGAAAGAATAGATGAGAGAAAAAAAGGAACCGTAAAAGATGGTCAACACACCCCCACAGACAGATTTTCGATGCCTTTAGTTCCTGATAGTCATGTGACGTGGTTATATCCGCTGCCTGTACTACAGACAGGTCACACTGAAGCCTGCAGTTGTGTGCTGTGGTTCTATGAATAAAGAAGCATGATGACATCCAATAAGAACTTTAAAGCACCTTTAAAACAGCTGAACAGCCTGGACAGCAACATAATCGACAGCTCTCAAAAGAAGAAAAGCACACTTTGGCGACGACGATCTTTCAACAGTGCCAAAAGTTTGAACACTGAAGAAATCAAAGGCAGGACATTATCACGCAGTCAGGTGGGACAATCAAAATACAGTGATGGGATCTTGATATTGTTTTTATGGCATCTAACATAATAAACTGTCCTAATGCATTTTGTCAAAATATCTTGAATTAAAGTTATTTGATTTTTTAAAAATGTATTTACCAGTTTTCAGCTGTTATGGATCAACTATTCAGAATCAAATTAAAATTATTTAACATGCATTCCTGCAAAATAACAATTCTTACAAGATTCTTGGAGTTTTACATAATTTTGGATTAATCGGATTAATCACATTAAAATAATCTGAGAATTATTCTTTTGCAGCTGAGCAGAACACACTCAACATCTCTGGTGGATTATACTGACCCTCAGAGGTAAACCTGATTTACTGATTCACTATGAATGTCTGATGTTTCTCATGCAAGTATTTGGTTCACATGTCTCCTGTTTTGCGCAGAACAGTGGTTATATTGGAGAAACAAGACAATGAAGCCTTTGGATTTGAAGTCCAGGTTTGTTTTTATACTCCTATACTACTTTTTATGGCTCCAGAGTTGTAAATGCAACTTACTTTGATATTTTTAGTGTGACCTAATTAGAGATAAGATAAGATAAGAGATAAGATAATTTTTTTTTAGAACAAGCATAAATGTTTTTAATTATATTTTCAGTAACGGTTGTTTGGGATGTGTGTCTCTTTGTGCAGACATATGGTCTAAAGGTGAAGAACAGCAGTATGGTGGAGATGTGCACATTTGTGTGCAGTGTGCAGGATGGCAGTGCAGCCGAAACTGCAGGTTTGACTGCTGGTGAGCAGGTTTTCCGTTTCCTCTTGTGTTACTCACTCCACCCATTTGACCTGACCTTGTTTACATGCTATTTTATTTACCAGCCTAAACCACATAACACAGCGGATGTATTTCTCTCTTCTGTTTCATGGACTATCATTTCATGCTTTCACAAGCATGAAGCATTTATTTTTTCAATGGAAAGCACTAATCAGCCTGTCAATTTCCATTCAATGGAGTTAACTTTTTAATATTACCTGAGGTCCACTTTTAATGTTACTAAGATATTTAAAAAAAAAAAAAAAAAAAAAAAAAACTATCTGCATTTAGACCATTTCCAACATTGTTTTGGACCGTCTGATTTAAACAGCACATTTAAGACTTAAGTGTAAATGGTCATTGTTGTGATTGGGTAAAGTTTTTCCATTTGAAATATGTATTTAACATATAGAAATGTTTTGTTTTTATGATTACAGATGATTAACTAATCATGAAAAGGGTTGATAACAGCATTAAATTCACAACTCCAATTGCACAAAAGGCTGCAGCGCTGGGCAATGTAGCAATTTGAGTGCATTACATCTGGAGGCATGCTGTTTAAGTAGCTCCATATCACAAGTGGGAAAATCAAAGAAGCAGATGTTGTTTTGTGTCTGCTTTTTGTGCAAAATAATTAAACCAATGTACTGTACGCTAAAGTAACAGCAAATGGCCAAAAGACAGCTATTGTACCAAGAGCTGGTCAGGCTAAAACAACAACACTAAAACACCACTCATTTCACCTCTAAGCATGCAATTAAGAATGCTAAATTAAACATGAAAAATTGCCAGCTCTGTATAACGAGTGTTAGTCTAATTTTCTTTTAAATCTCACTCTCTCTCTCTGACAGGTGACATTATATTGTCAGTAAATGGAGTCAGTATTGAGGGTTCCACCCACCAACATATTATTGAGCTGATTAGAGACTCCACTAACATGCTGAAGTGAGTATACGTAAATAATATTTTTGTGCTATATGGTTCACTATCCACAAATAATGCAGTGTGTTGAGATTAAAAATGTGTGCTACTGAGTGATCAGACTCATGGAAGATAAAATGGATGGAAAACAAAAATCCTAGGGAGACCAGGGAACATGTGCACCAGCTATGCTCAAGTTACAACTCAGTCTAGTTGTGATTTAAAGGGACATTAAGTTACAATTTATGCACTATACTAGTTTGTTATGCTAGACATAAATATACTATATACTACACTATACTATAAATATACAGTACTATTACTAAATAAATATACTATACTAAATATACTATTTTTTTATGCTAAGAGAGATAACGTGAATAATGATTTTTTAGTGGTTCTGCAGAATGAATCTGATCTAAAGCATATTGCTCTGTGTAGACGCCAAATGAAATCAATCATAATTAATCTGAAGTCAAGTCACCTTTATTCATTTAGCGCTTTTTTCAATACAGATTGTTTCAAAGTAGCTTTACAGGAAAATAACTCCTTTTCCTCTTCCTTTTCCTCGAAATATTGAAGCAATAATTTAAAACACAGTGCAGCTGCTCAGTGAAACACAGCAGAGCATTTAGCTCACTCATTGGCTGTGCTGCGGCGAATGCACATCCAATGGCCGAGCGCCTCAGACGCGTGACCCAATCAACTGTCTTGGCGCTGAAAATATCATAAACAGTTCTTTGTTTGCTTCGGTGGCCACACCAAAGAGGTTCCAGTCATGAAGCAGAGACTTATCCAGATGGATAGTGGAAGCCATCTCGCTGGCATACACCTCTGTGGGCCAGGTTTGTCCCATAGGCATTAAAGTCCATTCCATGAGAAGCATGGCTTCTTCGTGGGCTTGGTCCAGTGGTGTGCCAAATTCAAGACATTTGTACAGTGGCCGGCTGGTCCTCGCTGTCCACAATTGTCAGATTTTAATAATCTGGAGGTACCTTGCCTGCAGGCCAGGGTCCTGTCAGTATGATATTAACCCGACAGTGTCTGGTTCTATCTATCTAGAATGTTACTGTGAATAAGCACAAGTAGTCCTTTGACGGTTATGAGCCCCAGTTTTTATTCATGAACCTGCTCTGTCTGGTTTGTGTCACTTTACTGGGAGTCCTTGGCTTGTCCTGTTGAGCCTCGGGGTGTTTTCCCGAGGCTCCAGTTGATTCAGTCAGTTGTTAAAGCTGCCATCGGTAACCCTGGCTGATTGAGTGGATTTGGCAACATTTTGAATGTTTACAACTCGTATGGCCCTCCCCCACTATCAACGGATACCCTCCCACAGAGTTCGTGCGCAAGTGCGTGCACACCAGGTTTTCTGTGAACGCGACCGTCTCATCAGCATTCATCAACACCATGGATTATTTTGAGGTATGCTGTCCTGGCTAATATACCAATATGCAATTGCTAACGTCATTTATACTCTAAATGAGCTTACTTGGTTTGTTAGTGTTCCGCCATCACTCTTCCTTACTGCGTGAACTTCAGGCGTGTGCATGTGATTGTAACGTGAGCGAGGGGTGGCGTGTGCCCGATCTGTGACTGACAGTCAGATCTCACACCCCCCTGCGCTGATTGGACACAGTGAACAGGGAGCACAGGATTTTTGCAAAACAAATAACACGCTCCAGGTGGAGTTAGAAGCTCGGTTTTTTTTCTAAAATCACTTTATTTATGTTGTTCTGTCGGATTATAGTGTCTATTTCACTGAATATGATCAAAAAATTGTTGCCGACGGCAGCTTTAATGTGAGGCGTTTTACATTGCGTCCCCACTGCCCCCCACTCCCCATTAGCTATGCAATACAAAGTGACCGCTCTCGAAAGGGAACATACTCGGTTACTAAAGTAACCTCGGAGAGTAGCTACAACACATTCTCATCCCAAGACATCATCTAACTGGCACATTTGATCATACGTCAACATCCGACGTTTTAGGGCACCCTTTAACGTCAGTTAGATGATGCTATCCTAGGGCGTCATTTAACTGACGCTTTACCTTTAGCGTCAGTTAGATGACGCGGGTAGGTTTAGGTCTGTGGTAGGGTTAGGATTAGATAGCGTCATCTAACTGACGTTAAAGGGTGCCCTAAAACGTTGGCTGTTGATGTATGGTCAAAAGTGTCAGTTAGATGACGTCTTGCGATGAGCAGTGTTGGGGAGTAGTTAACTACAAGTAGCGACGCTACTAACTTAACTACATTTTTCAGTAGCTTGGCAGTAGCTCAGTTGCTTTTTAAACAGTGTAACTTTTCCAGTAGCTAACTACTTTTTGCAGCAAGTAACGGTGTAGCGTGAGCAAAAGCTACATTGCGTTTGTCAAACCTGTGCGAATCAGCGTCATGCAAGGATATTCTTCTTCTTGTTAGATTACAAACTCATTTTTTGCCATTACCGCCACCTGTTGTTTAATCACGCGTCTTGTGGCCAGCGGTTCACTGACGTACAGAAGTGGGTTGACACACCCATATTATGAGTATCCATGATGGAGCAAGAGGTGACGGCAGATTTGGAGGATGGAGAAACAACTAACGTTAATTACCCATGGCCTTATTTGTCCAAGTTCAATCGGTATTTTTGAGAAAATGTTCTAAATGCAATTTATGTTGAATGTATATTTTGTTCTTGCAATGTTGTAGGCTATTGCAATTTTGCACTTTTGACTTTTAACAGTCAGAGATGTTTGAGTGTTGTGTGTAATAAAACAATACTCTATGAAATCATAAATGAATTGCATTGTCTTAAACACTATATTTTAATTAAAACATTCATCACGACACTTATTCAGTTATTTATAATATATAATTTATAACATGTTATAATAATAATAATATGTAATATAATATTTATAAAATGTTGTTCAAAATGCAAAAGTAGTTTCAATGTAGCTAGCTACTTTTTGATAGTAACTTGTTGTGTAGCTAACTATTTTTCCAAAAGGGTAGCTTGACTGTAGTTTAACTACTTTAACATATGAGTAGCTTGTAGCTTGTCAAACTACAGTTTCAGAGTAGCTTCCCCAACACTGGCGATGAGAACAGGCTGAAGAGTAAAGGAATGAGTATTGGGTAGCCTCCCACACTGCTGCAATCTGTCAGGATGTGTCGCTTCAGTCGATTTAAACCTGATATTTCAACACATTCTCATCCCAAGACACCATATACGTCAATGCATAGACATCTAACGCACATGGCACCCTTTAGCATCAATATAACATGCACAGAGTATGGGTAGGTTTAGGTCTGGGGTAGGGTTAGGGTTAGACCACTAGATGGTGCCTTCTGCCCCATATATACTGTATCTGCGTCTCATATTGACACTAAAGGGTGCCATGTGCGTTGGATGTCTACGCAGTGGCAAAATCAGCGTCAGTATTTGACGCCTTGGGATGAGAACGGGCTGGATATTTTGGCTGAAATGAGCGATCTTTATAGGCTTAGGCCACGCCCATTTGGGTGTGATCTGACGTATTCGGGCGGCAAATCTGTAGATTGGGTCGGCCATTGAATGTGCAGTTGCTGCAGCACAGCCAATGAGCGAGCTAGACGTTCTGCTGTGTTCCGCTGTGCAGCTGCACTGGATTTTAAGAACCTACAAACAGCTGGTGGATCCATATCCTGATCCGTAAGGGGCCAGTTCCATAAACTTAGTAGCTTTAAATGTAACTGACGTAAAAAAGTTATGAACAGTTTTAAAGAAAAAAAAAATAGATGACTTGTTAAGACTAAGACAGTTTATGGATGCATCAGCTGTGTAAGTTAAACTTTTGACATAAATGGGCACTAAGTTACAACTTACGCACCACTACATATTTTTGCGTAACTCCATTAAACTTAGTACTATGTACGTGACTATGTACAGTATATAAATTAAATATTTACAGAAGCCTCCCATCAGGAGTAATGGTTGGAAAAAATGACTGAACTGCATCAATAAGTTCTTGTTTTACCCAACAGACTTGAATTCTTTAGACAAATATGATAATGCTGACATTTACACTCACTTACATTTTAAGAGAGAAAGCATTAAATGAATAGTTTATGATGTCATAAAGAGATGTCAACTCTTCAACACATCCTAAACAGTATGCAGTTGTGTGGATTGCTCTCTGTTGTGCATGCCAAATAAAATAAGTCATAACAAATAAAAGTATTTTTTAGTTTTATTTTGTATCAGTATTGATTTATTGATTCATTATTAATTAAGACAGTTTCTGAATATTTTTTTAAATACCAATTATGTTACTCTTGGTCTTGGTTGCTTTATTTGTACCCGTAGGTAAATTAAGTTCCAGAGAACAAAGTTAGGCAGTTTCTCAAACATATAGTTGACAACACAATACAAAAAGAACAAGACACTGAGATCACACTACAATAATAATAATTTACTCAATCTTAATACTATTCATAAAATGAACCACTACTGGGACAAAGCTGTTTTTGTATCGTTTTGTAGTACACCGCAGTTCTCTAAACCTTCGATTGGATGGCAGGTACTGAAACTCACAATGCAGTGGATGTAGCTGGTCATTTGAAATTGACATACCCATACGCTGTACCTGCCTGGTATACAGCGCAGATGGGTTCAGTAGGGGCTCCCGAATCAACCTACTGGACCACTTCACAATCTGGCCAACAGAGTTTCGGCTCTTTAACGTTGCGTTCCCATACCACGATACCAGAGAAAAAGAGAGTACGGATTCAATAAAAGCGCGATAAAACATAATCAACAGAGTTTTGTCAATTTGAAATTTACACAGTTTCCTTAAAAAGAACAGACGTTGATGCCCCTTTTTACACACTGTTTCACAGTTGGCTTCAAAACTCAGCTTTGAATCAATTATTGTCCCAAGATATTTGTAAGACTGCACACACTCCACTGTTTCACCCTTAATGGATGTGACTTCATGCGTATAGATATTCTTTCTAAAATCAATAACCATATCCTTGGTCTTAAGTACATTTAAATGGAGGTGAGACTCTTCACACCACTCAACAAAGTCATTGATAATAGGTCCATGACCACTCTCATTATTCTGTAGCAGACTGACAATCACAGTGTCGTCTGCATACTTCAAAACAACTCGATTTTCCAGATGACTTTGACACATATTTGTGTACAGAATAAACAGTAGCGGAGAAAGTACACATCCTTGTGGTGAACCAGTGGAGGAACTAACCTCTGTAGAGATTATATTATTTATTTTCACTCTTTGTGTTCTCTCAGTTAAAAAATCTAAAATCCATCCAGCTAAATTGTTACTCAATTTAAATTGCTCTAAAAGTCTACTTACTAGGATGTGAGGTTGGATTGTGTTAAACGCAGAGGAAAAATCTACAAAAAGAAGCCTTGCATGAGACCCCTTCCCCTCTAAATGCTTCAGAAGCAGATGTATCAGGGTAACCGTTGCATCCTCTACACCCCTTTTTGATCTATAAGCAAACTGCATTGGGTCTAATAAGCACTCAGTCGTCCTTAAAATTTCAGATCTCACAAATCTTTCGAAAATTTTCATTAAGATAGATATAAGAGCCACTGGTCTTAAATCATTTAATGTCTTTGGACAACTAGCTTTCGGAACTGGGACAATCATTGAATCCTTCCACACCTTTGGAACATGCTGTACTCTCAAGGACTTATTAACAAAAAAATATAGTGAAATACAGGGCTCAACTCTTTTGCACAAGACTTGAGAACCCGGCCACAAATATTATCAGGCCCATAACTCTTGATTAAGTATCATATTTAGTGGACATTTATTTTCACAAAAAACTTCTGCTCTATTTGAAAGCTGTTGTGGGATCATTGAGGGTAAGCAACATATTATGTGACTACGCATTATTTTGAGACTTACTAGCTACGTTCTGCCTTATGAACAAATAGTGCAACCGAATAAAGTACAGAGTTAGTTACAAACTAGATAGTAGTTACTAAGCCTCTAGTGTGGACTTAATGTTCCAATGTAAATAAGAACTTAGGAATGACTGGTACAACCTTATCCAGAATATCACAGAGACTTGACTCTTGACTCTTTTGACTTGGCCTAATGTCTAACCAGTTAGCAACCACCAAGAACTTTATATAAATATGGACTTGTTAGCAGAACACCCTAGCAACCAACAACCAACTAGCAACAAAATGTGTATATTACATAGCCATCCAAAAAAAGATGCTTTGACCATCATGTATTATTTTAAACCACTATCTTTTCTCCTCTTCTTTATGCATGTGTGTGTGCATGTGTGTGTGTGTGTGTGTGTGTGTGTGTGTGTGTGTGTGAAGGTTGGAGACAGTCAGCGGGAGTGTTGTGAAGAGAATTGAATTAGAGAAAAAGATGCGCTACCTTAAGGTGTGTATTTATGCTTGTTAGTGAGTGTTTACCACATTTACACAGAGCTGAAATCTTACTCAGAAAGATACACAGCATAACTGAGAAATCTCAGGCAGTCTGAATTGTATATAATGTAGCGTATTTGTTACCATGAATGCTAAGGCATCTAAATGAATGCTGATCGACTTACACTACATACACATTTACCACAATGACTCATAGACTTTGATCTCATTTCTGTGTTTTTACATGTTTTCCCTCTGCACAGCAAACTCTTCGTGAGAAATGGGTGGAACTGCAATCTCTCACACTTCAGGAAAAGCATCTTACTCGAGGTGAGAAAAAAAAGAAAAAGAAAAAAAATTACTCAGTTTAGTTTCATCTCTAACTGTTCCAGGGCCATACATCTTACTGAGAGAGTTCCGATTTGAAAAATTCCAAATCTATTTAAGGAATTCAGCTTTAAATTAGGTTTACACGAAGTTCTGAAAAACATCTTCATTCAAGATAATTTTGTTCCTCTGGACAAAAACAAAGATGCTGCTTCCATCCTTAAGTTTGCACCCCAGCATAATAAATATTTACATATAAGACTAAATAAACACTGAATTTATAATATTGCAGAAATTAAGGTTTACAGTTTTATGTCACCTTTGTTCTTATTATGGTGTAATTTCCTCATTGATAATTGATGTGTGCTTTTTTATAGTTGTGCATTAGTCTCTGCTTCATCTGAAGTTGTGAAGCTGTTAGCAAAAGCTTTTTTAAAGTTTTTAGGAATCCCATGTCTGATACTCTATTACTCAAAAGGCTTATGTTTTTTCGGATGTTGAATGATTAAGGGCCATTAGGATTAATGTTATCTCTTTCTGTGTTCCAGGTAATCTGAATGAAGGTGCTCAGCATCTGTCTTTTGACTCTATGATGTCTCTGTCATCTCCAATGGGCCCCTCTGAGCAGCGTTTTTCCAGTGACAGCAGTTGCCGCAGCATAATGACAGATGATAGTGAGGATGGTGCGTTCATGTCACCAGTATTTGATGATTCGAGTCCATTAAGCCCCACTGAGCCAAATGGCGGCTTCTTCCAGCTGGAGGGGGGGATATCGCGACCCTTGACAAGAACACGCAGCATTAGCCTGACCAGCAGTAACAATTCACTCTCCCCAAGCTGGGAAAATTCACCTTCATCCATGTTTGGTACCCTGCCAAGGAGAGGTAGAAGAGGTAGCGTCCGCAAGCACCTTCTGAAGTTCATCCCAGGTCTGAATCATTCTGTAGAGGAAGAGGAGGGCAGCTGAAAACTCATTCATTCTTCCATTGACTGTTGATCTGATGAATTCTTCGTATGGACCTTGGGAAGTGGAAGGTTCATTCCATTTTGAAGTCTTCTGTTCTCAAGATGTTCTAGAATTCATGTCTCATGTTTTTTATGACTTACCTGCTTTAAGTGTCGATAAAAACACGAGTCTCACGTGAGCATTACGGACTGCATGATGCATGAATCTCTGTGTCATTTTCTGTCAATTATGACAATGCTTTATCGGGCACTATGACTTCCCAAAGATTCAGCACTGAAATAAACAACTGGCATTAACTAAACCTTAGGAAAGTGTATGATGAAAAGCAACTCCATTGAGCAAAATGATACACATCATTTTCACTGCTCTAATTTAGTGATTTACACTTCATTTCTCAAAGCTTATGAATGTGTCCTATTTCCTACTTGATCTCTAACCAATCAAGATCTCAAAGTCTGCTGTAGCATGCAATTGATGTGTGGTTGCTCAGTGGTTAGAGCAAGTAAGTTCTTAATGTTAAGTACGTGCCTTGCTGAGCTCCAAAATGTGTCAGACTGCAATTCTTAACACAATGCAAGTTACACTTTTAGTATTTCCGCAAGGGTTGCAATTGTGGGTATAATGACAGTTTTCTCATTCAGATTTTGGTGAATCAAGAAGCTGAAAAGAACATAAACTACCTAAATAATAACACATCTGGTTTACTGGTGACTAAATGCTAAGAGTCATAAAATAATAACACAATGCTCTGAACCCATTGATTTAAATGTGTGGAATCAACGTGGGCCGGATCTGGGCCTGTCTATGTTGCTGTCTGGGGTGGGTTGGTGTGTGTGTGGCAACTTCAGACATTTGAAGGTAATTCTGAATTATTAATTTTTACCAGAGTAACATATAAGCGAATGCTACGTGTGTTCAGGGGTGTGTGAGAATATGTTTGTGTAAAATATGTTTGTGTACCAAGTGTCTGCTAAATGACAAATAACCATTACAAATCATCTTAATGCCTTCTAGCTTACTGTGAACTTTCCTAGTAGGAAAACATATTGGCCCGGGTATAATATTCCAATCATTGTAGGTTTAGGGTTAGGGTTAGGGCTGAGGTTGAAGCTTCAATTCGTATCAGTCTCATTTCTCTCTGTATTTATGGTTAGTTAACTTTAAGGTTAAAACTGCTCAACAGTGTGTTGTTTCAGGAACAACAAAATATATTTTGCTTGTCAAAATCTGTCACTCTGTCACCAAACATAGAGCCAGTCATGTGATGAGATGAACTGAATAAACTACAATTATTTTGCTCAATCTCAAAACTTTACTGTATAAAACATCTATTAAAATGTATAGAATATATAGCTAGTAATTTCTACTCTTTATTGTAATCCTGATTGCAGATTAGTTGATGAGCAGATAACTTTAAATCATTAAAGCATGAAAAGGACTGAACTGTAGTGAGTGTGTGAAATGAAAGTTAAGTGCTGACGTGGAAAGACTGATGATATATGTGAAAGAGCTCCAAACCACAGAGGTATAGCAAAATTCATAACAGGATGTGGTCTGTTAGAGGTGCTACTTTACCACCTTTTTTCTCGCTTTTTTGAGTGATCTCTGTAACGGACAGTTTTACTTAAAATAAATATATATTCAACACCTCATAAATGTGAAAAAAGTCCATTCTTTTCTTCATTTTTAAAAACGAGAATAGTGAGTATATTCTCAGAAAAAAAAAATGCTCTGCAGTTGTGGCTAGTCACCTGCATACAATACAGGAAGTATATGTGCTTGACACAAAAAGACATGGGTTTCTCTTCTCTTTTTTGTTTCCTTTTATCATTTTGTATGGATTTGTATGGACTCCATATGGTTTATTTGGCAGTAAACAAGTGCAATTAACATATTTGCATGTTCACGGTTCTCTCATGTTATATATCATTTTGATGAAAATAGAATTCCCAAGGCAATTCCGTGTCGTTAATTAATTGGGCTTAAATCTTTATTATTATTATTCAATTCTTTAGACTTTTTATCTTTAACCATTTGAGTGCCCTTTTTCAGTTTTTTCATTTATGAGTTCATTATGAGTTATGAGTTCATTATTTCATTATGAGCTTCCATCATGTTTCTTGTGAATACGAGTGGTCATACATATTTAATACTTAATAGTCATTTTAATTAGTCAGAGTAAAGTATAAAGTATTTATTTATAGCAACACACAGAAATGTACATTTCTACATTTTGAGAATAGGCTATAATATTTTGATTAAAAAACAAACAAACAAACAAACAAACAAAAAAACTTTTAGCTAAACTCAAACCTCTGTAAAATGTATCTCAGTATGCATTACATTCACATTGGTTTTTAAGACCCCAACTGAATAATAATATGTTAAACTATAAAAATTAAAACAACTTTATTACTGTTAACTGACAAATTACAACGGCACTGTAAAAATAATAATATTTGATCATATTAATAAATAATAAATGTATCAAATTAATTAAACCAATCAAGAGCTGCTTGCGTGTGCATCCAGTGGTGTCCAAACATGCTCCCGGAGGGCCACTGTCCAGCAGAATTTAGCTCCAAACTTGCCTCATGCTGCATCTAAAAACTTTAAAATGCTGCATGGCAAGATGTATTCCAAGGCAAAACTAGCACGTCCAAATCCAATATTAGCCTTAGCATTTATGTATCCTTATATATGAAGGCAGCATAAATGTATCCACATTTTCCACTGTTGATATTAAATGTTAATTTAAAATATTAATTTCTCTCTAGAAATGAGAAATTAATTAAACATTAATTTCTCATTTCTAGAGAGAAATTAATATTTTAGTCATTAAATATTTGTATGGTTATCACAAAAGCTCATCTTTCCTTGTTTTAGATTATTCAGGCATGAGGTGAATACCAGTGAACAAATGGTCAGTATGGGATTTATGGCCTTATTTCAGTGACTTATATTTTTTGTCTCTGTGTGAGTTATTTGAATTGAGTTTCTTTGTTTTATTTCTACTGTTTTGAATATTAGTATATTGTTTATTGTGATTTATTTTTTGTGATTTACCCATCACTGTTGTCTGCCACGTTACTGAATTGTGTGACATCATCCAACTGTGGTTAATTATGTTTTATTTATCTATCTTTGATTTTTCTTTGAGGAGCTGGGGTCCCACGGGTGAAGGATCTATTGTAGTGGTGCGTTTGCCATGTGACAGTTTTGAAGTGTTTGGTTGTGTGATCTGAGTGCATGTGTCTTGATGTGACCCCAGCGCAGGTTGGTGTGGTTTGTTTTGATGCTGTTCTTTTTGTGAGTTGTGTAAATATTAGTTTATGTATTTTTTTCTGTTCTTGTTTGTTGTTTCTGATTATTTGAAACAGAGTTGCCAGTCACACACCTCTAACAATGAGAATTATTTTGTGATTTTTATTCTTGTGATTTAGTATAATTTGTGTTTCTGTGAACTGTAAATTATTAAGCATAGCGTCAGTTCTGGCAGGTCAATAGTCAAGTTCGCATCAGCTGATCCACGTCTGTCTATAGGATACAATGCGGCGCCTATCACTCTATACATATATAAGCTCCTTCAGTATTATCAGCAGCTATCACGTTTCTCAGCAGCTAATAATCCTCCTCCATCCCCAGCCCTTCCTTTCATCAGGCAGTATGGCATTCTGATTCCCCTTGAATCAGAATAAATTCTCGAATGATATTGTACTTTAAAATCTTGAATTAACAATATCTGCAATACATTCATGTTGGTTCTGTTCTGTTTACCCTAAGGGGGATTATTGCTGCTCTCCCTGCTCTTATACATGCTAGGCTGCATGGATGCGCAGGGAGTTCTTGCTCAGAACAGAACCATACCCCCAATATGTATGATCGTATTTGACAATAGTGGTCCTGACAGAATGACTCCTTAAAGTTATTATATATATATATATATATATATATATATATATATATATATATATATATATATATTATGAAGAGTTCAGATGCAAAAGCCTCTAAGTGCCATTTGAAATTTTCTTCTAAAATGATCATTTTTACCAAGCTTGTATATTTAAGTTCAGTAATTTCACTTAAATGGCAATGAAGATTACCTATTAATTGTCATTTAACCCTTTAATGCCGCACGTATCATATTTGATACACGAGTTTCTAAGACATATATTAAATCGGTGAGAGCAATACTTTCTTTGATAACCTGTTGTATCTATGTTGATACGTGTTTTCTGCCATCTTGTGGAATTTCACTGTACTGCAGGCAGTAGAGGGGTGATTTTTTAGCTTTTCAAAATGGCCGCTTCGATTGGATCAAGCCAGACGATTTCGGCAGGAAAATAAAGGCTAATTTCAAGTTGTTAAGGTAAAAAATAATATTTAATTGTGCCTGATATAATTAATTGAACACTTCCTGAATAATGCATAATCACTTAAAAATTTAATTTTTAAATTACAAGTAAATCGTGTTGGAAATTTTGTATCAAATTTGATACAGCAGGCTTTTAGGGAACGTTTTGCTTACAGTGTATATTTATACAGTGTATATTTTAGATGCAAAAAAATCTATTATGCCTTTAACAGTTTGAAAACATAGAACATTTTAGGCTGTTTTTCTCTCTTTTTTTAAATAGATATTTTTTTTTCAGTCCTTTTATTTCACTTTGTGTTAGTCATAAAGTAGATAACATTACTGCAATTTGACATTACAGACATAAAGCACCAATAAAGGGATAGTTCACTTTGAAAATTAATTTTTGATATGTTTTAGCTTACCTCAAGGGCATCCAAGATGTAGGTGTCTAAAACATATCAAAAATTAATTTCAAAGTGAACTAACAAAGTGAACACCCGCAGGATGTCCATGTCTCAGCCGAGTTTTCTATCACATTCTGACTGCATGAGAAGTGGCTAACACTGTTGTACTCCACAGACCATTGAGTGAATTTATCTGGCAGCCCACTGTGAAGAGACATGTAGTGAATGTGTAACCAACTGCTTTGCAGTGAAGAGGACTACGTGCCTGTATATATGTGCCTGTCTGCGTTGCAGTGAAGTTCCTCCGCTGTAAGCTCTGTGTCTGTCGGCCCTGCAGTGAAGATGGATGACGTGCCTGTATACTCATACCCAACTACTTCGCAGTGGAGACCTCCAGCCGTAAGTTCTCTGTCTGTTCAGGGAGAAGAAGAGGATTATGTGCTAAAACGAGGATGGTGTGTATGTCAGAGGATAACGTACCTGTATATTCACCTGTCTGCGTTGCAGTGAAGTTTCCCCGCTGTAAGCTCTGCGTCTGTCGGCCCTGCAGTGAAGAGGATGACGTGCCTGTATACTCACACCCAACTGTTTCGCAGTGGAGACCTCCAGCCATAAGTTCTCTGTCTGTCCAGGGAGAAGAACAGATTATGTGTTAAGACGAGGATGGTGTGTATGTATGCCAGAGGATTACGTGCCTGTATATTCACCTGTCTGCTTTGCAGTGAAGTTCCTCCGCTGTAAGCTCTGTGTCTGTTGGCTCTGCAGTGAAGAGGATGACTTGCCTGTATACTCACCTGTCTGCTTCGCAGTGAAACCTCCAGCCTGCAACCGAAATGAATAAGTGTTTTAAATTCCCCCTGAGAGACTACCGAAGAAGTGGACAACAGAGCTGCCCTGACCCTGCATTCTTTAAGACATTTTGTCTTTATTAATAAAAACCTGGTTTTAACTGAGTCCCTCCTTGTCTGTCCTCCGTCCTCCGTCAGGCTCTCCAAGGTTGGTGCGGGTCTCGAGGGGCGGGTGCAGGTCAGACTGGCCCGCCCCGACCTGTGACATGAACTACTCATTTTAATGCAAAAATTATTAGTACCGTCTCTGGGCCAGATTATCCATAGGTGACACTGGGCGAGTGCCCAGGGGCACCAGCCAATGGGGGGCACCAAATCATTAAAACAATGACTAGACCTTTAAAATATTTGTCATATTTTATAAATGTATATGTATTAAGTTAATATATTCAATGCATATTTATTTATGCATTTAAAAAAATAAAGAAATATAATTGCGATTTGGTAAGTGCCCCCTACCCCTGCCCCGATCTTGGTCCATTCCACAGTGACAAATTGCCACCCGTTCAAAATGGACAGGGATCAGTTAAGCATTTGTGCTAAGCAAAAACTAAAAAAAGAAAAACAATCACGGCACATTACCACGATTCATAATGTACCCGCAATCGCAAGCTTTTTTATTCAGAAAGTCACGTCACCGGCGGCAGGAGCAGAAGTAATGTTAACTAGCATTATTTATATTATTATATCATAGTTTTGAAGTACTGGGAAAAGATGTGTCTACTTGTAAGCATTTGACTATTTCTTCCACATTATCATAGAGTTAAGTTACTACATTAGCCAAAATCTATGGTGAATGTTGTTGATTTGTGGACTGAAAGCCTTCTATAAGTGTTTCTCCTGGTTTCCACATCAGCGCTATTTGATTTATAACAGAACTCTGCACGGAATCGGAATGTTTCTCGCTGGATCTCGTAGTGATGATGTTAAAATTCTGAGGCGAATTCAATGGATTTCTTCACTGGATCTGCTAGTACTCCATTTGTAGAATGTTTTGTGTTTGTCTGGGCACTTAAGTAAAATGTTGCAAAAGGCTCATGGTGATGCTGTAGCCAGAAGACCAGTATGGAGTGCATTCCATACAGTCAGCACTATGTAACTTTCTGATGTCGGGTATCTTCTACTCTTAAAGGAGTAGTTCACTGTTAAAAAAAACTTTTGCTGATAATTTACTCAACCCCGCACGCGCATCACAGAATAGAGCAAGGCGACCATTTGAGCTTATAAAACTTTAACTTTGTTTTTTTTTTTTTTTAAATGAGCATTTAAAAAAAATATTTTTTTAAAAAAAATTATTGTTACTCTCCTGTTCGAACTCGTTCATCAAAATGAATAATTTTTTTTGTGTCATTTGGTTCATTCAACGAACGAAATTAACAAATTAACTCTTTTTTTAAATGAGCGATCGTTGTTTTGTATCGATTATCTTTGAATCAATTGTGCAACTGGCATGATACACGTTTACCTGAAAAGTCAAGTCACCTTCATTTATATAGTGCTTTTTTTTTTTTTTTGAACTTTTTATTTATATTTTTTTCACAGAACATAACATAACAAAAGGAACATTATCTGAGACAATAAGAGATTTCAAGTGATAAAATAACAAAAATAATACAAAGGGAAAAAAATAAATAAATAAATAAATATATAAAATAAAAATAAAATAAATACAAATATAGATACGATATCTAAATACATACAAATATTTGATATATATATAGCTGCACTTAGTATTAATGTTCACATCTTGACCAACATGATACAATAATATACAGCCTTATAATGATATAAAATATATACTTAAAAAAAAAAAAAAAAAAAAAAAAAAAAAACATTATAAATTTAAATAATCTTTAACCCAGTGCCACCTCTGATTGAAAAGGTCAGTTTTTAATTGTAATGATGCAGTTATTTTTTCCATCATGTAAATTTGTTTTAGTCTCTGTTTCCATTCAGTTACAGTTGGTGATTTCACAGACTTCCAATTAGCAGTAATGTTTTTTTTAGCAATTAATAATAATACCCGTAAAATATATCTTTGGTCAGCATTGAAAACATCGACTGGTATAACATCCAATAAGAAAAAACATACATTTGAGGGAACTTCTCTTTTTACAATTTTCTCCATCTCTTCTTTAATACTTTTCCAATATGCAAGGATTACTGGACAGTCCCAAAATATATGTGTATGGTTACCTGTTTTACCACATTGTCTCCAGCATAACGCTGCAGAAGGGTCTTTTACAAACTTTGAAATAACCAGAGGAGTATGAAAATAACGTATTTTAATTTTCCAGTCGAATTCCTTCCACTGTTGACTATTAATTCCCTTATGGCACTTATAACAGAGTTTATCCCATAACTCATCCTCTATTACTGTGTTAGCTTCTATTTCCCACTTTTCCTTAATATTGTAAGTGTTTCCAACCATGCCTGTTAACAATCTTTTATAAAGATGAGAAACATGTTTACCAACAGGGAGGCGTTTTTCTGAAATTGTGATAAAATATTGTTCTATACAATTTGGGATTTTGCCAATTCTTTCTTTTTCTTTATGGTTTGTAATGTAATGCCTAATTTGCAAATATCTATAAAAATCACTTGAGGGAAGATCGAATTGTTCCTGAAGTTGTGTAAAGGACTTTAAGTGTGCTTCTTCAAAGAGCTGATTAAAAATAAAGAGGCCTTTAACTGCCCATCTCCTAAAACCATGGTCACCCATTGAAGGTGGAAAGTCTACATTACCCACTATGGGCATAGCTCGAGAAATTGTTCCAACATCCTTAAGCATTTTCTTTACTTCTGCCCATACCTTTATTGTATGTTTTATCCATTCATTTTCGATTTTCATTTTATTGACATGTTTTGGATCTATAAAGGGTAGGGCAGACAACTGTGCACCCTTAACTTCTCCTTGCTCTATTTGAGTCCACTTTGCTTCCTCATCTCCACTGATCCAAGTCACAATTGCTGCTAGTTGAGCTGCCCAATAATAATATTTTATATTTGGCAAAGACAAACCTCCTTTATTTTTAGCCAAATTAAGTGTTTTAAGCTTAATTCTGGGTCTTTTGTGTTGCCATATAAATTGAGAAATCAATTTGTTTAACATATTAAAAGTGGAGATTGGAACTCTTATGGGCAACGACTGGAATAGAAATAGGAGACGTGGGAGCAGATTCATTCTTACGGTCTCAACTCTTCCAAACAGAGATAAAGGAAGAACTTCCCAACGAACTAGATCACTCCTTATTTGATTTATAAGCTTACTATAGTTCGCCTCAAAAAGTCTTGTAGTTTCAGGTGTGATAGTAATCCCCAGGTACCTAAATCCTTGTTTAGACCAGTGAAATGACACTATCTCGTTTAGTTGCTTAGGCCATACTCCTGATATCATCATTGCCTCTGATTTGTTTTGATTAATTTTGTATCCAGAAATATCTCCATAGTCTTTTAGGCATTGCATAAGTCGAGGTATTGAAGTAAGGGGATGTTTTATAAAGAGCAGGATATCATCAGCAAAAAGGGAAATTTTATGAATTTTCCCCCCACCATCCTCAACCCCCCTAATCTGGACGTCCTGTCTTATTGCCTCCGCTAGAGGCTCGATACTGAGAGCAAAGAGAATGGGTGAGAGAGAATCACCCTGTCTTACGCCTCTCTCTATATCAAAAAAGTCAGAGCACTGTCCGTTTACTCTAATTTTTGATTTGGGATTCTTATACAACAGCCGAAACCAAAAAGTAAATTTTTCACTGAAGCCCATCTCAGTTAATGTTTGTTCTAAAAATTGCCAATCTACCCGATCAAATGCTTTCTCAGCATCTAAGCTGAGAAGCATTGATGTTTGACTATCCTTTGCCATGAGTGACTGCAGGTTTAATGCTCTCCTTATGTTATTTGTCCCTTGGCGGCCTGAAATGAACCCCGTCTGATCTGGTTTTACTAATTTACTCATGTATTTTTGTATTCTAGTTGCTAAAATAGATGTTAATATTTTGTAATCGACACACAAGAGGCTAATAGGTCGATAACTAGAACATTGCAATGGATCTTTTCCTTCCTTATGCAGGACTGTGATGATAGCCTCAGACCATGACTCTGGAGGGTTCCCTGAATTTAACACATAATTATATAACTTACATAATACCGGAGTGAGGTCATCAACAAACACTTTATAATATTCTCCTGCAAACCCGTCTATTCCTGGCGTTTTATTATTTTTCAATTTAATAATTGTTTCTTTCACCTCCTTTTCTCTAATTGGCTCTACTAACGCAGAGGCTTCATCTACCGTCAGCTTGTCTAATTTAAGATTTTTAAAGAAAGCATGTATTTTTTCTTTTTTCAATTCCTGTTGTTGACCCTTATATAATTGTTCATAATATTTGGCAAAGGTATATTTCATAATATTTGCATAATATTTCTCCAATACTTCATACACGGCTCTAATCCCAAATCAAGTGTCATTTGTACTGGGCTATGATCTGAAATGGTTCTTGGCTCAATAACACAGTTTTTAACTCGGTATGTGTCTTTCTTGGGCACCAAAAAATGATCCAACCGAGAGTAGCTTCCATGCACTTGTGACATAAAGGTGAAGTCTCTCTCTTTTGGATGAAGGTAGCGCCAAGCATCTATCAACCCTAATTCCTTCATAGTATTAATTAGACTTTTCGACATTCTGCTTTGAGGTTTTGCGGATGATGGTAATTTATCTACTCTATTATTCATTACGCAATTTAAGTCCCCCCCCATTAAGAAAAATCCTTCCCCGTGATCTGCTACCAGATGTGCAAGCTTTTTGAAAAATTTTGGACAATCTTCATTTGGTGCATAGGCATTCAAAATAGTTAATTTTAAACCCGCAATCCTTCCTATGACCATTACATAGCGACCCTCTGTATCCTGGAAGACCTTTTCACAATGAAAAAACACAGACCTACAAAATAGTATAGCTACTCCTCTCTTTTTACTTTTCCCATAAGAACTACTGTAAACCTGATCTACCCATTCTCTTTTTAATTTTTGGTGTTCTGTTTCTGTGAGGTGAGTTTCTTGAAGTAAGGCTATGGAGCACTGCATTTTCTTCAACTGTCCCAGTATCTTTTTTCTTTTAATTGGGTTATTTATTCCTTTTATGTTGTAGGTAATTAAATTAAGTAATGCCATCATTGTATTTATACTGATTCATATAACATAACTCAAACCTCTCATAAGCCTCTATTAGACCAAAACAAATAAAATAATTTAACTCCAAATACACAGAGTTAAACAAAAAGAAATGTGCGCGTTGCCTCAGATAAAACAAAACAATAACACTATGAACATAGAACAGAACTTCCACATTTCCAGTCAGACACAGAGAATGAACTATAACCATGTCTGACCCCCGATGATAATGGGACAGAGATTGGTGACCTAATCCCTCTGTGGAGTAAAGCACCAAGTGTGCAATAATGACCAGTATTACACTAGCATGTAAGAAAGGTCTTAATGAGTGCGAACCACTCATGTAGACATCAAGAATCCGTCAGACCTTTTTTTCCCCCTCTTTTTTTTTACCCTTTGTGACAACTTTACTTTTTTATTGTGTATTATGCTGTTATTGCTTTCAGTCTATGCATTGTTCATACTCATTCAACATTGTGTGTACCTTTAGCAGCCCTAGTCTGAAATCAAACTGAAATAAGGTTTAAGTGTTATAACGTTACACCTCCGACTACTCATCCTTATCTTCGTCCTGAATCATAGCCTTCATGTCAGCTATCGCCAACGTGTTAGATTTCCTCCTCTTCGCGCTGGTGTTCCATCCTCCAGTTAGTTTCTCCTCGATGCGTTCTTTCTCTCCGCTCTGCACCTCTACACCCATCTCTCTCAAAGTGTCCGCGGCGTTTGTCAGCGATGGAAAAGTTTTTTCTCCCGAGTCCATCTTAACTCTCAGTCGTGCTGGGTACAGGCACTTTGCCTGAATGCCTCTCTGCTTTAGCTGCTTGACGACTGCGTGAACTTTAGCTCGTTTCTTTTGTAGCTCAGGAGAGTAATCTTGATCAAAGAAAATCCTCCTGTCTTGAAACATCACCTTTCCTTGGCTCCATGCTTGCTGCAAAACTATATCTTTCACCGCTGCGTCGAGGAATCTCACAATGATTGATCTGGGGGGAGCCGCTGGGTCTGTCGGTTTGGACTGAAGTGAGCGGTGCGCTCTTTCAATTTTAATGTCCAAATTAGGTGGTAACGTCAATACTTTGGGAAGCAGGGCCTTCACAAACTCAACCACATCTCTATTTTCGCTCTCCTCAGGTATTTGAAATATTCGAAGGTTGTTTCTCCTCAGCCTGTTTTGTAAATCATCACAAACAGCTGTGAGTTGTTTTTCGCGTTGAAACAGGTACCGTAACACCCGGTGCTGTCCTGCCCCTGCATCTTCCACATCGCTCACTCTCCCCTCCAGCTCACCGATCCTCTGCTGATGGTCACCAAGCTGCTCCTTAATATCTGTCACAGCCTTTTCCAAGCGTTCAAGGGTCTTTGTTGTTTGTGTGTGTCCCTGACTGTTTTCTTCGCGAAGTTTTCTCATTTCTTGTATCAAAGACATTTCACCCTCACGTGTTGCCTGCTCTTCGCGGCTAGTAGCATCCAAGCTAGCGCTGTTCGTACTCGGTGTTTTATTGTCGGATTCTTTCAAATGTCCTGTTTTTCCTTGTCCTCTTGTTTTCGATGTGGTAGTCATTTTGTTCACGGGCTATTTTCCACGCTGAAAGCTATATATCTGTAGTTGTCACTGTTTTCTAACTTTTTTCTGACGGAGCCTCGTCTCTAACCTGTTGTTCCAACCATGACGTCACCGGAAGCCCTATATAGTGCTTTTTACAATACAGATTGTAACAAAGCAGCTTCACAGTGATAACATGAAAATAATACAACACAGATCACTAATATTATTGAATATTAAAGGTGCTGTATGTGATTTTTAGCGACCTCTAGCGGTGATGTTTCAGAATGCATCAAGAGCGCTCGTGTGTGTGCTCAATCTCAAGAGCAAGGATTAACTGCCGGCCACATGGAGACTTTCAACGCAACGGCGAAATCATCGCACACAACATGCTGGAAACTAATGTAAACTCCCACTGCAGATACAATAATAGCCTACTTTTATCAGCTTGATGTTGAACTAATGCTCTGTGCTCATACCATGATAATGTTACAATAAACTGCATTTGGCCGACATGTGATGTTATATAGCATAAGCCATTTCACTAATTCGTGTATCTTTCATAATCAGCAATGTCAGCATAGGTGAATGTATAATATGATAACGAAAACGGTTAGTGAACTAAACTGATCAGTGTCAGTGTATCGGTAAGATCGTAGGAAGTCACATTACTGTACTGAACGTGTCTGGAAATGTGTATAAATAATATGATAGTGGGGTGACGACGTTAGTCAGTAGATCTAGTAAATAAAATAAGTTACATCCACCGACTTTTTGTTATCCTGGAACATTCTTTTGTATTCATGTCCATGTTTCATGTAGTTTACCTTGCTATTTCACTAGAGTTTACTATGTTGATTTTCGTCCGGAGTCAATCAGATTCATGTTTTGCCTGACGAGCTTCAGCAGATAAAACTTTTTTTTTTTGTTTTTTATATTTTTTGGGAGTTTGTGTTGGGAGTCTGTGTTGTGCTGGAGGCAGGACGTTTTGGGCTGTTATCAGACTCCATGTCGTCAGCTGAAGTGCCATTGGTCGCATGGTTGACTGTAGGATAGGAGGCTCGGGAGCGCGCATGCACGTCACATCTGATGGATTTCGCAGGAAATGCAAAACCGGAGACCTCACTTACAAATATGAATATTGGCCTTCAGAGGTAATGGCAAAACACGAAAAGTGGATCATTGCAATGTGTGATTACAACCCCTTCAAACACAGGGAATAAAAAAGGATTCATTTTATAAAAATAGTTACATATAGAACCTTTAAATGTCCCCAACTAAGCAAGCCAAAAGCCAAGGAAACAGTGGCAAGGAACCAAAACTCCCATCAGGGACAGAATGGAGAAAAAAACCTTGGGAGAAACCAGTTCTCGGGGGCCAGTTCTCCTCTCGCCAACGAAGGAACAGTGTGTGATTACGGTAGCATTACAAGTCAAATTGGATCGAAACATTAAGAGTATTTGTCAATTTCCATTTTGAAAGTTGAAGTAATCACGCCGGTATGGAAATGAGTCGTTGAGGATCAGTGCCGATGGCTGTCGTGTCGATGAGGCCGGCACTTAAGGATGAGTTGGGATGGGTCCAGGCGCAGGTCCAAAATAGAGGGTCCCTCGGGATAAACTAATATTAGCTAGAGACTATTAGCGTAGACGGCATCCTTCGTATGATGTACCAAGTACATCAGTATCTATAGGACGTGTTCTTGGTTCCGGCTGATCTAAACTGCATAGCCTAATTTTGAATTAAGGAAGTCTATAGTGTGTTATGTGTATGCTAGGCAGAAGAGATGTGTTTTTAGTCTAGATTTGAACTGACAGAGTGTGTCTGCTTCCCGGACAATGTTAGGAAGATTGTTCCAGAGTTTTGGTGCTAAACAGGATCTACCTCCTGCAGTCAATTTTGATATTGGTCTAGCGATAATTTAAAAAAAACAGTTTTGGTAGCTACTGTCACTCTGTTCCGTCTACATTCTACAGTAGCCTTGAAGTACAGCTGCTGCGTCTGGAATTTGACGATCCTGTTTTGTTAGCGCTAGTGTATCGCCCCCCTCACTTAGTGAAAGATTTTATAAGTGAATTTACTGCTTTTATGGGTGAATGTGTAACTAATTACAGCAATATTCTTCTGTTAGGAGATTTTAATATTCATGTGTGCTGTCAGTCAAAGCCTCTAACAATGGAGTTTTTAAATCTCATTGACTCTTTTAACATGGTTCAGTGGGTGAAAGATCCCACACATTCTCATGGACATACTTTGGACCTGGTACTCTCTCATGGTGTTTTCATTACTGATGTTCAGGTTTTTTAAGACTCTGATCTCTGATCATATGCTTGAAATGTTTTCTATGTCCCTTCCTCCTACAAGATCGCACATTTCATCTAATGCACAATGGACTCGTTCCTTTTCACCCTGTTTCCATGAGGAATTCACTAACTCTTTTAATGAGTTGTGTCTGTCTCTGTCCTTGGAGTCACCCCTACCTGACGTGGATGCTGAAGAACATCTTAGTCTGTTTAATACTGTATGCTCTGAGGTTTTAAATACCACTGCTCCTTTAAAAGCTAAAAAGTCAAAACCTAAGTCTGAACCATGGCTCAATGATTCCATCCGCTCTCTGAGGCGAGCTTGTAGAAGAGCTGAACGTAAATGGAAAAATGATAAGCTACAAATTTCTTATGAAATGCTGAAAAACTCCCTCAGTGCTTTTCAAAAAGCTATGAAATCTGCTAAGTCTAAGTATTTTTCTAATTTAATTTTAAAAATCATCATAGCTCAAGGGCCTTATTTTCTGTGTTAAAGTCTGCTCTCAATCATCCTATAACTGTGATTTCAAATCCCTCAGTATCATTATGTGAAGGTTTCTCAAGGTTTTTCTGTGAGAAGATCACCTCGCTAAGATCCCAGTTGCAATCATCTGCAAATGTCCTGCCTGAACTGGACTGCTCTTCACCCATATGGAGTGTCTTTGAACCTGTTTCTCTTCTATCTCTCAGAGAAATTGTTGACCATTTGAAACCTTCCTTCTGCTCTCTTGATGTTCTTTCTCCTCGTATCTTGAAACAAACGTTTGATTCGGTTGGTACATGTTTGGTGTCTCTTATGAATAAATTCTTGAGCACAGGGACTATCCCTGATACACTAAAACAAGCGACTGTTACACCTCTCCTCAAGAAACCTTCACTCGACGTTAGGGATTTTAATAATTTTCGACCTATTTCGACCCTTCCTTTTATTACAGAAGTACTGGAGAAAATGGTACTCAATCAACTCCAATCTCATCTTAGCACAAATCAAATTCTTGAAACTTTCCAGTCTGGTTTTAAGCCTCTGCACAGCACAGAGTCTGCTCTTTTAAGGGTTTCTAATGATATTCTGTTAGCAACTGATGCTGGTGACTCTGTGATCCTGATACTGCTAGACTTAACCTCGGCCTTTGATACAGTTGATCATAAAACTCTGTTGTCCCGACTGGAGTCCTCTGTGGGCATCCAGGGAACTGTCCTCAGCTGGTTTAGATCTTATCTAACAAATAGAACTTTCTCCGTCAAACTGGGTAATTATTCTTCCTCCCCAGCCCAACTCTCTTGTGGAGTGCCGCAGGGGTCTATTCTCGCTTCCTCTTGGCTCCATTTTCAGAAAGCATGGTGTATCATTTCACTGCTATGCAGATGATACACAAATTTATTTCCCTCTGAAACACAACAAAGAGACTGCTCTAAAATCTCTTTTTGCATGCCTAGAGGTAGTAAAAATGTGGTTTTCTCAAAATGTTTTGTTTTTGAATGAATCCAAGATCGAGGTTATAGTCTTTGGCCCCCATGACAACTATGATAGCAGCAATATTGATCTGGACTATCTTGATCCAAAGTCATCTTGCATCAAGAACCTTGGTGTTCTCTGGGATCAAAACCTCAAATTTGAAAAACAAATCAATACGGTGATTAGTGCTTGCTTTTTTCAGCTACGTCTTCTCTCTAAAATTAAATCTTCCCTTTCTGAGAAAACACTAGAGATTGCCATTCATGCGCTCATTACATTGCGGTTGGATTATTGCAACTCTCTCTACTTTGGCATACCCAAACACTTTATTGCTCGTCTCCAACTAGTACAGAATGCTGCTGCAAAGTTCCTCAAAAGAAAACGCAAATTTGATCATGTTTCACCTATCTTAAAATATCTGCACTGGCTACCTGTGCATTTTAGAATCAAGTATAAAATTCTTTTATTTGTTTTTAAATCTGTAAATAACCTTGCACCAAGATATCTGTCTGAGCTGCCCACACAACCCCACACAATCCCTGAGGTCTGGTGATCAGAGTCTTCTGTCTGTCCCCCGATCACGGCTAAAGAACAGAGGGGACAGAGCCTTTGCTGTTGCTGGCCCTAGGCTCTGGAACAGCCTTCCGGTTTATATCAGAGCTTCTCAATCTTTAACTGTTTTTAAATCCTCTCTTAAAACATATTTTTTTTCTTTAGCTTTTAACTCATTGTGAGTTTTTGTTATGAATGTGTGGTTTGTCCTTGTATTTTCTTTCTTTTCTTTTTTTCTCTTCATCATGTGTATTGTTCGGCACTTTGGTCAGCCTTGTTTGCTGTTTTTAAATGTGCTATATAAATAAACACAAACTTGAAACTTGATATTCTAGTTATTATTAACTGGCCGGAATTTCAAGATCGCAGTAGACATGAAGGACTATAATGCGTTAAGAGCTCACTCAAGTACTGGGGAGCTAAACATTTAGTGCTTTGTAAGTAATCACCAATATTTTAAAATTTATACGATGTTTAATAATCAGCCAGTGCAGGGTTGACAGAACTGGTCATACATCCTGGTTCTGGTAAGAACTCGAGGTGCTGCGTTTTGAACTAGCTGAAGTTTGTTTATTAAACATGCAGGGCAACCACCCAGTAGGCATTACAATAATCTAGTCTTAATTGTTGTAAGAACTAATTGTTCCGCATTTGTCAATGAGAGCATATTGCGTAATTTAGATATAGTTTTAAGATGGAAAAATGCGGTTTTACAGATACTAGACGCATGACTTTCAAATGAGAGATTGGTATCAAAAAGCACACCCAGGTTCTTAACTGATGACGAAGACTTAACAGAGCAGCAATCAAGTGTGAGGGGGCTTTCACACTGGCAGTTTAGTTCGGAACGGGGCACGGTTCGCGAGAAAAATCGTTAATGTGAACGCTGTCATCGGACCCGGGTGCGCACTGGGGTACCGAACCCGAGACTGCCTGGAAGAGGTGGTCTGAGTTCGGTTGCTCCCGAACCGTGCCACGGTTCGCGTGAATGTGAAAGCAACACAAGACTCGGGTGCGCACTTGTTCAGGAAGTAAAGTAACCTGCGCATGCGTTTTAGCTTATTGTGATGTATTCAGTTAAATAAAACACTTGTAAGGGATGATAGTGTTGATGATTTTACCTTGGATACGAACGAGAGTGAGCCTGCAGTGTATTCGTGCATTGCGCGTGGAATTAGAGCAACACATTTGGAAATCTACCGTCTCCTCAAAAGAGTCAATTTGCAAGCAGCAGAAGTCCACCTTATGTGACACACGCATAGTAAACCTGTATTGTTCACTCAATTGCTCATAATAGCAGCAAATTAATAAAAAACCCCACAATATTTAACCACGTTCTGCTTTCTATCATGCGACGCGCATGTTCGCGATGACGTAAGATGCACGCAAACGCACCAGGGTTCGATAGAATCAAGTTGAGTGTGAAACCAGACCAACGCTGCGGGGGGTGCCGGAAACAACCGCGTTCGGGCTCGGACCGCAGCAAACGAGCCCAGTGTAAAAGCCCCCTTAGACAGTATTCTAGCCTGTTACGTGTTTTTTTTTTTCTTCAGAATTTAGTAATAGGAAATTACTAGTCATCCATTTTTTTATATCAGCTATGTATTCCATTAATTTTGTGAATTGGTACGTTTCATTAGGTTTTAAAGAAATATAAAACTGAGTATCATCGGCATAACAGTGAAAGCTAATTCCATGTTTCCTAATGATACAAGGGTAGCATGTACAGAGTGAATAGCAGTGGTCCTAGTACTGAGCCTTGTGGTATGCCATACTGAATGCAACATCTCTTCATTTACAGCTGCAAACTGATACGGTCAGATAAGTATGATTTAAACCATGCTAATCCAATTCCAAAAATGGCAACATAAATTCTAGTGTATTTAAAAGAATGTTGTGGTCAATTGTGTCAAATACAGCACTAAGATCAAGTAACACTAATAGAGAGATACAACCATGATTGGATGATAAGAGCAAATCATTTGTGACTCTTATGAGAGCTGTCTCAGTACTATGCGGTACAGTCTAAATCCTGACTGAAAATCCTCGCAGATATCATTTCTTTCAAGAAAGGAACAAAGTTGTGAGGATACTGCTTTTTCCAGTATCTTTGACAGAAAAGGCAGGTTCGAGATTGGCCTATAGTTATCTAATTCTGTAGGATCAAGTTGCGTTTTGGTACGTATCCTAGCGACAAAGACAAACTAATGATATTAAGAAGAGGATCTATAACATACGGAAGCATCTCTCAGTAGTTTAGTCGGGGTCTAGCATACAAGTTGTTGATTTAATGAATTATGAATTAACAAGTTAAAAACAAAATTCTTCCTCTACTATAGCAGCAAATGAACCATTTTTTTTTCCTCAGGAAGACTACAATGGTAAATGGACTGCATTTATATAGTGCTTTCATAGACCTAATGGCCACCAAAGCGCTTTACATATTGCCTCACATTCACCCATTCACGCACTCATTCGTTCACCGACGGCGGTGTCAGCCATACAAGGCGCCATCCAGCTCATCGGGAGCAGCTGGGGTTAGGTGTCTTGCTCATGGACACCTCGACACTTGGTCAGGTGGAACCGGGGATTGAACCACCAAATCTTTCGGTTTGTAGACAACCTACATGAACCACTGAGCCACTGCCGCCCCCTGTAGTAGACAGTTGCATATTTATAATTTTGTCCCTGATATTATCAATCTTATAAGTGAAGAAATTCATAAAGTCATTACTGCTGTGTTGCTTGTTAGTTTAGCCTCTGTTTCAAATAAACGTGTGTTTATTTTCTTCTAATAGGGTTGAAAAATAAGCAAATCAAGCAGATTTTAAGCCATCTTTGCTTTTGCTTAGATAACTTGCATGTCTTGGTCATTAGTTAGAAGTACATTACTGACAATAGATATTATTTAGATGGCAGTCCATTGTTGCTTTTTTTCAAAAGTACTTTGTTTCTATTTGTAAGTCAATTTGCAAAGATAGACATTAATTTGTCTAATCATTTCAGAGTAGATAAGAATCTAATTAAATGTTTCTTATTAGTTTCACCAAGGTCAGATAAATCCCATCACATAGAGCCTCTTTCACCGAGATATCATATAGAAACTGTGTGTGTTCCCCAAATTTGGATATCCAAAAAATGTCAGATTAATAATCTAACAATAAAAACAGATATAATAAAAAAACGAGAAAAAGCTCGAGTTGCTGAATATTCACTCGAGTTGCTCAAAAGCTCGAGTTGCTGAACATCTCTGTTATGTGATGGAGCTCTCGTTTCATGAAATCTGGAATACCTCGGTTAGTTTTCTTCCAGCTACACTCCATTTTTCTGGCTGCTCTTAAGGGCCCGAGTGTGCTTGTTGTACCACGGCATTGGACTATTTTCTTTAACCTTCTTTAAGCGCAACCAAGTTACTGCGTCTAAAGTCTTGGAAAAGAGAGAGTTAAAAGTTTCTGTCACGATATCAAGTTTTCTAATGCCTAGTTCACACTACATGATTTTAAAACGTCGGGCTGAACTGTGCGGTTCACACTACATGACTTGCGCTCAGTGAAATCAGGAGTGTTCAAGTTGTTTATGCCTAGTTCACACTACATGATTTTAAAACGTTGGGCTGAACTGTGTGGTTCACATAACATGACTTGCTCTCAGTGAAATCTGAGGGTTGTTCCATAAAACAAGATTAGAAAATAAGCCAGGCTTATTTTGGTTAGTCAAACTTATTGTCGGTGAATTCTGTTTCATAAAGCAAACTTAAATTAGTTCAAACTCAGTTACCCTGGAAACTTATGCTGGGAAACTAGCCTGGTCCGGGGCAGGCTAACTGGCAGGCTAAGTCTGAGTTCAGGCTTAACGAGCACACCATTTATACTCACCTATTGGTATTTCGATGTCATTTTATTTTACTTAAACACTATTAATACAATTTTTTAATAAATAAGGAAAATGTACTTTACTAATAAATGTAAGAAATTATTAGGTATAAATACACTAAGAAATGTTCAAAACTTGTGTATTTAATTGGTGAGTTTGTTTAATGAGTTTGGTAATTAAACGAAGTATATAAATAGGGAGCTGAGCTCGTTTCCAAACTTAACCATGGCGTGTCCTTTCATAGATGAGGTGGTGGATGAGGGAGCTATAGTCTTGCGGAGGGCATTTCAAAGAGAGAGATCTTTCAGAGACAGGTCAGACCCATTTGGCATTAAATGACAGCTACCTGTATGAACGATATAGATTCTCAAGAGATGGGATTGCATATATGTGTAGATTACCAAGGCCACACATATGCAAATAATTATTTTGTTTAATATGGTCTAAACCATGACTGTGTAGCCTTTAAAATTTTCCACTGGCCCCTCAACTTTCTCCTTAGTTGAACAAACACCGAAGTCAAATTATTTAATGTGATTTGTCTTTATTCAGAGTGAATCTGCCTGTTAGGGGTGAAAACACACAAATAAATATTGTGAATGATCAAAAAGATAATGTTTTTTTCTTTTCCTTTTTAAAAAATGGTAGTTCTACTTGGATTTTTCTGTAGCTGTTGAATTTCCAGTTCCAACTTCCTCATCTTCAGTTTTTTATACTGGGTGTCTATAATTGCTTCCATTTGTTTAAGGCAGTATCATTTACTGTATACTCTACTTTTCTGTTTTCTGGGTTATGTGGCAACATTTAAGTTATTTCATTGAATACTCTTGTCACATTGTTTTTATTTCTTAATACACACTTTGTCACATGTGGTCCCAGACTGAGAGGGCTTTAACAGTGTCAGCATCCTGAAAACACATTATGATCATTTTATCACACAAGTACACTTTTTAATATTCAATACAGTATAGCATGGATAGAACCTGTGAGTACCCCCTCCTTGAACATACAGACACAGTCTCCTCATCCTCCTCAACTGATGGGCCTTCTCCCTGTGACCACTAATTAAACTCAGTTAAACTCATTTATTAGCTTACATAACAGATTTAAAAGGTCTCATACTCACAGGCAACATGATGTGGATCCATAAAGCATACAGAATCTTGATAGAATTTTTTTTTTTTTTTTATCAAAATGCACCATTACAATAGCACACGTACCTCTACATGAAATTACTGCTATGATGTACTTAGGCTTACAATGCCTAAGGAAGGAGGAAATCACTTAGTCATGAAGGAATAATGATAATAAAACACACACACAACTTTTATATACTCACTCCTTATACTACGTGATAATATTTTCGATGATGTCCCACCCTCTATTCCCTCAAGGACGGGCCTCCCTTTATTAATTTCCAAAGCCAGCTCCTCTGGTGGTGCCTTCCCCCTAGTGCCAGCAACCTGTCTTCTTTTTGGTCGCCCCAATAAAGAAAATAAAAAATAAAAAAACTCAATAGTTGTAACTTCAAGCTGGCATTGATTACATATCTACCATTCTGAACTATATTTTTCTATTTTATTTTCACCTGCTGCCAGGGTCTTTTTCCTTCAACTTTTGCTGCTGCGTGAAAGCCATTAACGTTACTCTGGATATCTAGCAGGCTAGATATTTTTCTGGGCTCGGCGACACGTCTGCGAGCGTTTTCGCTGCGTTGTTGGCTCTTTCATACTAACAGATTGGCGAGCGTTCATCGTCCGCTAATCGCCCGCGATTTGCACGCGATAACACCCTGACTTGTCGGCGACTCAACGATTTGCAAATCGGGCTTAAATCGGGCTTAAAATCATGTAGTGTGAACTAGGCATAAGCCAAAATTATGAAACTGATTAGGAAGATTATTGATAAAGCAATCTTTAGTGGCAGAATTTATAGGTCTAACATATTTATAACACACGCAGAGTCGGCTTTGCTTGCTTTGGCTAATGCCTAGTTCACACTACATGATTTTAAGCCCGATTTAAGCCCGATTTGCAAATCGTTGAGTCGCCGACAAGTCAGGGTGTTATCGCGTGCAAATCGCGGGCGATTAGCGGACGATGAACGCTCGCCAATCTGTTAGTATGAAAGAGCCAACAACGCAGCGAAAACGCTCGCAGACGCCTCGCAGACGCGTCGCCGAGCCCAGAAAAATATCTAGCCTGCTAGATATCCAGAGCCGTTGGGCGACTCAAACTCAGTGATGTCATGAGGACAGCCAATCATAGCAACGCATGGGTTGAGGACACCAGGTAAATCTTAGTTTTTCTTCTTTTTTTGCATTTTTCCCTCAGAGCAGATCGTCGCGCAAACAGTGTGCAGCACTAGTTTCTGTCTGACGTCCATATTCACGTGTTGTGTTCTCTTCTTTGCTGGGGCGCAATAATTATTTATTTATTTATTGCGTGTTTTTTCGTGACAAAACGTGGTTTGTAGACAAGATAGAATCGTTTGCTGACAGAGTTGTTGTCCACTGGTTATCTGATTATTTTCAGGATTTAGACCGTAACACAGTATTGAAACACCTCTTATCATCTGATCGTGGTTGTATCTCTATGCAGTCCGTTGTCAACTCGTGTAGTGAGTTACCTCCTGTTGTGGATCAATCACGTTGTGTTGTGTGGTGTGAACAGCTAAACAACTTGAACACTCCTGGGGGCTGTTTCATAAAAGCCGCTTAGAAAAGCGGGGATTAAAGTCCAAAACCTGACTTGAATGAGCCGAGCTAAACATCCGCGCTTAAATTGGTTCCATAACAGTAAGTTGAGGATCATATGATCTTACTAATTTGAGTCAGGTTTAAATAGTCTAATTGCGCGTGCACGCCATTCTTTAAAAGTCCTGAAAAGTCGAGCATGGGTCAATCGATTTACTGTGGGCTACCATGGCAACGAAAGGAAAAGCTAGAGCAGCGATGTACACGGCAAGAATTTAAAGATGTCATCACCGAAAAAGTCAATACAGAGGCAATAAATAAAGCAAGTGAGAAAGTTTGGCAGGAAATTGCTGATCGTCTCAATGAGTTGCGGTAAAAACTATTTAAAAAACTTCAACATTTAATGTGTCTCACAGTAGCTACATTGCAAAATTTGTGTGTGAATAACAGTAACGTTAATGGCTTTCACGCAGCAGCAAAAGTTGAAGGAAAAAGACCCTGGCAGCAGGTGAAAATAAAATAGAAAAATATAGTTCAGAATGGTAGATATGTAATCAATGCCAGCTTGAAGTTACAACTATTGAGTTTTTTTATTTTTTATTTTCTTTATTGGGGCGACCAAAAAGAAGACAGGTTGCTGGCACTAGGGGGAAGGCCACCACCAGAGGAGCTGGCTTTGGAAATTAATAAAGGGAGGCCCTTCCTTGAGGGGAATAGAGGGTGGGACATCATCGAAAATATTATCACGTAGTATAAGGAGTGAGTATATAAAAGTTGTGTGTGTGTTTTATTATCATTATTCCTTCATGACTAAGTGATTTCCTCCTTCCTTAGGCATTGTAAGCCTAAGTACATCATAGCAGTAATTTCATGTAGAGGTACGTGTGCTATTGTAATGGTGCATTTTGAAAAAAAATAAAATAAAATTCTATCAAGATTCTGTATGCTTTATGGATCCACATCATGTTGCCTGTGAGTATGAGACCTTTTAAATCTGTTATGTAAGCTAATAAATGAGTTTAACTGAGTTTAATTAGTGGTCACAGGGAGAAGGCCCATCAGTTGAGGAGGATGAGGAGACTGTGTCTGTATGTTCAAGGAGGGGGTACTCACAGGTTCTATCCATGCTATACTGTATTGAATATTAAAAAGTGTACTTGTGTGATAAAATGATCATGTGTTTTCAGGATGCTGACACTGTTAAAGCCCTCTCAGTCTGGGACCACATGTGACAAAGTGTGTATTAAGAAATGAAAACAATGTGACAAGAGTATTCAATGAAATAACTTAAATGTTGCCACATAACCCAGAAAACAGAAAAGTAGAGTATACAGTAAATGATACTGCCTTAAACAAATGGAAGCAATTATAGACACCCAGTATAAAAAACTGAAGATGAGGAAGTTGGAACTGGAAATTCAACAGCTACAGAAAAATCCAAGTAGAACTACCATTTTTTAAAAAGGAAAAGAAAAAAACATTATCTTTTTGATCATTCACAATATTTATTTGTGTGTTTTCACCCCTAACAGGCAGATTCACTCTGAATAAAGACAAATCACATTAAATAATTTGACTTCGGTGTTTGTTCAACTAAGGAGAAAGTTGAGGGGCCAGTGGAAAATTTTAAAGGCTACACAGTCATGGTTTAGACCATATTAAACAAAATAATTATTTGCATATGTGTGGGCTTGGTAATCTACACATATATGCATTCCCATCTTTTGAGAATCTATATCGTTCATACAGGTAGCTGTCATTTAATGCCAAATGGGTCTGACCTGTCTCTGAAAGTTCTCTCTCTTTGAAATGCCCTCCGCAAGACTATAGCTCCCTCATCCACCACCTCATCTATGAAAGGACACGCCATGGTTAAGTTTGGAAACGAGCTCAGCTCCCTATTTATATACTTCATTTAATTACCAAACTCATTAAACAAACTCACCAATTAAATACACAAGTTTTGAACATTTCTTAGTGTATTTATACCTAATAATTTCTTACATTTATTAGTAAAGTACATTTTCCTTATTTGTTAAAAAATTGTATTAATAGTGTTTAAGTAAAATAAAATGACATCGAAATACCAACAGGTGAGTATAAATGGTGTGCTCGTTAAGCCTGAACTCAGACTTAGCCTGCCAGTTAGCCTGCCCCGGACCAGGCTAGTTTCCCAGCATAAGTTTCCAGGGTAACTGAGTTTGAACTAATTTAAGTTTGCTTTATGAAACAGAATTCACCGACAATAAGTTTGACCAACCAAAATAAGCCTGGCTTATTTTCTAATCTTGTTTTATGGAACAACCCTCAGATTTCACTGAGAGCAAGTCATGTTATGTGAACCACACAGTTCAGCCCAACGTTTTAAAATCATGTAGTGTGAACTAGGCATAAACAACTTGAACACTCCTGATTTCACTGAGAGCAAGTCATGTAGTGTGAACCGCACAGTTCAGCCCGACGTTTTAAAATCATGTAGTGTGAACTAGGCATAAGTGAAGTTTATGAGACTAGATAATGATCTGAGATGTCATTGTTCTTCTGCAGAATTTCAACAGTATCAACATCTATTCCATGTGATAATATTAGATCTAGAGTATGATTACGACAATGAGTAGGTCCTAACACATGTTGTCTAACTCCAATTGAGTATATAATGCCTTTAAATGCTAATCCCAATGCATCTTTTTCATTATCTACATGTATTATGTATTAAAGTCACCAGCTTTATCTGCAGCCAGGACTAATTCTGATAGAAAGTCCACAAATTCTTTGATAAAATCTGGTGCCCTGGTGGCCTGTATATAGCTAGCAGAATTCTCAAATGGGATTGATCATTTACACTATATATTTTTTACACTAAGCACCAATACAGGTGCTTACATTAAAGTATATTTAAAACTAGTTTTATTAGTGGTTTTGAGGATATTACTATAAATTACAGCAACTCTTTGCCTTTCAGATGAGGTTCATGTTTATAGCTGTAATCTTGTGGGGTTAACTCATTTAAATTAATGTAATCGTTTGGTTTTAGCCAGGTTTCTGTCAAACACAACATATCTAGATTATAATCTGAAATTATATCATTAACAATGAGCGATTTTGAAGTAATGAATTTCTCATTTTTTTTTTTATTATATCTGTTTTTATTGTTAGATTATTAATCTGACATTTTTTGGATATCCAAATTTGGGGAACATACACAGTTTCTATAAGATATCTAGGTGAAAGAGGCTCTATGTGATGGGATTTATCTGACCTTGGTGAAACTAATAAGAAACATTTCATTCGATTCTTATCTACTCTGAAATGATTAGACAAATTAATGTCTATCTTTGCAAATTGACTTACAAATAGAAGCAAAGTACTTTTGAAAAAAAGCAACAACGGACTGCCATCTAAATAATATCTATTGTCAGTAATATTGTACTTCTAACTAATGACCAAGACATGCAAGTTATCTAAGATAAGATAAATAATAATGTAAATGACCAATTATCATTTGGCATTCCAACCTAAATTCAAGGTTATGATAAAAATGAGTCAAACAGTGATTTAATTAGAACCAAATAACTTATACTGTAATAACTTATGCACAACAGTGCAAGGAAAATACAGAATGCACAGAAAACCTTCAGACACACCATTGGGTCGTTGGGCCAGTGGCCCTATAGAGGTATGCAACACTCACTTTTCACAATCCAATCTACATTTTTGTTCTTGTCCAAAATCAGTTTCACTTGGAAATACACAATACGATATTAAAGTCATACCCACATTATGTATTTCATATCCACTTAAAAATGAAACGCTTGATAGTGAACAGAGACAATTTGAACTTGTAAAAAATCCCCGGATGGGTTTTATTTTTTTTTATTGTACTAAACCCCTGTGTGTAATTTGCTATCAATATCCAAAAGTATTTCTCACAAAAACCCTAAAATATGAATAATCTGAATTGGCCAAAAAAAGACACCTGAATCAATCCCCAAACAATTATGAGTAAAAATGTAAAAAAAAAAAAAAAAAAAAAAAAAAAAAAAAAAATTAAAAAGAAATAAACATCAAATGCACATCTGCATTACACATATGGACCTTCCACAAAACCTTTTCCTCAAACCACACATATATAAAAAAAAAAAAAATAAAATAAAAATAAAGAAATATCAATAGACAGAGGGGAAAATTGTGATGGAGAATATGCGAGTGATATTCTGGAGCATCTCACTGAGCGTAGTAATGTGTGAACTGCCATTTTTGAAAAGTATTGATGGGATCACAGTTCTTAAGGTAGATGCCAGCTTTAACTCCAGCTTCCAGACAGATTGGTTGGGATTGACTCTCTATCATCACATGTTCCGTCTAGACAGATATAGAAGGCAGACTTTGGTCAAAACATTATTACACACTTGAACTAATCACACATAAATCTTGAGCTAGGTACAAGAGTACATACAACTAGAGAAGCACTAATCTGATACTCGGTATCTGAGTTTTGCCTGATTGGGTAACAGTCAAGCTGACAAGACAAGACTGATCCAGTCAAACTCAAACAAAAGGACAAAAAAACACCACAAAAGGTTTAGTGAATTATATTCCAGGTGTTCTGAAACCATTAAATTGCTTTATTTGAGGAACAGATAAATTGAAGTTCACAGAAACGGTTTCATTTGCAGCAGCTGTCAAATGTCATTCTCCGTTCAGCATCTTCAAACAGTGTCACATACATTTACTAGTCAGCACACAGTAAATCTCTCTCTAAGATCTCTAGAATAGAGGTGGAAATGCACTTTCCAAACTTAAATGGTTGTTATTCAAGAATGCTTTGGAATATAGACCTAAGTTTGGTCTTGTTTTAAAGAAGACACAGATTATTGAGCACTTCAAAAAATGAAAGTATGAAAACATTTTGGAAGTTTAAATTTACTGTAAATCAAATGTACTGTCCAATATTTTTGGATATATTATATTAAATATTTTTTATTTTATATTTAACAATATATTTTTCACTATAAAATTAAAGCCATATGTCTATATCATAACATTTGAAGCTGATTTCACAAAAATAAGTTCCTATAAGATTTTGTTTAAGCGCTCTACCAAAATTATCCACCGGGTGTCACCCACATTCCACTGACATTTTTGTTATGGGTTCTTTTGTAACAAATCGATCAATTTCTATCCACATTTCACTTCTATCACAAAACAGACACCACACATGGAAACTTGAGACTCAGACCTTTTCAGCAATATGTATTGTCAGGATTAGAAAGAAGACCATATGTTTTGATTATAAAGTAGTTAAAAATACAATTAGTAGGTATGCATCAGCTGGACTGAGTGGATAAAGTTGCATGACTGGGTTTAATAGGAGAAACTGCAAAAACGTGAGTAAAACAAACCATTATCAGTTCAAACTAAAGGTTGGACTTGATATAGTGTTCCTTAACAACTTAACAAAATATCCAGTGATCCATGGATATTGACATGCAGCCAGGAATCATGTTTCCTGACAATTTGTATGTGCCTGATTTTGACGCCGGGGAAATCCATAAAGCAAATTTGACTGTGAATGCTTAATATAAATGAAACATAGGTAGATCTAAATCTTGGTGATCACTTATATCAATGCAATAAATATCGTGGTAACACTTTACAATAAGGTTCATTAGTCACTACATTAGTTAACATTAACAAAGAATGAACAATACCTCTTCAGCATTTGTTCATCTTTGGTAATGTTCATTTCAACATTTACTAATACTTTATTAAAATCTTGTTAACATTAGTTAATGCACTGTGAACTAACATGAACAAACAATGAACAGCTAGATTTGTATTAACTAACCTAAGGTGCTATCAGCGATCGTGGTTGATGTGACTTCTGTTTGTGTTTCAAGCGAGATCCCAAACAAACCAAGTAGCTCGCCCCTCCCTCCCGTTTCGTGCATAATCAAAAAAATGATCATGCACGCGCATTTCTTAAAGCGACAAAAACACACTATATATTCAGATTGACGGTCTACCTCAATGATGGCTCATTCTGCTGGGTAAATCATTATAGTTGTTTTCTAACATAATTGTATAACCAAGTAAATATAATATCCGTTACTTACACTTTCAATATTGTTCATTTTAAAATAGTCTAAAGCCGAAATTGTTTATATATTTTTTTAGTTCGTATGCATGAACATGTTATAGAATAGTAATTTGTAATATAAATGGTTTCTAGCAAGTTGTCAGAACGTTGCCTATTATCATTTATTTACCTTGTACAGTTCTGTACAAGGGAGAGGGAGAGGGAGAGGTCGTGCTCGGGCTGCTTCCCAAGAGCTACAGCCTACCACAGCTGATGTTGAGCGTGTCCAGCTGATGCGGGAAAGACGACTTGCAGTCGGTATACGAATATGACGGTATTTCCTCGCGCTAATCCTACTTCTGTTCTTGGGGATTGCATCTTCCATATTCACTGTTTCTGGTCCGTTGATAGACGCGCTGGCTTACTCTTCAGCTCAGACTTCGCGTGCAGGCGCCTTGCACGAGCGCAAAAACAAACAACACCGGCCCCTGTCGGTGATTGGTTGAACTCTGTTTATTTTGATTATGAGTGGTGGTTCTACCCGTTTGTTTTTGTGTGCAGATCTCAGAGCCTAGGCTGCCTACAGAGGCGCGTTTTTTTGACAGCCTGCTTATGGGGCGGGCAGCTTGCGGATTGTTAGGAAAGATTAGATGAATGTGATCATTTTTGTTTTGGCCTGACATCGCTGATAGCACCTTTAACAAAGAATAACAAATACAGTAACAAATGTTAGTTCATGCTAGTTAATGCATGAACTAATGTTTAATAAATGAACCTTATTGTAAAGTGTTACCGGTTGTATTTTTAAAGAGAATTGATATTTTGGAAGTGAAATCTGAAAGGGGAATATGGATTATTGAATTTTAATAATGAAAACATGTGTGAAATGTTTTGAATTGAAATATTCACAGCTTAAATATACAACCATGTTGCAACTAGGGTTATATATTTTTCATATTTTTTTCAAATAGAGCAATTCAACAAGCTTTTTTTTTGTTTCAAAAACATTTGTCATTTACTTCCATACAAAGACTTTTATATTGAAAGAAACTGAAACAGTGGTGTAAAATAGACGTTATTTTACGCCTCAAATCAAGGGAAATTATGTCTGTGTGTGAAAGTTCACTACAGAGCTACTAGAGGTCAAACTTAAATCAAAGAAAGTGCTGGAGCAACATTCTCACTGCTGAGTCTCAACTAAAGAGAATCGTGTCGATATCACCACAGTCATATTTCTCATGCTGAGAGATAAGCAGCTGTATTTTTATGAGGAAATATCACATATTGTGTTTTTTAAAAAAGACACAGAATGAGAACTGTTCCTACTTTGTTTTATTTGAGCTCCATGAGACGATGCATATTACAAATAGGATTAGGAATATTTTGTTGCTGTTCATGGTCAGTGATTATTTTTTTTTCCAGCGGAAGGAAAGCATTTAGTGATTTTACTACATGAAAGTAGCATTAATACTTATTTTTGGCTTTAATATTTATATTGTGTGGTTTTATAAAAGCAATAAGGTACTCGAAGCAAGGGATGCATGGCGAATAAGTCACGACTGAAGGGTATCAATGATGCTATACCTTAGAGATTGTATTTTGCCCAGGACGTACCAAAACTTTACCAGACTTGTGCATCCAACGGAGATGTGGCTTAGTGTTGTCACAGGGTTCCATGATAATCTGTGTTTCCTGAGGAGCCAAACAGGAAGTGTTCTGTCGAAGCATCCTTAACCAGGTGTAGCTAAATTGTTGACTCTGAGGCATGAGAAAGCAGAACAGTGCTGTTATGGTGAAAGAATATATAGCAGAATAGAATATCCAACTGAATAATATATCTAAATTGGATTTACCTTATCTGTGAGCTCACATTTATCAAAAGAAAATATGCCATTTTGAAATACCAAACATTTTCTGGCTCCAACATTAAAAATCTGAAAAAAGAGATGTACATTTCTACAGCTGTAAACAACTAACAAACAATACAAGAAGAATGTCTCTAAGATTAGTTATAGAAGAATTAGGCAAATCAAATATGTATCTTCTATAATAAATGTCTCCTAAAGTTTAGATATTTTTTACCTACCACTCCTTCAGCTTTGACCAGAGGGGCGTCCAGGTCTGGGTACACATTCTCCAAGTACCATTTAAAGCTTTTACACTTGAGTTTTTGTCTCAGCCGAATCTGTTCTGTCAGATTTCCTATATCGGTCACACTTTTGTCCAGTAGGTGGTGGTAGCCATGACCATAAAAGATCTCTTTATATTCATCCATCCACACCTCTACAACCCTGGCCAAGTTTCTCTCAACTGTCTTCACACGGTCTTTAGGGAACTTGTAAGGATTATCGCCACGGAAGATGTGGCCGACACGTGAGCAGGGGATGATTTCAATCTCACCGCCACACATCCAGATCTACAGCACAAGTAACACATTACCTGATACCATTGGGCAATCTATCCAATTAAATAATTATATAAGTATTACATAAGTATAGCTCAAAAGTTTAAAAGGACTCTCCCAGTTTTAGACAAAATTCCCCCAGTTTTAGACCAAACATAGTCATATTTCTGTTTTGCATTAAAAGTCCATGCTGATATGTCTACAAGACTGTGTTCAATAATTTTTTTAAAAAAAGGAGGGTGAGAGAGAGAGAGAGAGAAAGCAGCCAAAATGCAATGCAATTAACTATTTTATCAAAAAAGAAAAAGAAAAAAAAGATCCCTTTAAATCTTTGGTCTCTGGACTCAGCTAATGCACCTTTGCTAATTTACCTTAAAAGAGATTTCCATGTTTTCACCACCCCAGACATCCAGGCCTGGGTCATATGCCCCCAGCTCATAGAAATAGCTCTTATCTATTGAGAAAAGACCCCCTGCCATAACAGGACACCTGTGCAAGAATAAAAACACAATTAGAACCCCAATTAGAACTGAAAGTACACATAAACGTCTAGGTTACTAATGTAAACCCCGTTTGCTGAAGGAAGGAACGGAGAACATTATGTCTGAAGTGAACTGATGATTTGGGAACTCGCCTATACTAAGAGCCCAATCACCTTCGAGTGTAAATTAAATGAGCCAATGCACACTGGAGTGCAAGATTTTCATCGTAAACTCCGCCCCGCAGAGCGGGTATATAAAAAGATACTGAGGAGTAGAGCCGGTGACCCAGTCGCTCAGCGGTGGTGCAGCAATTGTGGCGACACGATGTAACGTATATAGTAACCATAGTAACTTGGACATTCCCTATCAGTCACTTACGTTTGACATCGACTTCCTACGTCGACTGAAAATTCCAGCGCTCCATGTAAGCCACATTATCCACCCGCCCTGTCCCGGAAGATAGGACAGGGCTGTTATAAGGGTATTAGGGGTGTGAACCTACACTGGTTTCACGGTTTGGTTTGATTACGATTATCATGTCATTGATTCAGTTCAATTTGATATCTCGATGCATTACAATGCACTGCATCCTCAATTTTAACTTTTACTTCAAAAGTGATGTGTGCATGCGTGCGTGGGTGTGTGTTTGCCTTTAGAAACTTTAGAGCGCTTCTGCCTTGATGCCATGTTTGCTGCGTTCTGAACTGAAACAATGAAGCACTTTTGATGTCATTAAACATTTGCAACGAGTGGAACCTATAAGCTGAATTGTTAAGCAGGCATGTTAACGGTTCCAAGGAATTGGTTCACTGGGCATCGGTTCTGAAGAAGACTACCTACTTCTAACCCATTCATTGAGATTATTGGATAACACTGGGAAAGCTAAAAACATTAAGGAGACCAAATCCTACCCATAGGGTGGCGTCATGTGGGAATTACCCATATGAAACTCAGATGCTAATACGGGCTGCCTCCCAGAGAGAGCGGCCCGAGCAGTGTTCCTATGTTCCACCTTGCTGCCACACTCCAGGTATGCCTACAATCCATTTGGTCCCACTTGCATGGTCTCTGAGAGCCTGTTTAGTGCTCCCCAGTTCGTCTCGCTGGCTCATTCGGACCATCAGGCTCGGCCATGCGATTTAGCGTACCCCCAAGTTTCGGGCCATCCACTCCACTACAGTGAGAGCAGCCGATGCCTATGTTTTGTGTGCGGAGATCACAGTCCAACTGACGAAGGACGCGATATAGCCGGTCCGTCCAGCCGAGGTCAGGGCACTACAGTCCCTACTTCATGTACCCAAGAAAGGTGGAGGGTAGTGGTGTAACGATACGCAAAAATGACGGTTCGGTTTTCCCACGGTTTTGACGTCTCGGTTCGGTTTAGAAAGTTAAAATTGTGTCTTTTTTTCTTTTTTTAAAAAACAGTGGTTTAATGAAAAAATTGTATTTGTCTTTAAATTAGTTCAATTACAATTAAAAGTTTTACAAGGATTAAAAAAAATCTGCTAATGCTGTAAACTATATAAAGAGCCGCACATTACTATAACATTAAAGGTTGTAGCCTAGACTTTTAACCTAAATTCAGATGCTATTTATTTTCTAGATATAGTAATCAACAAACAACACATTGTATGAAAACATGTAAATTGAACATAAGGCAGTTTTTGCATTGACTTGTGTTTTTACTCTAATTTGTTATTGAAATATAATAATTTACACAGTTCTCATTTTCATGAAAGATATTTTAAACATAAATGAAATAATCAAGATATCATTAACAGTTTACGTAAAATATAATATATAGGCTAACATAGTGCATTTATTTAGTGCAAGAGTTCATTTCACGAGTTTACATGTTAATGAAATCATAAGAAATATTAAAATGCGTATTTGGCTTGCTGTCCGGGGGAGGGCTCTGAGCTCAGAATTCGGCCCGACCCCAGAGAACTCCCCCTTACTTTAGGGATCATAGGTATTTAAGCGCGGAGTCGCGGACCCAGCCGAATGTGGGGTGAAGGGGTGGTGGTGGGATGCTGAGAAATTAGTCATGAGACAGGAGGTAAGGGAAGGCTTTATTTATACCTGCTTTCCTTGCGCTGATTGGATGATTACCTGAACATGCTCCTCCCGAACCTTGTTACATAAAACTTCATTTCACGAGTTTACATGTTAATGAAATCATAAGAAATATTAAAATGCGTATTTGGCTTGCTGTCCGGGGGAGGGCTCTGAGCTCAGAATTCGGCCGGACCCCAGAGAACTCCCCAAAATGCCAGATAAACGAAGGACAAAGAGCGTAGAATTTTAACCCCCCAAAAAAGTGAAGGGTATGTAATTTACGAAGGAACGAGCTTGCCTATTCGACTGGGAAGGCTCTCACAACGACCGACGGGTACTTGGATGCTCACGGCATCGGACGGATAAGCCCATTCTGCAGTTGAACTGACAGCTCGCTGACGTAAGAATTAGCCAGCGTGAATTTGAGGACGAATTTGAGACGGGCAGACTCTCACTGCAATTCGAACGGGAGGGTTCAACCAGCGTTTTGGAAGGGGGACGGAGCCCGGCCTTCGAACGGGTGAGTCATCTCTGCATGCGAACGGGGGAGTCTGCATGTGATTTAAAAAACGTACTATGAATATTAAGCAAGCGTGCGAGCGGCGAGCCCAGATGTAGGCGGAAGGTATATTGTGAGCGGATGTAGCTGAAGTGGAGCATGGCAGGAGATGATTATGATTGAATTTGTTCGGAACAGTGGAGAAAACCGGAGAATGCTAGGATGAACATGGCTTCTAAAGTATAGGCGGTGCTGATGGAGTATTATCCAAGACGGAGTGATGAGGTGCTGGTGATTATATCGATTGATTGGTTGTCTGGTATTTGGGCGCGTGGGGCGGGATCTTGGATTCCCTTAACTAGAAGGGACGTTTGGGAGTTATTAATTGCAGGTGCGGGTTTACCGTAGATTAATTTATGGAATATTTGATTGCCGCTTAGATAGCTTTTGATGGATCCGGCTTGGATACCTTTAGTAGCCTACTAAAAAGATGAGATATGGATGAAGTAGTTGGTTAAAAGAGAACATTCGAGAAACGACGGGTTGAGAGAGGTGGAATGATTTGAAAACTATTTCCGTGCGGTGTAATAAGTTTGCAGGGTTCTTGGAGAAAAACGGCTTGGAGGATGGATTCGATGGACGTGTCCGGGAGGGATTTTAGCGGATGGTTTAACGGAAAATCAGCTGAAAATAAAGAGGTACTGTTGGAATGAGGTCTGCTTCTGGTGCGAGCGTCCTGAATTTCTGAAAAGAGAAACAGGAGAGAGAGTCAGCGATTTGTTTTTTTTTTGAACACCTGGAACGTGTTTTGCAGTTATTAAGAACTGGTAACATGCGGAGATCCATATGAGGCATCTGAGGAGTGGCAAGAGCACAGGTGAGCGAGAACGACCTTTATTGATACAATGCGCGATTGCTTCATTGTCGCAATGGATTTTGATGCTTTTGCTTGACCATTCTTCCTCCATAGGGAAGCTGTGACGACGATAGAGCTCGAAGAGGGCAGAGGAGGCTGAAGCCTGGGGTGTGTCTAGGAGCTGGGGGGGCCAGGGAGATGCGAACCAACGTCCTTGGTAATAACCGCCGAAGCTGATTGAGGGAGCTGCGTCAGTGAACAGTTTAATATCGAGGGGGAGAGAGATAAAGTCGCTGTAGAAAAAGGTTAAGCCATTCCACTAATTGAGGAATTTAATCTACAATTTTAGGTCGGCCCTGTGGAATAATGCACATCGCATAATTTAGGTGGGCCAGCAGCGAGAGAAGTTCGCGTTTTGAACAATCTGTGCAGTCTGTAAAACTGGATGCGATTAAAATGATGCGATCTATTTTCTCCTTAGGCAGTGAGGCCTGGAAATTTACTGAGTCCAGATTGATGCCTAAGAACTCGATGGATGTAGTTGGAACCTATGTTTTTCTCCTGGGCTAACGGAATCCCTAGACCTGCGAAAACTTTTCTCACCGTGATGAGGTGAGCCTCGGGGAAGGTGTCGTGGGGTGACATTTATTAGAAAGTCGTCGAGCATATGGAGAAGATGAGGAATTGCGTAATTATCGGAAAGGATCGAACATATGGCTTCGGAAAGAGTGTCGAAGATTTTTTGGGCTGCTTTTGCAGCCGAAAGCTAGACGCGCGGCGGAATAATACTTTTTCTGCCAGTTTACGCTGAATAGGTACGTGCCATGAATCGGGGTGGATTGGCGTTACTTTAAAAGCAGAGGAGATATCTATGCTCCTCGTCCAGCTATTCTAAGCATAGCTATGGCTTGTTCGATATCATGATAGTTGAGAGAATATTCTAGACGTGGAGAAAATGACAGCGTTATCTTAGGCATCTCCATTAGTTGAAGTTCCTGCAAACTTGACTATCGGGTGCCGAGTATGGTGCTCTGATTGAAGAATCTTCTCTTGCGTGATGCCGAACGTGGCTTGAGGATTTTATAGCGTTCTGCTTAGGGCAGGGGGGGAATCGATGGATTGATTTGGGGGCATGCCTTGGTGGCATGGATTGTGGGTCTGCAAATTGCGCAGGAGATATTACTGCACCCGAGGAAGACTCGGTTATGAAGATCCGTATCCGACGCTCCCCAATAGGAACATTGATTCCATTGGGGAACACGGACTGCGCATTTGCGGAAAACGGCTTATGTATAAGGTATGTATAAAAATTACTACCCCCGTAAAGCCCCGTTCACATCGCCAGCGACACGCAGCGACAAAGCGACAAGATCCCATTCATTTCAGTGGAACGCTGGCGACATCCGGCGATACGAGCGACAGTGACTGTTGGCGACGGAATGGGAGCATGTCAAGCGACAAGAGACAAGTGACAAAAGTTGAGAATTTTCAACAGAATGCAAATGAGAAGCGAACTAATCAACTAATAGGAAAATACGATTTTCAGTGGAACTCACGTCACTCTCTCGAGTGCAGGGCAGGCAAGACAGAAAGAAAGAGTTTGAGGACGATTTCACTGTTTTATATGATTTGACTGTAACCACAAAACATGGATAATAAAATGATGGATGGAAAAGAAACTGTTTACAGTCTCAGTGAGTTTAATTCATACATAACCTTATAGTTCGAGTGTTGTAATTTTATGGTGCACGCTTAGCACTGCTGCAGTTCATTTTACAATCTCCCCTACATTATGTTGACTATTACGGACAAGAAAATTGATTATTTGTCAAGTTCGAATGACGTTTTTATAATTTGTGACAGTATGAGTGAGTTTAATTTGTTCATTTGATCGATCGTTGATCTAGTAATTGACTTATTTAAGCATATGGTTTCTTTTTAGCCTTAAAAGTCACTTATTCCCAGTCAAATTAAAATTATATATCATTTGTGATGGTCTTTGTATAGATATGGCCAGACGTGCTGTCTTCCAAAAAACATCAGAGCGACAGCACGAATGCCCACAAGCGACATCATAGTACAGAGCCTAGCGACACACAGCGTCAAAATCGCTGGTGGCGCGAACGGGGATTAAGACAACGCGAGCTGCGCTATGGTAGAAAAATAGTCATTCAGCTCGCCGTCTATGGGGAAAAGACGAGCATATGATTTCTGTATAGCGGCTGAAGGCAAGACAGAATTCGGCTAGTGACAATTTTAGAGTGACTGAAATGTCGCCGCAATCTACATGGCGATTGGATTCGGCCGGGGGAAACCAGGATGGTAGGGAACCCAAATCGACGACTGTGCCTGCGAGGATTTGAGCTCGGATGTTCGTCTCTGGAGGAGGTTCCGTAGCGACCGCGTTCGGAGGGACTGGTTGAAGAGTGGCTGAGAATAGAGAGAAAGGAGAACACACTTGAAGAGGGTTAAAGGGATGGAAAGTCGGGGCTGTGGCCGTTTGCGGAGGCATTCTCACGCAGAGATCGGCCCCCGGGTTAGGTGAAGGAGGAGGAATAGGGAGAGCATAGTGTGGAAAGGGAAGGAAATGTGCCAGTGATTGACCGGCTAACGGAGGCATCCTCACGTTAGGGAGAGCACCCGGCGCTTGAGAAGGAGGAAAACTGAAAGAAGTAGAAGGGAAGAAAAACATTTGGGGATCCTGTAGAAAAGTGGAACTGCCGGGATCTGGAGTGTGAGGTACCACAGTGGGAGGGGCTGAGGAGGGGAGTTGGCCTGGAGGATGTTGGCGCCTTTCCATGACGGATTCCGGGGCGCGGCCCTAGGCTAGCGGAAGGTCTGTGATACCGTGGCGCGGGGCGGGGCCCGGAGCTGCAAGTGCGGAAGGAGATACTGCGGAACGAGCGATCAGCAACCGGCGAGCGCTTAGCTCGTTCTAGCCAAAGAAATTGGAGCTGAAACGGAAGGGTGAGAAGATTGTAAAATAACATACAAATTAAATAATTCTGCTTTATCATCCTGTGGGAGAAATTAACATCAGAATTAATTAGGGCTTGTCTTAGCCCCTGTCCACTTTGTCTTAGCCCCTGTCCACTTCCCTATGGGAGGGATGTTTGGGGTAGCAGGTTGATGGGAAAGCGCAGAGGAAGACGATGATAAAGATAATGAATTCCTCGCTGGCGGTGGTGAGGTGGGTCATCGGCGTCTTGGTGTATGCGGAGAGGATCTGGAGAGCCGACGTCCCCTGAATAATGATGGAGGCTCGTTGTTATCGTTGGCTGCTGGAGAAGGAAGAGTTGCTAGGTCTGCGTCTTGCAGTGGAGATGATTCCGTGATGAAAGATTCATCGTCAGAGGGGAAGAGCTCTAACTCGGACGTGACTGCACGAAGGCGGAGTCAAGTGCTGAGAAATTAGTCATGAGACAGGAGGTAAGGGAAGGCTTTATTTATACTTGCTTTCCTTGCGCTGATTGGATGATTACCTGAACATGCTCCTCCCGAATCTTGTTACATAAAACTTCATTTAGTGCAAGAGTTTAGTGCAAGAGGAACAAGTTGTGGACACTGAATCACTTGCCTGTTGAGGTAAATATAATGCTAGTGACAAGCTATGCTGTTTTATGACATCTTTCCACTGCTGAAACACTGATTGAGCGATTACACGAGTTATGATGCCTTTCAGTAAGTATACTGTATCTTTCAACATACCTTCAGGTGTCCATTCTGTAACTGAGAAAGTGATGATCGCGTTTATTCGCACGCTGCGCTGGCGCTTGAAATGAGGAGCTAGTATAGCGATCTGTCACAGCACATCAAAGAGCGCCAAAACGGCATTAATTGTTTGAAATTTGTGATCAAATAGACAGAATTTGAAAGATTACACCTTGCTTATTATCGAAAGTAACAAAACACGGAGCTTGTTATTTGGTGTTAATGGTGGTCAGGCTACAAAACTAAATTCGTTGTGTACTGTACACATAAGACATGAGGTCCATTGAGCCGGGCTGGGCAGGGCCAGAGTAGCAGGGGATGGGGCGGGGCGTGTTCGGTACGCAATGAGAGTATCGCGATTCGAATCATGAGTTCTGTATCGCGGTTTTTGCAAGGATGCATACTTGTCTCGATTCTTCCTTGAGAAAAAGGCAGAAAAAGAAAAAAAGGCCACTACAGGGCAGGGACGTGCTGGTCCGCACGGACAACACTGCGACCGTTGCATACATCAACCGACAAGGTGGTCTACGCTTCCATTTTATGTTGCAGGGTGATTCCACAGTATCGGGCTTACTTCGAGGACAAAAGTCTGCAAAATTCAATCTTCATGCAGAAAGCCATTGTCCTCAGGTTAACATCCTGTGACAACCTGGGATACAGCTGTGTGAAAGGCAGGATAAATCTGGCAATGTTGACTTTGAATTGTAAACTTTGATCAAAGTTGAATTTAACGTATGTAACATGGACGGAAAAACAGTGTAAATTCAAGCAGAAAGTGTACTTAATCTAATTCAGTTTAATAAAATTCAGGTTGAATCCAAGTTCATGTTTTGCTTTGTTCCTAATTTGGTATAATTATGAGTCATGCGTTGTGCATTTTTCACAAAACTGCAATATGACTTCCATGCAGGGAGGGTGGCCATCTAATATGATCTGTTTCATAAACTTGAAGGTGCATTTTTGAGTCTGGTATGTTCATAAATTTAAAGCCAGCAAATTACTAACAAATACCACAGGTATATTTTTCAAAATTCTTTGCCAAATGTAGAAGACAGAAGACGACGTGCGCTTGTTCCGTGGCGCAATTCTATTTTAACGGCGCATTTACCGGACGCACTTCACAATCGGTTCACAGCCGAGGAGATCGACGTTCTCGTCAGGGCCGTAAAAGAAAGAGAAGTGACATTGGGGATGGGACAAACCGACCCAAATTAGCTTCGGTTAAACATGCATATAATAACTTGGGTAAATGTGTAAGTTGTATGCCTATTTTTCCCATCATCATGGACACAACAATGATTTCCCTCATGTTTATATTTTTTTCTTATAATAATGTATCATTTGCAAAAAGTAAAATGCATCTGTGTAGCTGAGAGAATCATCTACAGTGTATGCGCGTTGTTCACTCTCTGTTATGGCCAAGCATGCGCGCTTAAAATAGCATAATGAGCAACGCGCAACGCGCCACTGACATTAGACCAGTTTTTTTTCTGGTCATTGGCGCAATTGTTTTCTGGAACTGCAAAATAGCACAAGGAATTGTTTGCGCCGACACACGTCTCCTTTTTGCACCAAGCCGCCCAGGGAGCGCAAGTTAATTTCCTAGTTTACCGACGTGCGTCTGTGGAGGAAAAAACACGCTTTGCGCGCGTGCAAAATAGGAATGATAAATGCGTCAGTGTATAAAGTCATTTTGCGCCGGGTGCAAGATAGAGCCCCTAATGTTTAAACTAATGTGTGCCGTCAGTGCGGAAAATCTGCGCGTGTGCCTTACATGCCCAGTTCACTGTTGTTTAACAACCTGCGCTTGACGCCGACAGATTATTCTAATGGCATTTGTGATATTGTGTTAACGCACTATTAACATGTTAACTTGGACAGCCTACACTATATACTGACATTCTGACAGAAAATAAAATCATAATAAAAAAAAGTCATTGATGACGATGTTGACTTTCATGAAAAGCTCATTGATTCAAAATACGCGGAAAACAACGTTCGAAATTGGATAGCTTCTGTCCAATTTACGAACATGAAGTGCATAATCTGTCAAAATATAATACAACCACCATTCATGCATGATCTTCATGAACACGACGCTGCTTTCGGTCCGAAACCATGCACTTGATATCGACTTGATCACTCTTTTATCCTTTCTCACCACAATGATCATATTTAATGTTTACTTAAACAAAGTTTACCACGTTCGTAACATTTTAACGTTCGTAACCTTTTGGACAGAATCCACAAACTTACCCACATTCGTCGAAATCCGTGAAATCCTGTTAACTCTTCTGCTCACGCAGAGCGACCGTGACCTAGACAATCTTATTTCTGACAGGTGAACCGTTGAGGCGTTAGGAGATGAAATTAAGCGATGAAATAAAATGTTCGAGCGTTATGATTTTTTGACAGAAAATCTCAGCCCCTGTTTTATCCTGATTTATTAACAATTTATCATGTAGCTACGTACATGACAATTTAGTCCACACAAGATGTTTTTATCGTCTTGTTACTGATAGAATTACATGGAAAATTTATATGTCTGCTTACTTTAAAATCATAGTTTAACGTGCGTAACTTCTTTGACGGAAAGTGTGACGAACGTTAATAAATCTTTCCATTGCATCGTGGTAGATTAAGGGAATTATACTTTCAGTGTTAGTAGATTTATTTTGTAGAAGACACACCAAAATAAATGTTGAGTGCCAAAATTCAGGATTTTATTACAGCAAATTAAAGAAATGACTTAGGAAAAATCCAGATGCACGTAATGTCCCACACTGACACCTGCAATTTCTGGGGACGGAAATAAAATAAAGTCTCATTACATGATAATGCCAAGGCTTAGTGGGATAAAACTAAGTTTATTATTTCTAACATCTATCTTTAACGAAATTATGAACTAAAAATTAAAAAAATGACAACACCTGGGTATTATTTAATCTATATAGTTCATTACACCCCTTGTGGACCGATACTGTGGAATCGCCCTGCAACTCGCCATCTGCAACCTACCATCTCCTCCTCTGGAGTCAGAAGCATCTGAAGTCGCTTCGAGCCATGTATGTCCCCGGTGTGCACAACCGTGTGGCCGACAAGCTATCACCAGCTGTGCTTCCAGGAGAATGGCGACTTTACCCCCAGGTGAGACTTGCCGGTGGAGCGTACAGAGCCAGACACTTATCCGCTGAATCCTTGAGAGCTGGATCTGGGATAGGTTCCATGTGTGACTCTACATGGACCCTACGTGTATTTTCCATAGCTGCTCCTAATGGAAGCCCATGTCTTTCCCTTGGGCTAAGTCACCCGTTATTCATATGCAGTACAACCTTCAGGTTAGTTCAAATGAATTTTCCACATAACTTTTTGAAGAGTTTTCCACATAACTCTTCCGCAGCGTTCCTTCCTAAATAGAAGGACACACTTACCCAGTGTTATCCAATGTCCTACTGTATGGGTTATAGACTCACTCTGTGTAAGCCTCCTCCTATCGTCCTTCCAGGCAAGAAGCTGTAGAAGCTTGCATGGGGCGCTGGATGGGGTGCAGCAGCTGTGGCGCTTTGGTAAGGATTCCTATTGGTCAGTCATGACCTACATTGTAGTGACTGACCGATAGGGAACGTCTCGGTTACATATGTTAACCCTCGTGCCTTGAGGGAGGGAACAGAGACGTAGGTCCCGTCGCCACACCTGCTTTCACCCGCCGAGGCGGCCAGCTGATCAGGCTTGGCTCCTCAGCAAAAAACTGAAGTCCAATTGCAGCAGCTGCTTGTTATATACCCGCTCTAACGAAGCTGCGCAGCCGATGCAAATGATTGCACGCCAATTGCAATTCCAATTGGTCAGTCATGACCTATGTTGTAGTGACTGACCGATAGGGAAACGAGGGTTGCCATATGTAACAGAGACGGTATATACTATGTTTCAGGAATGGCACAAAGTTATGTGACTGTTCAAGTCTCTTTCTTTAGATCACTGTGTTCAAAAATGTGTTTTTTTGTCCTTTGTTGTAAATTTTTGGATTATGTTGTGTTGTAAATAAATCAAAACAAACAAAAAGCCATTCTTTTTTAAATCTCTACTCATTCTTTCTGCAAAGTTCCTCATAATGATAGGGCCTGATAACACCTGATAGGGCCATTATGGGAGGGACTTTGTCTTTCTCAGGTGTGAAACACATCAATATTCATGATGATTCACGTCCCTTCAAATAAAGCTTTCTTGCACAAAACATGTCTTACAAATTTTAAATGAATATTTTGTTTTATCTGAATGTGTTATGCCCTGTCCTGCCTTGTTGTGTCCTGTTCTCTCCCTGTCCTCTGGCTCCCTCTGCTGGTCTTTTTAGGTCACTTTCTCTCCCTCCGCTCTCCCAGCTGTTCCTCATTTTCTCTGACTACCTCATTCTCCTTCTTCCCACCTGTTCCCTTTCTCCTCTGATTAGTTCTCTTTTTATCTCCTTGTTCCTGTGGCGTTCTTTGTCAGATTCTCGTTTGAGTACGTTGTGTTGGAAGCTATCTACCAAACCGCCTGTTTCTTATCTGTCCAGTCCTGTCGAGTCCTGTGGTCATCCGTCTGTGAGCCTTGCTGCCTGTCGCCGTAACCCAGTGACTACCCTCGACCACCAAGAGACTTTTTGGAGATCACCAGTGACTTTGTGTTCTGTTTTGTCACCCGCTCTGCGGGCTGGTTTAGTTCTCATTATAGATTACGAAGGAGAGCCCTTCTGCTTCTCTGTATCTCCCTTGGGCTACATTAAAAGACTCTGTTTCTGTTACATCGCTTTTGGGTCCTCATTACCTGCATAACAGAAGAATCTGACCACTATGGACCCAGCGAACCCGGACCACCTCCAGTCGGCCGTCGAGCTCCAGGGAGCGATGTTAGGCAGACATGAGGAGGAATTGTCCGCCACCCGACGGGCCGTTGAGACCCTGGCCGTCCAGTTCTCCGATCTCTCCAGGCAAGTGCATCAACTCCGCCAGGACCCACCGAACTTTTCTGGGGCTCCCGATTCCGCTGAACCCAGAGTCAATAACCCGCCGTTTTACGCGGGTGAGCCCACTGAATGCCGTCCGTTTCTCACTCAGTGTGATGTAGTGTTTTCTCTCCAGCCCAACACTTATTCCAGGAATAGAGCCCGCATTGCCTATGTGATATCGCTCCTTACCGGACGGGCCCGCGAATGGGGAACGGCAGTCTGGGAGGCGGAGGCTGAGTGCACTAACCAGTATCAGGACTTTAAGGACGAGATGATTCGGGTCTTTGACCGCTCTGTTTTCGGGGAGGAGGCTTCCCGGGTCTTGTCTTCCCTACGTCAAGGTAATCGCTCCATAACAGATTACTCCATTGAGTTCCGTACTCTTGCGGCCTCCTGTGACTGGAACGAGCCAGCTTTGCTCGCCCGGTTTTTGGAGGGTCTCTGCGCGGAGGTAAAGGATGAGATTCTTTCCCGAGAGGTACCCTCCAGGGTGGATTCCCTTATTGAGCTCGCCATCCGTATCGAGCGTCGGATCGACCTTCGTCGCCGAGTCCATGGCAGAGAGCCCACCGGGTCTGCCGCTCTTCCCTCTACACCATTACCCTCTTCCATCGCCAGCTCGAGCTCGGAACCCATGCAACTGGGTGGCATTCGAATTTCGGCTAAAGAGAGGGAGCGGAGAATCGTTAACCGCCTCTGTCTATACTGCGGGGCAGCAGCTCATGTCGTTTCATCATGCCCAGTAAAAGCCAGAGCTCACCAGTAAGAGGAGGGCTACTGGTGAGCGCTACTTCTCTGGTCTCTCCTTCAGGTTCCTGCACTACCTTTTCGGTCCATCTCCGCTGGGCCGGTTCATCGGCCACCTGCAACGCCTTATTAGACTCTGGGGCGGAGGGCTGTTTTATGGACGAGAACTGGGCACGGGAGCATGGCATCCCGTTTAAGGAACTAGAGGATTCCACGGCCTTGTTCGCTTTGGATGGGAGTTCTCTCCCCGGGATTCAGCGCGAGACTCTTCCTTTAACCCTCACCGTCTCTGGTAATCATAGCGAGACCATTTCTTTTTTAATTTTTCAGTCACCTTTTTCTCCCATTGTGTTAGGCCATCCTTGGCTAGTTCGTCATAATCCATCCATTGATTGGTCTAAGAACACTATTCTTTCTTGGAATGTTTCGTGTCATGTGAAATGTTTAATGTCTGCTATTCCCCCTGTTTCTGCTGTCTCTTCTTCTCAGGAGGAGCCTGGTGATTTGACGGGGGTGCCGGAGGAATATCACGATCTGCACGCTGTGTTCAGCCGGTCCCGGGCCACTTCTCTCCCGCCTCACCGTCCTTATGATTGTTGTATTGATCTTCGTCCGGGGACCACTCCTCCCCGGGGAAGACTTTACTCGCTTTCGGCACCGGAGCGCAGAGCTCTCGAGGATTATTTATCCGTAGCGCTCGAGGCCGGTACTATTGTTCCCTCCTCCTCTCCTGCCGGAGCAGGGTTTTTTTTTGTTCAAAAGAAGGACGGTTCCCTACGCCCCTGTATTGATTATCGAGGGTTGAATGACATTACCATTAAGAATCGTTATCCACTTCCGTTAATGTCTTCAGCTTTCGAAGTCCTGCAGGGAGCCAGGTTTTTCACTAAATTGGACCTGCGCAACGCTTACCATCTCGTGCGTATTAGGGAGGGGGACGAGTGGAAGACGGCGTTTAACACTCCGTTAGGGCACTTTGAATACCGGGTCCTTCCGTTCGGTCTTGTAAACGCTCCAGCTGTGTTTCAGGCATTGATTAATGATGTTCTGAGGGACATGCTGAATATCTTTGTTTTCGTTTATCTTGACGATATCCTGATTTTCTCGCCGTCACTTCACATTCATGTGCAGCACGTTCGCCGCGTTCTGCAGCGCCTCTTAGAGAATTGCCTTTACGTGAAGGCTGAGAAGTGCATTTTTCATGCTTCCTCCGTCACTTTTCTCGGTTCCGTTATTTCCGCTGAGGGCATAGAGATGGATCCCGCGAAGGTCCGAGCGGTTATCGATTGGCCCGTTCCGAAGTCACGCGTCGAACTTCAGCGCTTTCTCGGCTTCGCAAATTTTTATCGCCGGTTTATCCGTAATTTCAGCCAAGTGGCTGCTCCCCTCACAGCCCTTACTTCGGTCAAGACGTGCTTCAAGTGGTCCGATTCCGCCCAGGGGGCTTTTGATCTTCTCAAGAACCGTTTTACTACCGCTCCGATCCTCATTACACCTGACACCTCTAAGCAGTTCATAGTTGAGGTGGACGCGTCGGAGGTGGGCGTGGGGGCCATTCTATCCCAGCGCTCACTTGCGGACAATAAGGTTCATCCTTGCGCATTCTTCTCTCATCGTTTGTCGCCGTCAGAGCGTAACTATGATGTAGGTAACCGCGAGCTGCTCGCCATTCGCTTGGCCCTAGGCGAGTGGCGACAGTGGCTGGAGGGGGCGACCATTCCTTTTGTCGTTTGGACTGACCATAGGAATCTTGAGTACATTCGTTCGGCTAAACGACTTAATGCACGCCAGGCTCGTTGGGCATTGTTTTTCGCTCGTTTTGAGTTTGTGATATCCTATCGTCCGGGGTCGAAGAATACTAAGCCGGACGCTTTGTCTCGCCTCTTTGATTCTCCTATGGTTCCCACTGACCCTGAGGCTATTCTCCCGAAGGGGCGTGTCATCGGGGCGACTGTCTGGGGAATTGAGAGGCAGGTAAAGCGTGCACTCGCTCATACTTCCACTCCGCGCGCCTGTCCTAAGGGTCTTCTTTTCGTTCCCGTTCCCACTCGTCTGGCCGTTCTTCAGTGGGCTCACTCTGCCAAATTAGCTGGCCACCCCGGCGTTCGGGGTACGCTTGCTTCCATCCGTCAGCGTTTTTGGTGGCCCACTCGAGAACGTGACACACGCCGGTTCGTGGCTGCTTGTTCTGTTTGCGCGCAGACTAAGTCCGGGAACTCCCCGCCTGCCGGTCTTCTTAGACCGCTTCCTATACCTTCTCGACCGTGGTCGCACATCGCTTTAGACTTTATCACTGGCCTGCCAGCCTCTGCGGGTAAGACTGTCATTCTTACAGTTATCGATCGTTTCTCTAAGGCGGCCCATTTTATTCCCCTCACTAAACTTCCTTCCGCTAAGGAGACGGCACAGATAATCGTCGAGAATGTGTTTAGGATCCACGGTCTCCCGGCAGACATCGTTTCGGACAGGGGTCCGCAGTTCACGTCTCAATTTTGGAGGGAATTTTGTCGTTTGATTGGGGCTTCCGTCAGTCTCTCGTCCGGCTTCCACCCCCAGTCTAACGGTCAAGCCGAACGGGCCAATCAGACTGTCGGTCGCGTCCTACGAAGTCTTTCTTTCCGTAACCCCGCATCTTGGTCAGAGCACCTCCCCTGGGCAGAATACGCCCACAATTCGCTCCCTTCGTCTGCTACCGGGTTATCCCCGTTTCAGAGTAGCCTCGGTTACCAACCTCCGCTATTCTCGTCTCAGCTCGCCGATTCTAACGTTCCCTCTGCCCAGGCTTTCGTCCAGCGTTGTGAGCGCACCTGGAGGAGAGTCAGGGCTGCGCTTTGCCGTTATAGGGCCCAGACTGTGAGAGCCGCTAACAAGCGTAGAACCAAGAGCCCTAGATATTGTCGCGGTCAAAGGGTCTGGCTTTCTACCCTTAATCTACCCCTCAAGACAGCTTCTCGTAAACTAACCCCGCGGTTTATTGGTCCGTTCCGTATTTCTCAGATCGTTAGTCCTGTCGCGGTACGACTTGTTCTCCCTCGTTATCTTCGTCGGGTTCACCCGGTCTTCCACGTCTCTTGTGTCAAGCCCGTCATCCGCGCCCCGGTTCGTTCCCCTTCCCCCCCCATTCGGGTCGAAGGCGCTCCCATCTACAGGGTCCGCAAGATTCTGGACATGCGTCCGCGGGGTCGGGGGCATCAGTTTCTGGTAGATTGGGAGGGTTACGGACCGGAGGAGAGGAGTTGGGTCCCCTCCCGGGATCTGCTGGATCGGTCGCTGATCGATGATTTCCTCCGTAGCCGCCGTGGTTCCTCCTCAGAAGCGCCAGGTGGCGCTCGTTGAGCGGGGGGTACTGTTATGCCCTGTCCTGCCTTGTTGTGTCCTGTTCTCTCCCTGTCCTCTGGCTCCCTCTGCTGGTCTTTTTAGGTCACTTTCTCTCCCTCCGCTCTCCCAGCTGTTCCTCATTTTCTCTGACTACCTCATTCTCCTTCTTCCCACCTGTTCCCTTTCTCCTCTGATTAGTTCTCTTTTTATCTCCTTGTTCCTGTGGCGTTCTTTGTCAGATTCTCGTTTGAGTACGTTGTGTTGGAAGCTATCTACCAAACCGCCTGTTTCTTATCTGTCCAGTCCTGTCGAGTCCTGTGGTCATCCGTCTGTGAGCCTTGCTGCCTGTCGCCGTAACCCAGTGACTACCCTCGACCACCAAGAGACTTTTTGGAGATCACCAGTGACTTTGTGTTCTGTTTTGTCACCCGCTCTGCGGGCTGGTTTAGTTCTCATTATAGATTACGAAGGAGAGCCCTTCTGCTTCTCTGTATCTCCCTTGGGCTACATTAAAAGACTCTGTTTCTGTTACATCGCTTTTGGGTCCTCATTACCTGCATAACAGAATGAGTACGCAGTCACATAGTTTTGAAGTAAATATTATTGGCAATGTGATACAATTTTCAAAGGTCTTCTGAAGAACACAACAAGTAATGAAGAAAGTCTTGTAATCAGTATGGGTTTCACAACCTTATTTCAGTCAGTTTTTTTCACAAACCACGCATAAACATCCTCATCTCAAAACCAAAAACTTTTACATACATGCTGCTGACATATTATTGTAGCAGAGTTTTTGCTAAATACAGTGTAAGCTTTAGCCATGAAAATGTCACAAGTAATAGAAATAAGACAAGTAATTGAATAATATAAATAATTGATAACAACATAAAAAATAGTTTATTTTCCTTTAAATCCTCGCTTATCTGGCTTATGCTACTGTGAGAAATGTCTGAACTTTGTATTTTGAGCACTTCTTGCGTTGTTTTTGCCTCGTCACGATGACTTGCTTGGTTTAGTCCTCAGTTGTGTAAGTCCCTTTGGATAAAAGCGTCTGCTAAATGACTAAATATATTTGTACTCTAATTGTTGAGGGGGAGCGAAGAACCTTGGCTGTTCGGAGCACTGAATGTTTGTCCTTCTATAAAAACAATTGGATTTTTCTAGGTCTCATTACATTAACTTGAAAACCCTAACCACAACTTAACACACATTCAGGCGCACACACAAATAGACTTTTAAAGGGACAATGTGTACTTTATGTATTATTATTATATTATTTAAAATAAGGAAGATGTACCCGTACCCCTAAAAACTGTACCCGACCCGAATCGACCCGAATGACTATTTACCCGAACCCGAAGTGCATAATTTTTTTTTTTTTTAAAGAAAAACCCGACCCAAGAAAGATCCGATAAAATTAGACCCGAGTCCAACCTGACCTGACGCCACTTTAGAATCCGACTGGACCCGAACATAAACGTCATTAACAGTGTGCAAAGCCTGCAGCCCTGCGTTTCTCAAAAATGCACTTAACATAGACGTGCAAGTGTAAGAGCGCTGACTGCTATAATGTCAATCACACATCACTGTAACCCATTACGTCCTATAACATTTGGCATAATGTTATTTAAAGGACCATATCATGATTAGAACCACCACAGGGTAAAATTTACAGATGGCTGTTTTTAAAATGTTGCCTATAACAGATTTTCAATCAAATTTTCCCAGTCATTGGCTTTTACTAAAATTGTGTTATTTAGCCAACAATCCTGTTGTTACAAAGTTGTTTAGATAAAATTTGATTAAGAACAGGGCATTATAACCGTATTTAATAAAAAAAAACCAGGGCATTAGAACCAGATTAAAGGGCATTTAATATGGTAACTAGGGGTGGAACGGTACATGTATTCGTATTGAACCGAAACGGTACGGGTGTCACGGTTCGGGGCACAAATTTAAACGGAGAATACACGGTACAAAAAATAAAACTCGCGTGCATATTAATTAATGTAATGCGGAACTACTGTTAGATGCGCGGGTTCTTTAGGAACACATAATCTGTACCATCGCATTATGAACAGGCTGGAGTATGTGTGTGTGTGTTTGTGAGTGTGTGTGAGAGAGAGAGTTCTTATATTTTTGTACATTCGCAATAAAACACAACATTGTGCTTTTGTCACACTGTAAACACTTGACAAACTGTAACCTCCAACTGTCACCCAACCAAAATCAAACACACACACACACACACTGTAAACTCTTGACAAACTGTAACCTCCAACTGTCACCCAACCAAAATCACACACACACACACACACACACATACTGTTTTAAAAGCAAAACATATTTATCCAACTCCATTTCAAAACAGTCCATGGGTCCCATCTTTTGGACATTCGTCATATTGCATTGGTCTTCATTTCTTGTCCTCAATCAATCAATTATTTATAATTCAGATGAGAATAATGCTACATTGTTAATTATCCTAATAATATTAATTAAAATTAAGGGAAACAAATATAATGATCTGAAATATAGCAAAATAATTTTAAATGAATTCGGGAACAATTACCAAACATATCGTGTCTTTTTGTCTTTTTATTCATTTAATTAATAAACTAATTATATAAAACTATTGTCAGCGCACTACAAATTAACTGGTTATATGCCTTTATTAATAAAACTTATTTAAAATATACAATGCCTTCTGTATTTTTGTTTTGCTTTTCCCTCCATTGTACCGAAATCGTACCGAACAGTGAGGTCTGAACCGAGGTATGAACCGAACCGTGACTTATGTGTACCGTTCCACCCCAATGGTAACTTAACGTTATTGCAGTCAACGCATTTAACTGCGCCAGTGTTTTTTCCATCCTTATCAACAATGATCACAAAAGTTGCCCACACTGATGACAACCCTGGATGTTTCTGTTCTACATATTCGTTTTCCCTCACCTTTTTCACAATATCTGTTATCGTCTCCATGCTTGTCTGACAGTGTCACATATTTTTAAAATTGATTGACAGGCCTGGCTAAACGACAATTCAAATACGTGCATGTAGTCAAACATCAATCCACATGATGGCGGACTAGTTCTTCTTGGCAAACAGAGGGGTTGGTTTATGTGAAGCGAGCAACTGAGTAAATAAATGCGGAAGCAACCGTGCATATGCTTATTTCCTATTGCACATAAAAGCGCGGATTCGCTCTCTCACTTAAAATAAAAAAAGTCACAGAACGTGTCATAGAGTTGTTTTAAATACTGCAATTTTGTTAAATGCCCAACATTGTTTAAAATAATTCGGGTCTTCTCGGGTCCATTTGGAAAAGGCATTTTTATTTTAAGTTACCCGAGAGATGAGGCCACTAATACCGAACCCGACCCGTGTCCGAGACACTCGTTGGAGTTTTGGACCTGAACCCGCTCAGGTCTCGGGTCGGACCTCGGGTTTTCGGATCCAAGTGGACCCGTGAAGACCTCTAGTACAAATACCTCCGCCAAAAATAAGCACAAATGTCAGAGCATGTCAGAACACTTCCAGGACCAGAAAAAAAAAAAACTCAGACCCCAGAGTAGGGCTGAACAATGAATTGCATTTGCGATAATATTGCGATACGATGAAACACAATTTTGCAACCGCAAAAGCTGCGATTACACTGGTCACATGACATGCGAGAGACAACTTGACACGCTACACATATAGGTCAATCACTCCGGCTCTTGAATGAAAAACATTCAGAAAGCCTACTTTTAAATACTGAAAGCACTCTTTGTTTATTGCTTGCAATGCATTTTTTTGTTCCTCTTTATTTACTAGCTTTTATATTTTGAAGTTACATTAGTTTATATAGCCTATTTAAAATTCTCAACATGTTACTGGTTTAATTATTTAAAGTATGTATTTTTATACATGTAATTAAATACATATTTTAAGTGTAATTAAGATTAAATAATAAGAAAAAAAGTAGATCGGATCATGATCTAAAGATTCCCATCCCTATTGTACAATGATTTATTGCTTGTCTTTGTCGACTAATACAGAAGGTAAAGAACTTAAAAAGTAATCGCTTATTAAATCACAATTTCAATATTGTTTTTTAAAAAAAACACAATTAGATTATTTTCAATAATCGTTCAGCCCAACTCCAGAGGGTTAATAACTTTTTTAAACAAAAAAGAAACGGTAACACTTTATTTGAAGGGGTGTGCATAAGACTGACATGACACTGTCATAAACATGACATAACACCTGTCATGAACATGAAGGAGTCTTTATGAATGTTTATGACTTTTGTCATTAAGTGTCATTCGGTAAATTATGACAGTTTTAATGCAAAGTTGATATTGTTTAAAATGTCTTTGTTATGACAACTTGACATTAACCAAGACAGAAATGTCTTTGTTATGACAACTTGACATTAACCAAGAAATCATAACCTGTCACAAATATGTCATAACAGGTCTAATTATCAAACTTAAAGAAGTTATTTAGCTTTGCGTTAACATTACATTACCCCGTCATATGTGTTTGGTTTTGACTTTGGGCGTCATGACACCATAACTCTGTCATGAATATTTTACTTTTCCTCAAGTAAAGTGGAACACATTGTACTAGTTATAAAGATGTCATTAATGGTTATTACACTGTCAAATGCTGTCAAAAAACAGTGTCATTAATATTTCCCCTTACCTCAAGTAAAGTGGAACACATTGGACTAGTTATAAAGATGTCAGGTTGACAGGTTATGATTTCTTGATTAATGTCAAGTTGTCATGACAAAGAAATTTCTGTCTTTGTTAATGTCAAGTTGTCATAATCAAGACATTTTTTTCTTTGTTAATGTCAAGTTGTCATAAAAAAGACATTTTTGTCTTTGTTAATGTCAAGTTGTCATAACAAAGACAATTTAAACAATGTCAACTTTGCATTAAAAGTGTCATAATTTACCGAATGACACTTAATGACAACAGTCATAAACATTCATAAAGACTCCTTCATGTTCATGATGGGTGTTATGTCATGTTTATGACAGTGTTATGTCAGTCTTATGCACACCCCTTCAAATAAAGTGTTACCAAAGAAACATCTCTGAACTTACCAAAAGGCACACCGCAAACTTTGACACATATAAGTTATTTTAAATTATTCCTCAGGCCTAAATACAGTGCTTCACACTATCAATGCTCCGAACGGGGCTGCCCTCTTGAAATACCGCCTATGTAAGTTTAGAGAAGGCGCGCAGTCTTTGGCCAGGTCACATGACCACAGGCTCTGATATACTCATGGAGCTAAGGTAACGTCACACACATCAACAACAACATATATGAAGCATGAAGACTCAACGATGGAAAAAGCTAAGAAAACGCGGTCAGAAGAGACTAGGGAAAGGAAAAAAAGAATCTGACTGTGTGAGGAACCGGACAAGAGTCCCACTCGGTCAGGCTTTCACTGGTTGGCACGAGCTAAAAAGCAGCACTGGATGCAACAGTGATGCTGAACTGGCGATCTTGTTGATGGACTAGTTAGTAAATCTGTTTTTTCTAAACTTGTTTCAATGTTAAATGTTGTTGTGCTTGCTTATGTAGTATGTCATTTTTTACAATGCTGTTTATTCATCCGCTGTTGATAATTAATCCAATAATTTCCACGTCTAGCTAGATATTTACGACAGTGCAAGTATTCCACAGCGACTATAGGGGTCGATGTTTGACAAAAACACAATTTCTACCCCAAGATGTATTACACTTGGTGGTCCCCGGTGTCAAAACAGAATTAGGCAAAAAAAGACTTTATGTTTGCAGCACCTTCAGCCTGGAACCTTCTTCAGAAATCATTAAAAATGACTACTTTTAGAGTTCGGTTTCCGGTTTGAACATGGCGACATCGTAGAGAGGCAGCTCCCCAATAAAAGTTCAGAATCAGCCCCGTAAATCAAAAAGCCTGAGTGAAACATATATGATTTAAAGAAGACAAGTTCGGGGGCAGTGATATGTCAAGAAGAAAAACCAGAAGGAAAGTTGGAAACGTTAAGCAACGCGGGAACGAAGACGGCGCGCAAGCAAAGTTAGCATTTGAGCTAGCGGAGTTGGAGCCGGAGTCAACGGCGGAGCTAACACCCGAAACAACGCAAATACAAGGAAACATGTCAGACCTGGAGGCAGTCTTGCGGGAGATAAGGGAGTTTAGACGCGAGACAGCAGATGGTCTAAACGAACGTCAGAAGATCTTAGAACAACGAACGTCAGGATTGATGAAGCTGAAAAACGAATCGCGGAAACGGAGGAGCGAGTCCTGAACACCGAGGAAATCACACGTGAGCTCATTAAACTCCACAAAAAGATCGAGGAGAAACAAATTGATCAAGAAGGAAGGGCCAGAAGGGAAAACATTCGTTTGCATGGGATCAAAGAGGGGGCCGAAAAGAATGCAGAATCAGTGGGGGCTTTTGTGGAAGTTTTACTCAGAGAAAAGCTAGAGCTGCCACCAATGTACCAGTTCAGCCTGGAGCGAGCCCACCGGGCAATGGGGCCTCCCCCATCCGAAGATGCACCACCAAGATCTATTGTGGCAAAGTTTTCAAGCTACAAATGTAAAGAGGACATTATCAAGAAGGTATGGGAAAAAAGGGGTTCCTCTTTGAAGGGAGACGAGTGTATGTAGATCACGATTACGCACCAGAGGTGATGAAGAGAAAGGAATACGCCGAAGCAAAGAGAGTGCTGAGAGAAAACAAAATCAAATTTCAAACACCGTTCCCCGCAAAGTTTCGGGTTTTCTATGAGGGAGACACACGCCTCTACAACTCAGCAGCCGAGGCGACTAGAGATATGCTGGACAGAGGATTTCAAGTGCGTACTGTTAATCCAGCGGTAGATCCACTAGAGAGGTTTCAGCGCCGGATGTGGCGCTCTAGCCGGGGAGCAGGCAGACAGGACCAAGCAGAGACTTCTACTTTGGGATACAAGGCGAAACTGCAATCCTTTAGAAGATCTACGGAGACTGCACAAGAGTAGGCCCATCAAACTAAATTAACCGGTATTAACGTTATAATACATAGGGAGTTAATACATTTTCTCAGAGTTATGTTTAAGTGTTTAATAAAAAGAATAAAAATAAATAAAAAAAAAGATCTAGGTAAGAAATTATTTAGTTGTTTCGTTTCCAGCTGACGATAAGTGTGGACAAAGGGATTTTTCTCTTTTTCCCTTTTTCTGTTATTTTTATTTTTCTTCTCTTCGTGAAGCCGTAAGCGGGGATTCTGTTTATAGAAGGCACTGATGGGAAGGACCATAAATGGTCATGAGGGCCCTCTAACTTGTAGGGGCTTCCCCTCAGAGCTTGGTGTGAGCTCACGAAAGGTTAAAGACTGTAAAACCTCAGTTTTGGAAACAGTGAGAGTTTTGTTTTGTTCTAAAGTTAATGATCAAGGTTATCAAGGTTCGTTTTTTATCTGTAGCACAGGGGGTAGAGACATTGATGTTACACAAAATGTTTTGGTAAATGACAACACGAAATAGTAAATTGAAAGTAGCTTCTTATAATATTAACGGTTTGGGTAGCCCAATTAAAAGGAACAAGGTAATTAGTCAAATGAAGAAAGAAGGAGTTGAGATACTTTTTCTACAGGAGACCCACTTAACAGATAAAGAGCATGAAAAGTTGAAGCGAATGGGTTATAATCAGGAGTTTTCATCATCTTATAAATTAGGCTGGAGAAGAGGGGTATCAATACTGATGTCAGGTAGAATTAGTTTCGAAATGCTGAAGATAATTAAGGATAAGGAAGGCCGGTATGTTCTGGTAATAGGAAGATTAGAAGGGGAAATATAACTGCGAGCAGCGTTTGCGGGCCCAAGCCGGTGGCACCGCAACCCCAGTGCCTTTAGTTACCTAAATGCACCGGGATGGCGGTACCGCCGGCTTTGGCCCTTCATCGCTGCTTGCAGCTATATATATATATATATATATATATATATATTTATAAAGCCAGTGGCACCGCCACCTTAGTGCTTTTAGGGTTATTCTACATGACGTGCAAAAACGTAACCCCCGCTTTGACTGTCAAAAAGAAGTGTGCTGAAGAGCTTGCAGCAGTGAAGGCTCTGCAAAAGTGCGGATCGAGGGCACATTTTAACCACAAAGTATGCATGAGCAACCTTCTGAAAGGTCAGGTGTACATCAAGGTCTACATCTGTACTGTGTTTACATTATAGTATTTAGGGATGCGCCGATCCGATACTCAGGATCGTTATCAGCTCCGATACTGCCATCTTTGCCGGATCGGGGATATTTACACCACTTTAATCAAACCACTCTTCTTTAAAACATTATGATGTGATTTTTTTCACATGTATTTTATTACTCTTATTGAGCTATTTTGTCCACACACAGGACTCACTGCCAATCGTACGTGCTCACATCATTCTCTTTCTGTGAAAGCTGTATACTGCACTCACCAGTTTTCACTCTACAGCTATTGACCAGAGCACTGAAATTATTTCTCACTTAAACTACAATCAAATGGATTTTCTCACACATTTTGCGTTAGTCCTCCGCATGGCATTTTATTATTTTCTGAGCAGCTTCAGAAGTGGATGCACACAGCCTAGAACACATGACACGCACACACAGTCAAGAGAGAGGTGCGATAGAATGTGTGTTTCTGTGCGAACAATGGAAACTCCATTTTGTTCATACAGGAAAATATTCAGACTAATGTCTTGTGGGACCAACAGAATACATGTAACGGCATTATGTAATCAGGATACAAAAATCCAGTGAGTTACATCAAAAAAAGTAGTAATCAGATTGTAGTTACTTTTTGAAAAAGTATATAGTACTTAAAGCCATTTAATATAAAGTGAGACCCTTTTTTAATGAAATAATTTGTAACTGTATCGGAATACATTTTTAAAGTAACCCTCCCAAGCCTGGTCTTGTGTGCACGTCCGTTACTTTCACTTTTTAAATTAGCGATTTTTAAGGCCCCAATCCTACTGTATTACCTAATGTGGATATTGATTAGGGCCAGACCGATAAGGGATTTTGAAGGCCGATACCGATACGAATATTTTGGGGTTTTAAAAACCGATACGCCGATATATCGGCCGATATATATATATTTTTTTTTTCAAAAACGCAACAAAACATTAACAGATTTCCGTAGCATTAGTTATTTATAGTTAATTATGAGTTTTAAACATACAAATAAAATGATTGCTGCTACAGCCACAAGGTTGAGGAGATTCCCCTCTCTATGTAAAGCGCTTTGAGTGCAGAGAAAAGCGCTATATAAATGTAATGAATTAATAACAGCATTATTATTATTATTGACAGTAATAATTACAAAAAATAATGATGACATTATCACTATCATCATCATCATTTACATTATCATTAACCCTTTCACACGTAAGTTTAAAATATTCTAACTGACCCCCCAGCGTGAGTTTTTTAAGACGACCGTTATTTAGAACTTGCCACTTTAAGGCCCGATTCACATATCGCGTCTAAAAACGCGTAGATAACGCTAGGCGTGTGCGTTTTTATCCTTTTTTCAAAGAAGCGCTAGGGCGGTTGCGCTCCGGTGGCGTCTGACGTTGCTAAGCAACCATCAGCCGCACTCTCTGTAGACCTACCTACGTGACCTACGGTGCGCTTGCGGCATTCTGAAAAGTTGAGATGTTTTTATCTCGATGCGGCGCGGACGCGCCTGGAAAAAACGAGCGCGTCGCACCGCGACCGCGTCGCTTCCATTATGAGCGCGCATACCGCGCGCCTCCATTTAAAATAATGAACATGAGCGCGCAAAAGACGCGATATGTGAACGGGCCCTAATGTTTCCATGTTGACGCGTCATTGCTTGTCACGTGACACAGCACACCCAGAACACAGCGCGGAATGATGATCTGCTTTTATGTCATTTTTCCTTTTTTATTAAAAATATTCAAAAATGTATTAGCTATATCATGAAACACTGATATTTCCGATATTCAAATATGTGCAAGTGGATGGGTTTTGTTGTTTAGACATCTTTATAACGATCGCGTTAGTTGAGCTGTATGCGCAATGGGCGGCGCCATTTTAGTTTCTTTTTCAGTTCAGAGAATCGGATCTGTTGGATTTATAGCGTCAATTCCTCCACTTCTCACGAAATACATGAAAGTAAGTGGCTGGTGAACTGGGAGAAGAATAGGGTCAAATGTTAAGCTACTTACACATGTGTATTTGATATGAATAAAACGTGTCGATTATTATTGCCTCTTCCATAGACAGCTGTGTGTATTTTACAAACTCAAAATCATTTTTTTTGCTAGTATGTGTATATGTGTATTTAAATGTCTGAAACCTAAAATAAACATTATGTGGTTGAAAACACTCAATAGTTGTGATATATGACAGCACTGAGTGCGTCTGTCTCTGGCTCAGCGCCAGCCATACTAGCTTATTCCGCTTCACTCTCGGCTTATTTAACAGCAGCAAAACTGGACATGATAGTCAAAAATTTTGTCATGCTTATTTGAGTTAAGAGAACTGATGGGGATGTTCTTTTAATTGTTATTCAAGCAATGTATGTCTCGTGATGAACTTCCCATTCACTTCATGCGATGATCTCGCGGACTCTGACTCTGGCTGGATCAGCAGTTTGCAGGACGCGTGGCGCGTTATACACGTGTGTTGCCAGCGGGGACGGTGTAGAGCGCCCTCTGGTGGACAAACAATATAACTCCAACACTCATTACATGGTTGAATGGTGTTTCATCCGTTTTTATTTAAATATTCGTTTATCGGCTGTTATAAACGCCGATACCGATAGTTTGGAAAAAGCCTAATATCGGCCGATAATATCGGTCGGCCGATATATCGGTCTGGCTCTAATATTGATCCAATAGTTCTACCTAATTTTGAACACAAGAGGGCAGTATAGCACTATGAATGATTTTTTTCTCTTTTGACTAAACCATTCTGTCTGTTTTTAAACTTAAACATAATTCTTAAATTTAAAAAAAGGAATAAAATGGCCATAGTTCCAATATTGGTATAGTCTTATACAGTGTTGGGGTAGTTACTCAAAAAAGTAATTAGTTACTAGTTACTTCTGTAAATTGTAATGAGACTACTTTACTAGTTACTGCGTTGGAAAAGTAACTTCACTACTTATTACTTTACTTTCCTGTTTCTTAATTTACCGTGTAGCCTACATGGACAAACATCATATCAGTTTTTGCCCTATCATCACTTTATTGTAAAAATGTATACAAAATGACATGAAAGAACAATATCCCTGTCTGCACAAATAAATATGCCGCACTGTAAAATTCACAAACAAAATGGGGTTCAAAATTCAATATTTTAAAATGGTGTTTAACACAGAAGTTTCAAAACAGGCTGGGAGAATAAAACTCTTCTCCTGAGAACAAAACCAGCTTTTTATTCGGCTCATGGTAATAATAATAATTAAAAAAAAAGATGTCAATGAAAAATAATAAAATAAAGGTCACTTTATCCCATAAAATTCTTAATCCTAATTTAAAATGTATTTTTCTAAACCTGGGGGATTAATGGTCGACAGGGGAAGCATGTCTTCTACAATAAACCCTGCAACAATCCTGTTCATTTCGTTTTGTGTTATCCAAGACTTTCGAGCCTTGTTTATACTTGACGCGTCCGAACGAGCGGAAAGGTGCGTGCGGCAAACAGCGCACGCGATGCCGCATCCGAGGATGAACGACCAAGAAGCCGAACCTGCACCGAACATGGAGCCTACATCTCCGCAACGGCACCAAGTTTGCGCATCTAAATCAGTTATTTATGTTTACAAAATGAGCCTAAGATCCATGTTTTATAAAATGTCCACGAAACTTAATGAAATTAGAAAATAGAGATTGTTCATTTAGTTCTTTAGCCTATATACATGTTTTTATATCCACATACTTTGTTCTAATGTCACAAATAATAATCTTAGGGTTTACTATAGCCTACATTTCACTCAAATATTTTTGTGCTTTCGAGCAATAAACTGAAAGTAATGTGAATATTGCCATTCAGGGCTGGACTGGGACAAAAAATCAGCCCTGGACACTTCATCCAGACCGGCCCACTATGCATGTAAACACACACACACACGTGCATTAATCTATACGTGCATTAATCTGCATGTAAAATTACTGATTAGATTTTATTTACTATCAAAAACAAGAAAAAACTATTAAAATAATAAACAAAGGGAATGGAAATGATTTTATAAGGCTTTATTGTAAATAACTGGTCTTAATTTATGTGCCACTTAATATTCTAATAGAATATTCTTAGGCTATACATATATTTCATGAAGTGCAACATCACGGTGAGGACCTACAGAAATATATATTCTGTAGCTCCTGGCAGTGATGTTTCACCTCATGAAATATAGTTTATATAATATAGCATAAGAATATTCTGTTACAATATTATGTTCACATTTATGACACAGACAGTAGATAATATTATGTTCACATTTATGACACAGACAGTATAGGCTTCTGCCAGGCACTTTCAGGGATACAAATTGAAAAAATATGTATTTATGTGCATATTTATATGCAAAATACTCCTTTTTTCACATCAACTATGTGCTATGGTCATTAAATGGCTATCCTTTTCACTTAAGTCCAGCAAATAATTCATTTATTTTAACACATTTGGTGGCATCTGCCTCAAGTTATCGTTGTTATGAAATACAGTCGTATGTTTGCATAGAATTCATTTTGAACACTATAATATTACATGCTTTCAAAATCTGAGGTAAATTATCCGTTATGGCTTGTGGCACAGTGACCTATTTTTAACTAAAAATAAATAATGTGTACTCAGTCATAACCAGTGTAATTTCTTCATTCTGTCAGCCGCGACGTCGCAGAAATAGGAACCGTTTCTAAATTAGAAACTTCGCATGTCGCCGTCGCGTCTGGTTAGGACAAAAACTCTGATTAACATGGAAAAGATACCTTTTATCGCGTGTCGCGGCGTCGTGTGTAGTTAGGACACGGTGTAAGCGGCCGCTTCTCAAGTCTAGAATCTGAACTTGATTCCGATTGGCCAGTGTCAGACAGTCAGACCTGTCAGTCTCTCAGCTCGCGTCAGCTTCATGCGGCTTCATGAGAGAGACGCATAAGTCCGGAATTGGACAATTTAACAATATACTTACGATAGAATATATTTACAATTAATAATGATTTAAAAACAAAATACATAACGCGCCGGGACGCCGGCCCAACCAGACCGCGGCCCACCGGGAATCTCCCGGTAGTCCCGATGGCCAGTACATGCCTGATTTAGTATCTTTAATATATCGTCGCTGCCCGATGAAACTCACGTATGTCCAAAACGGTTACTTTTCAGGAAGTGGAAAAAACATGTTATTTCAAAAGCAGCTGAACGTAGCATTCTCATGCTTGGCACAACATCTTTAAATGTAACCACATTCTTGCCAGTGTCATGATGTAATCCATATTTGACCCAAAATCGAGTTTAAATGGACATACGTGCATATTGTACTGTAACGGTGGTCGATACGCGTTCTTCCGATCATTAAAAAGAATGAGGTTATATTGACAGATGAATAGGCTACGCTCAGTTTATCAAATAGCCTACGCTCAGTTTATTAAATGTCTCTTGCAAACTATGAAGAGACAATGATGAATCAATACACACTGACATGGCGATGCTGGACTGATTCTTTATTTACACCATCATACAGTAATTTTGTCGGTTGTTTATTACAGATATTAGCATGCATTTTATTGATCATCAGCTAATTTCATCAATTGACATCAATAAGAGAGAGTGGCAACAGCCCTGGTAAGAGTCAAGAGATCATTTCTTTCTTTACTTGAAGATGATTGTGTAGATGATTAAGCGTCTGTGACTTACTTTCACTTTTATTTGCGATGTTTGCACGTTGGTTTGACGCTCAGCTGCTGCTCATCTGCGGCGGTGATGCGTGTCGCAGTAGCGCCGTCATGTCTGACTATAACATAGCCTGTAAACGCTCTCACTCGTTTATTTTTTAGCATTTTTGGGAGGAGTAAAATATACATGTGTGATATCAACAACCAGATTGCGTTTACACGTAAAGATCCGAACACAATGCGAGCCAGACTACCTCCAGATGGTCAGGCAAATCGATCACAATCTGATCACAACGTAATACCTTGCATTAACATTTCTTTTTTATTATCCGGATAACTTATCTGGATACAGATCGCATTTTAATACCAGGTGTAGGGGTCTCAGAGACGAGACCGGCGAGAAACTTCACGAGACCGGCGGAATGCCTCCACAGGGCGGGGAGATACTATACTGCCTATGGGAGCGGCCGCTTCTCCGCTCTTGATTCCGATTGGCCAGTGTCAGACAGTCAGAGCTGTCAGTCTCGCAGCTCGCGTCAGCTTCATGCGGCTTCATGAGAGAGACGCATAAGTCCGGAATAGGACAATTTAACAATATACTTACGATAGAATATATTTACAATTAATAATGATTTAAAAACAAAATACATAACGCGCCGGGCCGCCGGCCCAACCAGACCGCGGCCCACTGGGAATCTCCTGGTAGTCCCGATGGCCAGTACATATGCCTGATTTAGTATCTTTAATATATTTTCATAATTTTGAAGAAGTTTGGTGTGGGAATAATTAAAAATTACTTAAGAGGGGGGAAATAAAAATGTAAAGGCTGGTTTTGCAAAACATTCACATACAGACCGAAACAACCGACTTCCTGTTGGGCTGGCTTAAAGTTGTTTGGGCTAATGAGATCTATAAGTGTACCGAGTTTAATATTATTATATGCAAGTGTGTTTGATTTATGGACCCAATTTTCAGATCAAGTTTATGGACCAAGTTAATTTAATTAATAAACTAATTATATAAAACTATTGTCAATGCACTACAATTTAACGGGTTATATTATGCCTTCACTTATAAAAATTAAAATAAAAACTTATTTAAAACATACCAGGCTTAAGAAATGTATTAAGAAATTACACAGCAGAAAAAACACACAGCAGTGAAATGGTTAAGCCCCTCCCCTACTAACACACACACAGACAGAGACAGAGATGTAGGCTCAAAGGGAGCATGACCAGATTCAAACAAACATATCTTACTTTCTGTGGGTCCTAGCTAATGAGTGTCAATTAGAAAGTTGTCCGGCTCGAGGAGTACAATATACATACTGATTTTTGTAACTGTAGATAAAACTAACAACCCCACTTTTGTCAAAAGGTGGCGCTACTGAGCCCTCACCACGCCCGTTTCTGAAACTTTGCACATGTCTACTGGCTAATAAATGTGATGTGTCTGATGAGTTTCATGCAATTTGAAGCATGCTAAGGGTCTCAAAAGCATCCTAAAAGAATGGTAAAGTTTGATGCGTCGCCACGGCAACCGTTTCAAAGATATCAAGAATCCATTCACAGGTCTACATCTGCCATATGTTTACATTATACAGATGAAGTTTGAAGCAAATCGGGTTAAAATAAGAGGGTGATTTCAAAGCATTTTGAAAGTGACACACTTCCTGCTGCCAGTTGGTGGCGCTATAACTTTGACACACAATAGTCACATCCATGTGATCGTCCTCTTACAGCGAACACACTCCTGAAGTTTCATCAAGATCGGTTGTCGTATGCTGAAGTTATGACAGACTTCCTGTTTCACGTTTCTCGCCATGATTTCATTTCCTCGCCACGGCCAAACCGTTCGAGATATCAAAAATCCCCTAGCAAGTTTTGATCCTCTATGTCTTGACTTCAGGCTGACCGAGTTTCGTTCCATGTGGATGAATGCTCTAGGAGGAGTACATTAATTTCCATTGCATGCGTTTTAAAAACAACCGTAAATATCTGACTTCCTGTTGGGCTGGGGTAAAAAGTAAAAGTGCGATGTATATATGAAACGATGAGATCGACATGTGTACCGAGTTTCATATTATTACATGCAAGCGTGTTTGATTTATGGACAAAGTGTTCAGACCCTGTTTCAGGGGGCGCTGACGAGCCGCCCTGCCACGCCCGGGTACCAGCTTCAGCCCGGCCATGATGGCCGCGGGTTCTGACCCGTGTGCAAAGTTTCAAGAGTTTTTGAGCACGTTAAGGGCCCCAAAAGTGCCCGAATAGTCGTTAGAAAAAAAAAAATAAATAAATAAAAAATAAAAAATAATCCTAAGGAAAACAATAGGGCCTTCGCCCTTTCAGGGCTTGGGCCCTATTAATAATCCTAAGGAAAACAATAGGGCCTTCGCCCTTTCAGGGCTTGGGCCCTAATAATAATCCTAAGGAAAACAATAGGGCCTTCGCCCTTTCAGGGCTTGGGCCCTAATAATCCTAAGGAAAACAATAGGGCCTTCGCCCTTTCAGGGCTTGGGCCCTAAAAAATAATAATCGCAAGGAAAACAATAGGGCCTTCGCCCTTTCAGGGCTTGGGCCCTAATAATCGCAAGGAAAACAATAGGGCCTTCGCCCTTTCAGGGCTTGGGCCCTAATAATAGAAAAGAATAACCCTAAGGAAAACAATAGGGCCTTCGCCCTTTCAGGGCTTGGGCCCTAATTAGTAACCCAAATGAATGTTTATGCCCCTCCAGGATGAGATTGGGTTTTTTTTAAAACAAGTTTTTGATCTATTAACAACAGAGGGAGTGGGGATGCTAATTGTTGGAGGGGATTTTAATCAGAGACTTAATGCACAGCTAGTCAGGAAAAGCACAGCAGAAAAATGGTATAGAAAAAAAAAAAATTAAAAAGATATCATATCTGGGAATTATAGATATTTGGAGGGAATTAAACCCATTTAAGAGAGATTATACCTACTTTTCTGCACCACATTCGATGTATTCAAGGATTGACTATTTTTTATGAATGGAAGAGATAGATACAAAATAGAAAGTTGTGATATTGGAGTGATGGATCTGTCTGATCACTGTCCAATATATTTGAATATAGTGTTGGGGTCAGAAAATAAACAAACAGTATGGAGGCTGAACTCAAACTTGCTTATTGGTCAAATGAAGGTGGAAATCGAAAAAGAGATTTGTGAATATGTAGAGCAAAATAACAATGGGGAGGTTTCCCCATCAGTATTGTGGGATGCATGCAAGGCAGTGATGAGAGGGAAACTGATTGCAAGATCTGCATTTAGGAAGAAAAAGAAACAAGAAAGGCTTAAAATTCTACAAAGTAGTTTGAAAAAATTGGAAAAAGAACATAAAAACTCAGTAGATAGCAAAATTATGGCAGAAATTAAAAGGATAAAAGCGGAGATTAATGAGATATTCTCACAAGAAATTCAGAATAAAATGGTATATACTAAACAATGATTTTATGAAGCGGGGAGCGGGTCGGCAAAATTACTGGCATATAGGCTTAAAAAACAGGAGACGGGAAGACATGTTTACAAAATTAAGGATCCACAGACAGATTCTGTGGTTTATAAGACAGAAGAAATTCATAAGAGTTTTGAATTTTACTACAGCAGGTTATATTCCCAGAAGCATAATAATAATGATTCCCAGATTGATGAATTTTTAAACAGTTTAAATTTACCACAAATAACAGAAGAGCAAAATAATTCATTGGTGTCAGAAATAACGGCAGAAGAAATAAATTCAGCAATTTCAAAACTCAAATATAGCTGCGAGCAGCGATTGCGGGCCCAAGCCGGTGGCACCGCAACCCCGGTGCCTTTAGGTAACTAAAGGCACCGGGATGGCGGTACCGCCGGCTTTGGCCCGCAATCGCTGCTCGCAGCTATATTTATATATATATATATATATATATATATATATATATATATATATATATATAAAGCCGGTGGCACCGCCACCTTGGTGCTTTTAGGGTTATTCTACATGACGTGCAAAAACATAACCCCCGCTTTGACTGTCAAAAAGAAGTGTGCTGAAGGGCTTGTTTATGTGTCACTTAATATTCTAATAGAAAATTCTTAGGCTATACTACATATATTTCATGAAGTGCAACATCACGGTGAGGACCTACAGAAATATATATTCTGTAGCTCCTGGCAGTGATGTTTCACCTCATGAAATATAGTTTATATAATATAGCATAAGAATATTCTGTTACAATATTATGTTCACATTTATTACACAGACAGTAGATAATATTATGTTCACATTTATGACACAGACAGTATAGGCTTCTGCCAGGCACTTTCAGGGATACAAATTGAAAAATATGTATTTATGTGCATATTTATATGCAAAATACTCATTTTTTCACATCAACTATGTGCTATGGTCATTAAATGGCTTTCCTTTTCACTTAAGTCCAGCAATTAATTCATTTATTTTAACACATTTGGTGGCATCTGCCTCAAGTTATCGTTGTTATGAAATACAGTCGTATGTTTGCATAGAATTCATTTTGAACACTATAATATTACATGCTTTCAAAATCTGAGGTAAATTATCCGTTATGGCTTGTGGCACAGTGACCTATTTTTAACTAAAAATAAATAATGTGTACTCATAACCAGTGTAATTTCTTCATTCTGTCAGCCGCGACGTCGCAGAAATAGGAACGTTTCTAAATTAGAAACTTCGCATGTCGCCGTCGCGTCTGGTTAGGACAAAAACTCTGATTTACATGGAAAAGATACCTTTTATCGCGTGTCGCGGAGTCGTGTGTAGTTAGGACACGGTGTAAGCGGCCGCTTCTCAGGTCTAGAATCTGAACTTGATTCCGATTGGCCAGTGTCAGACAGTCAGACCTGTCAGTCTCTTAGCTCGCGTCAGCTTCATGCGGCTTCATGAGAGAGACGCATAAGTCCGGAATTGGACAATTTAACAATATACTTACGATAGAATATATTTACAATTAATAATGATTTAAAAACAAAATACATAACGCGCCGGGCCGCCGGCCCAACCAGACCGCGGCCCACCGGGAATCTCCCGGTAGTCCCGATGGCCAGTACATGCCTGATTTAGTATCTTTAATATATCGTCGCTGCCCGATGAAACTCACGTATGTCCAAAACGGTTACTTTTCAGGAAGTGGAAAAAAACATGTTATTTCAAAAGCAGCTGAACGTATCATTCTCATGCTTGGCACAACATCTTTAAATGTAACCATATTCTTGCCAGTGTCATGATATAATCCATATTTGACCCAAAATCGAGTTTAAATGGACATACGTGCATATTGTACTGTAACGGTGGTCGATACGCGTTCTTCCGATCATTAAAAAGAATGAGGTTAGCCTATATATATTGATAGATGAATAGGCTACGCTCAGTTTATCAAATACGCTCAGTTTATTAAATGTCTCTTGCAAACTATGAAGAGACAACCCAGCAAGCAATAGCCCTCATTTCACCGTCTAGGTTAAATAGAGACCCGATATAGTCCGGCTATGTGTAACCCACTTCTAGCCAAAATAACATTGAATCATGGCTAAATGTATTTTTTCCAAAATAACTTGCAAAATGTATTATATTCCATCATGTAAGCAAAGTCAACTGTGATTACAAGGTGTTTGGTTTGATTTCTTTGACATTTTCTATTTGTAGGCTGTGTGAAGACGCGATCTAGCTCGTATAGTCTGTCCGGCTATTTATAGCCCACTTCTAGTCGAAACTGATTAATTGTCGTTTTAATGAATTGTTGGGCAGGCAACGCATGAGATAGTTGATATCCCATCATGTTCGCATTGGTAAACATATCTACAAGGTGCCAGTGTCATATCATGACATGGTCGATTTGTAGTCACGATCCTCTGAATTGGATGGGCTATGTGCAGTCTGCTTTTAGCCCACTGTCGAAATCGAGGCAATCAGTGGTCTACGTTTAACGGCTTGGCTATAGCCCTGATTTAGACCAGCGATTAGTAGGCTATTGCCAAAATAAATCTTAAAATTGTTTTCTTGTTTTTCACCCACGCAGCTTCATGTTTGCTGTAACAGTCACACATTAATTAAAAATCTACGGTTTTATTTGACTGTTTTATTATTTTAAATTAAATAAAAATGCAATTACATTTCTCAACCGCTAGATGGCAACAGCCCTACTGAGACATGACTGCTGACAACGCGAGTCTTGATAGCACAGATCACCGGTCACGCGATCGACCATTCTCAAATATTTTAAACGAGGCAGAGCATTGCATTCAGCTGACGGTCGACGACAACAGGTAAAATACATTCCCACTTTTGTCTTTTAAGCATCTGTGTTTTCATTTTGACGTGTTAATTTTTTAGATAAATTATTTGTTATCATGTGTTGTTGGAATCGTGACATTTTAGCGGGTGTGTCATGGTACATGCACGTGTAGGCCTAACGTTACTGAATCCAAAGCTGTAAACATGAAACACATGCAATCTATTATAAAGTGTTATGAAATCCACAATTATATTTGGCTCTTTTCTTTAGATCATTGTGATATAAAAATAGCATTTCCTCACTAAATCTCTTGTCTTTGACAAAGTCCATCATTGATATAAATTATAAAATTAAATTTGTCTGAACATTGGCTTGTTGGAGAGCATAAGCTAATAGAGTAGAATAATGTTTGTTATTGTACAAGCAAAGTAAGATGAAGTTTCATTCAAAATGCCTTCATTAATTCAAGTTTGAAACTTTCAAATTAATTTTATAATACAGCATAAAAATACAAATGATTGGCTATATAAAATAAGCAAATCTAAAAAGTATCCGCCAGTATATCAATAATGCAAATAGCTCCGATGTGCATTAAAACCTAAACAGAACACAAGAACACAAACACACACACAAAACGTACATGTACTTTCAACAATGCTTTTCTTGTGCTAATTATTTTATTCTTATTTGGCAGATGCTGTGATGACCAACTTCCCAGCAGCAACAGAGTTTTCTATTTTATTATCTTAAGTTGTTCATGTTAAAATAATTTTATATTTTTAATTTTAATATTGGTGTGGTAATTTTTATGTTTTGAAGTTACGTAATGTTGTTCTTTTGCTAAATAAAGCCTTTTATATATGTTTTTTTTTTGGAATGGCTTGTTATTTATGTGAACCTGTTATATTTGAGTGAAAAGAATCTTTTAACCATTTTGTTGTCTATTGCATGTATATGTAGTCGTTTAATAGTTGTCTAATTGATGACTAGTCTATTCTTGGGCTACATTTAGACGTCTATTAGATTTTCACTGACAGCCCAAATTTAGCCTTGTTTTAGCCTAGACCCATATGCACTGCCTATTAGACGTATAAATGTAGTCGTTCAATAGCCGTCTAATTGTTGACTATAGTCTATTCTTGGGCTATGGTTAGATGTCTATTCTTGGGCTATGGTTAGACGTCTATTAGATTTTCACTGACAGCCCAAATTTAGCCTTGATTTAGCGTAGACGTCTGGGCTATGTTTTGACGGCTATTAGACGTCTTTTGGACGTAAAATTGCTTGCTGGGAATGATGAATCAATACACACTGACATGGCGATGCTGGACTGATTCTTTATTTACACCATCATACAGTAATTTTGTCGGTTGTTTATTACAGATATTAGCATGCATTTTATTGATCATCAGCTAATTTCATCAATAGATATCAATAAGAGAGAGTGGCAACAGCCCTGGTAAGAGTCAAGAGATCATTTCTTTCTTTACTTGAAGATGAATGTGTAGATGATTAAGCGTCTCTGACTTACTTTCACTTTTATTTGCGATGTTTGCACGTTGGTTTGACGCTCAGCTGCTGCTCATCTGCGGCGGTGATGCGTGTCGCAGCGCCGTCATTTCTGACTATAACATAGCCTGTAAACGCTCTCACTCGTTTATGTTTTAGCATTTTTGGGAGGAGTAAAATATACATGTGTGATATCAACAAGCAGATTGCGTTTACACGTAAAGATCCGAACACAATGCGAGCCAGACTACCTCCAGATGGTCAGGCATATCGATCACAATCCGATCACAACGTAATACCTTGCATTAACATTTCTTTTTTATTATCCGGATAACTTATCTGGATACAGATCGCATTTTAATACCAGGTGTAGGGGTCTCAGAGACGAGACCGGCGGAATGCCTCCACAGGGCGGGGAGATACTATACTGCCTATGGGAGCGGCCGCTTCTCCGCTCTTGATTCCGATTGGCCAGTGTCAGACAGTCAGACCTGTCAGTCTCTCAGCTCGCGTCCGCTTCATGCGGCTTCATGAGAGAGACGCAGAAGTCCGGAATTGGATGATTTAACAAATACTTACGATAGAATATATTTACAATTAATAATGATTTAAAAACAAAATACATAACGCGCCGGGCCGCCGGCCAAACCAGACCGCGGCCCACCGGGAATCTCCCGGTAGTCCCGATGGCCAGTACATATGCCTGATTTAGTATCTTTAATATATTTTCATAATTTTGAAGAAGTTTGGTGTGGGAATAATTAAAAATTACTTAAGAGGGGGGAAATAAAAATGTAAAGGCTGGTTTTGCAAAACATTCACATACAGTACAGACCGAAACAACCGACATCCTGTTGGGCTGGCTTAAAGTTGTTTGGGCTAATGAGATCTATAAGTGTACCGAGTTTAATATTATTATATGCAAGTGTGTTTGATTTATGGACCCAATTTTCAGATCAAGTTTATGGACCAAGTTAATTTAATTAATAAACTAATTATATAAAACTATTGTCAATGCACTACAATTTAACGGGTTATATTATGCCTTCACTTATAAAAATTAAAATAAAAACTTATTTAAAACATACCAGGCTTAAGAAATGTATTAAGAAATTACACAGCAGAAAAAACACACAGCAGTGAAATGGTTAAGCCCCTCCCCTACTAACACACACACAGACAGAGACAGAGACAGAGATGTAGGTTCAAAGGGAGCATGACCAGATTCAAACAAACATATCTTACTTTCTGTGGGTCCTAGGTAATGAGTGTCAATTAGAAAGTTGTCCGGCTCGAGGAGTACAATATACATACCGATTTTTGTAACTGTTGATAAAACTAACAACCCAACTTTTGTCAAAAGGTGGCGCTACTGAGCCCTCACCACGCCCGTTTCTGAAACTTTGCACATGTCTACTGGCTAATAAATGTAATGTGTCTGAGGAGTTTCATGCAATTTGAAGCATGCTAAGGGTCTCAAAAGCATCCTAAAAGAATGGTAAAGTTTGATGCGTCGCCACGGCAACAGTTTCAAAGACATCAATAATCCATTCACAGGTCTACATCTGCCGTATGTTTACATTATACAGATGAAGTTTGAAGCAAATCGGGTTAAAATAAGAGGGTGATTTCAAAGCATTTTGAAAGTGACACACTTCCTGCTGCCAGTTGGTGGCGCTATAACTTTGACACACAATAGTCACATCCATGTGATCGTCCTCTTACAGCGAACACACTCCTGAAGTTTCATCAAGATCGGTTGATGTATGCTGAAGTTAGGACACACTTCCTGTTTCACGTTTCTCACCATAATTTTGGTTCCTCGCCACAGCCAAACCGTTCGAGATATCAAAAATCCCCTCGCAATTTTTGATCCTCTATGTCTTGACTTCAGGCTGACCGAGTTTCGTTCCATGCGGATGAATGCTCTAGGAGGAGTACATTAAATTCCATTGCAAGCATTTTAAAAACAACCGTAAATATCTGACTTCCTGTTGGGCTGGGGTAAAAAGTAAAAGCGCGATGTATATATGAAACGATGAGATCGACATGTGTACCGAGTTTCATATTATTACATGCAAGCGTGTTTGATTTATGGACAAAGTGTTCAGACCCTGTTCCAGGGGGCGCTGACGAGCCGCCCTGCCGCGCCCGTGTACCAGCTTCAGCCCGGCTCTGATGGCCGCGGGCTCTGACCCGTGTGCAAAGTTTCAAGAGTTTTTGAGCATGTTAAGGACCCCAAAAGTGCCCGGATAGTCGTTAGAAAAAAAAAAAAAAAAAAAAAAAAAAAATAATCCTAAGGAAAACAATAGGGCCTTCGCCCTTTCAGGGCTTGGGCCCTAAAAATAATAAAAGCCCTGGTGCAGACGGATATATTTCGGAATGTTATAAAACTTTTAGAAAAACCTAAATTCCACTATTACACAAGACTTTTAATTGGATATTGAAAGGAGGGGCTATACCTGATCCCTGGAGGGAAGCAATCATATCAGTAATTGCTAAGGAGGGCAAAGATAAAACCAACTGTGCAAATTATAGGCCTATAAGTGTGCTTAATATAGATTATAGATTATTTACAGCAATTCTAGCACGGCGCATTGAAAAGATTCTACCTGATATTATAGATTTAGATCAAACCGGATTCATAAAACAGAGACAAACCCATGACAACATCCGTAGAACGTTGCATATTATGCAACATATTAACGATAAGAAGCTAGAAGCCTTAATAATGGGAATGGATGCAGAAAAAGCATTCGATTCAGTAAGGTGGAATTTCTTATTCCGGGTAATGAAGAGGTTCAATTTTCACGAAAGGTGCATTGAGACCATTCGCGCTATGTACACAGGCCCTATAGCAATGATTAAGGTCAATGGTAGTTTATCTAATTTCATTAAACTAGAAAGGGGCTGCCGTCAGGGATGTTTAGTGAGCCCCTTGCTATTTGCGGTGTTTCTGGAACCGCTAAGCCAGTGGATGAAACAAAATAATAACATTCAAGGTATTGTAATAGCAGGGTTAGAACAGAAAATAGCTCTGTTTGCGGATGATGTTCTGATTTACATGGAGAATCCAGATTCATCTTTGCCTATATTAATGAATCATTTTAAAGATTTTGGTAGGCTGTCGGGGTACACAGTTAACATCCAAAAAACTCAAGTCATAACTTTCAACTATGAACCAAATCAAGTCATAAGACAGAGTCTCAATGTTATTTGGAATATGACGTCCATGAAGTACTTGGGTATTAAATTACCAAAAGACTTGGGAAAATTGAAATCCTTAAACTATGATCAAATAATATCAAAGATCAAAATGGACTTGGGTAGATGGAACTTAATACCGTACCTGAGTTTGGTATCAAGAGTGGAAGTGATTAAGATGAACGTTTTACCCCGACTGCTATACATATTTCAAAATCTTCCAATTGAGGTCTCAGTAAAAGAATTTAAAGAGTTGGACAAAATTATATCTAGATATATATGGCAGAGTGCCAAACCAAGAATAAAATATAGAACATTACAATTACCAAAGGAGAGCGGGGGCCTAGCTTTACCTTGTCTACAAAGTTATTTTCAGGCGGCACAGCTGAGGGTTTTGTTTCTTTTGTGTGATCCAGAATATTCTGCAAAATGGAAGGACATTGAGGGAAGACAAACAGAGGGACTACCGATACAAGCTATTTTATGCAATGAAACGCTGAGGTCACATCTGAAAATAAAAATAAATCCTTGGTTGGAGGTATCGCTTAAAGTTTGGTCTAAAACTGTGAAGAAATATAATTTGACGGGTCATTGTAGGTTTTTGAGGTGGATCGCACATGATATAGATTTTGCACCCAACAAATTGGATGGTAGGTTTAAATTGTGGAATAATGGCCCAAAAATGTATTGGGAAGTTATTGAAAATCAAACTGTAATGAGTTTTCAGAAGATGAAGGAGGTCTATGGTCTCCAGAATCAAGATTTTCACAGGTATTTACAGCTACGTCATTAGGTAGTAGAAGAAATTAAAAAAGTTAATCTAGGATCAACATGGCCAGGGATAATAAGAGTAATGATGGAAGCAGTACAGATAGGACAGAAAATTATTTCTAAAATGTACAAGACTCTGGAGGACTTGAAAGCAGATAACACAGTAAATATAAAAGAAAGATGGGAAAGGGAGGCAAACATAGTGTTGCCAGGTCAGGATTGGGGGGAAATAAATAAATATAATTGGAAAACCACAAATTCCTCATTTTGGAGGGAATATGGGTGGAAAAATACAGTAAGGTATTTTGCGACCCCAGCCCAAAGAAAACTCGGGGATACTAAATGTTGGAGATCTTGTGGTGAAACTAGAGCAAATCACTCCCATATCTTTTGGGGTTGCTCTCATATAACTCAATATTGGACACAATTAAAAGTGGTAATTGAGGAGGTGACAGAAACAGAAATACCAGCCAGCTTTGAAATTATGTATCTTGGGAGAATGGAGACTCTAAAATTAAAAAGAAAGGATGATTATAAATTGCTTCGAATCATGTTGTTGGCTGGTAAGAAAGCAATAACCAGAAGATGGCGAAGTGATTTGGTGCCTAAAGTGGAAGAATGGGTGGATGTAATGCTAAGCATTTATAATATGGAAAAACTAACTGCATCCATTAGATTGGAAATCGATAAATTTAACAATATCTGGAAAGGATGGCTTAAATATATAAAGCAACATAGAACGGATTTTGTTTAGAGACTTGTGGTAAGGTCTGAATGATTATGAATACCTCTCAATTTTACGACGTAGATGGGTGAAGAAAGCAATTTTTACTATGAAAGGATTGTCAATGAGGAAAATACATACCATACCCCGGTTCTAAGCTACAGGTTTTTTTTTCTTTTTTTTTTCTGTTTATCTTGTTGTTGTTTGTGTTTTTCTTTGGTTTATGTATAAAAAAAATGTCTTATCACTAGGGCTTTCAAGGAAAATCAGTTACGATTGTCTTAACATTGTATATGTATGCCCGGTTGTACTGTAAAATTCATACTGTGGGAAAAATAACAATAAAAATATAAATGAAAAAAAAAAAATTACTACTACTTTTACTTCTTATAAACAGTTTGTTTCAATGCTGAAGAATAGGGAGCAGGAGGACATTGGTCAGTGTAACTGTTCATAAAATTGTATTAATTGTTTTTTTTTTTTTTTCAGCACAGGGTGTTTGTGATATATATGTATGTGTATTTGATGCGTTTTTAATTGTTTTTATATATGTTGAAATGTGTCTTTTATGTATTTTATGCTGCATCTTGGCCAGGTCTCTCTTGTAAAAGAGATTTTTGATCTCAATGAGTTTTTTACCTGGTTAAGTGAAGGATAAATAAAAATAAAAAAAATACATAGAGTGCCTTTAAGCTGGACTGTGACGCTTTTCTTTTGGAAACAAACTTTTTTGCATTATGTTCCTGTTATCTCTGTAAAGCTGCTTTGAAACAATCTGTATTGCAAAAAGTGCTATATAAAAAATATGACTTGACTTGACTTACGTATATCTGTATTCTATATACAATACCAGTCAAAAGTTTGGACACACAAATGGGAAAGTGTGTCCAAACTTTTGACTGGTAATGTACTAAAACATAAAGAATATCTGCCTATATATCAATATTAGACTCAATATTAGAAGAAATCCATATCGGTCGGGCTCTAGTGATTGGGCTCTCAGACGAGATTTGAGTAATTCGTCAGTTCAGTTCTGAATTAACAACCAATGTGACTGGCTGATGATAGGGAACTACTATGTGCAATATTCATAGTTAATTTGTAAGAGCGGAGTATCTGCAAGGACATTGAAAAAACAATTATACAATATTGTGTTTCATTTATGAAAGAATCAATGACTTTGAATATTTAATTTATGTGTACAAATTTCTTTTTTTTTAACTGAGATGAGCTTAGTCATCTAATTCCTGAACAAAACGAATGAATTGGGACACAAAACTGAATCTCTCATGAGAATGAGGATCTGCTGACCAATTAAATATTAAGGATATGGTTTATGTAAATCACTTGTTCACAAAAAAAGAGAAAAGGTGCAGAAATATTATCTACATGTAAAAATGACTGATAACATAAATTAAAAACATACCTGGAAAAGAGGCAATTATTGAAGCACCAACGACTCATGTAAACGATATGCTGACACATGGCTATGTACTTATGAATGCCTTTAGGGAAGTATTATTCTATGTATTATGTTAAAAGAGACAAAAAATATGGTATCTTCATTTAATTGGACGTGATAAAATACACTAAGTATTTAGTCATGTCTGGCAACATTTAGTTTTTACAAACTGATTATATTAAACTCAAATTATATCAAAATAAAATGGATATATTAGGAACACCATCCTAATACTGTGTTTGACCCCCTTTTGCCTTTAGAACTGCCTTAATTCTAAGTGGCATTGATTCAACAAGGTGCTGACAGCATTTTTTAGAAATGTTGGCCCATATTGATAGGATAGCATCTTGCAGTTGATGGAGATTTGTGGGATGCATATCCAGGGCACAAAGCTCCCATTCCACATCCCAAAGATGCTCTATTGGGTTGAGATCTGGTGATTGTGGGAGCCATTTTAGTACAGTGAACTTAATGTCATGTTCAAGAAACCAATTTGAAATGATTAAAGCTTTGTGACATGCTGGAATTAGCCATCAGCAGATGGGTACATGGTGGCAATAAAGGAATTGACATGGTCAGAAACAATGCTCAGGTAGGCAGTGAAACAATGCCCAATTGGCACTAAGGGGCCTAAAGTGTGCCCAGAAAACACCCCCACACCTTTACACCACCACCACCAGCCTGCATAGTGGTAACAAGGCATGATGGATCCATGTTCTCATTCTTTTTACACCAAATTCTGACTCTACCATCTGAATGTCTCAACAGAAATCGAGACTCATCAGACCAGGCAACATTTTTCCAGTCTTCAATGGTCCAATTTTGGTGAGCTCTTGCAAATTGTAGCTTCTTTTTCCTATTTGTAGTGGAGATGAGTGGTACCCGGTGGGGTCTTCTGCTGTTGTAGCCCATCCGCCTCAAGGTTGTGCGTGTTGTGGCTTCACAAATGCTTTGCAGTATACCTCGGTTGTAACGAGTGGTTATTTCAGTCAAAGTTGCTCTTCTATCAGCTTGAATCAGTCGGCCCATTCTTCTCTGACCTCTAGCATCAACAAAGCATTTTCACCCACTGCACTGCCGCATACTGGATGTTTTTCTCTTTTCACAATATTCTTTGTAAACCCTAGAAATGTTTGTGCGTGAAAATCCCATTAACTGAGCAGATTGTGAAATACACAGACCGGCCCATCTGGCACCATGCCACACTCAAAATTGCTTAAATCACCTTTCTTTCCCATTCTGACATTCAGTTTGTAGTTCAGGAGATTGTCTTGACCAGGACCACACCCCTAAATGCATTGAAGCAACTGCCATGTGATTGGTTGATTAAATAATTGCATTAATGAGAAACTGAACAGGTGTTCCTAATAATCCTTTAGGTTAGTGTATGTATATATAAATTATTTTTTATCCATGAGACATTAAAGGCTTTCTTATCCTTTGGCTCTCTCTGGTGGACAACATTAGTTTATTTCCTTAATTCCTATTGACATACACTATCAGTCAAAAGTTTTTAATCTGTTGTGTTGTTTTTAAAAGAAGTCGCTTCTGCACCGAGGCTGCATTTATTTGATTAAAAATAAAAGTTTAATATTGTGAAATATTAATTCAATTTAAAACTGCTGTTTACCATGTGAATATATAGTAAAGGGTCATTTATTCCTGTGATCAAAGCTGATTCATCAGCATAATATCTCCTGTTTCAGTGTCAAATGATCCTTCAGAAATAATTCTAGTGTGATGATTTGATGCTCAATAAACATTTCTCATAATTATTAATATTGAAAACCGTTATTTACATTTTTTTTCAAGATTCTTTCATCAATAGATAGTTAATCTATCTGTAGTTAATCAATTAATTTGATCAAAAGTTACAGTAAAGACATTTATACTGTTACAAAAGATTCTATTTTAAATAACTGTACGTTATAATAATGTTTTATTCATCAAAGAATCCTGAAAAAAAATTGTACACAACTGTTTCCAACATTGATAACGATAATTAATGTTTTTTGAGCATCAAATCCGCATATTAATGATTTCTGAAAGATCATGTGACACTGGAGACTGAAGTAATGATACTGAAAATTCAGCTTTGATCACAGGAATAAATCACATTTTAAAATGTATTAAAATAGAAAGTATATATTTTAAATTGTCATAATATTTAACATATTACATTTTTGTTGTTAGGGTTAGGGTTAGCAAAACTCGGTGAGCAGAAGAGACTTCTTTTAAAAGCATTAAAAATCGTACCGATCCAAAACTTTTGACTGGTAGGGTATGACTGATAGATTAAAACCTGCTGTTAGCCCTATCACGCATTGTAAATTAATCAGAAAGGTGTTTAGATGGCCTATTTGTCATAGTTCAGATTTGACCAATGCTATTACACTTGAAGACCTTGAACTGCTCTCTGAATCACTTAGACCACAATACATGCCCCGCGAATTCCCTCAACTTTTTGTTACAGTGGTTTACATACAATCGAGAGCAAATGAAGCAAATATAGCAGAGACCCTTGGGAGTGTTGTGCATAGACTGCAATCTATTACTCCAGATGCTCCAAATCTGATCCTGGGCGATTTTAATAGAAGTGTTCCATGAAACAGTGTTTGCGGAATTTTTATCAATATGTGTCCTGCCCTACACGTCATAATACAACTCTTGACCTCTTTTATGGATCAATTAAGGATGCATATAAGTCTTTTATTCAGCCTCCAGTAGGGTAGGCGGACCATAATACTGTCCTACTTTTCCCTGTATATAAAAGTGTTTTAAAAAGAGTTCGGCCACAGACTAAGAACATCAGCTTGTGGTCTGAAGAGTCTTCTCCATCCTTGCAAGGATGTCTGGAGTGTACGGACTGGGATGTTTTTTATGACTCTTGCTCAAATATAGATGAGCTTACAGATGTCATTAGTAACTATATCTCCTTCTGTGAAGAGATGCGTATACCCCGCAAGACAGTTAAAATATTCCCAAACAATAAGCCATGGTTTACTAATTCCCTCAAAGCACTTATGAACGAAAGATGTAGAGCATTTCATGAGGGTAATTTGGTCAAAAAACTTGAATTGCAGAAGGAAATAAAAATAGAAGTGAGAAAAGCAAAGTTAAATTACAAAATAAATCTTGAGAAAGAGTTGAGTATGAACAATTTGGGGTCTGTCTGGAAGGGGATGACGCTTATAACCGGAACTAAAGGGTGTGGGAAAGTTCAATTACCAGGGTGTGACTCTAGTAGTCAGTTGGCAGAGGACCTAAATAAGTTTTATTTGCGATTTGATGTGCCTGAATTTGGTCCTGTGATAGAGTCTATGAAATCTAAAACGAGTTATGGTTGTTTCTATAATTGTTTTGATGAATTGTCTGTGATGAAAGTCTTCAAGGGCTGTAATGTGAGAAAAAGCCCTGGTCCAGATAAAATCAGAGGGTGTTTAATTAAAGGGTTAGTTCATCCAAAAATGAAAATTCTGTCAGTATTTACTCACCCTCATGTTGTTCCAAAACTCTGTTTGTTCTGCTGAACACAAAGGAAGTTATTTGGAAGAATGTTTTAATCAAACAGATCTCATTCCCCATTGACTACCATAGTATGTATTTTTTCCTATGGTAGTCAATGGGGAATGAGATCTGTTTGATTAAAACATTGTTCCAAATAACTTCCTTTGTCTTCAGCAGAACAAATAAACACATAGAGGTTTGGAACAACTTGAGGTTGAGTAAATACCGACAGAATTTTCATTTTTGGGTGAACTAAACCTTTAAGGTCTGTGCAGAACAATTGGCGCCAGTGTTTTGTAATATCTTCCAAAGATCACTTGCCTTCCGGAGAGTTGCAAAACTTTGGAAGGAAGCCACTGTAGTTCCAGTGCCGAAAACTACACATGCTGTAACATTAAATGACCTTAGGCCAATAGCATTAACATCCCTCATTATGAAATGCTTTGAGAAATTAGTAAAAGATGAATTGTTAAGCAAAACTAAGAATTTGTTAGATCCTCTACAGTTCGCATACAGAACTAAGCGAGGTGTTGAAGACGCAACTACAACTCTATTAAATATGGTACTGAAGCACTTAGAGGGTAGTAAAACACACGCCAAGCTCTTATTCATTGACTTTTCATCTGCTTTTAATTCCCTACAACCTGAATCCTTTTAGCAGATAAGTTAATCACTAATTTTGGTTTCGATCTTAACTTGGTTGGTTGGGTCTTAAATTTTTTAACTGAATGAACTCAGAAAGTGAGAGTAAATGGTAGTCTCTCAGCTCCCCTGATAACATCTACTGGTTCTCCCCAAGGATGTGTTTTGTCTCCCTTATTGTATATTTTAAATACAAATGACAGTATAAGCAAATATAAAAATAGGTATTTTTTTCAAAATTTGCAGATGACACAGTTATTGTGTGTCTTTTAAATGTGCCATAGTCCAGTGGTTGACGATTTCGTAAAATGGTGTGATGATGCCTGTTTGCAGCTCAATGTATCCAAGACAAAAGATATGAGTATTGACTTTAGAACACAAACACATCCCTCTCAAGATATATTTATTAAAAATAAGAAGGTGGAATGTGTGGAAAGCTATAAATATCTGGGGGCAATTATTAATAAAAGATTGTGCTTTGATTTGAACATAGAGGCTCTATGTAAAAAGGGACAGCAGCACCTTTACTGTCTCAGAAAACTGAGATCATTTAACATAGACAAGGAATTGTTCTATAAATCTTATATTGAGCCAGTGTTGTCCTTCTCCATTAGCTGCTGGTTTGGAAATCTTAGTGTGAAATATAAAAACTCACTAAATAAATTAGTCAAAAACAGTGGGAAGATCATAGGCAAAGAGCAAAGAGGTTTGTCAGGTATGTTTAACAGAAACGTTTTGATTCGAGCCCATTCTGTGATTTCAGATAGAGAACACTTCTTATATTTAGAGTTATCCATGCTGCCCTCGGGTCGTCGTTACAGATTACCAAAAATTAAAAACAATCGATACAAATTCTCTTTTGTTCCGAGTGCAATTAGACTACTAAATGATGAGGTAACACTTTATTTGAAGGGGTGTGCATAAGACTGACATGACACTGTCACCTGTCATGAACATGAAGGAGTCTTTATGAATGTTTATGACTGTTCTCATTAAGTGTCATTCGGTAAATTATGACACTTTTAATGCAAAGTTGACATTGTTTAAAATGTCTTTGTTATGACAACTTGACATTAACCAAGACAAAAATGTCTTTGTTATGACAACTTGACATTAATAAAGACAAAAATGTCTTTTTTATGACAACTTGACATTAACAAAGACAAAAAAATGTCTTGATTATGACAACTTGACATTAACAAAGACAGAAATGTCTTTGTCATGACAACTTGACATTAACCAAAAAATCATAAACTGTCAACCTGATATCTTTATAACTAGTCCAACGTGTTCCACTTTACTTGAGGTAAGGGGAAATATTAATGACACTGTTTTTTGACAGCATTTGACAGTGTAATAACCCTTAATGACATCTTTATAACTACTACAATGTGTTCCACTTTACTTGAGGACAAGTAAAATATTCATGACAGAGTTATGGTGTCATGACGCCCAAAGTCAAAACCAAACACATATGACAGGGTAATGTAATGTTAACGCAAAGCTAAATAACTTCTTTAAGTTTGATAATTAGACCTGTTATGACATATTTGCGACAGGTTATGATTTCTTGGTTAATGTCAAGATGTCATAACAAAGACATTTTAAAGAATGTCAACTTTGCATTAGAAATGTCATAATTTACCAAATGACACTTAATGACAAAAGTCATAAACATTCATAAAGACTCCTTCATGTTCATGACAGGTGTTATGTCATGTTTGTGACAGTGTCATGTCAGTCTTATGCACACCCCTTCAAATAAAGTGTTACCAATGATTCTTAAAGGTATTTATTGAGGTTTTTATATATTTTTATTCTTTGTTTTTTAATAATAATATATTTATGCTTTTTGAAAAATGTATTGCTACTGTTTTGATGTACTGCATGTGTCAGTTTGTGTCTGTCTATCTGTGCTGCATCCAAATTGCCCAAAAGGGACCTTAATAAAGTTTGACTTGATGTTACCTGATGGGGTCTGAATCCTTGACCTGGTGCTTTTTAATATATTCTTCAGGTAGAGCACTCCAGCCAAACACCAATGGCCATCTGAAAATGCCTCTTTGGAAGTTATCAACAAGCATGTAGCTGAAACAAAACAAACAAACAAACAAACAAATAAATGCATTTTTCTGCAGTAATTTTAACAGTTTAGTGAAGCAGTGGAGGACCTATACACTGGAAATAGCTCTTTAATCTCATGAGGACATGGACATGGTTATTACACCATGCATGGTATTCTTTGAAGTCCCTTGTACAAAAGGAGAACCTTGCGGAACGAAAATATATTTTCCACATATGAATGATCAATATATTAAATAGTTTAACAGTATATTTGAAAATAAACAGAGTAATATATTACAATATATAAAGAATTGCCACTTTTCATATATTTACTAATATATATTAATTTAAGTAATTTTATATTCAGTAATACACGTTTCATACTTTCAAGCTAGTTAACAAGAGGACAAGCACACATGCCTGTACTATTAAGCCAAAAGACTATCATTGTGATGAGGAATGCTCAGCCATTACTTTTAAAATATAGTAATTATTGTCTTTAATGATGATCGGCCAATCATCAACCGAACCACAGGCTCTACCCCAAAAACTCGCACATACCAAAACATCTTTTAAATTCCAAAATCATATATTACACACACCCCAAAAACACTTAATTTTAACATTTGCTCTCCTTTCAGAAGTCAGTCAGAAGCAAAGCATGCTAGGAACTAGAAATCTTGTTGTAACTAATTCCATGAATGTGTGTATATGTGTATGAACATGCATTCACAATTATATGGGAACATGTATGTGTAATATATGTACACAATAAAGGATAAAACTTTGTGAATATTACATGCAATGCTATTTTGTACATATTATTCATTAATATATAGCCACTCATGGTCAATGCACATATTGCAGTGTATTGAAAAATATAAGCACTATTTCCCATATATGGAAATGTAGTATGTAATATATTGCATTATATTTTGCAGTATATTCCCATTTATTTTTGTTCTGTAAGGGGAGCTAAACATATATACTTATATATATGCTAAACATGTATACTAAATATACTTCATTACCTCATGTCCTTATCACTGATGACCTCAATAACAGGACAGACCACTTTTTTGCGGTCCATGTAAACTCTTTCTAACAGTGGCTCCAGCCACCCCACGTTACACTCAATATGAGAGTCCAGGAATGTCAACACTTCACCTGCAGATGAAACAATTATGTTGAAACAATCATTACAGCCAAACACTAAAACAACATTCAATGTTTATAGCAGAGATACCAGCTGTCTATGCTATCCCAATTTCCTAACCAATTCGACAAAGCACAAATTCAAGGACAGTCCCTACGCATGTATGGATTAAAGCTTTCTCAGTAAAATGAATTAGTGGGAGTGTACAGTACCTGTAGCAGCACTGGCCCCTGCAATCCTGGCTCTGATGAGGCCTTGCCTCTCTTTCAGACGGATGATTTTTACTTTAGGGAACTGAGCCATATAAACATCCAGCTGCTCCTTAAGGTAGTCTAGAACACAAGCAAATTCCCTCATAGAGAAACAAAACCACAGAAAGGTGAGGACTAACATATCTTCAGTTGCTTCTTTAATTAGAGGTACTTTTCTGACTTCTATGACAATTTGAAAGCAAAAATGCTTAATTTTAAAGAACAGATTACAATATAAGTCTATAAGTCAGAGGCTTTTAATAACGTTTTCTTCAATAATTAAATCCATGCTTATATTTTTATTCCTGGACTTTTGATGTTTTGCCATAGATTAAGCATTGTTAAGTTAAACTTGTCAAGATTTTAAGAAGTCAAATGAGTTCCTTATTGAAGAAGTAAACGGTTATTCTATGGATGACTGTGAAACATAAGCCTGTTTTGTATCATGTATTTAGTGTTGATGACTTGTGAGTTTGGATCACCCAAAATGGAGTTAACACTATGTGTGAGGTCTAAAGCTTTTAACTATTGGACATAAACCCTGACACTGATCTCACATAATTCAAATAATTTCTTTAAAATGCAAGTAAATCAGCACAGAATTATCCCTCAGACCTTTGGTGCTGCAGTCGTCCACCAGAATGATCTCCCTCAGCAGATGTGGAGGAGACCTGTTGAGCACACTGTGCACTGAGCGTAGCAGAGTTGACCACACCTCATCCACAAAGCAAAAGATCACGCTGGTGTTGGGCAAGTCATCATGAACAAGATTTTCTGAACATCTAAACAATACAGGGTATGGAGGTGTTACACATATATCAGTGCTACATCTGCTTGCAATTACCTCCTCAAATACAACAAAAATGCTTCAAACTCACGTTTGGGGTCTGGTGTCTGGAATGGCTCTATCTATTGGTATCTGATCACTCAGGAATACATTAAAATATCCTTCACTCCAGCGTCTTCGACTCTCCAGTTCTTTATCTCTGGGAACACTTGCAGGCTGTCCAAACTGTCCCACGGCCTGTGGATTTCTGGGCAAGTCTGTCACATCTAGAGCCATAACCTTATGAAGCTCTCCTGACCTCCTCACTCGCACACTAGGAGAGTGTGCTGTTTCTACTGTTATAACTGGTTTATTTTTGTTGAAAGTATCGGCATGTTTCTCTCTATTGTCAATAATATTTGTCGGTTTATCAGTCTTAGTTGGTTTGAGAAAACTGTTACTCAGGTTATATTGTAAACCTGAATCTACTTTCTTATGTGACATTACTAGTGTGTCATTGGTATGATTTACTTTCTCCACAGTGTTTTCGTTGAGTGCAGGAGAATATATTTTCTCCTGGACAGCAGGCAGTGCTTTAGTAAGTAAAGGTGCTTTAACATCTAGATTTGCTTCTGTCTGTCCAACAGCAGCATTTATTTTGTTCGTCTTTGCAGATATGCTGTTCACTTTGCCATTAATTTCAGTTTTTGAAGAGATGCTAATAATTGTTCCTTTCACAGGTGATTTCACAGTTAGATTCTCTTTGGTTTGATTAATTACCCCATTTTGTGTCACTAAAGACTTGTCAGTCATTAACATTGAATTCAAATGTCTATCGTCGTTTAGCTGATCTTGGGGTTCTGTCCTGAACTTTGGCCACTTTCTATAAACCTCATTAATTGTCTTTCCAAAACTTTTTCTGTTTTTTAAAAACTCCCTCTTTTCTAAGTTTACTTTTTGCAGAGGATGTTTAAAGACATTCTCTAGATTGCTTTTACTCCTTCCCTGTTTTAGTACAATCTCTCTCTCTTTGAGAACCTGATTCACATCATTGAAGGATATCCTAAGTGCTGCGATATCAAAGAGGAGCCAGATTACAGATGCGACAAAAACAAACGCTAAAACCCTCCCACTGCCTCTGAAATACTTTCTAAACTTCATTTTTTAAATGTTCACACTCAGTGCAGTACTGACTGACTCCATATTCTTAAACTGATGTGACTACCTGAAATATTTACAAGTCGCAACTGAACTAGAAACAGATAGGCTAGATTATTTATTTTCTATGTGGGCCATCGTGGAACAAAAGGAATCAATCGGAAATCAAAAGTTCAATTTCGAAACAAAGTTTTAACAACATAGCAGAGAAGCCACAAAAGTTAGCAGAATTCAAATAAAATAACCCTGTCACAACAGACAGTTACAGTCGTTATTCAAGCTATCGCGATAGTAGAAACGGGATTTGATTGTGGTTTACCTGGGCATACAAACGATGTTTATTCCACGTGTGACTGTAAAAGACAATTTAAGATAAACGCCAAGTATGTGAACGTAGCCATGGAGGGGTAGCTGCTTCACTGAACATCCCGAACTCAAAAACGACTGCGTGTCGACATTTCTGTAGTAATGACCTAAAACACTGTTGTTCTGGCAAACTTCCGCAGTTTTGCACTGAAAGACATTAGATCCACAATAAATCCATTTTAGATATTTCGTTTCAAACCACGTTGAGATAGTCGCGTGAAACTTCCAATTGAGATCGTCGTCGCAAAGTTTGTCATCACAAAGGTGCTGCACCGCCCGGTCTTCTCAAATGAATGTTTTCTGCACTCGTTTCGATTTTCTAAAGGTTTGTTTCGACAATTATCTGGTGCCACTTCTAAGCAAACACACAAACGTTCCACTGGGTTAAGGACATCCTCCTTTAAGCCCGTAGTTCCTGCTGGCGTTCAGCACATCAGACCTGCCCTGTTTTAGCCTACACGTAGGCTAAAACACATTTATGTGACGACGTGTCAATACACAGATATATTTTGGACGCACTGAAAAATTAAATCCTGTTCAGGGTGTGGTACGAGTTAGATATATCTGTATGTTAGTCAATACACTCGTTTAAAACACAAAATATTAGCTTACTTGGTATTTTGATTACCATCAATAGCATTGTTGAAGTAACTTGCTTGGTGAGTGTACACCTACTTGCTCCATATAGCCTAATAACCATTTTCCACAAAGTAGAATAATAATACGGGGATGTAAAATGATGTCCTTTAAAATGAAATATAAATCTTACTGGCCTATTAACTTATTTGACTATTTGTGTATGATCTCAACCAACTTAATGAGGTGGCCTACATAAGAGTGCTTTTTTAGCATTAAGTAGGCTAGCCTGCATTAAGTAAAATTAATAAATAAAAAATAGTTTTTCAAGCATTAGAAAAAAATCTGTTTTTATTATTTCTTTTTTATTTATTTTTTTTTTTAATTTATTTAAAAAAAAAGTTTTTTCAAGACCAAGAGAACTATAAATTCAGTCAAGTGTGTCACAAACTTTTGACTCAGTGTAAATACCATACTTGCAGTGTCATGGATGGGAATTCAGTTTCATAGTATATTTCAAAGTATGACACTATGATTATGATACCTTGTACCACTGTACTGCCAAACTATTTTTTTTAAGAGTAGGTGAGGGATTAATATTAACGTGGTAATTTATATCTGTGTATCATGCTCATAGTCTGAAAGGCTGAAAAAATTTAAAAGCTGCTATTTAGATCAAGTCTGGTCTAACCTGTTTTGTTGCAAGAGAAAATCTGAAAGCCTCGAAAGTCATTTAGAATAAACTAATGGTTTTGAAATAAATACAGCACAGTATTACTACACTCACAACACACCTTTAAGGAGAAACATAAAATGTGTCATTAGTTAATGAATTAACATGAAAACAATGAACAATACATTTGTTACTAGGAAATCTTTCTTAATGTTAGTTCTACCAGAAAGACTCGGGAGATAAGATACTGTACAATAAAGCATTTTATTAACAGCCCAGCAAGCCATATATGCAATAAAGTTCTTTGGCGTAGGCCCCGTCCGTAACTCGCGATCCGAGGGTATGGATTCTGCATATCCTGCCTGAAGATGAAGGCAGGGGCGCAACCGACCCCCAAAAATGAGTGGAATAATAATTCCACTGGACGAAGCCCACCCCCAAAGAACATGAAAGAAAAGTATACCCACCAGGAGTATGCTATGTGGTTCCTAAAATAGAAGAAGAAAAAGAGTTAGCAAACAGCTAGTAAACATGGGTATATCAATTTCCATGGATAGTAGAGTTCCATCAATATTGCAGTGGGAACGGAACTCTACCATCTAAAGTCGAGCATGCTTAACTTAATATGAAGATATTTTTCTGCTGCTGAATTACATGATATTTACGCATTTGCTCACGCTTAAAATGAATCTTTTTCATTTTTAATCATTTATTTATTTAATATATACGAGGCCGCGCTGAGCCACATAAAACGAGGCCACACTGAGCCACATAGAAACAAGGCCACGCTGAGCCACATAGACGAGGCCACGCTGAGCCACATAGACAAGGCCACGCTGAGCCACATAGACGAGGCCACGCTGAGCCACATAGACGAGGCCACGCTGAGCCACATAGACGAGGCCACGCTGAGCCACATAGACGAGGCCACGCTGAGCCACATAGACGAGGCCACGCTGAGCCACATAGACGAGGCCACGCTGAGCCACATAGACGAGGCCACGCTGAGCCACATAGACGAGGCCAGGCTGAGCAAACGAGGCCGAGCTGAGCCCCACAGAGATGAGGCCGCACTGAGACCCGCAGAGACGAGGCCACACTGAGCACCGCAGAGACGAGGCCACACTGAGCACCGCAGAGACAAGGCGACGCGTAGCCCCACAGAGATGACGCCACGCTGAGCCCCACAGAGACGAGGCCGCGCTGAGCCCCACAGAGACGAGGCCGCGCTGCGCCCCACAGAGACGAGGCCGCGTTGAGCACCAAAGACACAAGGCCGCGCTGAGCCCCACATAGACGAGGCCGCGCTGAGCCCCTCAGAGCTGAGCCCCACAGAGACGAGGCCGCGCTGAGCCCCACAGAGACGAGGCCGCGCTGAGCACCACAGACACAAGGCCGCGCTGAGCCCCACAGAGACGAGGCCGCGCTGAGCCACACAAAGACAAGGCCACGCTGAGCCCCACAGAGACGAGGCCGCGCTGAGCCACACCAAGACAAGGCCACGCTGAGCCGCATAAAAACAAGGCCACGCTAAGCCACATAGACAAGGCCACGCAGAGCCACACAGAGACAAGGTCATGTTAATCCACGCATAGACGAGGTTCGCTGAGCCGTTAGGCTGCTAGAGCTGTGCATGTCTAAACGTGCCTAGAAAAGCCACTAGGCTGCGCAAAGCCAGTCCCCTGAGGACCATATAGCCAGTGATGGCGCGAGGTAAATTATTCAAGCTGAGACTTTCACCAGATAGAAAGCATACACCACCACGAGTAATTGCATAGGTATTTACCTGAATCGTTACTGCAATGCTTGCTGAGCTTCGAGAATGATCTTTAGACCGGGTCTTATAACTACAATGCAGAGGAAGGCCATCTGCCCAGGATCTTAATAACTGAAGTGGAATGCCACGATCAGCTGCTGTAGTGCCTGCCCAGATCCTGAAGGATGACCAGTATACTGGGAGGGAGATAGACTGCAGCTATTGAGGACAGAACTGACTAATCCTGGACCAGGTTAAAGAGTAATGCTGCGTTAGTTATGATAATAGTAATTTGATCATAGATGAGAAGGAACAGAATTTAATCCCAATTTTTAAATTGATAATGTGATGCAAAGCCTTTATTGTCATTCTTTGAGGAAGGAATTAGGTAAGGAACAAGATTAGAAAAGACCATAGGGAAAATCTGGAGTATTTAGCACCTGGAATGAGCCATGACACTGTAACAGACAGCTATAATCTGATAACAATAAGAAAGAGACCACTGCAGACAGAGGTAATCAAAAGGGGTTAAGTGGATTTTGCTTTCTGATTTGGAGTGTAATGCTGCTGTTTTAAGCATAACCAACATCTGCAAGGTTAAACACTCAAAGTTCGAACAGTGGAAGAAATTAATTTGATAATTGCTTTAAAGAATACGAAAGTGCTGGGAGGAGCTAGTGACATTCCTCCTGGGTTAGTGCATCACGGCCTAAATATAATTGATCCAGCCAGCGGAACATGATATATTAGAATATCGAGACAGAATAACCTAACCAGTGACTAGAGATAACTACGCATGAGCTATATAATCCATCAACGACCAGTTGGAATGTTGAATATGTTGACGCTTCCTGAAGCTCCATCTTATGCGATTCCGGTTGAATAAGTGAAAAGGTTAAAAAAAAAAAGTCGGTGATAGGTAATCGAAGCTGCACCGAGCTGTTAAAACTCCGATCCCTGAGCCGGAAGCAGCAGCCCTACCACATCCAAATGTGGAGGCAAAACAATATGCTTACTCACCCTCGAAATGACCATTACCACTAAATTATCTTTGAGGCATTCTGAGCAAAACCCAGCATACCCATGCATATCCTGCAAAAGAAAGGGGGCACAATTATACAATTTTTTTTTTTTTAATAATAAAACAATGTGATTGTCGAGCATTTACCAGAGGTTGTTTTTTATATATATATATATATATATCAGTGGCGGGCCATGCATTTCACACTTAGGCCTTCTGTCCTACCTGAATTAATAACTTTCAATAGTGTATCAGCGCAAAGACTCTCTATAATTGTTGTTTTTATTTTGCACCGGCATTTATTGGATTAATGCGGTGAGTTCGGGAAAGGCCGCGAGAAACGAGCGCGTGAGTTCGGTTGGTGCATTTGTACAGTGGTTCTTGCGTTCCGAATCAGATTATAAGTTCAGAAACGGAGCCTCCCTTATCTTGTCGTTCAAGGGTTACAATGGTCCCTTTTCAGACGTTACAATAGTATGCATGTTTGAAAAAAAAAATAAGTTTCGATCGTAAATTTATAAGAAAAATTAAGAAGAAAATCATATTCACCACGGGGGGGAAAGCATATTACTCACCAAGATTATTTTTACACAAAATCCATCCTTATTTCTTTCCTCAAGAAGACTGCAGGTTCTATCTGCGTTTCAGTTCCAACAATGTCGTGTCTGTCTCGTCATATTTCTAGCAGTTTTAATTCACTTTATGGCTGAGAGTGCCTGCTCGACAGAAGCACACACAGTCACCGCAAAACATGACGATTTTAACAGCTGCCCCATGCTCTCGCACAGAGTTTTGAACAAAATCAACGCTATCAGCGGGACTTTTGCCTTTAGAACCATTCGTGGCATAACTTAACATTAGTCAGTTCTGTTTTTACCCGGAGAGATCGAATAGAGTTCCATATCTGCGTTTAGCTCGGGCTGAATAAGGGATTTTTTTCTGCTGAGGGTCGAGGAGGGTTCACGAGTTCACACGTACATGAAATCAAATATAATTTAAATGCGTATTTGGCTTGCTGTCCGGGGGAGGGCTCCGAGCTCGGAATTTTGCCCGAACCCAGAGTACTCCCCCCTATACTGGGGTAGACCCAGCCGAGAGTGAGGTGATGGGGTGGTGGAGGGATGCTGAGAGACTTGTTGTGAGACAGGAGGTGAGAAAAGCTTTATTTATACCGGCTTCCTTTGAGTTGATTGGTTGATTACCTGAACATGCTCCTCCCGAACTTTGTTTACATAAAACTTCATTTCACGAGTTCACACGTACATGAAATCAAATATAATTTAAATGCATATTTGGCTTGCTGTCCGGGGGAGGGCTCCGAGCTCGGAATTTTGCCCGAACCCAGAGTACTCCCCAAAAAGCAAGGTATGGGACAGCGAGCGTAAAGAATAATTCCCCCCAAAAAAGTGAAGGGCATGAGAAGGTAATTACTAAAAAACGAGCTTGACCGTTCGACCGTGAGGGCTCTCGCGACGTCCGACGGGAACTTGGATGCTCACGGCATCGGACGGATAAGCCCCGCCAGCAGTTGAACTGACAGCTCGATGACGGCAGTTTTATGCGAGCGTGATTTTGGAACGAGTTAAGCCGTTCAACCGCAAGGGCTCTCGCGGCATCCGACGGGAACTTGGGTGCTCACAGCGTCAGATGGGTAAGCCTTGCCAGTTGGACGGGGGTGCCCGCTGTACTCGGTCGGGAGGGCTCGACCGGCGCTTCAAAGGGTGCTGGGGCATGGGAAAGGACCCCTCACGGCCCAACGAACGGGGAGCCCTTGCGGCGACACGAGCGCGGCCGTCCGACGATGATTAGAAATAGGCAGGCTCTCACTGCGATTCGGACGGGAGGGCTCGACCAGCGGTTCGGAAGGGGGACGAGCCCGGCCCACGAACGGGGAGCCTTCACTACGTACGAACGGGGAAGCCTGCAATTGTAAAATATTACACTGTATTTTGGATATGCTTACGAAGCGGTCGTAGAATCCGGGGATGGTGTCAATGAACTGAGCGCAACAGGTGATGGAAATTAACTAATTAATTATTAAGGGCTTGGTTAGCGTTTCGGATGTGGAAACGGCTGGATCTGATTTGAGTTTTGAAAGCTTCAGATGACCAGCAGCAGATGACCACCTTTTTGTGCGGCTGTGGTTGCTGCGCCGATGCAAAAGAATGACTTGAAAATTTGTTTGCGGAGATGCCGGATTTGATGAAGACTGCTTAAAGATGTTTTTGGAACCATAATCTCGTGGCCGGATGATCGGAGTCGTCTGTGAAGAGTGGATCGAGAGGGGATTTGCGCGTAGAACGTTTATATTGAAGGTAATTTAGCAGCGAATGGAACGGTTGAATGGGAGTCGGCAGATTGAAAATATGTACAAAATGACCTTTTTTAGCTCGATCTGTTTTGCTTTGTTTGATGAAAAAAGATATAGTTTCGTTATCCAAGATCTGTAAAACTGAAATGATAGGGTGAATATTTGAATTGAAATTAGATGTGATGGTCAATTCAGAGCAACGGAGAAGCCGCAGAAAGCTAATAACCATAGCTTCTACTGTGTTGGTGGAGTGGTATCCTAGACGGAGTGATGACATACATTTGGCGAGTATGTCAATTGAAATGGGTTGTCTGGTGACCGGGCGAAAGGGATGAGTTCTTTGTTTTCCTTTAATGAGAAGGGAAGTTTGGCAGTTATTAATAGCGGGGGCGGGCTTACAATAAATTAATTTGTGTAAGAATTGAATGCTGCTTAAATAGCTTTTATATGGATCCGGCTAGGAGACCTTTAACTTGATTGAGGTGAGATATGAAAGAAGTAACGGTTAGAAGAGAAAAATCGGGAAACGGCAGTTTATGCGAGAGGTGAAATAATTTGAAATATTTCCACGTGGTGTATTATGATTGGAGAGTTTTGGGAGAAAACTGCTTGCAGGATAGAATCGATGGACGTGTCCAGAATGGATTTTAACGAATGGTTTATGGGAAAATAAGTTGAGAATAAGGAGGTACTGGGGTTGAAACGGGGTCCGCTTCTGGTGCCAGCATCCTGAATCTCTGAAAATAGAAACGGGAGAGAGAGTCAGCGATTTGGTTGAGAACACCTGTGACGTGTTTTCCATTAATAAAGAACTGATCACAGGCGGAGATCCAGATGAGGCGTCTGAGGAGTGGCATCATTACAGGTGAGCGAGAACGACCTTTACTGATTAATTGTACGGTTGCTTCGTTGTCGCAATGAATTTGAAAGCTTTTAGATGACCAATCATCTAAAGATGATGATGATGGTGGTGGTGGGGGGGGGATATCGAGGATATCGAGGTCTTCCAACGCGTGAACTGATGACGAGAGGGCGAAGAGATACGCGATGAACGGCGGCCTTGTGGGATGATGCGCGTTGCATAGTTTAAGTGGCCAAGCAGCGAGAGGAGTTCGCGTTTGGAACACTTTGAGCGTCCGGAAGATTGTCGGCGCTTAAAATGTTTTGTTTTTACTGAGCTAACGGAAACCCTAGCTCAGCGAAGCCTTTTGCACCCTGACGAGGTGAGCCGCGGGGAAGGCGTCGTGAGGTGAAATGATTAAGAATCATCGAGCAGATGGAGAAGGTGAGGAATTGCATGGTTGTTGGAACGGATCCGACACAGTGGCGTAGCGTCTGGGTATGCACGTGCATATGAGCCCGGGCCGATAGGGCCCCGCTCATGGGGGATTTAAACCAGGCAATTAATTTTTAAAATGTAGCCACGATAAATAGTTCATATTTACATAGTATCAAATAAAACAATATTAGGCTATATCAAAACGATGTAATTATCCTGGAGATTAATATTACTACCAGGGTGATATAATATCGACATGGCTACAGGTTCCCATACAGGTTTTGTCTGCTTTAACTAGTCATGTAAGGTATTTTGTCATTTACTAGTTAAGCTCCTAGCCCGTTTGATGTTTCGTTCCCACTGCGTCTTATACTCAGCTTTGAGTAAACATATGAAAGAGAAGTAAGCCATGTGGAGCAAGCCTCTGTGTAAGCCATGTTCTCTGAATAGGGAACGAAACGCTGTGTTCGCTACCAAATATCTCGCGCTGCTGACAAGCTTCCTTTTTCGACAGAGAACTCTGAGGAGCAGCTGATGCGCGCGCCAATATAATATGACGACGTGAGCGTCAACGCGGCGCGAATGGTGATTCTATGTCAATGGTCAATCGTTATTCTGACGCGTAATTTTACATGTGAAATGCAGCCAAACAATTCACGTGCACATTTCGCGTGTGTTTAATCTCCCGCTATCAGCAGACGTTCCGCGAATCTCCCGCATATTGATAACGGCTCCCGGATGATCGCAAATTAGTTCAAATCTCCCGGAATCAAGAGCGAGCGAGCAAGAGCGCGCGTGCGAGACAGATCAGACAGTGCTTCAATACTGCGCGCACGTCGGAGAGGGAGAGGGACAGCGAGAGACTGCGTGTGTGCGCGCCTCATGCCACAGACTCAGGAATCGAAATGAGGCACCGAAGTTTCATTCTTATTCGGTCTGGTTACTACCGTTTACGTCAGAACCGGTTCCCTATTGGAACAGAGTTTCGGTACCCAACCCTAGTGGATAGGCATTACTTTAAAAGCAGAAGTGGTATCTACTTTCGCCATTCACGCACCGCGACCTGCTATTTTGATCATGGTTATAGCTTGATTAATGTCGTGATATTTTAATTGAATACTCTTCGAGGGGAATGAGACTGTTGATGCTTAGATATGGAGAGTTTTGAGGAGCTGAGAGGTCGATTATCAAACGCTTTTCCCTGAAAATTCTTGTAACCACGCCTGTGGGTCTAATCATGAAACCTGATTCTATTTCTTTTTAGTTAGATCGTTTACCACTGCAGGCCTTGCATGGAGGACTGAAGATTATTGCAGATGATGTTTGCGTAGGCTGGCGTTCTACGCCGGGTTTAAGCTTGGCTGAGACCGGACAACAGGTAATTTGTAAAGATGACGTCTGGGTGATGAAATAAATCCTCAGCCGGACGGGAAATGTTCACTGGAATCGAGAGATAGTTTTCTCACCTTAACGGCATTTTGTACAGGACATACAACACAGGCGTGGGCACCGCCAAGATAATTACAAATGTAGAGATAACGACAGCGTTGTCTTTGGCATTTACCCTCGTTGGAATAGTCACAGACTTGCCTGTTGGACACGACGTTTGGGGCTTTGTTCGGAAAATCGCCACCGGAAGAGAGGTCCTCTCTTACCGGTCGTGGGACATAGCCTGTGGATTTGATGGGGATCTGCGCTGGGCCAGAGGAATCGAGGGATTAATTTGCGGCCAAGCCGTGGTGGCATGGTTTACGGACCTGCAAATTACGCAAGAGATGTTTCGGCACCCGAGAAACACGCGATTGAGGAGATCAGAGTCCAACGCTCCCCGGTAAGGACACTGATTCCATTGAGAAATACGAACGGCGCTTTTAGCAGTTCAAATAATTTGTGAAGTAGAAAAATTACTACCTACAAACGACAGCGCAAGCTCCATTATGATAGAAGGTAATCGTTGAGCTCGCACCGTCTAGTATGGGGAAAGACAGAGCATGTGACTTCGGTATAATGGTTAAAGGAAATACAAACTTCGCCTAACGACAGGGAGCGAGATGAAACCTGCGTGTTGTTTTTTAAGGTGACGGATATATCGCCGCAATCCACCTGGCGATTGGATTCCGACATGGGGAGGGAGAGGAACATTTGCGGAGCTGATGTGATGTTGATGTTGCGTAGATCTGGAGCGTACGGTGCCGCGGTGGGAGGGGCTGGGGAGGAGATTTGACCTGGAAGAAAAAGAAAACCCTTCCGCGTCTGGGGCGCGGCCCAGGCTGGCGGAAGGTCTGCGGCGACGTGGCGCGTGGGCGGAGCCCGGCACTGAAGGTGGAGACGCTGGAGGGCGAGCGATCTGGGTCCGGCAGGCTCTGCCCGTTCGAGCCGCTGAAAAGGGGGCTGGAACAGAAGGGTGAATAGATTGTAAAACACATGTAAGTTATATAAATCTACTTTTCGATTTGCGAGAAAAGTTAACGTCTGAATTAATCAGGGCTTGACTCCGCGCTTTAATGATCCACTTCCCTATGGAAGATATGTTTGGGTTGGTCAAAGAGTGCGAAGACGCGGAGGATGGTGGGGTCCTCGCCGGCGGTGGTGAGGGGAGTCCTTGGCGTCTTGGCGTGCGTAGATAAGATCGCGGAAGCTGGCGTCCCCGGTTTGAGGAGGCTGGAGATGGACCGATCAGCGGATTGCGATGGAGTCTCATCAGTGACGAAAGATTCGTCATCGGAAGGGAAAGCTCTAACTCGGACATGACGGCACAAGGGCGGAGTCAAATGCTGAGAGACTTGTCGTGAGACAGGAGGTGAGAAAAGCTTTATCTATACCGGCTTCCTTTGAGTTGATTGGTTGATTACCTGAACATGCTCCTCCCGAACTTTGTTTACATAAAACTTCATAAAGAAACATTAATTTGTGGGTTGAAAAACTATTACATCTACAGGAATATTTAGATTAAGCAGTTCGCTACAGATGCAGATACTAGTAATAGTCAATAGTACGCAGATATGGCTCTGATAGTAACGTTACGCGCTCTGAGCATCCAATCAAAGAACGAGAAAATACAGACGTTATCAAATGCCAGCTAGATGGCCCCGCTGCAGTCAAAACGAAATCTGATTGGCTGATTAAATCTGACGGATTATCTGATTGGTTAAAGCAACGGCATTCATTTTAAGTTACAGACGCCCGCTCTGTCGATTCTGAAGGCCTCCAGGCAGATTTATTTACCCGGCAACGCATGATGGCTGAAATATGATTGGATACAAGCTCTAACATAAAAACACACTACTGGAAGCAGCGCAACCAAGAGAAAAGCTATGATATTAAAATAACGAACTATTGGGAATAATTTAATACTCATTCATGGAAAAAATATATTAAAGTGCAAGTCGGTGATTCTGATAATGTTTAGGCCAGCAGAGAAGGCCTTGCTGGCCCTGACGGCCCACCGCTGATATATATATATACCTTAAGCAAACAAAGAGAAGTTACAGGGAACAGACTTGAAAATTAGGATTAAAATACTTGCGTGAATTTGAATGCCTGCGAGCAAACTATGAATGGAAGGAATATTAAATTTCAATTTCATAATTGTATACAAGAAAGAAACAGCGAGCCACAATCGGGATGTGAAAGAGGAATCTAAGTGATAATTGATCTGTTGACTCTTGAGCGTGGAATCTTTTTCTCAGGTGTAAAGCAAATGTCTGCCATGGCTCCCAAGTTGCTCTTTGCAGAAATAACCCCATCCATGGCTGGAAGACGCTTGCCACGACAGTTGAGAATCTTAAATAATGGTGCATAGACATGAAAATCACGCAGTTGACTAAGACAATGTCACTCTAGTCTCCTTCATTGATTAGTCTGTATACCAATATGACTGTTGAGTTAGCAGTTATTGGCCAAATATATGTAACTTGAACAGTGCCACACAACTCCTTGATCCTTTTAGTCAGCATTTCTCTGTACATTAATGTGACAGAAATACCCCTCACATAAATGATTCTTATTTATACCATGGTCTGGGTGAATACTTGATTCTGATTGGCTGCAGGGTTGTCCGTTAAAAAGTGATAATGGACACCTAGTAAAGTAGTTCTGGTGAAACTGCCTGTTTACCATTCGAAATTAATAAATAAATGGGCTGCCTACAACGGCTGTGAGTAACCATAGCAACAGGCAGTCACGTGCTCTATCATCTAACGTTAGATATTATAGCCTAATACAACAATGAGCGACTTCGTGCTATTTCTTTTAACATTTATGGAGATTATGGCAACTTTGACGACTGGTATGCTGCTGAAGAAAGAAAAAAAAGTAAATAAAACGGAGAAAATTACACCGCTGCTGCTCTAACGACGTAACTTGCGACCATAGTTGGAACGATGCTTTCGGGGAAACGCACCCCTGAATGAGACCCTGCGGGAGTTTTACGCAGCTGTCCAGACAACCAAGGCAGGAGAAGGCTCAAATTTGCAGCGTTTCAAGCCTAAGGAGCCTGAGGCAAATGACCCTCTCTTTGATCTGATTAATTTATTGCCCTCTATAACGTTAAGCGCAAATCGCTGGAGCTCAGAGCTAATTGTTTTTTATTGTTGTTTGATTAATTGTTTTGTGTAAAAAAAAAAAAAAAAACTATGCCTACCTTTGTGTTTCATGAAAAAAAATGCATTTGTGAACCTGAAGGGATACGAGCTAAGCGGACTATAAATATCTCCGGTTGCTAAACAGTCAAGCAAGGCAAGTTATTATTTGTAAAAACTAGATTTAGCCTAATTAAAATATAAACTAATGTTTCAAAAATGTTTTATTTGGCAAGTGACCATGGTATAAGCGGGTTAATGCCCTCCGAGGTGTCCGTTGTCAGGTTTTAATGGACTTCGGCGGAGGCCTCCGCTGCGCGTCGGCCGGTTTACGCCTCGCCGTCGTCCATTAAAACCTGACAACGGACACCTCGGAGGGCATTAACCCTTACATAACACACATCAGTAGATTAAGTAGCCATCAGAAAGTTGAGTATTACATCAACACATTTCCAGTGTTATTTCTAATTTGAAGTATAACGTGACTTAATGAATTTAAAGTAGCCTAATAGGTGAAATAGTTGTTTGTGAAATTACTATGACAGTAGCCTAATATGTAAATCACTGCCATCCTAGTCCACTGCAGTATGCATAACAGCCAAAAACGTGCTCTTTAGTTCTGCTTAAACTTTATTTATTTATTTATTTATTTATTTATTTATATACACGCGCAACCGAACTCTGGTGACGAGTAAGCAAACTTTAAGAAGCGCAACCCGTGATTATGCATATGCATAAAGATAAGCACTCTTAAGCTTATTTGAATTATAATAAACACAGTTGTTAGTGGGTATCAGAGCGTGGTATTAACAAAGCTGATGTAATTAAATAACCACATAACTGTGGAATATCGCTAACGCGAAGCTTTGCTTACACTTGCTACGAGCATTGAGGCGAGCTATCCGGCCCCTCTGCAGTCGGCAGATCAGCCGTAATAATCAGATCGCGCCACGTCATCGTAGACGCCAATTTCAACTCAGCCGTGTAGACCTTTTTCACAAAAACCGGAAATACATAATCGTCGTGGAAGTGGAGTTCCCGTCAACTGTCAACACATTAGAAAAACCTACCCATGGAAGAGAAAATTGATCAGAGAGTCTTCAAAACTGCGAGAAATTGTAAACTTGTCATGGTCCAGTTGTTGATGACTTTGTAAAATGCTGTGGTGATGCTTGTCTGCAGCTGATGTATCTAAGACCAAAGATATGACTATTGATTTCAGAACGGAAGCTCATTCTTCCCAATATAGCTACGTTCATTAAAGGTAAGAAGGTGAAGTGTGTGGAAAGTTATTAATATTTAGGGACTGTTATTTACAATAAACTGCATTTTGATGTGAATACCAGAAAGAAGTCTGTCAGTTTTATTCAACAATTATCCTCTTAGGTAACGTTAGTGAATTTTTTTGCACTGCTCTTGCTATAGAACGATCAAAGATGAAGAACAATTTATAGAAATATTAATTTATCCCTTGTACAGTCAGATTGTTAAATACTCAGAATGGTATATATGATATTTTAAATTTATATGTAGCCCACTGTTGTGTGTTATTATTTATCTTGTTTTATATTGTGAGGTATATTTTTATGTCTTCATTACACTGGATACAAATATCTTAATAAAGTTGAACATGAACTAACGTTACCACAAAATACACAAATCATAAAACATAAAAAATAAACATAATGACGGCTAAGTGAATGGTGACATGATAAGTACAGAAGATCACAGGATCAATAACATCCCGCCAGATTGCCTGAATCCATTTCCGTCGAACTTCATCGACAGGGAACTAACGAGGGAAGGAATGAAAATGACAGATATGGCTGCTTTTGGGAATAACACAAAAGATTGGTACGCAACAAACTCTTACAAGTTGCCTGCGGCGCTATCTGTTAAGAATGGAGCGGAAGAAGATTACCACGACAATTGCGTATTTCCGCTCACAAATACGGAAGTTGTGAGAAAGGTCTGTTAGGAAGCGACGGAGAAATACTTACCTGAATGAAGTTTAATCTTGTAGAGGAGACACATTAACAGTGGCTGCTGGAAGCGCCTACCAAAAATTGAAAAACGACTCGAAAGCCTTGGAAGTGGAGTTTGAACTTGAACCAGTGATAGATCGTCTCGTGATTGCGTAGTTGTTATTTCATCGGTGGGTCGGTGATCTGCGGGACAATTGAAACCAATCTAAGGAGCAGAACTTCCTTGGCTGATCAATACTCTCCGAAGACCGCTGTGGGAGAGATGCGATACTGAACGCGGGAACCTCGACGTGCAGCAGGAGGTAGGGCTGGACATAGTCAGATGTCGATAATTGTAAACAATATGCGGCTCTTGAACATTGTTGAGTTATGTTTCAGCTTGCGTTGCATTCAAAAGAGTGGACGATTGAGATGAGTTTTCTTTAGCCGTTCTTGGCATATTTATTTCAACTGTTGACGCATCAGTCTCACGGTCAAACAGCACAGAGAGTAATGAAGTTTTTTTTCTCAGTAATATGATCCTCTTAACTACGGTAAATCAGCTTGGACAAACATAATAATAATACAAACCAAGGGGGTAATCCATCGACCGCAAGTTGAAGCCTCGTGGGAGCTGACATCTTGTGGCAGAACTTCACTTGCGTTAGCATTCCCATTGACTCCCGTTCATTTTGGCGTCACTTTGACAGTGAATAACTTTACATCTGAGGCGTCTGAAGACCCCATTTGTCCTTTATTTCTAAAGAAACTCGACAATGTATAAATAGCTCCATTACCTTGTAGCTTATGTTATGGCCCCGTAGAAGCAGTTTTAGTGAAAGTAGGCTAACGATTGCATCATACCCACGCGACTCTCTGTCGCACAGTTTTGAGATTACCGTATGGACACGAGAAGAAGCTCGTGCGCAATCGGGAAACGTGGAGGCAGAATGACAAAATAATTTATCAGAATACCTAGCAAACTTGTCTCCTTCTCCTAGCCCGGGGACAGCTCCTATTCATACTCTCCGCCTCTGCGCATGTTTCAGGAGGGAATGATTCAGATTTCTCATGCCACTGCACTAGAAGTCAAACGGTTCACTCACGTCACATCTACGTGTTCTAGCTCTGTATGAGTCTGCGCGTCAGGGACGGAAGTGCTAAAAAATCACCCATAACGGGCTTCAATCGTCTCAATGGAGTTCCAATGAGATCGCTCTGTCCATTTCTTTTACTGTCTATGATACAAACGCATCCTCCATACTTTAGCGCCCTCTTGTGGCATAAACATATGCACAACACTGAACAGTATAGCATTGCATTATATTACACAGCATACAACTGAGGACATAATGAACATACTTTAACACCCCCACTTGTACTCAGGTTGCTATACTCTAACTTTTGCTCACAGGGTGTTTCTCTGGTCCTACAGTCTTGCATATTAAAACGCTGTAGTATCTTGTTAGTGTACCTTTCTTGTGACATTTTTACACATCCATCTGACTGGCTGAAATCGATACCCAGAAAATGCTTAAGTTGGCCCAGATCTTTCATTTTAAACTTTTCTGCAAGCATCTCTTTCACCTTTCACCTCACTCAATCTTTCTTGATTGCTTGCTGCAATGATCAGGTCATCGACCCATATGATTATGATCACCTTTCCTTCTTTTGACTCTTTGGCGTAAACACAGTGATCGGCTTGATTCTGTGCAAACCCGTCCTCAGTTAGACAATCGTGCAAAACTCTATTCCAATTTCGCCCAGATTGCTTTAGACCGTAAAGTGATTTCTCCAGCTTATAGACTATACCCTCTTTCTCTTGAAAACCCTCTGGTGGATTGATGTAGGTCTCACAGTCTATGGGTGCATGTAAGTACGCTGTTTTCACGTCCATTTGGTGTAGGAGCAAATTCTCCTGCGCTGCTTTCTGTAACACCACCCTTACACTTGTCAAATCTGCAGTGGGTGAAAAAGTCTCCCCATAGTCTATTCCCATTCTCTGGCTGTAGCCTTTAGCCACAAAACATGCTTTGAATTTGTCTTTTCCGTCTACATCAGCCTTGATTGAGTAGACCCATCTACCCCCCACTGTTTTCTTGCCTATTGGCAGTGTTGTCGGAGTAAAGGTTTTGTTCTCATTTAAGGACTGAATTTCTTCTTCCATAGCTTTTCTCCATTCTTTTGAGTTATCTAACTCCATTGCTCCCTCAAAAGTCTGTGGAATGCCACACACCGCTCTGCAGCAGTAGTCTACCATGATATGAACCTCATCGCTATCACTTCCTTCAGTTACGAAGTCATCTAAGTAGCTCGGCGTTTTTCTTTCTCTAGTCGGATACCTCTGACTCTTAGGTTCACCACAAGTCACGCTCGGTTGTGCTTGATCATGCTCACTAAACCTCGTTACTGCCCTTGGACCATCACTATGTACACTTCTACTTCGCACACTTGGCTCTGAGGCATTTTCTGTACACTCACTCTCTGTGGTCTCACTAGTCCTGGGTCGCACACTCTCACAGTCATCGCTTATATCTGGCTCTCCTGTTTGTGTCTGTTTTTCCACAGCTGTATTGCTCACAAACTTCACTAGCCTGTGTTTCTGTACTTTGTTTGTGTCTGGGTGATACACCAAATACGCCGGACAGTTTTTGTCGTAACCTACAAAACGTCCCTGGTAGGGCTGTGCAATTAATCGAATTTCGATTTCAATTTCGATTTTGGTTCCCAACGATCTCCAAAATAGCACAATCGAGAAAAAACGATTATTTTTCCATGCACGTTTTGTTTTGAAAGGACGCTATAATTGCGTGTTCTGAATGACGCGCACATCCGCCCCTCCCGAAGCCATAAACTCGCTCAGCCTACAGTCATCAATTGCAAGCACAATAAACTTCACAATAACAATTGGCTAATTTAATGTCTAATGGAGTGAGAGACCATGTCGAGCTGTTGCGATCTTTGTCTGCACGACCACTGCAGCGCGAGCGCACGGGACGTATAATCATCTGTGCCGCCGCTTTACTGAACGAAACACATCGGGAATGAACACCGGGTAAACAGCTGATCAAAAAATAAAACCATCGCGCGAATTATTCGTGCGTCCAAATCGCGTCCAGTGTGAAAGGACCTTAAAACTTGTCTGCTTGTCCGAGAAAAGTCGTTCCCCCCCCCCCCCCCCCCCCAAAAGTGAATGGTTTTGATCTTATATAGTCAGTATAAATAGCGATTGATAACAGCTAGTGTATTTCTGAAGCTGCGCTGCCTGTCTGAGACTTAGTGAAACAATTAAAATAACAGCACACAAAACTCACAGAATAAACATACTGAGGTAAAGTTTGAGGTTTTCTATTTATAATAGGCTATATGATATAGTTAAGTAGGCCTAACATAACATGACCAAGCTGTTAAATCACGATTGCATTTACATTGAATTTATAGTTTAATAAACAAGTTAACTTACCTGGTTTATATGTAGTAACTTACATTTTAGACGCAATATTGACTGGCTTGTTCCATTTCACCGACGAAAATAGTTACAAAAGAAAAGCAACGCTAAGCACTGTGTTTTGTTATTGAATGATTCATTATTTTGAACGAATCATTTTAATGAATGACTCAATGATTCATTTATTTAGATGGTCACTTGCCACCACCTATTGATTTATTGTTTAAAGGTATCATTGATTTTATTTTATTATTGGTTTAAACATTAAGCTCATAAAATTATTTATTACAGTTGTAATTTTGCATTGTAAATTAATTAATTTGATTGATAGCAGTTCTTTTTATTAAAACTGAATTTGATCAAATGTAAGAATTTGACATGAAGATAGCACATGTTTAGTTATATTAAGGTTTAAAAAAGTGTCCAAAAGGTAAATAACACCCCTCCCCCCACCCACAAAAAATGACTTGCATGTCACCTCTGTGAGTTTGCAGGTCTGTTTAATAGCTACAACAAAATGCTCAAATTTTAAAAAAAAAAATAATAATTTTTGAAAGGTATCTTTTAATAAATGTAACACTTTCCCAAAGTCATGTGAAATAATCGTGTTACATAATCGTGATTTCAATACTGACAAAAATAATCGTGATTATGATTTTTTCCATAATCGAGCAGCCCTAGTCCCTGGTCACATCTGGAATCAAGTTTTCCCTTTTCCTGTTTGTATGTGTAACAGGTAGACCCAAACTTGTGCATTTGAGATACATTAGGCTTCTTGCCAGTCAGCAACTCATAAGGAGTCTGCCCTGTACGCCTGTTAAAAATATCTGTTGCGTACTATTGCTGCTGTTTGTACTGCATAGTTCCATAGCTGCTTTGGTAAGGCACTTTCAAGTATCATGCATCTACCCATCTCAAAAAGAGTACGCCAACCTCTCTCGGCAGTTCCGTTCTGGTGTGGCGAATACGGAGCTGACGTTTCATGTCTAATTTTGTTTTTCCTTAACAGAGCTTGGAAATCACCACACGTAAACTCTGTTCCATTGTCAGATCTAATGCATCTCACTGTCCCATAAGGGGACACATCTGCTAGGAACTTTTCTGTGGCCTGTACTGTATCACTTTTCTTCTTAAGAAAATATACAAATACTGCACTGGAGTAATCGTCAGTAAATGACTGCACATATTTGTACCCATCTATCGACTCTGTGGCTACTGGACCTGCGAGGTCTGTGTGTACCATCTGTAAGGAAGCTTTTGCTCTGGTATCAGGATCCCTATTTCTGGTTTGGGCAAATTTTCCCTGAATACACACCTCACACTCTTGTTCAGGTCGGCCTATTTTGCCCTTGATTTGCATACCTTCCACAACATTTTGCAACCTAAGAACGTCGTCATAGTTACAGTGCCCTAAAATCTCGTGCCATGATTGTATGTCATGACATGCATTACACTTGTCATTTGGCTCAGCTTCAGTATGCAAATAATACAGCCTACCATACACGTGAATGTCAAATCTGGTACCGTCTCTGGTTATCAGGGCGTCTTTATCTTCTTTAAAGACAACCGTAGCCCCACTTGTGGTGGCTGCCTTCACTGAGAAGATGCTCTGAGGGTACGACGGTACGAACAAAGCGTCTTTCAGCACCGCCTTGCGTCGTTGTCCTCTGGTGTCAATGAGGGAAACCTCAGCATTTCCCCTTCGCTGAGCGATCCCGCTACATCGGGTGCCGTCTGCCAGCTCAACACTGTGCGTTTCTGGCCTGAATGTGCAGTCAAAACTCTTGAACATGTTTATGTCCGTGATGATATGAGAGGTAGCTCCTGTGTCCACCATCAGACCCCTCTCCTGGATGCTACATATCGGCTGCCGCTGGATACTGGTCCCTCCGTCTCTCATCTTGAACACGTAGTCCTCTGCTTCTTCTGAGGCCTTACACGCACCATCCTTTTTGTCCTTGCGTCTACATGTGGCGTCTTTATGTGTATCACTTCTGCAGAAACTACACCATGTTTTCTGTCGACATCCTTTCGCTCTGTGGCCTTTGGTGCCACACTTGAAGCACACCATCTCTGAGTCGTCCTTGATCCAGCCACGTGCGTTCGTCTTGGCGGGTCGCCGTCCGGCTTTCCCTTGAGTCTTCATCACACTGTCGCTCGACTCAGCTGCTTTTATCTTTTCTGTCTCTTCAAAATTTTGTAGCTTAGTCTTGAATTCTGCAAACGTGATTGTATCGTCTGTGTGAGCCACGTGTATTGTGAATGGTTTAAAACTCTCAGGCAATCCCTTTAATACCATAGCAACTAGCAGTCCGTCTCCTAACGTTTCACCCGCGTTCCGCAGTGCTGTAATGGCGGTTTCAGCTCTGATAATATAGTCCATAACACTTTCATCGTTTGCTTTCAGCAGCGATGTCAAAGTGGTGTACAAGTTGATTATATGGGGCTTTCCCTTCCCTGCATAATACTCTCTCAATATTGCCAGACCTTTTCTTCCATCGTTGGGCGCATCCCTCATAACTAATGAGAGGCTTTTGTCATCGAGTAGTAAAATCAACTCTGCATATGCGTCAGCGTTTTTCCCCGCATCCGCTGCTATCTCTTCTTCTGACACCGGTTCTTTCAACACCGTGTCCTTTAGCCCTGACAAATGAAAATGTCCCAACATTTTGGTCTCCCAAAGCTCATACTTAGTCTCATCTCCGTCGAACGTCAATCGAGGCAGCCTGCACGTCCTTCTTTGTTCCGTCATGTTTGCGTCCTATTTTCCTTTGCAGCCCATTAGCACGCGGTCCGTTGCGACTTTCTAAACGGTGGAAAACAACAAACTTATCTTCCGAACGACTCCTGGGCCCATAACCTGTTGAGTTATGTTTCAGCTTGCGTTGCATTCAAAAGAGTGGACGATTGAGATGAGTTTTCTTTAGCCGTTCTTGGCATATTTATTTCAACTGTTGACGCATCAGTCTCACGGTCAAACAGCACAGAGAGTAATGAAGATTTTTTTTTCTCAGTAATATGATCCTCTTAACTACGGTAAATCAGCTTGGACAAACATAATAATAATACAAACGCATCCTCCATAGCCTATACTTTAGCGCCCTCTTGTGGCATAAACATATGCACAACACTGAACAGTATAGCATTGCATTATATTACACAGCATACAACTGAGGACATAATGAACATACTTTAACAAACATGTTGGCTGGCGACTGAACGAGAGCAAGTGAAACGTCAGCATCTGCAAACTCAGACAAGCGTAAGTAAGGTCTTTTATACTTCACGTATTAGAATGCGATTGGATAGATGAGAAGGTAATAATGACGTGACAATTGAGTCTTCCTGGCAGAACTTACGCTACGCTTTCATTTAATAAAAATACAGCTGTTCATTGTTTGTTCATATTAGTTCACAGTACATTAACTAATGTTAACAACCTTTGATTTAAATAATGTATTCGTAAAAGTTGAAATTAATATTCACTAAGATTAGTAAATGCTAGAAGCATTGCTCATTTATAGTACACGTTAACTAGGTTGTTAACTATAATGAACCTTATTGTAAAGTGTTACCGAGATTAGATAATATAAAAACAAAGAGTAGATAAAATTAAATTAATATTAAAGATGAATAAAGTCAAGCTGTCAATAAAGGAAAACAGAATATAGCAAACGTTTGAAAAACTCCAAAATTCATGCTATTTTTATAGATAAACTCATAAACTTGTTAAAAAAAAGATAAAAATTGTACATGAATTTTGACTGGTGGCTTAAATAACCTAGGAGAGAATTTTAGTTTATATGTTACCTGTTCATTCCAAATGAGTATAATAGTAGAAGATGTAATTATTGTGGTTGAACATGTTATAAAAGAACCCTGTAAAATGCAGACAACCCCCTTAATTGAGATATTTTCAGACCCCAAAAAAGTGACTCTGGCATGTCTTGAGTTGAGCGGAACAATCGTGCAATATGTCTTTATAACATGCTAATTAGGGATTTGGAATTAAAATTACAACAGTTGGTCTTTCATTTGCATAGAGGTCATGTTTAGCTAATGTGTCTCTTGTTAAACCGACAGACAGCATGACTATGGTTAAATCTGACCCATGTTTCAAATTATGCACAATGTGTGAATTAAATTAATTAGAGAATTCATTAAGAAATATGGCTCATGGAAACGACCGTAGTATTTAGTTATGAGGTCATTTTCTTTCATTGTTAGAGATAATTTGTTTCATAACATTTCCTGCTGTACTATCTGCCCATGTTAACTATGATATATGCAATTTGTTAGGGCTTTAATTAATTTTGATTACATTTTATACTAAATGTTCAGCTTGTTTGGACAGATGGCTCCCATTGAGAAAACCTTTCAAACAATTAATTTGAAATCAATTGCTTCCTTTTTCACACCCTTTAACTAATATGGCACCGTGTGGGAAATCTGGATGCTGTTTCTTGCAGCTGTGATTAGCTGTAAATAGGCATAATGAGTGATCATCTCCACCTCTGCTACCACAGCAGTCAAATAAATGAATTAGACTGTTGTAATGGTTGTTGTTAGTTGTCTACCCATCCTCACACCGCAGCACTCTTTTTAATTAGTCCTGGATTGCAATGTTTGGGCCTGAGATGGTGCATCTATTATGTCCAGCACTATAGCCTTTAAACAGGACCTAGCCTTAAATATGTAAATCTCTCTTTTGCAGGCAGATACAAACCCAGCCCATCAGTTTCTGCCAATCAGCTTGAGTGACAGAGGAAGAATGTAAAAAAAAATTGTCTAGTTATGTTGTATAAGATGTCATTCAATGTTATAAATTAACTTGCTCTATTAGGGCGCAATATTTTTACCTATACATACAGGTAGCCTATACTCAACAGAGATAAGTAAAGCACACTTTTTTTTACGTTCCTTCATATGTGTCAAGACAGATTTTGAAGTAATCATTGTTTTATCCATCAAAATCACTTTAATGCACATTAAAAAAAACACTCATCCATGAGACAGTAAATCAGGACTAAAGGTATATTACAAATACCTTATTATGCAATATAAATTGTTAGATACCAGGTTAGAAACATAATTTATCATGAGCCCTGGGTATTTCTGATTACATAAATAAAGCTGGATAAAGATGTGTTTAAATTAGAGAGGAGACTCTGCAGGGAAGTGTGGAGATTCATTCCTTTATCAGCTGTTGAACACTGTCACTAGATGGCAGCTTAGTTCATTTAATAACAGGTAAATATAAATAAACGTACCCAGTGCACCCGAAATTTGGTGCTAAGAAATGATTACATTAAGGTGCATTACTAGAACCCTTTTACTCGGCACAAGCCTATTACTTTTGAATATAATTACTTATATTAGTAACAATAAATATTTATAATATAAATGTATGACAATGGAGCAGTACACCTACTTGAAAATACATGTTTTTGCTGTATAGAACACAAAAGCAGTTTTTTAGGACAGTCACTGGGCAGAAGTGGCTGCTGTCCTGTCTTAATAGAGTCACGCCCCATAAGTCAAGTCGGTTTTATTTACATAGCGCTTTATACAATACAGGTTGTTTCAAAGCAGCATTTCAGTTCTGCAAAAATAAAAAAATAAAAATAAATAAAAAAAATGATGGCAGCATCCACCTCAGTTCAGTTCTCATACAACAGTGTCAGTACAGTCAGTTCAATGATATAGTTGAATATAAAGTATCTCCAACCAAGTAAGCCAGATGCAACAGTGGCAGGCGACCCAAACTCCAACTAGCATTCAAATAGGCCTATTCATTCAACCACAGAGTCATACGTCACAGCAGTGTAAAAACGGCACGAAATCGACCCAAATAGCGGAATTCGATTCGTGGTGAAGGTTTCAAGCGTGTTCCGTCTTTTCCATGGCAAAGTAATGTTTAATTAAATGCAACACATTTAATCTTATGTATTAACTTGTTTCATCTGACTCCATAAAATGAAAAGGGTTTCTCAATGATATCTGTGCATCATTTAATGTGTTCATGTTTGACTATTCCTTTTAACTCTAATGAAAATAATGTCAAGTCTGTTACAATAGCCAAATATAACAGTTTATTATGTCAGGTAAATGTATTACAATTCCACAAGATAATCAATGCAAACCATTAAATGTTTCAAAGAACTTTACCCAACATATTACATGAGCTGAGTCTAGAAGACACAACATCATGGGCTGATCTGAATACAGAATGGCAGCCCTGAACTCTTGTGCATTTCTCTTAAATAGAGCCAGACCTGATCAAATCACCAAATTTACCTGATCTAATCACCAAACTATAATGGACTGAATCCCCCCACCATGCTTACTGGGGGAAGGAGAGTTTGCATTCAGACGAAAGGTAGAGGGTGATTAACTCAAAGACACATCCTTTTGTGTACAAGATATATCTATATTCTTAAAAACCTTATTCCCTTTTCTTTTACTTCTTTGGAAATCAGACATTATTACCAGTCACCCTGAGACTTTGAAAATGATATCAAACACTCCTTAATGATTATCACATTCACATTAAAACCATCTTGTGTGAGTTTCCTCTGCAAGAGTGGGTGTGTTGTTCAAGCAAGGTCCTCTTGTTTTCAGAAGACAAAGGTCAGACTGATTACATCAACCAGTTCCAGTTTTCCAGTCTTACAGCAGTCTGAAAACAGCAGCACCAGGCCAGCTGTCTCAGGCCTTGTCCACACTAATTCTCCACCCGCTGTTACGGGTGTTTTGTTAGAATTGTGTTGTTTTTGCGGCCCCTAAGTTAATAACTAATGATTTTTCAACGGAAGTGAATCGATCAAAACTAACTTTAGCTGGACAATAACTTTATTCTAGAGCTGCTATAAAGCCAAAACAATCTCTGTACTTTAATTTCCTATTACCACTGTAAAGCTGCTAATACGGTTTTGTTTAAAAACGCATCTTTTTCCTTCCGTTTTGGCATCCACCCACTGAGACAGCATTTTTAATAATGAAAATTAAGCTTTTTGAAAACGCTCTCCAAAGTGGACTAATTACGAAAATTCCGTTTTCACGTTGTAGCCTAGTGTGGACTATCAAAACGGAAGTAGGAAGGGCACCTATTTTGCAAAATTTACTTTTACATTGTTTTTGAACACGTGTGTTGGCAGTGTGTGGACACAACCACCCTAATGATAAAACTCCACCCAGTGTTTTTTTGTTTTAATCCTCATAAATCATAAGCAGTGTCTCAGAACAAGCCATTTTCAGATTATGGGCAATTTATAAGAATTTAATGCGCACATCTTGTATTGTTTTATTCACCTCTTTCTGGACAAAAACAAATGCTTCTCACCTTTTGTGTGAAGTACAAAAACTTTATAAAACTCATCAGTATTTTTTTTTTTTTTGCCATCATTCGGATGTGGTCAGCTACAATAAGCTTTAGTGGATAAAAGCAAATTGACAAATAAGTTATAACCTAATTAAACTAAACATAACTAAACTACTATTAAACTAACCTCTTCTATCTCCATGCAGCATAAATTCTCTGGCTCTGTAGGCATTATTGTCTGACTGCGGAACGAACTGAACACATCTAGTACAGTTTCTGTTCTGCCATTTTCATTTCATGAAATGAGATCAGTGATCAGCCAACTATTTTCAGAGGAAAGTATACGCCTTCCCTACGTGTCTAACTGAGACTTGGTTGAGTGAGAGAACGCCGGACAGGATTGCAAAACTGGATTGCCCTCATTTTTTGTGCGAGCGGACAGTTGTGTCGCGGAGACGGGTAAGCGGAAAGGAGGTGGGCTGGCACTGTTTGTAGATGAACGCTGGTGCAATCCAGGTCATATCACGATTAAAGAAAAACTGTGTAATTAGGATATAGAACTACTTGCGGTGGGGCTGAGACCGTACTATTTACCACGAGCATTGTCTTGTGTTATAGCAATAACGGTGTATATCTCTCCTTTATGGGGGTAGGATTGTTCCATTATTCAAAATAAATAGATCATGATTCACAAATAAATGTAAAGAGATTCACAAAAATAAATCAAATTCACAAATAAACAGATTAAGATCTACCGCCACTGTGTGGAGTATAACGTGGATCATGCATGACGTGTTCTGTGACGATGAACGTTACGCTGACCTTGGATGCGCATACGCGTGGGTGCGCGTCGTGTGTGTGCGTGGTATTATCCAGGTCCGCCTTTAAAGGCTTGACTAAATCAGTCTCTCGTGTCAGCGACTCTTTCTTCCTCATAAACACTGGCGTGGTGGCAGCTTTACCGTACTCACTCCCCAAGCAGCCTGGTGAGTTAATGTGAGATCAGTTCACACTATTGACGCGCATAAACGAGTCGCGTTGTGGATTATCATTGCTGGTGTAACACGAGACTTAAGCAATGGCGAATACACACAGAGCACCGAAACAATGGTGCCTCACAAAAGTTGAGACTATAAATTCATTTGAGAACTGGCGTCAAAACCTCGTCTACACTTTATCTCTGGACACAGAGTTCACTCCATTTCTAGTTGACGGCGCGCACTGGGAAAAGAAGACGAGGGCTTCACCATTCAGAGGTTTCACTGATGATGCCGCAGATGTTTAGGTGCTGCGTTTACAGACTTATTAGACTCCTTTGGGATCAAACAAAATGTCAGTGGCCCCACTCATCGTCTAAATCATACACTAGATTTAATTATATCGTATGGAACCGATCCAACTGATATAGATATTATACCGCAAAGCGATGACGTCACTGATCATTACATGGTGACTTGCATAATACGCACTGCTGAAATATGTCATGTTGCACCACGTTATAGACCAGGCAGAACAATCCTTCCAACCACTAGAGATAGATTCTCAAATACCTTACCTGATCTATCTAAATTGCTAAGTGAACCCAAACAAACAGATGAATTAGAGGAAATGACTAGCAGTTTGAGCACCATTTTCTCTAGTACATTAGATATTGTTGCACCAATTAGATTAAAAAAGGTTAGAGAGAAAACTAAAGCACCCTGGTACAACAGTGATACGCACGCTATCAAGAGAGAAACCCGTAAGTTAGAGCGTAAATGGAAACAAACTAACTTAGAGGTCTTTAGAATCGCGTGGAAAGACAGTATGTCACGTTATAAAAAGGCTCTAAAAACAGCCAGAGCTGAACATCTCCGCAAACTAATCGAAAATAACCAAAATAACCCAAGGTTTTTATTTAACACCGTGGCTAGACTAACAAACAAACAGACATCACCAGAGCAAAATATACCGTTACAGTTTAGCAGTAATGACTTTATGAATTACTTCAACGAGAAAATAGAAAGCATCCGAAACACAATTATAAATGTACAATCCTCTATGGTGTCTTATGATTCAGCCGCACTTATGGCCCCTCTAGAACAACTACACCGCTTTACAACGATAGGACAGGAGGAGCTAAATAAACTTATTATTGCATCTAAACCCACAACATGTTTATTGGATCCAATACCCACTAAACTACTAAAAGAACTATTACGTGTAGTGGAAGAGCCTCTCCTCAATATTATTAACTCGTCTCTATCTCTAGGTCATGTTCCAAAAATATTCAAGCAGGCAGTAATAAAACCTCTCATTAAGAAACCACAATTAGACCCAAAAAAGTTAGCGAATTACAGACCCATTTCAAATCTTCCATTTATGTCCAAAATACTAGAAAAAGTTGTGTCTGCTCAACTATGCTCTTTTTTGCAAGAAAATGATATCTATGAAAAATTCCAGTCAGGATTCAGACCGCATCATAGCACTGAAACTGCGCTAGTTAAAATTACAAATGATTTACTTTTAGCTTCTGACCAAGGCTGTATCTCAATACTAGTCCTACTTGATCTCAGCGCTGCGTTCGACACTATAGATCATAAAATACTCTTGGATCGACTACAAAACTACACTGGTGTTCAAGGACAGGCATTAAGCTGGTTCAGATCATATTTATCGGACCGTTATCATTTTGTCTGTATAAACGGGGAAAAATCAAAGATGACGTCAGTAGACTATGGAGTACCGCAAGGATCAGTTTTAGGCCCTCTGCTATTCTCAATATATATGCTGCCACTTGGTAATATTATAAGAAAACATGGAATTAATTTCCACTGTTATGCTGACGACACTCAATTATATATTTCATCACGACCAGACGAAAACACTAACTCCTCTAAATTGACAGAGTGTCTCAAAGATGTAAAATGCTGGATGACGCGTAACTTCCTGCTATTAAATTCAGATAAAACGGAGGTATTACTTATTGGTCCAAAAAACCACTCACAAAATCTCTTACAACAAAACCTTAGTATAGACGGATGTCCTGTTGCCTTGTCCACTACAGTAAAAGACCTGGGTGTTATACTAGACCGCAACTTATCTTTCGAAAATCATGTTTCATATGTTACAAGGACAGCCTTTTTCCACCTTAGAAACATTGCTAAGCTACGTAACATGCTATCTCTCTCTGATGCAGAAAAGTTAGTTCATGCATTCATGACCTCGAGACTAGATTACTGTAATGCTTTATTAGCCGGTTGTCCTGCATCCTCAATAAACAAGCTACAGTTAGTCCAAAATGCAGCTGCTAGAGTTCTTACTAGGTCAAGAAAATATGATCATATAACACCGATTTTATCATCTCTGCACTGGTTACCTATTAAGTTCCGTATCAATTACAAAGTACTACTACTGACCTATAAAGCCCTAAATGGTTTAGCTCCTATGTACTTAACAGACCTTCTCTTGCCCTACAATCCACCGCGTTCCTTAAGATCACTAAATTCAAGGCTTCTGGTCATTCCTAGGATATCCAAGTCCAGTAAAGGAGGGAAGGCGTTCTCGCATTTAGCTCCTAAACTCTGGAATAGCCTTCCCGATACGGTCCGGGGCTCTGACTCGCTGACACAGTTTAAAACTAGACTAAAGACGCATCTCTTTAGTCAAGCATTCACATAATGCTTACCTTTCAGTCCTCTTTTATGCCATACGGAACCGTTTGCCACTGAAATTGCTTAACGCACCAGTGGGGCTCAACAGCCTTTTAGACAAACGGGTCGGTCCGTATGGCTGAGTTGCGTTGCGGAGAGTTTGGGTTGCGGAGAGTTCGTGAGATAGTGGTTTTCTAACACCGACACCCGTACAATGGAAATTATTATGAACATCAGCTATGCTAATTATGAACATCAGCTATGCTAATTATGAACATCAGCTATGCTAATTATTTCCCATCTGCCTTTCTGCTGTTATCTCGGGACGCTTGTCCCGAGAAAAATGGCGTTCGTCAGGTCCAGTCTTGTATCCAGCATCTCACGGGGGTTTCGGATGCCCCACCGCCTGTGATGAGAAGACCAACGCCTGTGAAGAGACGACTCACCGCCTGCGATATGTTATGGGGCTGTTTTGGACATAAACAATATTTATATTTAATAGTTATAAATAAACAATATGAATGTAAGCCAGAGGAGAACTGGCCCCGACTGAGCCTGGGTTCTCCCAAGGTTTTTTTCTCCATCCAATCTGATGGAGTTTTGGTTCCTTGCCACTGTCGCCTTGCTTTTGGCTTGCTTGGCTTGCTTAGTCAGGATTATTTAATATTTAATATTTAACAATATTATCGATCTGTGTTGTACTACTTTCATGTTATCACTGTGAAGCTGCTTTGATACAATCTGTATTGTGAAAAGCGCTATATAAATAAATGTGACTTGACTTGACTTGACATGTTCCCGCCAGGCAACGGCGCACGCGCCAACAAAAGGTCAGCATGCTTGAGCTCATGCTGGGGCAGATCGCTAACTACTGCCCAGTTATTTCCCGAAATACTGTTGTTAAGAGCTCTACATGCATTGATAGCATATGGCAGAAAATCAGGCTACATTATGGATTCCAGTCGACTGGTGCACATTTTATTGATTTTTCTGCTATTAAACTAGAGTCTAATGAAGGACCAGAGGATCTGTACCAGAGATTAATGGATTTTGTTGAGGATAATTTACTACGCAGAGACTCTGGCATTACTCACGGAGGTGAACCCATTGCGGAGGATGAGGAGCTCTTCCCCACGATAGAAAACTTTGCTGTTCTCACTTGGCTTCGTCTTATACACAGTGAATTGCCGAAGCTTGTAAAGCAGAGGTATGGCACAGAGTTACGTTCACGCACTTTGGCGTCTATTAAACCAGAGATATCTCAAGCCCTGTGCTCATTACTAGACGAAATGCAATCATCAGAGGATGCTAGAGCTGTGCGCTTAGCTGTGTCTAACCCCCCAAGACAGAAGCTGGCTTCACTGGGTCGACTAAAGAAATCCTGCCCACTTTGTAAAGAGGCTCGCAGACCTGACAATCACTTTCTCAGTAAGTGCCCCTTTCTGCCCCCTCCTGACAGAGCTTTCATTGCAAAGGCGCGGCAAGTTGCTGGCTCACTGAGTCACTCTGACAGCGAGTCTGAGGATGACATCGAGGACAGTGCATCAAACCGTAAGGCGGTACAGCGAGTGCATATCATGCAGTCACCATGCATCGAAGCTCTCCATGGCCACACCCCCATTAGGCTGACCATTGACAGTGGTGCAACAGGAAACATGATAAGGTCAGCATGTGCCAGCAAACTGGGCCTTAAAATCTCCAGTAGTACGCAGTCAGCTCGTCAGGCAGATGGCTCCTCACCAGGGTCCGAAATTAACTTTTTGGCTCACCTGCCAAGGGGACTGGTAGATGAAAAAATCCATCAGCCAAGCATATTTTTTACTGGCCAAATCACATATACATTAACTTCAGTACATTTAACTGATATGGTATTTTTAATGAATAAGTGTACATAGAAGTCAAAACAGAAAAACAAATAGTAAGACATGGAAGAGGTGGAAGTAGCGCTCATAACAGTACATTTGAGGGTTTTGTATAACTATCAGAACTTAAACCTCATTGTCATCCGACGACTCACTCTCTACCGCAATTACACTTTTTGCATGGTCCATGAATTGTGGCCTCCTACTCCTAACAGAGTTTTGGTGCCACAGCATCACAGCTTTGCTTGGATCATACTCCCTGATCTCTGGAGAGGACAGCTGGACCATAAGGAGATCTGACAATGTATCAGACTTCAGGTTGGAGCGCCAATCGGTTTTCACCTGTTTCATGGTACTAAAACCTCTTTCACATTCCGCTGTGGAGGCAGGGAAGGACAAGACAAGGTCAACCAATGCCAGCAAATCAGGGCAGGAATGCTGATGGATCCTGTTGACATGGAACCAAGATATCTTCTCCAGGGACTGAGGCTCTTGGTATATCAGCACCTTCAGAACTGTCCACTGGTCAGGGATTCTTTCAACATGAATGCCAGAGGCCTCAAGCACAGGCTTGAAGTGGTCCACCAAGGTTTCCAGTTCAGAATCACCAAAATCTAGAAAAATGTTATACAACATTACAACAAGCATCATGCAGTTTTACTTCTCAAACTATAAGAATATGATCATGAACCTAAACCTAACCTGACTGCCCTGTAATACAAAACGTAAAATAACCTGATACTGCATCTCCTGACTCTGGCCAGTTGTTGAAGCTGACCAGCTTGGTTGCACACAGGACCCCTACACTGGCATCCTGGAACCTGTCAGTCATACTCTCCACTAAACTGTCAAGCATTTTCTCCTGTGAGACGACGTGGGTCTTTATGTCACCTCTGGTCAGTGAAATTCCCTCATAGCTGTTGCCCATTGTGGCATTCATCATTGGCCCTTTTCTGATGATAAAAGAAAATTTCACATTTTCCCTCTCTTAATGATTTAATAGTTTCTCTTAATTCTCTTTAAGTAATTCTTATTGCAGCTTTAATTCACATACTTGGTTTTGTACTTCTTAAGTACGGCCTGTGTTGAGCACAATGAGCTGTGGGCTTCTGCAATGGTGATTGTGGACCTCTGCAGACAGGCAGACAGGTTGCTCAGGTGGGTTACTGTGTCATGCAGGAAGCCACAGAAGCGGACAACAACAGCCTCCCTCACAGTACTGTAGTATTTCCTGGCCTTGGCTTGCTGGACAACTCTGACATTTTGGGCATTAGCAGATTGAATCTAAAATGCATAAAGAACAAAGACATACAAATAGACAATTACTTTTACAATTACCATTGATGATGATGTGTGGAGTACATAATATACAGTAGAAATCTAGACTAATACCTGTTCCAGGTGCTGGACAAGCCCCTGGTAACCTCGCAGAAAGTGATCAAGGGCACGCAATAGGTGTCCTACCCATCGAGTCCCACCAATTCTGGTGGGCACCAGTGGTGTGTGCCCAAGAGCCTGGAAGCTGCTTATGAGGTTTGCCCTGTTCAGCGAACTGGTGTGGTAGAATGTGTAGAGCCCACTGAGGAGGTCTTCTATTTTCTGAAACATCACGTTGGAACGGATGGCATCAGAAAAGGCCAGTTCAAGGCGGTGTGCCATACAGTGGATACCAATGATATAGGCCCTGTCCCCCTTCAACCGGCTGACCACACCACTCTTGGCTCCAGTCATAACAGCAGCTCCATCAGTTCCCAGAGCGACCAACTTGCTCTCCCACTCATCACACACTCCCTCCATGATGTCACTGATGGCTTTACTTATATGTGCGGCATCTGCCTTCTCCACTGCATTAATTCCAACAAACTTAGACTCGATCTTGCCCTTGTGACAGAATCTGACATACACTAACTCCTCCTCTTTCACAGAGCTGTCTGTGGAGCCATCAGACATGATGGAGAGAAATTTTGTGTCTTTTAGAGTTCCTCTGATGTTGTTTCTCTCCACCTCTGCAATATAATCCATAAACTCTTTGGCCTGTTTCTCATTTCTGTATGTTGACCCCACAGCAAGTCCTTTTTGTTCATCCAAACTGCAAAAATCAAGCATCCAAATTAATTCAATAACAATTACAATCATGTTAAACAATTACAATCATGTTAAAGAATTTTTCACAGTATGAATGCAAGCCCATAGTGTCACGGGGCAGGTCAAGGAAGACGTTGAAGGAAGGTAGAATAAACACTAATACTTTAATTGATGAATCTCAGGAACAGGCAGACAGGATGACAGCGTGTTAAACACAAACACAAACATTGACCGACAAAGACTGAATGGAACTGAACTAAATACACAGAGGAATTAAGCTAAATGAGGTGAAAACAGGTGAAACAGATGAACAAAACGAGGAACAGGTGGCTAATGAGGGAGTGAGTTCAAATGAAGAGACAAGAGGATCTTGGGAAGTGTAGTGCTGTAGACGCAGACAGGACGGTGCAGACGAGACTGTGACAGAACTCCCCCCTCCCGGAAGGCGTGACCTCACGCCGCAGAACAGAGAAAGGAGGGGGGATGATCTGAGGGCCGAGCAGGGCGTGGCCAGGGCGTAGCAGACTGAGGGCGTGGCCAGGGCGGAGCAGGCTGAGGGCGTGGCGGAGCAGACTGGAGGCGTGGCCATGGCTGAGCAGACCCTTCGGGCGGCCACGGCAACGAAGACCCCTCAGACGGCCACGGCGGTGAAGACCCTTCAGGCGGCCACGGCGGTGAAGACCCCTCAGGCGGCCACGGCGGTGAAGACCCCTCAGGCGGCCACGGCGGTGAAGACCCCTCAGGCGGCCACGGCGGTGAAGACCCCTCAGGCGGCCACGGCGGAGCAGGCTGAAGGCGAGACCAGGGCAGAGCAGGCTGAGGATGAGACCAGGGGGAAACAGGCTGAGGATGAGACCAGGGTGGAGCAGATGGAGGGAGGACCCCTGGTGGCGCTGATGGAAACTGAGCTGACAACACCAGGGGGCCGACTGACAGGGGCGGAGCCGATAGGAGAGGAGACCAGGGTGAAGCTGAGGGACTGACGACACGAGGTGCTGACGAGGGACCAAGGGACCATGGTGACACCGCAGGTTCAGGTGACCGAAGTGATGACAGGGGCACAGAGGGGCACGGTGAGGCCAGAGGGAGTGAGGGCTGACGGGTGACTGGAGGGAGTGAAGAGTCCAACTGAACCGGGGGGGTGAAATGACAGGGCGAAGCCAACGGAAGAAAGTCCAGAGGTGAAGGAAGGGTGATGAGGGACCGAAGGGATTCCAGAGGGACGAGGGAGCCTGGCCGAGCTGGTGAACTGAGGGACCATGGAGGAGCTGAGGGAGGCGAGAGCCACGGGGAAGCCAATGGAACCGGGGGCCGAGGAAGTGTCCATGTGGAGGAGGTGGGAGGCGAAAACTGAGGATCCAACGACCAGGCTGGGTCAGGATAGCAGGCAGACGGGAGGGCTGACGGATGACTGATGGGAGGAGGCGGGAGAGGGAGGCTGGGTGGGATCCTGGTCTCAGGTGCAGGTTGGACGGTCTCTGGCGCTGGCTGGATGGTCTCTGGCGCTGGCTGGACGGTCTCTGGCGCTGGCTGGACGGTCTCTGGCGCTGGCTGGACGGTCTCTGGCGCTGGCTGGACGGTCTCGGGCTGGACGGTCTCGGGCTGGACGGTCTCGGGCTCTGGCTGGACGGTCTCGGGCTCAGGCTGGACGGTCTCGGGCTCAGGCTGGACGGTCTCGGGCTCAGGCTGGACGGTCTCGGGCTCAGGCTGGACGGTCTCAGGCTGGACGGTCTCGGGCTGGACGGTCTCGGGCTCAGGAGGGCTGGACGGGACCAGCGATGAGGAGGTCTCGGGCTCAGGAGGGCTGGACGGGACCAGCAATGAGGAGGGTTCGGGCTCAGGAGGGCTGGACGGGACCAGCGATGAGGAGGGTTCGGACTCAGGAGGGCTGGACGGGACCAGCGATGAAGAAGGCTCGGGTGTTGGAGTGGGGCTGGTGCCGTCATCGATGGTGAAGGGTGATCCACAGGACACCAGCACCCACTCCACATATTCAGCAAAACTCCCCTGGGGACCCCTCCCAGACAACTGCGCTCTGATGGTGGTGTTGAGGCCAGCATATAGGAAGCTGCAGAGGCTGTCGTCTGGGAAGGTGGTGGCTGGAACGAGGGAGAGGAAATCCATTAAATGATCCTCCAGGGACCGGTCTTCCTGCTCAAGGCAGAGTAGTTGGACCGCTGCGAAGGAATCCATTACTTTATTCTGGGTCGGTCAATCTGTCACGGTCGTAGTGGAGTGCAGGCAGAAGAAGAGGACTGAAGGCAAAAGGCTCCAAATCAATACTTTACTCAGATTCAAACGGGAACAGATACAGGCAGGCAAACAGGTACACTCAGCTACAGGTAGACACAAACATTGACCGACAAAGACTGAATGGAACTGAACTAAATACACAGAGGAATTAAGCTAAATGAGGTGAAAACAGGTGAAACAGATGAACAAAACGAGGAACAGGTGGCTAATGAGGGAGTGAGTTCAAATGAAGAGACAAGAGGATCTTGGGAAGTGTAGTGCTGTAGACGCAGACAGGACGGTGCAGACGAGACTGTGACACATAGCTTAGGGTGACCATATTTTGATTACCAAAAACCAGGACACTCGGCCCTGCAAAACAGATAGCTACTCAAATGATACTCGAAGTTTACTCAAAGATGCCTTTTTAATTTCAATACATATAAAACAGGCTACTGTATGTCTCCTCTGTAGACACAGATTCAGATTCTCAGAGGTTACTCAACATGTTTTATGACAGGTTTTAAAAATAATGAATGAAATAATGATAGAAATAATGTCTCTTCTATATTAGAAAAAGAAATATATTAATAATAAACTAAAAGAAATAACTCCAAATTGAACAAAAATAGCTCTTACAAACTTAGAAAAACGAACTTACAAAATATAGTGTAGAGGCTCAGATTGAGCCAGAGACACAGACACGCAGGCAATGTGGCACTTACTGTGTTCATGGTCACGAATGTTCTCAAGTTTCATCGTTTTATTTCCGATGACAAATGAGTTGTTTCTGTTTTTATCTTTAGCATACTGGCGACACACAGAACAACTCATCACGACCGCGTCAGAATCATATTGTAGCCAGTTTCTTGAAACTCCGTTCTCTCCAAACCTCCATTTCTCACAAAACTTTCTTTTTTTATGTAATTCGTCCCCCTTTTCGTCTGTGGGTTTTCGTTTTAAAGGTTGGCTCACTCCTGGTAAATGTCGCCACATAACAGCTAATAAGCGGCAGCTAGCTGCAGACCGGTCACTTAGCAGTTCGTACCGCGCTTTCTCCTTTCCACAAGCACTCGCGTGGCCGACGTTGCTATGCAACCATGAACAGAGGCGCGCTTGGAAAAACAGGCGGCCTGGCGCGTCTCAGTATAAGAGTGTAGTGAAGAATGTCGCGATATTACTGATCATGGAAAGATTTTGCAGCGGTGCTGATGAATACATTGTAGGGAAAACACTGATTATTACATTACTCTTTAGGTATGAACATTCACCCGCCAGTGTGGCGGATAGCCTTTTGAAATTTACTCGCCAAACGGAAAATCCACCCGCATTTGGCGCTTGGCGGGTGTTAATTTCGGACCCTGCTCCTCACCATTGAAGGATTTACGCACATCAAGAGATATGCACATACTTTCAGAGAGATGGCCACAAGCTCTTTTTCGACGGACTTGTGGTAGAAAACCTGGATTCGGACATTCTCGCTGGCATCCCCTTTATGGAATGTAATGACATCTCTATCCGCCCTGCTCGACACCCGGTCTGTGTGGGGTCTGACACATACGAGTATGGTGCCAGTCAAACGTATGGAGACAGACATGCCATTCGGCGAGCACACGTACTTTGTGCCACGTCATCACAAACCGTATGGCCGGGGGATTTTGACGAACTTGAGCTTCCAGCAGAACTAGCTAACATTAGCGACAAGCTTGCCGTTGAGCCGCATGAGGGCCGTGCACACTGGTTTGCTCCATCGTTGGTCGTAGGGGTATCCGGAAAAATCAGGATTCCCAATTTGACTGACTTACCGCAAGGAATTAAGAAACATGACCATGTATGCCGTGTTCGCATGACCTACGTACCGGGGTCCCTAAGTGAACAAGCCCCAATGGAAACTCCACAGGCCCCTGTTTGCAAGTCCAACTCACCAAATTTAACACTATTCTCTGACCTTATTTCATTAGACCCCAATGGTATTATGTCAGCAGACATCAGAGACAAATTTCGTGACATTCATAGGGCATTTGATGAGGTCTTCAGTCCGCAGTTTGAAGGCTACAATGGCGCTGTTGGCCCCTTCCAGGCATCTCATGAGACATCCATCATCAGATGAATGTCATGGAAAAGTTAAGTTAGAGCCGCTAAAGCCAGTGCAACTACCAATGCGAGCATGAACACTAGGATTTCCCTCCAAAAATATAGCCTAAAACGTATCTAAGTTGTCACCCTGCCTCTCCAAATGCAACACTGACATTAACCAAATGCAATAACAGCTTAAAAAGTTCTTGGATGTATGATTTATTTTAAATTTACCTTTTAATAATGCGATCGCTATTGTCTGTCCATAGAAGAACATGACAGCCTACGTCTGTTTTGGAACTATTGGGACTTCCATGAACCACGTGACAGCCTTGCGGCGACATCAAAGCGTGTCGTAGCTCTCTCAATACATGACTCTGCCCTCACGCATTTGTGGATATTGAAACACTTCTAGCTTCGAGGTGCAGACAAATCCACTAATAAGTGGACTCCACCCACCGTTTCCTCAAGCCAATCAGATAACGGTCACGTTGAGCTGACCAATCGTAGCACGTTCTCGCTAAAACCAATCACGTTAGGCTTTACACTCGGGGCGGGACATGAGTGTGATTCATTTTGAAGTTGCATTTTGCACCCTTGTATGATCTGTAGGGTTGTGTATCGTTTGAATTTGAACGATTCTGATTCCGATTCCTTGTTTCGATTCCGGTTCCCAACGATTCTCGATTCAGATTCTTTTAAGAGATTTTGCCGAGATTTTGTTATTTTTAGAAAAGTGAAGCCACACTTTGGACCGCCGACGTAAGTCAAGTCAAGTCAAGTCACATTTATTTATATAGCGCTTTTCACAATACAGATTGTATCAAAGCAGCTTCACAGTGATAACATGAAAGTAGTACAACACAGATCGATAATATTGTTAAATATTAAATAATCCTAAATAATCCTAAATAATCCCGACTAAGCAAGCCAAAAGCAAGGCGACAGTGGCAAGGAACCAAAACTCCATCAGATTGGATGGAGAAAAAAAAAAACCTTGGGAGAACCCAGGCTCAGTCGGGGGCCAGTTCTCCTCTGGCTTACATTCATATTGTTTAAATATAAATATTAAATATAAATATTATTTATGTCTAAAACAGCCCCATAACATATCGCAGGCGTTGAGTCGTCTCTTCACAGGCGTTGGTCTTCTCATCACAGGCGGTGGGGCATCCGAAACCCCCGTGAGATGCTGGATACAAGGCTGGACCTGACGAACGCCATTTTTCTCGGGAAAAGCGTCCCGAGATAACAGCAGAAAGGCAGATGGGAAATAATTAGCATAGCTGATGTTCATAATTAGCATAGCTGATGTTCATAATAATTTCCATTGTACGGGTGTCGGTGTTAGAAAACCACTATCTCACGAACTCTCCGCAATGCAACTCAGCCATACGGACCGACCCGTTTGTCTAAAAGGCTATCGAGCCCCACTGGTGCGTTAAGCAATTTCAGTGGCAAACGGTTCGGTATGGCATAAAAGAGGACTGACAGGTGAGCATTATGTGAATGCTTGACTGAAGAGATGCGTCTTTAGTCTAGTTTTAAACTGTGTCAGCGAGTCAGAGCCCCGGACCGTATCGGGAAGGCTATTCCAGAGTTTTGGAGCTAGATGCGAGAACGCCCTCCCTCCTTTACTGGACTTAGATATCCTAGGAATGACCAGAAGCCTTGAATTTAGTGATCTTAAGGAACGCGGTGGATTGTAGGGCGAGAGAAGGTCTGTTAAGTACATAGGAGCTAAACCATTTAGGGCTTTATAGGTCAGTAATAGTACTTTGTAGTTGATACGGAACTTAATAGGTAACCAGTGCAGAGATGATAAAATCGGTGTTATATGATCATATTTTCTTGACCTAGTAAGAACTCTAGCAGCTGCATTTTGGACTAACTGTAGCTTGTTTATTGAGGATGCAGGACAACCGGCTAATAAAGCATTACAGTAATCTAGTCTCGAGGTCATGAATGCATGAACTAACTTTTCTGCATCAGAGAGAGATAGCATGTTACGTAGCTTAGCAATGTTTCTAAGGTGGAAAAAGGCTGTCCTTGTAACATATGAAACATGATTTTCGAAAGATAAGTTGGGGTCTAGTATAACACCCAGGTCTTTTACTGTAGTGGATAAAGTAACAGGACATCCGTCTATATTAAGGTTTTGTTGTAAGAGATTTTGTGAGTGGTTTTTTGGACCAATAAGTAATACCTCCGTTTTATCTGAATTTAATAGCAGGAAGTTACGCGTCATCCAGCATTTTACATCTTTGAGACACTCTGTCAATTTAGAGGAGTTAGTGTTTTCGTCTGGTCGTGATGAAATATATATTTGAGTGTCGTCAGCATAACAGTGGAAATTAATTCCATGTTTTCTTATAATATTACCAAGTGGCAGCATATATATTGAGAATAGCAGAGGGCCTAAAACTGATCCTTGCGGTACTCCATAGTCTACTCATGTTCGACTCATGTAAGCTACTCATGTTCGACTCGCGCGGTTATGCCAACACTTCCGGTAGACGCTTCTTCATTGGTGTTGTTCAGCGGTTTCTTCTTCTGGTCGGCGGACTGTGAATATCGAAACTAGGAATCGAAATTTTAACTTTTGAACGATTCCGGGAAAAATGAAAAGTTAGTCCCGGTTCCAATCGATACTCGATTCTCGATACCCAACCCTAATGATCTGGCGCTTCATTCAAATTGAGCTGTATTAGTGGTTGCAACAACCTGTTTCCAAAAGTAGTCAAAATATGCAGTCAAAATATCCCCAATCACTGATTACTATTTCTGGTGATTTTAACCAACCTTCCCTACGTGATACTCTCCCTACGTTTACTCAGTATTTGGACTGTGAAACGAGAGACAATAAAATCTTGGACCTGTTTTATGCAAATGTGAAAGAAGCCTACAGATCTTCCCCAGATAGCATGTAACCATTGAAACAATGTTGAGTCAGTGTTGATGTGTCAACGCTGATTACGTTGAAATGACTTTAGGAAGTGATGTTGATTTAGCATCACTCTTGCACTCTCAGTTAATATTGAAATAATGTTCAGATTTCAAAAAAAAAATCAATGGTGTTAATATTGCTTCAACATTAAAAAGTGATGTTGTTTCAACGTCACTCTTGCACCCTCAGTTAATATTGAAATAATGTTCAGATTTCAACCAAAAATCAATGGTATTAATATTGCTTCAACATTAAAAAGTGATGTTGTTTCAATGTCACTCTTGCAACCCTCAGTTAATGGTTAAGCAATGTTGAGATTTCAACCAAAAGTCAACGGTAATAGTATTGATTCAACATTACAAAGTGATATTTTTTCAACACTCAAAAAAAAAAAAGATTTTAGCTTTTTTTTCAATTTCATTAATTAAAATGAGCATATATGACACAATCCTTCATAGAAGTGATTCCAGCTTAATTTCATTAAATGTAATCAATGTAATCTTTTAAAAATTTGGTTTACCAAATTTTTTTTAATTGAGTCAACATGAATATTTTACGTTCGTCTTAAACAGATGTCACTCAAAAAATGAATTTTGGCCTCTTGTTAAAATAATTAATTAAAATATGCAAAAGTAACATGATTGTTTAATATTGTCACAACTTAATTTAATTGTGTTCAAGCAACCTAATTCATTTGTGTGAAATCTACATGAATCATTGTTGTTGACATCTAACTTGGCAGTGGATCTGTAGTTAAGGGACTTAATGCAGTCCCTTGCAAAGCATGCTGGGAACCCTGCATTAAGTCAATTTATGGAAAAAGTGTTATTTTATGTGTTTTTCAGTAAATGGAAAGATATTGTTAGTTAATGTTAGTGTTTTATGTTCAGTTATGTTAGAAACTTAGAGTACTTTCTGTAATGTTTTTGAATTTTGTGGTTACCATTATGCAGAAGAGTGGTGACTGTGTTTAGCTCAGTATTGTATTCAAACTCAATATTACACTATATGTGCTTTACATCTCCTGTTCAGGCTGTGAGTACTCAGAATGCGCTATGTGTAAACTAGTGATGTGTCGTTCGGCACCGAGGCTTTGAAGCATGTACCAAAAAAATGAAACATCTAACATGATGCACTGTACCGGAGCTTGATTCGTCTTGCCATAACCATGTGACTGATGATGTCCGAAGCTTCGTTTCTTCACACAACCACGTGACTGCTTTGTATTCTGATTTAAAAGTAGCGTGAGCTCCTTGCGCAGGTTTCAAGTGTCATTCACTTTGGTAACGTGAATTGAGACCGAGACTGACTGATTGAAATTGACTGAGCTCTTTTCAGCATGGAACCAGCCAAGAAAAGAGGCCGTTCGGAAGTCTGGCAGCATTTTCAGGTCGTATCAACAAATAAAGTAAGATTATAATATTAATAATAATAATTATTATTATTATTTATTATTGTTATTTTGTGATAAGAATACGATTTTAAAATGAATTATAATAATTAATTATAGTGTAAATTGATATCTTACATGCAATTTTATGCATATTCAGTGTATAATAAACATATGTTAAATAATAGGCCTACATTATATGAAAAAAGTAGGCTGCTCAAGTTACAGTTTTTCTCAATTGCTTAAACACTATAACCAGGCTTTTGAACTAAAATTTCAAAACCATAATGCCATTTATCAAAAAGCACACCCATTTCCCTAAACTATAAACACTATTCCTTGTTTTGACACATGAGTCAGAATTGTTGAACTGTCACTGCAAAACTATACACACAAATCCCTTAATATTTCATTGCCTAGACCAAGTGGTCATTTAGAAAGTACTAGCATTCAATATTGTTCACCCAAGTCAGCATAGTTTCAGCTCAATTAGCACACCATTACCCAGATGACAACACTAAGAGTCACAATTTAACACACATCAATCAGAACTTTCAAGATGCCTAAAAGTGCTAGAGTCAGTTCATCTGAGTTTTGGAACAATGGATCCACAAATAAAGGAAGAGGTCAAGGAAGGAGTTTATGGTGATGACATGGTGAAGGAGGAGGAAGAAGACGTGGTGAAGGAGGAGGAAGAAGACGTGGTGAAGTAGGAGGAAGAGGACGTGGTGAAGGAGGAGGAAGAGCACATAGTGAAGGAGGAGGAAGAAGACGTGGTGAAGGAGGAGGAAGAAGACGTGGTGAAGGAGGAGGAAGAGCACATAGTGAAGGAGGAGGAAGAGCACATAGTGAAGGAGGAGGAAGAAGACGTGGTGAAGGAGAAGGAAGAGCACATAGTGAAAGAGGAGGAAGAAGACGTGGTGAAGGACGAGGAAGAGGACGTGGTGAAGGAGGAGGAAGAGCACATAGTGAAGGAGGAGGAAGAAGACGTGGTGAAGGAGGAGGAAGGAGACGTGGTGAAGGAGAAGGAAGAGCACATAGTGAAGGAGGAGGAAGAAGACGTGGTGAAGGAGGAGAAAGAGGACGTGGTGAAGGAGGAGGAAGAGGACGTGGTGATGGAGGAAGAAGACGTGGTGAAGGAGGAGGGAGAGGAGGAAGAAGAGGAAGAGGAGGACATGGTGAAGCACGAGGTAGAAGAGATGGTGGTGGTGCAGGAGGAGGAAGAGCAAGGAGACAAGCAGTCTCGGATGAAATTAGAACCACTTTAGTTGATCATGTCCTTATCCATGGCATGACTATGAGGGAGGCTGGACAACAAGTATGGCCTAATTTGAGTCGCCTCACCGTCACCTCCGTCATCAGAACTTTCAGGGAGAAAAACAGGAAAACAGGTGGCCTGACCCAGACCAAAGACAGGAGGCTAAGGCGGAATAATCTTTTTTTTGTGTGTGTGTGTGTGTGTGTAGTACATGAATGAATAAAAATGTGCCAATTGGTTGTGTCTTTTGTTCATCATGTGAAAAGATTTTTGAGGAGGGGAACCACAAGTAACATAACTTACCAGTTCCCTATCGAGGGAACTCAAACTGCGTCAAAGTGACACTTTGGGGGAACGCCCCTCAGCGTAGCGTCTCTGAAGCATGAATGAAACTAAGCCAATCTCCGATTGGATCCACTTCACGAGTTCACACTTACATATAATTTTGAGTGAGTAAGATTCAATGCGTATTTGGCGTGCTGTCCGGAGGGAGGGCTCCGAGCTCGGAATTCTGCCCGAACCCAGAGTACTCCCCCCGTATGTAAGTGATATTTTAGAAAAAGGTATGTGGAGAACTACGAGTGTAGAGAAGGGGTGGAGGAGGGATGCTGCAAACTGCCAATGGATCGAGGTAAGACTGCTGAGTCTATTTGTACCCTCTTATCATTAGCTGCTGATTGCGGATTGCTGTCCACTCGTGTCAATTATCTGAACGTGCTCCTCCCGAACTTAGTTAATAAAACTTCATTTCACGAGTTCACACTTACATATAATTTTGAGTGAGTAAGATTCAATGCGTATTTGGCGTGCTGTCCGGAGGGAGGGCTCCGAGCTCGGAATTCTGCCTGAACCCAGAGTACTCCCCCCAAAAGGCTAAAGAGAAGAGGACAGCCGCCGGACTAAAAACCCCCCAAAGAGTGCCAAGGTTGGCAGGCTGGCATCTCGAGAAGGGGCCTGGAAGCTTGTTCAGGAAGGCCCGTGATGGTGGCTCACTGCCTGGACTGACGGCCCTTGTTGACTGCGAACAAGGTGCGGTTGTAGTATACTTCTCCAGGAGCTTTTCACGCTGCATCCGCTGTGAGACCAAATGCTCGCTGAAATGAAAGAGAAAACGTGAGTGCTCTAACGGGAACTTTCTCGCTTCATCTGCTGTGAGACAAATGCTCGCTGGATGAAAAGAGGAAAACTGAAATATGGAAAAATGAGTGCTTGCCCAGGAGAGTCTCGCACTGCATTCGCTGAGAGACCAACTGTTCGCTGAATGAAAGACAAATAATATAAGTGCTCTCACTCCATCCACTGTGAGACCAATGCTCACTGGACGGAAAGAGGAAGACAGGAAAGAGAAAAAATGAGTGCTTGTCCAGGAGATTTTCTCGTACTCCGTCCGCTGTGAGACCAACTGCTCGCTGGATGAAAGAGAAAATATAAGTGCTCTACTGTGAAAGCACTCACTCCATCTGCTATGAGACCAATGCTCACTAGACGGAAAGAGGAAGACTAAAAAGAGAAAAATGAGTGCTTGTCCAGGAGATTTTCTCGTACTCCGTCCGCTGTGAGACCAACTGCTCGCTGGATGAAGGAGAAAATGTAAGAGCTCTACTGGGAAAGCTCTCACTCCGTCCACTGTGAGACCAATGCTCACTAGACGGAAAGAGGAAGACTAAAAAGAGAAAAACTGAGTGCTTGTACAGGAGATTTTCTCGTACTCCGTCCGCTGTGAGAAAACTGCTCGCTGGATGAAAGAGAAAATATAAGTGCTCTACTGTGAAAGCGCTCACTCCATCTGCTATGAGACCAATGCTCACTAGACGGAAAGAGGAAGACTGGAAAGAGAAAAATGAGTGCTTGTCCAGGAGATTTTCTCGTACTCCGTCCGCTGTGAGACCAACTGCTCGCTGGATGAAAGAGAAAATATAAGTGCTCTACTGTGAAGGCACTCACTCCATCTGCTATGAGACCAATGCTCACTAGACGGAAAGAGGAAGACTGGAAAGAGAAAAATGAGTGCTTGTACAGGAGATTTTCTCGTACTCCGTCCGCTGTGAGACCAACTGCTCGCTGGATGAAAGAGAAAATATAAGTGCTCTACTGTGAAAGCACTCACTCCATCTGCTATGAGACCAATGCTCACTAGACGGAAAGAGGAAGACTGGAAAGAGAAAAATGAGTGCTTGTACAGGAGATTTTCTCGTACTCCGTCCGCTGTGAGAAAACTGCTCGCTGGATGAAAGAGAAAATATAAGTGCTCTACTGTGAAAGCGCTCACTCCATCTGCTATGAGACCAATGCTCACTAGACGGAAAGAGGAAGACTGGAAAGAGAAAAATGAGTGCTTGTCCAGGAGATTTTCTCGTACTCCGTCCGCTGCGAGACCAACTGCTCGCTGGATGAAAGAGAAAATATAAGTGCTCTACTGTGAAGGCACTCACTCCATCTGCTATGAGACCAATGCTCACTAGACGGAAAGAGGAAGACTGGAAAGAGAAAAATGAGTGCTTGTACAGGAGATTTTCTCGTACTCCGTCCGCTGTGAGAAAACTGCTCGCTGGATGAAAGAGAAAATATAAGTGCTCTACTGTGAAAGCACTCACTCCATCTGCTATGAGACCAATGCTCACTAGACGGAAAGAGGAAGACTGGAAAGAGAAAAATGAGTGCTTGTCCAGGAGATTTTCTCGTACTCCGTCCGCTGTGAGACCAACTGCTCGCTGGATGAAGGAGAAAATGTAAGAGCTCTACTGGGAAAGCTCTCACTCCGTCCACTGTGAGACCAATGCTCACTAGAAGGAAAGAGGAAGACAGGAAAGAGAAAAATGAGTGCTTGTCCAGGAGATTTTCTCATACCCCTTCCGCTGTGAGACCAACTGCTCGCTGGATGAAAGAGAAAATATAAGTGCTCTACTGTGAAAGCACTCACTCCATCTGCTATGAGACCAATGTTCACTAGACGGAAAGAGGAAGACAGGAAAGAGAAAAATGAGTGCTTGTCCAGGAGATTTTCTTGTACCCCGTCCACTGTGAGACCGACTGCTCGCTGGATGAAAAGAAAAATGTAAGTGCTCCACTGGGAAAGCACTCACTCCTCTCACAAAGTGATGGCGGTTTCTGAGTGTCTAAGAACACGTAAAACTAGTTTAAACATGGCATTGAGTGTATGAGCGGAACTGAGGGGCTGGTAGCCTGTGCGGAAAGCCTGAATACATTTGATGAGAATGTCTGGTGTTATGGGTTGTCCAGCGTCGGGGCAGGTGGGCTGGGATCTTAGAATCTTTTTAATCAGGGTTTGTGAATTGTTTATCTACACCGAAGGGGTGCCGTACATCAGTTTATGAAAAAACTGGATGCCGCTTAGATAACCTTTATTGGACCCAATTTGTAGGCTCTTAATATATTAAGGTAGGAGATAAAAGATTTGATTGAAAAGAGAAAAATCAGGGAAAGGGCAGTTGTAAGAGACATTTTTATCGTTTTCTTTCTTTACATTATCTCCAAGCAGTAACCTAGGATTGAAGGGTCCTGGGAGATACTGCTTGGTGGATAACTTTGATGCCTACGATGTCCGCTTGGAGACCAATGCTCGCTGGACAGAGAAAATAATCAATTAGGGGTTTTAGCAGGAGTAAAATTCTGAATAGTGATGTACTGGAGAGAAAACATCACTATTATAGTAGTGTAAAAATTAGCCAGAGAAACAGACATACTATGGGAGCAGAAGAGACGTCACTGCTGGGGCAGTGTAGAAAATTAGCCAGAGACGCAAAGCTCCTGTGGGAGCGGAGGAGACGTTGCTGCTGTGGCAGTGCAGACAATTAGCCAGGGAAACGGAGCTCCTTTGAGAGCAGAGTAGGCATCATTTCTGTGGCAGCGGAGAAAATTAGTCGGAGAAAGAGAGCTCCTTTGGGAGCAGAGTAGACATCACTGCTGGGTAATGTAGAAAATTAGCCAGAGAAAGAGAGCTCTTGTGAGAGCAGAATAGACTACACTGCTGTGGCAGAGTAGAAAATTAGCCAGAGAAGGAGAGCTCCTGTGGGAGCAGAGTAGACATCGCTGCTGGGGCAGTGTAGAAAATTAAATGGAGAAACAGAGCTCCTGCATTAGCGGAGGAGACATCACTGCTGGGGCAGTGGTAGCCAGAGAAAGAGAGCTCTTGTGGGAGCCGAGTAGATATCACTGCTGTGGCAGTGTAGAAAATTAGCCAGAGAAACTGAGATCCTGCGTGAGCAGAGTAGACATCACTGCTGTGGCAGAGTAGAAAATTAGCCAGAGATAGAGAGCTCCTGTGGGAGCAGAGGAGACATCACTGCTGTGGCATTGGATAAAATTAGCCAGAGAAAATAGAGCTCCAGTGGGAGCGGAGTAGACGTCACTGCTGGGGCAGTGTAGAAAATTAGCTGGAGAAACAGAGCTCTAGTGGGAGCGGAGGAGACGTCACTGCTGTGGGCTTGTAGAAAATTAGCCAGAGAAAGAGAGCTCCTTTGGGAGCAGAGGAGACATCACTGCTGGGGCAGTGGGGAGACGTACCTGAGCAAATTGAGCTGTGGTGTGAAGCCAAGCGAAGGGGGAAGTAGATTGGGGCCTGGTGGGCCGATGATCATCTTCTTGAGCGTAATTAAAGACGCGAAAAAGAGGGGAGATTAAATCTTTGCAGGATTATGCGCATCTTTATTAACATTTAAAAATGGCTTAGGGAGCTTTCACCCTGGCAGTTAAGACCGTAATGGGGCACGGTTCGCATGAAAAATTGCTAATGTGAATGCAGTCATTGAAAACGGGTGTGCACTGGGGTACCGAACCCAAGACTACCTGGAGGAGGGGGTCTGAGTTCGGTTGCTCCCCGCCGCGGTTTGCGTGTATGTGAAAGCACCACGATCTCGGGTGCGCACTTGTTCAGGAAGTAAAGTATCCTGCGCATGCGTTTTAGCTTATTGTGATGAATTCAGTTAAAATAAGTAAGGGATGACATTTTTAAGGAATTACCTTGGATACGAGCGAGAGTGAGCCTGCAGTGTATTCGAGTATTATGCGTGGAATCAGAGCAACATATCTGGAAATCCACTGTCTCCTTAAGAGTCCGTTTGCAAGTAGCAGAAGTCCACTTTCTGCTTTCTATCATGCGCCATGCACGTTTGCGATGATGTAAGATGCACGCAAACTCACCAGATCCGATAGAAACAAGTTTTGTGTGAAAAACAGACCCATGCTGCGGGGGGCGTCGGGAACAAACACGCTCTGACAGCAGCAAACGAGCCCAGTGTAAAAGCCCCCCTATTTTCTCATATTATTTATTTATCACCGAGGAGCTGCTTTGACACAATCCGTATTGTGAAAAGCGCTATACAAATAAATGTGACCCGACTTGACTTGACTATTTATTTGTCATTTCTAAGGGTCGCGTTCCCCGCCGGTTTTTTTTTTTTTTAAATCAATAATCAGTAAAACCAAATGGTGAAGCTGTGGGTTTGAATTAGTCTGACCTTTCTTTATTTACAGGTTACATGATTGTGTTGACAAATATAATCGATTACAAGCCGCGGTTTGTGTTAAAATCTCAAAGAAGGAGTCGATTCCCTTTAATGGAATCGATTCCAACCTTTGGAATCGACTCTCAATTCCTAACGCCTCGGAATCGATTCTTTTTGGAATCGATTCCCAGTCCTACTGTTTACATACGGAAGCATCGCGTTTAAGGAACGCAAATCATTTGGACAGAAACTGTTTAAAACGTGTGATCCTCCGATCACGATTTGTGTCCAGATAGCATAACTTGCTCGTCATTCAACAATTGAAGCGATGCGAAGTTCAATCAGGGACACGAAAGTTTTGAGCTATATAAGCACTCACAGAGTTGACCCGGCAGATGTAGAGAGTGTGTGGATCAGCCGGGAATAAATCTGCAGCGTGGCTTAATTTATGGCTTGTTGTGGCGGTTTGACGCTGGAGGAAGGCCCGTGCCTTTGCGTTAAGAGAGCCTTGTCTCTATGGCAGGAAATATTGAAAGGTCCGGTTTAAAGAAATACGCGGAAGTAGATTGCGGATGTTTCGCCCATTTGTTTGGGCTGACGCCCACGAGATAATAATGTTACCATGTTGGCAAAGATTCCTAATTCTGAAAGACAAAAAGATTCTTTATCGAAACGGGAAGAGCTAGATTCGGACATGGCCGAATGCTGCAAACTGCCAATGGATCGAGGTAAGACTGCTGAGTCTATTTGTACCCTCTTATCATTAGCTGCTGATTGCGGATTGCTGTCCACTCGTGTCAATTATCTGAACGTGCTCCTCCCGAACTTAGTTAATAAAACTTCATGTGATGACGTGATGTGTGACGACACAGGCGGAAGCATATATAAGGAACCGGCACACACAAAATGACAGCTTTCTGTTCTTCAGCTAAGCGCTCTCTGTGACTGTCAGTCTTATTTATTGTTTGTCTGTCTAAGCAAGTGAATCTCTCCTAAACACTGAAATAATGGCGAGTGTGAATTTCAGGCGGTGTGTGCATCCTTGTCCTCGCTACATCACGGGCGGGGACACACACCGACTGTGTACACATTGTCTGGGAATGCAGCACGCGCAGGCAGCTCTCGAGGGAGCTGCTTGCGAGCATTGTGAGGCTTTACCGCTCCGCGTGCTGCGTTCCCGGCTGGCCCTGTTCAATGAAGAGGGTCAGCCTCGTGAGCCCCGTGGTGCGGCGGCGACGCTCTTCATGGGGCTCGCAAATGGATCTGTCCGGGGATCCCGAGGCTGCTGAGGCACCTTCTCGGGATTCATCGGGCAGTTCCGATGTCCTCGAGCCTCGCGCAGAAGCCCGCCCAGCGGCTTCTTCTGTGCGAGTCGAGGATCCGATGCTTGAGCTGTCTGCCTCCGAGGAGGTGGACGTGCTCAGCATCGAAGGGGGCGGGGATTTCGGGGATGACTCGCCACCCCGTGTCCCCGCGTATGAGGATCTGGTAGAGGTTGTTTCCCGTGCAGTGGCTCATTTAAAGATCGATTGGCCACAAGAAAAGCAGGAAGCACAAGTGAGAAGCAAATTAGATGAGCGCTTCCTGCAGCACAGGGAACAACCTCATCATCGGGGCTTACCGTTTTTTCCTGATTTGCATACTGAGGTGTGTAAATCATGGAAAAAACCCCATTCTTCTCGTGTTTCCAATCCCACTGTGTTAAAGTATAGTAACATCATGGGGGCACGAGAGAATGGTTATGGGATGATGCCGCGGGTTGAACAGCCTTTGGCTAATTATTTATCACCTGATTCGGCATCATCCTTTAAAGCCCCGGTGCTGCCCACCAAACCATGCAGAGAAACATCTTCACTGGTGGGCAGGGCATATATGGCTGCGGGTCGGGCTGGTGCGAGTCTTCACACCATGGCGCTTCTCCAAGCGTACCAGGCCGACCTTCTTAAGGATATTGATGAGGGCGAGGGACCAACTCCGGAGGATGTGGCGGAGTTGAGGAAGGTCGCTGATTTGTCTCTCCGAGTCACCAAAGAGACGGCCCGCGCTGTCGGTCGCTCCATGGCGGCAATGGTGGTCTCGGAGAGACATCTATGGTTAAACCTGACAGGCATCAAGGAGAAAGACAGGTCTTTCCTCCTTGATGCCCCGATTTCACCTTCTGGCCTGTTCGGCGACGCCGTTAATACCGTTGTCGACAGGTTTCAGGAGGCGAAAAAACAATCAGCGGCCTTCAAACAATTTCTCCTTCGCCGCTCGGTATCCAAGAAGTCTGCCCCCAGTGGGCAGCCGCAGCCTCAGCCAGGTACCAGCTCCTCCACCTACAGGCAGGTTCAGAGAGAGAGCGTCGCGTCTAGAGCTCCCCCTCAAGGAGCTTGGGGGCATAGACGGCGCTCTCAATCTACACCGCAAGCCAAGCAGGGCGACCTGAGGGCCGTCCTGCAGGCTAGGAAAACATCTAAGAGGTCCTAGCTGTGCTAGGATCTCTGCGGGCGGCCCCACCTGTGATGGAGCGACCGAGGTCGTCTCCCTCACGGAGCCCGCAGGAAATCGATGTTGTTTTCCCGCCGTCGAGTACGTTTCGGGACACATCGGTTTCCAGCGATCGCAAGCTGCTTTGTCCGCCCCACGAGCCTGCGGACGGGCAGCGGTTGCGTTCGCCCATCGAGAATCGCTTTCGGTCCAGTCCTGCCGGAGATCCGTTTCAGGCGGTCGAGAACGAATCCCAATTAATACCCGAAACCAGGCTCGAGAGCCTGGTTCCTTTGGTGAAATATTTCGATGCATGGGAAAATCTAGCGAATATTTCCCCGTGGGCGCTGCGCACGATACAATACGGGTACAGGCTGCAGTTCCGGTTCCACCCACCCAGATTCAACGGGGTGGTCTGGACTGTTGTCGACCCGGCACAGGGTCGGGTATTGGAACAGGAAGTAAACTCCCTGATGGCAAAGGGGGCTATAGAACATATTCCTCCACTAGACAGGGAGTCCGGCTTTTACAGCCGCTACTTTATAGTTCCCAAAAAAGATGGGGGGTTGCGTCCGATCATAGATCTCAGATATCTGAACCGTTCTCTGAGGAGATTCAGGTTCAAGATGCTCACTATTCCCATGATTGTGAGTCAGATCCAATCCGGGGATTGGTTTGTAACGATAGACCTAAAGGACGCATACTTTCATATATCCATCCTTCCATCCCACAGGAAGTTCCTGAGGTTCGCTTTCGGGGGCGAAGTGTACCAATATCGGGTTCTTCCGTTCGGCCTAGCTCTCTCTCCCCGCACATTCACCAAATGTATGGATGTAGCTCTAGCACCTCTGAGGCTCCAGAGCATCAGGGTGCTCAACTATATAGACGACTGGCTGATTCTGGCCCAGTCTCAAGAGCAGGTGGTTCAGCATCGAGATGTTGTTCTTGCCCACATCCAGAAGCTGGGGTTGAGACTAAACACGAAGAAGAGCGTGTTGATACCAGCCCAAAGGACTACGTTCCTGGGAGTGGTATGGGATTTGGTCACGATGCGGGCACGATTGTCTTCTGCGCGAGTCGAGTCCATTCTGGCCACAGTGGCCGGGATAAAGCTAGGCCAAGCCATCACTGTCAAGCATTTCCAGAGAGTGCTGGGACTCATGGCAGCAGCATCCAACATCATTCCGTTTGGCCTGCTACACATGAGGGCCCTCCAGTGGTGGTTGAAAACCAAGGGGTTCTCCCCGAGGGGAAACCCGTTCCGCACAATCAGAGTTACGCGCAGATGCCTTCGTTCTCTGGTTATGTGGAAGAAAGCTTGGTTCCTGTCCCAAGGTCCAGTTTTGGGAGCGCCATGTCGCCGGAGAACCGTTTCGACAGACGCTTCCCTCACGGGCTGGGGCGCGGTCATGGACGGCCGCTTCACGACAGGTCTATGGCAGGACCATCATTCCTCCTGGCACATAAACTGCCTGGAGATGTTGGCGGTCTCCCGGGCTCTGAGGAGCTCCTGAGGATTCCCCTCAGGAGGGACCTGCTGACACAGGCGGAGGGCTCAATATTTCACCCTCGGCCAGAGCTATGGAAACTGTGGGTCTGGCCCCTGAGGGGGCACAGTACCTAGAGGCCGGCCTGTCAGCTGGAGTAGTGGAGACCATACTCAGCTCTAGAGCTCCCTCCACGAGGAAACTGTATGGCTTAAAGTGGAATGTGTTTATTAATTGGTGTAGGAGGCGTGAGGTTGACCCAGTTAACTGCCCAGTGGCTTCAGTGCTGGAGTTCCTCCAAGATCGCTTCTCCTCTGGTCTTACCCCGTCCACGCTCAAGGTGTACGTGGCTGCCATTGCGGCTTTCCACGCTCCGTTGGGTGATGGGCCTCTGGGGAGACACCAATTGATCATACGTTTCCTCCGTGGGGCTTGGAGAATGAGACCTGCGGCTCGCACCAGGGTTCCCTCTTGGGACCTGGCAGTAGTTCTCGAAGGATTGGCTGAGGCCCCCTTCGAGCCGCTGGAGTCGGCTGAGGCCAAGAACCTAACGCTGAAGGTTGCTTTTCTGTTGGCCATCACTTCTCTGAGGAGGGTGGGAGATCTTCAGGCGCTCTCTATATCCAACGAGTGCCTGGAGTTTGCTCCAGGCGACATTAAGGCCATCCTTCACCCTAGGCCTGGCTATCTGCCTAAGGTGCCATCTAATGTGGCACGGCCTACGGTTCTGCAGGCATTTCATCCTCCACCTCACCTGACGACAGATGAGGAGAGGCTTCATAGGCTCTGCCCTGTCAGGGCACTAAGAATATATATTCAGCGGTCCTCTTCATGGCGGAAGGCAGACCAGTTGCTGGTGTGTTTCGGGTCGCCCAAAAAGGGGCTTCCGGCCTCAAAACAAACCATCAGCAACTGGATTGTCAATGCGATTTCCACAGCTTATCAGGTGCGCAGTATGCCTTCACCTTTGGCTGTGAGGGCTCATTCCACTAGAGGCATAGCGTCCTCTAGGGCCCTTCTCGCAGGGGCCCCCATCCAGGAAGTCTGCGATGCAGCTGGATGGGCTACCCCACATACCTTCATTAGGTTTTACAGCTTAGACATTCCGTCGACACCCGGCTCTCTTGTGCTCGCGTCCTGAGTGTGCCTGTGAGCAGCTTCACACCAGGGCAGGCAGGGCGCGTTGTGGCGTAGTGGGTACTCGTTCCCCCAAAGTGTCACTTTGACGCAGTTTGAGTTCCCTCGATAGGGAACGTCCTCGGGTTACGACTGTAGCCCTTGTTCCCTGAGAAGGGAACGAGAACTGCGTCTCGTGGCCACGCCTTCCCCTGCCTGGGAGCGCTTGCTTCATCACAGAGGCTGTCATTTTGTGTGTGCCGGTTCCTTATATATGCTTCCGCCTGTGTCGTCACACATCACGTCATCACGTGGATCCAATCGGAGATTGGCTTAGTTTCATTCATGCTTCAGAGACGCTACGCTGAGGGGCGTTCCCCCAAAGTGTCACTTTGACGCAGTTCTCGTTCCCTTCTCAGGGAACAAGGGTTACAGTCGTAACCCGAGGACGTTTTGGAAATGTTGTTTTGAATTTATTGCACCAGTGTGTTAGACTATGTTGTAGTGTGTGTTATTTTGAGGGCTTGTGTGTCCTGTCTGAGGGCAAAGTTTGGTTTTTCAGCAAGAGTGAATGGTTTTGAGAGTAGAGTTTCATTTTGACCAGAAAATAGGTGGTTTGGGAAACTGGGTGAGACGTTATGGATTTGTGTTTACTGTTGTGAGAATAAGAGGCAAGAAATGTGTTTAAGCAATCGAGAAAAACTGTAATACATGTAACCTCCTTCTGTATAGGTTGAGTGCCTAATATGTTCTCAACAGCTTTCTTATAATAACAACACATCATCAATGTTGAGACATTTGAGAGCTAAACATGAAAAAGACACATCTTCTGGAAGTGGACCAACAACTAGTAACCAAGGTATAAGACTTTGGATCAGTCATTCATTTATTTGTTTGTCAATTTCTGTATTTATCTTAAATAGTGCATAGTTGTAATACTCATTCAGTTATATTTTAAATCCTTTATTGTTCTGCAGGGATCAGAAAACAAATGATTGATGGGGCCTTGGTTAACATGATTGTTAAAGATTACCAGCCATTTTCAATTGTTGAAGATGCTGGCTTTAAGGAGTTTGTAGGAGTTTTGGATCCAAACTACATTATTCCATCCTGCCAGTCATTAAAGAAATTGGTTGAGGAAAAATACAAGGAGGCCAAAAAGAAGGCAAAAGAAGAGGTGAACAAGGCCAGAGCTGTAAGCCTGACATCCGATATGGGGACATCATTGCATATGGATGCATATCTGGCAGTGACATGTCATTTTATAAATGAAAATGATCAGATGTCCACCGTTTTACTCGGGGTGGGGAAATTTTCCAAATGTCACACTTCTGAAAATATAGCTGAAGTCAAGTCAGCTTTGATGGAGGAGTGGGGCATTCAAAACAAAGTTAGGTGTCTGGTAACTGACGCTGCTGCCAACATGGTAGCATGTGCCAGCATCCTGAAGCTGCGCCACACAAACTGCATAGCACATGCCTTAAACCTGGTTGTAAAGAAGGCAATAGAACAAACACCAGGATTGGAGGATATTAGACTAAAGGCACGTAAGATTGTGGCACATTTCAAGTCTAGCACAACAGCAAGAGAAAGATTATTGGTTTTACAAAATCAGATGGGCAAACCAAATCACAAGTTGATTCAAGAGGTGGAAACTCGCTGGAACAGTACATATGCCATGTTAGAGCGGCTCTTTGCTCAGAGGGAGCCAGTAGGCGCTGCTTTGGTTACTCTGAAGACAAACCTCATACCATTGACTTCAGAAGAGTACCAGACAGTAAATGAATGTCTGGGTGTAATGTGTCGTTTCAGTGAAGCTTCCACAGAATTGTCAGAGGAGAAGAGAGTGTCAGGGTCAAAGGTGATTCCTCTTAAGACACCCATGCTTTCTTACAGAAGTTATGAGCCCATGAAGTTACAGAGGCCTTACTTCCGGGTTGAAGGGCACGCTGGCGCGTTTGGCTGCCGCTCCTCTCTCCCATTTTTATTTTAATTGTTTTTATTTTGGCTCTGAGCCAGTGAACTCTATCTGTCTTTTGTATTTTATCTCGTTTTCTACCGTGATGTGGAATTACGCTGCGCACGCTGGAATACTGCTTCTATCTCTGAGTGCTGTTTGCTGGAATTCACTCTTCTGTTGCTCGGCCCAGGACGTACACTGCTTACACCGCTGTGAGGCTACTGTTGGTGTGGACCTTCCCCAAATGGCTATCAGGTACACTGCTCGCCAGTTGTTGAACCTGAACGGACGTTTTGATACAGCGAATGATGTACGAGCTCTCTGCAGTCATGTTGGAATACTGCGACCTAAGCGCTACTTACATCGCTCTTCAAGGCGTAGTTTTTTTTGCTCAACATCTAAACCTGTCACTTATCCGAGATTTCAGCGCGAACCCCATAGACTGCCGTTTAGACCTACCGGGGTTAATTTCAATAACTTATCAGTACTCAGACGTGAGGTGGTTACATCGGATACATCTGCTCCCCCGCGTCTGCTGAAATCAGCACTGTTTAACGCGCGCTCGGTCAACAACAAAGCTGTTCTTTTATCTGACATTATTTTAGAAAAATCGCTTGACCTTCTCTGTTTAACTGAAACTTGGCACAAAGAATCTGACGGTCTTCTTTTTAATGAACTGACTCCTGCTGGCTATGGATTATTTGATCTCCCGCGTTCTTCTGGTAGAGGTGGGGGTATCATCGTGTTGCACAGTTTAAAGCTCAACTTGTGTCCTGTGGCTGCTCCCAAATTTGACTCATTTGAATGTCTTGTTCTGAGTGTCTCTACGCCCCTTCCGACTGCAGTGGCTACAGTCTACAGGCCTCCTAAGACTAATAAAGACTTTCTATCTGAATTTTCAGATATGTTGTCTTTTCTCTTCCTCAGATTTGAAAGAATTCTTTTACTGGGGGATTTCAACATTCATATGGATATAAAAGACTCTGTAATAACAAAAGACTTTATGTCCATATTGGAGTGCTTTGAATTAGACCAGCTAGTGGACTGTCCTACGCATGACAAAGGTCACACTTTAGACCTTGTGATTTCCAGTGGTTCATTTGTGTCTCAGTTATCTACCTCTGATTTAGGTCTGTCTGATCACCGGGCTGTCATTTTTAATTTGGAATTACCTGTCATGTATACAAACACTTCTCGCATCATAAATTATCGGAATTGGAGATCTATTGAGCCCTCTGATTTTTCTGATTTTATTGACTCTCTTTTAAACTGTGACTCTCTATCTGATGATCTGGATGACAACGTTTCAATATTGAATTCTGTACTGCTGTCTGGCCTGGATACGCTGGCTCCCTGGAAATCACGATCTGTTTCTTTTGTACGCTCCGCTCCTTGGTACAATGATGATCTGCGTGCCATGAAGACTTTGTGTCGCAAAATGGAGCGTAGATGGCGCACATCAGGTTTAACTGTTCATCACCAGGCCTGGAAAGACAGCTTATTGAAATATAAGGCTGAAATTGTGTCAGCAAGATCTGCTTATCTTTCTCATAAAATTGTCAGCAATCAGAGAAACCCTAAAAAACTGTTTCACTCAATCAACAAGCTGCTTAAAAATCCCAGCCACTCTAATGTTCCTGCTTCAACTCTCCTATGTAATATGTTTTTGGAGTTTTTTAGCACCAAAATTGACAATATATGAAACCACATTGTTGCCACTCATACCGTTGCTGCCTCCTCCTCAGATACATTTGCATTTTCTGGTGTCTCGCTCTCTAATTTTGCTATTCATGATTCCCAGTCTCTGTGTAATATGGTTTCAAAACTGAAAGCCTCAACTTCTAGAGTTGATCCTATACCATCTTGTCTTTTTAAATCATGTTTTGATTCCCTCTCTCCTTTTGTTTTGAGAATTATCAATAACTCCCTGTGCACTGGTGTTGTGCCAGCTGCACTTAAAACTGCTGCTGTCACTCCTGTACCAAAAAATAACAACATGGACTTTGATAATTTGAATAATTTTCGACCCATCTCTAATCTTCCATTCCTCGCCAAAATTTTAGAACAAACTGTGGCTTCTCAACTACTTTCTCATCTTTCTGCTAATGATCTTTTTGAGCCACTTCAGTCTGGATTTCGGAAACTGCACAGCACTGAGACAGCACTGGTCAAAGTGACTAATGATTTATTAATGGCTTCTGATTCTGGCCGTCTATCTATACTGATTCTTCTGGATCTTAGTGCCGCTTTTGACACTATAGATCACTCTATTTTAATCAATCGCTTAGGGACTATCTTTGGAGTTTCTGATTCTGCACTGAAGTGGTTTAAGTCTTATCTCTCTGATCGCAAGCAATTTGTTGTGATGGGTGATTGCAAGTCTGAGGTCGGTGTGGTGCGCTCTGGTGTTCCCCAGGGATCAGTTTTGGGCCCGTTACTTTTTAGTATTTACATATTTCCATTTGGCCAACTTTTAAGAACACTTGGTCTTAACTTTCACTTTTATGCCGATGACACTCAGATTTATATACATTCAAAACCTGATGTCAATATGCCTGTGTCTTTTATTTCTCAATGTTTTACTGAGATTAAGAAATGGATGTCTGAAAACTTTCTCTGTCTGAACAGTGATAAGACTGAAGTGATGCTTATTGGTTCACCTCATCAGTTGCGTAAAGCAGAATCGTTAACTTTAAGTGTGGATGGCTCTGCTTTGAAATTGCAAACTAAACTGAAAAATCTGGGTGTGATATTTGACGCCAATTTAACATTTGACTATCACGTTCGTAACACAGTCAAAACGTCATTTTTTCATCTCAGAAACATTGCCAAATTACGTTCTTTGTTGACATTCTCTGTGGCTGAAAAGTTAATCAATACTTTTGTTTTTTCACGAATTGATTATTGTAATGCTTTGCTGGCTGGGGTTTCTAAAGCTACTCTAAGTAAATTACAGTTGGTTCAAAATTCGGCTGCTAGAATTCTGACCAGGACCAGTGCAAGGGAGCACATTACACCTATCCTGGAAAAATTGCACTGGCTTCCTGTCAGTTTTCGCATTGATTTTAAAATTCTCATGCTCACTTATAAGGCCCTGAATAACTTGGCCCCTCAATATTTGTGTGAGCTCTTAATCCCCTACACTCCTACACGTGCTCTGCGATCTTCTGAAGCTGGTCTTTTAACCGTCCAAACAACACGGCTAAAATCTATGGGTGATCGGGCTTTTTCTTCTTTAGCTCCAAAATTGTGGAATTCCCTGCCCTCTGAGATTAGGAACGCAGAATCCCTTAGAGTTTTTAAATCCTCCCTTAAAACGTACTTTTTTAGGGTGGCCTTTATGTGATTGTGTGATTACTGTGATTGTTATTATATTTGCCTTTTATTTTATTACTTGTTTGTTTTTATTTCCTAGATCGTTGTGTATTTTCTAATTCCTTTATTATTATTTTTATGTAAAGTGCTTTGAGAAACTACTTTTAAAGGCACTATATAAAATAAAGTTATTATTATTATTATTATTATTATAAAAATGCTGAGGCATGCAATCACCTCAGAAAGCTCACAGGTTCATGATGAGACAGCTTTGCAATTGTGCAACAACCTCCTGAGACTTCTTTCTGAGAGGTTGTCTGCATATGAAACTATGAGCATCATGACTCTAGCAACTCTTCTGGATCGACGCTTTAAAACTATTGGGTTCAGTAGCCAGTCAAATGCACAGACTGCTGTGAAGCGTCTCACATCAGAATGTGCTGCAATCATACGAGCAGCCCAAAACATCCCATCCTCTCAAATCTCCTCATCGCAACCCTCATCCCACTCAGGTACTGTTTGTGTGTGTATTTGTGTTTTATTACATTTGGCTTGGATCATGCATGTAGCTATTGCAGAGAAAAACAGGGAATTCCATTAAACTTGTATTTGTATTATTCTATTCTTTTTTCAGGTTAAGGTCTATGGGATCTACTGGACAGTCATGTTGTGGAAACCAGACAAATGAAAAATGCGACAGCAGATGCCACAGTTGAGGTTCAACGCTACCTCAGTGACCCAAATATTCCACGTACAGAAGATCCCCTGCATTTCTGGGCTACTCAAAAGGGAGTCTATCCTCATCTTCATTGTCTTGCCCTGGAATTTTTATGTATTCCTGCCTCCTCAGTCCCATGTGAGAGAATATTCTCAAAGGCAGGGGAAGTAGTAAATAAAAAAAGAAATAGACTTAGCCCCCACACCGTTGAACAAGTCCTGTTCCTTAATAAAAATCTTTAATTTCTTAAAATACCCAACTCCCCAGTTCACAAGCACTTTCACTACCCAGCACTTCACTGTTTCACAATAGTTTTATTTTATTTTGATTATAAATGCCTATATGAGCCTTGCCTATAAACTCATAGGTTTAGGACTATGGCTAAAGTTTTCAGTTAATTTGTCCTATGTATAAATTATTTCATAAATTAATTCATAGACTCATTTTGTTCATACATTGTGCAAAAATATACAGTAACACTGATGATTTTTATTGCTTTGTGGTTTTCATAGCACAAAGTGATATATCACACATAAAACAATACAATTGTGAAAGGTAGCTTTTCCACCTTTTGACCACAAGATGTCATTAGTGTGCACCGTGTTGAAAAGCTTCGAGACGAGTAATGAACCAATTTACGATACATTTGAGGGGAAAGCCTCGGTGCTTCAGAAAGCTTCATTTCACCATCACTACTTAGAGGATCTCCAATGCTGATATCGCAATTTTAAATCCCAGCCGCTATCTTTCGGCGTGAAACTTCATCGGATAATGTCAAGCGTCGGGCGGATGACGTCATCAACTACGGATCGCTGTAGCGGCCAATCGGCAGTGCAGCAGCAGAAATGATTGTCTTCAAATTTATTAACCACTGTGAATTTCTCAGATAGATGTGGGATGATGATCATGATGATGATTACTTAAATGCACGTTCTATTAACTTTTTTTAACACTTTTACAAAATATATTAAAAAATATAATATATTATACAGAAGAATAAATATGATTTGAAAAAGATAGGAAAAACTACAAGATTTCATTTAATTATAATACTCATACAATATTATTCTATTTTTTATTATATTCATCCAATTTATTTGTGCTTTCTGCTATTATCTTTTCTAAAAAAAAGATGAGACCTTGTAACATTCTTATAGTGACCTAAACACAAGCCTGATGATACATTTTTTTAAAAATAAACATTTTCCATATTAGTAAAATGGTATTTAACACAAGAAAAAAACTACCTGTAAAATGACCATGTACAATATGAGGTGTTATGGTAATTTTTATTCTAGCCGTCTTTAACCAAACTTTTTTAGTAGTACTTAGTTATTTTACTGATAATAGAAAATATGAGCTAGGCATCATGTATGACAGTTGGCAAATGTTGACTGAAAGAAAAAACTGCATATATGCATTACAGTTGAAATTATATATCACTCTGACATAATTTTTTTTATTTTATATTATTTATTTATTTGCAGTATAGCGACATACACACTCTAAAAAATGCTTTGGGTCAAATATGGACAAACCCAAATGTTGGGTTAAAAATGCAATGAAAAAATGTACAGTTGAAAGTGAAAGTTGAATTTGGGTTAAAATTTGAAATGACATTTTTAACCCAACATTTGGTTTTGTCCATATTTAACCCAAATTTGGGTTCAAAAACAACCCAGCATTGAGCTACAAAATGACCAGATTCTGCCATAAGCTATAGGAAACTCTTGTATGCACATATAGCGCTTATATGTGGATTTAAAGAAGCAATACAGGAGACCTGGCCTGTATATGCACATATAGGCACCTCAAATTGCCCATAGGTGCCATGCATATATGCAGCGTATATATTACCATATATGTGCATATAAACTGCATATAGGTTTCATATATGTGCATATATCCTCATATAGGTTCTTTCCATGTGGGGAGGTTTGGGTTTTTATTATCCACAGTAAGTTATGACACTTTAATGCATTGTATCAAGTGCAGATTTACTGAGGAGTTACCGTGTAAGTACACTGTTAATACAGTGTTGTACAGAGGTTTGGGTTTTTTACTATACACAGTAAGTAATGACAGTTTTACACTTTATATGAAGTAGACAGTTCCAGTATGCAGTTATTAATGCAGTTATGAGAGAGAGAGAGAGAGAGAGAGAGAGAGACGTGAGACGATGTGTGTCAACATTATTTATTTATTTATTAACTTTGTTTTAATGAATTCGTTCATTATTTTCTATAATTGATAGTAGATAACCCAATAAATGAAAAACACAAAGCCCTTTTAACAAGTAAGCCTATCAATAATTATTTATTTGTTATATTATCTGGAATAATTACGAAAATCCGTGTATTAGGACTTAAAGTTCTCAACGGGCCTGAAAATTATTACCCGACCCGACCCGGCCCGTGGCTTTTAAAGCCCGAACCCGATGTAACCCGACACATCAACATGAATTATCTCCCCGAACCCGGCCCGCGGCCCGACTCGGACGCGCTCTACAATCTATTGCCGTTGCGGCGTCTATTCATTCCGGGGGAAATCACAAAATAAAATGCACATAAACTTAGAAAGATTGACTTACTAGTCCATCAACAAGATCGCCATGTCAGCATCACCGTTGCATCCAGAGCTGCTTTTTAGCTCGCGCCAAGGAGTGAAAAGCACGACCAAGTTGGACTCTTGTCAGGTTTCTCACGCAGTCAGATTCTCTTTTCCTTTTCCTAATCTTCCGACCGCGTTTTCTTTGCTTTTTCCATTGTATTACGTCTGAAATGCGCGCAAGTGCAGTGTTGACAACTATTTTCAAAGGAAAGTAGCTAACGCATGCCTGTTTAAATAAAAATCTTCACACAATAATAAATAAAAAGAACTCAAACAGCCAACCAGCGGGTGGGCTACGAGTTTTGAAACAAAATAGGCCTAGCCTACAAACATATGGTTATAATAGGCATTGTAGAGGATGCTCAGTGCGTCCACAGTGGATGGACTGAGCCCTGTTCTCCTCTCGGCCAGCCACCCGCGATGCAATATGCACGCAGCAGCCAGACTTTCTTTATGGTGAACAGCAGCGATGATTATCATTTGATTTTTACTGGGCGGAAAAGATTAAGCCCGGAGGTCCGACCCGACCCGAGTCATTTGCTTATATTTTCGACCCGGACCTGGCCCGAACCCGCGGGTCCCGTCGGGTTTGTCGGGCCGACCCGACCCGTTGAGACCTCTATTAGGACTATTCATTTATTTATATAGCCTATTCAGTTTAATTTTCTATTTAGCCTATTACAGATAGGACTATACTTTATTAAAATTAAACTGCATGTGTCAATTGATTGTGAAGTTAGACATCGAAAATTCAAATTCAAACTTGCCTGAAACTACTTTAGCCGTGCGTTTCCCTGAAAATAATTGCACACCTTTAGTCTCAACCAATCAGAATCAAGCACTGTTGAATGCTTGATTCTGATTGGTTGAGAACGTTCTAAAGGTGTGCAATTATTTTCAGGGAAACGCACGGCTAAAGTAGTTTCAGGCAAGTTTGAACCGCATTACAGTTCTATATCCCTGCGCGTAGTTAACGGAAAATGGGATCCAATTCATAACAAGAGACATGCGCAGCCCCATGCGCTTGATCTGCAATTTTCGATGTCTAACTTCACAATCAATTGACACATACAGTTTAATTTTAATAAATTATAGTCCTATCTGTAATATGCTAAATAGAAAATTAAACTGAATAGGCTATATAAATAAATGAATAGTCCTAATGCACGGATTTTCGTAATTATTCCAGATAATATAACAAATAAATAATTATTGATAGGCTTACTTGTTAAAAGGGCTTTGTGTTTTTCATTTATTGGGTTATCTACTGTCAATTATAGAAAACAATAATGAACGAATTCATTAAAACGAAGTTAATAAATAAATAAATAATTTTGACGCACATCGTCTCACGTCTCTCTCTCTCTCTCTCTCTCTCTCTCTCTCTCTCTCTCTCTCTCTCTCTCATAACTGCATTAATAACTGCATAAAGCCGGGACAGACTAGTTTAGGCGCAGTACAACTACACATTTGGTCAAAAATGAGTTAAGACTTGTAATGGGCTTTATGACATGTATTCTGTCTTGTGAAAAGATATCTGGGTTAAATTATGTCCCGTTTCGGAGATGCATTACCACATAATCTACCCGTAACATGCTGACTGGCTGGTATAAAAACTTTAAAGGCCTTTTTCTCCGTTTCTTGGTTTGCGTAGTTACTGCACTTTGCATTTGTAAGGCCAGTTATGGATGTAATTTGATACTTCTGACTGATCATGCCCAAACGCGCGTTCAGTCTGGGTGTTTAGTTAGACCTTCTACAGTCGATGGAAACAGTCGGTCTTCGAATATTTCAGCGAATTGTAAGTGTGTCCCCCATCATTACATTAGTCTGCTATCAGTGGCTCAAACCTCCGTTACTAACTCTAAAATTACGTTTTGGAATTAGCAACGGAGGCATGGGATTAGATGCGTAAGAAATTAGTCCTACATACAAGAGCGTTTTATGTCAAAAACTTGACAAACGTCTTGATATGAATCATCTGAACAATGTTTTTAGGTGTGGTAACTGTAGTATAAGCCGAATAATTGACTTCAGGCTGTTGAATTATTAGAAAAATAATGCACACCCGAGGTGTAACGGCCACTCCGCTTCGCGTCATGACCGCATTACCACCTCGCGTGTGCATTATTTTTCTAATAATTCAACGGCCTGTCGTCAATTATTCCTTACTTAACGCATTGTATCAAGTGTAGAGTTACTGATGAGTTACCATGTTAGTACAGTACACTGATACCACAAGGGGAAACTTTAGCTGTAATTGAGCGCGAGTCCTGCCAGTCGTACAGTAAATACATGGTATACACATAGGAATCATCATGATTTCAGAGGAGTTTCAGTGCCGTCCAAACTGGTAACTACAGTATTGAAGACTGTGTGGAAGTGGAAGAACGTGTGTAATACATATTGTAGTTACATAATGCCTGTTACACATGTGTACTTGCTCTAGTAAAAAAAAGTGTTGTTACCAATGTCCTGTTACACATTTGTACTTACAAATACCTTTCAGTGTGTTGTTACATATGTGTAGTTACACATATATTACAGCTGTAAATACTATGTAAAAATTTGTATTTACACTGTACTTACATACTAAGTACATATCTAGTAACCATGTAAGTTCACAGGTATTAGGGCCACTTAATATAAAGTGGGACCGAAAAAGGTGCTGCAAATATATAGTGCACCACATCAAGGGATGAGTAGATAGCACCGTTGCTGGATAAGTCCTGGATCGACCCTGGAATAATTAATAATATAGGAATCATTTTGTACAGTATTGTAAACATGGATCATGTAACATAAACTGCATTTAATTAGATAGTGTCATTATTGTTTTTTTTTAATGTTATTTTTCAAAAGAAAACCTTACGAAATAAATTTGTTTAGTTAAATCCAGGGTTTTCTGTAGTTTATGCTAGTTTATTTGAGAAGTTCCACAGACTCTTGGACATTGGTAACTGTATTGTTAGGCCGTTTTCTCACCTAAGAAACAGTTCTTTTCCTCTATTGAAATGTAAATTGCGTGTGGGGGGAAGTGCAGTCACTCAGTGCAGACACTCACACACTATGAAATGACCTATGTTAGAATATCAAGGATAGTAATGAGTTATGGTCAAATCATTCAATGATTTAAACCTTAGTCTTAAATGATGTCATAAATGATATCTTAAAAGAGTTTATTTGTCGTTTTAGGTTGTTAGTTCTGCCTCTGTGACTTTCTCACTGCACACACAACACTTAGTTGATTTAGTTGATTTGTGGTATTGTGTCTGCTATTTCATAAAGAACCATTTTTGCAGCACTGGCACAACATAGAATGTGCAGAGGTTACCAATGTTTCTTTTTAGGTGACCATTTAAATGAGGGCATTTTCAATTTTGTGTGGGGAAGATATGATCATTCTGTGTCTGCATCATTATGCTGGTGTGGAAGACACAAGAGAGACAGTGATATACATGTGTTTGTGTAAATGTGTTATCACTACTTCTGAGTGATAAATAAGGCCTTGTTTACAGCTGTTTTAAGGTCTTATTTACAGTTTTACCTCAAAACACTTCATTCTTGTCTAAAATCAACTCATTCTTCCAGAACACTAGTAAAGGTTTCACCAAACAAACACACTTTGTCACTCATCAAATAAAAAAACACACATAACAGGGGCATTATAAAATATTTCTGCTGTTTTCTGCTGTTTACAGAAGTTTAGGTGACAATGGTCACTATTTACATTACAGCAGATATTTACCCCACAAGTTTGCCCTTAGATGGAGATGAAACTGAAAGATGAATACCTGTGTATGTGTTTAGCTACATCTAATTGTGTTGATAGTATTTCATTTTTTAGATTCTGAATCTATTTTAATATGGTTTTAGTGTAGAAGTTTTGCAAATGTCTGTGACTGTCAGCTGAACTGAGATCTTTCAGTTTAAATGAACTGATTTCTCATTAAACACAAGGACCAACAGAACGTCTCGGTTGCGGATGTAACCCTCGTTCCCTGAGTAGGGAACGGAGACGTTACGTCAAGGAGTGACGGAGAATGGGGGGTTTCGCATAGAAAGCCAATCCTCTTCGAGTATTTAACAACGAGCCAATGGCATGAAAATGCCTTGGGCCTGCGGAATTTGCATAGCGTACTCCGCCCCACTGCGTGGATATAAAAGGAGGAAGTGAACGCAAACCGCAGTATGTCTTCGCTGAGGAGCCAAGACTGAACTCAGGCGTCACCCAGCGGTACAGCAGAAGTGGCAAGGAGACGTAACGTCTCCGTTCCCTACTCAGGGAACGAGGGTTACATCCGTAACCGAGACGTTCCCTTTCGTAGTCACTCCGAGTTACGTCAAGGAGTGACGGAGAATGGGGGTCTATGCCATCACGCCATCTTACAGCTGTCTTCCAGTGCCCTGCGAAAGTCTAGACCTCTGAACTCCTTTATTGAATAACCAAGAGATCTTACTTTGACACAGAAATACCAAGGTACACTGGGAAACATATCCCGGGAGGGACATGCTACCAGATGCCTACCGAAGGGAGGACTTACGGAACACATATGGCCAAGGGGCTACATATGGAGATCACTGGAGCGCCAACCGCAGGTGGCAGAACTTAGCTCCAAGGGTGGCAGATGGCTTGCCGAGGGAAGACACATGCTCAGAGAGGCTTACAGTGGAGTAATACACATGAGACAGTTACCATAGGGGAACCGTGCACACGGAGGCACCTAGCCGGCACCAGAGCAAGAGCAGTGGTGCCCGCATTATGAGTGCTGGAGGACTCAGGGCTTCAACGGAAGGCTCAACTGAGGAAATATCGCACTTACCCAGTCCGAGGAGTGGAATGGCGAGCAAGCGAAGACACTTAAGTGGGTCCAGTACTAGCGGAAGCGAGTACGTGAGAGGACACCGGCTCAATTCGCAGATTATAAAATCTCGCGAAGGTGTTAGATGTCGCCCAGCCTGCAGCTCTGCAAATGTCTGTTAGCGAGGCGCCATGCGCTAGAGCCCAAGAGGAAGCCATACTCCGAGTGGAGTGGGCCGTCACACCAAGGAGGCACGGTCGACCTTGCTGCTGGTAAGACAAAGCAATGGCGTCCACTATCCAGTGAGACAGCCGCTGCTTTGAGAGAGCCCTTCTCTTCTGGCTCCACCCATGACAGACAAAGAGCTGTTCTGAGGTCCTGAAACACCGCGTTCTGTCAACGTAGGTGCGGAGTGCACGTACCGGACAGAGCAGTGCCAAGGCTGGGTCTGCCTCCTCCAGGGGCAGCGCTTGCAGGGTCACCACCTGATCCCGGAAGGGAGTGGTGGGAACCTTGGGCACGTATCCAGGCCGGGGTCTCAAGATAACGTGAGAGTAAGCCGGCCCGAACTCCAGGCACGCTTCGTCAACGGAGAATGCGTGCAGGTCCCCTACCCTCTTGATGGAGGCCAATGCAACCAGGAGTGCTGTCTTCATAGACAGGAACTTTAACTCTACCGATTGCAAAGGCTTGAAGGGAGGCCTCTGCAGAGCATTCAGAACTACTGAGAGGTCCCAAGAGGGCACGAGGGGAAGACGAGGCGGATTTAGCCTCCTCGCTCCCCTCAGGAACCTGATGACCAGGTCGTGCTTCCCAACGGACTTACCCTCCACTGCATCATGAGATGCGGCAATGGCCGCGACGTAAACCTTAAGGGTGGAGGGCGACAGCCTATGCTCCAACCCTTCTTGCAGGAAGGAAAGCACAACACCGATCGAACATCTCCGGGGGTCTTCTCCGCGAGAAGAGCACCAGCTGACGAAGAGGTTCCACTTCAATGCGTAAAGGTGTCTCGTGGACGACGCTCTAGCGGAAGTGATGGTCGCCGCCACCACAGGTGGCAGCGAACTCAAATCTGCCTCGTCCCGTCGAGGAGCCACACATGTAGCCTCCAGAGATCGGGACGAGGGTGCCACAGAGTGCCCCGTCTCTGAGTGAGCAGATCTTGTCTCAGAGGAATAGGCCAAGGAGGTGCTGTCGCGAGGAGCATGAGTTCGGAGAACCACGTCTTGGTGGGCCAATAAGGGGCTACCAGCAGGACCTGCTCCTCGTCCTCCTTGATCTTGCACAACACCCGTGCAAGGAGGCTCACTGGGGGAAACACATACTTGCGTGGGCCCCGCGGCCAGCTGTGCGCCAGCGCATCTGTGCCGAGCGTGCCGTCGGACAGGGAATAAAACTGGGCGCAGTGGGATGAGTCCCGGGAGGCGAACAGGTCTATCTGTGCCTCCCCGAACTGGTCCCAAATCACCTGGACAATCTGGGGATGGAGTCGCCATTCGCCGGAGATAGGGCGGACCCGTGACAGCTCGTCGGCTGCCAGGTTCCGGTCTCCTGGAATGTACACAGCACGAAGGGACCTCAGGTGCTTCTGACTCCATAGCAGGAGGTGGCGAGCGAGCTGCGACATCCGACGTGAGCGTAGACCACCCTGGTGGTTGATGTACGCAACTGTAGCGGTATTGTCTGAACGGACAAGTACGTGTCGACCCTTGAGCAGTGCTCGGAAGCGGTGCAGGGCCAGGCGTACTGCCAGCAGCTCGAGGCAATTGATGTGCATGAGGCGCTGGGGTCCTGTCCAGGAACCCGCGGCTGCATGCCCATTGCACATGGCACCCCAACCCATGGTAGATGCATCCGTGGAGACAACGAGATGCCTGGAAACTCGCTGGAGAGGGACACCTGCCCGTAAAAAGCTGAGGTTCGACCACGGGAAGAAGGTTCGGCGGCACGTTGGAGTCACTGGGACTCGGAGCGAGCCGCGATGCCATGCCCACCTCAGGACTCGATCGCGAAGCCACAGCTGAAGCGGTCTCATATGAAGCAATCTGAGTGGCGTCGCCACGGCTGCGGATGCCATATGCCCCAGGAGCCTCTGAAAAAGTTTCAGTGGAACCGCACTCTTGCCCTCGAACTGTCGAAGACAAGTCAGTGTGCGCGCTCGTTCGTGAGCTGCGTGGACATGGCGACCGAGTCTATCTCCATGCCGAGAAAAGAGATCCTCTGCACGGGGCAAAGTTTGCTCTTCTCCCGGTTGACTCGAAGGCCCAGACGGGCTAGGTGCCGGAGCACCAGGTCTCTGTGTTCGCAAACCTGTTCTCGAGAGTGCGCCAGGATCAGCCAATCATCGAGTTCAGGATGCGAACCCCGTTTTCGCGAAGGGGAACAAGGGCTGCCTCAACGATCTTCGTGAAGACGCGAGGGGACAGAGCTAACCCGAATGGGAGAACCGTGTACTGATTTGCCTGGCCTTCGAAAGCAAACCGAAGAAACGGTCTGTGTCGAGGCAAAATGGAGACATGAAAGTACGCGTCCTTCAGGTCGATCACTGCAAACCAATCCTGAGGCCGAACGCATTCGAAAATGCGTTTGGCTGTGAGCATTTTGAAAGGCAGTCGATGGAGAGTACGGTTCAAAATGCGCAGATCCAGGATCGGTCATAACCCACCGGTCTTCTTGGGGACAATGAAGTAGGGGCTGTAAAACCCGGACCTCACCTCGGCTGGAGGGACCGTCTCGATTGCACCCTTCGCCAGCAGGGTCACAATCTCCGCTCTCATGACCGGGGCATTGCCACCGACCATAGTAGAGCGAACTCCTCTGAAACGGGGAGGAGACCGTGCGAACTGAATCGCATAGCTGAATCTGATCGTTCTGATGACCCAGCGGGACAGGCCGGGGAGCTCTAGCCAAGCTCCCAGGAACTGAACCAGCGGGGTCATGCGAACCACAGACGTCCCCCCGGAGGGGCAGCGAGGCGGAGCGACTGGCATGCGCACGGGAGATACCACGTGCGGGTGCGTAGTCAAGCTCCGCTCCCTGACAGTAGAGGACCAGCGTTCCACGGGGGTCTGTTCTGCCGGGGGTCTGGCGATAGAGGGGGAGGGGAGCGGCGTGGTCCGGGGACGACAGCCGCTCCTCTCCGCACCCTCAGAGACAGAGAGGAATGAGCGGGGCGACACCCTGGGGCATCATGCACACTCATTCCGGTCTGTGTGCTCAGTGATAGTGTCAAGTCTTTCTTTAACCAACTCAGGGTGTTGCCCACCCGTGGGTGAGCAGCGGGGAGCTGAGAACAAAAGATTCTCCCCCGGCCCTCCACCGGGGGAAGGAGGGGGCCTGCTACCTCCTCCTGGGAAAAACTCGACGCCATCACTGAGCAGCCCGTCTCAGGAACGCCGCTTTGCCTGGCATTTAGCGGGGCGCAGAGCCTGAGGGGGCTGTGACGCTCCTCTGCGGCCACCTCTACGGCGCGACCCGGGTGAAGGCTGCTGCTGTGGTCATGCCGGAGGGAGGGGGGCCGCAGGGGGGCGTCCTCGGCGGCAAGCAGACTGAGGCGGCTGAACCGACGGCTGGGTGGAGGCAGCAGCTGGCCGTCGGGGCAGGATGTGTTTAATCGCCTCCGTCTGCTTCTGGGCGGTCGAGAACTGCTGGGCAAAGTCCTCAACCGCACCGCCGAAAAGGCCAGCCTGGGAAAGGGGGGCGTCAAGCAGACGAGTCCGCTCGGCGTCCCGCACTTCCGCCAGGTTGAGCCAAAGGTGACGCTCCTGGACCACACTAGTGGCCATCACCTGACCAAGGGAACGAGCGGCCACTTTAGTCGCCCCGAGAGCGAGGTCAGTGGGCGCTCGCAGTTCATTGAACGACCTCCCGCCCTTGTGCATATCCCTGAGCAGTTTGGCTTGGAAGAACTGCAAAGTGATCATGGCATGCAGAGCGGCGGCCGCCTGTCCCGCCGCGCTATAGGCTCGCGTCGCCATCGACGACGAGAACCTACAGGCTTTGGAGGGATGCTTAGGAGGCCCCCGAGAGGAGGCGCTCTGCGGACACAGTTGCATCGCAACAGAGCGCTCCACTGGAGGAATCCCAGCATACCCACGGGCAGCCGCACCATCGAGGGGAGGAAAGGCGGGGGAAGCTGACGAGCGGACACTGGAGGTCAAAGGGGCCTGCCACGTCTTCGTCAGTTCCGCATGCAGCTCGGGGAAGAATGGTATTGGGGTCGTCTGTGGCCTTGCGGCGGCGACTTTCCCCAAAAACCATTCATCCATCCGTGAGTGATCGGGGTGGGGCGGAGGGTTCCACTCCAACCCGATACTCACGGCGGCCCGAGAGAGCATGGCCATCATCTCGGGATCAGACACGGGCAACGCCGGCGCTCCCGAGGGAGGCAACGCAGCCGCATCCTCACTTCCCGAGGAATCAAGCCCGCCTTGTGAGGCTGCGATCGACATCGCATCATCCTCTGGAGCACCGAACGAAACAGACGGTACCTGCGAAGAGAAAGACGTCGGAACCGTTTCAGTGCTCGCTGGCTGCAAACACTGTTGCGGTGGGTGTGGCCCAAGGAACTAGCGTCAGGGGTTTGTTCCACACTGTCACCGTTAGATCACCCTGGCCGCTAACCGAAGAGCTTCCCTGGGTAGAGGAAGCAGAACGGGTAGTGGAGGCGGGGACTCTCACAGTAAGATCATTGAGTCTCGATCTAAGTGTTGAGATGGTCATGTTCCCACAAAAGGCACATGACTCATCCACGAAAGCTGCTTTAGCATGACGGAGGCTCAGACATACAAAGCAGCGATCGTGCCCATCAGAGGACGACAGGAATCGACCACATCCAGAAGAACACGGGCGAACCATCTTTAAAAAGACGTTCCACGTGCAGCTCTTTCAGAGGAGAGGAGGAAATTCACTCTTTCAGCGCTGAGGCAACCAGGGAGAAGCGCAAAGTCTGGCAGACCACTGCACAGATCGCAATGCAGAGGCAATGCAGAATCTCGCTGGGTACCGCCGTCACACCAACGCTGGAGAGGACGCTCGTCTCGAAGAGGCTTGAACAGTGATAAATGGCTTGTGGAGTGAAGAAAGCTCTTGGCTCCGAAGCGAAAACATACTGCGGTTGCGTTCACTTCCTCCTTTTATACCCACGGAGTGGGGCGGAGTACGCTATGCAAATTCCGCAGCCCCAAGGCATTTTCATGCCATTGGCTCGTTGTTAAATACTCGAAGAGGATTGGCTTTCTATGCGAAACCCCCCATTCTCCGTCACTCCTTGACGTAACTCGGAGTGACTAAAAGGGAACTTGATTTACCATACAGGCCAACTTGCACATGCTTATATATTATTTCCATGACGGTTATATAAACCTATCACCACAAAAATGAATAAGCCGAAATTATTCTGAATCTAAAAAAAAAAACAATCTGAAAATTAAGATGTAACTAAACAGCTACACAAGTCTTAGTCTTTCTTTTTCATCACCATCTATACAAAAGGAAATACTTTGTCAACATAAACTGCATTGAATTCTGAACAGTAGTATTAGTGAATATACTGTTTTATTGTTTTGTATATTTAATTGTGTTTGTTGGGTGAAACCTTTAAGAGTGTTCTGGAAGAATGACTTAATTTTGAGACATGAATGATGTGTTTTGGTAGTTTTAATGCGTTTTGAATGTGAAATGTACTGCAGTGAAGCTGAAAGTTGGTTAAGACAACGGAGTGAAGAGTTTTGAAAAAGTGATAAGTATTGAGAAATACATATTCTAATTTAATTTAATTAGAATATAACATTTTAATCTTGTCAGTTAACGGAGTATGATCGGTTTAGAAGCATCACCTGTCAGTCAGGGGATAAGTGTAATGATGTAAAAACAAACAAATCTTTTTTACTCATATTGGCCAATGTCTGAGAGACCAGAACTCATAAGATCTGTGTTTCATTACAGAAAAGAGGGTCTCCACTTTGTTCCTTTCAAGTTGAAAATGTGTAATTGCATTCATGTTATATCATTTTATAATTGTAAATTAGACGGCGAGAGATTTGTGGCTTGGAAATACCGCAATACAATGAGTTGCCGTAGTCTGAACCATAGACTTTGGAACAGGGGGGGCAGGAGGCCCCCCTCAATCTAGTCGAACTGGATGCACGAAATCGCGTCTATCGCGCCGCAGGACCTCCAGACCCGCGTCAACGCGTCTTTACATTGACTTAACATGTAAATCACCCACTACAGATATGATACAGATACAGATATGTTAGAAACGATACATCACTATACAAATGCCAACTTGTATCCGATGCACACTTATTGAAATCGATGCTTTGCGTTGTTAGCTTTTATGACGATGCGAATTGGTGAATCTTACCATCCCTAGTATATATATTTGGGTGTCTTCAGCATAAATGGAAGGAAACACCATGTCTTCTTAAAACAGAATCCAATGGTAGCATACAGCGAGTAAAGGGAGGCCGCCAAGAGGCCACGATAGAAGAGGACCATAACCTCGACCATAACCTTTCTGTTCCATAAGAGTTAACAGTTAAAAATATAACTTAAGTTATTTTCAAAGTAATACACTACACATATTAGGGGTTGAACCGACTAGTCGATTAGTCGACTAGTCGACCTTAATGCAATGCCGTGACGCTTTAAGCTTGACGTCGACTAGTCGCGTTGATATGTGACACTATATGATTGTGGTAATTTTGATAGTATATAATATGGCCGCGTTGCAGACGACAACAGATGAAGAGCCCAGAGGGTCATTGCAGCAAGAAAGCAGCATTGGTACATAAAGCGTATGTAAATACTTTACTAACGTAGCACCACTATATTGTTGAAAACGAAAGTAAAAGCATAACGCACGCTCACTGTTTTACCGGGAAATGAGAGCAGTCTCTTTTAAAATCATTCAAACATTAGCCTATTTTTTCCATATATTTATTTAAACATATTAATGCATCTAATTCACCCGCAATCAATTGGAATATTATTTTGTATTACTTAGATCCATCACTAACGTGCAGATGTGAATTTATATATTTTTTTTCTTTTCATCCTAAATGAAGATGTAAAACAGCGGACTCTTTAGCTACATCTGGCCACTTCACGTGTTTCTGTGATCTGATTGCTTTCCGATCGTGAAAAGACCAGATACGTTACATACAGTAACGTTAAGCTAAATGCCCTCCGAAACGCATTCGAGACGGATTTAAATCCGATCGCTCAAACCACTTCATGAGGAGGTCTGGGCCGCTTTACAGACAAAACTGGACATGTGTAACGTTAAATGCATCTGGTTGTTGAAACCGCAAACTGGACTTCTTTCAAAAATGCTGAAATAAAACGTGTGAGAGCAGCCTGTGCTATTATATTCATTATATGACGAAGCTATAATACGCACCGCAGCTGATTATAAAGCCAACGTGCAAACTATCGTAAATCAAAGTGAAAGTAAGTCACAGACGCAATTCTCTTCGTTAAAAGTAAAGAAACGAAATGATCTTACCAGTGCTGTCTCTCTTATTGCGGTCTTTGATTGTGAAATTAACTGATGATCAATAAGCAGCTCATTACAGTTGCTTTCGGTGACGTAAACTCCGTTAAATCTGCATATAGCGCGTTGTTTGAAGATCGTATTTATATCCATTTTGCGAAAACATATTTATGTGACCAGTTGTAAATGGAATCGTTTGATAAATCAGATCAGTAAAAACGAATTATTGTCCAGGTTTAAACGGCCCAATTATGAGCTGTCAGCGTCTGTAGCCTATATTTTCTGTAAAATCTGTCACATCTCTTGTGTTTATGACGTCAGCGACTAGTCGACGTCGACTCGACTTTGATGTCAAAACAGTCGACTTCAAAAAATCTGAAGTCGTTCAACCCCTAACACATATCAGTCAAAACTGCGTGTAAAATGTAAAATATTGTCAAATACAACTACAACATTGTTTACAAACAAACTCTATAAACACTAAAAGGGCTGTATTATGCAAGCCAGGCCAGTAGTTGATGTCTAATAAAGCATTGCAGTAATCTAGTCTCGAGGTCATGAATGCATGAACTAACTTTTCTGCATCAGAGAGAGATAGCATGTTACGTAGCTTAGCAATGTTTCTAAGGTGGAAAAAGGCTGTCCTTGTAACATACGAAACATGATTTTCGAAAGATAAGTTGCGGTCTAGTATAACACCCAGGTCTTTTACTGTAGTGGATAGGGTAACAGGACATCCGTCTATACTAAGGTTTTGTTGTAAGAGATTTTGTGGGTGTTTTTTTGGACCAATAAGTAATACCTCCGTTTTATCTGAATTTAATAGCAGGAAGTTACGCGTCATCCAGCATTTTACATCTTTGAGACACTCTGTCAATTTAGAGGAGTTAGTGTTTTCGTCTGGTCGTGATGAAATATATAATTGAGTGTCGTCAGCATAACAGTGGAAATTAATTCCATGTTTTCTTATAATATTACCAAGTGGCAGCATATATATTGAGAATAGCAGAGGGCCTAAAACCGATCCTTGCGGTACTCCATAGTCTACTGACGTTATCTTTGATTTTTCCCCGTTTAAACAGACAAAATGATAACGGTCCGATAAATACGATCTGAACCAGCTTAATGCCTGTCCTTGAACACCAGTGTAGTTTTGTAGTCTATCCAAGAGTATTTTATGATCTATAGTGTCGAACGCAGCGCTGAGATCAAGTATGACTAGTATTGAGATACAGCCTTGGTCAGAAGCTAAAAGTAAATCATCTGTAATTTTAACTAGCGCAGTTTCAGTGCTATGATGCGGTCTGAATCCTGACTGGAATTTTTCATAGATATCATTTTCTTGCAAAAAAGAGCATAGTTGAGCAGACACAACTTTTTCTAGTATTTTGGACATAAATGGAAGATTTGAAATGGGTCTGTAATTCGCTAACTTATTTGGGTCTAATTGCGGTTTCTTAATGAGAGGTTTTATTACTGCCAGCTTGAATATTTTTGGAACATGACCTAGAGATAGAGACGAGTTAATAATATTGAGGAGAGGCTCTTCCACTACAGGTAATAGTTCTTTTAGTAGTTTAGTGGGTATTGGATCCAATAAAAATGTTGTGGGTTTAGATGCAATGATAAGTTTATTTAGCTCCTCCTGTCCTATCGTTGTAAAGCGGTGTAGTTGTTCTAGAGGGGCCATAATTGCGGCTGAATCATGAGACACCATAGAGGATTGTACATTTATAATTGTGTTTCGGATGCTTTCTATTTTCTTGTTGAAGTAATTCATAAAATCATTACTGCTAAACTGTAACGGTATATTTTGCTCTGGTGATGTCTGTTTGTTTGTTAGTCTAGCCACGGTGTTAAATAAAAACCTTGGATTATTTTGGTTATTTTCGATTAGTTTGCGGAGATGTTCAGCCCTGGCTGTTTTTAGAGCCTTTTTATAACGTGACATACTGTCTTTCCACGCGATTCTAAAGACCTCTAAGTTAGTTTGTTTCCATTTACGCTCTAACTTACGGGTTTCTCTCTTAAATAGCATACGTATCACTGTTGTACCAGGGTGCTTTAGTTTTCTCTCTAACCTTTTTTAATCTAATTGGTGCAACAATATCTAATGTACTAGTGAAAATGGTGCTCAAACTGCTAGTCATTTCCTCTAATTCATCTGTTTGTTTGGGTTCACTTAGCAATTTAGATAGATCAGGTAAGGTATTTGAGAATCTATCTCTAGTGGTTGGAAGGATTGTTCTGCCTGGTCTGTAACGTGGCGCAACATGACATATTTCAGCAGTGCGTATTATGCAAGTCACCATGTAATGATCAGTGACGTCAATAACCTCGGACGAACATGTAATACTCATGAACATGTGAACATAAGTACACATGTGAACATGAATATGCTTGTGCATGACCAGCCTGATCAAATTAGTTTTTAAATGCATATGATACGCATTTTATTGCGTGTAATACACACGTACCCCACAACACTAATCCTAAACAAACATATAATACATATGTAACACACACCACCACTAAACCTATCCATGTGTATCATATGCACAGAAAAACTTATTTTCACATTTAAACTGCACGATAAACACAATGTGTGCTATAGAGATGCATTTAGTGTGACAGGGTTGGAATGACGTACCATTTTTATAAATTCACATTTTAGTTTACATGCAGATGGTAAAGGCATCGTTTTTCTGAGGATGGTCATTTGACTGAAAGCTTGGTGATTAAATTTGCTTTAAGGATTTAAGTGTGCCGACAGTTTATTTATTTTTTAAAGTCATCGGTTTCAAAAGCTTGCATTGTCAGGACCCAAGATTGCATTTAGGTGTAAATGAATGGCCAAAACACATGAAGGGCCCTATTTTAACGATCTGAAACGCAAGTGTCAAAGCGCATGGCGCAAGTAACTTTGTGGGCGGGTGCCGGCGCTGTTGCTATTTTCCCGGCAGGATAACTGCCTCTTGCGCCTGGCGCAAATCTAAAAGAGGTTGGTCTGAAGTAGCTTCATTATTCATAGGTGTGGTTTGGGCATAACGTGAAATAAACCAATCCGAGCGCCATCCAACATAGAACAGGTGCGCATGTTGCATGACGGATTGTTATTATAACGGCGGATTTACCAGTCGCGCGCCAGGAGCGTTCACAGCCGATGAGACCGACGTTCTTGTCAGGACAGTGAAAGACAGAACAGAAGTGACGTTGTATGGGGATGGGAGCACATCAGCGTCGGTTAAACATTATAGCCTATACGTGTGTTTCTTGCCACTATTGGGCAAACAGGTCTGATCCTTTAGTACTACAATTAGCCTTAAGAAATGGGTAATTCGGTTTTTTCATCTTCATGTAAACCACAATGATTTCCCTCATGTGTTAATATTTTTCCTTGTTATAATGTATGATTTGCAAAAATAAAAACTACTGCATCTATGTTGATGAGAGAATCAGTGTGCGCGTTGTGTACCCGCTACATTATGGCCAAGCATGCGCTTAAAATAGCATTATAAACAACGCGCAACGCGCCACTGACTTTAGACCAGGTTTTTTCTGGTCAGTGGCGCAATTGTGTTCTGGAAGTGTAAAATAGCACCAGGGAATGTTTGCGCCGAAACACGCCTCCTTTTTGCACCGATCCGCCCAGGGAGCGCAAGTTCATTTCCTAGTTTACCAACGTGCGTCTGTGGTGGGGAAAATCCCGCTTTGCGCGCGTGCAAAATAGGAATGAGACATGCGTTTGTGTATAAAGTCATTTGCGCCGGGTGCAAGATAGGGCCCGAAATGTTTTCAGTTAAAAATTATGTTGTGTAAAACGTGTACTATTTTTTGCACTTTAGTTTTGTTCATTTGAGTAGGCCTATACACACTTTTATCCTGGTTTACTGTCAATATGCTAATGTTTCGTATCTACGTCAAGATGAAACAGCTAATGACTCGTTTCAAAAACAATCCATTTCATAGACTCAGAGTCGACTCTCACTTTTGAAAGACAATAACTTTATATACGGTGCACTTTTAGATATAAACTTTGCAGGATGTTTTCATTCACTTAGAGCTTTATTACACACTACACGAACAGTCATTTTGAAAAATCCATGATAGGGGCCCTTTATTGTGTCACAGACACTTATCTATTCTAATAGCCTATGCACGATCGCCTCCATGTTTGTGTCAGCAACCCCAGTTACATCCGGTGCTGCGTCAGTCTATGGTCAGAAGCCGCACTGCATGAAAAGTGGGATTTTCGTCCCCGTAAACTGCCGGAAATCTCCCTAATTTTCGGTAGTTAACGACAATTTACAGACTGTGAACGTCGCGTTCGTCTGTGCCACATATTGACGGAAACGAATCATGACGTATGCATGGAGCGCTTGCAGAGGTGCGAATGGCCCTAATTAGCATATGAATAGCAGCACTGCGCGCGCCTTGCCAGAGAATGGCTTGAATTTCCTCACTCAGTATTGGTTGAAATTAGTAGTGGTATCATAAACTTGTCACTTTTTTATGATTTATGATGTGATTTATGGCTTATACTGTTACAGGGAATGTGTGCCTGTCACTCGTGTCTGTCATGTGTACGTCTTCGTGAAGGAAAACAGCGCTGATTTACGACCGCGCACAGGCTGCAGAGTGACTAGACTGCGTGTCACCACGTGAATGTCATAGGTGTCAGTGCTTCCGACCTAATGTTTCAGTGCTCTATTGTATCTTGGGGGTACTGGCCATAGGTGTTATAATGTGTTAATTATGACAGCGACGACGGGGCCTCGGGTATGTCTTCATGAAGGAGACCAGTGTTGATTTACGACCGAGCGCACGCAAGGCGGCATCGTGACTAGACTCTGTGTCACCACTATGGGTAGTCGCAGGTGTTAGTGTCCGGATGGTTCTTTTATGGCTTCCGACCGTATGTTTCCATGCTCAATTGTATCTTAGGTATTGGCCATAGGTGTTATAATGTCTTAATTGTGACGGCGACGGATGGTCTCGCCAGAGTTCGCACTTCTTTCACGTTTCACGTGTAAAGCTGCGTAGAACGCAAACAGTCAGTTACAGAACCGAACAACGCTATCACTCGTCTCTCATCGTTCTCAAAAACGTGTGTGGAAGAAAATGGATGCCTGTCATAACAGTAAGTTTATTATTACAAAGCTTTTTATCTGTTTTACATGCGTCATTTGTTATGTTGCCTTACTTAAAGGTCTCTCTGCGCTGCAGGTCATGGCGATCTCAAAGATCTGATTGATGAAATTAGTTTCCTGAATCAGGCTAGTGGTGGTATGTATAATTATGTTTTTAAATGATACATACTGTTTGTGTGTGTGTGTATGCGTGATATGGATAATAGCGTTTTGTTTGACAGGAGGTGTGTCTCATGGGGCAGGGCGTACTGTTTTAGTACCACTCAGCAACACTTGGTTCGCGAGAGAATGAAGACACGCATGCCACCGGTAAATTCAAATGTTGCTACATTCATAGTGTTTAAGTGAGTGCTTTTGGATGTGTAAAAAATGCTTTATCTTTTGTCTTGTTATAACCAGGACCAAAACGGAAAACTATCACAGCGTTAGTGCATTCTTCATCGAATGATCGAGCTAATTCAAACCCCCTCGGTAATGTGCAATTTGACTTTATCAAACATTTATATTAGTATATGATGCGATGGTTTTGTTGAAATTATTTAAAAAAATTTTAACATGTGTATTTTTACAGAAGGATTATCAAACGTAGTGAGAGCTATTGGTGCGTCTGACACGGTTAAGGATGGCGTCAGTGGAATAAGACCGAAAAATAAGCTTAAACGCAAATCTACGGCGGACACCCGGACTTCGAGAGATTTCGTACAACCACCATCATGATGGAATGATTTTGTAATCAGTCTAAATAATATGTTGATATGCACAGAGTTCAAATTGATTTTATTTGACCGTAATGTTGCTATGTTATGTGCAAATGTACGTCAGTTTAGTATGTTTTGTTAACATGCATTTTACATTTGTTTTTTGAAAACTAGTCTCCGATGACATCTGTGTTGTAACGATATGGTGTTTTTTAGCCTGTGGCACCCTCTATAGGCGTGATTTAGTATTAAATGCGGGGGCATTCACAGTCATTTATGTTTTGGTTTTTTTTGTTTTTTTGATTATATGTGTAAATATATGTAGTTTTGACACTAACATTAAAAACAGCATTAGTACTACCAGTCTGAATTATATATATATATATATATATATATATATATATATATATATATATATATATTAGTCATGCAAATTATATTAATAATGTAATATTTTTATTTTGTTTTCTTTGTTTTTTTCACAACGTTTTATATCTCAACAGAAACTATAGAGAATGAAAACACTGTTCCTGATATATAGACGATGTTCAGAAGTGGACAGACGATCTGATTCAATCGTGGGATGAATGTGTGTTTAACACATGTCCTAAAGAAGATCAACAACCTGTACAGTCTGTACAGGCCAACTATGATCCAGCATCTGTGACAGAATCTGATCCACATGAACTGCCTTCAAACCAGGAAGCTTTCAGACGGGAATCACAACCCAATTCATTCAGCACATAACAGGAGCGATACAGGACTCTGTCAAGACTGCATTGAATGACATCGAGGAGCGTCTAAACAGAAGATTTGATGCAATTGAGAGCTTGCAACAACAACAAGGTATTCAGATTAACAAGCTTCTTAATGTATTTGATGCCACACAACAACAGGGTATTTGGATTAAACAAATCATTGCGTCGCATCGTTTGCTTAATGGAGCCGTCCAAAAAGTAGGCAGTGATCAGGGTATGACAATAGAGTTATTAAAACGTATCGTGATCATGCTTAAAAAGAAATTTGGGTGAATTGTGAACTATTTCTATTTTTTTTTGGTCACACATACTGCGTGTAACTTTTACCATAACTGCATATTTGTTTGTATGTATAATTTTTTTTTTTTTCACTGTGTGTATACTGAGTTTATCATCCATAGTTGTTTTAAATGTACACCTAGCAGACATTTAAATAAAAAAGATTGATTTGAAAAAATGCCTAAACGTTGTCGGGAACCAGATGGTATTGAACAGGGTGATGTAGGAAGGTTTAGATGTGACAATGGCCTACCCGTTGAACAGTGCAGTAACACAGAAACATTGCAATATTTAATTCGTACAATGGATGATATGAATAGGACAGAGTCTACTACTACAAATACTACAGACACATTGCTAGATTTGATAAACATAGTGAGATCGATGTCAGATGAGGATCATGAGCTAAATACTGATTTTGAACATTTTGTAAATACGCAAAACACGGTAGAGGATACAGAACCTCTACCAGAACCAGATGGTTTTGATCAGGGTGCAGTAGGAGGTTTTAGATGCTACGATGGGCATGCAGTACCCGTTGAACAGAGCAGTACCACAGAAACATTGCAATATTTAATTCGTACAATGGATGATATGAATAGGACCGAGTCTACTGCTACTACTACAGACACATTGCTAGATTTCTTAAACATAGTGAGATCGATGTCAGATGAGGATCCTGAGCTAAATACTGATTTTGAGCATTTTGTTAAAGGGCACCTATTATGCTAAATTCACTTTTACATGGTGTTTGAACATAAATGTGTGTCGGCAGTGTGTGAGCAAAACCACCCTAGAATGATAAAAATCCACCCAGTGTTTTTTTTTACAATCTCAATAAATCATATGCACTGTCTCAGAACGAGCTGTTCTGAGATCCAGATATTAGTGACGTAGAAAATGAGAAAGGGGTTTGATTGACAGCGTGGTTGTGGCCAAGACCCCTCCTTCGGTGATCTGTAAACACATCCTACATTGCTTCAACGACAGTTGATGTCTCTTGGAAACATAAATGTTCGTCGGTTAATCCTGTTGTTGTAGTTTAAAAGTTAATCCTCAACTGTGGATCTTAATCTACTGTTTGCGATCCACCGTCACATCCAGTAACAGTAATTGTATTTTATGATTTTTGAGCAAATAGTCTTGTCAATGTTAGCCAATTCAACAACAAATGCGTCTAAAGTTGTTGTCGTCGTAGGATGTAGGCTATAATTTAAACCTTGTTTGTATAGTGTGTAACCACACGTTTATATATATTTAAAGATATTGTATTAAAAACTGCATATATATTCTTGTTCTGTAAGTTAGCCATCTCCTCACATTTGCCACAGAAGCAGCGGTATGACAAGTAAACATGACGCCACAGGTCCCTGCATAACTCAACTGTAATTTCGCTCGTACGCAGCAAACTTTATCACAGTATGTGTATGTAATTTCACAAAAAATGCGCTAGCATTAGTGTTTGTGTGTGCGTGTGTGTGTTGTATGCCCATCATTTCAAAGGGGACGCGATTACAACGCTATAAGTACATAAATGTATCAAATAACCATACCGAGACATACTGGTCTATTCTCATTTGTGTTTATTCTGCCGGAGTCTTTTAGTAGTATTTATATATTCCGATTCAAACGTACGCTGCTGAATGACAACTGCGGTTTCTCCGGTTTCTCAGTCTCTCAGTACCGACTGCCATATCAAGTTACACCCTCGTCCAAAGGCAGGGCGGGGATATGCAGCTCATTTGCATTTAAAGCCATACACCTCCGAAACAGGTCATTTTTAAGCAGGCCCCAAAATGACATTTTCAAATGGTTATAATAAATCAACTGTGGGGTATTTTGAGCTGAAACTTAACAAATACATTCTTGGGACACCAGAGACCAATATTACATCTTGTAAAAAGGGGCATAATTGGTGCCCTTTAATACACAAAACATGGGAGAGGATTCAGAAAATCCACCAGAATCAGATCTTGATTTTGAACATAATGTATCATCTTACCAGACCGGTGGAGGGTCACGCACCCACACACATCGCACACTCGATCTTAATGCACCAAACATGGGTCTCACAGATAGCGATATAGAATCACTTGTAAGAGAGGGTGGTGATGTGAGTGGGTACACAGTAATGCCACGAAATCGGTTCAATGGTCTGGAAATCCATAGACTTATAAATCTGCGGGAGATACCTTCTACAGATTTATCAGCCTATGCTATATTTTTACATGAAACACTTTCTGAAATTGTAGCGTTCTCCAGACTGTTAGGTGGTGATGATTGTTTAATCAGTATCACCTTGAGGGGTCAGAGTCTGACATCTGATGTTAACACGCTTTTGTCAGGTAGCAACGGTTACAGTGTAGATGTGTTTATAAACGATCTTGAAAAAATAATGCAGAGCAACTCCGACGTACAGTATGATGAGAGACTGAGTTTGAGAGTATCGATAGCTAGAAGTAAACGTGGTGGTGCTTATCGCAAGATTCGTGATCTTGCACACAATGAAGTAATTGCGAGAAACAGACTTAATCTGTTCTGCCCTACAAACATTTCAAACAATCTTTGTTTCGCAATCTGCCTGGCACACTTCCTAAACCCTCAGAAACCATGCACAGAGCTAGAGACTATAGCATCTACATTACAGGCGTCAGTTGGATATTCTGATCAACACAAAATCGCCATTAAAGACATCAGTCCGTTTGAACGCATGCTGAAGATTAAAATAGTTGTCTTCTATAGGACCGATACAGGTGTTTTGGAGAGATATACAAACACAGAAGATACGCATCCTAAAACAGTGTTTTTGTACCTGCATGACAATCATTATTTTATGATTAAAAATCTATGCGCGTTTATTGGCACACCATATGTGTGCAAGTTTTGCTACAAAGGGTTCACCTGCAAGAGAGACCACAGGTGTCGATACATATGTGATGTCTGTAATGTGCCAGAATGTCATAAACAGCCCAAAAAACCCAAACACTGTGAAGACTGTCTGCGGTACTGTAAATCTGACTATTGTTTCGAGATGCATAAAAAACCACCTCAAGGTATGCGTTTCGCTCAGTGTCAAGTCACCAAATACTGCGGAAAATGTAATAGGCGTTACCATGTCAGCGGCGATAAACCCAAACCCCATAAATGCTCTGCAGATAGTTGTGTGCACTGTGGTGAGAACTTGGTTACCGATGGTGAACATCAATGTTTTATTCAACCTGTTAAGCCGAAAGCTCCAAACGATCGTTACATTTTCTATGATTTCGAGACCCGTTATGAAAACGATAAACACGTTGCGAACTTTGTATGCGCCATCACGTTTGATGGTCAAGAATTTGTGGCTGAAGGTCCCGATTGTGTGGACCTTCTCATCAAAAAATTCAGACAACCTCGTTACAGTAATTACACATGGATAGCCCACAACTCGTCCGCTTTTGACAACTACATTCTTTTGGAATTCTTTACTAAGATGGGGATTGCTCCTAAAATTACAATGCGTGGATGTCGTCTAATCCTAATGTATGACAGTACGTTCAAACAAAGGTACATTGATTCCTATTCATTTATCCCAATGCGCCTTGCCAAAACTTCTAAAGCATTTAATCTGACTAATGCAGAGAAGGGATATTTTCCACATCACTTTAACCGTGTAGAAAACGACACCTACATAGGTCCGTATCCTGACAAGAAATTTTATGGATATGCAACAATGTCGAACGAAGACAGGGTAGCATTTGATGAATGGTACAACACAACCTCTGACAAAGTGTTTGATTTTAAAAAAGAACTTGCGATTTATGGTAAAAATGATGTTGTTTTGCTGAGGGAAGCATGCATGAAATACCGCGATGAATTCATTCATTGTACTGGTCTTGATCCATTTAATTACACCACTCTGGCAGCGACGTGTATGGCTATATATAAAACGCACTTCATTCCAAAAGACACGGTTGCTCTGACGCATAACAATGCGTATATCAATCAGAACAAGACTCATTCAAACATTTCGATTCAATGGCTCGAATTCATCCGCAAATCACGGGGGATAGATGTTCAACATGCTTTAAACAGTGGTGAGATGTCATTTGGGAAATACTATGTGGACGGATTCTATGACGATGGCAAGGTGAAAAAGGCATTCAAATTTCTCGGCTGTTTTTTTCACGGTTGCGAACGATGTTATAACCCCAACGATCTAAACCCTTTATCAAAGGTGCCTTATGGCATTTTGAGAAGACAATGCGACGACAAGATTGAAATTCTGGAGTGGGCCTACGGCCTTCAGGTCGAAACGATATGGGAATGTGATTGGTTATGTGCTAAACAGAATGATGCTACAGTGATCGATTTCATGTCCACTTACATTCACCCTGAAAGATTGAAACCACGGGATTCTCTTTTCGGCGGACGTACTAACGCGTTAAAACTGTACCACAAAGTCTCGGAGGGGGAACGCATAAGGTACATTGATTTTACATCGCTATACCCCTACTGTCAGGCTCGAAAATGCTACCCAATTGGCCATCCTGAAATAATATACAAGGATTTTCAAAACATTGAAGATTATTACGGTTTAGTCAAGGCAACCGTCCTTCCGCCGCGGAAGTTGCTTCACCCCGTACTGCCTTATAGGACCGGGGGTAAGTTAATGTTTCCACTCTGTAGGACATGTGCTGATCATCAGAATCAGACACAGGCGTGTACGCATACTAACAAGGAAAGATCCATTCATGGGACCTGGGTTAGTATCGAGCTAATAAAAGCTATTGAGAAGGGATATGTAGTGACAAAAATTGACGAGGTCTGGCATTTCCCCCAACGATCTGAGACATTGTTTTGTGATTATGTTAAAACATTTTTACAGTTCAAACAGGAGAGTTCAGGGTTTCCAAAAGATGTTGTGACCGATGCTGACAAAGAATCTTATGTAAAAGATTACTTTGAGAGAGAGGGGATTAAGCTTAATCTGGACAAGATCGAGTTTAATGCCGCACGCAGATCAATCATGAAATTAGTTTTGAACGCGCTTTGGGGACGGTTCTCGATGAATGAACATTTGCCGACAACCGAAATACTCACAGACCCTGAACAGTTTGCCCGTCACATTTTTGGCACAGAGTATGACATCAAACATTTCTCATTTGTGTCAGACACTGTTGCAATTGTTCAGTGGGCTTACGCCAATGGGAAAGGGGCACAGACTCGTGACATTAACGTCTTTCTCGGTGCTTTTACAACAGCCCATGCAAGGTTAGAACTTTACGATCTTATGGACAAGTTGGGCGATAGACTGCTTTATTGTGACACCGATTCTGTTATATTCACATCTAAAGATGGCGAATATGAACCACCACTAGGCCCATACCTTGGTGAGCTTACAGATGAAATAGGGGGCGGAGACTACATTTTAGAATTTGCTTCTAGTGGTCCCAAAAGTTATTCGTACCTTACTGCTAACGGTGTGGTCTGTATGAAAGCCAAAGGTATCACATTGAATGCTGTGAACTCTGAGGCCATTAGGTTAGACTCGCTAATCGAACTTGTTAATCAGTATGTGCGTGGGAGGGATGATGACAATTACATTCTCGCACACACAGATAGTATAGTACGAAACAAAAAGCAGTTCACATTACACAATAAGTCAGTTGTGAAAAAATTCAAAGTTGTGTACAACAAACGTGTACTGCTACCTGATCTAACAACAATACCATATGGCTTCTGACAAAGTTTTTGGGCACCGAGGGGTGCTAGACCCAAATGGTTTTGATTTCAGATTACAACATCCATTTTCATGTGTGTTAAGTGGTCCTTCTAACTCAGGAAAAACATTTTTTGTGAAAAAGTTGTTGGAGAATGCTAAAAGTGTATTTTCTAAAAATGTTGAAAACATTGTATATATCTATGATTGCTGGCAACCTTTATATGAAGAATTGTTGAAACTGTATGATATTAAATTTATTGAGGGTATACCACAGACTCTGAATGATGATCGATTGTTTCCCACCAACATGACAAATTTTGTAATATTGGATGATGTTATGAAAGACGCTAGTAGCAATTCAGAAGTTGAACGTTTGTTTACCAACTATGTACATCATAGAAACTTGAGTGCCATATATATTGTTCAAAACTTGTTTTTCAAGGTAAATCCAGCAGGACCATCAGTTTGAATACTAATTATATGGTTTTGTTTAAAAACCCTCGAGACAATACCCAAATTAATGTGTTAGCATGTCAGATGTACCCCAGAAACACAAAATACTTTATGGAGTGTTATTTCGGCTATCTATTTATCGACTTTAAAGCGAAAACACCAGAACAGTACCGTCTCAGAACAGATATACTGTCACAGCATCCAGTTGTGTACAATCAGAAAAGAAAACATTGACGTCGTGAGAGAGCGAGAAAAAAAAATGTCTGCGAAACTTTTAAGAAATCTACCTCTTTTAAAACTGTTATTAAAAGCCACACCTAAACAAAGACGTGTTATTTTAGAAGCGGCCACAGATGAGCTCATTGTGACATTGTGTGAAGTGGCTCTCAACGTAGTCCATGGTAATATTCCACTAACACCGCAACAATATCAGAAACTGAAGAGGAGAAGAAGCGAGAACAAAATTGTTGCAGATAAAAAGATTGGTGTTAGACGTAAAAGACGGTTGATCAACCAGCAAGGTGGCTTTTTATTACCATTATTATCAATAGCTATACCGTATATATCAAGTTTGATTACATCTAAATAAGATTGGTAATGGAGTATGCTGAGAAGATGTTTTTAGTCCCACAACATCAGCTGGATAAACTGAAATCTACAAACACCCGAGAGTCTATACACCAGGTTGTAGAGAATGACTTGGATCTGACCATAAGAAATATTCTGCAAAGGTCTGATCTAGATCCTCATGAAAAAGCTAAGATGTACACTGGTGTTTTACAGAGGTTTTTAACTCTATCTAGACGAGGGGATAAAGAATCTGCCACAATAACATTAAGTCTACCACAGCATGACAGTTTTGAAAAAGAAGACACTACATCTAGACGACATGTGAGTGATCGTAGCTATTTAAATGATGTTAAAGATGAGATTTTAAAGAATATACCACAGAGGAGTGTGAAAAACGTTCGTTACATTTTAGATAAAATGTCTAAAACTAAAGACATCACATCATGGAGCGAGTCGGGTGAGTTTGTATTTAAAGGAAGGATAATCCCTGGTTCACACATGCTTGATCTAGTTAAAAGCATTACAGCGCCACAAAACATTGCTGACGAACGGAGGCCCGGTGGTTGGTACGAGTTTTTGGAGGCTTTTGCTAGTTTAAATATGCCTTACTCTGTGGTACCAAATCACCACTTCAGAAATGCTGTTAATTCTTTCAAATCCAAATCAACTCTGACTATAAACAAATCATCTAAGAAGAATAAAAAACAGAAAGCGTATCCGACCACCCCAACACAATCAAAATATACAGAAGACATTGTATTCAAATCACCCACTCTTGACGAAAGCCAGTGGTTAGATTTTTAATCACACTGATTGTATGTATTATTATTGTCATTATTATTATTTTTTATTCATTTATTTTATCATCATTTGAGAACTTATGACATATTGAATGTTATACATATGTAATAAAAGATGTTTTTTTAAAGAAAACACATTTCTGCTCAGTTTTTTGTTTTGTTATTTATTGTAAAAAAAAGATTAAGCATGAGACATGAACATTTCACCAATTTGCACACACTGTATACATTTGAAAACATTGTCATTACATTGAACTCGTTTCAGTTTTTTCACAAATAGTGTCACCTTTTTGTCGTTTTTACTATACAATCAAGAAATTGCTATACAATTTCATCACATATCCATAATCAAACCCCTTTGCCATGTGATAGAGAAAGAACACACAATGTTGTCCACATGTATCTGATGAAAAATCTTGGACCTGCGTTGTTGAATGTTGTACTTCGTTAGAATTGACATTTAAAAAGTTCTTGATAATGGGAGGAAAACCTGGGTAATCTGGTTCATTACCAAAGCTGTCGAAAAAACAACCTACACGATCCTCGTTTATGTAGATAGCCAACCAATGTTCTCCTGGGAGTCCTGAAGGATGTGTGTTGATTAAAACCATTGCTGGTAGTTTTGTTAAAGGGGATTTAGGTAGATGGTCACACGGTAGCACTCCAAGAAAATATGTAATGCATGAGACCTTATCCATGACGGCCGTAAGCTGTACAGTGTTCATTTTAATGTATCAATAGTAATCAATAAGGACCTGTCGGCGATTTGACACTTCAATCATGTTGTCAAATATTGAGTAAACAATTATGTTTATCGTCCGCGGTAGTGGCTGTCTAAAACGGGCTTCTAGTCTAATATTGCCACTTTTGATAAGTGATACATGCTGACCACACTCCTCATCTGGTGTGAAATTGAATGCATAAAGTGTATAGCCATGCAGAAAATCCTCCCTATCAATACATAGAGCCTGATTTTTTAGATGTCTTCCAGAAGCCAATACTAACTGGTAAAACTCCCACACTGCAGAACCATTTTCATAATGTGGTTGCAATGGCTTTCCTGGTATTTGAACTCCATCTGCATAAATAGCTATATATTCTAAATCAAAATTCTTAAAGGCAAATGGGTTTTTATCATAAGCCCCAACAAATGCATCATTATCAACCATTCCTATAATCATTGATTTTGGTAGAGTCCCTAAAAATAAATTCCCTTTCGTAGTCACTCCGAGTTACGTCAAGGAGTGACGGAGAATGGGGGTTTCGCACAGAAAGCCAATCCTCTTCGAGTATTTAACAACGAGCCAATGGCGTGAAAATGCCATGGGTCTGCGGAATTTGCATAGCGTACTCCGCCCACCCCTGTGGGTATAAAAGGAGGAAGCAGACGCAACCGCAGTATGTTTTCGCTTCGGAGCCAAGAGCATTCTTCTCTCCACAAGCCATATCACTAAAAGCCTCTTCGAGACGAGCGTCCTCTTCAGTGTTGGTGTGACGGCGGTACCCAGCGAGATTCTGCATTGCCTGCGATCTGTGCAGTGGTCTGCCAGACTTTGCGCTTCTCCCTGGTCGCCTCGGCGCTGAAAGAGTGAATTTCCTCCTCTCCTCTGAAAGAGCTACACGCGGCACGTCTTTTTAAAGACGGTTCGCCCGTGTTCTTCTGGGTGCGGTCGATATCCGTCTTTCTCTGATGGGCACGATCGCTGCTTTGTATGTCTGGGCTTCATCATGCTAAAGCAGCTTTCGTGGTTGAGTCATGTGCCTTTTGTGGTAATATGACCATCTCAACACTTAGATCGAGACTCAATGATCTTACTGTGAGAGTCCCCGCCTCCGCTACCCGTTCAGCTTCCTCTACCCGGGGAAGCTCTTCGGCTCGTGGCCAGGGTGATCTGTCGGTGACGGTGTGGAACAAACCCCCGACGCTAGCTCCTCGGGTCCCACCCACCGCAACAGTGTTGTAGCCAGCGAGCGCCGAAACGGTTCAGACGTCTGCCTGTTCGCGGGTACCGTCTGGATCGTTTGGCGCTCCAGAGGAAGACGCGTTATCGATCGCGGCATCACATAAAGGCGGGCTTGATTCCTCGGGAAGTGAAGATGCGGTTGCACGACCTCCTTCGGGAGCGCCTGTTGCCCGTGTCGGATCCCGAGATGACGGCTATGCTCTCTCGGGTCGCCGTGAGTATCGGGTTGCACTGGAATCTTCCGGCCCACCCCGATCACTCACGGATGGATGAATCGTTTTTGGGCAAAGCCGCCGCCGCGAGGCCACAGCCGACCCCAATGCCATTCGTCCCCGAGCTGCATGCGGAACTGACGAGGACGCGCTCGTCAGCTTCCCCCGCCTTTCCTCCCCTCGACGGCGCAGCTGCCCGTGGGTATGCTGGGGTGCCTCCGGTGGAGCGCTCTGTCGCGATGCAACTGTGTCCGCGGAGCGCCTCCTCTCGGGGGCCCCCCGAGCATCCCCCCAGAGCCTGTAGGTTTTCGTCGTCTATGACGGCGCGATCCTATAGCGCGGCGGGCGGCCGCCGCTATGCATATGATGGGCGTTTTTTTTAGGTCTGCCAAGCCAGACTGCTCAGAGGTATGCACGAGGGCGGGACTGATTCCCTTGGATCAGGTGATGGCCACTAGTGTGGTCCAGGAGCGTCATCTTTGCTAAAAAAAAAAAAAAAAAAAGCTTTTCGGCGGTGCGGTTGAGGACTTTGCCCAGCAGTTCTCTACCGCCCAGAAACAGGCTGAGGCTGCCCCGACGGCCAGCTGCTGCCTTCACCCAGCCGCCGGTGTAGCCGCCTCAGTCTGTTCGCCGCCGAGGACGAGCCTCTGCGCCCTTCCCTCCGGAGCGACCCAGCAGCAGCCTTCACCCAGGTCGCGCCGTAGAGGCGGTCGCAGAGGAGCGTCACAGCCCCCTATGGGCTGCTCAGTGATGGCATCGAGTCTTTCCCAGGAGGAGGTAGCAGGGCCCCTCCTTCCCCCCGTAGAGGGCCGGGGGAGAATCTTTTGTTCTCCGCTCCCCGCTGCTCAAAAAAAAAAAAAATATATATATAATAATAAGACGGGTTGAGTGCGTTAAAGAAAGACTTTATACTATCACTGAGCACACAGACCGGAATGAGTGCGCACGACGCTCCACAGTGTCGCCCCGCTCATTCCCCTCTGTCTCTGAGGGCGCGGAGAGGAGCGTGCGTCGTCCCCGGACCGCACCGCTCCTCTCCCCCTCTGTCGCCAGACCCCCGGCAGAACAGACCCCCGTGGAACGCTGGTCCTTCCCTGGTCTCTTCTGTCGGGGAGCGGAGCTCGACTACGCACCCGCATGTGGTATCTCCCGTGCGCATGCCAGTCACTCCGCCCCGCTGCCCCTCCGGGGGGACGTCTGTGGCTCGTATGACCCCGCTGGTTCGGTTCCTCGGAGCTTGGCTCGAGCTCCCCGGTCTGTCCCGCTGGGTCATCAGAACGATCAGATTCGGCTACGCGATTCAGTTCGCACGATCTCCTCCCCGTTTCAGGGGAGTTCGCTCCACTATAATCGATGGCAATGCCCCGGTTTTGAGAGCGGAGATTGCGACCCTGCTGGCGAAGGGTGCAATCGGGACGGTCCCTCCAGCCGTGGTGAAGTCCGGCTTTTACGGCCCCTACTTCATTGTCCCCAAGAAGACCGGTGGGTTACGACCGATCCTGGACCTGCACGTTTTGTGCTCACGGCCAAACGCATTTTCGAATGTGTTCGGCATCAGGATTGGTTTGCAGCGATCGACCTGAAGGATGCGTACTGTCATGTCTCCATATTGCCTTGACACAGACCGTTTCTTCGGTTCGCTTTCGAAGGCCAGGCATATCAGTACACGGTTCTCCCATTCGGGTTAGCTCTGTCCCCTCGCGTCTTCACGAAGATCGCCGAGGCAGCCCTTGTTCCCCTTCGCGAACACGGGGTTCGCATCCTGAACTATCTCGACGATTGGCTAATTTTGGCTCACTCTCGAGAACAGGTTTGCGTACACAGAGATATAGTGCTTCAGCACTTAGCCCGTCTGGGCCTTCGGGTCAACCGGGAGAAGAGCAAACTTTGCCCCGTGCAGAGGATCTCTTTTCTCGGCATGGAGATAGACTCGGTCGCCATGTCCGCGCAGCTTACGAGCAAGCGCGCACACTCACTGCTGACTTGTCTTCGACAGTTCGACGGCAAGAGTGCGGTTCCACTGAAACTCTTTCAGAGGCTCCTGGGGCATATGGCATCCGCAGCCGCGGCTACGCCACTCGGATTGCTTCATATGAGACCGCTTCAGCTCTGGCTTCGCGATCGAGTCCCGAGGTGGGCATGGCATCGTGGCTCGCTCCGGGTTCCAGTAACTCCAGCGTGCCGCCGAACCTTCTTCCCGTGGTTGAACCTCAGCTTTCTTCGGGCAGGTGTCCCTCTCCAGCGAGTTTCCAGGCATCTCGTTGTCTCCACGGATGCATCTACCACGGGTTGGGGTGCCATGTGCAATGGGCATGCAGCCGCGGGTTCCTGGACAGGACCCCAGCGCCTCATGCACATCAATTGCCTCGAGCTGCTGGCAGTACGCCTGGCCCTGCACCGCTTTCGAGCACTGCTCAGGGGTCAACACGTACTTGTCCGCTCAGACAATACCGCTACAGTAGCGTACATCAACCACCAGGGGGGTCTACGCTCACGTCGGATGTCGCAGCTCGCTCGCCACCTCCTACTATGGAGTCAGAAGCACCTGAGGTCCCTTCGTGCTGTGTACATTCCTGGAGCCCGGAACCTGGCAGCCGACGAGCTGTCGCGGATCCGCCCTGTCTCCGGCGAATGGCGACTCCATCCCCAGACGGTCCAGCTGATCTGGGACCAGTTCGGGGAAGCTCAGATAGGTCTGTTCGCCTCCCGGGACTCTTCCCACTGCGTCCAGTTTTATTCCCTGTCCGAGGGCACGCTCGGTACAGATGCGCTGGCGCACAGCTGGCCGCGGGGCCCACGCAAGTATGCGTTTCCCCCAGTGAGCCTCCTTGCACGGGTGTTGTGCAAGATCAAGGAGGACGAGGAGCAGGTCCTGCTGGTAGCCCCTTATTGGCCCACCAAGACGTGGTTCTCCGAACTCATGCTCCTCGCGACAGCACCTCCTTGGCCTGTTCCTCTGAGACAAGATCTGCTCACTCAGAGACGGGGCACTCTGTGGCACCCTCGTCCCGATCTATGGAGGCTACATGTGTGGCTCCTGGACGGCACGAGGCAGGTTTGAGTTCGCTACCACCTGCGGTGGCAGCAACCATCACTTTCGCTAGAGCGTCGTCTACGAGACACCTGTATGCGTTGAAGTGGAACCTCTTCGTCAACTGGTGCTCTTCTCGCTGAGAGGACCCCAGGAGATGCTCGATCAGTGTTGTGCTTTCCTTCCTGCAGGATGGGTTGGAGCGTAGGCTGTCGCCCTCCACCCTCAAAGTTTACGTTGCGGCTATTTCCGCCTCTCATGATGCAGTTGAAGGTAAGTCCGTTGGAAAGCACGACCTGGTCATCAGGTTCCTGAGGGGAGCGAGGAGGCTAAATCCGTCTCGTCCTCCCCTCGTGCCCTCTTGGGACCTCTCGGTAGTGTTAAGTGCTCTGCAGAGGCCTCCCTTTGAGCCTTTGCAATCGGTTGAGTTTAAGTTTCTGTCTATGAAGACAGCTCTCCTGGTTGCATTGGCCTCCATCAAGAGGGTAGGGGACCTGCACGCATTCTCCGTTGACGAAGCGTGCCTAGAGTTCGGGCCGGCTTACTCTCACGTTGTTCTGAGACCCCGGCTCGGTTACGTGCCCAAGGTCCCCACAACTCCCTTCCGGGATCAGGTGGTGACCTTGCAAGCGCTGCCCCTGGAGGAGGCAGACCCAGCCTTGGCACTGCTCTGTCCGGTGCGTGCACTCCGCACCTACGTTGACAGAACGCGGTGTTTCAGGACCTCAGATCAGCTCTTTGTCTGTTATGGGGGGAGCCAGAAGGGAAGGGCTCTCTCAAAACAGCGGCTGTCTCACTGGTTAGTGGACGCCATTGTTTTGTCTTACCAGCAGCAAGGTCGACCATGCCCCCTTGGTGTGACAGCCCACTCCACTCGGAGTGTGGCTTCCTCTTGGGCTTTAGCGCGTGGCGCCTCGCTAACAGACATCTGCAGAGCTGCAGGCTGGGCGACACCTAACACCTTCGCAAGATTTTATAATTTGCGAATCGAGCCGGTTTCCTCTCACGTACTCGCCTCCGCTAGTGCTGGAACCGCTTGAGTGTCTTCGCTTGCTCGCCACTCCACTCCTCAGATTGGATAAGTGCGATATTTCCTCAGTTGTCCTTCTTTGAAGCCCTGAGTCCTCCAGCACTTATGATGCGGGCACCTTTGCGCTTGCTCTGGTGCCGGCTAGGTGCCTCCGTGTGCACGGTTCCCCTTTGGTAACTGTCTCACGTGTATTATCCACTGTAAGCCTCTCTGAGCATGTGTCTTCCCTTGGCAAGCCATCTGCCACCCCTGGAGCTAGTTGCCACCTGCGGTTGGCGCTCCAGTATTCTCCATATGCAGCCCCAGTGGCCATATGTGTTTTGTAAGTCCTCCCTTCGGTAGGCATCTGGTAGCATGTCCCTCCCGGGATATGTTTCCCAGTGTACCTTGGTAATTCTGTGTCAAAGTGGGACCTTTTTGCAATATTGTGTCAGAGGTCTAGACTTTCGCAGAGCACTGGAAGACAGCTGGAAGATGGCGTGATGGCATAGACCCCCATTCTCCGTCACTCCTTGACGTAACTCGGAGTGACTACGAAAGGGAACGTCTCGGTTACAGATGTAACCCTCGTTCCCTGAGTAGGGAACGGAGACGTTACGTCTCCTTGCCACTTCTGCTGTACCGCTGGGTGACGCCTGAGATCAGTCTTGGCTCCTCAGCGAAGACATACTGCGGTTGCGTCTGCTTCCTCCTTTTATACCCACAGGGGTGGGCGGAGTACGCTATGCAAATTCCGCAGACCCATGGCATTTTCACGCCATTGGCTCGTTGTTAAATACTCGAAGAGGATTGGCTTTCTGTGCGAAACCCCCATTCTCCGTCACTCCTTGACGTAACGTCTCCGTTCCCTACTCAGGGAACGAGGGTTACATCTGTAACCGAGACGTTTTCTTGATTGCATACACGTGAACCAGCGGGTATTGAGAAGTTTTTCAGACACACTCTGTCAATGGGGTATTTGGCAGTGGTTGTGAGTAGAGCTTGTGCATGAGCCAGTCTCACGGCTGGTGACACTGTCACTTTTTTCACAAATAGCGATGCAGACACAATGTTCACTTTATAAGCTGTAGCATTACTCCTCATCAGACAGAATTCGTCTTTACCCCTTGTCATGCGAATTCTAATGTCCAATCCGTTAAGCAAAAGCTTCCCTTGAAAGAAGATATCACCGTGAATAGGGGCTAGTAGTTCAACCACATTACTAGCATTGGTGAATGCCGCTCTCTTCGTCAGACCACGATTTCCTCCACTTGGGTCGGCTTCATCCATCCTTGAAGCTGTATCTTTATAAAAGAGCCCTGCTGAGAAAAGCGTTTCAAGCGCATCTTTATCATAATTGGTAAGGCATTCTATAATGCAGCGATAGGGATAGGTACTACTGCTCTGAGAAATTAATTGATCTCCAAGTGACACATCCACTTGCGAGAAAAGAGACGCTGACGGATAATTCACGAAACCTACAGGATCGCCGTCTGCCATGGGCGAGCCGTCTGGTTTGGTGATTTTGACACGCAAAAACACCATTGTGTTGTTTAGATCTATGTAATCCTCTCCATTCCCCGCAATAAAAAACTCCAGTGGCGATGTGTCCGAAATCGCAGATAACGGTAAAACTTCTATATAAGTGTTTTTTTCAATCGATGTTTGTGTTAGCGGTACAGTAAACAGATCCAGTTCGGACTTTAAACACTCTTCGGACATATTGTGTAGTAATGCCATGATCTAGAAAATTGTTTTAACAGATGTCCTTGATCTTTTTGAAGCAGCTCCCTTAGTTGTCCCCTGGCGCTTACGCTTTACAACTGATGATTTCTTGGGAGGTCTTTTTGTTTTCTTCGGCTTCTGGCCACTCCTTCGCACACCCGGTGGCCTAGTTGCGCTTTTACGAGCCATTACCATTAGCCCCGATCCGTCTTGAGTATCGTGGTTGTTATTAAAAGACCGTGACAACGTATTACTAACAACGTCACTTAGTATGTTTTTGGCAGCCGATTTAAGATGCGGTTTGGCTATGTTAAATCCTCGTTTTAGTAACGGTATAGCCATTTTAAAGAGACCACGAAAAATGCCCCCCAAACCACCGCTATACATAACACCACCACCTACATACCCGGGCAGTCCGTTGCCCGCCTGGTTCTGGTAATAGGCAACATAACGCATAGGGTCGACATTGTGATTATTGTAATATACCATTTTTAAATAATATGTTTTACAGGCCTGAAGTGAAGTTTAATGCATACTGTCCCATAAGAAAATGGGACGTGCTGATTTTGATCGTCCTTCACTTCTATAACAATATCAGTGATGACGGATTTATTGACAGACGCGTAGTGAGGTTTGTCGTATCGAACACTGACTGTGTTGTTGTTGCCACCTGTTATTTGTACACACTCCAGGAGTGGTACAAAGGCATCCTCCACAGTTTGGTAGCATATAATATCCGTGTAGATATAAAGAGTATAGAAACCCCAATGTATGTCTGACTGATGTATGGCGTGTGTTACAACATCCTTTTCAAAATTTGTTTTTTCTGGATTTGTTTTTTGCAGAATAGAATCTCCAATAGGGACACCTGGTTTCAAACCTAAAATGATGGCTAGTTTACCATAGAATGTTATTGAAATGTTAGGTTTTGCTTTCAAAAACACTTTGTTTTTTTACACGGTCATAGCCGAATACACCATGCGGTGCCACTAAATCATTTATTGCACTAACTAGAGTTGTGACATCATCGTAATACCCTGTTCTTATTGGAATGCGTAGTTTCGATAAGCTGGTCTTCTTCACATCTATTCCATGGCGTATGTTACTAGCATATTTTTCACCGTCAGCAGTGGTAGGTCCTATGTTTATCTCGAAAACTGCATCGTTACTGTTAAAGGTGTACCAGCTCCTAGGATATTCAATTTGAACAAGTCCTACCTCCCATTCTCCTTTTATATTTATAGGGGTAGCCAGTCTTGTTCTATAATTAGATATTTTATTATCAGGGTAGTGTAACGTAAAATCCTCCCTCTGCCATGTCTGCTTTTTATACATCTGTGTACATCTTGTGATTGTCATTTGTTTTATGGTGCCTGTACATCAACTAACTCTTTCTGATCGACCCATGATGCAAATTTCACAGGCCATCCGAGCCACTGCACCAGCACTAATGTCTTACGACCCTTCGTCTTCTTATCTAAAATTTTTTCAACTTTAAATGTCTTGTTTTTACAGACACGTATTTTTTGTAACTCTTCTGCATAAAAAACGCCGTATAAATCCTCCCCATCATAATCGCGCAGTTTGTAGACAGGGGGTTCTCTTGGGATACATGACGATATCGTAAAATATTCTTGTGTGTAGTTTTCCTCATACCCTTTTGCAAATGGTCCTCTGACTTTAGAAATCCGAACTATATCACCAATTTTGAATTTAAATATAGGCTTAACACTGTGCGGTCTCGTACCCCCATATAGGTTATGTAGTACCAGAGATTCGTTTTCTTTACACACATCAATCGGTCTCATCTTGATGCTTCTGTGATAGCTCGCATTGTATCCTTGTGTAATGTCTTGAAGTATATCGATGTAACGTTTGGAGTTTGTAGCAGTTAAATATCGCCACATTCTACTTTTCAATGTTCGGTTAAACCGTTCGACCACAGAAGCTTTTAATTCTGTGGCGGTGGCAAAATGATGGATGTTGTACTTTTTTGTTAAGTTTTGAAAATGTTTGTTAAAAAACTCCTTTCCTTTATCTGTCTGTAATTTCTGTGGTACACGGCCCTCTTTCAGTATGGATTCAAAAGCTTTAGAGACCTCTAGACCACTCTTGTTTTTTAAAGCTCTTGTGTATGCAAACTTACTAAACAGATCGATGCATGTCAAAAGAAAATGGTTATTGTCATTTAACTTGGCATAAGCGGACATATCAACTAGATCAGCCTGGTATTGCATATCAATGCCATAGACAAAAACCCGATTCCTTTTGTATTTTATTGGTGCTGTTCTGTGTAGTGTATATGCATCCTCGCCAGCAAGCCAGTCTGAAACTTCTTTATCGGTTAAACGAACACCTGTGTCTTTTAAAACGGCTTCTTTTAAACGTTTTTCCCCCCCTAAAGAACCAGGATTAGATGGTGTGTAATATATCTTTTTCATTTCTTCTGACATATTGCCGCTTTACGCTCCACAAAAGAATAACACATATGTCTTAAGCGTATCAGGTTTTTATTTCTTGAAACAGTGTAAAAACAATACTAAGCAAAAGGTGTCATACAACATCGATGTAGTGTAAAAAATTTATACACACCACAGTGTTTTTCTCAATTACATAATCAACCAATGTTTCAATAATTTCACAAACATCCATGTGACTGTTTCTTGTTAACATGTCAACACATAGATCAGTCACATATGTACACATACACAATATATCGGCTATTCTAATACTGCTGCCACATTCAGTTATCGAGTCTAAAATTTTTCTGATAGTTACACAAATTGGATCACCTGCATTAATACATATACGCATCATATCAGTCCATTCATTTGACATAGTTCTCACAACAGACATTTGTTTCTTGAGGTTTGTAAAACGTTTGGTATCAACAGAGCATTTGCTTACAGCAACAGATACATTGGCAGATTCATTAATAATCATATACAACAAGCTGGTCATCTCACATCTAACACGTTGTTTAAGTAGACTCTTTGCCAGTCCGGATGCAAAACACGTGTTCCCCATGTTGTTTTTAGAATCACGCAATTTGGATATTACCTTTCCAGCAGTCCACAGCGTCATAAACAATTTGTTCGCTGGTGCCGTCCACTACTTTCTCTCTGATCTCACAAAGTTTTTCCACAATGAAAACCTCGTCCTGCAATTCGATAAAATAGCATCCACCGACCCCTGAATCCTCTGGGGATGAACCCTTAACCCCTTGCCTGGCATAGGATCACCGGTGATCCCAAGTTGTATTGTTTACATTGATCGCGAGTTTACAATATCTATTTGTCAAGTTATAAGGTTAACCAATACATTGTTGGAAAGCTACGACACTGTATATTAATTTCGGTATAAGCATTATACAATAAAGATAACTTAACAGCCGTTTTTTGTTATTCTGTATCAACAGTAACAACGTGATACAACTCTGAAGGGGGGTGGGGGGGCTTACTTTTTTATGTTGTGGAAATGTAATGCTTGGCACAATAATGATGACATCGGTCTTTTTACCATGTGAAGAGTCCAGTATATGATGTCCATGGTAAAAAAATTGTCCAAAAACATGCAAACTGTTAAAAATATCCATATTACTTCTATTGTTTACATTCTGACATTTGCTAATCACATGGGGCGTTGTCCTGTTTATTCGACGAATTCTCCAAATCTAGCGCCTTATTCAATGAAAACAACATATCAGTGTTTTTAGTAGAGTGTCTGGAAATGAATGAGATAGGTCCAGAAGATGTCCGATGAAAACTGGCCATGTAATTATAGAAAAGATTGAAGGATGCCAGGCGCTTTTGGTGACGTGTGATCATGCGTAATGCTAATATGTGTGGTAAAAAAATAAACCAATAGCAATGGGAAACTTTTCTGTTGTCACCCATTTGAAGCCTATACCATAACGAATACGACCATGTGCGGATCTTGCATAATCTCGCGTTTATAACAGTGTTTCTTTGTGTGCGCAACTATTTGCTTCATGGAAATTTACGCACACGTGACGAGGTTGTCATGACACCCAGGCTCTTCTGCTCAATGCTACACCTGCTGGCTGGCGTTCACTCGCTTTGTTTACATTCGCCTGCTGCAATGGGTTCACGTCGCGGACAGAAGTTACTTTCTCCTACTGCTGCAATGGAATAACTCCCGCGAAGCTGTGATAAAGAAAACGTGTAATATTCAGAGGAGAGTTCTGTATCCAGCGCAGTCTATGATCCAGCGTCTCTGAAGAAGAGGATATGTTTTTGGCAGGTCGATCCAGTTTTAGATCGGTAAGTGTCTAAACATTTTAGCGTGTTTGTTACATTGCTTTTTAGTTTTGATTTTCTGCACTATTGGGCCTTATAAGTACATTGAAATGCAGTGAAATTCCTTTGTTATTCAAGCGCTGAATTAGAAGTGTAACGCTAGCTATTAGGCTATTGTTTTGTATGTAGAACCAGAGACTATTTATATAGAACGCAAGACGAAGTTCAAACAAAACTTTTCATAGAACGAAATGTAATTTATATGTAAGATAATCAGTTGTGTTAGCCGTGTTTCTAACCCATTTTGTGTGATTCAACAGTGACGATGATGATGAGAGTGTACCAGAGGCCACTGGACAACAGACAAACTTTGTGGTAAGTAAATAATGTGAAGCAAGTAATGTTTAGTGAGAAAAAAATAGCATTTTATGGCATTATTATTGTGTGATTATAGTCTGCATTATAAGCTGGTAGTGTAAATGTGCAATCAGGGCAACAATATAGTGGCTATGGAGGTGAATTGCTGTATTTGAATGATAATTTGAATATAAAATCTGTAAACTGGTAGTGTAAATGTGCAATCAGGGCAACAATAGATGGGCTATGGAGGTGAATTGATGTATTTGAATGATAATTTGAATATAAAATCTGTAAACTGGTAGTGTAAATGTGCAATCAGGGCAACAATAGATGGGCTATGGAGGTGAATTGCTGTATGTGAGAATGTTCCTTACAGATTTTATATTCAAAGCCGGTACTGCAAATTACCAATCAGGGCAACAATAGAGTGGGTGTAGCAGTAGATTGTTGTTTGTGAATGGTCATTTGATTTTGAGAATAAATGTGTATTTATAAAAAATGTTAAGAAATCTAAATTTATTTTCTTTTCCTGTTTGTTGTCTAACAGTTCCTCGTCCTTCCTGTGAGTGTCACAGTCCTGTGCACATCAACTTTTTCTGTTCACTTTTTGAGAAATGTTTATTACTGTGTTGATTTGTAATTACTAAGAGAAACGTTTGTTTGTAGATGTATACAAATATATAAATAAAAACGTTTTATTTGCTAAATAATGTGTCATTCTTAACCATTAAATGAATGGTAGTGAACAAAGACTTTGTTAAACTTTTTATAAGTAAGTTGCCAAGTGTCACTTTGGGGTCCTTTTGGGGCCCTTTCCAAAAATGCAAACACACACATTTTTATTAACATTTAGGAGGTAAACAATATACCAGAGAAAGTATTATATTGTGCTTTGTCATATTGTAATAAGAAAACATATTGAAATGATCAAACAAACTTGTTTTAGCTCATGGTAAAAGGTGGTTACCAAGTGTCCCTTTGGAGACTCCAAGTGGCCTTTTTGGATAGGTGCCTAGATATATGCTGAAATAAATCTTTGTAAAAAATTCATTTTTGCTTGTATAAACTTCAAATTTGAAATATACGTTGTTGAGACCTATGGCTTTAGTTTGCTTGTGTTTCCAGGCCCATATATATTTACCTTTAGCATTTTTCTTTTTCATAAAAAATTATTATACAAAAAAAAATTCTCGTCCATTGTTTTTGAGCTTATTTTTCTCTCTGTTAGTAATTGCTCAGAACAATTTGATGTCTTTCATAATAAACCGTCAAGTGTCAGCTTTTAAATGATACCTTGGTTTTGTGTGTGGTCACAAGGACTCATTAGCAACAACCATTTTATTATGGGAAGGTCAATTTGCACTCCATTGCCAAAAGGGGGGGTGACTGTTAAGGGGTTAAACCACAACTGCTCAATGCTTGAGCAACAATATGCTTAAGGTCAGGTCTCACCAGATTACGGGTCAGTTCATCAAAGTATGCATCAAAGAAATAGGGACCTGGTTCAAACAAACAGGAGTGTCTAATCTGACTGGGGTGATCCACTTCACAACCCAAACAGATTTCTTTTAACTTTTTGTTAATGATGTGTTCCAGAAGGACAACGACTGTTGCTTTTATGATCTTGAATCCGTCAGTGCGGATACAACTGTCTGTGTCGTCAATTCCAGCAAGGGTTGCTGCTCCAGCTATTGCACCAGTGTTACCATATGGAGTTGTAAGGAAGGTCAGGTTGTGATATCCAAGGTCCATACAAAATTTATCCAACCAGCTATTGTCGTAAGATTGGGGGTGGGGCTCACCCATTGTAGCATTGTCATCAGGCATCGCAGGGGTAGACTCAGGGTTGTTGCTGTAGGAGTAGGAGGCAGTTGAAAGTTCTTGAGACATGTTGAATGAATGTAGCATTGTGACGATCCGCAGACTTATTTTAATGACTGTAATATGTGGGAGGGGTTAAGAGGCGGTCTTTGTTGGTGGTAACGCCTTGTTCCGGGTGAAACAATTTCATCTTTACAGAACTGTAACGATCATACATGTTGCACCATCTAAACATCTTGTCTATGCATGTAAATATGCTGTCAAGCACATTTACATCTTTCCACTTAAACAGAAATGTCATATCGTAGCAGCTGTGATGCTCAGATTCAATAATAGGCCAAGTAGGATCACTGAGCCTTATTGTAGCAGCAAAAAATGTAAACACAATCCTCGGGTAGCTTTTTACTGTGATCCTCGACTACGCGAAATCTCGTGTTAGGAGCTATACCGTCCCACTCTGATATATACAACGGATCATTACCACAGTCGTTCAAATCTCTCCAAACATTGTTGAAAAACAGAGACCAGTCTTTGTCTTCAAAAATCAGATATGGAGTCTCCAATGTAAATTTGTCACCAACTTCCACCATGTAGAGTTTCGCTGTACGCAACACTTTGTCAAATACATATCGCACCATACGACCACCATCCAAAGAGAATTCGCGTTTCACATATCCACCGTCTTCATGAAGAAACTTTGTCAAGCTAACATGATGCTTCTTCCTTGGAGCAAATGTTAGATCATCTCTCAGTTCAACGCGTCCTCTTGTCGGCGAAATGCACATAACCTTTCTAGTGGTTTTAGGTGTTCTCGGAGTAGCCATTGTATCGGTAAAGCTTGTAGAAGAATTGTCGTCTGGGTTCAGTAGCATGTGTCCTAACTGTATTTAAACAATCATCAGTATGATGTAGGTAGTGACGTATTTGTAGTAAGGTTGTTAGTCCAGGAAGGATTGTACTATAAAAACAAAAAGGGCCAATAGCAATTTGCACAGTGTGACACCATTAAAGAGTCATAAGATCTTACCGGACATAAAGGAACCTGTCACACAACCATAAATCAGAAAACACCGGTTACATGATACAAGAACACTATGATCGTTGTAACTGACACCTGTCAGTCATTAACTGATTTTAAGGCCATAAATCACATCATAAATCATAAAAAGTGACACAACGTTTATGATACCACTACTGAAATTCACTACATTTAATTTGAACATTGTTGAGGATAACCCCTTGAGATGAAACATCTCGTTTTCAAGGGGGTCCTCGAGACAAAACAAAAGTGATACAACACGTATACATTCACTCACACCAAAGCTCTACCTCATCCCACCTCGCCCCACCTACCTACCCAGCCCTCCAGGCCACCAACTCCTTATTAGGAACAAATCCATATATAGAACATATCCCACTAAACACTGGACGTCGGATAGACGTGCAGATCATGTCTATATTTGGTCTGTCGGTCCATGACCAATTTTGGACATCTATTCGATGTCCAAACTAGGTCCACTATTTGGACGTCCAACCATGACTCAATTTGGACGTCATGCTGACGTTCAACATTTGACCGTTGAACTGGGTCATTTTTTGGACCTCATTTGGACGTCCATTACAGGTGCAGGATATTTACATGATTAATATGCAATTTATTTATTTTTTATTTACAAATATCAACATTGTTGTTATCAACAAGATTAATACATATGAATACAGATTATTTATAATTATTTAAGATAGTTTTCCAAAAACTGCATTTGATTGTCTCAAGCAGAAGGTGGTAATTGACACATGCAAAGTTGTAATGCTGTAGCTCAAACAGTAGAGCGTTGGCGCTTGTGAAACGGTCACCTAGTGCAATGCTTATGTGACCAGAGCTATGTATTAACCCCCTGGGGACCAAGGTGTATTTGGGGTCCTTGAGAGGTTCTGACATGCCCTGACATCTGTGTTTTTTTCAGCTGCTTATAAACATATTAATGGCACAGGTGAAATTACACTATATTTAGCAGAAACAGGGCAACCATGACATATGGGCAACATGTTTGTACATGTTTGCATTTTTGAGAGAATATTGTTTATGCGTGGTTATAGTAAAAACTAAAAATGAAAGTTTCTGAAATAAGGCCAGAAAACACATACTAAATATGCGTCCACAAGACTTTTGACTAATTGATGTTGTTGCCTAGGGTTTTTTCTTCACAATGATCTGAAAATCATCCACCTAATCATTCACATAAAACTGTGAATTGGGTTATATTGTGAAAAACATTTTTTTGTTTGCCAAGGCAATATGCGAATGGGCGTGAACAGGCCAGCCCTCATCATGTATAATTAGGTGATTCACACCTGAGAGAGACAAAGACATGCATAATAATGAGCCTTTCATTCAGGTGAGTCAGACAAGAAAAAAATGAAAGGACAATATATATATATATATATATATATATATATATATAACAGAAGGTCAGATGCAAAAGCCTCTAAGTTCCATTTTAAATTCTTCTAGAATGATCATTTTTATCAAGCTTGTATATTTAAGTTCAGTAATTTCAATTAAATGACAATTAATAGGTAATCTTCATTGCCATTATGTGAAATTACTGAACTTATATATACAAGCTTGATAAAAATGATCATTCTAGAAAAAATTCAAATGGCACTTGGAGGCTTTTGCATCTGAACGCTTCAAATATATACATGTATGTATAAAATCAAAGTATAAATGAAAGTCAAAACCCATTTTTTGTCATACCTGGAAACAAATCCTGGTCAATTTTTATATGGGCCATGTAGAATTGGTTCAAGATGTTTTAAACTCTAACCAAAAGTGTGTTTAAATATGATTTGTGTGTGTGGCTATTGGCTAATAAAATAATATGAGCAGAACTCTAACAGTCTAACTAAATGAACGTTCGTTCGTACATCCGTCCACACACCCGAATCATATTTAAACACACTTTTTGGTTATAGGTACAGATAAATAATGTTATCTTACTAATGTAAGGATGTCTCATGAGATTCTTGTTCAAATGAAAGCGAAAGTAATTTAACGCACAGCGCGCGTCAGTGAATTCGTCTATTCTTCCCTATCAGACGCGCATATGATATTTACAGTCTTTGTGGACACTATTCAATAACGCGATTCGAACAAAGCACTTATAATAAATGACTTACTGCATCAGCTGAATCCGTGCGTGCTCCTCAAAATGAAACTATAAGGTAACTTTTTTCCAGGATCTCCTCACTGCGATGAGGGCGTTTTCATGACTTGCCTCAACATTAGAATTTGAATAGCACGCGCTCCAGTGGGCGCGGTTACATTAGCACCTCATTTGCTGTAATGAGGTGAAAGGGAAAATCCTGACATCTCTTTCTTTTCATACAGATTACATCAACTGAGAGTAGTTGCTTTTTATATAAATGACTTAAATTAAAAGAAGAAAATCTCAGCTTCATAAAGAGAGATCTTTCATGTGTCTGTGACAAGTATTTAATGACTTACAGCTCTTTTTTCGGACGCGTTTCAGAAAGATTTTTGCGGAGACAGAGTGAGCTGAAAGCGCACCCTGTTTAATTTATTTATTAAAAAAAAACACAAGGTTTTGATATTAATAAGAGTGTACAGAAAAAAAAGAAGACCCTCTATAGTTTATAATCATGTATCGATTTTATTTATATGACCATCAATGACGGAGTATTTTAAGTCTATGTTGCAGCTGTGTGAAAAAAAACGATCAAAACGCGGGGGCGCGTTTTTGGTCCCCAGGGGGTTAAAGGTTCTGGACTACGCCACCTGGTGCCTCTCACACCAGGATATACTTAGCACCTTAACTGCTATAAACCTAATCTAAGGCAAGCAGGTTCGTAGAAATACACTAATGAAGAAATAAACAGAGAAGTGCTTTCAGTAGAAAAAAGAACAATAATTAAGTTGGCTTGTGAAAGCCAACTTACTGAAATCCTATTTAAACTTATTAGTGGTGCTTGCAAAGCAACACTATTACTATTGTGTTTGGTGAGTCGGCCAAAAATTTCGGCACGCTACTCCTCCCGCAGTTTTTGTCACAGACCCATGAATGAGGTCTCAAAACGTGCGGATTATTCGGGAATGGTGTGCTATGACTTTTCTAAGCGATCGGGGGTACGGTGTTCGCCCCAGGGGCGAACGAATTTCCAAAAAATCCCATAGACTTAACATTGCGACAAACTTTGACGAGTCATAGCTCCGAGCGAGAATTTCACAGAAGCCTGCGATTTATCACATTTGAAGAGGCTGACAGGCTCTTTAAGAAAATACCTCACAATGGGGTAAAAGTTGCACCCCTGGGGGACAGGAGCTGCCCGAATTTTCCCCATTGACCCCAATGGTTTATTATTTTTTATTTTTTTTTTTTTCAACTTCCGTGCGTTTTTTGGCACGCTACTCCTCCCGCAGTTTTTGTCACAGACCCATGGGTGAGGCGTCAAATCGAGCGGCTCATTTAGGAGAGGTGTGCTATGACTTTTCTAAGGGATCGGGGGTACGATGGTCGCCCCAGGGGCGAAAAACGGCCAAAAAAAATCCCATAGACTTAACATTGCGAAAAACTTTGACGAGTCATAGCTCGAAACGAGGATTTCGCAGAAACCTGCAATTTACCACATTTGAAGAGGCTGACAGGCTCTTTAAGAAAATACCTCACAATGGGGTAAAAGTTGCACCCCTGGGGGGCAGGAGCTCCCCAAAATTTTTTCCCATTCAAAATTTCTAGTATAGCATTATACTATTCCAGGAAAAAGTTTGTCCCCCTCCTACGTCCACAGTTTTTGTCACAGACACATAAATGAGGCATCAAATCGTGCGGCCTATTGAGGAGAATTGTCATATCACTTTATTAAGAGATCGGGGGTACGGTGTTCGCCCCAGGGGCGAACGAATTTCCAAAAAATCCCATAGACTTAACATTGCGACAAACTTTGACGAGTCATAGCTCCGAACAACGATTTCGGAAAAACGTGTGATTTGCCACATTTGAAGAGGCTGGCAGGCTCTGTAAGAATATACCTCACAATGGGGTAAAAGTTGCACCCCTGGGGGGCAGGAGCTGCCCAAAGTTTCCCCAATTGACTTACTATGGTGAAGGACGTCCCATCAAATGCATGTGTTTTTCCTACTATGGTAAATTGCATAGGGATTTTGTATTGAACATAGCTCTGGATCACAGTGTCGTAGAGACAAAGGGGCGGGCTCATTTTACTCAGACAGCCAATCAGTCTCTCAGGATCATTGTGAAGCTATTAAGCCACGCCCTAGCAACCATTTAGCACTCCTTAGCAACAACTCCCATAGACTTCCATTAAAAAAGATGAAAGGGATATCTCAGGATATAAGTGTCATAGAAACATGAGGGTGGGCTCGTTTGACTCGGGCCAGCAAACAGCCAATCCTGAATCACCTCTAAACTTACTGGTCACGCCCTAGCAACCAATGTCAAGCACCTTAGCAACCAAAATCCAAAGAGGGATATCTTCCATTCTGAATGTCATACAGGCATGGAAGTTGGTTTATATCATTTATACTGACAAGCAGCCTTTGGTGTTTCATGATTGGCAGCTGCCAAGCCACTCCCTAGCAACCAAACAGAGTACCCTAGCAACAATTTTGTGAGACCTATATCTCTGCATCAAAACATTGTTTAGAGAAAGGGGTTGGTTTATACATTCACATTGACTTTGGATCTTCATGATTGGCAGCTGCCAAGCCAATCCCTAGCAACCAAACAGATTACCCTAGCAACCGTTTTGCAAGACCTATATCTCTGAATCAAAACATCGTATAGAGATGGGGGTTGGATCTTTTTACTCATGCTAGCAAACAGGACTTGCTACATGCTACACATGCTAGCAGTGAATAGCTACATGCTAATATTGATTAGCTAAGTGCTAAATCATGCCATGAACATTATAAAAACTCTATAGTAACCATCTGTGAACACTACCAACCACCTAGCAACACCATAGCAACCACCCAGAACACCCTAGCAACACCCTAGCAACCACCCAGAAAACCCTAGCAACCGCCTAGCGAGACCATAGCAACCACCCAGAACAACCTAGCAACTGCCTAGCAACACCCTAGCAACCATCCAGAACACTCTAGCAACTGCCTAGCAACACCCTAGCAACCAACCAGAACACCCTAGCAACCACCTAGCAACACCCTAGCAACCACCCAGAACACCATAGCAACCGCCTAGCAACCGCCTAGCAACCATCCAGATCACCTTAGCAACACCCTAGCAACCACTCAGAACACCCTAGCAACCACCTAGCAACACCCTAGCAAACACCCTAGCAACCACCCAGAAAACCCTAGCAACCGCCTAGCGAGACCATAGCAACCACCCAGAACAACCTAGCAACTGCCTAGCAACACCCTAGCAACCATCCAGAACACCCTAGCAACTGCCTAGCAACACCCTAGCAACCACCCAGAACACCCTAGCAACCACCTAGCAACACCCTAGCAACCACCCAGAACACCATAGCAACCGCCTAGCAACCGCCTAGCAACCATCCAGATCACCTTAGCAACACCCTAGCAACCACTCAGAACACCCTAGCAACCACCTAGCAACACCCTAGCAAACACCTAGCAACCACCCATAACACCATAGCAACCACCTAGCAACCACTCAGAACACCCTAGCAACCACCTAGCAACACCCTAGCAACACCCTAGCAACCACCCAGAACACCCTAGAAACACCCTAGCAACCACCCAGAACAACCTAGCAACCACCCAGAACACCCTAGCAACCGGGTGGTGAGTTTTGCCACTGCAAGCACCACTTCACATTTTCTTCTGGAAATGTACATTCTAGTTATTATTATTATTAAGTTGGCTTGTGAGAGCCAACTTACTGAAATCCTATTTAAACTTATTATTATTATTATTATTATTCTTTTTCTGAGCGGAAAATTTTCTGACTCTAACTCCTCCTAGAGTTTTAACTCCACATACTCCAAACTCGGCACGGACACTCAAACTGTTCTGACTTAGTGTGCTATATCTTTTCAGACTGATCGGACTTACGGTTCTCCCAAAAATGACGATCAAAGTCGGAAAAAACTCCCATTGACTTAACATTGTGGAATCTTCAGAATTTCAAACTGACCAACTGTCAAAAATTCAAATCTAAATACCTTGAAGCCCCAGACTCAATCAAACTGTCATTCTATACACTATATGAGCCATTGAGACTCATTTAAACTAATGAACTCATCTATCTATGACACTCATCTATCTAATCTAAAACTCTTAAACTCAAAATAAATTAATAAACTCTAAACTTAAACTCTTAGACTCATTTAAACTTATAAACTCTAAACTCAAAAACTCAAAATTCATAAACTCATACTCTTATAAACTCTCATAAACTACTAAACTCTTAAATTAATAAACTCTGGCCACTTACTCATTTAAACTTATAAACTCTAAACTCATAAACTCTAAATTCACACCATAGCAACCAATTACAGCACCCTAGCAACCGTAGGCCATAGGCACGAGGCCGCAGGCCTCGTGCAATACTAAATAGTGATGATTTCTCAGAAACTCGTAATTAACCACATTTGAAGAGGCTGACAGGCAGCCTTTGGAGATTCATCACTGGCACCTGCCAAGCCACTCCCTAGCAACTAAACAGAGTACCCTAGCAACCATTAAGCAAGATTTGTATCTCTGCATCAGAACAACATATAGAGATGGGGGTTGGTTTAAATCATTCATACTGACAAGCAGCCTTTGGAGTTTCATGATTGGCAGCTTTCAAGCCAATCCCTAGCAACCAAACAGAGTACCCTAGCAACCATTTTTTAACAACTATATCTCAGCATCAGAACATTGTATCGCGATGGGGGTTGGGTCTTTTGACTCATGCTAGCACACAGGACTTTCAATATGCTAAACATGCTAGCTATGAATAGCTAAATGCTAATATGGATACTTTATAATAACCATATGTGAACACTACCAACCAACTAGTAACACCATAGCAACCACCCAGAATACCCTAGCAACCACCTAGCAACACCATAGCAACCACCCAGAACACCCTAGCAACCACCCATATCACCCTAGCAACTGCATAGCAACACCCTAGCAACCATCCAGAACACCATAGCAACCACCTAGCAACACCATAGCAACCACCCAGAACACCCTAGCAACTGCCTAGCAACCACCAAGAACACCCTAGCAACCGCCTAGCAACACCATAGCAACCACCCAGAACACCCTAGCAACTGCCTAGCAACACCCTAGCAACCACCCAGAACACCCTAGCAACCGCCTAGCAACACCATAGCAACCACCCAGAACACCCTAGCAACTGCCTAGCAACACCCTAGCAACCACCCAGAACACCTTAGCAACTGCCTAGCAACACCCTAGCAACCACCAATAACACCCTAGCAACTGCCTAGCAACACCATAGCAACCACCCAGAATACCCTAGCAACCGCCTAGCAACACCCTAGCAACCACCAAGAACACCCTAGCAACTGCCTAGCAACACCATAGCAACCACCCAGAACACCATAGTAACCGCCTAGCAACACCATAGCAACCACCATAGTAACGCTATCTATCTATCTATCTATCTATCTATCTATCTATCTATCTATCTATCTATCTATCTATCTATCTATCTATCGATATAAATTACTTTAAACTGCTTTAAACTTGAAACTACTTTAAACTAAGTTAAACTTTAAATTAATTTAAACTTTAGACTAATTTAAACTTCAAACTACTGTAAAATTCAAACTACTTTAAACTTCTTCAAACTACTTTAAACTTCTTCAAACTTTCTGTAACAAACTTTCACAAGCCAACTTAAAGTTTGTCTCGACGAACTTTTTAATCTAGTTATTAAGTTGGCTTGTGAGAGCCAACTTACTGAAATCCTATTTAAACTTATTATTATTATTATTATTATTATTCTTTTTCTGAGACTAAAATTTCCAACTCTAACTCCTCCTAGAGCTTTAACTCCACATACTCCAAACTCGGCACGGACACTCAAACTGTTCTGACTTAGTGTGCTATATCTTTTCAGACTGATCGGACTTACGGTTCTCCCAAAAATGACGATCAAAGTCGGAAAAAACTCCCATTGACTTAACATTGTGGAATGTTCAAAAATTCAAATCCCAACTGTCACTTTCACACAGACACAAAAGGGCCTGACAGCCCTATTTTGACAGCTATTTGAGCCATTAAAACTTTAAAATGTTGAGAAATTTGTAAGCTATTAAAGTTGTATTCAACTTTTTTTTATATCTATTATACTTTTTTCACAATCTCTACTTTAGTCTCACGATGTTTTTCAAGCCGTTTCTGAAATTATAATGGGAGTCAATGAGAGAGACTGTTCAGAGCTAGAGCACGTGATGTCATAAGCTAGAGTGAGACAGCTTGAAAACTAATGCTAAAAAATAATTTTTAAATCGCTGGCCTGGCCACAATTTTCACTCCTCTGGCATAAAATTATACTTAAAACGTAGGTATTTTTGTTGTGGTTCCTCTCGTGTGTTTATTAAATCCCTGGGACTTATAGTTTTTTCTCTGTGTCCTTCCAAAGGACAAGAGTGACAGAAATTCCTCCATTGGCAGCAATTATAAATTCAGGTCAAACTTTTGTGATCAGAGCATTACGAACCACTTTTTTAACTTGCCAAAGTGGTCCCTTTTTTCAACTCTATCCACACAAAAAATACATCACATCGTTCACAAAGGCCTTGTCTCGCTCACGGTCAGGTCATTTCGCCAATTCAACCTATAGTTTTGTCTCTAGGATGGTTTGTTCGAGGCCTAGTATCAGCGATTTTGGCCTCTGTCTACATAGGAAAGCTGGGGAATTTTCAAAAATTCAAATCCCAACTGTCACTTTCACACAGTCACCATAGCAACCAGTTACAGCACCCTATCTATCTAATCTATCTTTCTTTTTAAATACTCTTTCTTTCTTTCTTTCTTTCTAAATAATCTATCTTTCTAGCTATACTATCTCTCTTTTTAATTAATCTATCTTTCTTTCTTTCTTTCTAACTATATATATATATATATATATTTCTTTCTTTCTTTCTTTCTTTCTTTCTTTCTTTCTCTTTCTTTCTTTCTACCTAATCCATCTCTCTTTCTTTCTTTCTTTCTTTCTTTCTTTCTTTCTTTCTTTCTTTCTTTCTTTCTTTCTAATCCATCTTTCTTTCTTTCTTTCTTTCTTTCTTTCTTTCTTTCTTTCTTTCTTTCATCTATCTATCTATCTATCTATCTATCTATCTATCTATCTATCTATCTATCTATCTATCTATCTATCTATCTATCTATCTATCTATCTATCATCTTTCTTTCTTTCTTTCCTTCTTTCTTTCTTTCTTTCTTTCTTTCTTTCTTTCTTTCTTTCTTTCTTTCTTTCTTTCTTTCTTTCTTTCTTTCTACCTAATCCATCTTTCTTTCTTTCTTTCTTTCTTTCTTTCTTTCTTTCTTTCTTTCTTTCTTTCTACCTAATCTTTCTTTCTTTCTTTCTTTCTTTCTTTCTTTCTTTCTTTCTTTCTTTCTTTCTCTCTCACTAATCCTTTCTTTCTTTCTTTCTTTCTTTCTTTCTTTCTTTCAAATCCATCTTTCTTTCTTTCTTTCTTTCTTTCTTTCTTTCTTTCTTTCTTTCTGCCTAATCCTTCTTTCTTTCTTTCTTTCTTTCTTTCTTTCTTTCTTTCTTTCTTTCTTTCTTTCTTTCTTTCTTTCTTTCTTTCTTTCTACCTAATCCATCTTTCTTTCTTTCTTTCTTTCTTTCTTTCTTTCTTTCTTTCTTTCTTTCTTTCTTTCTTTCTTTCAAATCCATCTTTCTTTCTTTCTTTCTTTCTTTCTTTCTTTCTTTCTTTCTCTCTTTTTTTCCTTATTTCTAACTAATCCTTTCTTTCTTTCTCTCTCAGTAATCCTTTCTTTCTTTCTTTCTTTCTTTCTTTCTTTCTTTCTTTCTTTCTTTCTTTCTTTCTTTCTTTCTAACTAATCCTTTCCTTCTTTCTTTCTTTCTTTCTTTCTTTCTTTCTTTCTTTCTTTCTTTCTTTCTTTCTTTCTTTCTAATAATCTATCTATCTATCTATCTATCTATCTATCTATCTATCTATCTATCTATCTATCTATCTATCTATCTATCTATCTATCTATCTATCTATCTATCTATCTAAATTACTTTAAACTACTTTAAACTTGAAACTACTTTAAACTAAGTTAAACTTTATTTAATTTAAACTTTAGACTAATTTAATCTTCAAACTACTTCAAACTTTCTGTAACAAACTTTCACAAGCCAACTTAAAGTTTGTCTCGACGAACTTTTTAATCTAGTTAAGTTGGCTTGTGAGAGCCAACTTACTGAAATCCTATTTAAACTTATTATTATTATTATTATTCTTTTTCTGAGACTAAAATTTCCAACTCTATCTCCTCCTAGAGCTTTAACTCCACATACTCCAAACTCGGCACGGACACTCAAACTGTTCTGACTTAGTGTGCTATATCTTTTCAGACTGATCGGACTTACGGTTCTCCCAAAAATGACGCTCAAAGTCGGAAAAAACTCCCATTGACTTAACATTGTGGAATCTTTAGAATTTCAAACTGACCAACTGTCAAAAATTCAAATCTAAATACCTTGAAGCCCCAGACTCAATCAAACTGTCATTCTATACACTGTAAGAGCCATTGAAACTCATTTAAACTAATGAACTCATCTATCTATGACACTTATCTATCTAATCTTAAACTCTAAAACTCAAAATAAATTAATAAACTCTAAACCTGAACTCTTAGACTTATTTAAACTTATAAACTCTAAACTCATAAACTCATACTCTTATAAACTCTCATAAACTACTAAACTCTTAAATTAATAAACTCTGGACATTTACTCATTTAAACTTATAAACTCTAAACTCATAAACTCTAAATTCACACCATAGCAACCATTTACAGCACCCTAGCAACCGTAGGCCATAGGCACGAGGCCGTAGGCCTCGTGCCATACTAAATGGCAATGATTTCTCAGAAACTTGTAATGTACCACATTTGAAGAGGCTGACAGGCTCTGTAAGAAAATACCTCACAGTGGGGTAAAAGTTGCACCCCTGGGGGGCAGGAGCGGCCCAAAATTGCCCCATTGACTTAGTATGGTGTAAGCTAGCAAATACCCTAGCAACACCATAGCAACCATCCAGAACACCCTAGAAACTACCTAGCAACACCCTAGCAACCACCCAGATCACCCTAGTAACTGCCTACTGCCATCCCAGAACACCCTAGCAACACCATAGCAACCGCACAGAACACCCTAGCAACTGCCTAGCAACCACCCAGAACACCTTAGCAACTGCCTAGCAACACCCTAGCAACCACCAATAACACCTTAGCAACTGCCTAGCAACACCCTAGCAACCACAAAGAACACCATAGCAACTGCCTAGCAACACCATAGCAACCACCCAGAACACCCTAGCAACCACCTAGCAACACCATAGCAACCACCCAGAATACCCTAGCAACCGCCTAGCAACACCATAGCAACCATCCAGAACACCCTAGCAACTACCTAGCAACACCCTAGCAACCACCCAGATCACCCTAGCAACTGCCTAGCAACATCATAGCAACCACCCAGAACACCCTATCAACCACCTAACAACACCATAGCAACCATCAGACTTTTAAGCTATAACTTAAACTAAAGTTAAACTTTTAACTAATTTAACTTTTCAATCTAGATTTAAGTATTTGTTTGAATTCATACACTTATAAACTCTAAACTGAAAAACTCGGTGTGAGTGTGTCTCTGTGTGTGTGGATCAATAAAGACAAAGTCAAGTAATTATGCTTAAAAAATATTTTATTTAGTCAATGGCCATTTGGATCGCACTTAGTCAGGAACCTCACCCTTAAGCAAGTCAAACTGGAGTAAAAAAAAACTCTAGAATGATTCACTCTTGGGATCACTGGAACACACAAGCCTTTCCACCACGTCAAGGTGGCGATCCTTGGAAAGGACATTCACTCTCCATTCATTCCTTATCTAACACACACACACACACACACACACACACACACACACACACACACACACACTCTCTATATCAAACACATTCACACACACACACACACAAGAATTAGACAAAATGTGAACAGTTTAGTGGCATATATTTATTTGTATTAGCATTATTTTATCTTAAAATAAAGATTTATCTTACAGCAGTGTTGAATTTGTGATGCATATTTGTATATATTTTGATGTATCTATTCTATAACACAATACACAGGATCATGATAGCTGTAATATGTCTGTAGAACTCCGGCTCTGACGTTTGTGTGTGCGCCGCTTATGAAGACAGGGTCCAGAAGGGTGTTTTTTTCTGTTGTGCCAGTGCTGATCAGCTGTGTGTATCCCTTATCTTCAAACAAATTGAGAATAGGTTTGTTGCAATGAGAAAGCTGATCTTCATTGAAGTCGCCACAAATGATTAGAGGCCTTAAATCGATGATCTCCAGAGATGTCAAGAGTGCATTCAGGTGTGCCAAAAACTCTCCCAAATTATAACTCGGTGGTCTGTAGACTACTGCAAGAAGTGCTTGTTTGGGGGCTTCTATCTTCAAAACCAAATATTCCAGGTCAGTAACATTCTGCATGTACATCAGAGGACAAACTTTAAAGTTGTTCTTCACATAAATGGCCACTCCACCACCATTCTTGTTTGCCAAATGTGCATAGTTTGTGTAGGATGCATGCCTGTTGCGTTTGTACATGGTGTATCCATCCAGATGTAGATGTGCAGGAACAGTTGAGCCTGACAGGTGTGTTTCAGTGAGGCACAAAACATCAGCCAAGAGAAGCTCGTGGTGGCATTTTAAATCATCCATATGGCACTCCAGTCCCTCTGTGTTATGGTGAATGATTTTAAGAGCTGAATTAAGGTTCGGATCCTGAACGATATGTAGCATGGGCTGGATGCTGTGAAAATCTGCTTTTGGCATGTTCTCCAAGGAGGAACTTATTTCTGGATCACAGAAGATTTTCTTTTCATCAAAGTCAGTAATGTGCAATCCACGGAGTGATGTTGTTCTGCTGAGTGCAACGTATGCCATGCCTGATTCAAATATGTGCTTCAGAGATACAACAGCGCTATCAGTCGTCATTCCTTGCACTTTATGGATGGTACATGCAAAAGCAAGCTTCATGGGAAATTGTCTTCGAATTGTCCCTTTTCTTTTCAGTGGTTCCTCTGACCTCTCAATATAGACAATGTTGTCATCTCCATCAGGTGCTTTGTTGCGATGTTTTTGTCCAGCAGTCACATTGTCTAAATGAAGACCAATTAATTGAACCAATCCGTCTCGGGTCTGAGTTGTTGATGCGACCTTGGCAAAGGAGCCATTGACCAATCCGTCTTGAACATCAATATTTCTGGTCAGCATCACTCGTGCACCAATAGCAATCTGCAGTGTGTCAACAAGGTCACGCCTGTCTCCTTTAAATGGTGCTGCTTGTCTTTTCATTTCTCCTGTTCGGGGATCTTTTTTGTAATCATGTGCATCGATGATGATGATATTTGAAAAGCGGGAGGATATGGCTTCAGTGTTGTGATTGTTGACCTCTTCATTGGTTGCATAGATGTGCAACGCATCAGCGGGACACTCTTCCGGGGAGGATCTTATGACAGTTTCTAACATGCACCTGTCTGCATCAGTCAGCTTCTCGTGCTTCTTTTTTACTCTCAGTCTGTTGAGCAGCTCAGCATATGCAAGATCATCTCTCTGTCTCATAATCTGTGTCATAGTTATCATTTGAAAATGATCGGTCCAGAAGTCCAGCACATGGTCTTCATACACACAGAGTGGTTTTGCTCTTCCCACAGGTGGTAGCTGATAAAAATCTCCTACAGCTAGTATAGATAATCCACCAAAAGGTTTCTGGTTTCCTTTAATCTGTTGCAGTCTCCAGTTCACATAGGCAAACAACTGTTTTGACACCATTGATATTTCGTCGATAATTAAAATGTGTGCATTAGAAAGGTCTGCCCTGATTTCATCCAAGCTGTTTCCCAGGCCTTGGTATGGAGGCTTTAAGCTTCTTGGGAGTTTCAGGAGACAATGGAGAGTTTTCCCAGAGATTCCAAAGGCTGCAGTTCCTGTGAACGAGGATAAAAGAACGGTTGGCTTGGAGATGTCAGTATGCTCTCGTATGCACGGAAGCCTGTGCAAAATCTTGGTTGCTTCTGCATGAATAGATTTGATAACGTGCGATTTACCAACTCCTGCTCCTCCATTCAAAAAATACAGAAATTGTTGTGGGTTTTCACCAGAGACACATCTTTTGCACCAGTCTCGCACTGCATAAAATATGACAGCTTGTGTTTGATTCAAGCTCTGGTACATCTTTCGAATCTGTGCATGATTTTGTTGGGTAGATTCCACGAGTGGCATAGCTGTGTTACTGACAGAGGTAGATGCTGTGTATTCAGGAACATCGTCCTGCTCGTTCACATCATTGGGATCAGTGGGTTCACGTTCTGATATGGTCTCCAAACGGATCAGTTCATTTGCTGGAGCCAAAGTAGACCATGCATCTTCAACTGGACCATTCTGTTCAAAATCCTCAATTGCCTGTTCAATAGCCTCGTTATGTTTTTCATATCTCTCACGGTTTTCATTTACAATATTGCACACGCGCTGCAGTTCATCAGTTCCTGGTAGTTTTACAGAAGCAAATGAAAAAAATGATTCATATGTCGGAAATCGTGTGGACTTCAGCTGCTCATCTGAGCGATACGGCAAGTAAAGCTTTAGAAAAGTTCCATAGAATTTTTCTGGGTTTTTCTGCTGTGAGAAACGGGCAAATCTGATGACAGCAGGTTTTCCTCTTGTTCTTTTCTGTATGTGTCCCATATTATTTTGAAGTGGCAAAACATTTTTACCTTTTTTCTGTCGTGCATAAACAATGCGGTATTCACTTGCAAATTCAGCCATGCACATGTTCTCAAATTCAGGTCTGTTTGGTCTGGCCTTGTACTTGTCTGGCAATCCTTTCATCCACACGTTCTCTATGTCATCATCCATGGTCTGCAAGCAGCTCATCGGTAAACTCATCTTTACAGCGTTGTCATCAGTAGGAATGAATACGACAGCTCTTGAAGATGATTTTAATTTCAGACTGCATGTGCGAGCGACTGCCTCTTGAGCACTGACTTCTCTGTTCTTTGAGTAGGCATTCATGACCTGCTTCATGCACTCACGTTCAGTTAGATTATCATGGCTTGAGTCTTTTATCACTTTTTTAAGGTAATCGCTCATCTCATGCTCAGCTTTTGAAATGTATGAGACAATATACATGATACAGCTGTAGGGGTTCAGAATGAACTGTATGTCCATGTTTGCATCCCAGGCTCTTAACAGCATTGGATTATAGCCATTCACCCAGCAGTCCTGTGGTCGTCTCTCCATAAATATTGAACATGATGTAGAAATAGTATCAATATGTTTCTCGTACTCTTCATAAGTCATGTTTACTGTATGAAGTAGCTGTGTAATGCTATCAAAGCTCTGAGTTGAGTCATTCAGTAGATCCCACACCTTCTGTAGCTGTTCTTTTGCGAAACTGGCATAATCTCTTTCCTCTGATTCGTTCTCTTCATCAGACTGATCTGCAGGAGGAGGCCTGGGCCGGGATATCATGGTCCTGTTAATGGGTGGTTTAGGAAATCCAAACCTGCAGTGCTTCTTGTTCTTTCTACAGGATTTTGAGTGGTTACGACTGTGCATCTGTACTTCACTTACAATTCTATGTAGTTCTGGGTCTCTGTCTGGGTCTGGTAATTTGCACGAGATATATTTATCAACAAAATCGCACACATCCTGATCTTCATCTTTTTCAAACTCTGGAGCATCTTTAACCCAAAATAAGCAGTGAATGTGTGGAGAGCCACGCAGCTGAAACTCTACTCTGTAAAAGAAGTCAATTACCTCACCGATGGGTTGAGCAGGTGAATTGATCAAATCTCTCATCAAGGCTTCAACTCGTTTTTCAAACATCCGCATGGCTGTGACAGGGTTGCTTCTGAGGATTTCACATTTCTCGGACCAGTCTAATTCAGCAAAGTTCACAGTTTCACCTTGTTGTGCTTTAATAGCAGTAATCACATCAGGCCATCTCATCTCAGCAGCACTAAACGTACAGAAAAATGTGGGAGTGCCCAGTTGTCTCAGCATAGCAAACAGATCACGGAGAGATTTCTCCCAGTATGCTGGAGTTCCTCTTAATGGTTGCATGAATCGTGTAGCTTCCTTGTTTATTACAAGCTTTTCTAACTCATGCTTGTCCTGTAGCAGTGAACAGTTTATTCTGCGTCCATCACGGGTCATGGGTTTTGCTTTCCTCAGCTGAATAGACATACTAGATGTGGCCATGTGCATTTCAGTCACAAACTGCGCAAAGAAGATATAGTTGGTATCCTTCGCACAACGATTGTCGATAGAGAATAGTCTAGAGTTAAAGTATCTGCTGGGGGAAACATGTTTTGCTCTACCAGGCTCATCAAAGGTGTTTTTGCCATCGGGAAACTGCACTGGAAACGCCATAGATTCAAGTTTAGGAACTTTGAAAGTGTTTACAGGAGTGTTTTTCTCTGCTGGGGCAATGCAAAATATTCCATCATCATAAGACAACAGTTGCTGGCCGAGATCTGGGGGTTGAAGACATGTGTCCAAGGCAAGGCCTCTCGATTGCTCTTCTGTGTCTTCGTTTGCGTCATCGTGTTCATCCTCATTGCTCTGCTCTTCAGTGTTCTCAACTTGTCTGCATGCAATATCCATTTCCTCATCAGAATCACTTATGTCATTTGGACTCTGTTCATGTTCATTAAACATTTCTTCTTCAGAGAGTTCTGTATCAATGAAGATATCTTTATATTCTGAATGAATATTTTTTAGCTTTCTTAAAGCAGACAAAACCTTTTGCATGTTCAAAGTCTGAAACTGATAGTGACCTTGGTAACACAGACGTCTCTTCAGTTTCACTGTTAGCAGTTGTGATTCACTTCTTGGTCTGGGTAAACAGTTCACTGTTGTTTCTACTTCAGATGCAACAGAAATCACTGCGCCTTTTATAGCTCTTTGCTGGCCTTTCGGTAGTGTAACAATCTTAGCAAATGGAATGTACTTTGCAATAACGTGTCTTTCAAGAACATTCAAATCGCAGAGTTCTGGAGGAATGGCAGCGAACTGAAGTTGATTGGCTAAAGCAATATCTGGCATCAGACCTCTCGATAGTGTATTATGGCAGCAGTGACAGATCCACTCTGTTTTCCTGTGATCCAGGGCACACTGATCAGGGCACAGGTCGGAGCAGACGTGAACATAGTTTCCAGTCAAGCAAACAGAAGCAACTGTCGGATTCTTCTGATAGCGCTCACGATCACATGATTTGACTTGATTTGAGAAGAGCGCTCTGGCACAGCATGTGCACACATAGGTTGGCCCTTGTTTTATAACGTCTCTGAAAACACTTAAGGCTCTTAACACAGTCGGATCTTGTACTACATCAGGCTGGGTATTTTCTAACGTGTCTCTCTGCTGGCGCCTCAGATACATGTTTTTGTATTTGCGCTGTATGTCTTGTGCACAGTGTACTTTGTGAAGTATCTTGAGTGCAGATATTTTGTTTTTAGATTTGAACAAATTATATTCTTTCTGACGAGCCTTAAAATGTACATCACAGTGATAACGTTGTTTAAAGATGTTCTTCCTTTTTTCATAGAAGTTAGGATCATTTTTGCATCGATTTGTATAATGGTCTCTTTGGCTTTGCCTGAAAATTGGATCCTTTAAATATCGATCAACAAGATATTGCCTCTGCTGCTCCTTATATTTAGCATTGTTCCTATAATTTTTTATTATATAATTCTTTTGTTTCTCCCTGAATTTTTCATCATTCCTGTAATTTTGAATCATATAATTCTTTTGTTTCTTTCTGAATTGTTCATCATCCCTGTAATTTTTAATTATATAATTCTTTTGTTTCTTTCTGAATTGTTCATCATCCCTGTAATTTTGAAGTATATAATTCTTTTGTTTCTCTCTGAATTGTTTGTTATTCCTGTAATTTAAGGTTATTTTACTCTTTTTTTCCCCTCTGTATTGTTCACTATTTCTGTACTTGCTAATTGCATAAGCCTTTCTTCTCTGTTTAAATTCATTAATATTTCTATATTTATTTTTCATTGTTTGTTTGTGTTCATCCCTGTAAAGTATACTATTCCAATACTTGTTCTTCATGGCTTGGTTATGTCTTTGCCTGTATTCAATACTACTTTTATAATCATAGACTTTACGTACAGCCTGCTTTTTGTCATGAACACCTTGCCTCTGAACCATTTCTTTCTGCCACTTTTTATAATAAGCCTTTCGCTTCCGAGTCTTGTTCAGTTTTTCTGTCTGCTTGATTGTTGATTGTGAATATTTATTATTTGGGACAGAGAATGGCAATTTATCCTGAGACAGCATGCCATGAGAAAGTTCACTTAATGACACATTTTTACTACAGTCTTGATTCTGAGTGACGGTAGTTGGAACATCCATTTTATTTAGAGAAGTCAAGTGGTCTTGATCATTAGTTGAAGTGGCTCCATTAACTGTAGTCTCAGATGGTTGTTGAACCTGATCTTGGACACAGTGTTGTAAGACATCAGCAGACATGGATTGTTCATTGTTTGAAAGAGCTTTGTTCTCCAAAGAGACAGATGGTTGTTGAATTGGATCTTGGACAGACTGTTGTGAGACATCAGCAAAAGATGTGGATGGTTGTACATGACGTTCAAACTCACAGCAGTTCAGGGAGACTTCAGGACGAACACTGCTTTCAGTTATCTGGTTAATGATCGATACAGGCAGCAGATTAAATTGTTGCTGGTCTGTCAAATCGAAACACCATTGAAACAATAGCATAAGCCTCTCGATCAGGTCTTCTAAACGAAAGAAGGTCAACATTACGGCCGTACCGGTGCTTTCATTTTCTTCAGGCATTCCATATGCTGTTCTGGAGTGAGGATCAAAATAACCAAACCTCCCTGAGCGATCTCTGAATACGGCGATACACGTGCATCCACACAGCAGCAACGCGTCACTCACATCAGCTCTGAGGCACTGCAGAGTATTCTCGAGATTTTCATACCCGCCTAGCTCAGGTGTATCTTTTAGAAGACCAACTCTCTCGGGATGTTTCAGGATGTTGTAGCAGGCTGAATTGGTCTTAACTGTGTTTGGCAGCTCATCAAAGTTTAAATGATCAGCCACAAATTGTTCTTTGCGCCGCAGTGTTTGTTTGACACTAATGTAAACTGCATCACCTTTCTGTAAAATGCAGTCTAAATCGAAACCGAGTAACTCATTACGTTCAGTATGGAAAGCTAGGAACATTAAGGCATTGCAAGTACACTGACGGCCTCTGGAGTAATTCTTGTACCTGGGATTGCTTTGACAGTGGGATGCTGCAACAGACAGAACATACGGGTTTGCATCAATCATACCTGATACAGAGCTGGTACTGCTACTGGTGCCGCTACTGGTGCCACACAAAGCTTCTAGGTTTCTGCGCTGTTTCTGAGATTGACTTCGCTTTCCTTTTCGTGGCATCTTGATGTCTCAGCACTGTAAATATGTTTGAGGAATGGTTTTAAAAAAATGTTACTTGAAAAAGAACACAAAGATAATGTCTTTTATGCGATCAGATACACAGAAAAGTTAAATATTTTATATATAACAAGAGAGTGTGTATATATATATATATATATAGCGAAAGTAATACAACAGTTGATATTTAACAGTAAATTAAATGATTTGAACAGTAAATTAGTAAATTAAATGTAAATCAACAGTAAATTAAATAATCAACAGTAAATATACAATATCAACAGTATAAAATCAACAGTAAATTAAATGATTTTTTTTTCTCTCTTACTATTTCTGAAGATGCAGCACAGTTTTCTTACCGGAAATGGTGATTTTTCTGGGTGTGAGTATGGGTGTAAATCTTTGTGGTATTGAGTATCAAGGTATATCAAGAAATATCATTGATGATCATAGATCAAAATCATGGGTACTGGGCTATTTTTTTGTAAGATGCGTTGGCAAGCTAAGCATAGGTGCATAAGGGTTAGAAGCAGATATGAGTTTGCATATTGCAGTTTATAGTGCGAGCAAGCAAGCAGCAAGCAATGCGGCAGCATTTGCAGGCCAGTTATGAGTTTTGGAAGAGAAAGAATGGAAGAGGCATTTTTTTTAAATTAGTAAGCAAGATAAAGGTTTGAGTGAATGATATAAAGTTATGGAGAGGAAAGTATAGGACAGGTCAGACAGACAAACACAGAAAGAAATCAAGTCAGTTACTTTATTAAATGCAAAATGGCAAGTATCATTTACATAAATAACTACAGTCAATACAAAAATCACTAGTCCTCGTTCAAACTAACATTATATGCAAGTGGGTTACTTACCAATTGAAGGTGGAAACCTTTTTCATAAACAGTTAAATCATTGTTTCTAGCTGAGGATTAGCCCTTACAAACTGATAAATGTGACAAATTGTCTTACATCAACAAGCCAATCAACTAAGAAGAATAAAACAATAAAAAAAGTTACTATCTAGATGTGTCTGCTGTCCCACAATACTGCGTTATGTTGTGGTAACAACATTTTCTAATGAAACCTTGTTGAGAAAGACAAGACCCATGCAGACAGAGTACTACTGATATTATAAAGAAATGACTAATGACTCTGATTACCATTAATCACTAATTTTAAAGGGATACTTACCTTAACACTCAAAGCAGAAATGTCACCTAAAAGAAAAGAAATGACTAGTATTTTGTACACATTTGTTGACCGTGAACATGAATATAAATTACCTTGAAATGAAGATGCTGTTGGCCACCCTTAACACCAGGAAGACAACCGTGGAACACGACGAAATCTAATAAGTAAAATAGATAAATGGTCCACTCACAAGTGTTATGCAAATATTAAGTGCTTTAAAAAAGAGAATATCACATACTGTATAATATGTGGATATAGATTGGTATTCTAAATCTATTGTAAATGTCAAACTAAAGTAAGTAAGTAAAAAAAAAATAAATACTTACCACAAAGGATGCAATGACCTGGCAAGATTTTACAGACATGGATTTATGTAAAATAAACAGAGAAAAATAAGAAATAACATGATTCACTTTTATATGAGTCAAATGGGCTATCACATATTGAGCTATGTATTTATAAACAGAAGAACTTCAAAATATAAAAATTTATATTTGTGTCTAATCAGAATCTTATGAATAAATGTGAAATTGATGTACAGGCTGAAAGCCAAATTGGTGTAACATTTATGTACCAGAAACGTTACCAGATGGCAACAAATTAAGTTGAATGTGAGAAGAAGAAAAACAAAACATTAGGCTACTATTAATGACCATGTTCTTGATTTCTGCAATGTGCAAATCATTCTGGTGTTATGCAAATTAGGTCTGATCTAGCGAAGGTATTGATACCCAATAGCAGATACTCAGAATCTGTCAGGCTGTCAATGAAATACTTACACAGCAGCAATGGCCTGTTTCACTCAAGAAAAGGGAAGAAATAGGTCAGATAATAAAAAGGTATGGATGGATGAACATACGCTTCTATTAATAAAAGTATAATAGCATTCCTAACAAATCAATGTTGTTCATTAATGCAACACAAAACCTAGTTTTTTAACCTTTAAAAATCCTTTACACGACATGTAACTTGTGTGTGTTACTTGCAACTTTCCACTTAAATAACTTAATAGAGTGTCACATTAAATCAGAAAAACAGGTCCAGACGACCACCATTCCATTAACTTTAGGTGGATCTGGCAACACGGAGGCTGCACCCGCGCTAACAAGCCCTGTTCACTGCGCTAGCTTCTCGCAGCAACATGAATTGCAAACACTCATGATGTGGTTTAAAACGGCTATTTAATCATTCAGAATGTAAAAAGAAAAAGAAAAGAAAAGACTGAGGCCCGGACTTCGATGACATCATAGCTCGCTACGGCCATCATGATTGATTCATGTGTTTTGTTACTAACTAACTGCGGTCCATATTTCATAAACAGGAATAACAATCCCAATTTCATATCAATATAACGAATACTGAGAGGATATAAGTGAAGGTTCTTAACAAAACGAACACATTAGACGGAAGACAGAGACCGTTAACGTTTTCACAATCTCTTCACGATAGTTATTACTCCTCACACATTACTATCGTAATGCTTAACGGAAATTAACTAGTATTCGTGTTTCAGCAGTTATAAACATTTATAATCACATACTTTTAACTGCATCTCACTCGCTGAAAGATTTTAATTCCCTTATTCTCTTCTTACTCACCTGAACCAAAACAAACAGTCGAACCGGAAGAATCCAGAATAACGACAGTTGAGCAACATTCAGTTGCTGAGCAACGTTCAGTGATCTCATTTATTATGCAACTGTCAACGATCTCATTGGCCAGCCGTTATATTCGCTAAAATACCAAAATACCAGAACCTTTATAAAACAAATAATTAACAACATAATGGAGTAAATAATCAAAAATAATTGAATCCATCACCAATAAAAAAAAATGTATTTATAAAAAAATCCTTCAAAATTATGGCAGCTAATTAGCTGTGCAAAATTCCTTTTTAACCCTCAAATATGTAACTGATATATTAGGAGGGACCAAATTATACTTCGATTATACAATAAATAATACAATACGGTGAATTGATATATAATGTGATGTACAGTTGGCAAAGCCAAACGGTTGGTTATGATTTGCCAACGTAGTCCTCAGATCACTTAAAAAGGCTAAGGGCAGACTGGAGTTGTAGCAGGTCAATCGTTCAGGCTTTCAGACAATTACAATTTTTCCTGTTATGCAATGAAGTAAAAGTTCTGTGTTTAACCCCATAGGACTCATTTCTGAGTTTTAGATTATTTAATAATAAAGACATCAATATAATAAAACATAACATAACTTTAATTTAAATTAACAGCATAACAAATTAGAACATGTCTGAACATTTATAGGGTAAATGTAAACACACACACACACACGCACACACACACACACAGGCACATACATCTGTGGACACACAGAGGTAAGCTGGTGTCTCTTCCAGTGCTACTGTCTCTCCTGTCCACACACTGGGGGAGGGGAAAATAGAGAAAGAGAGAGAGACAATAGAAAAGGTGACAATAAGAGAAAAAACAAAACCATTGGTCAAAAGGTTACTGTCCTGCATCATGTGCCTTGGTGATATCTTTTGATTCGCTGATTGGACTGGCGCCAAGTTTGAGACCCCTGTCCTCCTCCCTACTTGACCATTCTTCAACAACTAGGTCTACAAGTCAGGTGAGACCCTTTTTACTTCTCAACAAACTTTTTAAACTTGGGCTAATTCAAATTAAATTCATGATTGTTATGAAGTTAAGGTGAAATGACAGTATAATAAAATATTTTCTGACAGGATTTTGTCTCAGAGTAGGGGTACTGACTGAAAAATGTATTTTCTGAAGTAATTTTCCACTTAATTCAAATTAAATTCATGATTGTTATGAAGTTAAGGTGAAATGACAGTATATTAAAATATTTTCTGACAGAATTTTGTCTCAGAGTAGGGGTTCTGACTGAAAAATGTATTTTCTGAAGTCATTTTCCACTTAATTCAAATTAAATTCATGATTGTTATGAAGTTAAGGTGAAATGACAGTATAATAAAATATTTTCTGACAGGATTTTGTCTCAGAGTGGGGGTTCTGACTGAAAAATGTATTTTCTGAAGTAATTTTCCACTTAATTAAAATTAAATTTATGGTTGTTATGAAGTTAAGGTGAAATGACAGGATAATAAAATATTTTCTGACAGGCTTTTGTCTCAGAGTAGGGGTTCTGACTGAAAAATGTATTTTCTGAAGTAATTTTCCACTTAATTAAAATTAAATTTATGGTTGTTATGAAGTTAAGGTGAAATGACAGGATAATAAAATATTTTCTGACAGGCTTTTGTCTCAGAGTAGGGGTTCTGACTGAAAAATGTATTTTCTGAAGTAATTTTCCACTTAATTAAAATTAACTTCAAGTTATGAAGTTAAGGTGAAATTACTTTCACCTTTCATTACAATTACTTTCATTACTTTCAAATTATTTATGCCCGGCAATGTTTCAAACACTGGTCAGAGCCTGACTGCACCCACTGCCAATATGTGATGTAATAAATGATGGAAAAGTGATGCGTGCACCTGAGACCCCTGTGTCTCTCTCTATGGGCGTGGTGTGCTCGTCCCTACTCAAGTCACATGGCACTACAACTACCAATAGGAAAATTTAACTGCAGTAGCCACTCTTCAACCTGAAGATGGCAGCACAATGTTAAAACTGACTAGAATCATTGAACAGCTTGAATAAATCCCCGTTTTACAGGTCATTAACTAACAAAAAAAGTTGTTTTAGGGTTTAGATACCCTTTAATAACTAAAAAATATACACTTTTAATGGGAGAAGGGGTAATAATAATAATAATCCATTTTTCCCACTTATTTCAAATTAAATTTATAATTTTATTGTTATATTCTGACAGGATTTGATTTCAGAGGAAGGGTTCTGACCCAAATAAGTGGATAAATAACTTCAGAAATACATTTTTCAAATTAAATTAATGTTTTATGAGAAGGGAGAAATTATTGTTTTATTTTTGGGTGAATCATTCCTTTGAAACTTACTGTAACACATTTTCAATTTTATAAATAAAACAAAAGTAAATAATAGTTGTCAGAGTTTTTACATGTACCTTTCTCTGCCTTTTCTTCTCCTCAGCATGGCAACTTCACCAACATTTCTACGTTGCAAGTGCGTTGCAACAAGGGTAAACCAGAAAGCCCTCAGCTACACAAAAGGCAAAAAAATTGACATAGCAAAGTTTAAAACTGAATCTCTTAGTGCACTCAGCGATGGTTTCAAGTGTTACATTAATAAAAAGGATGGGTTTACCCCGGAATTTGAAGAGGGGGTTAGCTACATCTTGCAGAAATACACCCTGTCCAATTCTACTGGACAGATGTATTTGTTTGTTGGCCCTGGAACCATTAAATTCAAAACTGTCCAACAAGACATCTCAGCAGAGGCAGAGATTGAGGCCAAACATGCCCTGTGTCCACCTTCTCCGGTGATGAGCGGCGAAGAAGAGGACATCTTCGCGAAGGGTGGATACCTCACCCTCCAGGGGAAGATCAAAGAAGTGAGTAAATCCATCTATCCATTTAATACATTTAGCCGTGTTAAACTAATTATTAAACTTTAAACTCACGAAATATAATTTACTAACTTGACATCATTACCTCCTCTTCGTCCAATTCCAAGTTGCCTAAAATGAACAGTGATAAAGTGATAATGACAGTGTTCTGCAATACCAGTGCCAAATTCAATTATATTGCTAATTTTGTATTTGTGAATAGTACATTTTGTATTTTGCTGAATAGTCTCAAAAACATTCAAAATACATTGTATTTTATTTATTTTGAAATAGGTTGTGCATCTAATGGGTGATTCAAAGTTATAAGAAAATGTGAACATACAAATTGCCTCTATGCACGACCACTTACGGGTTTGTCTGGGCACGCCCAGTTACATCCGGTGCTGGGTCAGTCTATGGTCAGAAGCCGATTTTGCGTTAGGTGGAGATAGTGTTAAATTACACTCGCTGTTTATAAAAACGCCCTGCGGTTAAATAAAAATTCTAAATGTGCAATGTTAAGGAACTCCAGGAACATAACTAAGAAACATGACTGCATTATACTCACCCATGAATTACATTTTTCCAGTTGCGTGGCGTGAGGATGACCCGTACGAATGTCCCCATTCTGGACATGCAGCTCCAGTGTGGAGGAAAGACACTTGATGTGTCCCTGTGGAGGGATGAGGCACTCACAGACCTCTACGTGGGGGATGAGGTGGTGCTAACCCACCTTCGGCCATGCATCCTGAACAATGGGCAAGGGAAATTCCATTCGTCCACCTACACGTCTGTGCAGGTACATAATGCACAACACTACTGCTCCCATAGTTTACACTGAAACAGAGTAGAACATGCATTTTGGAGTTGCAAACCTACGTTTCAATTAATAATGAGCAAAATGAACAAAAGCATAACTGTTCAGAATATCAGCACAACTGTAATCTGATAGAGTAGCAAGTGTGTGTGTTTTTAATACAGCAGATCAATAAACAAGAATTATATACACAGAAAAGCAAAATTGTTCTAAAAGAATTACTTACAGTGAGGTGTTTTTAATACTAATACACTGAAACTTCCCATACTGGTTTGTCTCAACAGATCCCTGAGGGGCAGATCCAGGAAGTTGAGGCAGAAATTATTGGCGTCTCCGAGGTGAATGAAACATGCCACTTCCTGAGCAGCGAGTCAGTGGTTTACATAATTCCTGCCACCATCTTCTCGGGCAATCCAGATGACCTCATCGGGAAACTGCCGATGAAACTCGTGCTTAAGCATATAAACAGACGGGTCCTACAGATCAGCTCTGTTAAAGAGACGAAGACCTCATCAGATTAGCCAGCTTCTTCATCCTTTTTTCTTAATTTATTTCACTTTTTTTGTTCCAAGACTTCTGCTTTAAATTGTTCTTGTTTACTTTATATAGGCTAGTATTGTTCCAAAATAAAATATAATTTTACATGTTGCAAAGTGTTGTCTTCTCTATCATCCATATCTTTTTGACAACAATGCATACCTTTAATTACAGGTAGTACCAACAATGGTAATTACAGAAAAGTAATTGCTTAATTATTATTTCGATAATTAAAAGCAATTACTAAAAATTACTGAAAAGTAACACTGTTTTGCTTACCTGTTGTGATGCAAGGTTCTCATATTGGATCTGAGGTCAGAAACTTGTGGACCCATTTGGATGCAACTCTGTGGGAGAATAGAAACAGAAAGTTACAATCTTCAAGTTACACAAGTATGAAATTACACAAATAAAATGCAAAACACATTAATTGAGATATAGAAACAAACTATTATATTTTCATACATTCAACAGGATTCCCTGTGTTTCCCATTTAATATATCCCAATGGTTAAAAACTTGTTTAATAGTGAAGCTTGCACTTTAATCACATCGTGAACCAGTGTGTCCTGTGACTCAGGACAGCGTGGTGCAGGTATGACATTAAAACCCCGCCCCTCCGGTTCCTCTAAGGTTATGTTTTTTCCTATATTTCGTAAACGAAAATAATTTCAAACAAGCTCCACATGGTTTCATTATCGAAGGAATCAATCAGCTTTTAGAGGAATTGGTTGAAGAATGAATCAATGACTCGACCCGCTGCTTCGTTTATGAATAAATAAACAGTTTGAATGAATCCGTTGAATCGTGACTCACTCAATAAAACTGAATTGCTGCCACCTATTGGCAGTATGTTTAAAACAAAGCATTGTTAATGAATTATTATTATTAGGTATTACCGTAATTCATTACAGTAACTAACTAACAATACAGTAACTCCAAGTTGCAAAGATTAATTAAAAGATGATACGGAATTCATGAGCTCTATTGTGGCTTGTTACTCTAAATTACTGATTAACTTGTAAGAATTACACAAAAGATTATGCATAGGCCTACATCTACCACAGCATGAGCATTCTCAGAAAAGTCAGTATTCTCAAAAATGTTATGATAGCATTTTTTAACTAATAACTGAAAAAAACATTATTTCCGATTATTGCTCTTGATATTATAATGAATAAAGTCGATTTATTAAAATGGAAATAACAATTTAGAAATCAATTAATTGCTTTTTACGCATTACATTGTTTATTTTAGTAGCATTAAAACGTAGCATTAAAAACCAAAAGGATTATGAATTAATATCTTACTTACATCGTATCTCTACACTTTTCCTCGAGCGAATTGGTAGAATCCAGTCAGAGTGCCTTCTGTCTGACTAAACTGAGGTGAGCAGCACATGTTGAACGCGGCAAAAAAACTCCCGCGAATCAGCAGTTTGTTTCTTCATCGGAAACTAAACTGAACTAATCTGATTGGTTATAGCATTATGAGCTCAACAGAGACTTGCTTTTAATACCGCAACATTTCCATGACTTTAACTATTGAATTGAAATGTGAAAATAGTTATGGATTAATTTTGACTGTGTAGAATTTTTTTTAACCTTTGAAATTTAAGAAGCAGAGCAATTGTGCCTCATAATACAGACATCCCACAACAATACAGTCACCAACCTCCCTGAAATGACTTCTTGCAGGTTGGGATATCTGCATAATGTAGCAATTTATTGCCTTCACCTGGTTACTGTGACAACACGCGGCCAACACAGCTGTTCTTACAATATAATTGTTTTATTATTATTACGAGTTGTTGCTATGAAAGTTATGATTTTAAAATATGCTAACTGAAGAAAACACCATCATTGCCGACATTGCTCTTGATAGTGTAATGAATAAAGTCGATTAAAAGAATTTTAAATATTTGTGTGTGTGTGTGTGTGCGTGTGTGTGTGTGTGTGTGTGTGGGTGTGTGAGGGGGGAAATGTCAATCTTGTATGACAAGAAACATTTAGTCGGCTATTGTTGGTAATTAGTGAATTGCTTTTTATGTACTAGAAAAACAAGACATTGTTATTTTAGTAGCATGAAAAAACAAAAGGATTAGTACATACACTTTTCCTCGAGCAGAATCCAGTCACTCATCCAACTCCCGCGAACCCACAATTTGTTACTTCATCGGAAACTAAACTAAACTAATCTGATTGGTTATTGTGTTATGAGCTCAACAGAAACTTGAGTGATTGGTGGTAATGCTCAACGCTGGAGAAAGAAATATAAAAAGTAATCTAGCATGCCATGTGAGGATCTTTTATGCCTTAACATTTCCTTGACTTTCACTATTGAAGTGAAATGTGAAAATAGTTAGGCTATAGGTTAATTATAGGTTAATTAGGGGGAATTTTATGACTATTTTATTTTGTAATGTTATATGCAATAAATGTTATTTCAAAATATGCTCAATGATAAATTTGAACCATTGACGCTGTAATAAATCTGTCAATCTGTCAATCTATCTATCTATCTATCTATCTATCTATCTATCTATCTATCTATCTATCTATCTATCTATCTATCTATCTATCTATCTAAAATACCTTAGCAACCCACTATCAACTTTCAATTACTTTAAACTACTTTAAACTATAAATTACTTTAAACTAAGTTATGCTTTAAATTATTTTAAACTTTAGACTAATTTAAACTTCAAACTACTTTAAACTTCTTCAAACTACTTTAAACTTCTTCAAACTTTCTGTAACAAACTTTCACAAGCCAACTTAAAGTTTGTCTCGACATGTACATGGATACCATTCTGAATGTCACAGAGTCATGAGAGTTGATTTATACATTCATAGTGACAAGCAGCCTTTGGAGATTCATCACTGGCAGCTGCCAAGCCACTCCCTAGCAACTAAACAGAGTACCCTTGCAACCATTAAACAAGATTTGTATCTCTGCATCAGAACAACGTATAGAGATGGGGTTTGGTTTAAATCATTCATACTGACAAGCAGCCTTTGGAGTTTCATGATTGGCAGCTGTCAAGCCAATCCCTAGCAACCAAACAGAGTACCCTAGCAACCATTTTTAACAGCTATATCTCAGCATCAGAACATTGCATCGCGATGGGGGCTGGGTCTTTTGACTCATGTTAGCACACAGGACTTTCAGTATGCTAAACATGCTAGCTGTGAATAGCTAAATGCTAATATGGATACTTTATAGTAACCATATGTGAACACTACCAACCAACTAGCTACACTCTAGCAACCACCTACCAACACCATAGCAACCACCCAAAATACCCTAGCAACCGCCTAGCAACACCATAGCAACCATCCAGAACACCCTAGCAACTACCTAGCAACACCATAGCAACCGCCCACAACCACCTAGCAACACCCTAACAACCACAAAGAACACCCTAGCAACCACCTAGCAACACCATAGCAACCACCCAGAACACCCTAGCAACCGCCTAGCAACACCATAGCAACCACCCAGAACACCCTAGCAATTGTCTAGCAACACCATAGCAACCACCCAGAACACCCTAGTAACCAGTCTATCATCTATCTATCATCTGTCTGTCTGTCTGTCTATCTATCTATCTATCTATCTATCTATCTATCTATCTATCTATCTATCTATCTATCTATCTATCTATCTATCTATCTATCTATCTATCTATCTATCTATCTATCTATCTATCTACCTACCTACCTACCTACCTACCTACCTACCTACCTATCTATCTATCTATCTATCTATCTATCTATCTATCTATCTATCTATCTATCTATCTATCTATCTATCTATCTATCTATCTATCTATCTAAATTACTTTAAACTACTTTAAACTTGAAACTACTTTAAACTTCTTCAAACTACTTTAAACTTTTTCAAACTTTCTGTAACAAACTTTCACAAGCCAACTTAAAGTTTGTCTCGACGAACTTTTTAATCTAGTTATTAGTGGTGCTTGCAAAGCAACACTATTGTTATCCTCCATACTTATTAGTGGTGCTTGCAAAGCAACACTATTACTATTGTGTTTTTTGAGTCGGCCAAAAATTTCGGCACGCTACTCCTCCCGCAGTTTTTGTCACAGACCCATGAATGAGGTCTCAAAACGTGCGGATTATTCGGGAATGGTGTGCTATGACTTTTCTAAGCGATCGGGGGTACGATGTTCGCCCCAGGGGCGAACGAATTTCCAAAAAATCCCATAGACTTAACATTGCGACAAACTTTGACGAGTCATAGCTCCGAGCGAGGATTTCACAGAAGCCTGCGATTTACCACATTTGAAGAGGCTGACAGGCTCTGTAAGAAAATACCTCACAATGGGGCAAAAGTTGCACCCCTGGGGGGCAGGAGCTGCCCAAAAATTTTCCCCATTGACCCCAATGGTTTATTATTAGTGGTGCTTGCAAAGCAACACTATTACTATTGTGTTTGGTGAGTCGGGCAAAAATTTCGGCACGCTACTCCTCCCGCAGTTTTTGTCACAGACCCATGAATGAGGTCTCAAAACGTGCGGATTATTCGGGAATGGTGTGCTATGACTTTTCTAAGCGATCGGGGGTACGGTGTTCGCCCCAGGGGCGAACGAATTTCCAAAAAATCCCATAGACTTAACATTGCGACAAACTTTGACGAGTCATAGCTCCGAGCGAGAATTTCACAGAAGCCTGCGATTTACCACATTTGAAGAGGCTGACAGGCTCTTTAAGAAAATACATCACAATGGGGTAAAAGTTGCACCCCTGGGGGACAGGAGCTGCCCGAATTTTCCCCATTGACCCCAATGGTTTATTATTTTTTTTTTTTTTTTTTTTCAACTTCCGTGCGTTTTTTGGCACGCTACTCCTCCCGCAGTTTTTGTCACAGACCCATGGGTGAGGCGTCAAATCGAGCGGCTTATTTAGGAGAGGTGTGCTATGACTTTTCTAAGCGATCGGGGGTACGATGGTCGCCCCAGGGGCGAAAAACGGCCAAAAAAAATCCCATAGACTTAACATTGCGAAAAACTTTGACGAGTCATAGCTCGAAACGAGGATTTCGCAGAAACCTGCGATTTACCACATTTGAAGAGGCTGACAGGCTCTTTAAGAAAATACCTCACAATGGGGTAAAAGTTGCACCCCTGGGGGGCAGGAGCTCCCCAAAAATTTTTCCCATTCAAAATTTCTAGTATAGCATTATACTATTCCAGGAAAAAGTTTGGCGCACTCCTACGTCCACAGTTTTTGTCACAGACACATAAATGAGGCATCAAATCGTGCGGCCTATTGAGGAGAATTGTCATATCACTTTTTTAAGAGATCGGGGGTACGGTGTTCGCCCCAGGGGTGAACGAATTTCCAAAAAATCCCATAGACTTAACATTGCGACAAACTTTGACGGGTCATAGCTCCGAACAACGATTTCGGAAAAACGTGTGATTTGCCACATTTGAAGAGGCTGGCAGGCTCTGTAAGAATATACCTCACAATGGGGTAAAAGTTGCACCCCTGGGGGGCAGGAGCGGCCCAAAGTTTCCCCCATTGACTTACTATGGTGAAGGACGTCCCATCAAATGCATGTGTTTTTCCTACTATGGTAAATTGCATAGGGATTTTGTATTGAACATAGCTCTGGATCACAGTGTCGTAGAGACAAAGGGGCGGGCTCATTTTACTCAGACAGCCAATCAGTCTCTCAGGATCATTGTGAAGCTATTAAGCCACGCCCTAGCAACCATTTAGCACTCCTTAGCAACAACTCCCATAGACTTCCATTAAAAAAGATGAAAGGGATATCTCAGGATATAAGTGTCATAGAAACATGAGGGTGGGCTCGTTTGACTCGGGCCAGCAAACAGCCAATCCTGAATCACCTCTACACTTACTGGTCACGCCCTAGCAACCAATGTCAAGCACCTTAGCAACCAAAATCCAAAGAGGGATATCTTCCATTCTGAATGTCATACAGGCATGGAAGTTGGTTTATATCATTTATACTGACAAGCAGCCTTTGGTGTTTCATGATTGGCAGCTGCCAAGCCACTCCCTAGCAACCAAACAGAGTACCCTAGCAACCATTTTGTGAGACCTATATCTCTGCATCAAAACATTGTATAGAGAAAGGGGTTGGTTTATACATTCACATTGACTTTGGAGCTTCATGATTGGCAGCTGCCAAGCCACTCCCTAGCAACCAAACAGAGTACCCTAGCAACCGTTTTGCAAGACCTATATCTCTGCATCAAAACATCGTATAGAGATGGGGGTTGGATCTTTTTACTCATGCTAGCAAACAGGACTTGCTACATGCTACACATGCTAGCAGTGAATAGCTACATGCTAATATTGATTAGCTAAGTGCTAAATCATGCCATGAACATTATAAAACTCTATAATAACCATCTGTGAACACTACCAACCACCTAGTAACACCATAGCAACCACCCAGAATACCACAGCAACCACCCAGAATACCCTAGCAACCACCTAGCAACACCTTAGCAACCACCCAGAACACCCTAGCAACCGCCAAGCAACCACCTAGAACACCCTAGCAACCACCTAGCAACCACCCATAACACCATAGCAACCGCCTAGCAACACCATAACAACCACCCAGAACACCCTAGCAACCACCTAGCAACACCATAGCAACCAACCAGAACACCATAGCAACCACCTAGCAACACCCTAGCAACCTCCTAGCAGCACTCTAGCAACCACCCAGATTACCCTAGCAACCACCTAACAACACCCTAGCAACCACCCAGAACACCCTAGCAACCTCATAGCAACACCTTAGCAACCGCCTAGCAACCATGTACAGCACCCTAGCGACCACCTAGCAACACCAAAGCAACCACCCAGAACACCCTAGCAACCACCTAGCAACACCCTGGCTTCCAACCAGAACACCATAGCAACACCTTAGCAACCACCTAGCAACACCCTAGCAACAACTTAGAACACCTTAGCAACCACCTAGCAACACCCTAGCAACCACCTACAACACCCTAACAACCACCTAGTAACACCATAGCAACCACCCAGAACACCCTAGCAACCACCTAGCCACACCATAGCAACCACCTAGCCACACCATAGCAACCACCTAGCAACACCATAGCAACCACCCAGAACACCATAGCAACCACCCAGAATACCCTAGCAACCACCTAGCCACCACCCAGAATACCCTAGCAACTACCAAAACACCCTACCAGCCACCTAGTAACACCATAGCAACCATCCAAAATACTATAGCAACCACCTAAGCAACCACCCAGAATACCCTAGCAGCTGCCTAACAACCACCCAGAACACCATAGCAACCACCTAGCAACCAGCCGAGTGCCTAACCCAAGGATGTTGATATACACTAAGAGTTCCATAGCAACCACCCCAAACAACGAACTAACTGTTAAATGAGTAATATCACACTCATAGAGAGACATTATTGCTGTATATCAGCACAGCTGTTATTCGGGTGTGGCCTTGTGCCTTAGGTAATCACAGGATGCTGATATACACTAAGAGCTCCCTAACCACCCTAAATGACTAACACAGCATAGTTAATCACAGCCGTAGGTAATTACAGCCATAGGTAATTACAGCGTGCTGATATACAGCAATATCACACAACTACGAGTGGGACACATGAGTACACATAATACACCTAATCATAACGAATACGACATTTAAATATTGAGACAGTATTATATAGATGGATTTTTAAATTAAGTTAAATTATATCAATAAGGCAAATTATATAGGTATATTATGTTTATTCTTAAAATATATAATTTAAGAATTAACTCAATTTATTGTTTTACTAACAGCAAGGTGTTTTAATAATTTGTGGAATTGTTGTTTACTGGCTAAATTGCAAGAAAGAGATGATAGATTGATAAAAAAAAATAAAGGGTTTTTTTGTATTCAATCCTTCCTTTCACACCTAAGTTTAAAATATTTTAAGTTTTTCCAGGCGACCATTATTTAGAAACGGTCACTTTAATGTTTCCATGGTGACTTGTCATTGCTTGTCACGTGACACAGCACATCCACAAGACAGAACGTGTTGTCTTATTAAAATGGAAAGGATTATTATTGCCACCTCCATAGAGATCAGTGTATGTATGTTACAAAGTCAATTTATATATAAACTAAAATAAACATTATGTGGTCGAAAATACAGTTTTGATACATTACAGCACTGTTTCAGACACAGAGCTAAGTTACTTCACTTCATTTCGTTCACTCCTTGCAGATAAAGTGCACCTAGATGCAATAACGTTACACTATAGGGATTAGTGAACGAGCGGTTTCGGACACATTCGAACTCGGTATTCCCGAGTCATATTAAAGATTTGTTCACACTGAACGAATCGTCACCGATTCATCTCTGCAAGCTGTGATTGTATTGGTTGTACAATCAAAGCTCGCTGCTGATTGGCTGTGAGAGTGACTCTTCACAGGAGCAGAACTGATGAACGGCCCACTTTATTCTCTTCAGGTAAGTGGAGCGGTTGATTTCATATGCTGTTCTATAAAGCCTTGTATTGGCAAATTCAGCTCTTTATTTGAATTAAAAATAGGTCATATTATTCGTATTATTGTAGTTAATATTGTTTTTTACATTTGAAGCTACCATTTTCTCTGTAAAGGGCAAGATGCATGGAAAGTTATGTGTACAGACTAATTACACTTCTATGATTCTAACATGATATTTGTGTGTGTCTGATGGATATTACTCTCTTTGAGCTTTGATGTTAGTGTAGCTTATATTAGCTTAATCACTGTGTGAGGAGTTCATTTTGGCGCTTATTTTAAGCTAACGATACAGCATCCTCACTAACTATAGCTTATTTGGTGACTTAAATATACTTATGGTATACTCTCCGTTGTATTTTACATTCATGCATTGGTATTTGAATGAAAATTGTCGAGTGATGCTTTCCATGAGTGTTTCATTGGTAATTTAATACTCATGAGGGAACGGAGGCAACCGTGCTTTCGCGCCTTGTGGTCACATGGTTGATGTTACACAAATCCACGCTGACTATCTGTTAGCTTGGGTTCAAGTAGCGTCACTATATTTGCAGTGATTCTTGGTAAATGTTAACGCATGATGTGTCGCATTCTGGTAGCATAATGTATTTTATGTTACCAAAGAGTAAGTTAATGAATCAATCGACATTGTCATAACATCAGAGTTCATGTCACTCAAAATCATGCGTTGAGCAGTACAGCCAATCACATGTTTTTCTGCTGAGTTAAAAAGCAACGTCCAATCAAAGGAGGTTAGATTAGTCTCCGGTGAGAACTGATTTCAGTGCGTACTAAAGATTATTTATTTGACAATGTGTAGATTTTTCTAGAAAATTTACCAAAAATGTAGATATGACTAAAAACATAATTTTGTTTTGACTTGAGTGAGTTGAAAATGTTCAGCAATGAAAGTTCAATGGGTTAAGAGTGTGGTGACTCTTGTTTCTCTGTTTCAGAATACTGTGTTCATTCCTTACTGCATTTTGAGGTAATGGTTAATTTAGGGACATGGCCACATACAAAATGTTTTAGATTTGACTTCTTGATAGAAAATCGTTATAGTTAAAAAATTATCTGTATCATAGAAGCTATTAAAAATGTTTTGTTTATGCAACAAATAATTAATTACCCATCAATTTTTTTATTTTTCATTTTTTAGGCCACATATTTTATTTAACTTTGGTTCTTGAAAATGTGTTAGAATTTCAAGGAAAAAAAATATTGAGATATAGTTCCTAAATTATATGCAACAGAGTAAAATAATGAATATAGAACATGCAAAGAAGTTATGCATAGTTGATTAGACTTTACTAATTTTTCATTGTCATTGTTGTTTTTCAGACTGACTGATCAGAGCACAACCTGCATTTTCTGCTGCACTTTTCTCCTTGGTTAGTATTAATATGGTGTCTTAATCTGTACTATGACATTTTTATTACATCATCATAATTGTCGTCCCTGTGCCCTAATATGTCTGGTTCTGTTTTGTTTCTTTGCAGGTTCCTTGTGTTTTGGCGTGTTCCACAGAGAGCAGTTCATTTCATTTCTTACCCTCAAAACCCCCACCAGCACTAACCACCCCCCCCCCCCCCCCCCAAAAAAAAAAAAGAAAGAAAAAAAAAAAAAAACACATTTTACAAGTTTACATTCAGTGTCTCTATCATTGTTGTTTAACTGTTTGATTTTCTTCCTGAGAGTACTACAGGCTTTATCTTTTCAGGCTCAACAGCTGTGACACCAGGACAACTTTCAAAGTATGTGCCTATCAAAGGGAGAATGTCCTGTTAAAATTATTTTGACTAGCAATTAAGTTGATTTTATTAATGTATTACTTTAACTTTTAAAAGTAGAGATTTTACTTCTCACTACACTTTTACTTTTACTATTCACACAAATAAGTGTGTTAGTTATATATATTTGACAAGAATATTTTTTCTTTTAATCTCTTCATATTTTAAAGGATGCCGCGGAGAGGAAAGAGATCACAGGCTCAAAAAATTCGTTGGAGGAAGTTCGATCTGGAGGATGAACAGACCAGACCCTCCAGGATTTACCAGGTACTATTGATATCTGTGTCTTGCAACATGCTCATTTCAGGCCACCCTTATTCTTGGGACTAGGACTGTCACGATTGCACATACCCCACGCCAGACACTCCACGCACGCCACACACACGCAAAATCACACACCCCCACACCACACACCCAACACCACGCACACCACATGCTCCACACACTCACATCACACAACCGACATGCACCCTCAACACCACACACCCCACGACACACTCCATCACCCCACATGCACACCCCACACACTCACATCACACACCCCACATGCACACTCAACACCACACACCCTACCACACACACTCACATCACACACCCCACATGCACACTCAACACCACACACACTCACACCAAATACCCCACATGCACACCCCACTCACGGACACCACAACACACCCCACACGCACGCACACTACATACACCACACTCCCCACACACACACCCAACACCACACACACCCCTCCACGCACACGCACCCCACATGCTTTACTTATTCAATCACCCCACATGCACACACACACTGCAACACAACCCACAGGCATCCACACCACACACCCCACATGCACACCCAACACCACACACCCCACCACGTACACCACACACCCCACATGCTCCACACACTCTCATCACACACTCCACATGCACACCCGCTCACGGACACTGCAACACACCCCACACACTCACATCACACACCCAACACCACACCAGTGATGCGCGGGTTGATCCGAAATGAGCGGGTGCCTGCGGTCACCCACGGTTACCCGCAGTTACGAGTCATCCAAAAATATTTTTAATGATATTCGGATCGCGGTCGGTCGGGTCGTTTGAAAAAAAGAAGCCAATTAAACCTTTGTATTTATATTGTAGATACAATTATCTATGAAATGTATAGGCCTACACTTTATTGGCTGAATAACTGGCACGAAGACGACACACAAGCTCCGTCTAAACACTGCTCGGTTCTGTACTGGTGTGATCCGAGAACCGATGTACCTGTGCGTTCGGCAGTACGTGGATGCGCAGTATCAGCTGCTCGTGCTCATCACTTCTCTCAGCAGTGGCACCAACATGTCTCAGTTCAGTGAACTGTTGAAGTTACTTAATTAAAATATAATTCGGGATATTGGTTTATTTCGATTCAGAGGGACTATCGGGCATGTCTGAAAGTGAGTAACGTAGTAATTTTGTGGATCAGCACTGACACAAGACGCGAACTGTTTCGAACGATTCAGTTCGATTTAGTTTACTGGTTCGACCAGTTCGCTAAAAAGAACCGATTCAAAAGAAAGATTTCTTCATGAACCGGCCATGTCTATGATCACTACAGTGTGCAGAGAGATGGAGGCTGGAGGTGGCAAGAGAAAAGGTGAAGACTGGGGAGAAATACACAAATAGAAAGAGTAAAAGTGTGGGAGACATTTGCCGAAATAATGAAAGATGATGACCAAAGTGCTGGCTTAGTTATGTGTCTTCTTGCGATGGTGTATTGTCACACGTCCATGGCCTTTACTCTACGATGAGCATTTACTACTTTTAAAAAATGCGGTCAGCAAGCGGGTCGGGTACAATATTTTCGTACTTTTTTTGCGGTCCGAGTTGCGGGCGGGTTAGTTGAAATCGTCGGTCGGGTGCCGGTTGTTTATACATTGACCCGCGCATCACTGATGCACACACACCCCACAGGCTCCACACACTCACATCACACACCCCACACGCACACCCAACACCACACACACCCTTCCATGCACACACACCCCACAAGCTCCACACACTCATATCACACACCCCACACGTACATCCAACACCACACACACCCCTCCATGCACACACACCCCACAAGCTCCACACACTCACATCACACACCCCACACGCACACCCAACACCACACACACTCCTCCATGCACACACACCCCACAAGCTCCACACACTCATATCACACACCCCACACGCACACCACACACCCCACACGTACATCCAACACCACACACACCCCTCCATGCACACACACCCCACAAGCTCCACACTCTCACATCACACACCCAACACCACACACACCCCTCCACGCACACCCCACACACACACACCCCACAAGCTCCACAGGCTCCACACACTCACATCACACACCCCACACACACACCAAACACACACCCCACACACTCACACACACACCCCACATGCACATCACACACCCCACACACTCACATCACACACCCCACACACTCACATCACACACCCCACATGCACATCACACACCCCACACACTCACATCACACACCCCACACGCACACCACACACACACCCCACACACTCACACACACACCACACATGCACATCACACACCCCACACACTCACATCACACACCCCACACACTCACATCACACACCCCACACGCACACCACACACACACCCCACACACTCACACACACACCCCACACTCACATCACACACCCCACATGCACATCACACACCCCACACACTCACATCACACACCCCACATGCACATCACACACCCCACACACTCACATCACACACCCCACATGTACATCCAACACCACACACACCCCTCCATGCACACACACCCCACAAGCTCCACACTCTCACATCACACACCCAACACCATACACACCCCTCCACGCACACCCCACACACACACACCCCACAAGCTCCACAGGCTCCACACACTCACATCACACACCCCACACGCACACAACACTCACACCCCACACACTCACACACACACCCCACACGCACACCACACCCCGCACAAAGGCACACACCACACACCCCACACGTGCGCACACTCCACACATCCCAACCACACGCACACACCACACACACCCCACACACACACACATAACACCCCACACACATGCACACACCACACACACACACCAACACATACTGCACAGGTCAAATAGACCTATATTCAGTCTGTCCAATGATTGATACAACCCATTATGAACATAAAACTCACCTTTTCACACACTTTTCCATGAAAATTTAAAAAAAACATGATTGATTGTTTCAAAGGGATACTAATGACACATGGTTTGGATATTTTTGTGTCTGGGAAAAATTTGGGAATAAATGGATTAAAGATTTCTTTACAATAGTTTTAAAATATCCTCTGATCTTGTTCACGTGAACTCATATTTATGGGCTATATGCACGCATAAGTTCCGCATTTGACTCAAGGATGCTCGTCCATTTCCGGTTGTGTAGATTAAAGCGGAGGAAAACCGAGGAAAACGGGATTATGGCAGAGTAAGGATGGTTCGATACCACAATTTTGGCTTTGGTACAATACCAGAGCCTAATACCTCGGTATCGATACTAAATTGATACCACAGTCAAAAAAGTCTAAATTTAAGTGAATTGAAACAAATTTATTAAATACTGCTTGAAACTCTCAACTACTATATGTGCAAAGAAAAGTATCAAAAATAGAAAAACGTATCAAAATTTAAAAAAATAAATTCAGTCAAGGAACAAACAGTAGGTAAAATTTTGATTTTGGAAAAACAAAAACAAAAAACTAAAATTATACAATTAAACTAGGTTAATATCTATAATAATAGATTAACATGTAATAATAGAATAATGAAATGACATGTAAACCATTAGATGTGATGCATCAACAGAGAATTGTCAATGGTTACTGTTTGTGTTTGGGTTCAGATTATGCATATAATGCATTGAAAAAAGTAATGTTAAGATGCTAAACATGTATTAGTATATTACATTTTTAGGTTATTTTATGACTGATTGATCTAGATTAATAAATGCTATATTGTTAGGCCAGGTTACATAATGAATGTTGACAAATACATCTTAATTGTAGGCTAAGATTAGCAATATTCAGATTACTACATTTCTTCTCTCTCTCTCTCTCTCTCTCTCTCTCTCTCTCTCTCTCTCTAATGAATATGCCATTCATTTTACAATCACTTTTTATTCTTTATTCATTCAAATTAAATTAATGTTGGTTTGAAAGTGCAAACATTATGAGAACTAAACCGAATTGGTTCTAGCGTGTCATGCAAGATTTCATCTCTCGTGTTTACCGTATCATATATTTAATTGATAAGCTCTTATATATGCGTGCTGTTCAGTGTTTAATAAAAGACTAAATTAAATCAGTTGAATGATAACTCACCCGTCGATCTCTTGAATGAACTCTTTGAATGAGCCAGGATGAGCAACTGACGAGTGCTTCGGTAGATTTGATGTGTTGCCTCCCATGGCAACGTTTGCAGAGTGGTGCATTAAGGCCTGTTTCTTTACTTTCTCATTACTTTTGAAGGCAAAGTAATGGCTTACTTCACTCATACTGCTCTCTCTGTCTATTTATTAATTTCGGTTGTGTAGAAATTCGATTGAGCTTCGTTTGATGCACCATGTTCCTTCGTTTGCCGGTTTCGCGTGACCTGCGTCAGTTTCGGTAGCGCACTGCCGCCTAGTGGAGAACTTCGAAACAGCAGCGCATCAAATACCGAATTTAACAAAATGATGATATTGTATTGTTTGAAACTCATTATATACCGGTATTTTTGCAGTACCGGCATATCGCGCATCCCTATGGCAGAGTCTTCAAAATTTACTGTCCTCCCATCTTTGAAATGAAACGTACATACGTTTAGATGTAATTTTATATATAGTTATGTTTATTTGATATAATTTTAAAAAGAAGAATAAATACAATGAGGGGTGTTTTTTTTATCTGTTTTAGTGACAAATGTTTCTTTAGTATAACCATGGAGTATAAAATTCAATAAAAATTCTCAGTATTGCATTGGACTCTACGATCGGCTGAAGTTATTGAGCATCCTTACATCTTCGCTGGAAATACCGCTGTGCATAGAGCCCATTGGCAAGTGTTAGATAAGTGTATTGTTAGAGCCCTAATAAAATGCAGTTTTCAAACAACAATTTTTGCATTTGTCATTTGTGCACACGCACTGTGTACAAATGCCCTTTTCTTTAATTTTTTAGTTACGTTTTTTTTAGAACTGTTTAGTAAAAATGCCTTTGTCCTAAACAGCATGAAGTGCAATTTAAGATTTAACACTGATTCTATAACACTAAGTTTGACCTGCAGCCTAATTTCATGAATGATTATTTACAGGTTGAACAGGCAAGCACCAGTGCAGCTGTAGCTCAGTTTTCAGGTAGAATGCATGTAGAAGGTGGTGATACTGCATCCGGGGTTGTGTCTGTGCAGGCATCTCATTGTCAGGGTGATTTTAGGTATAACAGTTTCTCTAGAAATCACCAGTGCACGTGTGTAGCGTTGACATTTTTGGCCAACCAGAGTGAAGGTACTGCGTTCAAGATGCCTGACCTTGATAGAGTTTTAGAGGAGGGAGATGCGTTATATATCAGCACTAAATTGCAGCTTATTGCTGAAAGACGATTTAAATTCGACCATCTGACCATGGAGGAAGTACCGTTGAGGGTGTCATCATTTAACCGGACATACAATGTGCTGAAGTCAAGAGTGATGCATGGATACCTTAGAGCACCTGGCACTGAAGAGTGGTTGATTCCTCTCACTGAAAGGCTACAGTGTCTCTCCACAGATGTCAGCTATGCTCTCCTCATTGTATCTCCAGAGTGTGTTGCTGTGTTTAGAGATAGATCTGGCAGGTATGGATACTTTGATTCTCACTCGAGAACTGCTGCAGGCTTGCCCCATCCCAATGGAACTGCTGTCATGTTGACTTTCACCCACCTGGGTGACATGGCAGACAGAATGCTCAAGATCTTCTGGGATCGTGGTGCTGAGACCAGCTATGAATTCATGCCTGTATCATTTGAAACAGAGCAACAGTCTGTCCAACTGCCTTCAACATCTGTTTGTGAACAGGCATCACAATTGATTTCAGCTCTACCTGAACCAGCACCAAATGTTGGAGCCAAAGTAAATTTTGTTTACACAGGACCTGAAAACCAAGATGTGGTACAAAAAACAAATAAGCACAGGAGAAGGAGAGAAATGCGTAAAACTTTAAAAAAGTCAAAACAAGGCGGAGATCCTAATGACACGGCTGCACCTTATGCCACCAGAAAACATAAACAACAGGATCGTGAGAGACAGAGGTATGCCACTTCTTTGCAATACCAATCAAAGAAAAAAGAAGCATATAAGGTGAAGTATAATCAAGATGCTCTCTATCGAACACAGAGGAATAGGTCTTTAGTGAGAAGATACAGTACAGATTCTTTCTTTCAGAAGAGGATAAAAGAAAAAATGAAGAAGACGTATAGCACAGATGTTCTTTTCCAGAAGAGGATAAAAGAAAAAATGAAGAGGAAGTACAGCACAGATGTTCTTTTCCAGAAGAGGATAAAAGAAAAAATGAAGAGGAAGTACAGCACAGATGTTCTTTTCCAGAAGAGGATAAAAGAAAAAATGAAGAGGAAGTACAGCACAGATGTTCTTTTCCAGAAGAGGATAAAAGAAAAAATGAAGAGGAAGTACAGCACAGATGTTCTTTTTCAGAAGAGGATCAAAGAAAACTTGAAGAGGAAGTACAGCACAGATATTCTTTTCCAGAAGAGGATGAAAGACAATATGGTTAGAAGGTACAGAACCGATACTCTATTCCAGACGAGAATGAAGCAGTACATGATGAGAAGATATACAGGTGACCCAGAGTTCAGAGCACATCACATCCTGCGATGTACCCTGCGCAAGACCCAGAAATGTGCCAGTGATACTACATATCACATTCTTCAACGATTGCAATGCGCACTGCGGATCAAAAATAAATACAAACCTTACATCCGTTCCAGCCATCGTCCCCAGCCTTTGGTTAGCAAAGAGTTGGAAAGTGCCATACATGCATTCCGGTGTAAGATTCAGAAAGGCCCTACACATGTCTGCACGGTCTGTCACAGAGCCCTGTTTCCTGATCAAGTCAGGGTGTGTCATAGAGCAAGATATGACAAAAACGCTCATGTTGCAGCGGCTTGCCTAACCGGCAAGTATGTTCACACGTGTGATAGTGCCTGCTCAGGTTCCTGTGTAGTTCCGGAAGAGAGAAAACAGGAGTGGATTTGCCCCACTTGTGACAGCCACCTCAAGAGAGGACATATGTCTTCAATTGCAGCAGCCAACAAAATGGAGTTGCCACCAATCCCTGCGGAATTGGATGACTTAAATGTCCTTGAACGTCAACTCATTGCAAAAATTTTACCATTTGCAAAAATAGTTACGCTACCCAAAGGACAGCAGAGAGCAGTACGTGGTGCCGTTGTGTGTGTGCCCTCCGAGATGGAAAACACTGTCAACTCTCTTCCGAGACCAAGAAGTGAGGCCCAGCTGCTGCAGGTGAAGCTGAAGAGACGTGTGAACTTTAAAGGATATCAGCAGTTCAACACGGTGAATATGCACAACGTGCTTGCAGCTTTATCGAAGCTGAAAGCAGTGCATTCGGAATACAGGGATATCTCCATAAGAGATAGTGCTGTATTTGAAAGTCACCTAGACGAGGAAGCTAATGTCCCTGAGATCCAAACGGTAGCTGATGCTGCCGAGCAGGATGAGATGCAAACGGAAGCCGATGCTGCCGAGCAGGATGAGCAAAACGTTAGCGTCGAGGAAAAGGACGAGCTTCGACCCGGCCTCACATTAGACACGTGCATGCAGCCGCCTGACATCGGACAGGAGATCTTGTCGTACGGTGAGGGAATATTTAGTATCGCACCTGCACAAGGACATAAGCCTGTTGGATTTTTCAAAATCCCAAAGCTGGAAGCCATGGCGTTCCCTGTTCAGTTCCCCACTGGACAGAATTCCATTGATGAGGAAAGACAAATTTCAATATCTCCCAGTATGTATTTCAACGCCAGATTGTTCAGCGTGGACACGCGTTTTGCAAAAGATCAGAGTTATCTTTTCTTTGCACAGTTTGTTACGGAAACGCAACTGGCTAGAAACAGCATGTCTATCCAGTTACGAAAAGGCAAACCCGTCACAAGAGACGGCCGGAGAATTTCGAACAGCATGCTTCAAGACAACCGGGAGATTGAAAGATTGGTACACAACAGAGACGCCACACGGTTCATGCAACCACTGAGAGGCTCTCCGTCGTATTGGGAGAAAACGTTGAGAGATCTACAGGCTATGATACGACAGTTAGGAACCCCTACGTTTTTTTGCACGTTCAGTGCCGCCGAAATGAGATGGCCTGAAGTGATAACCGCAATCAAGGCCCAGCAAGGTGAACACGTCGACTTTTCCGAGCTTGACTGGACGACAAAGTGCGAAATCCTCCGAAGCAACCCAGTCACTGTCATGCGCATGTTTGAGAAACGGGTGGATGCATTAATGACTCATCTACTTTTGTCGCCTGCCCAACCCATTGGTAAAGTTGAGGACTACTTTTACCGAGTGGAGTTTCAAGCTAGAGGAAGCCCACATATCCATCTTCTTGTTTGGATAAAGGACGCACCCGAGTTTGAAAAGGACTCTGATAAGGATGTGTGCGACTTTATTGACCGCTACATAACCTGCCAGTTGCCTGATTCCTCGGCTGATCCTGAGCTTCACCGGATCGTCACAGAGGTCCAGCTTCACAGCAGGAACCACTCAAAGTCCTGTAAGAAGGGACATTTATTGTGCCGCTTTGGGTTCCCCAAACTACCGGTGTCTAGCACCACGATCACTCGTCCGCGACCACAGCGTCCTGAAGAAGAGGATGACACGGACACTTCTCCATCTGGAAGCTGCATGTTCGCGTCTAAAGCCGCACAACCACAGCGTCCTGAAAAAGCGCACGGGAAAGCCCAGGAGCAAGAAGAACGACAGAAGTTGAGACGGGAGGCTGCTCAAAAGGCAATGAGCGAAGCCAGGTCAAAACTCAAGCCGGTGTGGGATCTGTTGAACGACCCCCAAGCCTCCTTTGACAGCTTGTCAGCGCTACTGACAGAGTGTAAGATGTCCATCGAGGACTACAAGGAAAACGTCGAAGCATTGTCCAATGCCAACGTGATTCTGCTGAAGCGTGATCCAAAGGAGTCCTGGGTGAATGGATACAATCCCGATTTGTTGAGGGCATGGAATGCTAATATGGACATTCAGTTCGTTCTAGACGCTTTCAGCTGCATTATGTATATGCTTTCGTATATTTCTAAACCGGAGCACGAAATGGGCGATTTACTTAAGAACGTGATCCAGAGCGTGCGCGAGACGAACGTTAGCGAGGAAGATGAGATGAAGCAAATAATGCAGGCCTACTCCAAACATAGGCAGGTTAGCGCTCAGGAGTCTGTGGCACGAACATGCAGCTTACCGTTGAAGAAGTGTTCACGAAGTGTTGTGTTTCTACCGACGGATGATGACGCGCTAAAGATGAGTCTTCCCTTAAGCGTCCTACAAAATAAAAATCCCGATTCTGAGGATGTGTGGATGTCAGGGATGATCGAGAAATACAGAGCAAGGCCTCAAACGCGTGACTTTGAGAAGATTTGTCTGGCAGATTTTGCTTCGGAGTACCGCATCGTGTACGGTCAACAAACAAAAGGCAAGAACGTTCACCAGCTGCTCAACGGCATGGGTTTTTGTCAGAAAAGAACTGGAAAGGTAGCAGTTATTAGGTATGCACGTTATTCGGAGGAAAAACAACCCGAAAAGTTTTACTCCAGATTACTTAAGCTTTATATGCCACACAGGAGCAACGAACAGTTAAAACCGCCTAGATTTCCGACATATGAAGCATTTTACAAGAGTGCTAAGGTGGAACTACCCTGGGCAAATCCTGGTTTGCTTTTCCCTGTCTGCGCCGTCGTCCAAGCACACAAGGAAAAATTCGAAAAGCACAGCGACGAGGTGGATAAGGCGTTCGATCAGCTGCAAGAGCAAGGGCCATCCGAAAACGCATGGACCGCTTTTGCACCTGAAATTGAAGTGGATCGTCTAGAGTGCGCCGCAGAACGACAAGACATCAATCCGGATGATGAGGATGTACAAGATGATGTCCCAGAGTTTAATATTCTCGAACATGGAGATGGAGTCGTGCCACAAATCGAGGCACCACAGATGAGCATCGAATTTGTTAGGAAGATGTTCAGAAGTCTAAACGAGACACAGGCAGCCATATTCTACACGGTCTGCCAGTGGTGTCAGAAGCGTGTCTGGGGTCATAATCCAGAACAGTTTTTCTACTTCGTGTCAGGTGGTGCTGGTTGTGGCAAATCACACGTCATCAAGTGCATATACACGGAAGCGACCAAGATTCTACGACAACTGCCTCGACTGCGGGAAGAAGGAGATCTGTCCGTGCCTACGGTCCTCTTGAGTGCGTTTACCGGAACCGCAGCTTTCAACATTTCTGGCAAAACGTTGCATTCCATCTTGAAACTTCCGAGGAATCTGAAGCCACCGTATGAAGGACTTGGAAATGCCTTGGATGAGCTTCGAGCAACACTACGCGACGTGGAGATTCTTATCATCGATGAAGTGTCCATGATTTCAAAGAATCTTTTTGCCTACATAAACTGGAGATTTCAGCAAATCAAAGGCAGCAAGAAACCATTCGGGGGAATCTCTGTCCTCGCCGTGGGTGACTTTTATCAACTGCCACCTCTGGGTAAAGCCAAACCACTCTGCGTGTATGAAGCGGATGTCCTGGACTTCTGGAAAGATCATTTCCAAATGGTTACTCTCACCGAGATCATGCGTCAGAAAGAAGACCTGGCTTTTGCCCAACTTTTAAACCGCCTACGGGTGAAGAAGAAGACCGAAGATCTCACCAATGATGACAAAACTTTGCTACTCCAGGCACTGAAGGACCCCAACGACTGCCCGTGTGATGCACTGCATGTATTTGCCACCAACAAGGAAGTTCACGAACACAACACTAAAACGATCCATGCTCTCCACACTGACATCATTACCATCGATGCAGAAGACTACAGGAAAGACCCAAGAACAGGAGGAATGAAGAGACAAATGAAACCCATCACCGGAAAAAAGGACGACTTGCCCGACACCATACAAATTGCGTTGGGAGTACGCATAATGGTGACTAGGAACCTGGACGTCGAAGACGGATTGGTCAACGGTTGTTTTGGGAAAATTTCTTACATTGTCAAGAAGACAAAAGACGGAATCGACACCGTGCAAATGCTAGGACTTCAGCTCGACAATCCCAACGCAGGCAGGAAGAACCGCAGAAGGGTGCAAGGTGAAGAAGACGACTTGGTTTACATCGATAGATCCGAAGAACCTCTTAGAAAAGGAGCAGTTCGTCGACAATTCCCCATCAAGCTAGCCTACGCCTGCACAGCTCACAAAGTCCAAGGCATGACAATGGAGAATGCCGTGGTGTCACTGAAGAAGATTTTCGAGCCCGGAATGGCCTACGTTGCCCTCAGCAGAACGACCTCGCTTCGTGGTTTGCACATCACAGACTTCGATGAGAAGAAGATCTATGCTGATCCTACAGTCACAGCCTCGTTGGAAAATATGACAAGAGCAACGTTCGACGGAATCATGCCACTTTTGCAGCAGGTGAGGGAAACCAACATGGACCAAACACTCACCATTATTCATCACAACACAGAAGGACTGTCATCCCATATTGAAGACATCAGATGCCATCATGAACTGCTGCTATCGGACATTCTTTGCATGACGGAAACTCACCTAACCGGATCGGTCATTACACCCCAAGTCCAATTAGAAGGATACAACGTGTTTCTGCGTAACAGACACGTCTCCTACTCGACACACCGAGAAATCGCGCAGAAAGCTGGCGGTGGAGTCGCAATATATTGCAAAGGGCATATTTCAGCTCAGCCTAGGCAGTTTATTCAAAATGTGACCGATCTGGAGTATGTCGTCATCAAAGTAGATAACCCGATCAAAGCGACAATCGCTGCCGTGTACAGGCCTCCACACTACGGTTTTGAAGAGTTCTCGAAGAACTTGAAGAGTCTGCTGGATTATTTGGACATCGTGGACGAACATCCTGCAATAATCTGTGGAGATTTTAATGAGGATCACCTCTGCGCTGGAAATAAAACTGTTCTGGAACTGTTTCAGTCCAAAGGATACACGCAACTGATCACCACAGCAACAACCAAGAAGAACACTCTATTGGATCACATTTACGTCTCTCATCCGGATTTGTGCCTTCAGTCAGGTGTCTTGCGTAGTTATCATAGCTATCACAATCCCGTGTACTGTGTTTTGCGTAAATGAATTTTTTTTAATTGACAGATATTGTTGTGTTTGGTGGTAGGTTAGTATGCCATACGGAACCGTTTGCCACTGAAATTGCTTAACGCACCAGTGGGGCTTCGACAGCCTTATAAAACAAACGGTTGGGCGCGTATGGTCGGGTTGTCGGGTAGTATGCCATACGGAACCGTTGCCAATGGACCTGGATACATCACATCAACTGGGCTTCGAAAGCCTTCATCAAACGGGTTGGCGCGTATGGTCGTATTACGGTTAGATTGTGGTGTTTGAGATTGTGGTTAGGAGATTGCGGTTAGGTCATGCAAAGGGTTTATATCACTGAGCTACGAAGAAGGAGCAACCTCAGCAGCAGCAGGAAGGACGGAGGAGGAGTGTGACAGCCCCAGGGAGGACACAGACAGTCAGAGCAACAGTGGCAGTAAGTTATAAAAGACAAGGGACAGAGAGAAGTAGCAAGATGCCATTGTAGTTTTTGAATTTGACCTTATAATATATATTTTAATTTCAATTGATGTTCAATCTACCCAATCTGTGACAATCTGTGCGGGATATGCAGTCCCCTGCTATTCTATGATTGATATGTGCCCTTCTGTAAAGTTGCAGGAAGAATTGGGAGACCATAGCAGTCATGTCTGGATATGAGTGTGCAATATACCTTCTAAAGCTAAGTGTTAAAAGATTTTGTTTCAGTCTGTGTACCATTGCTTTTCATAACTGTGTTTGAATGGAAATGTTATATTTGAACCTCTAATTTTGATTTTTATTTTTTTTAGGAACCAGCCAAATGAAGTGAGATTGTCTGAGAAGATCACGTGTGCTACATCAAGGACGATGACGAGCTGGATACCAGATTATGTGCCAATTTCTTACCGTAAGCTTTTTTTTGTTTGTTTTTTGTTTTCTGTTTATTAGTACGGGTGTTTTAGTGATCCGATTGTTCATTTATTCATTTCATACCCAGAGAAGAGGTCCAAATATCAATGGCATTGAAGACAACTCCGGAGAAAGAAGAAGCAGAGGAAGAAGCACACTGAGGTCAATACTACTGATAAGGTGTAGTATTCCAGTGTATTTTGTTATACAATGGTTTCAGGGTTTTTCCCGGGTCAAAAAATGTCTTTGTTGGTGGCCAACAGACACTGTTGTCCTATCTTGCTCTCTTATTTAAAAAAAAAAAAAGATTTTACCACTGAATTTCATAATTTTGTTATATAATCATATTGCTATTAAAAAGTAAAACTAAAAATAATTGCATCAAAAGGTTTATTTGAACTAATAGTCTTAATTTTCTAACATATCTAACAATTGAATAAAATTCACAGCTAGCTAACAACAATGTGCTTTATGATTTTAATCACACCAGAATGAACTTTTTGACAATGTTATTTATTTTACAACTGCTGTTCAATGTTTATTCATGTTAGTTCACTGCATTTACTAATGCCAACACTTACAACTTTTGATTTGAACAATGTACCATATTAGTAAATGTAAAAATCACTAACAAAGATTAATAAATGCTAAAATTGTTAAAATGCAGGAAAAAACATGGGTTTTGTTCAAAGATGTATGATTTGGTGTAAAAACTAAAGGCTTACGTCTGACCCATCAACTATGCTGCTCATTAAGTCTTGGAGAATCTGAACAATTTAAATAATTTTACTTACATTATCATATATGTTTTACCTCCTCTGCCCTCAGGATATCCAGGGAGACAGATGCATGCCATTCAGCATTGAAACATCAGAGACACAGTTCACCTGAGCGCAGAGGGAAACCAGCTTTCCTGAGCAAACCTGAGAGATGTTCTGCGGGTGGAACTCCAAAGTTAAAACCAAATGCCTTTTTAAAGGCAACAACGCAGCTTCTCCTGAGCAAACCTGACAGACGTTCTGCGGGTGGAATTCCAAAGTTAAAACCAAATGCCTTTTTAAAGGCAACAACGGCTCTTCTCAGAGCTACCCACTCATTCAAATAAAGAGCATTTTTAAAACTGTATTCACAACAAAATTCTCAGCACTATAGGCTAAACTAGTACATAAGTTAAAAAAAAAATGTTCTTTATAATCTTAGGGGTAATCATGCCCAGAGGACGGGAATAAAGTCTATGACACGGAGGACAATGCTGAAGAATACAGAAGCAGAGGAAGAAGCACATTGAGGTAAAGTTTATCAATACTTCTGGTAAGGTCTAGTGTTTCAGTGCATTTTATCATTGTATGATATTCTCAGTGGTGGGAGTTCAAAAATTGCCACTTGCGAGACATACATCTGACCTGAAACTTTATGCTCCATATGTCTTGGAGAATCAGAAAATTCACTAATATTATAATATCTGTTTTACCTTCCTCTACCACAGGATATCCAGCCTGTATGCAGGGTCAGATCCAGCGGCTAGATGGCGGGAGATGCTCCATTACACCACATTGCATATCATCATTGGATGCACAATTAATTAATTTTAATATATTTATTAATGATTTTACTGTCATAATAAATAATTGCTAACACTTTCTATGTATATATATATATATATATATATATATATATATATATATATATATATATATATATATATATATATATATATATATATATATATAATCATATATTTACTTAAATAAAGTTATTATTATGTGAATGCCGAGCCAGAGGAGAATGGGCCCCCCCCCTGATGAGTCTGGTTTCTCTCAAGGTTTTTTTTTTAATCTCCCTTAAGGAGGTTTTTTTTCCTTGCCACTGTCGCCACTGGCTTGCTCAATGGGGGTGTTGTGCCAACTCCCTACCGACCAGGGTTTCCAAAACAACGGTTTGCAAATTGATGACTATGTATATGTTTGCATAAAAATGTAAATTAAATTAATTCATGAATTAATTTAAATCAAAATTAAATCATGTTATAGCTTAGCACTTAAAGCTTTGAGCCCGGTGAAGCCGTTATATATAGTGATTTCAGAACAGCTAACAGCGTTGTTCAAATGTTCTGAAATCTGTGTAAATCATGACTTCATGAGGGTTATGAGATCATTCCCTTTTATAAATGCGTGCAGCAATACACCAAATCATCAACAGTAAAATTATATTTTATTTAAAATGTACTTTAGTGAATAGAAACCTTTGCCAGTATTCTGTTAAGATTAAAGTTTAGGGTTAGAAATGATACAAGTGAAGAATTTAAAACAAGAATTTTGAAAGTGAAGGATTTACAACGTTATGTAAAATAAGTTATCAGATAAGCTACTTTATCAAATATTAATTGTATTATTATTTGCCACAGAATGCATTCCTGTTTTCATTTTTATAATCTTGAAGATGATGCTGTAAAATTAATTTTAATATGAAGTATATCTAACAGTTATAATCTAATAACATCACTCCATTGGCTGGGTGGGATTTGGCACAACAGGCATTTTTATAAATCTTGAATAAACATTTTGGTTGAATTGGTTAATCCAGCATTTTTGTCTTTATTGAATTTTACATGTTAAGAGTATTTTCTTGTGAACTTCAGAGAAGATCCAGGTATGATGGTAAGAGGGTCATTTAAAAGCTTACATTTAAAATGCCTTTATATTAAAAATCAGTACCGCAACAATTATAGGGTATCAACAATCAATCAAAAGTTGTTTTAAAAGAATGACAACATACATTAGCCTCATAACATAATAGCCTAAATCATGTTTATTTGAAATATATTCAAGGCAATTAGGCTATGAGGCTTATGTGTGTGTGTGTGTGTGTGTATGTATGTATATATATATATATATATATATATATATATATATATATATATATATATATATATATATATATATATATATATATATAGCAGATGGGTCTGCTCCAGTTTATGTTTTTCACCGAAATTGCATAATTAGAGATATATCAATACATTTATACAGAATCATTTCTTTTGGTATTCCAATAAATCGTGACCTGATGAGCTTCTAGCGATCGCTGTTATGAGGTGGTGTGGTATGGTATTGTTATAGTTCTTTCATTTCTTAATTGTTAACTGTAAAATACTCTTTATTTTTGTATATCAATTACAGATCTAAATGAAATTGGAAAACAATTAAAATTAAATATAATTTAACATAAATGAAATTGGAAAACAATTAAAATTAAATATAATTTAACAATTTATTATGTCAACCAAAAGAAAGAAATGCCAATGAATGAACAGTGGTGTCAGAGTTAAGTGTATGCTGGGTCCTTCATAGAAACGAGTGAGCTGTGCTATTTTAAACAATCCAAGTAATGTAATACCCACTGTTGCTGAGTGTTAAATTATCGCTTAAAATGCATATTTTAATTTGCTATCAGCAGGATATACAAGAAGTGTGTTCGGGGACGATTAGAAACTTTGACAGGCTCGGCTAAAATTAAACCACTTGCCCATTAAAAAAATCTCAATAAGATCTCAATAAACGATTCAACCCAATGTAAACTTCCTAGATTACATCGTAATGTTATTAATGTATTCATTTATTTTGAATTTTTTTATCCATTCACAGATGGTACTTTAGGATAGTAGGAGGGTCATTTAAACGCTTAAAATAAAACATATTACAATATAATCAGAAATCATAAACATTATAGTTCCCAAGCAATCAGTTGGCATGGATGTGCGTTAATTCATTGATTTCTCTGAGCTTCAATTGGGTGGCCTGTAGAATGCGCAACAGCCAATCAAACATGCAGCACTCATCATAAATACTGGCGGTAATCGCATTTCCCGCACTCTTTTTGAGATGACACCACCACGCGTTTGGATCGTTGGTAGCTCGATCATTCGTAGGTTGCATGCTTACATATGTGAGCAGCGCCTCGATGAGAACCTTGATCTAAACTGTGAGATTTCTTGGGATGGCAGGGGAGGCAGACTCTGGGAGCAGCTGATTCCAGCTCTGCGTTTTCTTTGCGACAGAGCACCGGCTCCGGACATCCTGATTATTCACCTGGGTGGGAACAGTTTGTGTCGCAGTGGCCGTGATCGTCTGAGTTTCCTTCGGGAAATTAAGCGTGACCTTGCCACATGCTTCACGATGTTTCCCAGTACCAGGCTGGTCTTTTCTTACATTCTGCCTCGTCTGAATTGGAGAGGTCAGAGAAGTAGAAGTGGATACGGTGTGGAAAAGAGCCGGCGTTGGATAAACTCGAAGGTGGCTGGCTTTTTGGCGGGGAGACAGATGCGCTGCGTTCGCCACAGAAACATCTGCCTCTCACACCTGTGCAGCGATGGAGTTCACTTGAACCCAGAGGGAAACCAGCTTCTGCTGGGGAACCTGAGGGAAGCTCTGCTGGTGGAGCTCCAAAGCTGATGATCAGCTTTGGACTTCCACCCGCAGAGCATGTCCTTGTCTGCCTCCTCTGCCATCACAAGGCAACGGCTCTTTTAAGAGCCACCCACTCGTTCAAATAAAGAGCACTTTTATAAATGTGTTAAATTATTTTTATTTCACATTAATTGAGGTCAGGTGTTATAAAATAAAAAATTCGATGACACTCTAAAAAGCGCGGTCAAAGAAATTTCAAGCGCGAAACGACTCGCGTGCTATTATGAGCTGCACAATAACGTACTAAATAGTATTACAAAAACACGCCCTGTTACAGAACAGTTGGTGGCGTGGACCGTAAATAGTTCGGGACCGAGCTATTGATGCACGCACCCGGACCTGAGTTCGAATCTGTCTTTTGCGAACATATTAGATGTAAAACGTAAGGTCTCTAGCGATATAGGAATAAGAGTACTTTTGATTATTAAAAAAAACGGTCAAACGCGGGAGGAGTTGCGCTGGTTTCAATGTTGCAGGCATTTTTGAACCCGTTCAACTCTTAAAATGACATACACGTTGTTTCTTACAAATAATTTTCTTTGCAAAAATATCACAGACAATGATAGGAAATGTTATGCGGAGGCAGAGATGATTAAATGCGGATCTATGCATTTGTTCATGTCAAAATTCTGTGTAGATTAGGCTAAACTATATCTCATTAGTGATAGGAAATCGTATGACTTAATACTGAATAAAAATGGAACTTTAAATCTAGCAATAGGCTATAGCGTTCACTCAGAACAACACAACCGTTTAGAGCCACCTATATTGCAACATAAAAGAAGCCATATCCACAATATCTTACAGATTGTTGGCTCAGTTTGTGAGATTATATCTTTGGATCATTTTTATTTTTAATAATTTTTTTTGGGGCGGCCACTATTTGAATGGTGATAGGTGACTGACTCGTGACAGGACTCTTGATACTGAGAGAGAGCGCACACTATCACTATTCAAACTGCCTCCATGGCGCATATTAATAAAAAATCAATCAATAATGTGTAGCCACCCTTTCTCAAAAAACATTCTCCCTTTTCTGACAAAACGTATAGGAATATATGCTTTATTTGATGCATTGTGTGTATTTTCACAAATGTCATTGCAAAGGATTTTAGAAGTTGACCGACATTTTTTTACACGGGGTAGCAAAAGAACTAAAGCCCCGCCTCACCCAGATAGGGTACCGGACCTAATTGAAACACTAGCGCATGAGTATTTCAAGCAGGTCCGGTAGCAGAAATGGGTGAGGCGGGGCTTTAGTTATTTGCATTAGTAGTCTGGGTAGACTAAAACGCGGCGCGCTCCCCACTGAGTCTCAAAGCTCTAGCTGCGTTTTTCTCGAACGTGATGAGTGACACCTTTGAACACGAATCCCAGGAAGTGCCTGTGATGAGAGAATGTGAAAGGATGCGACTTCCTGATCCACCGTCTTCTGGAGCGTTTGTTTGTATGAAGTGCCTGTGTTTTAAGAATAAAGACACCCGTGACGTCACAGCTAGGGTGGCGTAACTTGTAGAGCATAAAGAGTACGAATGAGATGATGCGCTCGACGCGTGTTCGAATCCAGCTTTCGCCGAACTGTTTTCTCCCTTTTCGCAACGCATGTGAGATGTAAAATGTATAACCTGACATTAAGGTCTCTAGTGTTATATTTTGCCAATGAACTTAAACTGATACCATGATATGGCTTTATGTCTTTCTAAAACAACACAAGACTTTAAGAATAGGCAGTTTAGAGTTTCCAAACTCCATGGAGTTTGCCTTTTTTGACTCAGACTGTCAACTAGTCTTTAAATATCATCTCATAAACTGTATAAGCACACCATAGCAACCATATATGGTACCCTAGTAACCATACAAACACATGAATAAGCCATATCTCAGCACCAGAACATCATGCAAACATGTTTGTTGTCTCGTATGTCTCGCATGTGCCCCTAGTCAACCTTGGGTGATAGGCACTAAATACTAAAAAATAAGAAATAGTAAATAATTCAGTAAAAACTCTATAAAATCTCCTTTTAAAAAAACTAAATAGTAACCATCTGTTAAAAAATACACGCCGACATACCCCTGATTGAGGCATCAAATTGTGCGGATTATTGAGGAGAGGTGTGCTGTGACTTTTCTAAGCAATCGGAGGTACGGTGTTTGCCCCAGGGGCAAATCATTGGGTAAAAAAGTCCCATAGACTTAACATTGGCACAAAATTTGTTACGTCATATCTTTTGACCAGAAGCTCATAGAGACTTGGGATTTGGCTCTATTGCCTCGGCCTATCAAGCAGCCAATAAGTAGTGACATAATAACTTCTTAGCCGTGCCCTAGCAACCGCTTGGGGCAGCCTAGCAACCATAAAACAACATCCAGGCCATATTTCAGTTCCAGAAAATAGTACAAACATGGACTTTGCCTTTTTTGACTCTGACTGTCAACTAGTCTTTAAATATTATCTTATAAATTGTATAATCACACCATAACAACCATATAGGGTACCCTAGTAACCATACAAACACATGAAGAAGCCATATCTCAGCTGAATAAGCCATATCTCAGCACCAAAACATCGTAAAGACATGGTTGTTGGCTTGTATGCAATCCTGCCACACCCTAGCAACCGGGTGGTGAGTTTTGCCACTGCAAGCACCACTTCACATTTTCTTCTGGAAATGTACATTCTAGTTCTTATTCTTATTCTTATTCTTATTGTTCCGCCGTTTTTTGGCACGCTACTCCTCCCGCAGCTTTTGTCACAGACCCATGGGTGAGGCGTCAAATCGACCGGCTTATTTAGGAGAGGTGTGCTATGACTTTTATAAGGGATCGGGGGTACGATGTGCGCCCCAGGGGCGAAAAACGGCCCAAAAAATCCCATTGACTTAACATTACGACAAATTTTGGCGACTCATAGCTCTGAGCGAGGATTTCGCAGAAACCCGCGATTTACCACATTTGAAGAGGCTGACAGGCTCTTTAAGAAAATACCTCACAATGGGGTAAAAGTTGCACCCCTGGGGGGCAGGAGCTCCCCAAAAATTTTTCCCATTCAAAATTTCTACTATAGTATTATACTATTCCAGGAAAAAGTTTGGAGCACTCCTACGTCCACAGTTTTTGTCACAGACACATAAATGAGGCATCAAATCGTGCGGCCTATTGAGGAGAATTGTCATATCACTTTTATAAGAGATCGGGGGTACGGTATTCGCCCCAGGGGCGAACGAATTTCCAAAAAATCCCATAGACTTAACATTGCGACAAACTTTGACGACTCATAGCTCCGAACAACGATTTCGGAAAAACGTGTGATTTGCCACATTTGAAGAGGCTGGCAGGCTCTGTAAGAATATACCTCACAATGGGGTAAAAGTTGCACCCCTGGGGGGCAGGAGCGGCCCAAAGTTTCCCCCATTGACTTACTATGGTGAAGGATGTCCCATCAAATGCATGTGTTTTTCCTACTATGGTAAATTGCATAGGGATTTTGTATTGGACATAGCTCTGGATCACAGTGTCGTAGAGACAAAGGGGCGGGCTCATTTTACTCCGACGACCAATCAGTCTCTCAGGATCATTGTGAAGCTATTAAGCCACGCCCTAGCAACCATTTAGCACACCTTAGCAACAACTCCAATAGACTTCCATTAAAAAAGATCAAAGGGATATCTCAGGATATAAGTGTCATAGAAACACAAGGGTGGTCTCGTTTGACTACGGAGTAGCAAACAGCCAATCATGAATCACCTCAACAATTTTTGGCCACGCCCTAGTAACCATTATAGAGGACCTTAGCAACCAAATTTTAAAGAGGGATATCTTCCATTCTGAATGTCATACAGGCATGGAAGTTGTATTATATCAATCATACTGAAAAGCAGCCTTTGGAGATTCATGATTGGCAGCTGCCAAGCCACTCCCTAGCAACCAAAAAGAGTACCCTAGCAACCATTTTGCAAGGCCTACATCTCTGCATCAGAACATCGTATAGAGATGGGGGTTGGTTTATACATTCACATTGACTTTGGTCTTCATGATTGGTAGCTGCCAAGCCACTCCCTAACAACCAAACAGAGTACCCTAGCAACCGTTTTGCAAGACCTGTATCTCTGCATCAAAACATCGTATAGAGATGGGGGTTGGATCTTATTACTCATGCTAACAAACAGGATTTGCTACATGCTACACATGCTAGCAGTGAATAGCTACATGCTAATATTGATTAGCTAAGTGCTAAATCATGCCATGAACATTATAAAAACTCTATAGTAACCATCTGTGAACACTACCAACCACCCAGTAACACCATAGCAACCACCGAGAATACCATAGCAACCACCCAGAATACCCTAGCAACCACCTAGCAACACCATAGCAACCATCCAGAACACCCTAGCAACCGCCTAGCAACCACCCAGAACACCCTAGCAACAATATAGCAACCGCCTAGCAACCACCCAGAACACCCTAGCAACCGCCTAGCAACCACCCAAAACACCCTAGCAACACCATAGCAACCACCCAGAAAACCCTAGCAACTGCCTAGCAACACCCTAGCAACCATCCAGAACACCCTAGCAACCGCATAGCAACCACCCAGAACACCATAGCAACCACCTAGCAACCGCCTAGCAACCACCCAGAACACCCTAGCAACTGCCTAGCAACCACCCAAAACACCCTAGCAACCGCCTAGCAACACCGTAGCAACCACCCAGAAACCCTAGCAAGTGCCTAGCAACACCCTAGCAACCATCAAGAAGACCCTAGCAACCACCTAGCAACACCCTAGCAACCACTCAGAACACCCTAGCAACTGCCTAGCAACACCCTAGCAACCAACCAGAACACCCTAGCAACCGCCTAGCAACACCCTAGCAACCACCCAGAACACCCTAGCAACCACCTAGCAACACCTTAGCAACCACCCAGAACACCCTAGCAACTGCCTAGCAACACCCTAGCAACCACCTAGCAACACCCTAGCAACCACCAGAACACCCTAGCAACCACCTATCAATACCCTAGCAACCACCTAGCAACACCTTAGCAACCACCCAGAACACCCTAGCAACACCCTAGCAACCACCTAGCAACACCCTAGCAACCACCCAGAACACCCTAGCAACCGGGTGGTGAGTTTTGCCACTGCAAGCACCACTTCACATTTTCTTCTGGAAATGTACATTCTAGTTATTATTTTTCTTTTTCTTTTTATTCCGTACAAATTTCGGCGCGCTACTCCTCCCGCAGTTTTTGTCACAGACCCATGAATGAGGTGTCAAAACGTGCGGCCTTTTCGGGAATGGTGTGCTATGACTTTTCTAAGCGATCGGGGGTACGATGGTCGCCCCAGGGGCGAAAAACCGGCCGAAAAAGTCCCATTGACTTAACATTACGTCAAACTTTGACGACTCGTAGCTCTGAGCGAGGATTTCACAGAAACCTGCAATTTGCCACATTTGAAAAGGCTGGCAGGCTCTGTAAGAACATACCACACAATGGGGTAAATGTTGCACCCCTGGGGGGCAGGAGGGGCCCAAAGTTTCCCCATTGACTTACTATGGTGAAGGACGTCCCATCAAATGCATGTGTTTTTCCTACTATGGTAAATTGCATAGGGATTTTGTATTGAACATAGCTCTGGATCACCGTGTCATAGACACAAGGGGGCGGGCTCATTTTACTCAGATGACCAATCTGCTATTAAGCTATTAAGCTATTAAGCCACGCCCTAGCAACCATATAGAGCACCTTAGCAACAAGTCCCATAGACTTCCATTGAAATAGATGAAAGCGATATCTCCGGATTTAAGTGTCATAGAAACACGAGGGTGGTCTCGTTTGACTCGGGCCAGCAAACAGCCAATCCTGAATCACCTCAACACTTACTGGTCACGCCCTAGCAACCATTCTCAAGCACCTTACCAACCAAAATCCAAAGAGGGATATCTTCCATTCTGAATGTCACAGAGGCATGGGAGTTGGTTTATATCAATCAAACTGACAAGCAGCCTTTGGAGATTCATGATTGGCAGCTGCCATGCCACTCCCTAGCAACCAAACAGAGTACCCTAGCAACCATTTTGTAAGACCTATATCTCTGTATCAAAACATCGTATAGAGATAGGGGTTGGTTTATACATTCACATTGACTTTGGAGCTTCATGATTAGCAGCTGCCAAGCCACTCCCTAGCAACCAAACAGATTACCCTAGCAACCATTTTGCAAGATCTATATCTCTGCATCAAAACATCTAATAGAGATGGGGGTTGGTTTATACATTCACATTGACTTTGGAGATTCATGATTGGCAGCTGCCAAGCCACTCCCTAGCAACCAAACAAAATACCCTAGCAACCGTTTTGCAAGACCTGTATCTCTGCATCAAAACATCGTATAGAGATGGGGGTTGGATCTTTTTACTCATGCTAGCAAACATGACTTGCTACATGCTACACATGCTAGCAGTGAATAGCTACATGCTAATATTGATTAGCTAAGTGCTAATTCATGCCATGAACATTATAAAAACACCTAGAACACCCTAGCAACCGCCTAGCAACCACCCAGAACACCCTAGAAACCGCCTAGCAACCACCCAGAACACCCTAGCAACCACCTAGCGACACCACAGCAACCACCCAGAACCGCCTAGCAACTGCCTGGCAACACCCTAGCAACCATCCAGAACACCCTAGCAACCACCTAGCAACACCCTAGCAACCACCCAGAACACCCTAGCAACTGCCTAGCAACACCCTAGCAACCACCCAGAACACCCTAGCAACACCCTAGCAACCACCCACTACACCCTAGAAACCGCCTAGCAACCACCCAGAACACCCTAGCAACCACTTAGCGAGACCATAGCAACCACCCAGAACACCCTAGCAACTGCCTAGCAACACCCTAGCAACCATCCAGAACACCCTAGCAACTGCCTAGCAACACCCTAGCAACCACTCAGAACACCCTAGCAACCACCTAGCAACACCCTAGCAACCACCCAGAACACCATAGCAACCGCCTAGCAACCGCCCAGCAACCATCCAGAACACCTTAGCAACACCCTAGCAACCACTCAGAACACCCTAGCAACCACCTAGCAACACCCTAGCAAACACCTAGCAACCACCCATAACACCATAGCAACCACCTAGCAACCACTCAGAACACCCTAGCAACCACCTAGCAACACCCTAGCAACACCCTAGCAACCACCCAGAACACCCTAGAAACACCCTAGCAACCACCTAGCAACACCCTAGCAACCACCCAGAACACCCTAGCAACCGGGTGGTGAGTTTTGCCACTGCAAGCACCACTTCACATTTTCTTCTGGAAATGTACATTCTAGTTATTATTCTTTTTCTGAGACTAAAATTTCCAACTCTATCTCCTCCTAGAGCTTTAACTCCACATACTCCAAACTCGGCACGGACACTCAAACTGTTCTGACTTAGTGTGCTATATCTTTTCAGACTGATCGGACTTACGGTTCTCCCAAAAATGACGATCAAAGTCGGAAAAAACTCCCATTGACTTAACATTGTGCAATCTTCAGAATTTCAAATCCCAACTGTCACTTTCACACAGACACAAAAGGGCCTGACAGCTCTATTTTGACAGCTATTTGAGCCATTAAAACTTTAAAATGTTGAGAAATTTGTAAGCTATTAAAGTTGTATTCAACTTTTTTTTATATCTATTATACTTTTTTCACAATCTCTACTTTAGTCTCACAATGCTTTTCAAGCCGTTTCTGAAATTATAATGGGAGTGAATGAGAGAGACTGTTCAGAGCTAGAGCACGTGATGTCATAAGCTAGAGTGAGACAGCTTGAAAACTAATGCTAAAAAATAATTTTTAAATCGCTGGCCTGGCCACAATTTTCACTCCTCTGGCATAAAATTATACTTAAAACGTAGGTATTTTTGTTGTGGTTCCTCTCGTGTGTTTGTTAAATCCCTGGGACTTATAGTTTTTTCTCAGTGTCCTTCCAAAGGAAAAGAGTGACAGAAATTCCTCCATTGGCAGCAATTATAAATTCAGGTCAAACTTTTGTGATCAGAGCATTACGAACCACTTTTTTAACTTGCCAAAGTGGTCCCTTTTTTCAACTCTATCCACACAAAAAATACATCACATCGTTCACAAAGGCCTTGTCTCGCTCACGGTCAGGTCATTTTGCCAATTCAACCTATAGTTTTGTCTCTAGGATGGTTTGTTCGAGGCCAAGTATCAGCGATTTTGGCCTCTGTCTACATAGGAAAGCTGGGGAATTTTCAAAAATTCAAATCCCAACTGTCACTTTCACACAGTCACCATAGCAACCAGTTACAGCACCCTATCTATCTAATCTATCTTTCTTTTTAAATACTCTTTCTTTCTTTCTTTCTTTCTTTCTTTCTTTCTTTCTTTCTTTCTAAATAATCCATCTATCTTTCTAGCTATACTATCTTTCCTTTTAATTAATCTCTTTCATTCTTTCTTTCTAACTATATATATATATATATATATATATATATATTTCTTTCTTTCTTTTTTCTTTCTTTTCCTTTTTCTTTCTTTCTTTCTTTCTTTCTTTCTTTCTTTCTTTCTTTCTTTCTTTCTTTCTTTCTTTCTACCTAATCCATCTCTCTTTCTTTCTTTCTTTCTTTCTTTCTTTCTTTCTTTCTTTCTTTCTTTCTTTCATCTATCTATCTATCTATCTATCTATCTATCTATCTATCTATCTATCTATCTATCTATCTATCTATCTATCTATCTATCTATCTATCTTTCTTTCTTTCTTTCTTTCTTTCTTTCTTTCTTTCTTTCTTTCTTTCTACCTAATCCATCTTTCTTTCTTTCTTTCTTTCTTTCTTTTTTCTTTCTTTCTTTCTTTCTTTCTTTCTTTCTTTCTTTCTTTCTTTCTTTCTTTCTACCTAATCCATCTTTCTTTCTTTCTTTCTTTCTTCCTTTCTTCCTTTCTTTCTTTCTTTCTTTCTTTCTTTCTTTCTTTCTTTCTTTCTTTCATCTATCTATCTATCTATCTATCTATCTATATAAATTACTTTAAACTGCTTTAAACTTGAAACTACTTTAAACTTCTTCAAACTACTTTAAACTTCTTCCAACTTTCTGTAACAAACTTTCACAAGCCAACTTAAAGTTTGTCTCGACAAACTTTTTAATCTAGTTTTATTATACAATGGTATGATTAAAAGGGGCACACCGTCATACTAGAGACGCAGCACTAGCACGAAAGACTAGACCTGGTATTGGCTGTTCAATGAGGCAATGCGATAAACACTTTAACTCGAAAATACTGATCCAAGGCAGATTACCTGTCCGGGACACGCGTGATGCTCACCGCCCGTGCTCTGGAATCTGGTGCCCACGATTCACATGCATTCACACACACACACACACACACACACACACACACATACAGGCACAACCACTACAAGCCAATGATCAAATCAATATTGTGAAGTGCAATTTACCACTACAATACGTGGTGCAATGCGCGAGGACGGAACCAGGAACCTCTCTTGTGAGCAGTTACTCTAAAACTCTGGAAAAGAAGAAATAAAAGAATGAGAAAGTTATCACTAACAAAGTAGATAGAGAATGTAAAACTATCACTATCAAAACAGCCAATACCACATCAGTCGGACAGTTCGTTAGACGGAGGCTACGAAAGATAGATAAAAAATACACAATAAAAAATAAAAAAAGAAAAGAAAAGATCTGGCGTAATTTAGGCAAGGCAAAGCAGCAGGAGCAATCTGCCTGCACTATAGTGGGAGAACGGTGAGCTCTCTCGATGACTGGAGGAACTAAGAAGTTGTCTTCCCCCAAAAGTAGCTGGATCATCAGACCTATAATGAAGCCGATGATGTCCTGGCCTTCCGAATTTTCCGGAACATGCAGAAAGCGCAGGTTGTATGCCCTGCAGCGATTCTCTGCATCCTCAACTTTGTCACGCAGGTTAGAGTTCTCGCTCATTAATGTTTTGACATACTTTTGTAGTTCAAATAAGTTATCTTCATTTGAGCTTACTCTTTGTTCAAGTTCTGACACATGATCACCAAGTGTGGACAACGAGCCTTGTATTGTTTGTAAGCCTGATTGGATATTATCCATTTTCGCGTTGAAATGGGAAAACAAGTCCAATTTCAGCTGCTGAATAGCATCCCAGATTGACTGATTGGAGATCAGCGTTTGCTCCATAGCGCGATCAATACACGCAGATCAACGTGTTAGATGATTGGAAATTTTGCAACAGACAAAGGCAGTTCGTTTTGATGCAAAATAATGAGATGCAATTAGGGCATGAAGGCCAAAAATATATAGCTTAGCAGACTACACCTGACGGGCACGTCGCTCACGCAGCCATCTTGGTTTGTTCTTTTTGGTTTGTTCATTTAAACAAGAAAATCACTCGTGATTGGTTGGCAGATCTGTTACTATTGGTCAGCCGACATAAAATTATAATAATAATAATTTATTTATATATATTCATATGATATGCTATAATGTTGTATATTCATCTCATTATTATCCTATGGACTAAATTATTATTACCATCAAGGACATGAATTTATTGAGGAAAGGAACATTTGCCAGATACTGTTTATTCAAAGAAATAGCTTTATTAGAACAAACACACAACTATGTACAAAGCATAGGAGAACATCTTCAAAGCACAGAAAACATTTCCTCCACCCTCTGGAAACATGGGACAACATACATACAGCACAACAGTTATACAAATAAATCACAATTCTATATTGCATCTTTATTCAAAAATAAATTGCCCTGAATGGCATCAGAATTGGGCACCAGATATATCAAACACAATGTACAGTGGAGGCAGAATTATGAACGAATAATAAGGATGTAATTTAAAGGGATGGTTCACTTTGAAATTAATTTTTGATATGTTTTAGCTTACCTCAAGGGCATCCAAGATGCAGGTGTCTTTGTTTCCACAGTATTTTCAATTTTGATATTTTTAGGTCAAACCGTTCTTGTCTGTCAGTCATATAATGCAGGTCTATGGTCACCACCTCAAAGAGCATGTACAGAGAAGTCCAGATTAAACATAATTTAATGACTTATAAATTAAGTACACATTGATGGACTAAGACACGAGTGTTTTGTGAGAGAAAACAAACAGTATTTATAATGTTATTGTATATTTATATATATCAAAATAGTCTTCCATTGCATTTGGTGTATATCTTAACCCCCTGGGGTCTGAGGTGTGTTTGGGGCCCTTGAGACGTTTTGACATGCCCTGACATTTTTGCTTATTTCAGCTACTTACAACATACCATTGGCCAACATATAATTATGCTATATTCAGCACAAACACTGCTACAATAATACATGAGCAAAATAGATGTACATGTTTGCATTTTATAGAAAAAAAATATTATGCGTGGTAAGTTAGTTTTAGGAAAAAAATTGTCACTGCAATAAGGCCATTTAACAAATACTGAACAGTTGTTCACAAGACTTTTGACTCACCATTCTTGTAGGCTAGAATTTTTACTACAAAATGATGTGAAAATCATTCTGACCACACTTTCACAAATCACAATATAACAATTTAAATATTGCAAGTCAGTTTTTGTGTCAGCACTGCTGTATGCGTGGGAGTGTTAATGGCCATGAATATTAAGTGAGATTTACACCAGGGGAGACAAAAGACACTCCCCCAGCGGCTAATGGCCCATCAAGCTGCTGTGAGGCAGCCTGAACTAAGAATGAGAGGAGATTCAAAGGTTATGTTTTCTGTTTTATTGTAATTCCTCCATGTGGAGGAACTAAATATTGTGCCTCACAAGACCAGAGTGCTACATACATAAACATAGTACAGGTGAAAAGTTTGGACACATTCCTATTTTTAATATTTAAAAAAATAATAATAATAATAAATTAAGAGTAACACAGTCACACATTTTTATGCCACTCTTGAAAACAGTTCCTTTTCAACTGAAGACATAAGTGAACATCACATGCCTGGCATTTCCATGGTGTTAATTGCGTTTTACCACGCACTGCTTTGCAATGAACACATGTCCGGCGACCAAGTGTGGCAACATTCCTTTCATCTGATGTCAGCTCAGCTCCTGGCTCTGGTACATGGTCACTATTGGTCCGTTTTGGTGCAGTTTTCTGTGACACACCACAGAGCTCTGTCATCAGTTGCCCCATAAACTCTTTATGTGACATGTTACCATGTAGCTCTTTGTGCACAATGAAAGAGTTGGTGGAAGCAATGTCCAAGAAGTGTAGAAAAAATCTTTCTGTACCACTTCATTGTTTTGTGTTGTGCAGTGTAGTACTGTAACAGCTGATCAGACAGGTCAACACCGCCCATGTTCTGATTGTATGCAGTCACAGGTGCAGGACATGGAAATGTCTTTGTCCTCCATGTATCTTGTGTTTTCACCCTCCTCTGCACAGTGTCTCCCGTATAAGCAGGATGGATGGTAGAACAGACAGATACCTCTCGTGTGTCCATCCACTTCACAAAAACAAGAGGTCCATCCCGAATCCACCTGATTGATCCTCTGGCAGATTTTTTAGAGAGTGAATTAGCTGCATTCTGAGGGCAGTCCTTCCTGTTGTCCCTGTAAGTCCCAGTGTTTGCCTTGGCTCTCTTCGGGACAGGTGCTTGGACATGCTCATTGTCACATCTGTTATAAAAAAGAAGAAAGAAGTTATAAAAAAGAAGAAAGTGTGAGCATGTTGATAACACAATCAAATAAACTGTATTATCATTATCAATCACTAATGGCCATTGATAAAAAAAGAAGTTTTTTGTAGTTTCACTCAAGAATATGAACTTTTAAATTATGATGCTGTAAACACAAAAAGGCTACATTTCATCTGTAAAATATTACATCTATAAACATACCCAATATTATTCTCGATCGCACCGAGAACTGAACGACACCTGCGTGTCCCTCTGCGTGGTGCTGGCGAAGGAGAACGGGATGCTGAGACATTCCTGAGAAATTAAAATAAAATAAACTGTTAGCATTATCCAAAGTAAACTGATGGAAAAATAATGGGTATGGATAAAAAAAGAAGTTTTTTGTAGTTTCACTCAAGAATAGGAACTTTTACATTATGATGCTGTAAACACAAATAGGCTACATTTCATCTGTTTTCGATCGCACTGAGATGTGAACTGCGTGTCCCTCTGCGAGCTGCTGGCGAAGGAGAGCATGATGCAGACACATTCCTGAATGAAAAATAAAAAAAACTGTTAGCATACATTAACCAAAGTAAACTGATGGACAATTAATGGGTATGGATGCACAATGTATGTCTGTTGATGGTCCATGGGACGGACAAATATCTATTGATGGGCCATATACATGAAATACTCAATGAATAGTTCGTGAATGACACATCACTACATTTCAAACATTTACACCTGTATTCACAAGGCCATGGTAGTGTCATAGGCTAACCGAACATTTATATATCTGTTGATGGGCCATATGGACGGAGAAATATTGATGGGCTGACGTGTCGCGTCACCGCGAGTAGGCTATCTGTTGATGGCCCGATTGCACGCATTTAGTGTGGATGGACCGTTTGCGAACGCATTTCAAACATTTACACCTGTATTCACAAACATCTGTGCATAAGGCAGGCCTAAGTTATTTACGCATGATATAGTGGGGTAACCAAAGCTGAACATTTAATTATATAAATAGGCCTAGATATATTGTATTTAGACCTAATTACCGGAGCCTGAAATATATTTCTCTCAAACACATTAACATAAGCAGTTATTAGCAAACTAAATACATTACATATACATGAACATTTATATATAAAAATGTGTTGTATTTAGACAGTAGGCTAGAGATCACATATTTTACCGGAGGCTGAAACATATTTCACGTAATCAGTAGGCTAAACATGAAGTTGTTAACAAAATACATAACGCATAGTATTTGATAATATAATAGCCTAATATACAAATTTGTTTAGAGAGTAACAGGCTATATCACATTCAAAACATATACACGAGCGTAGGCTAGGTACTATGCCCGAATGATGTGAGGCAATCTTTTCAAAATATAGTCGGAATATTTATATGAGCTCTATATGATCAGAAAATGAATTATACAACACTAAACAACTTACTCCGAAATGAAATCCTCGGCGGGGTCAACGCGTTCTTCAAAAATGCAGCCGTTCGTCGTCCGAGTTGCAGGAATCTTCCTCAGAGGAAAAGGTGAATTATTCCTCGCTGTCCAGCTTCGGCGGAGTAGCGTGCCATCCTCAAACGCGATGAGCTATCAGTGAATCTGATGAAGAAACTTTGTGTTTTTATGCCACTGATCGGTGGGCGTATGCTTTGCATATCATTAGCACCCCCATTTTACCATGTGAAAAGCGCTGGGGGCGTGGCGGTCTCAGCTAATTAAAGATAATGAACTGAGAACGAAAAAACTGTGCCTCTCCTTGGTTTCAAACGGATTACATAAACTGGAAATATTTATTTTTTTTTAATAAATTACTTCATTTAAAAGAAGAGAACACAAGCTTTAAAAAGACATATGTCTCGTGTCTCTGTGACAAGTATTGAGTGAGTAACAGTGTATTTTTCGGACGCGTTTTAGAATTGACTTCACTGAGAGAGAGAACGCAGAACGTGCATCATGTTTATTATTGTTTATTTGGCGAAGAACACAACACTTTGTTTTTATTGTGAGGTTCCACAAAAAAATACACACTTCACAGGATCGAATGATGTATAACACTTATATGTAAGATCAAAATCAACAGAGTAATTTGAGTCTTTTTTGCACTGATAAGGAAAAAAGTTTGCTTATATCGCGGGCGATATGGTCGACCCCAGGGGGTTAATGTTTAGATCTTCACAGTAAAACTTCCGAAATCTGTGTAAACAATGAGTGACGTACCCGCGCAAGATCACTTCTGGCACTTTCCGCAGATCATATATATATATATATATATATATATTTATATATATACACACACTGTTCATTTTCTCACACAAACCGCTCGTTTCGTATCTTAAGCCATCAATGTGTACTTACAGTTACGATTCATTAAATCATGTTTAATTTGTACTTCTCTGTGCATGCTCTTTTAAGAGATCCCCATAGACTTCCATTATATGACTGACAGATAAGAATGGTTTGACGTAAAGATATATAAAATTGAAACTACTGTGGAAACAAAGACACCTACATCTTGGATGCCCTTGACGTAAGCCAAAACATTTCAAAAATTAATTTCAAAGTGAACTATCCCTGTAAAACTCTTAATTCAAGTCCTGTAGGCTTGGCTCATCAGGGCGAAGTGAATCCACCTCCAAGTCTTTGCGACGCGTGCTTGAGGTTCACCTTGATGTACATACACCTCAGTGGCTGACTGTGGAACCGAATTTCATGACCCCTTCTGCAAAGTTGAAAAAGACAAATGATTTAGATGTATGCAAAGGCAATCTGCCCCAAGTCCCCACATTTGCAAGCAAAAATATGTTTCTTCTGCATCCACAACCTGGTTTCCTTCAGACGATGGCGGATTTCGACCAGTAGTTTCAGGACTTTTTCTGGAACACTGAAATAAACAAACACATTTGGTGAGGTTTACAATGCTCTAATTAGAATAGCAAAGTTTGCTAGCTCACAAGAGAGAAAGGTGTCTATTAAAAGTGTCTTCTCCACTGCCAATAGATCAATACTTACCACCAGGTTTCAGTCACTGCATCTCCCAGTCTCAGTCACTGCATCTATACCACAAAAAATGTGTTTTAAAAGTTATTATCAAATGATGAAACTGAACAGATTTATAAGATGATGAATAATAAATCTGCAATATTATAACAATTAGAGGTACATCTACAAAATTTGCTGAACTGCAAAGTACTTTGATGAAAATTGCGGCCTTAATTGTAAAAAAACATTCTAAATTACATGATTTTTTGTTCAAAGCAATGTGTGGACTGTGTAACAGGCAGCCAGGGTGATGTGACCACCACCTGAATAGCAAAATAATCCTAAATGAGCGTAGTGTGAACGCAGCCGACAACTCACCATGCCTGTCATGTGCTGAGATCACTGCGCTGTGATCTTTTATCATGTCTGGACCTGGCCGGGGGACTGGGGGAATCACTACGGGATCGGTCTTCATGGATTTATTAGTTCCATATGGTTATACCTGAAATTAAAATAATTTTGTAATTATAATTTGTAATACGATGTTTCCTGTTGTATTTGTATATGTGCACTGGATGCCTCAGCACACAAACAAATTCCTTGTTTGTGCAAGCACACTTGGCAATAAAGCTCTTTCTGATTCAGATTCAAAGTACGGGTAATATAGCAGTGATATGAAGACTGTGTGCCTCGCACCATCACTGTACGTGCCGTGACCAATCATGTCTGGACCTGAACTTGAACAATCACTGTGCCAGGACCTGATGGTGGATCGAACGCTGGACCTAGTAATATTTAAATTTAATAACTTGGTCAAACATTTCTAACTGAATATAACATGCCATGTTCCAGTTCTCTTTGGCGTTTTCACCACTGTCTTACCCTCAAAGTCATCTATAAATACAGACGTTAATCCAAATTAGTTTAGTTTTACTTTTTATTTGACTGGGGCCTGTTCAAAAGAAAAGAGGATGAGATCACAACACGGACACCTCACTCCTTACAGCACCTGAGAGACAAACAAATCACAAACACCTAAAGACTTCACTCCATCACACAAAGTGATGCAATTTTACAAACAAGGATAGCCTACAGAGCATACAAGCACATTACGCGTTTTAAGTTTTCTGACCCTGAAAACTTATTAGGGTCAGAACTTAATAAGTTTAAGTTATTAAGCTTAATTAATATTATTTTTTCTTATTATTTTTTCTTAATTATTGAATTAATTAAGAAAAAATAATAAGAACTTATTATTTTTTCATAATTTCTGATGATATTCAGAGTAAACGCGTTGGGAAAAGCCAATTGAATACTCAGTATGAGTTAGTTTGATTACCAGCAAAGAATGGTAGCTAGCTTGCAGCCAGATAACAACGTGCAACCTACAGTTTAGTGTCCCAAATTGTTCAAATTGAAATGAAACTAAAAAAGAATTAAGCGCAGCAAGCTAACGCAAAACAAAAAACTGTGCCGTTAAGGCAAACGCCCTTGAACATTCGCGGCAGTAACCACAGCAGGTTTGTGAAGTTTAAGACAATAACGCTAAACTACCAAACACTATAAGTAGACATGGACATAGAATTCACTAAGCTGGACGAACTTACCTTTAATTTAGAGGAAAAGATGCGTTCACCAGCGATCATGACGGCGAAGCAGGCTGAATATCCGAATATCTGTGCCGTTATTTTCTGCTTGAAAAACACGGCACATGCCTGGCACGTTGTTTCAGCCAATCAGAGTCGCTGACGTTACAGGTTGCATATGATGAAATGCTACCTCAGCCAATCAGAGTTACGTTCACTGGTTTTTGACTCGGGTTGAAATCCAAGTTCTTGATGGCTGTCGTCGGCTTTGGCTGACTTTTCTGCTGCTGTTAGTTCATTTTAAATTAGGAATAAGGTGGATATACCTAAATAGGCTATCATGAAATGTAAAAATACATATATGCATAAATAAATAACTTTATTATGCTACTTAAAATAAATAAACCAGTAAAAAAATTGTAGCCTAAAAAACAAAAATTACAAACATCTGATTATAACTGTGAATTAACATCCAAAGATGTTATCATATATTTTGAAAACTGCTTCTGTAAATGTTATGATGAATCTTATATTTTTATTAGGAAAAGTTCATATTCATAAGAGTAAAATGAATAATTCTAAACGTTGTTTGAAGTTTTTTTTTTGGTCTGATTTTAAGTTTTCAGTATATTGAGTCTCTCAAATGTATCGATAAAAATGTAGTGATACAATTGTATTTGCTAAAGAACATGAAGCTAATTGAAAAGTGAATTAATGTGTATGCTATTTTCTTTCTTTAAATAGTACAAATTACTGGTTTCTAACTTTCTCTTAAATCATTATATTATACACAATATAGATAGTCCCTTTCTTGTTTTTATTTCATTTTTTCAATTCTGTCCTATTTTTATTTGTTTCATATTTATTGTGAAATTATTATTTGTTGATCGTTATCTTTTTGGATGTCATGTTATTGTTGTAATTGTTGTGCGTTATGTGCAATGTTAAAAAAAGAAAAAAAAAACATGGTAATTAGGTTATACTGAGCCTGATCTATTTCTACCAGAGATTGTCTTAGAATGAAGTTATCTTTCAGAAAAATGTTACCAGGGGTGAAACTCCCCTACCCTTATTTGCATGTGTATAGCTCACAGCATTTTCATTTACATGTCAAAGCCTCCTCTAGATTTAGGAGAAGGGGGGACAATGGGGGGACAACTGCCAAGCAAGGCCCACGTCAATTTCCGGCAATTCACGGCAGTTTTGAGTGTTGCCTGTAAATTGCCGTGTGCAGTCGTAAACCTGAACTTCCACGACAATCTACAGTGCCGCTTACTGACGAAAATCCCACTTTTCATGCAGTGGCCGGTTTTGCGTTAGGTGGAGATAGTGTCAAATTACACTTGCTGTTTATAAAAACGTCCTGCGGTTAACGTGAATGATGTTAACAACATTGTGAGGCAGTTAGCTGTCACACAAGAGTAAAAAAGAGAAGTTATTTAAATTATATATTTCGAGCTAAATCAACAACTTTGGGGGTTAGTATTCTCTCATATTGTATGAAATTCGACTAGCGAATCAGCGCTTCTAAAATCGTTGTCTCCGTTTTCTGAGAAAAAGGATTTTATTACAGTTTTGCCACTATACACTTGGCCTGCAGAACGCGCTTCCGGAAGTAAAGACGCTGACTGAGATTCGTTCGGACACACGTCAGCAGGGTTCGTGCATAGAGGCTATTCCATTTAATTCTAATCTAACTTTCAAATCGTGTCAGTTAACTGATGATGACTGGTTAACAAGCATCAGCTTTCAGTCAGAAAACAAAATGTTAAATGAACATTTATATACAAGATGTTTACACAGGCATCAGAAATCACAATATGCATAGATAAACATGTACAATATACAATAAAAAACGAACAATCAAACCAGCAGTAATCAAAAATTATATTAACAACTATTAATAACCTACTAACTTCCAATTACTACTATATAATAACTAACACAGGGGTATCGTTTTACACTGGCAAACAGGGGACTTATACGATGTCTACCTATACAAGAGGGGACTCGTATAGCCTGCAATGGAACTGTGTGTGTGAACAGTGAAGTCTGTCTTCATTATTATTTTTCTGATTATAATGTCTATGCTTGGTTATGCTTTAAGGTTTGTGACAGAAAATAGCTCAAATAGTCCCCCGTGTTAGTAATATAGACATGTTTGTGTGTTGGTGCAATGGCACTTAACAATGGCAAGTAAATTGTTAGGGACTGAACCAACTAAAAATGTTCAGTTCAGCAAGTCAACATAACATTTTAAGATTCAAAATCTTTACAGTGTGTTTGTGATGGCAAAAACAAACAAACTACAAAACAAAAAGCCAAACTGGTGTCGTTCTGTGCCATCCAACTGGGGTCCGGTTCATTTTGATTAATAAAATCATTTTTCATTGTATAAAGTAGTGACTTGAAATCGTTATCTTGAAGAGCTATTTTCTGTCATAAACCCTAAAGCATAACCAAGCAGAGACGGTATCAATGAAGAGAGAAAAATAATAATGAAGACAGACTTCACTGTTCACACACACACAGTTCCATTGCAGGCTATACGAGTCCCCTCTTTTATAGGTAGACATCGTTTAAGTCCACTGTTGGCCAGTGTAGAACGACACCCCTGTGTTAGTTATATAGGCAGGTGTGTGTGTGTGTCTGCAATGGCACATAACAATGGCAAGTAAATTGTTAGGGACTGCTATAACCAAGCATAGACAGTATCTGTCACGGTATACAGATCCAATGCTTTCTTCTTGTCTCGTGTTTGTGTTGTGGTATGAAAGCACATGTGCTGTGGGCGTGAATGTTGTCATTCCTTGATCTGCTCCAATTGATCATCATTAATCATCACCAGCTGCAGCTCATCCCCACACTGCTTAAATACTCACCTCATTCTCATTTCCTTGCCAGATCGTTGTTTGATGTCCTGTGTTGGTATTCCTGGTTTCCTGTTCTCCGTGTTCTTGTGGATTTGTCGTCTCGGTGTCGGATTGTTTCGTCTCGTCTTCACGCTTCACGTCACGAGGATTCACCGCACCTTGATCATCGAAGTCCCTGCGTTATCTGTTCACACCCGTGTCATTGTGATATATATTCTTATTAAAACCTGAGTGACTGCAATTGCTTCCTGATCTCTTTACTACCATGACAGAACGATCTGGCCAACTCATGGAAGCAGCAGGAGAGAAACCCTCATCTTTGGAAGAGTTCGTCCACCACAGCGTAAGGAGAATGGATTCTCACGAGAAGAACATTAATGACACGGGTCGTGCTGTTCAAGCTCTGGTAACGCAGGTGTCTGAGCTCACCCAACAGATCCAACTTCTTTGTGGTCCCGCTGTGCCGCCCATACCAGTCGTTCCCCCCACACCACCGGACTTTGTCCCGTCGCCTGAGCCACGCCTACTGGTTCCTGAGACCTACGCGGGTGAGTCTGGATTTTGCCGGGCGTTTCTAACCAGATGTTCAATGCACTTTACACTACAGCCTAAGACGTTTCACACCGAGGAGGCTAAAAGCAGCGCTTTGGGGAATGGCGGTATGGGAGAACCAAGACCCGTGCTGCGCCTCGTTCCAGGACCTCTCCGCAGAGATGAAACGAGTTTTCGACCGAGCCGTTGCGGGGAGAGAGGCTGCCAGGGTGTTGGCCGACCTACGTCAGGGGGAGAGGTCGGTTTCGGACTATTCCATCGAGTTCCGAACCCTGGCAGCCGAGTGCCAGTGGAACGAGGAGGCACAGTGGGACATGTTCCTGCATGGGTTGGCTGACCGCGTCCAACGTGAGATCTACGCCCTGGACCTACCCACGTCGCTAAATGGACTTATCGAGTTGGCGCTACGTGTTGATGCAAGAGTCTCCCGAGTCGGAGGCAGAGCAGCACCCAATCGACCTCCTGGAGGGTTTGAGGGACAACGGTCCAGCGGCAGAGACGTGGTCAGCCCCGTCTTCGATCACGAACCCATGCAGGTGGGTCGAGCTCGGCTTTCCCGGGAGGAGAAGGAGAGGCGGAGGTCCCAGGGCCTTTGCCTGTATTGTGGAGGTTCGGGACATTATGCTTACAACTGCCCGGTAAAAGGCCAAGCCCGATAGTAAGTATGAGGCTACTATCGGGTGGGATCTCCGCCGAGAAGACCTCATCCACATCTACACTCCTCCCGGTAAGACTGAGATGGTCAAATCACCAGCACAACTGTAAAGCACTTCTGGACTCTGGGGCTGAAGGTAATTTCATGGACAGCACGTTTGCACACCAATTTCAGATTCCACTCAGACCACTCACTCAGAAGATCGCTGTACATGCACTTAACGGACAAGTACTCCCCACCATCTCATTCACTACTGAAGATATCACCCTCATTACTTCTGGCAACCACACTGAGACTATTTGTTTTTATATCCTGGATTCACCATTGGCACCTGTCGTCCTTGGTCACCCCTGGCTCATCCGTCACAACCCCCGAGTAGACTGGCAACACAAAGCGATTCTGGAGTGGAGCAAGGAATGTCATAAGTCTTGTCTTGTGTCTGCATGTCCGTCTGTGCCTGTTCTTGTCTTTCAGGAGGAGGCAGGGGATCTGTCTAACGTGCCCGAGGAGTACCACGACCTGAAAGAAGTGTTCAGTAAGTCGAGGGCTGCCTCTCTCCCTCCGCATCGTCCCTATGACTGTGCAATAGACTTAATGCCAGGTAAGTCTCCGCCTAAAGGCAAGTTATATTCACTTTCTCTTCCAGAAAGGGAGGCTATGGAGAAATATATTTCTGATTCTCTGGCAACCAAATTCATCCGCCCTTCCTCTTCTCCAGCGGGGGCGGGGTTCTTTTTTGTGGGGAAAAAGGATGGATCTTTGCGACCTTGTATTGATTACCGAGGGTTGAATAACATCACGTAAAGAATACTTATCCTTTGCCGTTGATGTCTTCAGCCTTCGAGAGGTTGCAAAGAGCATCCATCTTCACGAAATTGGACTTACGTAATGCTTATTATTTGGTCCGCATCAGGGAGGGGGATGAATGGAAGACTGCGTTTAATACCCCCAGGGGGCACTTTGAATATTTGGTCATGCCTTTTGGGCTGTCCAACTCCCCAGCAGTCTTCCAGGCACTTGTCAATGATGTGTTGCGAGACATGATAGATCAATTCATATATGTTTACCTGGATGACATATTGATATTTTCCTCGTCTCTCCAGGAGCATGTGCAACACGTAAGGCAAGTGCTTCAGAGGTTGTTAGAGAATGGGCTTTTTGTCAAGGCGGAGAAATGCGATTTTCATGCACAGTCTGTTCCTTTTCTAGGACACATCGTTTCGTCTGAGGGAATGCGGGTGGACCCTGACAAGGTTAAGGCTGTAGTAGAATGGCCTAGTCCAGATTCCCGTAAGGCCCTACAGAGGTTTCTGGGATTTGCCAATTTCTATCGGCGGTTCATTCGCAACTTCAGCCAACTAGCCGCGCCTCTGACTGCCTTGACCTCCCCCGGAACTCCGTTCGGGTGGTCAGATACAGCCGAGGCTGTGTTTGCTAACCTCAAGAGCCGCTTTGTTTCAGCTCCCATCCTCGTTGCCCCTGACTATTCACGGCAGTTCGTGGTGGAGGTCGATGCATCAGAGGTGGGGGTAGGTGCAGTTCTGTCCCAGCGCTCTCCCACAGATGACAAGATGCATCCTTGCGCGTTTTTTTCTCATCGTTTATCCCCAGCCGAACGTAATTACGACATTGGTAACAGAGAGTTGTTGGCAGTCAAGTTAGCGTTGGAGGAATGGCGACATTGGTTAGAGGGTTCGAGGGTACCCTTTATCGTCTGGACCGACCACAAGAATTTGGAGTACATCAGAACCGCTAAAAGACTCAACTCTAGGCAGGCTCGGTGGGCACTTTTTTTTGGTCGTTTTGATTTTTCTCTCTCGTACCGCCCGGGTTCTAAAAACATCAAACCCGATTCATTATCTCGCATTTTTGATTCTTCCGAACGCCCGTCTACTCCCGAGTGCATTTTACCGGAAAGTCTATTTGTTTCCACACTCGTATGGGAGATCGAATCGAAGGTCAAGAAGGCCTTAGAAGGGGTAACGCCTCCGCCAGCATTCCCACCTAGTCATTTATTTGTGCCAGAGGGGTTAAGATCAGACGTCATCCGGTGGGGCCATTGTTCCAACATAGCTTGTCATCCAGGAGTTAATCGTACTAACTTTTTAGCTAAGCAACGATTCTGGTGGCCACGTATGGCTCGGGACATTCACAGTTTTGTTTTGGCTTGCTCGGTCTGTGCTACTGGTAAGACTTCCAATCGACCCCCAGATGGGCTCCTCCAACCGTTGCCAGCCCCTTCGAGACCCTGGCCCCATATCGCTCTAGATTTTATCACCGCCCTCCCACCCTCTCAGGGTAACACTGTAGTTTTGACAGTGGTGGACCGGTTCTCGAAGACGGCTCACTTTATTCCCTTACCCAAATTACCCTCAGCTAAGGAGACAGCGTTGACAGTCGTAGACCACGTCTTTCGCTTACATGGCCTCCCGATGGACGTGGTCTCTGACAGAGGACCCCAGTTTGTGTCCAAATTTTGGAGAGAATTTTGTAAATTACTGGGGGCGACGGTTAGTCTGTCTTCAGGGTTTCACCCTCAGAGCAATGGCCAGACCGAGAGAGCCAACCAAGATCTGGAAAGAGTGTTACGATGTTTGGTATCCAAGAATCCTTCCTCCTGGAGCCAGCATCTTTCCATGGTGGAGTACGCCCACAATACCTTACCAGTGTCGTCCACGGGCCTATCTCCGTTTGAGTGTAGTGTAGGATACCAGCCACCTATTTTTCCTAGTCTGGAATCCAAAGTCGCGGTCCCCTCTGCTCACGCCTTTATCCAGAGGTGTCACCGCACTTGGACTAGAGCCCGTGAGACTTTACTCCAAGTGGGGGCGCGCACCAAGGCTAAAGCCGATCGCCACCGGTCGAAGCCTCCCGTATACGTCGTCGGTCAAAAAGTGTGGCTTTCTACCAAGAACATTCCTCTCCGCTCCGTCTCGAATAAGCTCACTCCCAAATTCATTGGCCCGTTTACTGTCACCAAATCCATTAGTCCGGTGGCAGTCCGCCTTAATCTACCTCCTGCGTACAGGAGAATTCACCCCGTATTCCACGTTTCCAAAATTAAGCCCGTGTTTCGTTCTCGCTTTAATCCGCCAGTCCCGGTTCCCCCCCCCCCGCCGCGTCTCGTAGATGGGGATACCACCTATTCGGTAAATCGGATTCTGGATTCTAGGCGGAGGGGGCGCGGATTCCAGTACTTGGTGGACTGGGAAGGTTACGGTCCGGAGGAGAGAAGTTGGGTACCTGCCAGAGACATTCTGGATCACTCCTTGATCGATGACTACAATCGACAGGTAAGGAGTTCTGAGAACGCCAGGAGGCGTTCTTAGGAGAGGGGTACTGTCACGGTATACAGATCCAATGCTTTCTTCTTGTCTCGTGTTTGTGCTGTGGTATGAAAGCACATGTGCTGTGGGCGTGAATGTTGTCATTCCTTGATCTGCTCCAATTGATCATCATTAATCATCACCAGCTGCAGCTCATCCCCACACTGCTTAAATACTCACCTCATTCTCATTTCCTTGCCAGATCGTTGTTTGATGTCCTGTGTTGGTATTCCTGGTTTCCTGTTCTCCGTGTTCTTGTGGATTTGTCGTCTCGCTGTCGGATTGTTTCGTCTCGTCTTCACGCTTCACGTCACGAGGATTCACCGCACCTTGATCATCGAAGTCCCTGCGTTATCTGTTCACACCCGTGTCATTGTGATATATATTCTTATTAAAACCTGAGTGACTGCAATTGCTTCCTGATCTCTTTACTACCATGACAGTATCTATGAAGAGAGAGCATTAAATAAGAAAAAATAATATTATGAATGATAAGAGGCATCTTCTCGCCTCTGATTTCGAACTGTTGCCGCCGGGCCGTCTGTATTTTTTACCCTGTTGTATGAAAAACAGATTCAAATGCTCTTTACTCAAAAATTTTTATTTTTTTTAACATTTTTGATAACTGATGGTTTGATCATTTTTTAATTGTTTATTGTATATGTTTATCTATGCATATTGTGATGTCTGATGCCTGTATAAACATACATACAATGTAACTATATATATATATATATATTTGTGTTACAAAATGAAGACAGACTTCACTGCCAGTTTCCCTCTATGTTAACACACACACAGTTCCATTGCCGGCTATGAGAGTCCACTGCTAGATAGGTAGACATCGTTCAGAGTTGCAGGTCCCATCTTGGCATGTTTAAATTTTTTGTTGTTGCATATTTGAAGTTATATATTATGAAAAAGACCTTAAAAGAACATTTTCTGTCATTTATTTTTACTTAAAAATGACCAGATGCAGCAAATCAACTTTAAAGTTTTGAATTTGATCTTCAGGAAAGGTCCCCTGATAGATGGCATAGAATGACGTATGTGTGGATGTATTTAAAATGACCAATATTTCAAACATTTACTATCTCTGTATATCAACATCCTAGAAACAAAAGAAAAAAGGACATGTCTATTGATTTTATTAGAGTAGAAATTATGTTTTAAATAATAGGCAGCCAATATGATCAGTCATATTATTAATATCTTGGTGTTCTTGACAATAAGCTTAAATGTGATATGTGGACTAATCATATACTGTAAGTATAAAGCCACAACAGAGAATAATTTTTTAAAGCAATAACTTTCCTGTATTGTCCACAACATAAAGCTTCTGATGTTTTATAGGGATTTCTTCGAAAGTGTTATGATATTCTGTATTATTTGTTGGTATGAAATTGCTACTGAGGTACAGACAAAATTATTAAGAAAAATAACAATGGCAATTAAATTGTTAGGGACTGCTTTAACCAAGCATAGAGTATCTATCAGTATCTATGAAGAGAGAGCGTTAAATAAGAAAAAATAATATTATGAATGATAAGAGGCGTCATCTCGCCTCTGATTTCAAACTGTTGTCGCCAGGCCGTCTGTATTTTTTATCCCGTTGTATGAAAGACAGATTCAAATGCTCTTTACTCAAGCAATTCAAATATTTTAATTTGATAACTGATGGTTTGGTCATTCTTTTTTAAATTATATATTGTGTATGCTTATCTATGCATCTATACCTCTGAAGCCTGTGTGAATATTATATAATTATATATATATATATATATATATATATATATATATATAAACAATGAAGACAGAGTTCTCTGCCAGTTCAATTCACTGTTCACACAGACACACAGTTCCATTGCAGGCTATAGGAGTCCCCTGTTAGTAAGGTAGAAATTGGCCAGAGTTTCAGGTCCCCACTTGGCATGTTTTTTAAAAATGAAAAATAAATGTTTTTAAAGTTACATTATGAAAAAAGACCTTAAAAGAAAATTTTGTATGTCATTTTTGTTTCTTCAAAATGACCAGAAACACTAGTCCCCTCTTGGCCAGTGTAGAGCGATAGTCCCCTGTTAGTTATATAGACGTGAACGTGTGTGCGTTCGTGTGTGGGGGGGGGGTTGACTGCTTTTTTGCTTTGCATGATTGTGTTTATGGGGTGCAATATAACATGTATTCGTGGTTTTTCTTTTTTAAAAAGTCTTATTTTTCATAACTTCACCTTTATTGTCAGCTGCGCTCTCCTCCGTCCCCTGAATAAGCGGTTGACTTCCTAATTCTATGAAAACACTCTCTCAGAAACACGTTGTGGGCATGGCCGTGGGAACTAGGGGTGCTGAGGGTGCTGCAGCACCCCCTGGCGACAGCTGTTTCACTACATTGAAATTTAATATGACGTGACTTTAAATAACTTTTTGTTTTTCAGCATGTTTTTAAAGAACACCTACCTTTATAAAACGACTCAAACGATTATTTCATTTTTATATGTTGTCGAATATAGTTGTATAGAAATTAATATAGGCTGCGGCTGCCTATCATAAGGCAAAAGTCGATCTCGCATAGAGTGAGTGATGACACTGGTTGAGGTCCAGCATCTCAAAATTGATTTGACACTCCTTTTATGCATGTGAAAAAACTAAATAGACTATAGATTTCTTGATTAAAGCATTCTTTGGCATTAAGGGCTGTTCACAAAGAACGTTTTTCCATTACCCTCTGCTACTGTTCCAATGATTTTCACTGTGAACGCGCACGTAACTGTTGCGCTCGCGTCTCGCGAACGAAACCTCATTCTCAAAACGCGGCACTCAAGTTAAAATTAGTTTAAAAAAAATGCACTTCGAGACCTTGCATTACCCCAAATTCGCCTGTGCTGAATGAAAGTAATGCAATGGTCTAGTGGTAGAATATTAGACTAACGTGCAAGAGTAGCCTATCTGAGTTCTAATTCACATTCGCATTATTTTTTTCCCCTCATTAAAACCGATTATGTGTTTATCAGTTGTTGTCAAGCAGGGACATGACAAAATGTTTGAATGCATTTTACTTTGTGGTTTCACCAGCACGAATAGAGATTTCTCCGCAACTGATCAAGCTCGTGTGCGTGTGAAGATGTTCCTTGTGGCAGCGCGAGCCACAAGAGAACACTTTATCAGCACTGAGTCAACGAGTACTTTGATCACTTGATATAAAAAAAAAATCAACACATTTGATTTCAGCGTGCTATTTCTCCTCTTATTTAACAAATGAATGCTCTGCTAGACTAGTTAACCGGATATGTTTTATTTATTTGTATTGGTACATCCATGCCGCGAGATGTTCAAAAGTGCTGGGGAAAATATCGACCCTGGCAAAAAGTGGTGGGGAAATTCCCAAATAATTATTATTAATAATTATAATAATAATAAAAAAATGTGTTTTTTTTTTGCGTCAAAATATTTCTCAAACGGCAGTGCCCCCCGCTGATGACCCACTGCCCCTCCAGTAGATCTGCTCTGGCGCCGACTCTGTCAAGCCACGCCCATTAAGCCACGCCCCCAGCACCCCCATGATGAAATATGTTCCCACGGCCATGGTTGTGGGCTCAGATTGGTTCGTTTGGACGGGTGTGTTTGTGTGATTGGCTAAACTGTTGCTCACGTTGTCCGGAAGGTTAACGCCCATTACCTTAACGAGCGAAACGGTCATGCCAAAGGTGGATACCATAGACATAGATAGACGGTGGATACACGTAAATAATGATGTCGAGACTGCAGTATCAGTGAGGCAGAATCAGACCGAGAAAGCCTCGATGAAGAAAGTCAAGCAGAACCTCACCACACACGGTTCTTACTAAACGTTTCTGAATGATAATTTGCCACATTTTTTAACCATATACACGTTTGTTTTACACAATAGCATCTGACTGGCAACGATAGCAACTGACTGGCTACTAATGTTAAACACAAACAGCGTTGGCAAGTTTACGTTCTTGATTAAATCGAAAATAAAGTCATAAGGCATATACACATGAAAAATACATTTACAACATTAGTACTTATACAAAATTCAGGTCCATAATGTTTGTACGTGTTTGTCGTAGACACAAAATACTAGCATAACTAGTAGCCTAGTGGCTATAAAGCCAGTGCTGGCATTTAAAAAAAAAAAAAAAAAACACAGGCTAACGTTACGTCTGGAATTATACATGCATATACATTTAAGTCAAGTCAAGTCACATTTATTTATATAGCGCTTTTCACAATACAGATTGTATCAAAGCAGCTTCACAGTGATAACATGAAAGTAGTACAACACAGATCGATAATATTGTTAAATATTAAATATTAAATAATCCCGACTAAGCAAGCCAAAAGCAAGCCAAAAGCAAGGCGACAGTGGCAAGGAACCAAAACTCCATCAAATTGGATGGAGAAAAAAACCTTGGGAGAACCCAGGCTCAGTCGGGGCCAGTTCTCCTCTGGCTTACATTCATATTTTTATATATAAGTATTAAATATAAATATTGTTTATGTATAAAACGGCGCCATAACATATCGCAGGCGGTGAGTCGTCTCTTCACAGGCGTTGGTCTTCTCATCACAGGCGGTGGGGCATCCGAAACCCCCGTGAGATGCTGGATACCAGACTGGACCTGACGAACACCATTTTTCTCGGGTCAAGCGTCCTGAGATAACAACAGAAAGGCAGATGGGAAATAATTAGCATAGCTGATGTTCATAATAATTTCCATTGTACGGGTGTCAGTGTTAGAAAACCACTATCTCACGAACTCTCCGCAACCCAAACTCTCCGCAACGCAACCCAACCATACGGGCCGACCCGTTTGTCTAAAAGGCTGTCGAGCCCCACTGGTGCGTTAAGCAGTTTCAGTGGCAAACGGTTCCGTATGGCATGACAGAGGACTGAAAGGTAAGCATTATGTGAATGCTTGACTAAAGAGATGCGTCTTTAATCTAGTTTTAAACTGTGTCAGCGAGTCAGAGCCCCGGACCGTATCGGGAAGGCTATTCCAGAGTTTTGGAGCTAAATGCGAGAACGCCCTCCCTCCTTTACTGGACTTAGATATCCTAGGAATGACCAGAAGCCTTGAATTTAGTGATCTTAAGGAACGCGGTGGATTGTAGGGCGAGAGAAGGTCCGTTAAGTACATAGGAGCTAAACCATTTAGGGCTTTATAGGTCAGTAGTAGTACTTTGTAGTTGATATGGAACTTAATAGGTAACCAGTGCAGAGATGATAAAATCGGTGTTATATGATCATATTTTCTTGACCTAGTAAGAACTCTAGCAGCTGCATTCTGTACTAACTGTAGCTTGTTTATTGAGGATGCAGGACAACCGGCTAATAAAGCATTGCAGTAATCTAGTCTCGAGGTCATGAATGCATGAACTAACTTTTCTGCATCAGAGAGAGATAGCATGTTACGTAGCTTAGCAGTGTTTCTAAGGTGGAAAAAGGCTGTCCTTGTAACATATGAAACATGATTTTCGAAAGACAAGTTGAGGTCTAGTATAACACCCAGGTCTTTTACTGTAGTGGGTAGGGTAACAGGACATACGTCTATACTAAAGTTTTGTTGTAAGAGATTTTGTGAGTGGTTTTTTGGACCAATAAGTAATACCTCCGTTTTATCTGAATTTAATAGCAGGAAGTTACGCGTCATTCAGCATTTTACATCTTTGAGACACTCTGTCAATTTAGAAGAGTTAGTGTTTTCGTCTGGTCGTGATGAAATATATAATTGAGTGTCGTCAGCATAACAGTGGAAATTAATTCCATGTTTTCTTATAATATTACCAAGTGGCAGCATATATATTGAGAATAGCAGAGGGCCTAAAACCGATCCTTGCGGTACTCCATAGTCTACTGACGTTATCTTTGATTTTTCCCCATTTAAACAGACAAAATGATAACGGTCCGATAAGTACGATCTGAACCAGCTTAATGCCTGTCCTTGAACACCAGTGTAGTTTTGTAGTCGATCCAAGAGTATTTTATGATCTATAGTGTTGAACGCAGCGCTGAGATCAAGTAGGACTAGTATTGAGATACAGCCTTGGTCAGAAGCTAAAAGTAAATCATTTGTAATTTTAACTAGCGCAGTTTCAGTGCTATGATGTGGTCTGAATCCTGACTGGAATTTTTCATAGATATCATTTTCTTGCAAAAAAGAGCATAGTTGAGCAGACACAAATTTTTCTAGAATTTTGGACATAAATGGAAGATTTGAAACGGGTCTGTAATTCGCTAACTTATTTGGGTCTAATTGTGGTTTCTTAATGAGAGGTTTTATTACTGCCAGCTTGAATATTTTTGGAACATGACCTAAAGATAAAGACGAGTTAATAATATTGAGGAGAGGCTCTTCCACTACAGGTAATAGTTCTTTTAGTAATTTAGTGGGTATTGGATTCAATAAACATGTTGTGGGTTTAGATGCAATGATAAGTTTATTTAGCTCCTCCTGTCCTATCGTTGTAAAGCGGTGTAGTTGTTCTAGAGGGGCCATAATTGCGGCTGAATCATAAGACACCATAGAGGATTGTACATTTATAATTGTGTTTCGGATGCTTTCTATTTTCTCGTTGAAGTAATTCATAAAATCATTACTGCTAAACTGTAACGGTATATTTTGCTCTGGTGATGTCTGTTTGTTTGTTAGTCTAGCCACGGTGTTAAATAAAAACCTTGGGTTATTTTGGTTATTTTCGATTAGTTTGCGGAGATGCTCAGCCCTGGCTGTTTTTAGAGCCTTTTTATAACGTGACATACTGTCTTTCCACGCGATTCTAAAGACCTCTAAGTTAGTTTGTTTCCATTTACGCTCTAACTTACGGGTTTCTCTCTTGATAGCATACGTATCACTGTTGTACCAGGGTGCTTTAGTTTAACATTTAGCACAAGTGCTTCAAATGAATTAAACCTGTGACCTGTTTTCTGAATAACATTAAAAATATCTTTATAGATTGTTGCAACACCGCCGCCACGACCGATCAGACGGGGCTCATGTTTATAACAGTATCCTGGCGGAGTAGATTCATTTAGACCGAAATATTCATTTGGTTTAAGCCAGGTTTCAGTAAGGCACAGAACATCGAAATTATTATCTGTGACCATTTCATTTACAATAACCGCCTTAGGTGTGAGCGATCTAATGTTTAGAAGACCTAACTTTAGAGATTGTTCTTGTTCACTGATATTTAGATTTTCTGGTTTAATTACAATAAGATTTTTGCTAGATCCTACACTACATTTATTGTTTGGCTTCACTAAACGAGGAATAGATACAGTTTCTATATAATGTTCCACACTGTGCATATTAGTTAAGTTTGGGCAACAAAGGGTGTGATTTGGACTTTGACTTAGTCATCTGGTCTGTAACGTCTTGGAGATGTTGTCCGACAGAACAGCCACTCCGATTCTGCTGGGTTGGAGACCATCTGCACGGTACAACCTTGGTCTCTCCCAAAACAGATTCCAATTATTTACAAAGAGCAGTTTCTGTTCATTACACAGTGACATTAACCATTCATTTAATGCAAATAGTCTACTGAACCTTTCCTGTCCTTGTCGGTACGTGGGGAGCGGTCCCGACACGATGATCATTGCTTCAGGCGCTGTGCTGCGTACCGTCTCGATCAGGCTCATGTAGTCCTTCTTCAGTACCTCAGTCTGCCGCTGCCTTATGTCGTTCACTCCCGCGTGCAGCACAACAGCTCCGACGCGCTCGTCCCCGTTCAGGATCTCGGGAATCTGTGCAGCGACATCAAGAACACGAGCACCAGGAAAGCAGTGAGTCCGCACCTTACCTTTACCCGGGGTAGCACGGACATGACGGACCATGGACGTGCCGATGATCACGGCGTCGTTGCGTTCCGGCTCGCGAAGAGGGGAGAAGCGGTTCCGAGTGGAGATCTCGAAGACCGGGAGGGGCGGAGAGGCAGCTCTGGTCCTGTCTCGTGTCTTCCGCTGTGTGATCCATGGTCCATGGTGTTGTGTCGGTGCCGGAGTGAATGAAGCCTGAGATGATCGCGTCCTCCTGGGCAGAGGAACACGCGGAGTAGAGGAAGTCGGGGTCAAAGAGTTAATGTTACTAACCACTGATTTGTGAGCGTCGGCGCGTGATGCTTCAAGCGTTGAGCGCCGATCCAACAGCTCGGCTTTCTTCACCAGCAGACCACGGATCTGTGTCTCGACGTATTCCAGCTCCTGCTTCACCGAGAAGAGCTCGAATGTGTCTTCACCTGCACTCAAAGGTAAAGTTAGACATGCATCTGATACGTTCGCCATTATAACAGATGAACAGTAAATTAGTAGTGATACTACAAATATCACTACTAATTTAGGACTGAAATGCCGGATATAACCCGTATCCTTTCAGTGAAACGGGTGTAAAAGGAGACGGCCGATAGGCCACGCGTGAAATGCTAGCGGGCTAAAGGCTAGTAGCCGAGATTCGGAAGTTTGGATATAAGTAGCGATATCAAAGCAATCCAATTGTTTTTTATGAGGAATAGTATCGAGGATAAGTTCACATGATATAAAAATCGAAAGTGCTTGTTTATAAATGAGTGGAAAAGAAGAAAATCAAGGATTGATGAAGAAATTCTCCGGAGCTACAAACACAAATACCGGTCGCACGCGCATGCGCAAGGGCACTCCATGTATGTCATTTAATCATTTAATCATTTAAAATGATTAAGTCTTAGCCTACTTACAGGTTATGGCCCAACAACTGCTGCCTCTGGTTTTAAAGTTGGATCTGCTTCATGGTTTATTAACAGTTTCTTCTTGAACCCTACATTGAACTCGTGGAGATTCTGGAAGCTGTCTTCCGTAAAATGTGCAGCACAGAGAGCTAGATTACGATCGTCACTTTCAGGAATATAATTAAACATAAATTGTATCAATTGTTGACGAAGTAAACTGTGGGAAGCTCGAATACAGAAGACCTGTCAGCTGGGTGAACACAACTCACTCGACGTGCTGCAGAAATATGCGCATGCCCTTTCCTGCATATTCCGAAGGGAGTGGTTGATGCAAATGTGTGGGTTAGTGACGTACCATAACCCAGCTGTAGTCCCAATCGAGTCATTTTTGTAGGCGTTTACACTTCCTGGTTTTTTAAAAGACGATATCTCTGCTTACATTGAACTTTCAGCGCTGCAACTTTGCAGATACTGTTCATGCACCATCAGCAACATTACACACTATTTAAAATGAAAAAAGTGAAATCGCAGTCAACCCCCCCTTTAAAGCTGGTAGTGTAACCATTTCATGACGGGGTGGGAGGGTTATGATGAACTGAATCTTAGTGTAGTAGTCGGAGGGCGTCTTAGGTTTGAAGTTAACGTGCATTTTGAACGTGTGCAGTGTCCTACGGGATTGATGTGTGTGTGCTATAGTGTTGCTTATTTATGACGGTGTTTTTTGTGGAGCATGCTCTATTGTGGTGTTATTCACCCCGGCTGATTTGCATGTGTGTTTGGTACTTCAAGAGCCTGAACCCCTCTGACATGTTTGGTAACTGCCTGAATTGTATCAAATAAATATTATTGTTTCTAGCTCTGGTGCCGCTTGCTTTTGTAGAGTGAATTACTCTAGCTGTGACAATTTGACAACACTAGCCTAGGTTTCTTACACTATAGTTTATTTACCTTGAGACACATAAAGCATTTTCTCCTATAAAACACAACAAAAATTCACAAAAGACATCAATTTTATTAGTTTGGTGTAATCCAAATCTTTAGAAGTTCTTTGCAAGAAACAACTCCTAATTCAGCCTTTTATCCAGTCATGATCGTCTCCATTCTCAGCAGCGACAGCAAATGTCAAATCCCGCGCTGGCGATGAATTCAAATTCAAAAATTGCACCCTTGAGAAGTCTTACGTCGTGTTTTACGGCAGTGATATCAAACGTTCATTGGCTCTTCCCTGCTTCGTCACAGATTACGACATGAAGGACTCGGTGACAGTTGGTTTAGTTCATATTAAATGGAGAAGCGCGAACCGAAGCCGGATTAACATTTTCATTGATTAGTAATTTAATTTCTGATCTGTACTTCATACAAAACTATTACAATACTGCCAGAGAAGACTGCGACTGCAACGCTTCATCATGTGAACGGCTTTTGGTATCGGTTTTGCCATTTTTGCAATAAATAAATTATTGTGATTATACTTGTCTGTTAGTTATGTTTTTCTTCATAATTGTAGTTTGTTACGTTGTTTTAAGGAATTGTTATTGGTAGGTTTAGGGGTAGGAGTAAAATTGGTGGCTCAAAATATATTTTAATGCTATATTGTTGTTAATAAAACTGCCATTTCCCAACACTTCTGTCCATTATGTTTTATCATTTTTTATATTATGTATAAAATGGGTATGTTTAGGTTTGGGATTAGGGTTACGGGATCTTACATTTATCTATAAAATGGTAAAAAGGGAAATTGTACAGATATATTTATGATATACGTAAATAGTTAACGTTTTGTAGCTGTAAAAACATAATAATGTTACGTTTAAATGTTGCAGATATTTTCTATCTTTGCAAAAACGTAAAATCCCTACGTATTAACAATAGCTGCTTTCCGACCGGAGGGACTTTTGCAGTTCCTAGAACCTAACGTTCCTATAACCCTTTTTTTTGATCATGTTCCGACCGGACTAAATTGGGGATTTTTTTAGTTCCTCAGACCATAGTTCCTATAACTCTTTCAGTACCTAGTCTAGAGCGAGGACTTTTTTAGTTCCCTTTCCCTAGGTCTGCGTTGATTGGTTCAACTTATAGGTCATGCCCACTGTCAACACGGAACTTGTAGCGCGCTGTCTGCCATACGCTGTGTGTTTTTACAACGGGGATTAAGACAAACATAACACATTCAACCAGCTAATTGCTAATGCTAGATAAACTTACCTGTCGTTTTGTTTGCCTCCTGCGCTCTGCTCTTTTATCTTCTTCCATCATATTACTTAATATCATATTACGCTGGAGCCTTCGCCTTCTGTGTTTCTCTGTACAGAACTCAAGCATAATCTTTAAACGCCGCTGTTCGTTCTCCGTTATTAAGGTCCCGGCAAGGCAGAACAGGAAAATTGCAATAGCCTCCTCCATGCTGGTTTGTTGTTGTTGTATGTGGACGCTGTGCTTGCGTTACCCCTCGGGGGAGAGTAGTTCTTAGAACTGTTTAGAAGTGGACAGTTCCTATAACTAAGTTCCTGTAACTACTTGGTCGGAAAGCGGCTAATGAGACCATGCTGATCATGTAGTGGGGCCAAAACTTATTTAGTCAGCCACTGATTGTGCAAGTTCTCCTACTTAGAATAATGAGAGAGGTCTGTAATTTTCATCATAGGTACACTTCAACTATGAGACAAAATGAGAAAAAAAAATCTAGGAAATCACATTGTAGGATTTTTAAAGAATTTATTAGTAAATTATGGTGGAAAATAAGCATTTGGTCACCCACAAACCAGCAAGAAACCACAACTCAACCATGGCCAAAGAGCTGTCAAAGGACACCAGGAAGACAACTGTAGACCTGCTCCAGGCTGGGATGAGAGAATCTACAATAGGCAAGCAGCTTGGTGTGAAAAAAATCAACTGTGGGAGCAATTGTAAGAAAATGGAAGACATACAAGACCACTGATAATCTCCCTCGATCTGGGACTTCACGCAAGATCTCATCCCGTGGGGTCGTGAGAAAATGAGAACGGTGAGAAAAAAATCCCAGAACTACAGGAGGGACCTGATGAATGACCTGCAGAGAGGCTACCATAAGTAACACACTACACCGAGAGGGACTCAGATCCTGCAGTGCAATTGCAGTGAACTTTTGTTATTGACCAAATACTTATTTTCCACCATAATTTACAAATAAATTATTTAAAAATCCTACAATGTGATTTCCTGGATTTTTTTTTTTCATTTTGTCTCTCATGGTTAAAGTGTACCTACGATGAAAATTACAGACCTCTCTCAATGTGACTGTCATAAAGGTAAACAGGCAGATCAGATTTTCTGAGGCATTAGGCAACGTCTCCGAGGTTTAATGACGAGAGGAACCCGCATCGGGTTTGCATATGCGTTGGCGCATCTGCAAAGGGACGGATGGCCCGACGAAACATTGTGTTCATGAAACGATCTCATGAAAGTGCATTTATTGCACATTTTTTTTTTCACGTGCCATTTATGCCAAAAAATAGTTTTTGCATGCATGATATGCACTTTATGGTATTTAATACGTTAATCTTTTTGATAAATCAGCTATCTGATCTGAGAAAACGCCATGTGTAAACAGCCATTCAGACCGAAATGTGCTCAAGCAGGATGTTGCTTGCAGTTCTAGTTACACTGGATTTAGGAGACATCTCATTGATACCTTCTTCAATTGGTGACAGATCTGTTTCTCATGAGACTCCATCCATTAATGACAAAGAAGAACACAATTCTCATTCCTTAAATGATGAAATACCCCAGCTTAATCTCTGTGGATTAATCAATTTGTGGAATATCTGCTGTCTAATATTAAGGACCATGTATTAAAATTACTCCCAGCCAGGTAACAATCCATCCAGACCACCCATAGTAGAGTTATTTAAAAGTTTGGACAACACTTTCAGCAAACTGAAAATTGATACCAAATGGAAGACATATTTTAGAGACAAATGGGGAGTAGGCATTTGAACTATGCCTTAGTGTTAGGTATGACGCTTTTGCCAATGCGTATACATCCAACCCACATGGCACCCTTTAGTGTCAATATGAGACGCAGATATATATGGGCCAGAAGGCACCTCCTAGTGGTCTAAACCTACCCCAGACCTAAATCTACCCATAACCGAAGCGTGTTATATTGACGCTAAAGGGTGCCAATGCCATGTGCGTTGGATGTACTGTATATACATTGGCAAAAGCATCAGTATATGACGCCTTGGGATGAGAATGCATTTTAAATTCATATATATTTCCAATTTTGAAAATACTCTAGTTCATTTTCAGAGATGAAAACATTTGTGAGATGATGTAAACATGTTGCTACTCAGTCTGGAAGTATTAAGACTTCTGAGGTGATGGCTACTTTAAAACCCATCCTTTATTTTTGACTAATAAGTTTGCTCTCCAAATTCAATTGATGAGTTGAGTTTGAATGTGAAAATCCTCTTTGGTCCAAAAAAGGTATTCACAAAGTTGGCTGCCTTTACTTTATTTTCAGAAATCTCGCTCTATAGTTGAATTCTGCCCTCATGAAACACCCATTTGGTATCTTTGTTTCATGCACAAGTTAAGAAATATGGGATTGATGAAATACTGAAACCTGTAATAAGGGACTTTTGTGGTTGCTGTTCCATTTGCTGAACAACATGTATAACAACATGTATGTACAACATGGCACACTTGCTCAAATTACTGGTGGTAACTTAGGTATGCATATAATTCTTGGGTTTTTTTAGATCACTTGTACTGTATAATCAGCATTATACCATTTTGGTGGATGATCCAACATTAACCTCTTCTTTTAAAAGAGCAAAACGCAAGTATCTGAGTTTTTGCAGAACTACGCCCCCTCTGGCGACAAGCGAAACTGCATGCACGCTCATGGAACACACGCATACACGCACGTTTGCACGAGCTGTTCATAATCAAAGAAGCATCAGCCGCACACTGTTTGGCACACAACTTTTAATACAGTTATAAATCTGCAGGTCATTTAAAATATATGAAAGGAAAGGCATTTGAGGAAATTACACACGTGTGTGTGTGAGGGGAAAACAGGGGTATTAGAAAACTGCGGCTTTTGTTTCCATCGATCTCCATGTTGAACTGTTTTATGTGCTTACTGTATCCACTTATGATTGTATTATTATGGAAACACGTTCATGAACAATATAAGTTATTACTTTGTATAGAACCCGTTTGAGCCCGAGAGCAGACCGCCCAGAGATCTCTCCGTTTGTTGAAAGTCTTTCCAATGTTGACTCTCTTATTCCGACACCTGGCACTGGACAGTCAGAAGTTGTATTTTCTTGTCTTACGTGTTAATTGCGTTGCAGTTTGTAATGAACTACAAGCCAGTCTTTTTGGGGCTGTTTTTACACCTGGCCACAATGCGCTTTCTCAGATCGGATAGCTATCTGATTTATCAAAACGATTCCATTACACTTGGTCACATAAATGTGTTTTTGCAAAACGGATATTAATCTGATATTCAATTCCCGCGCTATACAGATTTCATGAAGTGCACGTCACCGAAAGCAACAGATGAGCTGCATTTTATTGATCATCGGCTTCGGCTATTTCAAAATCAGCAAAGACAGCAATAAGAGAGAGCGGCAAAAGCCCTGGTATGAGATCATTTCATTTCTTTAGGCTACTTTTAATGAAGATGGTAGTGTTAATCGTATGCGTCGTACTTTCACTTTGATTTGCGATAGATTGCGGCGAGGTGGCTTTATGAATACACTCAGATGCTCATCTGGGGTGATGCGCGTCGTTAGGGTGGCCATTTCCATAACACTGAAAAGGAGGACGGGGTGGGGGTGGGGTGCACAGTACCAGAAAAAAAAAAACATTTCTGGACTAAATAAGATAAATACATAAAATTAATAGAAATACATAAATAAACAAATAATCTGGCACCATAGGGTCATCATGTCCACCAAGCCATGCATCAGCCTTCAAAAATCTGTGAGGTTTTAAACGCAATACATATTCATCTTTCATATAATATTCATATTCCCATTCGTAAAATCAACGTTTGGGGGTTTGCGTCGTGCGCCAGGAACAAACGCGCTTGGGCTCGGACCGCAGCAAACGAGCCCAGTGTAAAAGCCCCCTAAGATATTTTTGATGAAATCCAATGATATCCAGGGAGGGGGCTCCATTGACAGCTATTTAATTAACACTTTGAAGGCCCAGAAATGTATGAAATACATTGTCCATGTAGCGACAGTGGTTCAACCTTAATTTTATGAAGCAACAAGAATACTTTGTGCACCAAATAAACAAAATATCAAATTTATTCAACCATTTCTTCTCTTCAGTCTCCGAAGGGCATTCACGAGAGCAGCACGACGCATGTGCATGGTAATGATGCAGGAGCTATACCTTTAAGGTCCACGGCTGATTGAGAGGAGACCGACTTATCAGCGCTGCATACTTCTGAGTTGGCATCTCCCAGCAAGGCATGTGAAAGAAAAATATCATACTTGCCAGAATGCTGCAGGGGGAGGCAATCCAGTTACCATCCTCTAATGAGCGTACCTCAATGGCAAGCTGTAGATGGCTTCTTGTATCTTGTGACGGCCCGAGTGGTGTCCACACAAGAGTGGTAATGTGGATGTATAAACTCACACATACATGCATCCACACATAGGCACCGATACTGTGGGTGCTCCGGGGCTCGAGCACCCACGGAAAATAACGAGCACCCACCCACGTGTGCCAGACTGCCAGTAGGCTACATTCATTTAAAATTAAACATTGCAGTTAGTGCTATGTGAAGCGTCTGTCACACTGTGATTTGTTATCTCGCTGTCAGTCGCCTGCTCCATATCCTGAATTCACCAATCACAGTGTTTCTCGGATGAAAACGCCTCTTTAGTGATTCTGCAGATTCCCACTTCATTCCCCACTATACAGTGACGTACGTGTGTACATGCGTTTGATAATTAGAATCAGATCTCAGAGTGAGAATAAAATGGACAGATTTGAAATTAAAAAAGCAAAACCTAATAATGATGCGAGTGTATCGACATCCACCACAACAAGTCCCCTGTCAGAAGCGCATAACAACAACAGCAAAGCTAGAATCAGTGAAGGTAGGAGCTACGGTGAAGTTAGCAGTAGACCTAGCAGTGAAGATGGACGAGGAAATAAGGGAAGGCAGGCTAGTTGGAAAGGAAAATTCCCCTGGATAGCTTATGACTCCACAAAAAACAAAGTGTTTTGTAACATCTGCACTACAGCTAAAAACATGAATGTCCCTCATCCATCATCAACCCACGACCAAGAATCTATAAAGGCTTTTGTTCAAGATGGTTTTTGCTGGGTTAAAGCACTCGAATGATTTAGATCACACGAAAAGAGCAATTTGCATCGCACTGCCAAGCATTATGGCAGCAACTAATGCAGGTGTTAATGTTGCTGCTACACTCTCTGCTGGTAAAAAAAGGCAGATGGCTGATGCCAGAATCACTTTGCTGGCTATTCTTTCTTCTCTCCAATTTCTTTCCTGTCAGGGAGTGGCCATTAGAGGAAAAACTGACCAAGAGTCCAATTTAATGCAGTTGCTATATGTGCGTGCTAAAGATATCCCAGAGTTAAAGTCATGGCGGGCTCGTCAGGAGAACAAGTGGCTCTCTCATGACATCCTAAACGAGATGATTGAAATGATGGCTCATGATGTCTTGAGAATGTTATGTAGATGGCTGATGAACCCAATAGCAGACAGCAACTGATTCTCAAAGGGGTTTATTAAGGAACAAAACAGAAATCAAAACCCACGATGGGGCAAAACAGGACAGGGTAGAACACACTAGACTAAGACTATATACTAACAACTAAGAAAGGAACAAACTCTTCTTGAAGACAAGACTCTTAACAGGTAACTCACAACTTGATACAAACACAAAGTATGACAAAGTCAAACAATGAACCGACAATGGACAGCAAACACAAGGGGATTAAATAGGGAACACTAATGACGAGGACAGGTGAAACTGACTAGACGATAAATCACAAGACGAGGAAAACAAGGGGGCGGGGTAACTTAACGAGACAACGCAAGCACATGGCCCAGACAGGCCATGCACTTGCATACAAAACATGATTCTGTCATGATCCTGCCTCACGACTAGAGGAATTCAAGGACAAGAAGGCAGAATCATGACAGAACCCCCACCTTAAGGAGCGGCTTCCAGACGCTCCTCAAGGGTCCTTAAACACGGGACATGACAGACTGTGACAAAGACACAAACCAACAGTACATGGCAAAAACTAACAAGGGCATACAAGAATACACAATGACAGGGTTGGGGTGGAACATCAAAAAGAACATACAATGCAGAAGAGGTGGAGGAAACACAGAGTCTTTGCGTAACAGTCCAGGGTGGGTGGGCGGGACAGGGGTCCTGGGACCACAGGGAGTGGGCTTAGGACGAGAGGACTGAGCGGGCTTGGGAGGAGTGGTGTGGGGCAAGGGAAAAACAGTCCGGGGTTGAGCCATGACAGGGGAAACAAACGGAAGTCCAGGAACAGTGGGGACAGGGACAAATGGGGAAACAGACCGGGAATTAGAGGAGCCAGGGGAGCCAGGGAAAACAGACGGGGATGCAGTCTTAGTGGCAGCAGCAGACTCCGACATAGAGGACTCCAAGGACACAGAGGATGAGGTAACGGGACTTCTGACGGGGGACAACGCAAGCGAAGGTGCGGGACACAAGACAAGGGGTGAAATAGTCGATTGTGGAGCTGGAACAGGGACAGAGATCAGGGAAGATGATCCAGAATTGACACTTCTCGCTTCAAATTCAGGTGAGGCATCAAAGGTAGCCGACTGGGGATCTGAACCTTTGGCAGCTGGCCTGGGATCAGCATTTAAGTCAGCTGGCTTAGGACCAGCGCTCACTGCAGTTGGACTGCGATCAAGACTCTCACTAGATGACTTGAGAACGGTGCTCTGTACAACAGGCTTGGGATCAGTGAAGGCAGCAGCTGGCTTGAGATCGGTGTTCTGTGTAGCAGACTTGGGATCAGCGAAGACTGCAGCTGGCTTGAGATCGGTGCCCTCTGGAGCATTAGAAACAGGGACTGGGGACAAGACAGGACTGACTGGGACATCAAGAATTCTGACCAGACGGGATAAATACCCGGACAGGGTTCTGGCAGCGATGATGACTGGCATCTCCTGATGAGCCGAAACTGACTGTACCACAGCCCTTGCAGCGCTTGCAAGAACATGCATCTGTTTGCTTACGTTATGTGACTGAAAATCTGGAGCCAGAAGAACGCTTCTTGGGATTTTATGAGACATCAAAAACAACAGCAGACACTTTTTCAGCTTTTAAAAGACGTTCTGATGCGATTCGACCTGCCAGTCAATAAATGCAGAGGACAGTGCTATGATGGCGCATCAAATGTGTCTGGTATTCGAACAGGTCTGCAAGCTCGCATGCAGGCGCTGGAGCCTCGAGCCCAGTACATCCATTTCACTGCACATGTTGTGAATTTGGTTGTGCATGATGTGTCCGAAAACATGTCGCAACTTTTTGACAAATATACGTGACCTGGTCACGCTCATCAGAAATTCACCAAAGTGACTGGCCTGGTTCCAGGAATTTCAAGACGACAACGCGTCATCTCTTAGACCTCTGTGCCCTACCAGATGGACCTTGAAAATGGCCTTGTTACAATTCATTGCATCCAATTACAGTGTGCTGCTGGAATTTCTGGAGGACCTGTCTGAAAAAGAAAAGGGAGAGGCAGGAGGGAAAGAAAACTGTCTTCTAACGCACCTGCTAAAATTTAGCACCTTTTTCTCCTTGAAACTCATGCTGAAATTCTTCTCTCGCATGGAAACAGTCAATGTTGCACTTCAAAACAGCCAGCTGCACCTACAGAAAGCTAGGCAGTTGATTGACACACTGAGAGAAGACATAAAGTGTCTTCATGTAGGATTTCAAGAATTTTGGAAAAACACTACAGAAGAAGCGCTTGTCCTTGATTTGGATAGCCCAAATGTGACCAGACTAAGAAGAATCCCCCGGTGATTGGACAGTGGAGGTGTGGCACACAGTTTTCAAACACCAGAGGAAATGTACCAACTGCAGTACTTTGAGGTCATGGATACAGCATCAGCATCGAACTGCAGATTTAATCCCTCTGTATTCAAACACATGCAAGATGTTGAAGATTTTGTAACCAGGAAGACCGACTGTAAAGACATTATTCAGTTCTATGGGGATGATATGGATGGAAGCAGGCTGACATTGCATAGACGTGTTTAGACTTTGCAAAACAGAAAGGTGTACATCTTGCAACTTTTCAAGATGTATATGACGTCATGAAAGGAGAAGGAGGCGAGCACTTGAGAACGTTACTAGCAGAAGTCACAAAGCTTTTGAAACTGACTCTGACTGTCCCTGTAACATCTTGCTGCTCAGAGAGGTCATTTTCTGGGATGCGCCGACTGAAAACGTATCTACGGTCAACAATGGGGCAAGCCCGACTAAATCACATTGTTATAATGAACTCTCACAAAGAAGTGGCTCGACAGCAGGACCTGGACATCATCGCTGATAATTTCATCAAGCGCACTACTGTGCGCAGAGACACGTTCCTCCTGAAGAATTAACCGGTGAGTAAACAAATCAAATTTTTAGTATGTGGACTTGTGTGTGACATTGATTCTTAATTTCCCACGAAACTGATCGCGGTTAGTTAAACTTTTCATCTCCAATCCTGTCTGTAGCCTATTTGTGAAAATTGGCGCTGTCCTGAGTTGAAAGATAGCCTATTTTATGGCTTTATTATCAAGTAAATAGGTGTGTATTTGTTCATGTCGGCTCATGTTGGCATTTCTCAAGGTTCTGAAATGCAAACATTTTTTGACTACTTTTTTTTTTTTTTTTTTTTTAAAGAGCGTGCACCTATGAGCACCCACGGAGGAAAACATAAATCGGCGCCTATGCATCCACGCACACACACACACACATTCTCGTTTATTTATTTCAGCTTGTGTTTCTTGTTCTTCTCTGCTCCTCACAGCTGAAGCAGAAAGATTCTGATGTGATGGCTTCCAGCGCCACCTTATAGAGCGGGGAGTCTGCCTCTATTTCACGCACTTGAAGGCCATTGCCGGGTGACCTCTCGCCAACGAGATTTCATAAGGCTTCAGAAAATTCAAGGAATGATGAGGGGAACCCAACCCCCACCCCCCATAGTCTTAGCTCTGACATAATGTCGAGTGAACCAAACTCAAAAGGGAACATTCAGATGTTACCGCAAAATATTTAGTGTACAATGATTTTGGCCTGACTGCTTGTGAGTTGGTCTGATAGCAGTGGCAGGTGTTTGCAGTGTTGAATGTCAGTCTGTAATGCAGCTGGACAGCATCTCAGAGCTTGGACAGAGACTTTATTGGCCCCTCCATGCCCTGTGGCACGCCTGAAGCCTCATGAACAGCCTTGCTTCAATACAGAATTTAAACATTACTCATTCTCAAACACCTGTTAATCCATTTGTGAAGGAAATACACAGATATAATTTTCATAAATATTAGTTGGGTACAACAGGGCTAGTGGCACGCTTTAAGAAAAAATCTGCTTTTCACTATTCCCATATGACTGCAGAAAAAATATATGTTTCTATTGAACACTGACAGAGCAACATATTTTGTGTGAAAATAAATCAGAAAGGGGTTTATTTTGTTTAAAAACATATAAATAGATGCACAAGGTAAGGTGGGCCTTTTAACCCTCAAATGGGCTAAAAGGCTCACCAGCATAAGGAAAAAAGTATTGAAACAAATACTTTAGTTAAAATAATACATTTTTGACAATGTCTAGGTTAATACAATTACTCTGTCTAAGATTGAGCTATTTTCAGCTTCATTTCAAACATACAGAGACAAAATTATTTAAAAAATGTAAAGCTTCTGAAAGCATTAAATGGGATCCCATAATAATTGAATATGGCTTTACAATAGTAACAAATACATATGATATTTTATCTTATGATATGGTTGTTATCATATTTTTAAAATATATTTCATTATAACTCTAAGGTGGACATCCAACTTGATATATGATATTTACCATCTGAATCTAACCATGTAATGTCCGTCCCCATTCATGTCCATTCATTTTTCATAAAGACAACCCACATGCACAATGCCACCAAACAGTAACTATACAGGAGTACGATTAAATATACTTTCTAAGCAATACCATTGTACATGTTACATTAGGCTGGACACTTAACAGCTTTTTAAAATTAGAACATCCCTCCCCGCTCCCCCCACAATATTGCAATGATTGTAGAAGGTATCTTCAAGTGCTCTACAAACAAGAACATTTTGTAAATGGGCGACAGAGGTCTTGTTAATGTTTTTCAGTTTTGTTCAATAATTTGTTGCTGTTCTTGTCAAATTTCCATGTGCATCATCAAAAGCGGCTGCTTATATCTAGTGGTTTAAAAGAGAAAAAAGTAAAATGTTCCCTTTACCCCGGTGGGCCTTTAGCCCCTTTGTACCCTATACAAACATCTTTTTTTTCTTTTTTTTTAATCGATGTTAGTTAGTTAGTCCATTAGTCAGTTAGTCAGTCAGTCAGTTAGTTAGTTAGTTAGTTAGTTAGTTAGTTAGTTAGTTGAAAGATTAAGGCTAATTAATTTTCAGAATTTCAGAATTGTAAGAAATTGACAAGCATTAAACTGTTGAAGAATTTAACAAGAAAGTATAAAAGTCTCTGTTTCAAACTATCTGTTTGTTGAGGGGGAAAAAAGATAAAATATACTTATCCTTCCATCACAAACGGATGTCAAATATTATTTCACTGAACTGGCCTTGTGAGTGTCTCACCAAATGAGATCTTTTATTTTAAGGGATTTTAAGGTCTAAAAATCACGGAGAGAAAAAAGCACAGAAGACATCCAGACTGCCAAACATCTAAAATCCCAAAAGCCTTGAGTTGTATTCTTATATAGCCTATAGATGGTAAGAATTAACAAGTCAAATAATTCTACAGTAGAAGCTAGATGACATGTGGCAGTTTTGAAGGAACTTGACTCCCTTTGTTCCATTTATATGAGGCCTACTGCCATACATGTCTTTTTTATTATCATATAACGGAGAAGAAGATGAGCACACAAGGTGTCTAAATTAACTTTCCCAATTTGGCAGTAAATGAAATCAATTCTATCCTTTATGTTACTTTTTTCATATGCCTTTTGTCTTGTTGTGGAATCTTTTCTCTCTCTGCCTCATTCATCTGTTTTGCCCTTTCCTTGATCTGATACCATTAAACATATAATTAAGCCATAAAGGAAGGGCTGATGAGCGTCGCAGATGGTAATTGCGTCCTGCGTTTGAATGAAATGATATGCATTGCTACAATTTACAGCCTGTTCCTCATATTTTATTCAGAAACCTTTTATCTCTTTTCCCTCAGAATTATTCTGCAATAAATTTAGACATCTTATCAATAGTGCAGTGATAGAGGCAGACACCTGGAGACACAAGGGAGGGGAGGAAAAGAAAAGGAGAATAGAAAAAAGAAAAATGTCCAATATTTTGCACTGTTAGAAATAGTCCTCAAAGAGATGCTTAATATTGTTGCCTCTATATGTGGACCTGTCTTATATATTGAGTTAAGGAGAGATTGCTTCAGCTGGACATAAACACTTTTAAAATAGCTTGTAACTTTTAATTAATAACAGTTTGTGTGTATCATCAGATAATTACATTTTATCCTGTTTTATAATGTTCCTGTAGCTCAAACAGGCAAGTATTACTGGTGCTTGAAATGACAAGAACGTAATCAATTCCCAGGAAATTCATGAACGTCTAAAAATATGGGTAACACTTCAGAATACTGTTCCTTCACTAATGAATAACACCGGAACAGACGAGTAACACGCTAGTAAATACTATTAACAAATAAGAAACTAATGTTAACTAATACAACCTTTGATTTTAATAATGTATTAGTAAATGTTGGAATTAATATTAGCCTAACTAAGATTAATAAATGCTGAATAAGTATTGTTCATGCTTAGTACATGTTAACTAATGTAGTTAACTAATGTTATCTAATGAACCTTATTGTAAAGTGTTACCACTTTTACTTTTATTAACTGTTACTTTTATTACAAATCATACATTATTCATGTTAATTATTAGCCTGTATATAGTAGTTCTCCGGGAGGTATGGAAAAATAGTTCCTGATTAGATTTAATAGTGAACTACCACATTCAACTGAGTGCTAGTAATTGCTAATTTGTTAATCAGAGTTAATGCACTGTGAATTAACATGAACACACAATGAACAGCTGTATTTATATTAACTAACATTAACAAAGATTAATAAACACTGTAACTAATGCATTGCTCATCGTTAGTTCATGTTAGTTAATGCATTTACTAATGTTAACTAATGAACCTTATTGTAAAGTGTTACTGTAAAAGTAAAAGTAACAGAAATTTCACCAAATCGCAAACTCTACATTAGCTCCATGTAAGAACTCACTCCACTATGGAACAACCGTGACTTTATAAGCAATAGAAAAACATTGAATTTTCACACATGGGCGGAAAGGGGTATCACCCACATTAAGCATATTTTCAAATCTAACACATTTAGACAATTTCCACAACTGGCCCAGGACTATGGCATCGGGAACAACAAATTTTTAAAATACCAACAAATCAAATCTTCTGTTCTGACAAAAATAAACATCAGAGACACAAATTTAGAACTTCCACCGGCAATATCAGACATGATTAACATTTCCTCACCAAAGAAACTTCTCTCTAAATATACAAAATGATTTCAAACCAACTTCAGACCATATACTGTACTTACCAAAAATAAAATGGGAAAACGATCTTTCAATAGCCCCTGATGCCAACTTCTGGACCCAAATCTGTAAAAACATCTATCTCATGTCCAAAAATGCAAATCTTCAGTTAATACAATACAAAATACTTCACAGAACACAGTAGAGGTTTTACAGTTGCATGTTTAAGGTATTTAGGAACAACACCTGTGAGAAGGGACTTATTTATTATACCTAAAATACTAAGTCCAACAACATCAAAAATCTGCAGCAAAAAAATATGTTGAAATAACGTCCTGTAGACATGTAGTGGGTTTTAGTTTCTTAATAATATCTTTAAGTGAATTTAAAGTTACTGTCTGAAATTCAAAAGATGAGACACAGGGAGAGAGCAGATGACTCGTAGTTTGAAGGGACAATATTTTGTCTAATATCAACAATTTTATCTGTGAAGAACTTTAAAAAGCTATCACATACTGCAATTGATGCATTTAAACAAACAGCACTCACAGGATTCACAACTGAATTTAAGATAGTAAAAAGTATTTTAGGTTTGTGGGAATTTTTTGCTATAATGTCAGAAAAATACTGAGATTTTGCAGCTTTTACTGATTTTTGGTATGTAATGAATGACTCACGTAATATTTCATAAGACACTTGTAATTTGTCTTTTTTCCATTTTCGTTCCGCTCTACGGCAAATCCGTCTAAGTTCAAGTGTGGTGCTAGTTACCCAAGGTTCGGCTTTAGGCTTTTGCCGTTTTTCTCTCAGTGGAGCCACAGAGTTCATTACATCATTACAAATGGAATTGAATAACATAAGATGTTCATCAACGTTAAGCAGGTTTGAAAGTGAATCAATACCATACATTTGGCAGGTCTCGTTAAAAAGAGAAGTAAAAGAGGGGCACAAGAAGAGGGGCTAAAAATACGAATCTGCCGTGAAACCTTCTGAGTTTTAATAACTTCATTTGGAAAGGAGCAAGTGAATGTAACAGGCATATGATCAGAAAAACTCAAATCAAGGATTTCAAGTTCACAGATCGAAATACCATGCAACAGCACAAGATCTAGTGTGTGGCCCTGTTTATGGGTAGGACCATTTACTACCTGCATAAAATCAAACGACTCAGTTAGATTAGTGAAATCTTTGGCCAAGGAATTTGACTCGCAACAAATGTGAATATTAAAATCCCCCGCCATCAAAATGCGATCATACTGAACAACAATATCTCCTAAAAAGTTTGCAAACTCATTTAGAAAATCCTTATTTGGTTTTGGAGGGCGGTAAACCACAGCAATCACTAACTGATTCGTGTTTAGCATGAACATGAGAACTTCAAAACTAGAAAATATTTCTGTCTTTAAAGATCGGCAGCAGAAATTACTTTTAAAAACAGACGCAAGCCCACCGCCTCTGCCCGATAGCCTAGGACAGTTCAAAAATGAGCAGTCTGAGGGCACAAGTTCAGAGAAGGGGCTTGTATCCCCCATAGTCATCCAAGTCTCAGTCACAAGTAAGAAATCCAGTTTGTTTAAGTTAAAGAAATCTCGTAGGATGAATGTCTTATTCACAAGCGATCTTGCGTTTACCAGGGCCATCTTGACACTTACTGCATCGCAGTCCGGCTGTGCTGCACGGCACAACGGGCGAAGGTTGCAGAGATTTACACCTCTGCGACGACGAGATCGGGGTGTCCGACAGCAGGAGAAATTTAACCGTGTATCCTGGGTCACCGGTAAAATCCATGGAGCCACTTCAAACGATCGTCGTACGACGAAGTGAGCGGATCCAGGCTCAAGTTGAGGCCAATCCGAACCATGAAGCGATTTCAGCTGACGCACTAAACTTAACTTCAGTTTAGCCGCAATGCCCGCTCGCTTTCCTCTTCTCCTACGGCGTTTCTTTCCGTGGAAATCCCACGGCAACCGGCTTTCCCAGGCCGGGACAGTTTTTAAAAATGGGGGGAAGTGATTTGATTGAAGGAATTTTAAATCAGCGTTCGATGTAAATTCCACAGAGTCCCTTATATTCAAAAGCATTTGCCGGTCATAAACAAGTAAAGTAAAAACATTCTGAATTAAAACAGAAATATAAAACCAAATTAACAAAACAGGGAGCAGACGAGCAGCCATACACACCGGCGCCATCTTGCCCTTCTTATTCCGACGCCTGGCACTGGACAGACAGAAGTTGTATTTTCTTTGTCTTACGTGGAGTTTGCGTTGGGGTTTTAAATGAACTACAAGCCAGTCTCTTTGGGACTGTTTTTACACCTGGCCACAATGCGTTTTCTCAGATCGGATAGCTATCTGATTTATCAAAACGATTCCATTACACCTGGTCACATAAATGTTTTTTTGCAAAACGGATATTAATCTGATATTCAATTCCCGCGCTATATACAAATTTCATGAAGTGCACATCACCGAAAGCAACAGATATGAGCTGCATTTTATTGATCATCAGCTAATTTCAAAATCAGCAAAGACAGCAATAGAGAGCGGCAAAAGCCCTGGTAAGATCATTTCATTTCTTTAGGCTACTTTTAATGAAGATGGTAGTGTTAATCGTGTGTGTCTTACTTTCACTTTGATTTGCGATAGATTGCGTCGCGCTAGCTTGATGAATAGGCACTCAGATGTTCATCTGAGGTGATGCGCGTCGTCATATATGAATAAAACAACATGACATTTAGCCTGTTTTCAACAACCAGATGCATTTACACTTGTCCAGTTTCGTCTGGAATGCGGCCCAGACCACGTCCTCAAGTGGTTTGTGTGATCGGATTCAAATCCGTCTCAAATGCGTTTCGAAGGGCATGAAGTGACCAGGTGTAGGCTAAACAGCCCCTTTGAATACATCTTCTACTTTTGTGGAAAGTTGACTAAAGTTTTGTCGCTCGAGTTGTCTTCTCTGATACGGAGAATGGTGGCGAATTCATTAACCTGCAAGACATAGGCACATAGCCAGGCGAGCGTGAACGCGCATGACGTCACGCCCAGTCTCAGATTCGAGCCCGAATCCTTCTTATTCATTTTACTGTACAGGATTATAGAGGCGATCACAGTGATCAGAGAAGGGCTCATTTAGCCCATCAGGCGATTGTTTAAGCATGTATGGGTTAGAAAACGGCTATTTTTAACATTAAAGAAGCTATATGCGATTTCCTGAAATTTAAACTCGCGACTGACACCTGTGGGCAAAAAACAGAACTGCTCTTCCTTTCTGCTCGCTCTCGCAGCGCGTGCTCGTACGTGCACACTTCACAAGTCATCTGCAGCAAGGAGATCAACATTATGTTTACAGAGGTAAGACCAGTTAAATACATATATTGTTTGAGATAAGAGTTCTGTTTGCGAGTGTAGGCTACTTGCTGACTAGCAGTGGTGGGCTGGCAGAGTGATGGGTTTTTCACCGACGTCACGTTCTGGGCGGTAACCCGGATGAGCGGCCATTATGGAGGCACTCGGATGTAAACAACAGCGTCGACTGCACCGTTAATGTACGACTGAACACATTGTTACAAAAAAAATCCGTGGTAGATGCGAAATCATATAGAGAAGGACCTTATTCATTTGCATAAAGATGGGCATCGGCCAGCTTTTTGACGCGCTGCATTTTTTCAAATGTAGCGCCGCCTGGATGCTTTGCGGAATATACGTAACATGAACGCGCTTGACGTCACATCCGCAGACAGCGCGGGAAAATTCGGACCCGACAGAAAATAGGAAAAATAGGATACAGGCTTATAGGTGCACCCACTGTGAGCCGACAAGGTGTCAGTATGCTCATCCGGAGATGTTTGAGTCATAAATGGTAAAATAAAAAGGCTATTGTTATGTTTATTTTGGGGGAAAAGCTGCATATAGCCTCTTTAAATGTTGCGCAATGCACCTTTAAATCTCCTTTATAAATGCTTTTCATGGAATGAATAGTCCTCACTTTAGAGCTCACAAAATAGTTAACTAACCACTAGCAAATGCTTTATATCTACCTGCATTTACTACATTTACTTACACTTTCTACATGATCTTATATTGACTAACAATTCACTGGTTTTTAAATAATGCTATACTTCATTTAGAAATTATTAATTGATCATTAACAAACTATGAAAATACAATTATTAAACACATTATAGATATCCTTTTAAATCAAGAAGAAAGCATTTATAGCTGCATTTATTAACTGCTTATTAATGTCTATTAATGCTTTATAAATGATGAATTAACTGTTTACTCATGCTTAACAAATGATTAATAGCATGCAGTTATTATAAAGTGCTCTCAAAACAACTTTTGCTGATAATTTACTCACCCCCATGTTGTCACGGCTCGGGTTGTGTAGAGTGGAGTGAGGACTCAAATGCAGAGTAAATTTGAAGCTTTTAATTAAGTGAAACATAAATCAAACAAACCAAACAAAAGAAATCCAGGTCTCAAAACTAAATCCAAAGACATGACGTGGCAGGCACAGAAATCCACAGAACTACACACAACATAACCATACCATTAACAATGAACGAGCACAGGACAGCAAACACAGGGAGGCTAAATAGGCAGGCAACAATGAGGTAAACGAGGATAACAGGTGGGACAATTAAGCCAATGATCAGTTAACAAGGGGAGGGATCAAACAACGACAAGAGCACATGGCTCAACATAACAAAACTCATGTGCCTAACAAAGACAGGACAGACATGTGACACTACCCCCTCCCTAAGGAGCGGCTACCAGACGCTCCATCAGGTGGAACAGGAGGGATAGACCAGGGCGGAACGAGGGGAACCGACCAGGGTGGGACAGGAGGGACAGACCAGGGTGGGACGGGAGGAACAGACCAGGGTGGGACGGGAGGGACAGACCAGGGTGGGACAGGAAGGACAAATCGTTTAGTCCTGGGAGACACGGGCAAAACACAAAGTCCATCGGGCGGCCAGAACGAGAAACAAAGTCCATCAGGCGGCCAGGGCGGTGAAGACCCCTCGGGTGGCCAGGGCGATGAAGACTCCTTGGGTGGCCAGGGCGGAGCAGACCCTTCGGGTGGCCAGGGCGGTGAAGACTCCTCGGGTGGCCAGGGCGGTAAAGACTCCCCGGGTGGCCAGGGCAGTGCAGACCCCTCGGGCGGCCAGGGCGGAGCAGATCTTTCAGGTGGCCAGGGCGGTGAAGACTCCTCAGGTGGCCAGGGTGGTGAAGACCCCTCGGGTGGCCAGGGTGGAGCAGACCCCTCGGGTGGCCAGGGTGGAGCAGACCCCTCGGGTGGCCAGGGCGGTGAAGAACCCTCGGGTGGCCAGGGCGGTAAAAACCCCTCGGGTGGCCAGGGTGGTGAGGACCACTCGGGCGGCCAGGGCGGAGCAGATCTTTCAGGTGGCCAGGGCGGTGCGGACCCCTCGGGCGTCCAGGGCAGAGCAGATCCCTCAGGACCAGACACCGGCTCGGGAACAGGCGCTGGCTCTGCCTCCAGCTCGGGAACAGGCGCCGGCTCAGGAACTGACACTAAAACAGACACAGTCACAAGAACAGACACAAACACAAACAAAAACGCTGGGTCCTGAACCAATATGAGCTCCAGCTCAGGGACAGGCACCGGCTCAGGGACAGGCACCGGCACAGGGACCGGCTCAGGGACAGGCACCGGCTCAGGGACCGGCTCAGGGACAGGCACCTGCTCAGGGACTGGCTCAGGGACCGGCTCAGGGACCGGCATCGGCTCAGGAATAGGTCTCTCCAACGTCTTAATCAGACGCTCCAGATAGTCCCAGCTCAGGGATACAGACGGAACGTGAACAGTCTCGGACTTGGCACACGGGACGTGAACAAGCTCTCGCTGGGCAGACGGGACGTGAGCAGTCTCTCGCTGGGCCGACGGGACGTGAGCAGTCTCTCGCTGGGCCGACGGGACGTGAGCAGTCTCTCGCTGGGCCGACGGGACGTGAGCAGTCTCTCGCTGGGCCAACGGGACGTGAGCAGTCTCAAGCTGGGCCGACGGGACGTGAGCAGTCTCTCGCTGGGCCGACGGGACGTGAGCAGTCTCAAGCTGGGCCGACGGGACGTGAGCAGTCTCTCGCTGGGCCGACGGGACGTGAGCAGTCTCTCGCTGGGCCGACGGGACGTGAGCAGTCTCTCGCTGGGCCGACGGGACGTGAGCAGTCTCTCGCTGGGCAGATGGGACGTGATTCCTTCTCCGGACCACCGGAACCGGGACCACCGGGACAGTCACGGAGGAAGTCTTCCTTCTCCTCCTCTGTTTCGGGACCACCGGAACTGGGACCCCCAGAAGAGGGACCCTCCTCCTGGCCAAACGAGTTCCCTCAAACGACCGTCTGTGTTCGATAGAAGGGGGCTCGGAAGATTCTACCTCCACGGTCTCCTCCGTAATGCGAGCCCATAATGCAAAGCACTCGAAAATATTCATCCGAGGCGGCACCTCCCCATATTGCGAACTCCCCCTCTGCTGTTTCCTCTCCCCCTGGGTAGCAGGGGAAGGAATACGAACCCCCTTTCTGCAGAAACCAGACATCACTGCTTCAAATCTCCCTCTCTGCTGAGTCCTCAAATGGCTCGTTCGTTCTGTCACGGCTCGGGTTGTGTAGAGTGGAGTGAGGACTCAAATGCAGAGTAAATTTGAAGCTTTTAATTAAGTGAAACATAAATCAAAGAAACCAAACAAAAGAAATCCAGGTCTAAAAAATAAATCCAAAGACATGACGTGGCAGGCACAGGCAGGCACAGAAATGCACAGAACTACACACAACATAACCATACCATTAACAACGAACGAGCACAGGACAGCAAACACAGGGAGGCTAAATAGGCAGGCAACTATGAGGTAAACGAGGATAACAGGTGGGACAATTAAGCCAATGATCAGTTAACAAGGGGAGGGATCAAACAACGACAAGAGCACATGGCTCAACATAACAAAACTCATGTGCATAACAAAGACAGGACAGACATGTGACACATGTCATCCAAGATGTCCATGTCATTCTTTCTTCAGTCGAATAGAAATTTGCAGAAAGAATGACATGGACATGACATGGAAATTTGAAGAAAGAATGACATGGTTAATTATCAAAATGAACAAATCTTTTTTCGTGTCATTTGGTTCATTCAACGAACAAAATGAATGAGTTGTCTCGGGAAAAGATTAGTTCATTTTGATGAACAAGTTCGAATAAGAGAGTCACGAACGAGCATCACAGAACAGAGCAAGGCGACCATTTGAGCTTATAAAACTTTTTTTTAAATGATTGTTTCGCTTGATAAGACCCTTATTCATCGTCTGAAATCGTTTAAAGCACTTTGAACAGTTTGCAGTTTGTACTGAAGTGTCCTTTGGACCTTGAACCGTTTGGTTCCCATTGAAGTGCATTATATGGAGAAAAATCCTGGAATGATTTCATCAAAAACCTTAATTTCTTTTCGACTGAAAAAAAATATGACATGGACATCTTGGATGACATGGAGGTGAGTAAATTATCAGCAAAAGTTTTTTTATTTTATTTTATTTATTTTATTTTTTTGCAAGAAAGTGAACTACTAGTAACAGTATTCTAAAGTGTTACGAAAATATGTAAAATTGTTTGGGGATAAATGTAAATGGACGAGTGAAGCGCTTAGAACATTAGAACAGCTAAGAACTAAACATCAGACTAGTTACTGCTGGTTATTACTGTTTATAAGAAAATCTTGCCAGTAAAGCTGGCCAACCAGTATGATTGTTTTTATTTTCCTGACAAAACTGGTTAAGCTGGTAAAGCAGCCTGAGAGTAAGAAAGCAGAGTTGTGCAATAGGGTACATGCACAGTTTGGTATCTAATCTGTGGCTGGTGTAGCAATCTGGTGTAGCAGGTATGGCAGTGTCCAACGAATTGTGTTCCACATTCTGCAACAAATATTTTCAGAGTTTGGGACTATTTAAATCCAATGCAGTGCACCCTGGCCCTAGGGGCAGAAATGAGTCTGCCCTGCTTCATTTTAGATTACCTTACATAAGGCAGCTACTACTCTAGTTAGTCAGATTGTGAACAGATCCATACTTCTTTGGACAGGAGTGTGTCCACTTGAACAGTGGACAGGAGGCTGTATGGAGTACCAAATTAGTGAAATTATTCGGAAAAAAAATCTAATTATTATTAGATTTTTCATCTGTCTAAAATAATTGGAGATGCGCATGCGCGATCGGTCGGTGTTTGTGTCTGTAGCTCCGTGAATTGCTTCATTAATCCTTGATTTACTTCTTTACCACGCATTTATAAACAAGCACTTTCTATTTTTATATCACATGAACTTATCCACGATACTATTCCTTATAAAAAACAATTAGATTTCCTTGATATCGCTACTTATATCCAACCTTCCGAATCTTGGCTACTAGCCAGCCCGCTAGCATTTCACGCGTGGCCTCGGCCGTCTAATTTTACACCCTTTCACTGAAAGGATACGGGTTATATTTGACATTGCAGTCCTAAATTAGTAGTGATAGTTGTAATATCACTACTAATTTACTGTTCATCTGTTATAATGGCGAACATATCGGATGCGTGTCTAACGTTACCTCTGAGTGCAGGTGAGGACACATTCGAGCTGTTCTCGGTGAATCTGGAGCTGGAATCAGTGGAGAAACAGATCCGTGGTCTGCTGGAGAAGCAAGCCAAACTGCTGGATCGGCGATCAGCACTTGAAGCATCATGCGCCGATGCTCACAAGTCAGTGGTTAGAAACTCTTTAACTCCGAATTCGTCTACTCCGTGCGTTTCTCTGCCCAGGAGGACGCGATCATCTCGGGCTTTATTCACTCCGGCACCGACACAACACAGTGGACCATGGATCATGCAGCGGGAGACACGAGACAGGACCAGAGCTACTTCTCCGCCCCTCCCGGTCTTCGAGATCTCCACTCGGAACCGCTTCTCCCCTCTTCGCGAGTCGAAATGCGACGACGCCGTGATCATCAGCACATCCATAGTCCGTCATGTCCACGCTACCCCTGGGGTAAAGGTAAGTTGCGCACTCAGTGCTTTCCTGGTGCTCGTGTTCTTCATGTCGCTGCACAGGTTCCTGAGATCCTGAACGGGGACGAGCGTGTCAGAGTTGTGCTGCATGCGGGAGCGAACGACATCAGCATGCGGCAGACGGAGGTTCTGAAGAAGGACTACATGAGCCTGATCGAGACGGTACGCACCACAGCACCTGAAGCAACGATCATCGTGTCTGGACCGCTTCCCACGTACTGACAAGGACAGGAAAGATTCAGTTGACTATTTGCACTAAATGAATGGTTAATGTCATTGTGTAATGAACAGAAACTGCTCTTTGTAAATAATTGGAATCTGTTTTGGGAGAGGCCCAGGCTGTACCGTGCTGATGGCTTTGATGCAATCTGCTTTGATGCAATCTGTATTGTATTGTGAAAAGCGCTATAAAAATAAAATCACCCCAGCAGAATCAGAGCGGCTGTTCTGTCGGACAACATCGCCAAGACGTTACGCACCAGATGACTAGTAAGTCAAAATCCAAATCACAGTCTTTGCTGTTCAAACTTAATTGATACACGTAGTGAAGAACATTCTATTCCTCGTTTAGTGAAGTCAAACAATAAATCTAGTGCAGGATCCAGCAAAAATCTTATTGTAATTAAACCAGAAAATCTAAATATCAGCGAACAAAAACAATTTCTAAAGCTAGGTCTTCTAAACATTAGATCGCTCACACCTAAGGCGGTTATTGTAAATGAAATGGTCACAGATAATAATTTCGATATACTTTGCCTTACTGAAACCTGGCTTAAACCAAATGAGTATTTCGGTCCAAATGAGTCTACTCCGCCAGGATACTGTTATAAACATGAGCCCCGTCTGGTCGTGGTGGCGGTGTTGCAACAATCTATAAAGATATTTTTAATGTTACTCAGAAAACAGGTCACAGGTTTAATTTGTTTGAAGTACTTATGCTAAATGTTACGCTCTTAGATGTAAGAAAGAAATTCATATTATAATTTTTTAATCTTTTTTTATTTTAATTTTTTTATTTAATCTTTTTATAATTAATATAATAATTTAGAGGTCTTTAGAATCGCGTGGAAAGACAGTATGTCACGTTACAAAAAGGCTCTAAAAACAGCCAGGGCTGAGCATCTCCACAAACTAATAGAAAATAACCAAAATAATCTAAGGTTTTTATTTAACACCGTAGCTAGACTAACAAATAAACAGACATCACCAGTGCAAAATATACCGTTACAGTTTAGTGGTAATGATGTTATGAATTATTTCGATGAGAAAATAGAAAGCATCCAAAACACAATTATAAATGTACAATCCTCTATGGTGTGTTATGATTCAGCCTCAATTATGGCCCCTCTAGAACAACTACATCGCTTTACAACTATAGGACAGGAGGAGCTAAATAAACTTATCATTGCATCTAAACCAACAACATGTTCATTAGATCCAATACCCACTAAACTACTGAAAGAAGTGCTACCTGTAGTGGAAGAGCCTCTCCTCAATATTATTAACTCGTCTTTATCTTTAGGTCATGTTCCAAAAATATTCAAGCTGGCAGAAATTAAACCTCTCATTAAGAAACCGCAACTAGATCCAAAAAACTTAAAGACCCATTTCAAATCTTCAATTTATGTCCAAAATACTAAAAAAAAGTTGTGTCCGCACAACTGTGCTCTTTTTTGCAAGAAAATGATATCTATGAAAAATTCCAGTCGGGATTCAGACCGCATCATAGTACAGAAACTGCTAGTTAAAATTGCAAATGATTTACTTTAAGCTTCTGACCAAGGCTGTATTTCAATACTAGATCTACTAGATCTTAGCGCTGCGTTCGACCCTATTGATCATAAAATACTCTTGGATCGACTACAAAACTACATTGGTGTTCAGGGACAGGCATTAAGCTGGTTTAGATCGTACTTATCTGTCATCATTTTGTCTGTTTACACAGGGGAAAATCAAAGATAACGTCAGTAGACTATGGAGTACCGGTAATATTATAAGAAAATATGGAATTAATTTCCACTGTTATGCTGACGACACTCAATTATATATTTCATTGCGACCAGACGAAAACACTAACTCATCTAAATTGACAGAGTGTCTCAAAGATATAAAATGCTGGATGACGCGTAATTTCCTGCTATTAAATTCAGCAGGGCCGTGCAGAGACCTCTGGAGGGGCAGGTGCTCAAAGTATAAAATGGGGCACATGGAAACAAGGCTTTAAATAGGGCTGTGTTCAAAATATCAATACAGTAATATATCAATACAGATGATTCTGCATCGATACAGCAGCAAATGCATTGATGCAGGTTTGAAAAGGAAACAGAACAGAAAAGACAAATTTAAAGTTTAAAATTAAAAAAAATAATAATAATAATTAATGTGCTCTATATATAACTCTGGGATTAGAAACTGAAGCATCTTAAGTTGTCCCAACCTGATGGCTTTTTCTTCTCTGTTATACAGAATAATAAAGAACAGCTGTTATAGTGAACTGTGTAGGACAAAATCAACATGGCCCATGTTTTGTGCAATACAGTATAGTTTTATTTAATGGCATATCAGCATCTGTGGCTATTTTCATGGCAAAAACTGATGTACAAAAATACAAGAGTTACATTTTATACAATGAAAATAAAAACAAAGCAAACAGAAACAGCAATTAATACTTTACAAGTTTTTTAACATTAATGTGATACCTGTTCTGGTAAATTCTTACTAAAGTCCTTAAACGGACAATATGTAATTTTTTTGGCCACCAGGGGTCACTCATTTCACATAATAACAAAGACGTACTTTGATGACGTCAGGAAAGAGCGTGGGCTCGCGGGAGTTGTTGTCGCTGTCAATGACAACCAGCTCAGCTCATGACATGACATGATCGTTTTTACAAAATATACGGATATACGGCATCTCTCTGTAGATTTAGCTTGTCAAGAAGCTTTAAATGCAACCCCAATGTTTACCTGTGTCATACTTCTCCTGCGCGGCTCGCTAACAGCAACAGTTGGCTGATTTGAATGAGACGACCGGAACGGGCAGCGCTATATGCGCGCGCAGCACCGGGGACAGTGCATCTCGTCTGAGTGAGCGGGCACGTGATTTACACGCATAAAAATACGTCTTACTTTTTTTTCTTCGTCATTTTCTATGCTTTCTTGGCGGTAGTCCAGTGTTCCCCTTTGTGTTTGGTGGTTTCGCCGGGTTCCGCAAGGAAGTTAGAGAAAATAGTGGAGTCAAAGGTTATATGACGCCATAGACGGACGACGAAACGGAAATAAAGAAACGTCCCGTGTCTTCGAATTAAACTATAAATTTCTCCGTATTTGAAAGTTGGTTGAAACTGTCGGGATAATGTAAGTACACATCTAATAAAAATATATAACATAGATACAGTTATTTTTGCTATTTTTAAAGCCGAAAAAGTACAGATTGTGGCTTTAAGTGAGTTTGCTGCCTTTGCTGTTGATGTTGTTGTTGTTGTTACTGCTGCTTCTGATACTGCTGGAGTTGATCTGAGACTGTAGACATTAAAGGGGGGGTTGACTGGGATTTCACTTTTTTTCATTTTAAATAGTGTGTAATGTTGCTGTTGGTGCATGAACAGTATCTGCAAAGTTGCAGCGCTTAAAGTTCAGTGTAAGCAGAGATATCGTCTTTTAAAAAATCAGGAAGTATATTGCCTACAAAAACGACTCGATTGGGACTACAGCTGGGTTACGGTACGTCACCAACCCACACATTTGCATCAACCCCTCCCTCAGAATATGCAGAAAATGGCATGCGCATATTTCTGAGGCCCGTCGACTCGTCGAGTGTGTTCACGCAGCTGTCAGGTCTTCTGTGTTTCGGGCTTCCCATGGATGCTATACTTCCTCAACAATGGATACAATTTATGTTTGATTATGTTCCTGAAAATGACGATCGTAATCTAGCTCTCTGTGCTGCGCATTTTACGGAAGACAGCTTCCAGAATCTCCACGAGTTCAACACCGGATTCAACAAGAAACTGTTACTACAACCCGATCACACTAAATGCTTCTTTATAGCACGCATGTGTATTGTCGTGTAATATATACGCTAAAGTGAGTTTTTACGTGCATATAATACGCATTGGTTGGTTAGGTTAAGTTTAGGTGTGGGGTAGGGTGCGTGTGTATTGTACGATTAGTGGTGTGGGGTGCCTGTGTATTATACGCAAATGAACTGCGTATCAATTGCACGCGAAAATTAAAATAAATTACACGATAACACACGATGCGTGTTATAGAGACGCATTTACATGAGAACAGGCTGGTTACTAAAACATGAAGCTAGGGGTGTGCGATATGACGATTTTTAATCGTGGACGATTAAAATGTCTCCACGATCTGCTTTTGAAGAAATATCGTAGTATCGTGTAACAGTGCATTCTATCAGTTCAGTTCTGGCGCCCCGTCTCAACTGTACAACGCGACGTAGCCTACACATCACACGTTAATGAATAGGCATGGGACACTGCAATTCACAAAAGTTCATTATTTGCATAAGCCTTGCCGGTTAAACATTTAATTCACGCGCTGATGTGCTGTTCTAACGTGCGCTTTCCTGACCACATACCTCCGACGCTCACAGGCACTAGAAGCCTGTCAAACAGCGCCAGAATACTGGACTTGGCTATCTTTCGAGTATTATTATGCTAATACTGTTAAATACACACAATGTTTACATAAACAGGCTATGTCTAAAGTGAAAGCAAACATTTGAGAGAATATCTGGTGTAACATGCGTCTATATTAAACGCGTCGCGTGCTGGTCTAAAAGCGACAGGAATAAATAGCACTGCCGCACGTCCTTAAAGGGATAGTTCACCAAAAAAAAAAAAAAAAAAAAACTGTCATTATTTACTCACTCTAATGTTGTTACAAACCTGTATTAATTTCTTTCTTGTGCTGAACACAAAAGAACGATTTTTTTAATGTGGGTAACCAAACAGTTGCTGGTCCCCATTAACTTCCAGGAGAGAACCAATAAAAAACTATAGGGGGACCAGCAACTGTTCGGTTACCCACATTATTCAAAAGAACTTTTATTTTCAACAGAAGAAAGAAACTTATTCGGGTTTAAAACATCTTGAGAGAGTAAATTAAGACCATTTTCATTTTTGAGGGAACTATCACTTTAGTAAAAGAAAAAAAAAACACAAGGAGAAAATCACTCACTGACTGAGAACTTTAATAGTAGCTTTAATAAGAATCAATTTATTCAGTGAAGTCTCTGTAGTGTTTTAATTTCATATTTGTTTAATTTAATTACTTTCTTCAATGCTACTGCTAAATACACCTATAGTGCATCTGAAAAATAAAGCACTATTTATTTAATTTGAATATTAATTTGTGTAATGTTTATCTTGTCTTATTTTTTTAATAACAAAGAAAATAATGACAAAGATTTTTATCTTCGCCACTGGCCTAAATGTATGCCTTTCTTTTTTATTTTGTTACCTAAGGCTTTGTTTTTAACATAAGGACATTAGTTTGGCTGTAATGAACAGCCACTTGCAAAATATTAAAACCAACTTGACAAAGAATCGTGATAAAAATCGTGATCGTGATTTTCCTAAAAAAAATCGTGATATGATATTTTTTCTATATCGCCCACCCCTACATGAAGCAGTTCCGAATTTAAACCAAGAGGCAGTAGTGTTGGGCCACAATCTGTAAGTAGGCTAAGACTTCATCATTTTAAATGTATTTGCATGTATAATCCCAGATGTAGCCTTGTGTTTTATTTTTTTCAAATGCCAGCGCTGGCTTACTAGTTAACCTATGCTATTTTGTGTCTATGACAAATGCGTACAAACATTATGAACCTGAATTTTCAATAAGTACTAATGTTTTAAACGTATTTTTCATGTATATATGCTTTATGACGTTATTTTCGATTTGATCAAGAACGTAAACATGCCAACGCTGTTTGAGTATGACATCCCAGGTGAAAAGGAAATATATTTAAATTGTACTTATTTTGATATACTTAATGTATTTTAAGTGTACTGTATTAAATATGTATTAAATGTGCTAAATTGAAACAACTTCAAGTATATTAAATGTATTTTAATATGTATTAAAGTTCAATTTTAAGGTAATAATAATATATTTTAATATACTTAATTGTATTAAAATGGAACCATTTTAAGTATATTTAGTGTAATTTAATACTACTTATTTAGATTGTATTTTTAATACACTTTAAATCTATTTTAGAACTACAGTTAAAGTACATTTTTTGTTTTACATTAATGTGTTCCAAGTATATTTTAAATATAATATTAGTGTATTAATAATATATTAATAGAACACTGAAAGAGCCACAATTAGTATATTAAAAGTATATTTTTTTTACAAACAATAAAGTATGAAAATAATATATTTAAATGTACTAAAATTATAGTGAAAAAAATGTATTCAGTACAACACAGTTAAAAAATATTGTATAAAACACACACACACACACTTTGAAAGCTAGTAAACTTTAATTTACAACACCCAGTGTACATCAGTACATCAGCTTATGTAAACTGTAAACAAAACAACATAAATTACAGTGACCTTCAGGGGTATTATAAACAAAAAAAAAACAAACAAAAAAAAAAACAGGTCACTAAGCCTAGATACAGTCAATAAAGTGCTGTCATTAATAGCTGCAAACCATTAAATGAAATAACTGGAAACAGTTACAGTACTGTTACAACTTAAACATACTCATATTCAAGCTGAGTGATAGGTCTTTGAGTTTGACTCATTATTGCATTTTCTTCTGATCAGTGCTCGCACCTCAGACACTGTCGTTTTCGGAAACTGTTTGATCACAGTGTCTGTGAAAGGAAAAAAAAGATTATTATTTTTTTTTATTAAAACCTGTATGAGTTCTTCTGCTGAACACATAAGGGAAGATATTTTGAAGAACTATTGGAACCAAACAGTTGTTTGGCACTATTGACTTCCATAGTAGAAAAAAAAATACTATGGAAGTCAATGGTGCCAAAGTTCCAATCGTTCTTCAAAATATCTTCCTTTGTGTGCAGCAGAAGAAAGAAACTCATGCAGGTTTGCAACAACTTGAGGGTGAGTCAATGACATAATTTTATTTTTTTGGGTTGAGAATCCCTTTAAGTATTGCTGAACAACTGTCTACATGTCTACAAGTCTACATGTTATGTCACTGTATCACAGGGAAAAGGTTTAACTGATTAACTGGAAAAGTATATTCAGGCAAAAAGTATAATAATTATAATGTATAATAAATGTAAATCTTTATTTTTAGCATTGAAATTTGTTTTAGTCAGGCCCCTTTGACTTCGAGAGTAGAGATGCACCGATTGATCGGCTGGTGACTGGAATTGGCTGATTTTCACATGATCTGCCATGAGAAGATAGAAAATGTAAAGTGGTTTAAAAAATGAAATCGGAATCGGTTAAAATCGGTATCGGAAGGTCAAACTCAAGGAAAATCGGAATCGGCCAAGAAAATTGTAATCGGTGCATCTCTATCCGAAAAAAAATAAAAAAATAAAAGATGATAATGAGCAGAAACATACAGTACCTATGATGGCTTGCAATATGTGAGGGTCCAACTGGGGTTTTGAATGAATTCCGGATTTACCAGTAAGTGTGCATCTGGCTAAAGTTTCTCTTCCAAAAAGTAAAGTGGCCAAATCTTGTGTGAAAAGAGAAGCTCGTGACTTGTTAAGTCTGTCATAGACTCTCTTGGGAACTTTGACATTAGAATCACCTAGGGAAATCTGTGTAGAATAAAAAAGTATAAGTATTACAAGTAAAAGTATAAGTTTATTAAAGTATTAGTATACAATTGTTCCTTTATAATTCAAATAAAAAGCTGTCACTGTGTTACTTGATAACACTGTTTTAACACTTAAGTGTTACTTAAGTGTTCATGCCCAAAAAGACAGATTAAATGATTTTTAGAAATATGAATTTTCGGTAACACTATGCAATAAGGTTCATTACTTAACTACATTAGTTAACAATATCTAAGAATGAACAAACCTTCTACAGCATTTGTTAATCTTTGTTAATGTTAATTTCAACATTTACTAATACTTTATTAAAATCTTGTTAACATTATTTAATGCACTGAACTAACATGAACAAATAATGAACAGCTGGATTTGTATTAACTAATGTTAACAAAGATTAACAAAACCAGTAACAAATGTATTGATTACTGTTAGTTCATGTTAGTTAGTACATTAGCTAATGTTTAATAAATGAACCTTATTGTAAAGTATTACCGAATTTTCTTTATCATAAAGATTTTTCTAACCATTTCTGAGGTTTCAGGAACACACAGCTCAGTTGAACTTGGGCTTGAGCTGTATGTGCCTCTTTTCATTGACTCTAGGACCTCTTTGAGTGATGATACTATCCCTGGAAGCTCTACAAGACAAAATAAAGTTGCATGTTATACAAAGTTAGGGCAGAACAAACACTAGTTTGTATTCTTCATGTGTACTTGGTCTCTTGTTTAAAATATATTTTGTAGTGAAGCATTACTGTAACTTTAATGCTATTACAGTAATTATTAAATATTAATAAAGACACAAAATTCTATGGAAAGTTCCAAGTTGGTTACATCTGGTAAAAGTTTGATTAAATTTAAAAAAGCTGAATACAAGACATACAACCATATAAATGTATAAGTCATGTTTATAAAAGGAAAAAAAAAACACCACATTGTACTGTATTATCTGCTAGGTCTACAGGACAGAAAAATTCTTCTGTTTTTAAGTCTGTCTTAAAGCAATACTCTGCCATAGCTGTTAATAGAGAGTGACCAAGATGACTTTTCCTCTCCATGCTGGCTGAGATACCCTATCAAAAGACTAACTGAAATAGAAGTGTTAGTTCACCCAGAAATGAAACTTATGTCAATAATTACACACATTCATGTCGTTCAAAACCCATAAAGCCTTTGTTAATTTGAAAAACCTTCCTGATTCTAATGTAATTTGAGTCCCAAAGATGAACGAAGGACTTATGGGTTTTGAACAACATGAGGGTTAGTAATTACTAATTAATGACAGAATTTTGAGTTTTGAGCGATCTATTAACAGCTTCTGCTAAAAGATTTTGTAACCCATCACTTAAGTCTAATTTGACAATGAATTGACAATGAAAAAATATAATTCTATCTTATATATATATATATATACACACACAGTCAACAACAATTGCATTTGTAACATTAAAGGACAAGTTCGTTATTTTATAATTAAAGCCCTGTTTTAAGATCGTGTCTGATGAAATAGAATGGTTAAGATTGTTTTTTAGACAGATTCTGCTGTCAAGAGAATTTTTGGATTCTGTGTTAGGAAGAAAATGGACTTTGACAAAAACTACGATAAAACCTGTTGGAAAGCATATAATTTGCAGCGATTTTTATGTGAGCATATGAGTGAACACCCCAGACCACTCGGTGAGTTTCACGTCTTCGTAAACTAAAGTTTTATGAATGATTTTGACATACGCTTGAATGAATGATTGTTCGAGTGCACCTATGCTTTCATTGTAAAGGTGTGGGGGGGGGGCTAACACAGACTCCAAAAATTCTTGTGACAGCAGAATCTGTCTAAAAAACAGTCTTAACCATTCTATTTCATCAGAAACGATCTTAAAACAGGGCTTTAATTGTAAAATACTGAACTTGTCCTTTAATTAAACCTTTTAACTTAACTCATTGGGCAGATTAACAATACAAACGCTAGGTTGAGTGTCCAAATGCACACATAATATACATCTATAAAAAAAAACAGATAATGAATTCTTAAGTCAGGGTTTGTATAAATAAATAAATAAAGGTTTCACGTTTACATTTCAATTCCTGGAAATTTACCTTTCAAAGCTTTGACAACATCATCATCAAGCTCAACACGAGTGTTCCGGGGAGATGTACACTGCAAAAGACTGTTGTCAAATTCCTTACTTCTATCTCCTTCCATCTCCTCGTCGTCGTCACTGTCCAGTGCAGCCTGTATTTGTTACATTGGATACAAGGTTAGAAGAGGCTCAAACATTGGGTTTAATTAAACAGTAACACTTTACAATAAGGTTCATTAGTTAACTACAATAGTTAACATTAACTAAGAATTAACAATACTTTTTCAGCATTTCTTAATCTTTCTTAATGTTAATTTCAACATTTACTAATACTTTATTAAAATCTTGTTAACATTAGTTAATTAAATGTAAAGTAACATGAACAAACAATGAACAGCTGCATTTGTATTAATTAAAGTAACATTAACAAAGATTAACAAAAACAGTAACAAATGTATTGCTCATAGTCAGTTCATGTTTGTTGATACATTAACTAATGTTTAATTAATGAACCTTATTGTAAAGTATTGTAAAGTAACACAATAGAACATGCAAAGAGAACATATCAGGACGACTAGTGTTAGTCGTCCTGATATGCTCTCTTTGCATGTTCTATTGTGTTACTCTCATTTCAATAAATCTGTTCAACAAAGTGGAATAGTGCAAATTTAGTGTGAACCATAGAGTTACAATAGACACATTTATTAGAAATGTAATTACGTTTAATTTTATTTTTATGGGAGTTTCAGGGAGTATACTCACAGAAACTCCCATAAAAAAAATTAAACTGTACTAAAAATGTTTTTACATGTATTAAATATTTGTTTCCAGTCTTGAGTGAAAACTTGGAAAATCGGAATTCAGAGAAAAAGTCATTTGCTCCATTAGTCAGTTTTGAAAATCTCTAAAAATGGAGGTGGAAAATTGAGTTAAAATAGATCAGAGGCAAACATTTTGAGATTCTAGTACATGAAAATATATCATTGCTTACCCTCTTCCTTGATGGTCTCTGTATGTTTTCAAACATGTCAATTTCAGTGTTATCTGAATCATCTGACATTGGAGTGGAGGTGACAGGAGCTGCTTTTTTTCTTTTCAAGTCCCGGAGGTCTCTTTTTAGTTTTTCTCCCATTGCAACAGCAACTGCAGTTTGTGATGCACTTGCACTCTAAAAACAACAAATTGTAGTTAGAAAGGCAGGCGAATAATTATTGTTAAACACAATAATCCTAAAGGTTAAGATAGTGAAAAACATTTACGGCCTCAGATGATTTTTTCCCTTGCAGATTCAGAATGGTGGTCTTCCAGATGTCTTCTCCTCTCTTAAATGCATCTCTCTTTATAATTAAGTCCTTGTAAACATCTGCAATTACAATATATAAAAGATATATTATATTATGATGCTGACAATGACAATACAGCATCAGAATGGGCTGAACGAATATAAACACAAATGACAGGAATAGTTTATGGGGGGAGGGGGGGGTAATAATAATAATAGCCTAATTATAATAATAATAATAATTAAGTAAATATAAAATAGTGTAACATTGAGGAAATGATTCAGATTTTTATTTTTCTAACTTGTAGCTTAACATCATCTCAAGATTGCGGTATTCCAAAATTATTAACATGATTTCAACAGTTTAAAAAACAGCTCAGTTGTTTTTCACCACTATTGCTTCCTCGACTTGACGTCACCTACTGGCGGTTTAATTAAAAAATTGTCTTTGCATTTTTTGCAATAGGCAAATTTTGTAGTTGTAAATTAAAGTTAAAAACGTTCAAAACATTAATTAGTGATGTTTTAATTTAGCTGCCTAATTTATTGAATTGTTTTTTTTTTGAGAGTTTATTGATCAAATGTAAGATTTTAACAGGAAAGATGACAGCCAAATTTCAATGAAGTTAAAGTTAGTCTTTCTAAAGTTAAATATCACAAATGTGTAGGTTTAATTAGAGCACCTTCAGGATAAATTATATTTACAAGACAAGTAAGTTAAAGATTTTATTCTGTTAACCCATTTACTTGTCCAGGGGACAATTGAGGCTTAATGTCGTGTAATCATCATTATTATATCATATATTATTATATTATCATTATATATCATTTTGTTTTCTGTAAACACAGTGTGCAATGTTTTTAAAACGTTAGTTGTTTTATGTCACTACATAGATTAAGCGGTAACACTTTACAATAAGGTTCATTAGTTAACATTAGTTAATGTATTTACTAACATGCACTAACCATGAGCTATACATTTGTTACTGCATTTGTTTATCTTTGTTAATGTTAGTTCATGAAAATACAGCTGTTCATTGTTTGTTCATGTTAGTTCACGGTGCATTAACTAATGTTAACAAGATTTTAATCAAGTATTAGTAAATGTTGAAAATAACATTAACAAAGATTAACAAATGCTGTATATGTGCTATTCATTATTAGTTCATATTAACTAATGTAGTTAACTAATGTTAATTAACGAACCTTATTGTAAAGTGTTACCGATTAAGCATACAACATTTAAGTTCACAGACTTAGCAGTTAACATTATACCGGTTAATATCAGTAATCCACATTATCTAACATATAGAGCATCGGAATCGTGTGAAAATATTTTCTGAACCAAAAGTGAGATTAAAGCCACTTATACTAATCACGAACAATGATAAACTTACCACCAAAAAGTAATATTTTTGCTGCCAGTATCTTGCTTTCTCCACGTCGGCAGCGACTTGGCAATCGCACCTCTACGTAGCCCTCTTCACTTTTAAGTTGATCGCGGGAGCTGACTTGATATTCTGGTCGTCTGTGTTCTCTCATTACTATATCGGTGGTGTCCACCTTCACAAGTTCAGAGTCAGGGAAATAATATAATGCAAATTTTGGAAACGACATGTCTGTCTTTTGAAATATCCGTAGTAGCCTAGGGTTAATAGTTGGAATATCACCGTGACCGTATCCGTTGCCCGCCCAACTTGTACTTTCAAATGGCAGTGACAGTGTGTGATTGGACGATTACCTGCAAGTTTGTTTTGAAAAGCTGGTCTCTGATTGGTCGAAATGAATGCACGCCGAAGTGATGACGTCACTTTGTAGGACAACTCGGAAGCTAGCGGCGCATGGGTTCCCTCGGTCGAAAAGCAATGCATTTTCCCCATAGACTTTTGGAAAATCGCAAAAAATAAGATCTGTGTTTAACAAAAGGGTTGTGACCCTTACACGTTTTGTCTAGCAAGATAATCTTTACAAGTTAATCCAAAATTTATACATTTTGAAGCCTATAAAGTTTTTAAAAACACAATCAGACACAATAAAGTTTAAAAAAAACACAAGCAGATTATAACTGTGTGTTCTATGTCATAGATCAAAACGTGAAAATATTTAGAGGCTTTGTTCACCACAGACCTTATTTCAGGCGATTTAGCAAAAACCCATTCAAAAATCCCATAGGCTTTAGAGCGAGGGAACCGTAGTGCTAAAATGCTAACTCACTTCCGCGTTTTGGCCTACAGAGTGACGTCGTAACTTCGGCACTCTATAAATGTATGATCTTTTTTTAAAAAATTTTTTATTGAAGTATTACGTGAACTTGTTATTTCCGTCACATGAACGTTGGCTAAATACCCTTGGACACAGAAGTGACAGAAATGAACAAGTACAAAACTTACATCAACTCACAAGAAAATGAGGTTCCAAAAACGACAGAACATCGCCGCTTTAAGAAGCTGCGTACAGAAAATAAAGAGGTATGAATTGTATTTTTAATTACTGTGTTAAGCATTTAATTGTCCTGCATTGTTAGTTAGTTAATTGTATTGCTTATGATTAGCAAATAGTTCTGGATGGTTTTAAGATAGTTTTTGTATATTTTTTAAAAGCTCAAATGATATATATTTATATATTTAAAACACACAAAACACATCTTATTTGTTTTTCACAATATTTTTTTTAAAGAAGGGCTGAAGCACATGCTACAGTATAACATAAATATTAAAAATATATTGCTCCAGTCCTATACAAGGTTAAATAAGTTATAAGGTTATAAATTGCTATACACACAAAGTAAACACAAAAAATACTTTAATTTAGCAACAAGTATGCTTTCTGTAAATACACTAAAATTTCACTAAAACTATGTTTGTTTTTAGCATATTTCTAAAAGTGTAATTAAGTGTATATTTATTAGCATTGCGTTTCTAGTAAAACATTTTTAAATACAATTAAAATATGTTTGTATTTAGCATATTTCTTAAAAATGTAATTAAATACCAATGTACTTCTAGTACACTTTTTAGAAACATATTTAAAGCATGATTGTCATTAGCATATTTATTAAAAATATAATTAAGCATACATTTATTACCAATGTACTAATAATATACTTTTTTAGAAATACATTAAAAGTATGCTTTTCTATAGTGTATTTCTTAAAAGTGTATTTAAACATATATTTATTACCAATGTATTTCTAATATACTTTTTAGAAATACATTTAAAGTATAATTATCATTAGTATATTTATAAAAAATATAATAAAGCATACATTTATTACCAATATATTACTAATATACTTTTTATAAATACATTAAAAGTATACTTTTCTATAGTATATTTCTTAAAAGTGTAATTAAATATATATTTATTACCAATGTACTTCTAGTATACTTTTTAGAAATATACTAAAATGCAATAAAATACATTTTTAGTACACTTTAAATAAGCATGTTGTAAATACAAATGTATTATAAACACACTATTTGTATTTCAAATATATTTTTAATACATTTAATACAACGTCTTTTTCACCTGGGATTAGTACCCAGTCAGTTGCTATTGTTGCTTGCCAGTCAGATGCTATTGTGTAAAACAAACGTGTATAACACCGTGTCCTAACTACACGCGACGCGACGCCGCGACACGCGATAAAAGGTATCTTTTCCATGTTAAAGGTATAGCGGAGGATCTTTCCGAAATTTAGAGAAGACCCGCCCTCTCCAGTTTTTTAAAAAAATGCAAATGCACAAACACAACACTCTTGCTCCCGAGAGGGAATGCCTATTACGCCTTGCACAATTATGTTGCAAATTATAAACGAACTCAAAAACATTCATAAAAAAGACAACATGTCAAATGCCTGTCCGTGTTTTATTTACTTATTATACTGATCGATTGAGTGACCGAGGGCTCAAGACATGATATGTGCACCCTTGTATCACACGAAATACGTTCTGAGGAAACTATTTTGCAAATCGCTATTATGTTATATGGGAACATATGAGCAGTGCTATTACGTTGGTCCTTAACCTAACATGTCTCATTGTTAATACGTAGGTATTAATACGTTATTTTTATACATAGTTGCATATGGAGAAGTAGCTTGTTGCGTTTGTGTAATAATAAAAACACACGGTTTTAGAATATGAACACATGAACACACACGGTTTTAGAATATTTCAGCGCGATACCATTTACCATTTGGTCAAAAGGCTACTTTAGACAAATTGAGATGTGTCTATGCGGTGCATGACTTGTGCCAGGGCTAGCATTGCTAAGTCGCTTGCATTAACTTTTACTAGTGATTTTAAATGGATTTCTCCAAATAGCATGACAAACTTTACCTGTCTAGTAGAATCTTCGCGACTGCGGCATCAGTGAGAAGCCCGACCTGTGCTTTTAGCGCACGCCAGCGTGTGATATTCACCCAAAATCACTCTGGTCTTGTTTCTATATTCTGCGGCCTTTCTCTTCTTATCATACACTTCATATACATTTTTTCTCTTTCGACCCTCAGTCATTTTCAAAGGAATCTGAACCGTAACTCCGACATAATACACCAGAAAGTGAAAACTACATAGAGATGAGCACGTACGACGGCCTTACGTAAACATATCACCAGAATAACTGACACTTAGGTGGACCAATAGTATAGACTACCCACCCGGAAAAAGAAAATCCTCCGCTATACCTTTAATCAGAGTTTTTGTCCTAACCAGACGCGACGACGACACGCGAAGTTTCTAATTTAGAAACGGTTCCTATTTCTGCGACGTCGCGGCTGACGGAATGAAGAAATTACACTGGTTATGAGTACACATTATTTATTTTTAGTTAAAAATAGGTCACTGTGCCACAAGCGATAACGGATAATTTACCTCAGATTTTGAAAGCATGTAATATAGCGTTCAAAATGAATTCTATGCAAACATACAACTGTACTTCATAACAAAATTAGTCAATGAGTATATTTTGTTAATGTTTTGATTTTTAATAATGTTATTTCTTGATTTGATTATGTTCTTACCCATATTCAATGCGAGTGCGGGCCAACAGTGCGCTTTCACAGAGAGACTCTGCTCACACCATAGGCTCACACGTTGTTCTGAATGTGTGGCATCTCACAGTCGCGTCGTGTCTAGTGCGGACAGACACACTTGCTGTCGCTGGAATTTTATCGCGTCGCGTGTAGTTAGGACACGGTGTAAAGTTAAAAAATGTAGCAAATTATCATTCAGAAACGTTTAGCAAGAGCCGTGTGTGTGGTGAGTTTCTGCTTGACTCTCATCATCGCAGGTTTTTCGGTCTGAATCTGCCTCAAACTGATACTCCAGTTCGACGCATATTTACATCTGGACCGGAGCTCATGACATACATGTTCAGCCCGTAAAGGTAATGGCCGTTAACCCTCTGGACAACGTGAGCGACATTTTAGCCAATCACAACACACCGGGCCAAACTAACCAATCTGAGCCCACTACGTGTTTCTGAGGGAGTGTTTTAATAGAATCAGGAAGTGAACTGCTCGTTCAGGGGACAGAGGAGAGCATGGCTGACAATAAAGGTGAAGTTTATGAAAAATAAGACTTTTAAAAAAGAAAAACCACGAATATATGTTATATTGCACCCCATAAATACAATCATGCAAAGAAAAAAAGCAGTCAACCCCCCCTTTAAAATAAACAGAGATACAGGGTATTAGCTGATTAAACCATTTTTATGTGACCATGACAAGATGTAAAGATTGCTGACAGTGTTTGGAACTGGCTCACTAGTTCACTGACCTGCTAAAGCTACAGATTCTGCCAAGTCTGCTATAGTATAATAATACAATAATAGTATATAATAGTAATGTTACTAGGGGAGATATTCACAGATGCTTCTGCACACAAAACATAAGATACTAACTGGTAAGCCATATGCCAATAGTTTTTAGTGAAATAACACCCCTCCACGCCCGTGAAACTTTTCTCCCTCAAACAGCAAGCTATCGTTACTTCTACAGCCTACACACACCAATACAAACAACATCTCTCTGCATGCTCTCTTCACGTTGTTCTAGTAAAATAATAATAAGTAAACACACATCCAAATCACTTCGCTGAGAATAGAATACCACTTAACAGCAGCCGCAAGAGCTATTCTCTGGGAATGCCCAATTGCACGTAGCCGCGCTAAATTAAAAAATGCGCGTGCCGCGTGAGGAATCGTCCCGGATGAGTTTGTCAGGTGAAAGGTCATCATGTGGGTCATTTTATTTACAGCTAAATTATTATTCATTCATTTTACTACTAGTTAGATTGGACAGGCATCCACAAAAGTGCCTTTAAATACAAAAAAGGAGACAAAAGGGCACTTTGGGCATCAAGGGGCAAAAGGGCAGGTGCTCGAGCATTTATTCTTTCCTGATAATGATTTTAAAATGGGCAGTCTTCAAATGTTCCGTGATTTGGCTCTATTTATTGATTGTATATGTTATTTTTTTTAGTTGTATACCATCCATATTGAAACTAAATGAAAGCATGCCGAATATTGGTGCACAAACGGTAGCATGGGTAGGTCAAAAAACAGATGAGGATAAGCATTAGAATAATACAACATCACCAGTCATTCACATTCGGATGGGATTAGATTTCTCAGAGGACTGCTGAGTTCGCCGAAACAGTAGGTAATTTTTTCTGGCATTTTTACTGAGGTTGTGTGAGAAAAACACAGACTTGGCAGATTCGGATGGGATTAAAATCGCAAGTACTTTGCGTGCTTACCAGTCCTTGAAACACGAATTTCCCTAACGACCCCCTGGAAAACTAGTCCCGTCAGAATAGGGCTAAAGATTATGCTCTTGTCACTGTCACGCCAGGCTCTTCCTCACTCTACCAGTGACCACAGTCCACGGAGTTCTAATTACACGCACATGTCACTCATCACAGCCTATCAGCAACACTATAAATCATGCTCGCATCATATCATGCAACAGTTGGTTTCTGGCCTCGACAGAGCAAACAGACTAACTTACCTGCCTTACTCACCCAAGGATTCCTTTCATTAGCTGACCAAAGTCTTCCCAGATATCATCCTTTCAAGTCAGTTATATCATTGTCTTGTCTGCTTCGCAGTGTGTTGTTCTCATCTTTGGCCAACCTGCAAAAGTTAAGATATAATCACTATCCTTCACATTTAAGAGTGCTCTGATCTGGATTTTTGGGGCCAATCACCTTTTAACGATCACTGCAGGCTGATCACCGATACCAAAATATATAATAGGCCAACTATTTTTAACAACAATGTATTTAAGGATAAACAATGTAAGAGATGAGAAAGTATCATGAATTGACAACTCTTGAATGTCATTTCTGTTAAATAAATAAATTAATCCTACCAAATCTATTCAAAAGCAATGAGTGATTTTAACTGTCTTTTGTTGTTTGATTAAAATAAATGGCACAGACGGCAGCCGGGATATTAGTGTCACAATTATGTTCTGACTTGACTAACTTTTTCCCCCAGTTTCACAGACAAGGCTTAAGTTTAGTCCCACACTAAAATGCATGACTTTTCTTAACTGAATGCAACTTCCACTGACATATCTTAAATTTTGTCATTGCCATTGTTTTGTTTCAAGATGCACACCAGTGATGTTCTTTTCTAAGGCTATTTTTTTTTAAAAGTTAATAAATTTCCTAATTGAACTAAGGCCTAACCCTAGCTTATTCTAAGCCATAAAACCAAGCCATTTTTTTCACTTGAGACATAACCAACGTGTTTAAGTGAAGACTCACCAAGCAGGGCATTTTGATATATTTCTGTGAGTAGCCAGACTATTTAATTCTTTAGGCGCGAACCCAAAACTCAAATAAAAAAGTTTGGCCCATCTGTTGTTGATAACGGCCCTCCAGTTATTTCTTTATTTTACTTTATTTTAACAGGAAAGTCCCATTGAGATACAATATCTCTTCTACCAGGGAGTCCTGGTCAAGATAGGCAGCACAAACAAGAATACAAAGTAATAAGACACAATTACAAAGTAATTGGATTGTATAGTATAGATTGGATGATTTGCATTGTCATGTCAGAGTTGTGATCTACTTATTAAAACAAATCATTTTGTGCCCTTCTCTTTACTATGTATATTACTACTGTACACCCAAAGTGCTTTCCAATTGGATCAAGGGTTCTCTCCTCAACCTCCACCAGTGTGCAGCATCCACTTGGATGCCACAGAACAATGGTGCCTGTAAACTCACCACACAGCAGCTAATAGTGGAGTAACTAAATATTAACTAAACGCCACAAACGTTTGAAACTACAGTACATATTTCTAAAAGTCCTACACAATCTGTGAGTTTTTTTTTTTTTTTTTTTTTTTTTTTGCAGTACCATCTGGAGTTCACCACAGATCAAAAAGCTTCCAAGGTCCATGGACCGCTTTACTTTTAGGTGTTTGTGTCTATATGTGTTTGTGTGCATGTCTATGTGTCTGTGCTGAGTAAACATTTTTCTTGTTTTTATTTAAAATGTGGATTCAGTGTATTATCTTTGTTGTGTTCCCAGAGGAGATTTAGCTTTCAAAACATCACAGTGCCTCATGGATTTCCACCATACAATCCCAAAGAAACCATGAAAGCCGTTAACACAACACCTTTAACACTGAAATTGATATTGCCCTGTCCAAACCACTTACTCCTATACAGGACAGACTTTCTTTTTAGAACTTTCCTTCTTCAATGAGCTGAACATGTTTGTGGTCCAGAAGCCAACACAAGCTAATAGTATTGAACTGTCCCTGGTGTCATCCTGCTCTCCGCTGATACTTGAGCAGGGATAACACAAGCCATATAGGTTTAACTCGCGTGTCTGTTTGACCTGCCAAGTGCTGAGATATGCCAGCTGGCGGGCTTACGCCTTAGGGGATGGGGGGGATTGAGCTCTGCACCTCAGGCCCCTGCTGTTTAGTCATGGTGTAACTCCATTACCTTTAAGTACTGGTGCTTATGTCCGCTGGCTGACTTTAACAACCCTACCACCACTTTCAGCCTGCAATCCACTTCACCCAGACCCCTCTGTGGTCTCAACGCCTGAGGAGACGTCTGTGTAACTGGTAATAGACTATATAGAAAGGAGAAAAAAAAAACAAGAAGATAATGCTTTTGATCGATCAGCATGAACAAATTTAATTTCTGAGATCAATAACAGTTTTTATAGATGACAGAACCAAACAAGTACATTTATTTCCTGTCTGTGATTGAATCTCTCTGGCAAAGAAGAGGAGCTGGTCGCTGACTCTGTGTGCAGTGGGAACAGAACCCCTTCTGTTGCTTTATTGCTCACAATCTGTATTTAAAACTAATATCAGCCTGCTGTGCATGGCCCAGGGCTACAGCTGCATAAACTGATATATATGGAGCTCTTGTGTTCCCATTGTATTAGAATGTGAAAAATACATTTTCCTCCACATTTCTCATTTGGCATCAATTTCTTTTTGTTTGTGTTAGGAGACTATAATGATTGGTTTTTGGAGGCACTGGGATAGTGATTTGTATTGAATTTCGGTATGATGTAGCCCAGGCATAATATACAAAAACTGATTTCGGAGAATGGTGAGGCTGAGGATGGAGTGGGGGTTGGTGTTTGGGGGACTGGAGGAGGGGGATGCCAAGTTTACACTCAACCTTTCTCTCATTGTTCTTCTTGTCTCGTCTGTGTTGCAGGGGTTAATCCGGATATCCCCTGCAGACACGAGAGCCCTTACAGTGGTGCGTTGAACGGTGGCTGATGTACATCCACAGATATGTCATAGACAGAAAGAGAAATCTCGTCCACATAGATAAATATTTACTGAAGGAAGTAAAGCTTGAGGCAAGCTCCAGGAGGAATATACAGACCTCAAATGAGACCTGACTCATATCTTATGTCTGTTCATAAAGGGTAAAACACCTGTTGAGAGGATTCACTGCAGAAATTAAGATAACTTATGCTCATACATTTGGATTATTCTCCTTATTAGTGGTGTTCAGCGTAATATAATGGGTAACACTTTACATGAAGCTTGTATTTGTAATGCATTAGAAGGGTATTCTTAATTTGCATTCTTAATTTAAATCTTTATTATATGCATCATCTCATAAATTGTTGTAACAACAATTAAATTATATGAAAATAATTACCAATTTGTGCATCAAATGTTTGAGCGAATGATCATGTATAACACATGATGAAGACCATGCTATATCCATTTAAGTTATTATAGTTCCAATTATTATAAGTAAGGGATAATCCACGGCTAGCCATGCATTAAAGGATTTTAATGCACGGCGTAGAGGCTAAGAACCACCCGACGCGAAGCGGAGGGTGGTTGCCTCTACGCCGTGCATTAAAATCCTTTAATGCATGGCTAGCCGTGGATTATCCCGCTTATACCACGGTTATTTGCCAAGTTAAAAAGAAATTAAAGCTATAACTGATGTTAACAGTGTAATTTTTTAACAGATATGTAAAAATGACGGTTATTTTCTTAAGTTACGGCTCGTTAGTTCTACTCCGTCCACTTAAAATAAAGTAGAGCCATCGGATTGCATTTATTTGAATGAATTATGAATCTGTTTGCAAGCGTAACTGTTACTATGGTTACCAATGTTTGTTTTACAGTCTATGGTTTACAGTCTAAGCGGATTCATTTCAAACTGTAATCAAACTGACTGGAACTACCTGTGCATTAAAGGGTTTTACTGCACACCTTCCAGCCAATCAGAATCGAGTATTTAAACAGCCCGTGGTATAATGTATAATAAGTATCATATCTTGAAATTGTTTAAGATCTACAAAAAATCCTACTACATATGTGGTCTTTTACTTTAAAGTGACAAATACAAAATTTCATTGTAAATGTCTAAATGGCATGTATAGTGTATAGTGTATATGTATAGTGTCATATATTTTTTTAAAATTGGTCTTAGTCCGCTTTGAGTAAAATAGCTTAAGTCTTCTTTTAAACAGCCATTGTTTATGGTTATACAAAACATATGCTTTGAACATGTTTAATTGTAATATCAACAAAACCCTTTTGCATTGTTACAGATATAAAAGGGTGAGCTTCAACTTCCTCACAATGAAATTAACATTCTGTTAACCGTGTGTTAAAAATCATCATTAATAATTAATTAAAATTATTATAAGGTACTAATAAGTGCTAATAAGTGTTGTTATGATTATTCATGGGATGATACAATAAATTATAAAGCTTTTTATAATGCATTATGCATATATTTTGTTGCATTTAGAATACCCTTAAACTGCATTATAAATAAAAAGTATCAATATATATACACACACAGACTACAGGACGTGGGGTTCAGAGGACAGTGCGACAATGTCCTCTTGTCCTGGTGCATTTATATTTGGCCCAGGTTGGGCAAAGGGCTGAGATGCATATTGTTTGTGTTCATTTAAATAAGGAGAAATGTCAGCTTTCCATGGCTGCAGGCTGCTTGCATGTTAGATGATCCAGTCATTGGTGCCTGTGGTTGTGAGGTCGTGGCTGGTCCTTCCAGGTCAGTGTCAGCCATGTGGCGGTTTCGGGCCATAATTGACCTTTTGACAGAGAGCAAAGAGACAGCTCCTCTCCCTGGGCTGGAATAATCACTTCGGATCTCCTGGTGCGGAAAGCTTACCTCAAGTAATTAAAAATGCTTGTTAAGAAAAAATAGCTTTTGTTATATGTTTTGAGGAAAAAATAAATAAATAGCACATTATTTCTCTCTTTACTTGCCATTTTATCCATTCAAGTTTGGGTCTGCAGATGTATTGTTCTACTTTATTAATTGTTTAATTACACATAATTCAATAAAAAATAATCTTTCATAGTTCTATTATTGCTGCTTTGTGATATCCCTAACCTACTGTAAGGCAAGTATGAAGGCTTTAAGTGTGTGTGTGTGTGTTTGTTCCATGTGTGATATAGCCTCCATAAAACACATACGTCCCCAGGTCCGCCCTAAGGGTGCAGAGCTTCACCGGGATCTCTGACGTCTGATTTGTTAACCATGTGACTCATAGCAATGTCTCTCCCCTCACCCCTCTTAGACCTTTTGTTGTCCCCAAAATCAGAACATCCGTCACCCCCACCACCCCTTGGCCTCCTCTGCCTTTTATTACAAAGCATGCAGAGAGGATGTGGAATTCACTATTAAAGGGTAGGATTAGAATTTTGGATTTTACAGAGTACAAAATCATGCATAAAACAACACAGGACCACTGAAAGATGCCGGAATTCATTGTTACTGAAAAAAAAAATTACTCCATCATATCATACCAGATACCAACAGCATGCAAAATAATTTACCACTATCATTCATACACAGACCTTTTTTAACACATCATATTTCAACCATGGTATAAAGCTGTGGTTAAAAATTTGACTGAAGAATATTTGCATGCAGTGATCTAAAGCCTCTCCTACTGTATATGGCAAACCAAACAGTATAATTTCATAGTGTGCAAAGGGAGAGAAAGGCTTCAAGCATTTTTCGTATGTCTTTAAAGTGTTTACAAGACAGAAAAATAAAGACACAGCTTCAAACGCTACAGGCCTGAATGTTGAGAATGGAGTATTATGATATTAATTAAAACACAAATCGGCCTTCCCCCTCTCTGCGTATAGCCTGTGGGTATACAATGTTGTACACTTGATTGAATCAGGTAGCAGCCAGCTAGGCCTTTCGTATTTTGCGCTTGAAGGGCTGAGAAAAATATGAGCGTGGCTCCATTACTCTGAATTTGATGGGGAAGTGCTTTATGAGAGCAACCACAAGCTGACAGCTCAAAAGGCAGCTGCATAGTTTGAAACATACTTTAGTTTTTGGTTGACTATCACATTTGCAGGTTTACCATTTGATGGTATATGAATGTAGAGGAGACCAGAATAATCTGAAAGCTGAAAGTCGAACCCTGCACTGTATATCAGTGTTCTAAATTCATATTTTTTTCACATGTCGAAAACACCCTTATAGGAACGCCCATATGGAGAGCAAAACAAGGCTTTTAAGTCAAGTCACCTTTATTTATTTAGTGCTTTATACAATACATATTTTTTAAAAAAGTGAAATAAAAAGTGAATCAATGATGCAAACATTCAATTTTCCTGCAAAGCAGGTCTATAAATAAAATTGTGTCATTGTTCAACTTAAGTCAGTTTATTCAGTTCTGTTCAATAACTGTTTAAATTCCATCAATTATGAAATAAGTTAAATTCCTCCATTGCCCACCAGTAATGTAGTAAGACAGTAATATTAAAGGGTACCTATTTTGGGTTTTTGAAAATTGCCCTTCATGTAGACTTTAACATAGATCTAAGTGAATGAAAACATCCTGCAAAGTTTTAAACATTAAAGTTCATCGTATACAAAGTTATTGTCTCTCAAAAACAAGAGTCGACTCTGAGTCGCTGATATGAATCGTTCGAAAAACGATGCTTTTCCTTTGTCTGGTTGACGTCAACTTGACAAGTTATTTGAATAAGAAACGCCCACTTATCAAACGCCCACTCGGAGACGCTAGGGAAAACCGGAGCTCCAGGGGTGGCGGGCAAATCTGAAACTGGCCCAGGACGGGCCACCCTGCCTGGGCTGGCCAGGGAGGTCTGAGAGCATGGAGGTTTGGACCCACCGCACCTTTTTGGACTCTGTCGTTTTTCGAGATCTGGGCTTCGGAAAACAATCATGTCGACGAGACGCTGTGTTTTGAATTGCGACGCAAAAGCGAACTTTTTTAACCTGCCAAGTGAGGAGTATTTGAAGACTGAGTGGCTGCAGTTCATATATACAAGTACTGCTATACCACACAAGTATAGCCCAAACCTTGTTCTGTGTTCGCGTCATTTTGAAGATGATTGCTTCACAAACCTAAACGCTATAAAGTATGGATTCGCGATTCCCGGCTCTATCCTAACGAGCTGAGGATCAATATGCAGAGCAGTGGGTCGCGAGGACTGGAGTTGAGAACCCATTTAAGGTAATAGGAGTTCCGTTTTTCTGCACAAAGAATACCAATCACAACTGACTAGGTCATCTGACCAATCACCGCAGATTAGCGTCACGCAAAGGCGGGTTTTGGACAAAGGACTCGCTAAAATGATTCATATGGGAGTCGGTGGGCAATTCAGGTAAAAATAAATGCATATTATAAGACAACAAAAGTGTTTTTTGTCATTGCATGCTTGTAAAATTGTTGTTGGGGACTCCCAGAACAATATTAGGAACATTTTAAATGCCATAATAGGTACACTTTAAAATACCAAATTCACCTTTTTGATGTTGCATACTATGTACAGGCAAGCAATTGTTAGGTTCGTTGACACACACACACACAAAAAACATAGTTGTTGCGGGAAGAAGGAGGCAGGAACTGGCAAATATTTAAAGACTTTCATAACAAAAAAACAAATACAAAATAAAAGTAAAGACAGCAGACCCTCACGGACGACTGCTGTCACATTTAAGAAAATAAAACAACAATATAAATCCAGGCCTAGCCTATCTTGTTCTTCACTGTCGTCGCTCCTCCGTTTATGCTGCCGCTCCTCTGAGTGAGATACAACATCATATACGACATCGCTCATTAGTAATCATGCCACCGGCCTCGGACCGTCCTTCCACGGCCCTCGACCTCGTCCTGCTTGCCACACAGATGAAATCAGAATATAAATGCAATGGACAGTGTCTCTTTAAGATTTTTTTTTCCTATAGTAAACCATTATAAAGAAACGCTTAACATTTTAGCATGTTGCATTTGTATTCTGGTCTTATCTGGTCGCCTGTACATAGTATGCATCAATAAATTGTATACTGAATTGTATCTTTTAATAACTGTTTTAGTACCTTTAGGCCCTTAAAAGGGTTTTCAATGTTAGGTGTTTTAGAATAGAGTCATGACATGAACAGTAACTGAAAACTATGAATTAGTGGGTCATATATTGTGGTCAATAGATAAAATAAAATAAAAAAGTTATTTAAAAACATACCTAACATAACTCGGTTCTCTCTAGAAGAGGGAACGAGTATTGCGTAAGTTAGCTTAAGCTATGGCAAAGATTCATCTTTTCGAGATATTGAAGCCAAAAAATTATTCTTAATTTTGTATTCATTATCAACACAGTGCAGCAGCTAGCAGACCAAGGGCAACTGCAGCAGCCTACCACTGAGCCCAGCGTGACGTTACGTCCAATGAAGGGTGCCCGCGCCCTCATCACGTCATTGCTCGCCAGAATGGGTGTGGCTTAGCATATATAAGTGGGGCTCGGAGGCTGTCTCCCTGGTTTTCATCGACTGAAGCGAAAGTGGCTTGTGGCGTGAGCACGGCAATACGCAATACTCGTTCCCTCTTCTAAAGAGGACCGAGGTTCTGTTAGGTAACCAATATGTTCCCTTGTCAGAGGTTCTCTAGTATTGCGTAAGTTAGCTTACGCTATGGGAACCCTTTGTCAACGCCATGCGTGCCAAGCATTCACTTCATGAGTCACAGGGAATCCCGGGGATCCCAGATAAGCAGGGAATTAAGCAGCCAGCAACGCGGGCCGGCACAAGCACATATTCACTCGTAGGGAGTATAGAACAGTGCTGCCGGTCCGTATAAGTATTGTAAGGTCCACCCATTGGCCCAACGACGGAATCCAATGGCTGGGCGAAGGGATAATGCGTGTATGTCTTTTCAGCGCTCCAGTGAAGTTCACTTAATTTATTAGAATTTAGGTTTAATATTACTTTAGCTTTATGCTTAATCTGACTCCAATTTTTACTGATGATCAAGTTTAGATTGTGTTTCTTATAACTGTTGATTATGATTTAATTTAGATCTTTGATTATTCTGTGTTTCTTACACTTTCAATTATTCGTTCATTATGGACCCGATGCTGCACAGAGATCACGTCAGCCATATCGTGTTTCTCACGGACACAAACCTTGTCAGTTCTGAATTTAGTCAGAGGGTGCAGGGTTAGCTAATGCTTCTTAAGTCGGTTGCCTACTGCTCACTCGTACCAGAGTCCTGCACGGGTCCATTTTTGGAGACCCGCCCCCGCCCGTACCCGCAAAGTTCAGCACCAGATCCGACCCATCACCCGTGATAATATCAGAATTAAATCCACACCCGCCCAGACCCGTTAATATTTGGCCCGTTACCCGACCCGTCCCCGTGATAAATCAATCGCACACGCTAAAATCATTCCAATTAAAGTGCTTTATTTTTTTTTATCTCACAGAGTCGCACCACTCAACATCGCAACAGCCTAATAATGCAACAGGCAAAATTAAGTGTGCTTTTTTTGTGTGCCATTCAAATACACAATCGGCACTTAAATAGGCTAATGAACAAATAGCATAGCCTCTGTACTACGCATAGACCTATTAATGAAAAAAAAGAACAAAAAAAATATAACCCGCTGAGCCTGTTGCTCACAAACAATAGCCTATAGGCCTATGCATTTACTTTTCCTTTAGGTTACTACTGTGCAGGAAAAGGATATCGTCCACAGTCCCAGGTTTAAGTTGCGTTCTCCGTTCTTGAATTACAAATCCAGCTGTGGAAAAGTCTCTCTCACTCGCAGCGCTCGATGCTGGAATGGAGAGAACATTCCGCGCAATCATTGCCAGGTTTGGAAATGTTTTCGCATGCTCCTTCCACCACAACAAAACATCGAAAGGATCCCCCTTGGGTGGCTTGAAGTCGATGTATGCAGAGACCTCGTCCTCGGGCACAGTGTCATCGCTGGAATCCTCTACGTCTGACAAACAATCAACTTTTGAAACCAAACGAACTCTCTTCGCAGCTGGGCCCGCCGACATGCGGCTGTGGCCTGGTAGACTTTCGCGTTTTTCCTCGAGTTCTATTTAAAAGAAGACACATGGATGTATCTATTTAAACAAAATAATAATAATAATAATTTTCTCATTAACAATAACTGTAATGATTAAAGACCTGGGGCCTGATGTAGCCTATAAACGTTGCGTACGCTCAAAATGGGCATAGAAATATGCGTACGCATTTTTCCACGCACATATCGGGATTTATAAAAAATAAACTTGGCGTAAATAAGTGCGCACCGTAAGGATGCTCTTGACCATGCGTACGCACTCTTTTAGAAGAGTATGTGTTTTGGCGACACCGATGGTGAGCTGGAGTTAAGTGTCTTTTTGCTCACTATTAGACAGAGAATCTAAAGAAAATTATACATTTACAGAAATATAATTCAAATATAATTTCACAAACCTATCATCACTTGAAGCAAACATCCATCCCTTCTTAAATGACCGCGCCACCACGCACGTTGGGCCGTTTGGTGAAACTGACGCACATAGCCTATAATCTAACGGCAAATGGAGTAAAACCGTAAATCTTCATTATGAGTCCAAATCATAAATACAGTGCATGTTCAAAATATCAGTTTAAATAAATAAAAGAATGATTTAAACTATGTTTTACTTCTGATATAAACATTTAGCCTATGTTATATATGCCATTCTCATTAATGGAGTTAAACACTTAAACATGAAATCATTACTGAGAAGTTACAAAAAAAATAAATAAATATATATATATATATATATATATATATATTCAATAAATAGACCTATTTGTTATGGATGCAATGCTTGTGAACACTTTTCTTCTAGCATGCTGTGTTTTAATGTTTTAACTAGAGATAATTGCTAATCATGATAATAGCAGATTGTCTGAGAAAATTGTTTGTTTCGTGCAAATAATGCACTACCATGTCTATCTGTTTCCATTAAAATATAAATCAATTAAAAATACTATTTGGCCAGTGGCAAAGATTGAGAAAATCTTTCTCTGAAATGTATTTAACAGTATTTGATTTATTTATTCAAAAACAAGGCAAGGCTACTAAAAAAATATTTTTGTAATAATGTGACGGTACATCCGCATTTCATATTTTCCTAACGTCTTGTACCTTTAAACTTGGTATCACGTGGATATATAATCATATGCCAATGATATGCAGATGAGGATATGCATAGTAAAACTAGGCGTTGTAATCTCCATATATGGTTATCTCGGGGAGGAGACGCATGTGCGCGCAATCTCCCGCTTACTGGGATTTATAAAGCGAATTCTGTGCAGGTTCTGGGTACGAACGGTTTTATAAATCTGAAAACTTTTGTGCGTACGCAAATTCTGCCTTATGTGCGTACGCACACTTTAAGGATGAAATCTACGCAAAGTTTTATACATGAGGCCCCAGGGGTCTCATTTATAAAGCGTGCGTACGCACAAAACAGGGCTGGAAACGTACGTACGCCAGTTTCCACGCTAAGGTTGTGATCTATAAAAAACAAACTTGACGGGAGAAAGTGCGCACCATTAAGCAAACTTTGAGCCGTGCGTACGCACATTCTGGAGACAAAGGGAATTGGCGACACCGATGGTGAGGTGTAGTTAAATGTCTTTTTGGTCACTTTTTGACCGAAAATCTAAAGAAAATTATAGCCTATCTATAGACTACAAAAATAAAATAGCCTACAAATAAAATTTCACTCACCAAGCGAATCACTTGAAGCCAATATCCATCTCTTCTTAAGTGTCTGCGCCAGCACGCGCACTGGGCTGTTTAGTGAAACTGACGTGCATAATCTAACTGCAGATGAACCGTATATCTTCATGAGTAGGCTAATAAATACAGTGCACGTTCTCAATAACAGTTTAAATAAATGAAATAATGATTTAAACTATGTTTTACTTCTGATATAAACATTTAGATTAAATATGCCATTCTCATTAATGGAGTTAAACATTTAAACTACATGAAATCATTACTGAGAAGTTACAATATATATATATATATATATATATATATATATATATATATATATATATTCAATAAATGCAAATATATATTTGTTGTGGATGCAATGCTTTTGAACACTTTCCCTCTGGCATGCAGTGTTTTAATGTTTTATCTACAGATAATTGCTAATCATGATAATAGCAGATTGTCTGAGAAAATAATTCCATGCAAATAATGCACAACCATGTCTTTCCATTAAAAATATAAATTCATTAAAAATACTATTTGGCCAGTGGAAAAGATTGAGAAGATCTTTCTCTGAGATGTATTTGACAATATTTGATTTATACATTCAAAAACAAGGCAAGGCAACGAAAAAAATAAAATAATTTATTGTGACACGGCACATCTGTATTTCATATTTTCCTAACGTCTTGTACGTTAACATGGTATCACGTGGATGAATAATCACATGCAAATGATATGCAGATGAGGATATGCATATTTAAACTAGCCGTTGTAAGCTCCATATATGGTTATTTCGGGGAGGAGACGCGTGTGCGCACAATCTTCGGCTGACTGGGATTTATAAAGTGAATTCTGCGCAGGTTCTGGCGTACGCACGGTTTTATAAATCTGAATATTTTTTGGCGTACGCCATTTTTGGCTTTCGGGCGCACGTACACTTTTAGTAAGGATCCTACGCACAGTTTTATAAATGAGACCCCAGGAATGGTGGAAGTTCTGAATTTCAGTATAGCCTAAGTAAAAATAACCAGAGATATCTATTTTCTAGTAGACTTAGAAGTACAACAATGAAAACCCAAGTAAAAAGTACAAACTTAAGTACCTGATTTTAAATGTAGTTTAAGTATTATACTTGCATTACAATTTATTCTCTTAATATCTACATTCTAATAGGGCTGTAAAACCGAAATCGCGACACACCCCTATTTGAAATTAACATTAGCCGAAATATAATTCACACAACATTTCTTTAAGGTTAATTTCATTTTTTGTTAAATTGTATCTTGATTTTAAAAAATATTTCATCAATTGCCTAGATTTAAAAAATAAAAAGTATAGACAATAGGCCTATGATCACGACCGCATCATAATAAACATGGATATTTTTTGCAATTCCTGTTTTGGTGAAAACTGATCATAAAATGTTTTTTTAATAAGTATTTGTACTTTGTTAAATTGTAACTTAATTGTAACATATTAGTTTGTGATTGAATAGCTTACCTTTCACAAGACGCCTTGCTTCGCTATGAACTCCCATAATGTCACCATGGTCTATCAGAAGCTTTAGGCTTTTCAACTTTGGATGCAAGAACATTGCCAGCTTGTGCAAGAGATGCAGCTCAAATTTGTCAGTTAAAATCTTGAGGCATTTTTCTTTGAGCGATGACAATGTCAGACTGTCGGTAGAAGACGGCTGAAGGTGACGTTTGAGGCGCTCCAACCACACAGCTGTCAAGTGAATGGTCGGAGTTTTGGATGCTTCCAGGGCTTTGGTGGCTTCTTTGAATCGTGACAAAAAATTCACAATGTCATGCAAAGTCTCCTTGCTTATGCAGTTTAAACGGTGTTCTTCGTCACGTTCCTCTAGAAGAGCATGGATGGCCTCGTACTGGCTGCTAATGGAGTCCAGCATCGTGTGAAGCGAGTTCCATTGCGTATCAACGGATGCTTTCAGTGTTTTTTCCAGACGATTCTGGAGATGTGACTGCTTAAAATAAGTCACAAGCAACTTTGCAGACTCAATGAGACCAGATACCTCTTCGCCAAACAAATCACCCTCAGCAGGTTTCCCAAGTGTGGTATACAAAACCGTGTTCAGGATATGTGCTGCGCAACTCAATCTCGTGGCTGTGCGGAGGGCGGCAACAATGTTTGCACCTCTGTCAGTTACGTACACTAGTTTTTGAAAGAATTCATCCAGTCCAAATTTGCGGAGTGCTTGGACGATGGCTGGCCTGATGTTGTCAGCTGTTTTACGTAAATTGCTGTCCCATTCAGCAGTGCAGAGCACTCGCTCCTGCAGTTCCCAATTGCGTTTAATGTAATGTATCGTCACACAGAGATATCCAATTTTTCGGAAATCATCCGTCCACAAATCCAGTGTCACAGCCCCGTTGCTCTCGGTCAATTGTTCCCTCAGCTCCGGAATTATGTTTTGTCTTTTCTCCTCTGCATATTTAGTGATCCCACGGGAGACTGTAGTTGGATCGGGCAGAAGCTGACGCGCGTCCACAAGGCCAGCTCGTGCCCTGGTGTCAATTAAGCCCTGTGCCAGTTCCAAAAATCCATCGCCGCACACAGTCTCAAATGATCTAATGTCTCGGCACACAAATTGCACAGCCAATTGTGTTATCGCCTCCTTGTCTTCCCCTCTTGGAGGTTTGTAGCCTTTGGCAAAGTACCTGTCAATTGTCACACTGGCAACTGTGCTCCTGCAAGTCTCGACGTGCTTCCTAAGAGAAGACGTGCCCAGCTTCCGGCTATCAAACGCCAAAACTTTATGGCATGTTTTGCAAGCCGCGAACCCGCTTATGATGTTATTTTCTTGATCTCTTATTAAACCACACTTTCTCCACACATCCGATTTTGCCTTTGAAGACTCGTTGTCAACAATTTTATATACTCCACTCGCCAACTTTACTTTTACTTCTTCCATCCTGCAACGCATCAACCAAGTCGCAAGCACTGTCGCAGTGGTGGTGACGTGATGGGTCAAATGTCATATCATTCTTTCGTATGTGTAATGGTAATTTAGACATACAAATATTGCGCATATTTATCATCTGCTCTACGACCCGCCCGCAAAGAGTTAATTATCCGCCCGCATCCCCGCCCGTGAATTTTAGGAATGACACAATCCACCCGTTTTTTCTACTTTTATGCGGGGACCCGCGGGTACCCGGCCCGTTGCAGGACTCTGACTCGTACACAAGAATGTAGTTTATTTTAGCCATTTCCATACAACTTGCTAAATCAGTGATAGACAGAAATCAAAAGGTCTCCAGAAGGACGTGCCTACTGTCTTGAAAAGACATCACCCATGAAGGAGAACAGGATTCTCTGAAGTTCTCAATCTTTCTCCCATTTCCAATGACTGCAATGAAATTAAGACCATTTTACCAATCGCACTGAGACACTTAAAATGATACCAAACATGAAAAGGGAAAACCTTAGATTCACAAGCAAAAGAACAATAAACACCTATCACCCAAATCTTTATTCAGCCTTTGTTGTTTCCTTTCTCGTGACTCAAGTGGTTGCGCCTGAGCTTGGGGGATTAAGCCAATGGTTATCAACAATCTTTATTGGGGCATCTACCACAACAGAAGAACAGGCGTTGTTTTCTTGTTCTGCCTGTTCTGCTGCTGCAGGAATGAAACAATTTTACCACTCGCGCCTGAAGTATTTATTTTGCCCTCGCATAACACAGCTTTAGGCAGGAGATTTGTGAGATTTGCATGCCTGAATGAGCCCTGGAGGAGAGAAGATATTGTGCAGGGTCAAGAACCACAACATGGGTGGAAGATATCAGGTTGGGCCAGTTGTGTGGTGCCCTCTGTCCCTTTGATCTCTTTTACGGATTAGTGAGTTTTTATTGTTTTACTGCAGTTTTGAATTCCTAAATTCAGTCTTAGGAAAGTCCTTCCTTACAGTATGTAGCATATTAACCCAATATAGTGCAGCTCAACCAGGAGAGCTAAATCATATGAAAGTAGCCTGCGCTTGATCAGATCTCACTTATACTGACAGGAGTTTAGTCTGGGGGGGGGGGGACTTTCAGGTTATAGAACCTAAAAAAAGGTGGATGGGAAGACCCAGCCCGCCACCACACATATGTCATGAATAGAAATTCCGCTGGACCATGCCCACGATGAGGCCATGCCTGTAATGGATAAACTTCGGAAGCAATAGCAAGTAACAATATTTATTGGGACAACTCAGTTCACAGTCAAACAGACAGGCAGGTTAGCAGCGCAGGGACTCGATGGTCAGATGAGACAGGTGCAGAGATGTGAAGTGACGATCAACACAACGAATCCAGACATCCACGGGGAAACAGACAGGAACAACGAAGGAGACTGGAACGAAGAGGGATCTGACACCGACATCAACAAACAACGATCTGACAATGGAGATGAGAAGTTGGTGAGATTAAATAGACCGGAATGATAGACTGCAGCTGGTGATGTGTGATTACTGAATGAGTGCTGATGAGCGGCCACGCCCCTCTAATCAGCACACACACACATATAACAACAGAAACACGAGACCTGAAGAAGACATAGGATTTACCAACCGTGACAGTACCCCCTTCCCTAGGAACGCCTCCTGGCGTTCCCAGACTCCCTTACCTGTCGATTGTAATCATCGATAAGGGAGTGATCCAGGATGTCTCTAGCTGGTACCCAACTTCTCTCCTCCGGACCGTAACCTTCCCAGTCCACCAAGTACTGTAATCCGCGTCCCCTCCGCCTCGAGTCCAGAATACGATTAACCGAATATGTGGATTCCCCATCTACGAGACGCGGCGGGGGGGGGGGGGGGGGGGGGGGGGGGGGGAACCGGGACTGGCGGATTAATGCGAGCAAAAAAGACGGGCTTTATTTTGGAAACATGAAAGACGGGATGGATTCTCCTGTACACTGGAGAAAGATTCAAGCGGACTGTCACCGGACTAATGATTTTGGTGACAGCAAATGGGCCAATGAATTTAGGTGCAAGTTTATTCGAAACGGAGCGGAGAGGAATGTCCTTGGTAGAAAGCCACACTTTAGAACCGACGACGTATACGGGAGGCTTCCGCCGGTGGCGATCGGCTTTGGCCTTGGTGCGCGCCCCCACTTGGAGTAGAGTCTCACGGGCTCTAGTCCAAGTGCGGTGACACCTCTGGACGAAGGCGTGGGCGGAGGGGACCGCGACTTCGGATTCCAGACTAGGAAAAATTGGTGGCTGGTAACCTACACTACACTCAAATGGTGATAGGCCCGTGGATGACACTGGCAACGTATTGTGGGCGTACTCCACCATAGAGAGTTGCTGACTCCAAGAGGAAGGATTCTTGGACACTAAACATCGCAACGTTCGTTCCAAATCCTGGTTGGCTCGCTCAGTTTGACCATTGCTCTGGGGATGGAACCCAGAAGAGAGACTGACAGTCGCCCCCAGAAGTTTACAAAACTCTCTCCAAAATTTGGACACAAATTGGGGTCCTCTGTCAGAAACCACGTCTGTCGGGAGGCCATGAATCCGAAAGACGTGGTCAACGACAATCACCGCTGTCTCCTTGGCTGAGGGTAATTTGGGCAAGGGAATGAAATGGGCCGCCTTCGAGAACCGGTCCACCACGGTCAAAACTACCGTGTGACCCTGGGAGGGTGGGAGGGCGGTAATAAAATCTAGTGCGATATGGGACCAGGGTCTCGAAGGCACCGGCAGCGGTTGAAGTAACCCATCCGGAGGTCGATTGGAAGTCTTACCCGTGGCACAAACTGAGCAAGCCAATACAAAACTGCGAACATCACGAGCCATGAGAGGCCACCAGAATCGTTGCTTGACTGAAAACATAGTACGATTGACTCCCGGATGACAAGCCACATTGGAACAATGACCCCACTGAATAACACTGGACCGTAAACTCTCCGGCACAAACAAACGGTTCGGTGGGCAACGAGTCGGAGGTGTTACCCCTTCTAAGGCCTTCTTGACCTTCGATTCGACCTCCCATGTGAGTGTAGAGATGAATAGATTCTCAGGTAAAATGCACTCGGGAGTAGACGGGCGATCGGAACGGTCAAAAATGCGCGATAAAGAATCGGGTTTGATGTTTTTAGAACCCGGGCGGTACGAGAGAGTAAAGTCAAAACGTCCGAAAAAAAGAGCCCACCGAGCCTGCCTGGAATTAAGTCTTTTAGCCGTACGTATGTATTCCAAATTCTTGTGATCGGTCCAGACGATAAAAGGTACCCCCGACCCTTCTAACCAGTGGCGCCACTCTTCCAATGCTAACTTGACTGCCAACAACTCTCTGTTGCCAATGTCATAATTGCTTTCGGCAGGGGACAAACGATGGGAAAAAAACGCGCAAGGGTGCATCTTGTCGTCTGAAGGAGAGCGCTGGGATAACACTGCACCTACCCCCACCTCTGACGCATCGACCTCCACCACAAACTGACGTGATGGATCAGGGGTTATCAGGATGGGGGCTGAAACAAAGCAGCCCTTCAGTTTGGCAAACGCAGCTTCTGCTGCGCTTGACCACCTGAACGTCGTTCTGGGGGAGGTCAAGGCGGTCAGAGGCGCGGCTAGTCGGCTGAAATTGCGAATAAAACGCCGGTAAAAATTGGCGAACCCCAGAAACCTCAGTAGGGCCTTACGGGAATCTGGACTTGGCCAATTTACCACAGCCTTAACCTTGTCAGGATCCATGCGCATTCCCTCAACCGAGATGATGTGACCTAAAAAAGGAACAGACTGTGCATGAAAGACGCATTTCTCCGCCTTGACAAAAAGCCCATTCTCTAACAACCTCTGAAGCACCTGTCGGACATGTTGCACGTGTTCCTGGAGAGACGATGAAAAAATCAATATGTCATCCAGGTAGACATATATGAATTGATCGACCATGTCTCGCAACACGTCATTGACAAGTGCTTGGAAGACCGCTGGGCTATTGGACAGACCGAAAGGCATAACCAAATATTCAAAGTGCCCCCTAGGGGTGTTAAATGCGGTCTTCCATTCATCCCCCTCCCTAATGCGGACCAAATGATAAGCATTTCTTAAATCCAATTTCGTGAAGATAGATGCTCCTTGCAACCTCTCGAAAGCTGAAGACATCAACGGCAAAGGATAAGTATTTTTTACCGTGATGTTGTTCAGCCCCCGGTAATCAATACAAGGTCGCAACGATCCATCTTTCTTCCCCACAAAAAAGAACCCCGCCCCCGCAGGAGAAGAGGAAGGGCGGATGAAACCCGTTGCTAGAGAATCAGAAATGTATTTCTCCATGACCTCTCTCTCTGGGACAGAGAGTGAATATAACTTGCCCTTAGGCGGAGACGTACCTGGCAATAACTCTATAGCACAGTCATAGGGACGATGTGGAGGGAGAGAATCAGCCCGAGACTTACTGAACACCTCCTTCAGATCCCGATACTCCGTGGGCACGTTAGATAAATCCACTGTCTCCTCCTGTAACACACGAACAGAAACAGACGGACAAGCAGAGACAAGACAGGACTTATGACAAAAACTGCTCCATGCCGCTACGGATTTAAGTTGCCAGTCTATTTTGGGATTGTGACGGGTGAGCCATGGGTGACCAAGAACGATGGGTGCAAGCGGAGTGTCCAGGATGTAGAATGAGATGGTTTCTGAGTGATTGCCTGATGTGATGAGGGTGATGTCTTCAGTAACCAGAGATATAGTGGGGAGTTTTTGACCGTTGAGGGCGTGCACTTCAATCTGATGGGTGAGTGGTCTGAGGGGAACTTGGTGGTTGCGTGCAAAGTTGTGATCCATGAAATTACCTTCAGCGCCCGAGTCCAGAAGTGCGTGACAATCGTGACGGTGATTTGACCATCGGAGTCTAACCGGAAGGAGAGTCGATGTCGATGAGGTCTTCTCGGCGGAGATCCCACCCGATAGTAGCCTCAGATTTACTATCGGGCTGAGCCTTTTAAAGGACAGTTGTAGGCAAAGTGTCCCGTTCCACCACAGTATAAGCAAAGGCCCTGAGATCTCCGCCTCTCCCTCTCCTCCCGGGAAAGCCGGGCTCGACCCACCTGCATGGGCTCGGGATCGTAGACGGGGCTGACCGCGTTCTCACCTCTAGCTCGTTGACCCTCAGAAACCGCCGAAGAATGGTAGTTGAGTTCTCTCCGCTCCACTCTTGACAGCCTGGCATCCACTCTTAAAGCGAGGGCTATTAAATCGTTGAGTTTAGGTGGCAAGTCCATGGCATAAATTTCCTTCTGGACGCGATCAGCCAACCCATGCAGGAACATATCCCACTGCGCCTCCTCGTTCCATTGGCTCTCCGCCGCAAGGGTCCGGAACTCAATCGAGTAGTCGGAAACGGATCGTTGCCCTTGTTGGAGCTCGGCCAGCCTCCTGGCCGCCTCTCGGCCTCCTAGTGCGCGGTCGAAGACCCGTTTCATCTCGTCGGAGAGCGCTTGGAACGAGGTGCAGCAGTTGTCCTGGTTCTCCCACACCGCCGTCCCCCATAGCGCCGCTCTCCCAGTCAGCAGCGTTAGTACAAACGCCACTTTGGTTTTCTCTTCCTGGAAGGTTCTGGGTTGAAGAGAAAAGTGCATGGAGCATCTAGTAAGAAAAGCTCGACAAAAATTCGGTTCACCTGAGTAAGACTCTGGGGCTGGTAAACGTGGCTCCGACTGGGAGGGGTCCACTGGTGGTATTTGGGGAATCGGCAGTGGGACCGGCGCAGCGGGAATGCGCAGCTGTTGGACTTGCTGGGTGAGCCCGGAAACCTGCGCCACTAACGCCTGAACTGCACGAGCAGTATCGTTGATGTTTCTTTCCTGATTCTCCATCCGCCGTCTGCTGTTGTTGACAAAATCCTCCAGGCTTTCAGAAGTGCCACTCGCTGCTTCCATGTTTGGTCAGATCGTTCTGTAACGGATAAACTTCGGAAGCAATAGCAAGTGACAATATTTATTGGGACAACTCAGTTCACAGTCAAACAGACAGGCAGGTTAGCAGCGCAGGGACTCGATGGTCAGATGAGACAGGTGCAGAGATGTGAAGTGACGATCAACACAACGAATCCAGACATCCACGGGGAAACAGACAGGAACAACGAAGGAGACTGGAACGAAGAGGGATCTGACACCGACATCAACAAACAACGATCTGACAATGGAGATGAGAAGTTGGTGAGATTAAATAGACCGGAATGATAGACTGCAGCTGGTGATGTGTGATTACTGAATGAGTGCTGATGAGCGGCCACGCCCCTCTAATCAGCACACACACACATATAACAACAGAAACACGAGACCTGAAGAAGACATAGGATTTACCAACCGTGACAATGCCTGTAGTGGAATGAGCCCTGACGCCCAAAGGGCATAGAAGACCTTTCAACGCATAGGCAGCTCCAATAGCATCCACTATCCATCTGGACATTCCTAGAAAGGAAATTGACTGGCTGGGCAGTAATGAGCTCTTGGTCCAGTTGATCGTGAGACCCGGGCTTTCCAGATGACTGAGGAGCACTGCTCTGTGAGATAAAAGTCTAAAGTCCAAAAGTCTAGTCTAAAAGACTGTGCCAAAATCAGCCAATCGTCCAGATAGTTGAAAATTCACAAACCCTGATTTCTCAAGGAGCGAGAGCTGCGTCCATGCACTTCGTGAATAAACAGGGAGAAAAAGACAGGCCGAACGGCAGGACGGTGTATTGATATACCTGACCATCGAAGGCGAATCTCAAGAATGGCCTGTGACGGGGTATTATCTGAAAATAGACATCTTTCAGATCGAGAGAGATAAACCAGTCCCTCAGTCAAACGTGCGCAGGGATTTTCCTGGTCGTAAGCATTTTGAACAGTCTTTTCACAAGACCTTTGTTGTTCAAATGTCTCAGATCTAAGATAGTGCATACTGTGCATAGCACCCAATCTGATCCCCGGAAACCACTTCCCATGCTTATATACGCGTAGCCAGGGGCAGCATGGCCTCCGAGTTCTGATCGCCACACTGCACGGGCTCAAGAAACTGAACCGGTGGTATGAACGTGGCGCGCATGCCCTCTGTGCTTGAATACGGCCGCTCGCTGGTAGCAGTAGCAGGCGGTTTCATATGTGACGTTCTCGATTGCTATGAATCAATCAACCGTTCTGTGATCACTTTGTAATGCGCTAGTGATGCCTTGGGTGAAGTGTTTATTAGAAAGTATGAGCGCTCGTGAGTGGGCCGACATTGGAAGTTCATCGCAGTGCTTGCAGCCTCCCGACGAGAGAGCCAGTGTTCCTGGCCCAGGCAGAGAACGCAAATCATATGGCGGTTTCCGAGACTGAGTGGGGCTCTGCACAAGCCGTAGGAAGTGCGAGGCATCTTGAAAAAGCGGCAAACACGCACAGGAATATAGAGCTCTGAGAAGAAAAGGATACGTTGCCGGATAGCGTAGTTCGCATGGATGGCTGAAGGCGGTGAAGACTGCCAGCTTCTTCAGGTGCTGTCCTAAGCTGGCTGTTCACTCGTATCCAGAGCTGTCGCACGACTCAACTTCAGTGATGTCATGAGCTACAGCCAATCAGAGCAAGGCATGGGTTGAGGTCAGTATTATTCTCTGGGTATTGGCGCGCATGCTGTTTCGTGTCATTTTCGGTTCGGTTCATTTCGGTTCAGAGAACAAGTCATGTAGTGTGAACAAGGCTTAACTTGACCTTGGTAGACAATTGTTATAGACAGATTATGTGACATGCTCTCATCCTTGAAATACATATAAAACTTCATAGGGGGAAAAAATATGACCCAAACTAAAAATAAATACAAAGTTTAAAAATTAACTTGCATTTCTGCTGCTGTTTATGCATGAGTTCTGTCATGTCAATGTTACAAATTTGGGTAACACTTTATTTGAAGGGGTGTGCATAAGACTGACATGACACTGTCATAAACATGACATAACATCTGTCATGAACATGAAGGAGTCTTTATGAATGTTTACGACTGTTGTCATTAAGTGTCATTCGGTAAATTATGACACTTTTAATGCAAAGTTGACATTGTTTAAAATGTCTTTGTTATGACAACTTGACATTAACAAAGACAAAAATGACTTTTTTATGACAACTTGACTTTAACAAAGAAAAAATGTCTTGATTATGACAACTTGACATTAACAAAGACAGAAATGTCTTTGTCATGACAACTTGACATTAACCAAGAAATCATAACCTGTCAACCTGACATCTTTATAACTAGTCCAACGTGTTCCACTTTACTTGAGGTAAGGGGAAATATTAATGACACTGTTTTTTGAAAACATTTGACAGTGTTATAACCCTTAATGACATCTTTATAACTAGTACAAATGTTCCACTTTACTTGAGGAAAAGTAAAATATTCATGACAGAGTTATGGTGTCATGACGGCCAAAGTCAAAACCAAACACAAATGACAGGGTAATGTAATGTTAACACAAAGCTAAATAACTTCTTTAAGTTTGATAATTAGACCTGTTATGACATATTTGTGACAGGTTATGATTTCTTGGTTAATGTCAAGTTGTCATAACAAAGACTATTCCTCATAAAAAACAATTCGATTGCTTTGATATCGCTACTTATATCCAAACTTCCGAATCTCGGCTACTAGCCTTTAGCCCGCTAGCATTTCACGCGTGGCCTCTCGCCTATCGGCCGTCTCCTTTTACACCCGTTTCACTAAGGATACTGGTTATATCCGGCATTTTGTCCTAAATTAGTAGTGATATTTGTAGTATCACTACTAATTTACTGTTCATCCGTTATAATGGCGAACGAATCAGATGCGTGTCTAACTTTACCTTTGAGTGCAGGTGAAGACACATTCGAGCTCTTCTCGGTGAAGCAGGAGCTGGAATACGTCGAGAAACAGATCCGTGGTCTGCTGGCGAAGAAAGCCGAGCTGTTGGATCGGCGCTCAACGCTTGAAGCATCACGCGCCGACGCTCACAAATCAGTGGTTAGTAATATTAACTCTTTGACCCCGACTTCCTCGACTCCGTGTGTTCATCTGCCCAGAAGGACGCGATCATCTCTGGTCTCATTCACCCCGGCACCAACACAACACCATGGACCATGGATCACACAGCGGAAGACACGAGACAGGACCAGAGCTGCCTCTCCGCCCCTCCAGGTCTTCGAGATCTCCACTCGGAACCGCTTCTCCCCTCTTCGCGAGCCGGAACGTGACGACGCCGTGATCATCGGCACGTCCATGATCCGTCATGTCCACGCTACCTCGGATAAAGGTAAGGTGTGGACTCACTGCTTTCCTGGTGCTCGTGTTCTTGATGTCGTTGCACAGGTTCCCGAGATCCTGAACGATAAGCGCGTCGGAGCTGTTGTGCTGCACGCGGGAGCGAACGATATCAGGCTGCGGCAGACTGAGGTACTGAAGAAGGACTACATGACCCTGATCGACACAGTACGCAGCACAGCTCCTGAAGCAACGATCATCGTGTCTGGACCGCTCCCCACGTACCGACAAGGACAGGAAAAGTTCAGTAGATTATTTGCATTAAATGAATGGTTAATGTCACTGTGTAATGACCAGAAACTGCTCTTTGTAAATAATTGGAATCTGTTTTGGGAGAGACCCAGGTTGTATAGTTCAGATGGTCTCCACCCCAGCAGAATCGGAGCGGCTGTTCTGTCGGACAACATCTCCAAGATGTTACAGACCAGATGACTAAGTCAAAGTCCAAAACACACCCATTGTTGCCCAAACTTAACTAATTTGCACAGTGTGGAACATTATATAGAAACCGTGTCTATTCCTCGTTTAGTGAAGTCAAACAATAAATGTAGTGCAGGATCTAGCAAAAATCTTATTCTAATTAAACCAGAAAATCTAAATATCAGTGAACAAAAACAATCTCTAAAGTTAGGTCTTCTAAACATTAGATCGCTCACACCTAAGGCGGTTATTGTAAATGAAATGGTCACAGATAATAATTTCGATGTTCTGTGCCTTACTGAAACCTGGCTTAAACCAAATGAATATTTCGGTCTAAATGAATCTACTCCACCAGGATACTGTTATAAACATGAGCCCCGTCTGATCGGTCGTGGCGGCGGTGTTGCAACAATTTATAAAGATATTTTTAATGTTATTCAGAAAACAGGTCACAGGTTTAATTCATTTGAAGTACTTGTACTAAATGTTACGCTCTTAGATGTAAGAAGGAAATCCATATTATCTCTAGCCTTGGCTACTGTATATAGACCGCCAGGGCCATATGCAGATTTCCTAAAAGAGTTTGCAGACTTTCTCTCAGATCTATTGGTGAATGTCGATAAAGCAGTAATTGTTGGAGATTTTAACATTCACGTAGATAATACAAATGATGCTTTAGGTGCTGCGTTTACAGACTTATTAAACTCCTTTGGGGTCAAACAAAACGTCAGTGGCCCCACTCATCGTCTAAATCATACACTAGATTTAATTATATCGTATGGAACCGATCCAACTGATATAGATATTATACCGCAAAGCGATGACGTCACTGATCATTACATGGTGACTTGCATAATACGCACTGCTGAAATATGTCATGTTGCACCACGTTATAGACCAGGCAGAACAATCCTTCCAACCACTAGAGATAGATTCTCAAATACCTTACCTGATCTATCTAAATTGCTAAGTGAACCCAAACAAACAGATGAATTAGAGGAAATGACTAGCAGTTTGAGCACCATTTTCTCTAGTACATTAGATATTGTTGCACCAATTAGATTAAAAAAGGTTAGAGAGAAAACTAAAGCACCCTGGTACAACAGTGATACGCACGCTATCAAGAGAGAAACCCGTAAGTTAGAGCGTAAATGGAAACAAACTAACTTAGAGGTCTTTAGAATCGCGTGGAAAGACAGTATGTCACGTTATAAAAAGGCTCTAAAAACAGCCAGAGCTGAACATCTCCGCAAACTAATCGAAAATAACCAAAATAACCCAAGGTTTTTATTTAACACCGTGGCTAGACTAACAAACAAACAGACATCACCAGAGCAAAATATACCGTTACAGTTTAGCAGTAATGACTTTATGAATTACTTCAACGAGAAAATAGAAAGCATCCGAAACACAATTATAAATGTACAATCCTCTATGGTGTCTTATGATTCAGCCGCACTTATGGCCCCTCTAGAACAACTACACCGCTTTACAACGATAGGACAGGAGGAGCTAAATAAACTTATTATTGCATCTAAACCCACAACATGTTTATTGGATCCAATACCCACTAAACTACTAAAAGAACTATTACGTGTAGTGGAAGAGCCTCTCCTCAATATTATTAACTCGTCTCTATCTCTAGGTCATGTTCCAAAAATATTCAAGCAGGCAGTAATAAAACCTCTCATTAAGAAACCACAATTAGACCCAAAAAAGTTAGCGAATTACAGACCCATTTCAAATCTTCCATTTATGTCCAAAATACTAGAAAAAGTTGTGTCTGCTCAACTATGCTCTTTTTTGCAAGAAAATGATATCTATGAAAAATTCCAGTCAGGATTCAGACCGCATCATAGCACTGAAACTGCGCTAGTTAAAATTACAAATGATTTACTTTTAGCTTCTGACCAAGGCTGTATCTCAATACTAGTCCTACTTGATCTCAGCGCTGCGTTCGACACTATAGATCATAAAATACTCTTGGATCGACTACAAAACTACACTGGTGTTCAAGGACAGGCATTAAGCTGGTTCAGATCATATTTATCGGACCGTTATCATTTTGTCTGTATAAACGGGGAAAAATCAAAGATAACGTCAGTAGACTATGGAGTACCGCAAGGATCAGCTTTAGGCCCTCTGCTATTCTCAATATATATGCTGCCACTTGGTAATATTATAAGAAAACATGGAATTAATTTCCACTGTTATGCTGACGACACTCAATTATATATTTCATCACGACCAGACGAAAACACTAACTCCTCTAAATTGACAGAGTGTCTCAAAGATGTAAAATGCTGGATGACGCGTAACTTCCTGCTATTAAATTCAGATAAAACGGAGGTATTACTTATTGGTCCAAAAAAACACTCACAAAATCTCTTACAACAAAACCTTAGTATAGACGGATGTCCTGTTACCTTGTCCACTACAGTAAAAGACCTGGGTGTTATACTAGACCGCAACTTATCTTTCGAAAATCATGTTTCATATGTTACAAGGACAGCCTTTTTCCACCTTAGAAACATTGCTAAGCTACGTAACATGCTATCTCTCTCTGATGCAGAAAAGTTAGTTCATGCATTCATGACCTCGAGACTAGATTACTGTAATGCTTTATTAGCCGGTTGTCCTGCATCCTCAATAAACAAGCTACAGTTAGTCCAAAATGCAGCTGCTAGAGTTCTTACTAGGTCAAGAAAATATGATCATATAACACCGATTTTATCATCTCTGCACTGGTTACCTATTAAGTTCCGTATCAATTACAAAGTACTACTACTGACCTATAAAGCCCTAAATGGTTTAGCTCCTATGTACTTAACAGACCTTCTCTCGCCCTACACCTCGCGCCTCCACCGCATTCCTTAAGATCACTAAATTCAAGGCTTCTGGTCATTCCTAGGATATCTAAGTCCAGTAAAGGAGGGAGGGCGTTCTCGCATTTAGCTCCTAAACTCTGGAATAGCCTTCCCGATACGGTCCGGGGCTCTGACTCGCTGACACAGTTTAAAACTAGACTAAAGACGCATCTCTTTAGTCAAGCATTCACATAATGCTTACCTTTCAGTCCTCTTTTATGCCATACGGAACCGTTTGCCACTGAAATTGCTTAACGCACCAGTGGGGCTCGACAGCCTTTTAGACAAACGGGTCGGTCCGTATGGCTGAGTTGCGTTGCGGAGAGTTTGGGTTGCGGAGAGTTCGTGAGATAGTGGTTTTCTAACACCGACACCCGTACAATGGAAATTATTATGAACATCAGCTATGCTAATTATGAATATCAGCTATGCTAATTATGAACATCAGCTATGCTAATTATTTCCCATCTGCCTTTCTGCTGTTATCTCGGGACGCTTGTCCCGAGAAAAATGGCGTTCGTCAGGTCCAGTCTTGTATCCAGCATCTCACGGGGGTTTCGGATGCCCCACCGCCTGTGATGAGAAGACCAACGCCTGTGAAGAGACGACTCAACGCCTGCGATATGTTATGGGGCTGTTTTGGACATAAACAATATTATGTATATTTAATAGTTATAAATAAACAATATGAATGTAGAGGAGAACTGGCCCCGACTGAGCCTGGGTTCTCCCAAGGTTTTTTTCTCCATCCAATCTGATGGAGTTTTGGTTCCTTGCCACTGTCGCCTTGCTTTTGGCTTGCTTGGCTTGCTTAGTCGGGATTATTTGGGATTATTTAGGATTATTTAATATTTAATATTTAACAATATTATCGATCTGTGTTGTACTACTTTCATGTTATCACTGTGAAGCTGCTTTGATACAATCTGTATTGTGAAAAGCGCTATATAAATAAATGTGACTTGACTTGACTTGACATTTCTGTCTGTGTTAATGTCAAGTTGTCATAATCAAGAAATGTTTGTCCTGGTTAATGTCAAGTTGTCATAACAAAGACATTTTAAACAATGTCAACTTTGCATTAAAACTGTCATAATTTACCGAATGACACTTAATGACAAAAGTCATAAACATTCATAAAGACTCCTTCATGTTCATGACAGGTGTTATGTCATGTTTATGACAGTGTCATGTCAGTCTTATGCACACCCCTTCAAATAAAGTGTTACCCAAATTTGACATATTGTTTGACTGAGTGTCATGACACATAAAGAGAACAAGACAGGTCTTACCCAAAATCAGTTTATTCAGAAACAAGTTACAAGATGGGAGGTGAGTAACTGGTTGGAAGATATACAATTTTACTAGCAGAATGATAAAAGATATATAATGTAACTGTAATGAAGACAGATTTCAGTGCCAGTTCACTTCACTGTTCACACACACACACACACACACACACACACACACACACAGTCCCCATTTGGTTGGATAGAAATCGTTCAGAGAGACCCCTCTTGGCCAGTGTTGAGCGATACTGCTCAGTTAGTAATATAAGCAATTATTTTTTTAAAGTTTTTGATAACTGATGGTTTGTGTCAGGAGCCTATCAGAATCCACATCATTCACCACTCAACGATCACTCTCTCCGGATTATTAATCACCTCCACTTGTTCACAAAAAGCCTCATCAAAACCTGCATAAAAACACCCAGTTCACTCTCAGTCATTGTCAAGCCTCCAACAGGAACAGACCTTAACCAGTCTCCAAGAATTCCTCTGATTCATCCAGCACCAGTAACGTAACGTAACGTCTACTCACCTGAAATTGGGGCTTCCGGGTCACTGCTCGTGCGGTCGACCGGTCGGTGCAGACAGTAGCTTGAATGTTTGTCTCCCGTAATGTGTGTTTTTGAATGTTTTGTTTTGGGTATCGATCGACTGTTAACTACTTCAGTATAGTTCTAGCTTAGTATTTTTGTGGCGTGTTTGTGAGGGTGTTGCCACCCCCTCACATACTGGGAACAACAAGCCGACGCTAATTAAACCAGTTAAGTTAGCTTTGCGCTCACTGCTGCTAAGTATGGAATCTACATGGACACTATGGACTTTTATGCTTTTATTTTTCGTTTTGGATTATCTGCTCACTGCATCTTGGCATGGATATACCCCTCTGGACACTCAACGGATTACTTATTCCAGGGATTTTTTACTGCAGTTGCAATTTCACTTCCACCAAGGCATCGACAAGTTGCCAGAGGAACTACAACTTAAACTCCCAACCGACAGGACTGACATTCTGCACAACAACAGAAAGAAGGTAACGAGACGGGGGAGGAAGAAGAAGGGTGGAATTAAAGCAAAACTGAGGCGAGGAGGAAATAAACACAGTGCGCTTCCCTTGGTGATTCTTGCTAATGTGTGCTCGTTGCGTAACAAGATTGATGAATTGCAAGCTAACGTTTATCACATGTATGAATACCGGACTGCCTCCATTCTTGCTTTCACTGAAACGTGGCTAACTGGAAGTGACAACAGTGACAGTATGTACATAGATGGCTTCAGGTCGCCTGTAAGGCTGGACCGTGATAATGGATTGACTGGTAAGCTCCATGGTGGTGGCGTCTGTCTTTACATTAATCCACGTTGGTGCAAAACAGTTGTTGTCAGAGAAGAACTGTGTAATCCTGACATCGAACTCTTGGCTGTCTCCCTACGTCCCTTTTATCTTCCCAGGGAATTTCCACAACTGTTTTTTATTCTGGTTTACATTCACCCCAGGGCAAATGCATCCATTGCTACAGATTACATTAAAAATACGCTCGACAGACTAGAGCTGATATCTCCGGATGCCCCTAAGTTTATCATGGGTGATTTTAATAACTGTTTTTTAGATAAATAAATTAAAGGATTCTTTCAGTATGTCAACTGTGCTACCCGTTTAGGGAAAACACCGGACAAATGCTATGGGTCAGTTCCGGATGCCTACAAAGACTCCCCCCACCCCCCCTCCCCCCCTGCTGACCATAGCAGCATACTGCTTGCCCCCGCCTACACACCTGTGGTTAAAAGAATAGAGAAAGTCATCAAGTACAGTATTGACAGGCTTCAAGGGTGCTTTAAAACCATGGGCTGGAAAATTCTTACATCCTGTTCCACTAACATCAGTGAGCAAGTGGATACAGTCTCAGCATACATCACTTTTTGTATCGATAGTATAATCCCCTCTAAGAAGGTTACCATTTTTCCTAATAACAAACCCTGGGTGACTAAAGATCTAAAAAACATATTGAATAAGAAAAAGAGATTATTTTTTACTGGTTCCGAATTCGAGAAGAAGGAGGTTAATAGAGAGGTCAAGCGAGCCATAAAAATTGCCAAGCTGAATTTCAAGAACAAAGTGGAGCAGACCTTCGCAAAAGGGAACCTCCGCGCGGCTTGGCAGGGTAAGAAGATGGCAGCAGTGAACTCTGTCTCTTCCAGCCGCAAACCCATCCAGGTAGCAGAAAGTTGTTCCACTTCACTCCCGAATGACTTCAACACATTCTTCACTAGATTTGAAAAAGACAACAGTACTCAGCTAGAATCAATTATCTCCACTCTAAGATCGGATGACAATGGCCTTAGTATTAATACATCAGAGGTGGTGAGTGCCCTCAAAAGGACTAAAAAGAACACAGCTCCAGGGCCAGATGGCATGTGTGGGCGGACCCTCTGGCACTGTGCTGAGCAGCTGGGAGGTGTGTTGCAGCATCTGTTCCAGGGCTCTTTGAACAGCGGCACAGTCCCCGCGATGTGGAAACACTCAATAGTGATCCCCATCCCTAAGAAGGGCACTGCCAGGGTCCTGAATGACTTTAGACCAGTCGCTCTTACTTCCCTGGTCATGAAGGCCATGGAGAGGATCATCAAGGAATACATCATCAAGGCAACTAGCTCGATGATGGATCCATTACCCTTTGCGGTAACACTTTATTTGAAGGGGTGTGCATAAGACTGACATGACACTGTCACAAACATGACATAACACCTGTCATGAACATGAAGGAGTCTTTATGAATGTTTATGACTGTTGTCATTAAGTGTCATTCGGTAAATTATGACACTTCTAATGCAAAGTTGACATTGTTTAAAATGTCTTTGTTATGACAACTTGACATTAACCAAGACAAAAATGTCTTGATTATGACAACTTGACATTAACACAGACAGAAATGTCTTTGTTATGACAACTTGACACCAGGTGTGTGTGATTACTAGGAGCAAGAGAGATCTTTGTTTGCAGTAAACGTGCTTCTCCTACCAAAGTTGGTGGTTTTTGGTGATTAAAAAACCAAAGGAGAAAGACTGTTGGTAAAGCCACAATGTTTTCATCAACTTTGAGATGCAACTGGTAGGACAAAGACTTATTTTTCTTTAACGTCTACATATTTTGTTTGTGTTTGAAAGGTGTTTAATGCTAGTAGTTTAGCATTTAACTTTCTAACTGCATTACAAGCTTTTTTTTACATTGCTGTTAAGTTGCTGTGTAAACTGTGAATATTTGACAATGTTGTTTGTACTTTGTTGCACTTTGTAGTGACTCATTTCACATATCTGTTTCTGTGTAGGTTATTAAGCTAACCTTCTGGAATTATCATTGAGACAAGTACAAAAGAAGATCTAGTCAATGATGAGAGATTTTCAATAAACTGCTTCTATGATGAAGAACCAGATGGTTTGAGTTATTCCATGCACCTTCAGAGTTGATTGAGGCCTTTTTCAAGTTTGGGCAGACATTGAGGCAAAGAAAAACCCTGATAACTTGACATCCACCAATACAGAGGAGATCCTTAAAAAGTGTCATCGGAGACAATATCTACTTTATACATTTGGGGTCAACAAAGCTATTCTTAACACATTCTATTATTCTTTCATTGAAAATGTAATAACTTTTTCATTCATCAGCTGGTTCCATTCCATCACTCTCCAAAACATGAACTGCCTGTCGAGTGTGGTTAAGGTCTGTTCAAAGATCATCGACCAGCCCGTTCGAACTCTTACTGCCTTATGTGACCAACAGACTGTAAAGGTGGCACATAGGATTATTAATGACACCTCTCACATTCTGTTTTCGGAGTTTGAATGGCTACCCTCGGGAAGCAGACTCCGTTGTCCGCTTTGTCGGACTCAGCGGAGGAAAGTAACCTTCATCCCGAGGGCTGTCCAGCTTATGAACTTGAACTTTAATAGGAGTTAATGATTTTTTCTGTTTTTTTTTTTTGATTTATGTATAATGATATGGGGTATGTAGTGTTGGTTGTGCAATGTGTTTATGTAAGCTACTGTAATGTGCCTTCAAATTTCCCCCTGGGGACAAATAAAGTGCTTGAATTGAATTGAAATTGAAAATACTAACCTCTCTGTCCATGTTCTGATGTTCCCAGAATCAGCTCCTTGATCCATGTTTCCTGAGTCCTTGTAATCTTCCCGAGTCTCTGATGGTTGATCTGCTGATGGATGATCTGAAAGAGAAGGCAAGTATCACTGGACTGTGTTAGTTTGATGTTGATTACACTGAAGAGGATCTGCTCACCTGGAATCCTTCCTGCCACATATCCTCCTCGAATTCACCTCTGAAACACTGAAACTTTGAACACTCACCTTTGAACTTGAAATAAAGTTTATGTTTATTCACTTACCTCTGTCTCCGGGCCTGTATCCTGACAGAAGGCTTGACCAACACAGAAGGAGGTGAAGAAGAGAAAATGATTCCCAGACAAACTACCGCTGCTGCAACAAAATTCACAACAAGTCACCGCTACCACGACAAATCCAGTGTTTACCCCTGTCAGCGCTTACGTGAACGCCGCTTCCTCGATAACCTGCTTTGCTAGTCCACCGTCGTGCCCAGCGCCATTCTCTGGTCGGGTGGAGGATTGCAACGGATTCCTGCTGCAGTGTTCGCTTGCTTTGGAACAACAAGCCCAACTATATCCTACTGAATGATCGAAAGTTGCTTTTATTATCCAGAAATTATCTGGAGCGGCTTTGAGATGGGCTGAGTCATTGTGGATGAAGGAATCGCCTGTGGTAACATCGGTTCAGGAGTTTTTTAAAAATTTCAAGGAAGTATTCGGACGTCCAATTGAAGATTCCTCTTTTGGTGAACAGTTGTTGCTATTACGTCAAGGGAAGAAGACAATTTCAGAGTATTCTTTAGAATTTCGCACTCTAGCCTCTAATAGTGGATGGAATGAAAAGGCGCTTATCTCAGTTTATCGACGGGGATTGAATCCAGCTTGGTGTCTCCAGTTGGTGATATATGATGACAGTCTAGGAATTGAGAAATTTATCCAGCAGGCTATACGTGTGCAACAAAGATCTCAAAATTGTTACCAAGATAATCTGTATTATCATTCTGCATTTCCTCAAGGTATCAGGAGTTCCACCTCTGAGAGTCAAGTTAGAAAATGCAAGTTGACACTTTTCGACTTTCCCAGACAGAACGTACTTGACGGAGAGAGCTGAAACTGTGCATGTACTGTGGTTCCAAGGGTCATTTCAGACTTAACTGTCCCATTCGACCAGAACGAATGATGGTAAGCTCCGTCCTAGACAACACCATTGTATCCACACCTATCACGATTCCTGTTACCCTGAAATTTCAAGGTATCTGCATATCTGTAACAGCCATCGTCAACTCTGGTTCAGCGGGGAATTTCATCTCCGGGAAGCTCTGTAAAGAACTCAGCCTCTGAAAAGTCAGCACTCCCAAGCCCTACTCCATCTACGCCATAACTGGTGAGTTGATTAATAAAGAAAGTGTAACTGCCATGTTTATTCGCTAACCTCTGTCTCCGGGCCTGTATCCTGACAGTTTGGTCATTCTTTTTTAATTTTAGATTCTATATGTTTATCTATGCATATTGATATTGTGATTTCTGATGCCTGTTTGAACATTATATAATGACACACACACACACACACACACACACACACACACACACACACACATATACATATATATATATATATATAAGTATATAAGTATGTATAAGTTACAAAATGAATACAGATTTCACTGCCAGTTCACTGTTCACACTGTTCATTTTTAAATAAAAAAAATGCATATTCAAAGTTATATTATGAAAAAAGACATTAAAGGACAATTTTATGTCATTTTTGTTTCTTCAAAATGACCAGAAACATTAGTCTCCTCTTGGCCAGTGTAGAGTGATAGTCCCCTGTTAGTAATATAGACATGTATGCATGCTTGGGTGTGTGCAATGACGCAGATTCAAACTGTCCGCCATTACTTTTCTGCAGAGCCGGACAGTATTGGAGTACATTTACTTAAGTACAATTTTGAGGGATCTGTACTTTACTCAAGTATCATTTTTGGGGAGTACTCATGACTTTACTCAAGTACATTTGAGAGGGAAATATTGTACTCTTTACTCCAATACATTTCTATCCATAACCGTGAGTAAAAAGTAACTAGTTCTTAAAAAAAAAAAAAATAAATAAATAAAAAATGGAAATAAGAAAAATTTCGGAAACCCTCAATTTGTTTCCTTCTCAAACGTGATTGGATTGTGCAGGCGCCACTGATTGAGACAGCCTATCAGAAATCACCTTCAGCTTTCCGCCTAAGTCAACTCCATGGTCAGATTTAGATAAGAGACCAAACCATGGACGAAACAATGGACGGAGACGCAGCAGGTCCATCTAGGGAATGTGCCAACCCCACCTCGCCACACTATTTCAATTTTCTGAAATGTTCTTAAATGTTCATTAAAGCAACATGGTAAAAAGATGAAAATGACTTGATTTTACATTAAAATTTTTCATAACTAAATAAAATTATGTATTTACAGACGTTAAACATTGAATGGGGTCAAATTGACGCCAAGGATAATAGGAGGGTTAAATGTTAAATAAAGCAACATGGTAATAAGATGAATATGACTTGATTTTACTTTCAATTCCTTTTACATTCTCCAAGGTATTGACATTAACATTTTTCATAACTCCATGTGGACGTTTCTGTCCATAAATGTAAGCACTGTGGCAGGTAATGCAATATTTAGAAAATGTACTCTTGTACTCTTGATACTCAAGTACTTTTAAAAACAAGTACTTCAGTACTTTTACTTGAGTAGACGTCTGACTGTAGTACTTTTACTTGTACTTAAATTTGGCAATGGGTATCTGTACTTTTACTCAAGTAATAAAGCTGTGTACTCTGTCCGCCTCTGCTTTTCTGTTGTTAAGTCTACAACGGTTAGCTGGTCAGATCTGTCATCAAGATTGGATCTGTGTCAAGGGGAAGCGGGAGATTTGAATTCAGTGTATGCTCGTGAAGTGAATTATTGAGATCACAGTGGTTCAAAGCTATAATCGTATTCGTCAGGACTCAGGAGCAGCCGTGAGCACATGAGTTATAGTCCGGGTATCAGTCCGTTTGAAAATAACATGCCCTTTTTCAGTGAGCCTGCAGTCATCACAGTGGACATCATGCCAACAACCGATCACCGGCTGAGGCAAGAGTCTCATATACTAACGTTACTTAATATTACATTTGTGTTAGTTTACAGTTCCCAAGCTAACATTAGCATTCTTAAATGTTCAGTCATAAATGCCGTAGAGAGCTGTAGGGCAAAACACTGCAGCATGCTTCTTTTAATTTTCCATCTGTTTTAAGAAAGATGAGTTGAACCCACATCTCCAAAGACCTAAAACGATAGATATGTATATAAATGCTAGATGTGTTACGGCGGAGTTTCTATCGTCATCACCCGCGGCCATCTTGTCACAGACAAGCTGATGTAAGATGAGTGGTCAGCATGAACACAAATACTCTTATCTCGTTGAAATCTTGACGGATTTACAAACGGTTTGGTTTCTTACAAACGTTATTAATGTGGCTATAATTATCTGGATGATTTTTTTATTTATACACTTATTATTCATAAGTATAGAGTGTCATAGCTACATCTCTGATGTTTATAACAAACCAAACCGTTTGAAAATCGGTAGAAAATTGAGCAAGTTATGGTCATTTAAATAGTACATGTACCATTACCACAATGTTACAAGTGAGCGAGCTGCCTGTGACAAGATGGCCGCCAGGTGCAGACGACGACCTCCATTGGCCAGCAGCGCTGACGACACATCTAGCCTTTATATACATATCTATGCCTAAAACAACCTTTATTAGGCTTGTTATGCGTATCAAAGTCCGTCCAATTGTGTATAAAATCTTCAGTGTGCACAAGGTTTGGTTTTGCTTCAGAAAGACCACAATTGTGTTAGATTGCACCCATCTATTTTTACTTCATCTACCTTTTATTTCAGCTAGATGATCTGACGGTAGCTGCTCACATCTCGGCCTAGCTGATAAAAAAATTCTTGCTGAATTGAATTACCTTAAACTCAATCTTGCCAAGACAGAACTACTTATGGTTTCAGCCAAACCATACTTGCTGTGATCCTGCTGATTTGCCTTATACATCATTAGGAGGATCAGCGCCTTCCCATCGGAGCTACATAACTAAAGCTCTTGCTCTAAGCTCTTGTTCTAGACTATTGTAATGCACTCTTGGCAGGCCTTCCAGCATCAGTCAAACCTCTGCATCTGATCCAGATGCTACAGCAAGAGTGGTCTTTAAAGGTAGCCCTATACGTAAACACACTACTTTAGATCTATGTGTCCTCCAGAAGCTCGTGTTCTGCAAGTGAACGGCGTAGGGTTGCCACCTGTCCCTTAAAATACAGAATCGTCCCGTATTTGTGAAATAAAAAGGTTTGTCCCGTATTTCTGAACGCATGATCCCATGCAAATCATGCCACTCGCATTCTGTGAAGACTTGTCCTATTCTACCCTTAATTGGGTAATACTCGCTGCCATTGTTGGTTTGATTGGTTTGTTTAAGGCCAATCAGAGTCAGAAGAGGGCGGGTCTTTTGGCAGAGAGTTGCGTCCATCTCTGAAACGAAAGCGTATGCAAAAGTACCAACGAGACTAAGAGGAAACAAATACTTGGCTGGAAAGTGTCAGTGGCAATGAGTAGCTTAAATAAGTTATAATAAGAAATAAGAGAGAGATATATTTAATACATATTTAATAATAAAAATGTGCATGTTGTGGAGAAAATAACTTATGCTTAACAAACCTAGAGAATTTCATCCTTTAATAGGCTACTATAGAATTAACAAAATGTCTGAATACATTAATACATAAATAGATTTACTTACCAATAATTTATACCATGGTCTGGGTGAATACTCAATTCTGATTGGCTGCAGGGTGTCCGTTAAAAAGTGATAGAGGACACCAAGTAAAGTAGTTCTGGTGAAACTGCCTGTTTACCATTCGAAATTAATAAATAAATGCGCTGCCTACAACAGCTGTGAGTAACCATAGCAACAGGCAGTCACATGCTCTATCATCTGACGTTAGATATTATAGCCTAATACAACAATGAGCGACTTCGTGCTATTTCTTTTAACATTTATGGAGAATAGGGCAACTTTGACGACTGGTATGCTGCTGGAGAAAGAAAAAATGTAAATAAAACAGAGAAACGACCCAAAGAGATAACACCGAGAGAGAATCAAAAAGAAAACGAAAAAGATGAGATCAACACGAAAAAAACAAAAACAAAAAAAAAAACGAAATGGGCTGTAATACAGAGACTTTATTGTTCAGAAAGAAATGGACTCCAGCTTTAGAAATTACACCGCTGCTGCTCTGCTCCATTGAACTCTATTGGTAACGACGGAACTTGCGACCATAGTTGGCTAACGATGCTTTCGGGAAACACACCCCTGAATGAGACCCTGCAGGAGTTTTACGCAGCTGTCCAGACAGCCAAGGCAGGAAGAGAGTAACCTTACAGCGTTTCAAGCCTAAGGAGCCTGAGGCAAATGACCCTCTCTTTGATCTGATTAATTTATTGCCCTCTATAACGTAAGTGCAAATTGCTGGAGCTCAGAACTAATTGTTTTTTTTTATTGTTGTTTGATTAATTGTTTTATGTGTAATAAAAAATAACTATGCCTACCTTTGTGTTTCATGAAAAAAAAATGCATTTTTTAACCTAAAGCCAGGGTTCTACAAGCTGAACGGACTATAAATATCTCCGGTTGCTAAATAAACCGTCAGGCAAGTTATTATTTGTAAAAACTAGATTTAGCCTAATTAAAATATAAACTAAACAAATGTTTTATTTGGCAAGTGACCATGGTATAAGCGGGTTAATGCCCTCCGAGGTGTCCATTGTCAGGTTTTAATGGACTTCGGCGGAGGCAACCGTCCTCCGCTGCGCGTCGGCCGGTTTACGCCTCGCCGTCGTCCATTAAAACCTGACAATGGACACCTTGTCGGGCATTAACCCTTAAACAAATATCCATATCATCGGACATAATTTTACATAGAACCACACATAGTTGAATAAACAAATAAGGATTTTACAGTATGGATAATCCTAATATTAATTATAATGAAATCAATTTAAAAAGAAGAAGTAGAGTAGTTAATTTGCCCGTGATTGCATTTTATTGTCTTTTTTCCATAGTGACGAGTCTAGAGAACATGCGACTCAAAGCAGCATGCCTTGGCTTGACCTATGGCTATGACAGACAAACCGTGCTATTAAAGGTAGGCCTATAGGCGTATTGTTTTTTTTTGTTGTTGTTGTTTTTTTTCTTTGGAAAATAAATATATATAATATTAATATAATATTCCATACATTTGTCAGAGCTTGGTAGACAGGTAACTATTATATAAGTAAAATAATAAAATGTAAAATAATAATATAAAATGTTTTCTGTAGCAAGCTCACATACTTGATCTCATGTTTTCTCGTGGTTTATTGTTGAGCTGTCAAGTTGTCATGTTGAAATAATCAGTTCCATACACTTGACACATTTTTTTTTATTTAATTTAATTATTTATTTATCTCGTGTATGGGTGTCCCTTATTTTGCCTCACTGAAGGTGGCAACCCTAGAACGGCGCCTTGTGGTGCTATCATCCAAAGAGACACAAAACCACTTTCAAAGACCTTTACCTGGACTGTTTCCTGCTGGTGGAATGACCGGCACAACAAGCTGAGAAATCATTCCACAGCCAAACACATCCATGTGTGTTCAAAGGTAATGTTAACCACATTATACTCACTGTCACTGCAGCTTATTTAACTGTGTGGCACAGTCTTTTTTTTTTATTTTGAACATTTGTTACAATTTGTCATCACCGAGAAGCTAAAGTTAAACGTATCTACGTAAAGTTAGCTAACAGTTAGCTAACTTAAACATTACCGAGCTCAAAGAAGTTTTGCCTGACTTTTCTGCCGTTTGTCTTTCTGTACTACAGTATATGAATTTCCTTTTAAAATATTTAAGACGTAATTTAGGATCACTAAGAGCCCATTCCTCTGTCATTAAAACCCAGCACTTCGTTGACGGCTGGACGACAACCGCTCACCCTGATGCTCTGCCTGCATTGACATATGACCATAGTAACATTACACTTGTGAGGCGTCGACCAAAGTTGTGACCCTTGTCAGTGCCACCAAGGAAAAGACTACCAGTTGATAGGATGCCAGATAATACTGAAAACATCAGGTGATTCTCTTTGTCCGGAAGGTCTACGCCCATTACCTTTACGGATGAAACATGCATGCCAAAGGTTCAACCATGTAAATAAAGGTGACGATACTATGGTTGATACTGTTATCAGTTTGAGGCAGACGACAACGACAGTGACACCTGGAGGGGCGTGATTGGGAGGAACGGCCCCCCCGACTTGAACCCGAGCGGTGTTCAGTTATTGGACTTCTGTGCTAGATACAGTTTGTCCATAACGAACACCATGTTCAAGCATAAGGGTGTCCACCAGTGCACGTGGCACCAGGACACCCTAGGTCGTAGGTCGATGATCGACTTTGTGGTCGTTTCATCTGACCTGCGGCCATATGTCTTGGACACTCTGGTGAAGAGAGGGGCGGAGCTGTCAACTATCACCACCTGGTGGTGAGTTGGTATCCGATGGCGGGGGAAGAGGCTGGACAGACTCAGCAGACCCAAGCGTACTGTAAGGGTTTGCTGGGAACGTTTGGCCGAATCTCCTGTCAGAGAGATCTTCAACTCTCACCTCCGACAGAGCTACGACCAGATCCCGAGGGAGGAGGCTGGAGGGAGGCTGGAGATATTGAGTCTGAGTGGACCATGTTCTCCACCTCCATTGTCGAAGTGGCTGCTCGGAGCTGTGGCCGTAAGGTCTCCGGTGCCTGTCGTGGCGGCAATCCCCGAACCCGGTGGTGGACACCGGAAGTAAAGGATGCCGTCAAGCTGAAGAAGGAGTCCTATCGGGCCTGGTTGGCCTGTGGGTCTCCAGAGGCAGCTGACAGGTACCGGCAGGCCAAGCAGACTGCGGCCCGGGTGGTTGTGGAGGCAAAAACTCGGGCCTGGGAGGAGTTCGGTGAGGCCATGGAGAAGGACTATCGGCTGGCCTCGAAGAGATTCTGGCAAACTGTCCGGCGCCTCAGGAGGGGGAAACAGTCCCCTACCAATGCTGTTTACAGTAGGGGTGGGCGGCTGTTGACCTCAACTGGGGATGTCGTCGGACGGTGAAAGGAATACTTCGAGGATCTCCTCAATCCTACTGTCACGTCTTCCATTGAGGAAGCAGAGGCTGAGGGCTCAGAGGTGGACTCGTCCATCACCCTAGCTGAGGTCACCGAGGTAGTCAAGAAACTCCTCGGTGGCAAGGCACCAGGGGTGGATGAGATCCGCCCTGAATACCTCAAGTCTCTGGATGTTGTGGGGCTGTCTTGGTTGACACGCCTCTGCAGCATCGCGTGGCAGTCGGGGACAGTGCCTCTGGGATGGCAGACCGGGGTGGTGGTCCCTCTTTTTAACCCCCCTGGGGACCAAGGTGTATTTGGGGTCCTTGAGAGGTTCTGACATGCCCTGACATCTGTGTTTTTTTCAGCTGCTTATAAACATATTAATGGTACAGGTGAAATTACACTATATTTAGAAGACACAGGGCAACCATGACATATGGGCAACATGTTTGTACATGTTTGTATTTTTGAGAGAATATTGTTTATGTGTGGTTATTGTAAACACTAAAAATGAAAGTTTCTGAAATAAGGCCACAAAACACATGTGAAATATGCGTCCACAAGACTTTTGACTGATTGATGTTGTTGCCTAGGGTTTTTTCTTCACAATGATCTGAAAATCATCCCCCTAATCATTCACATAAAACTGTGAATTGGGTTATATTGTGAAAAACATTTTTTTGTTTGCCAAGGCAATATGCGAATGGGCGTGAACAGGCCAGCCCCATCATGAATAATTAGGTGATTCACACCTGAGAGAGACAAAGACATGCATAATAATGAGCTTTTCATTCAGGTGAGTCAGACAAGAAAAAAAATGAAAGGACAACATACATATATATATATATATATATATATATATATATATATATATATATATATATATATCAGAAGGTCAGATGCAAAAGCTCCATTTTAAATTCTTCTAGAATGATCATTTTTATCAAGCTTGTAAGCTTTAAGTTCAGTAATTTCACTTAAATGACAATTAATTGGTAGTCTTCATTGCCATTATGTGAAATTACTGAAGTTGTATATACAAGCTTGATAAAAATGATCATTCTAGAAAAAATTCAAATGGCACTTAGAGGCTTTTGCATCTGAGCTCTTCATATGTATGTATAATATCAAAGTATAAATGAAAGTCAAAACCCATTTTTTGTCATACCTGGAAACAAATCCTGGTCAAATATTTTATGGGCCATGTAGAATTGGTTCAGAGTTAGAGTTTAAAACATCAAGATGTTTTAAACGCTAACCGAAAAGTGTGTTTAAATATGATTCGGGTTTGTGGCTAAGAAAATAATATGAGCTAATAATATGAACTCTAACAGTCTCTAACTAAATGAACGTTCGTTCGTACGTCCGTCCACACACCCGAATCATATTTAAACACACTTTTTGGTTATAGGTACAGATAAATAATGTTATCTTACTAATGTAAGGATGTCACATGAGATTCTTGTTCCAATGAAAGCGAAAGTGAATGAACGCACTGCGCGCGCGTCTGTGAATTCGTCTATTCTTTCCTATCAGACGCGCATTTGATATTTACACAGTCTTTGTAGACACTATTCAATAACGCGATTAGAACAAAGCACTTATAATAAATGACTTACTGCATCAGCTGAATCCGTGCTCCTCAAAATGAAAGTATAAGGTAACTTTTTTTCCAGGATCTCCTCACTGCGCATGCAAGACTAAAGAATAGGACGAGGTTATCCGTAATAAACTGTGTTTTTATCGATATGGGCATAAACTGTATGTTTTTATCCATGTGGGTGTTTTCATGGCTTGCCTCAACATTAGAATTTGAATAGCACGCGCTCCCAGTGGGCGCGGTCACATTAGCACCTCATTTACTGTAATGAGGTGAAAGGGAAAATCCTGACATCTCTTTCTTTTCATACAGATTACATCAACTGAGAGTAGTTGCTTTTTATATAAATGACTTAAATTAAAAGAAGAAAATCTCAGCTTCATAAAGAGAGATTTTTCGTGTGTCTGTGATAAGTATTTAATGAGTTACAGCTCTTTTTTCGGACGCGTTTCAGAAAGATTTTTGCGGAGACACAGTGAGCTGAAAGCGCACCCTGTTTAATTTATTTATTTTACAAAAACACAAGGTTTTGATATTAATAAGAGTGTACACAAAAAAAGAAGACCCTCTATAGTTTATAATCATCTATCGATTTTATTTATATGACCATCAATGACGGAGTATTTTAAGTCTATGTTGCAGCTGTGTGAAAAAAAACGATCAAAACGCGGGGGCGCGTTTTTGGTCCCCAGGGGGTTAAGAAGGGGGACCGGAGGGTGTGTTCCAACTACAGGGGATCACACTTCTCAGCCTCCCTGGGAAAGTCTATGCCAGGGTACTGGAGAGGAGAATACGGCCGATAGTGGAACCTCGGATTCAGGAGGAACAGTGCGGTTTTCGTCCGGGCCGTGGAACACTGGACCAGCTCTATACTCTCTACAGGGTGCTGGAGGGTTCATGGGAGTTTGCCCAACCAGTCCACATGTGTTTTGTGGATTTGGAGAAGGCATTCGACTATGTCCCCCGAGGCGGCCTGTGGAGGGTGCTCCGGGAGTCCGGGGTCCGGGGCCCTTTGCTAAGGGCTGTCCGGTCCCTGTATGACCGAAGCATGAGCTTGGTTCGCATTGCCGGTAATAAGTCAGATTTCTTCCCAGTGCATGTCGGACTCCGGCAGGGCTGCCCTTTGTCGCCGGTTCTGTTCATAATTTTTATGGACAGAATTTCTAGGCGCAGCCAGGGGCCGGAGGGTGTCAGGTTTGGGGACCACACGATTTCGTCTCTGCTCTTTGCGGGTGATGTCATGTTGGCCCCTTCACACCAGGACCTTCAGCATGCACTGGGAAGGTTTGCAGCCGAGTGTGAAGCGGCTGGGATGAGAATCAGCACCTCCAAGTCCGAGGCCATGGTCCTCAGTCGGAAAAGGGTGGCTTGCTCACTTCAGGTAGGTGGAGAAATCCTTCCTCAAGTGGAGGAGTTTAAGTATCTTGGGGTTTTGTTCACGAGTGAGGGAAGGACGGAACGGGAGATTGACAGACAGATCGGTGCAGCTTCTGCAGCAATGCGGTCGATGTACCGGTCTGTTGTGGTGAAGAAGGAGCTGAGCCGTAAGGCAAAGCTCTCGATTTACCAGTCAATCTACGTTCCTACTCTCACCTATGGTCATGAGCTTTGGGTCATGACCGAAAGGACAAGATCCCGGATACAGGCGGCCGAAATGAGCTTTCTCCGCAGGGTGGCTGGGCGATCCCTTAGAGATAGGGTGAGAAGCTCGGTCACTCGGGAGGAGCTCAGAGTAGAGCCGCTGCTCCTCCACATCGAGAGGGGTCAGCTGAGGTGGCTCGGGCATCTGTTCCGGATGCCTCCTGGACGCCTCCCCGGGGAGGTGTTCAGGGCATGTCCCACTGGGCGGAGGCCCCGGGGAAGACCTAGGACAAGCTGGAGAGACTATGTCTCCCGGCTGGCCTGGGAACGCCTCGGTGTCCCCCCAGAAGAGCTAGAGGAAGTTTCTAGGGAGAGGGAAATCTGGGCATCTCTGCTTAGACTGCTGCCCCCGCGACCCGGCCCCGGATGAAGCGGAAGAAGATGGATGGATGGATGGTCACACCATGGCATCCCAGTTATTCCCATCTGCCCTATAACTTGGTAAAAGTACTCAAGATTACGTTTGAGATTGTATGTGCCACGCTTCTTGAGGTATTTACAACCTGTGTAGCTTTTCTGGTCTGGGCACTTTATTTCTAAAAGTCCATAGCTTTTGTCACGGCCACACTGAATGACTTTCCTGTTAGGAGATATAACTAAATGGCGGATGTTGGGATTGACGACAAAGCCACATGGACATTTGATTTCCTGTGACCCTTGTGTATTGGGCTGCAGCAACTGGCTCAAGCTCCAGGCCTCTCCTCATTGCTGAGGTGTCTTCTTCCTCATGCTTATAAATTTATACTACTTTTGCTTTTAAATTATTTTAATAGTGAAAAGAGAGCTATATACCCAGTTATACAGGAACAGCGTTGTTCTTTAATGTTGTTATCCTTGGCCAGGCTATATCTTCAAATTTGATTTTGCTTTTTTTTTATTTCGAGTCACGTTCACATCCTGAATAGATCCCTCGAAAGCATATTGCAGATCTTTCTATCTGCTTCTGTCTGAGATCAACAAATTATTTTTCCAGAAATTATTCACTATTTCTCCAGGGAGTGCACAAATTGACAGTGGAAGCACCATGGCTGGAACCAGTTCTTTTTCGGACATAACGACAGTAACTAAGGGGGATGGGTCTTTGCGAAGGGTCAATTGCCTTTTAATGTGGATGTTTTAACATCTTCTAAGTGATATACTAAGCTTGTATTTTCTATCAATCACTCAATCAATCTTGATGTTCAGTGTTTGTTCAATTACCAATACTGCAAATGTGCAGGTATTCTGCACTCACACAATTAGTTAATTTAACAGAAATTGACTGTAAATTTGCTCTTTTTAAAAACTTAACTAAACAGAATAAGGGGGTAAAAAGCACCACTTTAATTTACAACAGTTACACTTACCCTGTAACTACACAGAACAAGGGGGTAACAAACACTAATTACTATGTAGCAATACAAAACAACACTATTTGCACAGATATTATAGAGAGAGGTACTCTAATTAAGAAAACAAAACAAAACAAAACAAAAAAAGGTTTTAATTACACAGTATATTTTCCCTGACATTTAAGTGTCATTGCAATACAATGTGGTAAGGTAAGTACTAAGTACTACATGGTACAGTCTAAATTAAAATCATAGCAGAAACTATTTTTTTTTACTTAACATTAAGTAATCTAGTGTAACGTGGAGGTTCGGTATGTGGTGGTAGAGCACTCTTTATAATAATAAACAGCAGAATGGAGACAGAAGACTTTCTCAAGTGGCACTTTTACTGAACACCGTCACAACAACAACAACAACAACAACACTTCCTTATTCAGCCTTTCACGTGACTCTACTAACCAATCAAAAGCAAGAACGTAGACTGAGATAAACGTGAGTGAATCAGAGAGGCACATTTACAAGAATATCCTTACTGTATAAAATATGTATTAAATATAACACAATTAATTGATTAAACATTATTCTAGTAAATTAAGTCAATTAAATTCTAAGCATTACAACTTTTCAATATGAAATATGAACTCCACTTCTAAACCTTACACTAGTAAGAAATGCCAATAAATTCAATTTTATCATACTGTGCTTGCATACAGCCATATATATATATATATATATGAAGAGTTCAGATGCAAAAGCCTCTAAATGCCATTTGAAATTTTCTTCTAAAATGACCATTTTTATCAAGCTTGTATATTTAAGTTCAGTAATTTCACTTAAATGACAATTAATAGGTAATCTTCATTGCCATTTAAGTGAAATTACTGAACTTAAATATACAAGCTTGATAAAAATGATCATTTTAGAAGAAAATTTCAAATGGCACTTAGAGGCTTTTGCATCTGAACTCTTCATATATATATATATATATATATATATATATATATATATATATATATATACACACTTATGTTTTATATATACAAGACAACCCTTTAAAATTACACTGTAAAACTACACAAGAACATATTTTGCCAGAAATGTGATGATATCTTTTATATAAAACAGATGTACAATTTTTTTCCTGGAATATATGAACAGAATAGATACCTGATAGTTTGGAAATAATTACATTATAAATAATTTGCTTGTATATCGGCTTATTACCCCTTTATTACCCCGAACCTAACATATTGTTACCTTATACCTACACGGAGGTACACTACAGAATCATACAATGTAATTTCGTTTAATTTACGAAGTTATTTGCAGGTTGTATTACAGAAATGTACACCGTAATTTCGGTTTACTTACAAAGTCATTTGCAGGTTGTTTATCTGCTTGTTACACCTTTATTACCCCAAACTTAACATATTGTTCCCTTACCTACACGGAAGTACACTATAATAATAGAAACGTACACCGTAATTGCGGTTTCCTATACGCAGTTTACTATACGAGGTTTACTAGACACAGATCTCATTCCCCATTGACTACCATAGTATGTATTTTTTCCTACTATGGTAGTCAATGGGGAATGAGATCTATTTGATTAAAACATTTTTCAAAATATCTTCCTTTGTGTTCAGCCGAACAAATAAAGACGTAGAGGTTTGGAACAACATGAGGGTGAGTAAATACTGACAGAATTTTCATTTTTGGGTGAACTAACCCTTTAAGTTATGAATGCAACCAAAAGCTTATGATACTGTCCCTGCTGTAGAATGATATTATTGATTGGCACTATATAGAAACTGTTCCTTTTCTAGCCATGTCCCTCTGTTAGGACCCCGCTCATTATTGCTCTTAGTTTGTGTGATGGAAACGGACAGGAAAAATTCCATTAGTGAGTCCTTTCCTGCTCATTAAGGATCTGTCCTGCTGAGCTGTGAATATGTAAAGTTTTAATAAGCACAGTGACAGGATGAAAGCACATCTACTAGGTTTTAATGCAGAAGAAAGGAGAGGTAATATAACACAATAGAGCAGAGAGATGGCTGTAATTAGACACACATGCAGTGCATGGCCCTGTGCCTCCTGAAGACTACAGTTCATTGCTAAGAATGTGAGGCTAAAGCTGTCAGAGCATTTTTTACAGTACATATTAACCCTAAAGTGCACTTATTAATGTATTTTAAGGTAATGAGTTTAGCTAGACACTAATGCTTCAAAGAAAATTCAAACAATGCACAACTAAAGGCAATGATTGTGTAGCTACTTTTAAAAAAAATCCAAATCTATACTGAGAGTGAGTAATGACATGGCGACATCAAAACTATAATTCTGGCCTTATATCAACAAAGTTGTCAACTTCAAGTGCACAAAGTAATAAAGATGTCACAGCATTGCTTACTTGCTGTAGACATTGCAGGCATTAGCATAAACTGTCTTCACTGTCCAGTTTCTCTTTCAGATTAACTACAAAAGGACCACACACTTGCAATGATTTGGCCAAGCATTCGGGTTTGTGTGTTTGAGTGTTCTTGCCTCTTTCTCTCGCTATTACTTTCTCCATTTTCCTGATTCCCAATATCTTTCTCGTATTATTTTGTAAGATCTTCTTTTCCCTCTCCTCTGTTTCTCACTGACCCCCAGTCTGGCTCTGTTAGACATAGTCCAGGTCGTAATGGATGGTTGAAATATCACAGGATGCCCTAGGCTTACACATTTCCTTTCATGCTGCAGGTACAGGGAGAGTTCAGAGACACAGAGTGTCTTCTACTCCTCCAGGCAGATCTGGTCTTCCACAGGGCTGTAGTCAGCCACTCTATTAGCCTCTATTTCTGCTGTCACATGCAGATCACAGGTTAATTAGTTCTTAATCCTGTTGAGCTATTAATATATAAAACGCCACACTTTTTAAAGGAATGCAATGATTTAAAGTACAATGCAAGCAGACAATGTAAGCCCAAGTGTTTTTTTTTTTTTTTTAGTAGTGAACAGTTATTAGGGCCCAAGCCCTGAAAGGGCGAAGGCCCTATTGTTCTCCTTAGGATTATTATTAGGGCCCAAGCCCTGAAAGGGCGAAGGCCCTATTGTTTTCCTTAGGATTTTTATTAGGGCCCAAGCCCTGAAAGGGCGAAGGCCCTATTGTTCTCCTTAGGATTATTATTAGGGCCCAAGCCCTGAAAGGGCGAAGGCCCTATTGTTTTCCTTAGGATTTTTATTAGGGCCCAAGCCCTGAAAGGGCGAAGGCCCTATTGTTTTTCTTGGGATTATTTATTATTCTTCTTTATTATTATTATTATTTTACTACATTTTGGGCACGTTTGGAGCCCAAAATGTGGAGCCCAAATTGGGCACTTTTGGAGCCCATGCTCAAAAACTCTTGAAACTTCGCACACGGGTCAGAACCCGCAGCCATCAGGGCCGGGCTAAAGATAGTATCCGGGCATGGCAGGGGGGCTCGACAGCGCCCCCTGGAACGGGGTCCGAAAACTTGGTCCATAAATCAAACATGCTTGCATGTAATTATATGAAACTCAGTACACATGTAGGTCTCATTGTTTCATACTTCGCACTTTTACTTTTTACCCCAGCCCAACAGGAAGTGGGCTATTTAGGGTTGTTTGTAAAACACACGCAATGGAATTTGAAATACTCAGATATTGTCGTTTGAATATGGTGAGCGTCTCTGTATGGCAAGCCCCTTTAACATTTAAAAGCTAAGTTTGACTATCCCGAATTAACATTGTAGATATCAACAACGTCTTTCTGACTAGTCAGTTTCGGTAATCTGGGATTTTTGATATCTCGAACAGTTTGGCCGGTGCGAGGAAACGGAATTATGGCGAGAAACGTGAAACAGGAAGTGTGTTATAACTTCAGCATACATTAACTGATCTTGATGAAACTTCAGCAGTGAGTTCGCTGTAAGAGGACGATCACATGGATGTGACTATTGTGAGTCAAAGTTATAGCGCCACCAACTGGCAGCAGGAAGTGCGTCACTTTCAAAATACTTTGAAATCACCCTCTTATTTTTATCCGATTTGCTTCAAACTTCATCTGTATAATGTAAATACACAGCAGATGAAGACCTGTGAATGGATTTTTGATATCTTTGAAACTGTTGCCCTGGCAACACATCAAACTTTACCATTCTTTTAGGATGCTTTTGAGACCCTTAGTATGCTTCAAATTGCATGAAACTCATCAGACACATCACATTTATTAGCCAGTAGACATGTGCAAAGTTTCAGAAACGGGCATGGTGAGGCATGATTTGACAAAAGTGGGGTTGTTAGTTTTATCTACAGTTACAAACATCAGCATGTACACTGTACTCCTCAAGCCGGACAACTTTCTAATTCATAGTCATTAGTTTGGACCAAGAGGAAGTCATATATTTTGTTTTGAAAATAATGAGCCTCTCTCTGAGCCTACGTCCATGTATGGCAAGCCCTTTTAACATTTAAAAGCTAAGTTTGCCTATCCGGAATTAACATTGTAGATATCAACAACGTCTTTCTGACTAGTCGTAATTATATTTTGGATAGTTTGTATTATCATTTAAGATATCTGTAATGTAATTGTGACTAGTCGAAACGACAGATAGAGTATGGCAAGCCGTTTTAACATTTAATCATTTAATCATGAAAGGGCCAAAGCCTGCATCACCGCCACCCCGATGCCTTTAGGTAACTAAAGGAACCGGGGTTGCGGTGCCACTGGCTTGGGCCCGCCATCGCTGCTCGCAGCTATATCTTATTAGGGCCCAAGCCCTGAAAGGGCGAAGGCCCTATTGTTTTCCTTAGGATTATTATTATTCTTTATACGACTATGTAAATAATGTATGTACACGGCAGTATATAACTATAATGTAAATACACGGCAGATGTAGACCTGTGAATGGATTCTTGATATCTTTGATACTGTTGCCGTGGCAACACATCAAACTTTAAAATTCTTATAGGATGCTTTTGAGACACTTAGCATGCTTGAAATTGCATAAAACTCAACAGACACATCACATTTATTAGTCAGTAGACATGTGCAAAGTTTCAAAAATGTGCGGGGTGAAGGGACTAAATAGCTCTACCTTTTGTCAAAAGTGGGGTTGTTAGTTTTATGTACAGTTACAAAAATCAGCATGTACATTGTACTCCTCAAGCCAGACAACTTAACTTTCTAATTCATAGTCATTAGTTCGGACCAAGAGGAAGTCAGATATTTTGGATTGAATATGGAGAAAATTTCAGAACTTTGCCAGTCTCTCAGTGTCTCTGTGTGTGAGTGAGAGGAGGGGGGCCTGTCAGGTTAATTTTAACCCCTTATTTGCTGCGTGCGACTTCTCTGGCATTTTGGGGGGCCTTAACATCCTCTAAAACTCTTGAAACTTTGCACATGGGTCAAAAGCCTCGGCCATCAGGGCCGGGCTGAAGCTGGTACCCGGGTGAGGCAGGGCAGCTCGACAGCACCCCTTGGACTGGGATTCGAACACTTGTCTATAAATTAAACACGCTTGCATTTCATTAATATGAAACTCGGTACACTTATAGATCTTATCAGGCCAAACAACTTTCGTGCTCTAAGTCTTACGACAGCTCAAATGGAAGTCGGCTATTATGGGTAGTTTTGAATAGATGTACTAGGAGAAATACATCAAATTACAATGCATGCGGTTACCAATCACCACCAAACTCGGTGTGCATGAAGTCAAGACACTGACGATCAGTGATGCGCGGGTCAGTGAATAAACAACCCGCAACCGACCGACGTTTTCAACTACCCGCCCGCAAAAAAAAAAAAGTAAAAAAATATTGTACCCGATCCGCTTCCTGACCGCATTTTTTAAAAGTAGTAAATGCTCATCGGAGCGTTATTGGGCCATAGACGTGTAACAACACAGCATCACAAGAAGACGTAGGCCTACACATAACAAAGGCAAAGCCAGGACTTTGGTCATCATCTTTCATTATTTCAGCAAATGTCTCCCACACTTTTACTCTTTCTATTTGTGTATTTGCGGAGCTTCCACTCCCCAGTCTTCACCTTTTCTCTTGCCACCTCCATCTCTCTGCAGACTGTAGTGATCATCATAGACATGGCGGTTCGTGAACGAATCATTCTTTTGAACCGGTTCTTTTTAGTGAACCGGTCGAACCAGTACACTAAATCGAACTGAATCGTTCGAAACAGTTCGCGTCTTGCGTCAGTGCTGATCCACAAGTTACTAAAGTTACTCACTTTCAGACATGCCTGACAGTCCCACCGAATCGAAATAAAACAATATCCTGAATTATATTTTACTCCAGTAACTCCAACAGTTCACTGAACCGAGACATGTTGGTGCCACTGTTAAGAGAGGTGATGAGCACGAGCAGCTGATACTGCGCATAGATACTGCGTACTACCGAACGCACAGGGACAGCGGTTCTCGAATCACCAGTATAGAACCGAGAACTGTTAAGACTGAGCCTGTGTGTTATCTTTGTGCCAGTTATTCAGCCAATATTGTGTAGGGCTGTATATTTCATCAAAAATTGTGTCTAGTACTATATGAATACAAATGTTTAATTGGCATCTTTTTTCAAACGACCCGGCCGACCGCGAGCCGAATATCATTAAAAGCATTTTTAGATGACCCGTAACTGCGGGGAACCTCATTTCGGATCAACCCGCGCATCACTGTTGAGGATGCTAAATTCCGGACAGATTTTTGCTATCTCGAACGGTTTGGCCATGGCAAGGAAATTAATTTTATGACTAAAAAAGGACACATAAAGTGTGTTATAACTTTGCTCGTTTTACCTACAGTTGCAAAACTTGCCACGTATATTCTTCTCGTCAAGCCGATCAACTTTCTAATTTAAAGTCATTCGCTTTTAGCAACAGAAAGCAAGATATTGTAGTTTGAATGGATTTATTTCCCCTGCCATTCTCTCCCTCTCTCTCTCTCTCTCTCTCTCTCTGTGTGTGTGTGTGTGTGTCTGTGTGGGGAGGGGTATTTTTTTTAAATGACAAAATATGAATATAACCCCCCCATCTTTTAAATGTATACTTTGCTTTAAATAAAAGTAAGATTGTATTTGTAATTGAAGCTGAAAGAGTTTAAAATTCATGTGCTGTATTTCAATATATTTGTTTTCCTTAAAATTTTAAAACATTAACATCATTCTCAGTCAAAGCGGGGGCTACATTTTTGCACGTCGTTCATAATAACCCTAAAGGCACCAAGGTGGCAGTGCCACCATCTTATATATATATATATATATATATAGCTGCAAGCAGCGATATAACTAAAGGCACCGGGGTTTGCGGTGCCACCGGCATGGGCCCGCAATCGCTGCTCGCAGCTATATTTAGGGCCCAAGCCCTGAAAGGGCGAAGGCCCTATTGTTTTCGTTAGGATTATTTTTTTCTATTATTATTATTAGGGCCCAAGCCCTGAAAGGGCGAAGGCCCTATTGTTTTCCTTAGGATTATTATTAGGGCCCAAGCCCTGAAAGGGCGAAGGCCCTATTGTTTTCCTTAGGATAATTTATTAGGGCCCAAGCCCTGAAAGGGCGAAGGCCCTATTGTTTTCCTTAGGGTTATTCTTTTCTATTATTATTATTTATTTTTTTCTTAAAAATATGCATATAACCAACGCATGTGCAACGCAATGCATGTAATCTTTTAAATGTATAGTTTTCTTTAAATAAAAGTAAAGGCGGGCATACACGGTGCGATTTTTTTTGCTGTTTTACGAGCTCGCCGATGATTTTTTTCACTCGGGGGAAATCGCGTGTAAATCGATTATGCTCGCATGTCGTGGCTCGTATCGTGTGCGAGGCAGATACGAGCCGAGCCGAGCACCTCTCGACCTCCCGATAATTTTTAAGCATGTCGAAAAAGTTCGGGGGCTGTCGGCTTGCATTCGTGAGGTGTATGCGGTTGAATGAACCGATTTGTCGATCTATCTGAATTTGACCAATCAGGAGCTGAGGAAATCCAGAGAAGAAAGACGAAAATAGTGTGGACTACAAGAAACACTGCTTTAATTAATGTTTTTATGATGACTTTGTGAAAGGTTAACTAAACAGCATCTGCCGTGTTCCTACTGGCCAGTATTTGGCATATTTCATTCTGAAACAACTGTAGGCTATCAGGAGTCAAGACGAGATTCAGTTGCAGGCTCAAACTTAAGTTTTATTGGCTGAAGACACAGTCCAAAATTGTAATGGGAAAAAACAAAACAAAAACAGTCGTGTAATCCAGCAGCTGGCAAAAAGGCAAAACTGAAACTTCAGAACGCTGGATGTCCGATCCCTTATAAGGCAAACTGAGCGCAAAGCTCATGAGAATCAGTCCAAAAATAATAATAGGAAAAATGAAACAAAACAGGAACGATCGAGAAATCCAGCAGTAGGCAAAAACAAAACTGAAACTTGAGAGTGCTGGAAGTCCGACTCCTTATAATGCAGGCAGAGTTCAAAGCTCAAGCAGTGGAGAAACAGCGGGCGCCAGACAGGGATGAAGAGACAGCAAGGGCGTCGCACGCTGAGGAGGGCAGAAGGGCTGTTGCGGAGACGGGATCAGGGAGCAGAAACCCGGCCGTCAGTGGAGGATGACCGTGGAACTAAGAAAAAACAAATAGGGAAAACACGGCACTGGAGCCTCAAACAGGACAAACCAAGACACGGGAAAAGCGATCAATAACTGGCTGCTCGAAGCGTAGCGGAAGCAAACACAACGATCTGGCACAAGACAGACAACACGGGGAGAATAAATAGGGAGAAGGACCAAGATAATCGAGAACAGGTGCGGGACTGATCAGCGAGAATGAGAGAGTGGTAATTGATAACAGGTGTGGGAACAGAGAGTGATGAGAGAGGGTGGGGAACAACTAAACACAAAAACAGCGGAACACGCGGCGAGCTGTCAAAACAAAGCCATGTGCTCCGAGACAACCACGCAGACAACACAAGAAAACAGGCGGATCAGACCAAAGACATGACAGTACCCCCCCCCCAGGGACGCCACCAGGCGACCCCGGGGGAGGTTCACCTTGTCGCCGACGGAATTCCTCGATCAGCGCCCGGTCCAGGATGTCCCGAGCGGGGACCCAACTCCTCTCCTCCGGACCGTATCCCTCCCAGTCCACGAGATACTGGAAACCCCTGCCACGGCGTCTGACATCTAGCAATCTCCTGACAGTGAACACAGGAGAACCATCCACTAAACGAGGGGGAGGTGGGGCAGGGGTAGAGACAACAGGGTTAAGGGGAGAGTGAAACACAGGTTTGACCCTGGAAACATGAAAAACAGGGTGAACCCGACCAAGTGTAGGAGGAAGCTTGAGACGGACCGCCACTGGACTCAGGACCTTAGTGATGCAGTAAGGGCCAATGAACCTGGGAGCCAACTTACGAGAGGGCACCCTGAGAGGCAGGTCCTTGGTGGATAACCAAACCCTCTGACCACACACATAACGAGGGGAACGAGTCCTAAGGCGATCGGCCGCTGCTTTGGTTCGTCTTGAGGTCTGGGCCAGGACCCTCTCAGCCCTCCTCCAGGTGCGTCGACAGCGCCGGATGAAGGCTAAGGCAGACGGGACTGCAGCATCGGGTTCCTGTGAGGGAAACAGAGGTGGTTGATAACCAACAGAACATTGAAATGGCGATAAACCCGTAGACGCTACCGGCAGGGAATTATGGGCGTATTCCACCCACGTTAACTGTTGACACCAAGAACTAGGATTCTGGGAGGCCAGACAGCGGAGGGCTCTTTCGAGATCCTGGTTGGCTCGCTCACATTGCCCGTTGGTCTGGGGATGGAATCCTGAGGACAGACTGGCAGAGGCCCCGATCTGTCGGCAGAACTCCTTCCAGAACCGTGAAACAAATTGGGGTCCCCTGTCGGAGACCACATCAACCGGAAGGCCATGAATCCGGAAGACGTGGTCGACCACCACCTGAGCTGTTTCCTTGGCTGAGGGAAGCTTGGGCAGAGGAATGAAATGGACCGCCTTAGAGAAGCGGTCCACCACTGTCAGGATCACAGTGTTGCCTCTCGAAGGAGGAAGGCCAGTGACGAAATCAAGTCCCAAGTGTGACCAGGGACGAGAGGGAATGGGAAGGGGTGGAGCAGACCAACGGGCGGGAGGTTAGAGGTCTTGTTCTGGGCACAAGTAGAGCAAGCCAACACAAACTGCCTGACGTCCGGACCCATGGAGGGCCACCAAAATCGTTGGCGGATGGCAGCCAACGATCTCCTAATTCCTGGGTGACAGGTTAGCCTAGATGAGTGACCCCACTGCAGGACTTCAGGACGCAGTACTGCTGGCACATAAAGACGACCGTCAGGACACTCCCTTGGCACTTCACACTGACGGCCTGCCATCTCTACTCGCCGCTCGATGCCCCAGGAAACAGACCCCACCACCACTCCACGAGGGAGGATAGTCTCCGTGGATATCTCACCCCCCGGGGCCCCGAACAGCCGAGAGAGAGCATCAGGTTTGATATTCTTAGATCCTGGCCGGTACGAAAGTGTGAAGTTGAACCGGCCAAAAAAGAGTGCCCATCGGGCCTGGCGAGAACTTAACCTCTTAGCAGAACGAATATATTTGAGGTTCTTATGGTCCGTCCATACCAAAAAAGGCTGTGCCGCCCCCTCCAACCAGTGGCGCCACTCCTCCAAAGCCAACCTGACTGCCAACAGCTCCCTGTTACCAATGTCATAGTTACGCTCTGCTGGGCTCAGACGATGGGAGAAGTAGGCACAGGGATGTACCTTCCCATCCTTATGGGACCGCTGAGACAGGACCGCGCCTATCCCGACATCAGAAGCATCCACCTCAACAATAAATTGTTGTTCAGGATCTGGAATGGAGAGAACAGGAGCAGAGATGAAACGGGACTTCAATTCATCAAAGGACACCTGAGCCAGACTATTCCAGCTGAACGGTACCTTAGTGGAGGTGAGAGCTGTTAAAGGCGCAGCAATCTGGCTAAAGTTCCTGATGAAACGCCTATAGAAATTGGCGAACCCCAGGAACCGCTGCAAAGCCTTACGGGTGTCGGGGACTGGCCACTCGGCTACGGCCCTTACCTTAGCGGGATCAGCCTTCACCCCATCAGCTGAGATGACATACCCCAGGAACGTGACTGACTTGGAGTGGAACTCGCACTTCTCCGCCTTAATAAAGAGCTGATTCTCTAGCAGCCGTTGTAGGACCTGGCGAACATGTTGAGTGTGTGCCTGCAAAGATGAAGAGAAAATGAGTATATCATCCAGGTACACAAAGACAAACCTATTAATCATGTCTCTCAACACATCGTTAACCAGAGCCTGAAAGACAGCAGGTGCATTGGTCAGACCGAAGGGTAGGACCAAGTACTCGTAGTGTCCCGTAGGTGTATTAAATGCTGTCTTCCACTCATCCCCCTCACGAATCCTTACCAAGTGATAAGCATTGCGGAGGTCTAACTTAGTGAAGACCTTGGCTCCCTGCAGCAACTCAAAGGCCGTCGACATGAGAGGTAGGGGATACCTGTTCTTGACTGTGATGTCGTTAAGACCTCTATAATCTATGCAAGGTCGCAGGGAGCCATCCTTCTTTTTAACAAAGAAGAAACCCGCACCAGCAGGCGATGAGGAGGGGCGGATGAGGCCGGCATTAAGAGAATCATGGATGTACTTGTCCATAGCCTCTCTTTCTGGACCAGACAGGGAAAAAAGACGACCTTTGGGCGGAGAAGTGCCTGGGAGGAGGTCTATGGCACAGTCATACGGCCGGTGAGGAGGTAGGGACTTGGCTCGCGACCTGCTGAACACCTGGCGAAGATCGTGGTACCCCGCCGGGACCCCGGTCAAATCCGCTGCCTCAACCTGCAAAACAGAGAACACAGAACCAGAAGAAGAGGCAGAACCCATACAAGACGCTAGACACGACTGACTCCAGGCCAACACAGAATTACTGGACCAATCCACATGAGGGCCATGCTGCACCAACCACGGATGCCCCAAGACTATCGGGGCACCTGGTGAATTAAAAAGGTAAAGCCTGGTCACCTCATGGTGATTGCCTGAGACTATAAGACTTACACAAGGGGTGGAGTGAGTAATGGAGGCTATAAGCTGACCATCAAGGGACCAGACAGATATGGGGGCAGGTAAGGGTACAGCCGGAATTCCCCACTGCGCCGCTGTGGAGGTGTCCAGGAAGTTGCCCTCGGCCCCGGAATCCACCAGGGCTGAGCAGGAGTTAGACGAGCCCCCAAATTGAATAGTGACCGACAACAGGGTGCGAGATGAAGGGGAATTTACACAGGGAGAGGCGCCCACCAGGATCCCCTGGCCTACTGATGGGCTTTGGCTTTTAAAGGACACTTAATGGCAAAGTGTCCAGGTTTTCCACAGTATAAGCAGAGACCTCGAGTAAGGCGTTGTTGCTTCTCCTGGGGTGTGAGACGAAGGCGCCCTAGCTGCATGGGCTCAGGGTCTGGAAAAGAGGGCTGAGACGAGGGTAAGGTGGTCTGATTGGATAAACTCTCCTCCAACCTCCAGGAGGAACGGGTGGCTCGGCGCTGACGTCGACGGACAATCCGATCCTCGACACGAAGGGCCAGGTCCATCAGAGCATCGAGATCACGTGGCAGCTCGTGAGCAGCGATCTCATCTTGGATCTCATCATCCAACCCCTCCAAAAACCTTGAGCGTAGGGCCCCATCATTCCATTCACAGGTAGCCGCCAAGGTCTGGAATTGAATGGAGAAATCGGTAACAGAGCGGCCGCCCTGTGTGAGTCGCCCCAACCGGGAAGCTGCCTCATCCCCCTGGGCAGACCGGTCAAACAGTCTTATCATTTCATGACGAAAATCCTGGAAGTATGAACAGAAAGGGGCTTGGGACTCCCAAACAGCAGTTCCCCATTCACGGGCCCTTCCAGAAAGCAATGTCAGAACATATGCAACCTTGGATCTCTCTGTTGCGTAGCGACGAGGCTGGAGGGAAAACACCAAGGAGCATTGAGAGAGAAAAGCCCGACAAGAATTAGGGTCTCCATTGTAAAGTGGAGGATTGTTGGCGTGAGGTTCAGACTCGTGGTGAGGTGAAGCAGAAAGTATGTCGGCCCTGGCTGATGAAGCATTCCGCAGCTCTTCAACACGGAGACTTAGATCAGTCATCTGAGAAGTCAGAAAATCTAGGTCTCTGGAGGTAGTGGTAAGCTGGGTAGCATGTTGGCCCAAGAGAGCCCCCTGCTGGGCAAGCGCTGTTCTTACTTGGTCTGTGCCTGCTGAATCCATTAGTGGCCAGATCGTTCTATCAGGAGTCAAGACGAGATTCAGTTGCAGGCTCAAACTTAAGTTTTATTGGCTGAAGACACAGTCCAAAATTGTAATGGGAAAAAACAAAACAAAAACAGTCGTGTAATCCAGCAGCTGGCAAAAAGGCAAAACTGAAACTTCAGAACGCTGGAAGTCCGATCCCTTATAAGGCAAACTGAGCGCAAAGCTCATGAGAATCAGTCCAAAAATAATAATAGGAAAAATGAAACAAAACAGGAACGATCGAGAAATCCAGCAGTAGGCAAAAACAAAACTGAAACTTGAGAGTGCTGGAAGTCCGACTCCTTATAATGCAGGCAGAGTTCAAAGCTCAAGCAGTGGAGAAACAGCGGGCGCCAGACAGGGATGAAGAGACAGCAAGGGCGTCGCACGCTGAGGAGGGCAAGAAGGGCTGTTGCGGAGACGGGATCAGGGAGCAGAAACCCGGCCGTCAGTGGAGGATGACCGTGGAACTAAGAAAAAGCAAACAGGGAAAACACGGCACTGGAGCCTCAAACAGGACAAACCAAGACACGGGAAAAGCGATCAATAACTGGCTGCTCGAAGCGTAGCGGAAGCAAACACAACGATCTGGCACAAGACAGACAACACGGGGAGAATAAATAGGGAGAAGGACCAAGATAATCGAGAACAGGTGCGGGACTGATCAGCGAGAATGAGAGAGTGGTAATTGATAACAGGTGTGGGAACAGAGAGTGATGAGAGAGGGTGGGGAACAACTAAACACAAAAACAGCGGAACACGCGGCGAGCTGTCAAAACAAAGCCATGTGCTCCGAGACAACCACGCAGACAACACAAGAAAACAGGCGGATCAGACCAAAGACATGACAGTAGGCTATGCTATTGTTTTTGATAGTGTTATACATTTCTTACAGATTCTTACACATCACGATGATCATTACGTTGTATCTTCTTAAAAGCAATTACAGTTTGTCTACAGCCTAAGCTTTTTTTTATTAATGCCAACAGAACAATGTTGCCAGATATTGCTACGAAAAACAAGCAAAAACTAACAAATACAAAGAAATTATATAAAAATCCAAAATAAGTTCAAAGCTTGTGTTTTGAACATAAGATAAATATATTACGAACCACTTTAATAACTTCCTAAAGTGTGACATTAATCCAAAAACGAGTCCAGATACTGTCACCTTTCCATTATGTGGATCTGACAACACGGGATCTGGCACCCTCACTCACAACGCGCTCAAGCTCACTCAAGCCCCGTTCACGGCCATAGACATAATATATACATAGACGCCCTATTGGCCACTGGAGCGTACGTCAACGGCGCCACCATATTGGGGAGAGCAACTTTCCCATACCTCTCATACCGAGAATTGAGAAAAATGTCTGTTTTGTGTGCTGCTTGGGGCTGTAAAAATCGCCACACAACTGAAAATAGCTTTCGAGGAAGTACCATTCACAAGCAAGACTGAACGTTTGTTTTTGGTTGTATTTCATGATTTAATTAGTAAGTAACGTTTAGAGATTAAATACTACTGTTATTGTGTTACGAAATGTAGTTTTAATAATTTTTCAGTCGACACTGTAGTTGTTTAAAGCTCAAATATGTGGTTTGTTTATAAAGATAGCGCCTATTTAAAAATTTGATCTGAAGTTTTCGGAGTTGCTGCGCCCCCGCCCAGCGCTCGTCTCCCCCGCCTGGAACAGCCGTACCTCGGCCAGTGCTTCTGACGGTTGCCGCTGGCTCGGATGTCTCTAGTCTAGAGGTTAAACATGAGATATAATTCGTATAATTTGTGTTTATCTTTGGTCTCATTAATCTATAAATGGTTCCCTGGTAAATAGTTTTGGCTGAGGGCAAAGTAAAGTTTCATAACTTTACATTTAGGCTATTTTAACATTGTATGTTTGACTGAAGCTTCTGTTATAATGGCTAGCCTATTCATTAAAACTGAAATTTAACACAAAGAGCTAAATATTAAATATATTTTTTGTGTGTGTATATTCTGTAGTTGAAATGTCTTATTCTATTGCTATAGAATTATTAATAAACTATTATCAATATTTTTACATGTATTCATTACCATTTTATTTGCTGTATACTATTTGTTTATTTTATTGACTAAACTATTTACTATTACTTTTCACTTTATGTTATAATTACTATTTGCATTGCACTGTATGCCTAGTTGTACCACAATATATGTATTATTATAAATGATCCATCAGTTATCAATGTTGCTAAAATCTGGTCAATCACATAAAATGCTTTTTCCACAATGAGCAAACTTAAATATCTCAGTATGGGGATCTTCACCATTCTTATCCAAGAATGTTTTTATCCAGAAAAACGCAGCTCACCCGTTTACTTACATTTAATTATAATGCAGTCTTGACCTCCGCAAAATGGCGGACCCGTTGACGTATCGCAGCAACGTTCCAAAGCGGCCAATAGAGAGCCTAAGTCCCGCCCCTTCGCTTCCGGCTCATGGGACCTTATTTCGGAAAAAATATGAATGGTAGTCAATGGTGAGAAACAACTTATCTTTTTATTCCGTCTGAACTGTGCCCTGAATTACACATATGATGTTTGTCAATTTAAAAGATAATTCTGAAGGTCAAAAACGTCGCAGTTTGTCATCCTGCAGAAGAGTAACATTTAGTTTTATGTGAAAATCGCTCTGTGAACTACATCTCCCGGGAAGAGAAACGAGATCCGCTGCTCGTGTGCGTGCAGTCTGGTACAAAACACTCAGGTAGGACGGCGTAACGTTATGATTATAACGTAAGACTGTAGAAATAATGACAGACAGCCTCAGTAAAGTTAGCTTTATTCATTGAGAGAAAATGTGCACCTTTGGGGTTTGTAGTCTTTGTAATTACGTATTTTCACAGTCTTATACCTCAACGGTTTTACATCAAACTGCGGCTTTCTTTACTTTAAAATGTATCTTTTAAATTGACAAACATCATATGTGTAAATCAGGGCACAATTCAAACCAGATCAAAATATTTGTTTTCTCTTGCCATTGACTACCATTCAACATTTTTTCGAAGTTAGGTCCCATGGTGGTCGACCGGAAGGGGAGGGACTTAGGCTCTCTATAGGGCGTCTATGTATATATTATGTCTATGTTCACGGCGATAGCTTCTCGCAGCAAAATGAATTGCAAACACTCACACTGTCAGGAGCCAATCAGAGTCCTCCCTGGTCACCACGCAACGATCACTTTCCCCAGACTTCTAATCACCTGCACCTGTTCCAGATCAGCACGCCCTTCACAGCCAGCATAAAAGCACCCAGTTCACGTTCACTCATTGTCTAGCCTCCAACAGGAAAAGACCCTAACCAGCCTTCACTTGCTTCCCTCTGAGATATCCACCAAACCGAGATGTAAAGTATACTTACCTGTAAAGACTAACCGTTCTGATGTTCCCAGGATCTGCTCCATGATTCTCGTTCCCCGTGTCCTGGATTCTGCCATATAGTAGGGAGGTTAAGCCCAAAAAATAGGCCTTTGACTTCAAGTCATGATGCAAAGGTCTCCTTTGGTATGGAAGTACCTTAGGGTCATACAAATAAATTTATCCTAAGACACAAGTGAGATCACACTTTGTATCAAAAATAAACACGTTTTTTAAAAATGGCCGCCAATGGGCTGAAAATACTCTAGAGCCCATATCTTTCATTCTATTATCGCTATAATGACAAATTTAGTGTCAAAGTGTACATTTTTGGGGTCAAGGAATCCAATGGAATTGGTTTCAAGTTTAAAAAAATAATAATTTTCCCCATACCATGACAATTGGGGGTAAATATGCACATTTCACATAAAAAATATGTCATCAGTGTGACTTTACATATCTTTTCATTCAAAAACTTAAATTTTGTATTTAAGCAGTGCAGCTACTTCTGTACATACTGTACATTTGTCCTAAGTAGCATGAGATTTCAACCAGTCAGGAGTAGCCTATAGCAAATCAGTTCCTGCAACAACACATCCCATCTTCACCAGGAGCTGTGACAGCTGTTGAAGGTCAGAGGTGACAGGTTAACACTTTAAGGTTCGTTTGACTTTCTTGTTAAATAGAAAAATGTTTTTAATGTTAGAAAACTAATAACTAGCTAGATAGTTGACTATGGAAAAAAAAAACCTTAGAGGAAAAACCTCTTCTCGAGAATAATGAAGGCAAAAATTATCCTTATAATTTGTATTAATTTAAATGCACTTGCTGCAGCTAGCAGACCTTGGCGAGGCATCTCACGCGCCTATTGGATGATATGCAGTAGAGCCCTGCGCGGGACTGTTTTCTTCATCCCACTCCTGCCAGCGGCCGCCGAATTTCTGACCATTACCGCCCACTCCCGCAAAGTATGTGCTCCACTCCCACCCACTCCCGTAATATGTATGTCCACTCCCGTCTGCCCCCGCAAAATTCTGAGAATTTATTCCCGCACAATATTAGAGATGCATTGATTTTGTGTCTTCTCCCATCCCACAGGAAAAAAACACGTATTTGTATTGCTATTATTAAAGAGAATCATGGGGTTGTTTTTTCGTTACCCTGGCCTGGGACCCAGCGGGACTCAATCCCAATGCAGCCCTCCACTCTGTGGCAACTGCTGCAACCTATCGAGGGACTGCTCGTGACGTAAGCACCAATGAGGGCGCCGGCGCCCTCAGACGTCACGTCCCGCGCGAATGGACGCGGCTTATGCCTATATAAGCCAGAGCTTGATAGGATGCTCCTTGGTTTTCATCGACTGAATCGAAACCAGATGGTAGCACAACCAAGTCTTGATTTGAGGATGACCTTGTAGTTATTAGGCCCAAACTCAAGGCACGACGCGCTAACAGAAAGTGCGTGTAAGTCACCCACCCACTTGACTGAGGCGATAGCCAGGCAGTTTTCAATGAGAGATACGCAAGGTCCACAGACTGTAGAGGTTTGAAAGGGACACCCTTAATGGCCTTAAAGACGAAGGAAAGGTCCCATATGGGAACCGAGGGGGGGACGAGGAGGGTTCATCCTTCTAGCTCCCCTGAGGAAGCAGACTACAAGGTTGTTCCTACCCAGTGACTGGCCATGCGAATGTTTCAAAAGAGCAGCAATAGCCGCCACATATACCTTGAGCATGGATGGGGATCTATCCTTATCCAATAGCTCCTGTTGGAAAGAGAGAACCTCCGATAATTCACAATCTTGTGGATCAGGGTTGCGAGCTGAGCACCAACGTGAGAACACTGACCACTTGGAAGCATAAAGCCATCTAGTAGAGGGCGCTCTAGCTTGCGTAATCGTATTAATTTAACACTCCGTCGGGAAGACTGATAGGTATCCGTTGATGGCCCACACATGCAGAGCCCAAAGCTCAGATCATGGGTGCCAAATCGCCCCCACGGCCTGTGAGAGGAGATCTCTCCTCAACGGGACAGGCCACACAGCCAAGCTCTGAAGCTGTATCAGCTCCGGAAACCAAACTTGTTTCGGCCAGAACGGTGCTACTAGAAACACAGAGGAACCATTCTCCCTGATACTTGATTACCTGTGGTAACAGCATGATCACAGGGAAAGCATAGAGAGGGTAGCTGGGCCAGTGATGGGCCAGCGCATCCTTGTTCTTTGTGAAGCATATTGGACACTGAGCGTTGTCTTGAGACGCAAAGAGGCCGACTTCTGCTGTACCAAAGGTGTACCACAACAGCTGAACTGTCTGAGGGTGGAAAGACCATTCCCCTGGGGGAACGTTGTCCCTGGACAGCTTGTCTAGACCCACATTCAGATGGCCTGGCACACGCGCCGCTCCCAACGAGAGTAGGTTGCGCTGAACACATACAAGCAGGCGTTCTGCCAGTGCATGAAGGTTCCGCGATCTCAGACCACCCTGGCGATTTATGTAAGGCATTCTCAACCGCCTTCATCTCTAGACAGTTTATGTGCAAGCTCTTTTCTTGGCTTGACCACAGGCAAAAAGTCGGTCTGCCCTCGTAGAGGGCGCCACAGCCCGAATTGGAGGCGTCTGTCGAAACCACTTTCAGTTTCGAGATTTCCCCCAGGTTTACACCTGTCTGATACCAGTCGACCGCCTCACAGGGCTCCAGAGCTGTGATACAATTCTGAGTTACCTTGAGACATAAACGACCGGATGCCCTTGCTCGACGCGGGACCCGCGTCTTCAGCCAGTGCTGTAAAGGCTGTAAAGGCGAAGCAGAAATTATTAAAGGGATAGTTCACTTGGAAATTAATTTTTGATATGTTTTAGATTACCTCAAGTGCATTCAAGATGTAGGTGTTTTTATTTCCACAGTAGTTTCAATTTTTTTTATATTTTTAAGTCAAACCGTTTGTGTCTATCAGTCATATAATGGAGGTCTATGGGGTCCACCTCAAAGAGCATGCACAGAGAAGTCCAATTTAAACATGATTCAATGACTCGTAAATGACACGGAACGAGCGGGTTGTGTGAGAAAACGAACAGTATTTATATTGTTTTTACCTCTTGTTACCACAGCCACAAAGCGCCTGCGCCCTCAGATCACTTGGACGTGGCTGTGGTTACAAGAGGTAAAACGATATAAATACTGTTCGTTTTCTCACACAAACCACTCGTTTCGTGTCTTAGGGCATCAATGTGTACTTACATTTACGAGTCATTTAATTATGTTTAATTTGGACTTCTCTGTGCATGCTCTTTGAGGTGGACCCCATAGACCTCCATTATATGACTGATAGACTCAAACGGTTTGACCTAAACATATCAAAATTGAAACTACTGTGGAAACAAAGACACCTACATCTTGGATGCCCTTGAGGTAAGCCAAAACATATCAAAAATTAATTTCAAAGTGAACTATCCCTTTAAGTTGTGATTGGACTGTGTGTTTGGTATGCTTTTTTGATTAAAAAATTGCATACTTCACCTCCAATTGTCATGGTAAGGACAACATTATGTTTTCTAGTCTTGGAACCTACTTTATTGGACTCCTTGACCACAAAAATGTGCACATTGATACCAAATTTGTCATTATAGCTATAACAGAAGCAAAGATATGGGCCTCTCAAGTATGATTGGTGGCCATTTTAAAAAAATGTGCGTGTATAAGAAACAAAATGTGATCTCACTTGTGTCTTAGGATAAATTTATTTCTATGGCCATAAGGTACTTCCATACCAAAGGGGACCTTTGCATCATGACTTGAAGTCAAAAGTCGCTTAACCTCTCTACTATAAGTCTCGTCCCTGTTATGGATGCTCTGTAAAGAGGAAAAGCAAGTATCATTGAACTGTGTTAGTATCCGATCTACTATTGAAAAAGGATCTACTCACCTGGAATCCTGTCCATACCCCGTCTGCTCCACGATGACCTAAAGTGAGAAAAGGAAAGTCACTGCCTTGTATCACCGTTCCTGTAAATTCCAAAGAAGAGGATTCACTCACCTGGATGTGTTCCTGCCACGTATCCTCCTTCAAGAGCACTTCTGAGCACCTAAAACCCTGAATACTTACCTTGTTTATTAATAAAGAAAGTTTAAGTTCATCACTTACCTCTGTCTCAGAGCCTGAATCCTGACACACACATGAGGTGGATTAAACGGCTAATTAAAGAGAGCTTGAAATTTTATTTTTGAATGTGTAGCCTACCGTAACTACGTTTTTTTAACTCATTCATACACACACACACACACGCACACACACACACACACACACAAGGGTGACCGGACGTCCTTTTCCCGGTGCTGAAAACGAGCCTATAGCAAAATAATCATGGATTGAATCAATATTTTATATGCAGTTATAGAGTTTTTAGCGCGGAACTTCGTGCGATTTCTTCTGAATTTAGCAGGTCGTAAAACCGTGTCGTGTATCACTGCCTCCGTACGATTTTTGGATAAACTCACTCGTAACGTGTGCCTGGACATACGATCTTCCGGCCATCAGAATTCGTACCGTGTACGCCCGCCTTAAGATAAATTGGTAAACTACAAATTGGTAATTGAAGCTGAATGAATTTAAAATTCATGTGCTATATTTCAATATATTTGCGTTCCTTAATATTGTAAAACACTAACCTCATTCTCATCTGAATTACAAATATTTTTTTCTGTAAAAATAATACTCCGATTAAAAAAGAAACATCAAACGTGTTTTTAGTCAATGTAGAATGTGTAACTTAAAAATAAACAGATTAGTGCTCTGAGGACAATCGGTTATAATAGTTTTGCATTTTTCATTAGTTTTTATTTTTATTTCGTTTTGAATTTTTGTTTTCAAATTCAGTTTAGTTTTAATTAGTTTTAAACATGGGCTTACTAGTTTAGTTTAGTTTCTATTTTTTGAAAATGCTTAGTTTTAGTTTAGTTTTTATTAGTTTTAGTGTTAGTTTTAGTCTTTTTTTTTGTAGTTTGGGTTATTTGTCAGGGGCAAGGTTGAAAAAGGTCAGAAAAAGAATTGTGTAAAAATAACTCAACAAAAACATTACACAATATTGGAAATATCTATTCAACATTACAACCAGAACATAAAATGTAGCCTACAATGTGAAAAATCCTTTACCAACAAACATATCTCCTATATAAAAATCCCACAGCTTTACAATTTCCACACCTATACTAAATGTACCCTATACAACACTAATCTGGACTGAAGTAGCAAACATACAGTGTAAGAGTAAAATAATGACATAACATTATTTAAATTTTGAATCACAGCAAATAGAGTTTTGACATCGACAACCCAGCAGCAAGGCCGCAACCAGGGTCTGAAAATTAGTGAGGTAATAATGGTTAATAATTACCTCACAATAATTAGTAATATAATAATGGTTAGGCTATTGGACCCACATTTCCTCATGGACATGAAGGGATTTTTTAAAGGAATTTGCCATATATATATATATATATATATATATATATATATATATAAACTATTAAATGTCACTTTCTGGAGAGTTTTGTGAAAAGAAACATAGAATAAAAGTAGGTCCAGCAAAGTCTAATATTTCTGTAATTGACACAGATCAAACAGAAATATACTGGCTGAATAGATTGCTAGTTGAGAAACACTGCTTTAATTGCATTTATGATAACTATGTGAAACCTTAAAGCTGCCGTCGGTAACCCTGGCTGATTGAGTGGATTTGGCAACATTTTGAATGTTTACAACTCGTATGACCCTCCCCCACTATCAACGGATACCCTCCCACAGAGTTCGTGCGCAAGTGCGTGCATACCAGGTTTTCTGTGAACGCGACCGTCTCATCAGCATTCATCAACACCATGGATTATTTTGAGGTATGCTGTCCTGGCTATTTATACCAATATGCAATTGCTAACGTCATTTGTACTCTAAATGAGCTTACTTGGTTTGTTAGTGTTCCGCCATCACTCTTACTTACTGCGCGAACTTCAGGCGTGTGCATGTGATTGTAACGTGAGCGAGGGGTGGCGTGTGCCCGATCTGTGACTGACAGTCAGATCTCACACCCCCCTGCGCTGATTGGACACAGTGAACAGGGAGCACAGGATTTTTGCAAAACAAATAACACGCTCCAGGTGGAGTTAGAAGCTCGGGTTTTTTTCTAAAATCACTTTATTTATGTTGTTCTGTCGGATTATAGTGTCAATTTCACTGAATATGATCAAAAAATTGTTGCCTACGGCAGCTTTAACAAAGCACGAGCCGTCTTCCAGCTGGCCAGTAAGGTTATTTGGCAAATTTCATTCTGTAAATAAAATCTGTATTATGCTATTGTTTTTACAGATAATCACAATGATCATTGCATTTAGTGTGGTAGCTTTATGCAATCGCAGTTTGTCTATAAGCTTTTTTTTTATTAACACAGACAGTAAAATGTTACCAAATATTGCTACGATAAACGAGCAAAACAAAACAAAATAATAATAATAACAATCCGAAATTAGTTCAAAGCTTGTGTTTTGGAAATAATATTAATATATCACTAACACTAACATGCAACTTTACACTTTAATAACTTTCTAAAGTGTCACATTAAATCAGAAAAATAAGTCCAGAAGATTACTGCAACTTTCCATTAGGTGGATCTGGCAACACGGAGGCTGCTCTCGCGCCCTCATTCACAATGCGTTCTCAAGCCCCGTTCACTGCGCTAAATTCTCGCAGTAACATGAATTGCAAACACTCATATGAGGTAGTTTAAACATGGCGAATTAATCATTCAGAGAGCATGCCATTCTATTTTTGAATGTAAAAAAATGACAGAGGTCCGGACTGATTAGCTGGCTATACAGTCATGCCCAGCAGCATTTTACCTCAAAATTGCAACTTAGTCAGTTAACTTTCTAACGAAGGCTCAATCGCTTCTCGGGTTGACATTAATGTAACAGATTAAAGTAGCTATAGAAGCTAAGGCCATAGGAATGTTCTGTTTATGCGTGTGTAACACATTCTATCCTTTGGGACTTGCCATAGGCAAGAGGGGAGGAGCATGCGCACAAGTGAAGGAGGCGCACATGTGTTTGAGGAGAGTTAAGAGAAAGAATAAAAAGAGTTTGCATCGTTTATGGAACTTCTGTCTCCCGTTTTCATTATTTTATTAGTCAAAAGTGTTTAGGCGAACCCAATACAAAAGCTCGGTTACATTGGTGGCAGCGGTTTTATTTTTTTTTTATAGGTTGAATTAATGTTTCAAAAGTGTTTCGGCGGGTGATACACCATTTTAGTTATTGTAGCTTCTGAAGTTTATAGTTAAGATAGCACACGCGGTCAACGGATTGTCGTTATGTGGTACAAGGACGAGGAGGACAGTTTTAGTATGTCGCGGGACCGTGAAAGAGGCCATAGAAGCGTGCGAATTGATTTGCCCGCGCCGTTTTCCGGGGATGAGAGGCAAAGCTTCGTGTGCTGGGGCAGACAGTTTGAAGTGTCGGTCAAAGCGCTCACGGAAGGAAGTGGAGCCGCTTCGTACAACTATGAACTGACAAGGATTTTACCTACGCGCCTGTGCAACGCAGCCTTTTCCCTATGGGACAGTCTCTCTGATGCTGTTAAATCGGACTATGACGCGGTGAAGGAGAAGCTAAAAGAGGCTTTTGGAAGGAGACAATTCATGGAGCGATTCAGAGCCAACCTATCTGCCCGCCCCCGCGCAGCGCGGGAGAGTTTGGAAGTGTACGCAGCAGAAATCAGCAAGCTTGTGGATGAGGCTTTTCCCGAATACGGCGACAGAGCCCAGAGGGAAGAGAAGTTTCGCCGTTTCGTGGCTGGTCTGGACCCGGTGCTGAGGACAAAATGTTATGAGCAAGGGGCGACGGACATGGAGGAGGCTGTAATAATTGCAGGTCGGTGTGAGAACACGAGAAATGCATTTGATATGGGGCATGTGACTGCTAATGTCAATCACAGTCAGACTGCCGACGGGATTGTTGCTAATGTGAACTCTGTGTCGAACATAAGTGGACTATACAGAGCGATTGATAGATTAACTGACGAGGTGAGGGGCATGAAAGTATCTCTTAACCGTCTGGAGGATGAAAATCACAGACTGAAAGAGAGAGTGAGCCGTAGCGGCACAGAGTGGAGTAGAGCGCGCTCCCCGTCACGTGAGTCAAGTTAGTGCTGTTGTCAGGGCAGCATGCCGTATGCAGACATATGAGACGCAGAGAGGCCGCTCATCTGAAAGAAAACCATTTATGGAGTTCAATGGTCGTAAGGAATACAATGCGACTCGTAGCCCTATGAGACGAAACGCCAGCCCTTCCCCCAACCCCAGTGTGCGGAGACGAAGCAGTTATGAGGAGGATTCAAGGAAGCAGGGAGTGCGCTTCATGACACCTGGTGGTGAGGAGAGGAACTACGACCCGGGAAACGGGTTGTAGCTGATGTTGCGGCCCAAACACCAGCTGCATTACCCAGGGGCCTCAAACATGATGACAATTCCTATGCTTTGCTGGACGCAGAGGCGTACAGAAACACCAATAAAGGGCCTCTGGTATCATATGTGAAAGGAACTATTGAAGGTATTGAACCTCCTATTCTAATAGATTCCGGTTCTAGTGTATCACTAATGAGCTCAGATTTTCGAATGTCAGTCCCAGCACTTCGCAGTCGACCTATGAAGAAAGACTACATTGCGACCCGTGCTGTAAACGGTCAGATGTTGGATACGCTGGGCACTCTTACTGTTACACTACAGCTCGGCACTGAAACATGGCAGCACGTTTTTCATGTGGTGAGAGAAGCGACGCAGTCCGTATTGTTGGGATGGGACTTTTTAGTAGAAAATCATGCCCTGCTAGATGTTAGTCATGCTATACTACAGTTGTGGGACGTTTCCATTCCGCTTCTTGCCAGCGAAGATTTCGTCCCAGTGTAACCCCTCACACCCGGGTCCTACTCGCCCCGCTCCGAGCGGGCCTCGAACCCGGGTCTCCGGCATGAGAGTCAGGCGCGCTAACAAGGAGGCTAAAGACTGCAGCCTCTAGCGTCTGTCGCTAGAGCGCCTATTGAGATCGGGGAGTGAGGTTTACTCGCACAGCAACTACTAGCTGGCCTCCGTTACACTCACCCCCCTAAACCTCACTCTCATCCGGGTCACGGCACCAATGTAACCCCTCACACCCGGGTCCTACTCGCCCCGCTCCGAGCGGGCCTCGAACCCGGGTCTCCGGCATGAGAGTCAGGCGCGCTAACAAGGAGGCTAAAGACTGCAGCCTCTAGCGTCTGTCGCTAGAGCGCCTATTGAGATCGGGGAGTGAGGTTTACTCGCACAGCAACTACTAGCTGGCCTCCGTTACACCGGCATGCTGCAATGTATCTCTAGCCACAAATATGACATTTCCAGCTCTCTGTGAGTCAGTTGTGCCTGTTAAGATTGATTTGCCTAGCGCGGCCCAGGTGTCTAATGACTTTGTGGGGTATTTGGAACCTAACGTGTCTGATTCAGCCGGTTTGGTTATTGCGCACACACTCACTAACGTGCACGATGGATTAACTAAGGCTCGGATTTTGAATCCAACTGGACAGGACATTACTATAAGACAGGGGACGCACCTGGGCGAGTTTTATTCTGTAACTGATTCTGATGTTCAGCATATGAAGCAAGACTCGGATGAAAACACCATTTCTACCCCCCGTAACACAGCTCCACCCATTTCTTTGAGTGAGTCGCCGATTTCAGCACCAGACAAAGAAAAGCTCTCGTCATTGTTGCTGGAGTACATTGACATTTTCAATTCAGGAGGGCAGACTAGAGGAAAATGCACATTAGTTCAGCATCATATCAGAACAGGCGATCAAGCCCCTATTAAGTGTAGAGCATATCGTACATCACCTGAAAAGCGAGCTGAAATCGAGCGGCAGGTGGCAGGACTGCTAGATGATGGCATCATCGAGGAAAGCTGTAGCCCCTGGGCATCTCCAGTCGTGCTCGTGAAAAAGAAATGTGGGGCTTGGCGTTTCTGTGTCGACTACAGACGTCTGAACAGTGTCACTATCCAGGACTCTCACCCTCTGCCACGTGTGGATGATACACTGGACGCATTAGCGGGCTCCAGATGGTTCAGCACGTTGGATTTTTCTAATGGCTACTGGCAGGTGGAGGTAGCCGAGCAAGACAGGGAAAAAACAGCGTTTACCACGGGTCAGGGTCTATATCAGTGGCGCTCCATGCCAATGGGACTTTCCAACTCTCCCGCCACTTTTCAACGCATGATGGAGCTAGTTCTAAGAGGACTCCCATGGCACATTTGCATGGTGTACCTGGACGATATTTTGATTTATAGTGGAACATTTGAAGAGCATTTAACCCATCTGAAGGAGGTGTTTTCTAGGATAAAATCGGCAGGTTTGAAATTGAACCCCGGAAAATGCCACCTGGCCAGGGATCATGTGGTCTTCTTGGGTCATGTCATTTCTGAGAAAGGTTTGCAACCTGACCCGAGAAACACAGAGAAGGTGAGAAATTGGCCAGTTCCACAGTCTCCCTCAGAGGTTAGAGCATTTGTGGGACTGTGTTCATATTATCGTCGTTTTGTAAAGGACTTTTCAAAACATGCAGCTCCACTGAATCAGCTGGTTGGCAAAAATGTGCCTTTCGTGTGGAGTACTGATTGTGACAACTCATTTAACTATTTAAAGGGAATACTGTCTTCTGCTCCCATTGTGACGATGCCTGAGTTCAAAGTGCCTTTCAAAGTTTATACTGATGCCTCTAAGTGGGCTGTTGGTGCTGTGCTCGCACAGGAAAAAGAGGGACTCGAGTGTGTGGTGGCCTATGCCAGCCGTGCTTTGAATGCCACACAAAGACGATGGTCCACTTTTGACCGGGAGTTATGGGCTATCGTGTGGGCAGTGAGAGAATTTAGACACTATCTTGGACTCTCGTCATTCACCATCATTACGGATCATCGGCCAGTCTTAGCACTTCGGCGCATGTCTATCGAGGATGACCCGACGGGCAGAAGGGCTAGGTGGCTCTTGGAACTGGACCCGCTGAACTGGGTCATTGAGCACAAAAAGGGCAATCAGCACAAAAACGCAGATGCACTGTCCCGCCGTCCAGTGACACCAGACACGAAGGATGTTGAAACGGTAGTCAAAGAAGTGCGGAACGTGAATGTGGTGAGCGTTGAACAATCAAATAACGACATTTCTTGTTCCACGACAGCTGAGGTGGCTGAGGAAGGGACTGTGACTAACTCATCCTTCACTGCGGACACCGTAATGAGCCTGTCTGAGTTATCGTGTGATGCAGCGGACATTGTTGCTAGGCAACAGGACGATCCCGATATTAACACAGTAAGGCAATGGGTGGAACGATCACAAAGGCCTCCTAGGAGACAACTGACTGGTGCATCTCCGAGTTTACGAAAATATTGGACTGTGTTTAATTGTCTCTCGATAATAAATGGACTGTTGTGTCGCTCTATTTCCTGTCCTCTCACAGGTGACCCTGTTGCCCAAGTCGTGGTTCCTCCTTGTCTTAAACATGATATTCTTATGCAGCTGCATGGGGCCCCAACTGCCGCTCATTTTTCTGCCGAGCGAGTGTGGGAACGGGCGAGACGTTTTTGCTACTGGCCGTCTATGTTTAAGGACATCAAAAACTGGTGCGAGCAGTGCACAGCGTGCCAGACTCGTCGTAGGCCTGTCCCTATTCAAAAAGCACCCATGGGCGGGTCCCTCACAATGCGGCCCTTTGAGAGAGTTGCGATGGACATTTTAGAACTGCCAATAACAACCAAAAGTAATCGGTATGTACTGGTAGTTGAGGATTATTTCACGAAGTTTGTTAATCTATATGCTTTGACTAATCAATCTGCACAAACTGTCGCACATTGCCTGTTTGCAGACTACATTTTGCTACATGGCATTCCCTAAACTTTGCATTCAGATCAGGGCAGACAGTTCGAATCAGAGGTGGTCCTGACCCTGTGTAACCTGCTCAACATAAAGAAAACGCGCACTACTCCCTACCACCCAGCCTTAGACGGCATGGTGGAACGTTTTAACAGGACGTTGATTGATCAAATTGCTAAGATACTCTTGTCATGTGGGGGCGAATGGGATGATTATATCAAACAGGTAGCGTTTGCATACAACTCCTCAAATCATTCTAGTACCAAGTTCTCGCCATACTTCCTAGTCCATGGACGGGAACCAAGGATGCCCACTGACTGTTTACTGGCCACTCGTGTTCTTGACTGTGACGTTTCAAAGTGTCATGCTGACTTTGTATCCACTTTGCTGGCAAAGCTCCAAAACGCTTTCAGGAGCACGAGAATGTACAGTGAGGTGGCGTTTGATCGACATAAACTGTACCATGATTCGGACCTCAGACATCAGCCCTACACAGTCGGTGCCATGGTGTGGCTTAATAACCCTGTGGAGAGCCGTATGAAGCTAGCACCCCACTGGAAAGGACCTTTTCAGATTGTGCAGGTCATGGAGTCTGGTGGAGAGCCTGGACTGACGTACCGGATCGTTAGCCCCATAGACTCAGATGAACGTGGTCAGATTGTCCATTACAATAGGCTGAGACCTTATACACTGCCTTTTCTGACACCGTCTTCTACTGAGAAACTGTCTGCGGTTCCGGATCCTTTACCTGATTCTCCTCCTAAGGAGCCTGAAATGTTAGGGGGAGTGGAGTGCAGTTCACCTCGAGAGGATTTAGGAGAGGTACTTCAGGGACCTGAAAAGCTCGTTCTTGTTATGAGTAGGGCTGGGAGAAGGTTGAAACCTCCTGGTTGCTTGAAAGATTTTGTACGGTACTGAGGTTCATTGTTGTAAAAAAAAAAAAAGATTCTTGTGCAGAGTGGAAAATGTATAAGTGAGCATTGTGATTCCATAGTGTACAAAATGTCTTATGGTTGGACATGGGTTTGAGTATTATACATGTTGATGTGTATTGTTCTTGTTCCTGTTTTCTGTTCTATCCCTTGTTGTTTGGTAGATAAACGGGGACGTTTATTTTAGGGGGATGGGACGTATGTAACAGATTAAAGTAGGTATAGAAGCTAAGGCCATAGGAATGTTCTGTTTATGCGTGTGTAACACATTCTGTCCTTTGGGACTTGCCATAGGCAAGAGGGGAGGAGCATGCGCACAAGTGAAGGAGGCGCACATGTGTTTGAGGAGAGTTAAGAGAAAGAATAAAAAGAGTTTGCATCGTTTATGGAACTTCTGTCTCCCGTTTTCATTATTTAATTAGTCAAAAGTGTTTAGGCGAACCCAATACAAAAGCTCGGTTACATTAACACCACCTTTTAATGTGTGATTGTTTAAAGGTGTTCATCATGAGATACCAACCTTTCGCGAACTTGCTTTCAACAACATTGATCGAACCCTCGTTTTCATGGAGACGCGTGTAGGAGGGGCTGTCTGTGTGTGTGCGCGCGTGCATGTGAGAAAACGGAGGGAGAGAGCATTACAGGGAAATGAAATGCAACGAATACACTGAGTGTTTTAATTTGTTTTAAAATGAAAGACATTGACAAAGATGAAAACTAAGGACATTTGCTCTATAATTTTATTTTATTTTAGTAAGTTTTGCAAACACACATTACAGTTTTAGTTAGTTATAGTTTTTTTGTAATGGCTCGTTTTTATTTTTATTTCAGTTAACGAGAATGTTTTTTCCCATCTAGTTTTCGTTTTTTCTTTAGTTTTCGTTAACGATTATTTCTCTGTTGGGTGAGATTTAATTATTTTGGTTTTCAGGGTAGCATTCTAATCAGGTAAAGCAAGTAATATTCTCAGTCTTTATATATATATGTGTGTGTGTGTGTTTGTATGTATATATATTTTGCAGAGCCTTCACTGATGCAAGCTCTTCAGCACACTTCTCTTCAAATGTCAAAGCGGGGGTTAAGTTTTTGCACGTCATGCAGAATAACCCTGTTTCCCTTTCGTAGTCACTCCGAGTTACGTCAAGGAGTGACGGAGAATGGGGGTTTCGCATAGAAAGCCAATCCTCTTCGAGTATTTAACAACGAGCCAATGGCGTGAAAATGCCATGGGTCTGCGGAATTTGCATAGCGTACTCCGCCCACCCATGTGGGTATAAAAGGAGGAAGCAAACGCACCGCAGTATGTTTTCGCTTCGGAGCCAAGAGCATTCTTCTCTCCACAAGCCATATCACTAAGCCTCTTCGAGACGAGCGTCCTCTTCAGTGTTGGTGTGACGGCGGTACCCAGCGAGATTCTGCATTGCCTGCGATCTGTGCAGTGGTCTGCCAGACTTTGCACTTCTCCCTGGTCGCCTCGGCGCTGAAAGAGTGAATTTCCTCTCCTTTGAAAGAGCTGCACGCGGCACGTCTTTTTAAAGATGGTTCGCCCGTGTTCTTCTGGGTGCGGTCGATATCTGTCCTCCTCTGATGGGCACGATCGCTGCTTTGTATGTCTGGGTCTTCGTCATGCTAAAGCAGCGTTCGTGGATGAGTCATGTGCCCATTGTGGTAACATGACCATCTCAACACTTAGATCGAGACTCAATGATCTTACTGTGAGAGTCCCCGCCCCCGCTACCCGTTCAGCTTCCTCTACCCGGGGAAGCTCTTCGGCTCGCGGCCAGGGTGATCTGACGGTGACGGTGTGGAACAAACCCCCGACGCTAGCTCCTCGGGTCCCACCCACCGCAACAGTGTTGCAGCCAGCGAGCGCCGAAACGGTGCAGACGTCTGCCTGTTCGCAGGTACCGTCTGTTTCGTTCGGCGCTCCAGAGGAGGATGCGATGTCGATCGCGGCATCACAAGGCGAGCTGGATTCTTCGGGGTCTGAAGATGTGGCGGCGCTGCCTCCCTCGGGAGTGCCAGCGCCGCCCGTCTCGGATCCCGAGATGACGGCTATGCTGTCTCGGGCCGCCGTGAGTATCGGGTTGGATTGGAATCCTCTGGCCCACCCCGATCACTCACGGATGGACGAATGGTTTTTGGGCAAAGCCGCCGCTGCAAAGCCACAGCCGACCCCAATACCATTCTTCCCCGAGCTGCATGCGGAACTGACGAAGACGTGGCAGGCTCCTTTGTCTTCCCGCGTTCGTCCGTCAGCTTCCCCCGCCTTTCCTCCCCTCGACGGCGCAGCTGCCCGTGGGTATGCTGGGGTGCCTCCGGTGGAGCGCTCTGTTGCGATGCAACTGTGTCCGCAGAGCGCCTCCTCCCGGGGGCCACCCAAGCATCCCTCCAAAGCCTGTAGGTTCTCGTCGTCTATGGCGGCGCGATCCTATAGCGCGGCGGGGCGGGCGGCCGCCGCTCTGCATGCGATGAGCACTTTGCAGGTTTTCCAAGCCAAACTGCTCAGAGATATGCACGAGGGCGGGACTGATCAAGGGTCGTTCAATGAACTGCGAGCGGCCACCGACCTCGCTCTCCGGGCGACTAAAGTGGCGGCTCGTTCCCTTGGTCAGGTGATGGCCACTAGTGTGGTCCAGGAGCGTCATCTTTGGCTCAACCTGGCGGAAGTGCGGGACGCTGAGCGGACCCGTCTGCTCGACGCCCCCCTTTCCCAGGCTGGCCTTTTCGGCGGTGCGGTCGAGGACTTTGCCCAGCAGTTCTCGACTGCCCAGAAGCAGACAGAGGCGATTAAACATATCCTGCCCCGACGGCCAGCTGCTGCCTCCACCCAGCCGTCGCCGCAGCCGCCTCAGTCTGCTCGCCGCCGAAGACGTCCCACTGCGGCCCCCCTCCCTCCGGAGCGACCCCAGCAGCAGCCTCCACCCGGGTCGCGCCGTAGAGGCGGTCGCAGAGGAACGTCACAGCCCCCTCAGGCCCCGCCCCCCGCTAAACGCCGGGCTAAGCGGCGTTCCTGAGACGGGCTGCTCAGTGATGGTTTCGAGTTTTTCCCAGGAGGAGGTAGCAGGCCCCCTCCTTCCCCCGGTGGAGGGCCGGGGGAGAATCTTTTGTTCTCCGCTCCCCGCTGCTCACCCACGGGTGGGCAGCACCCTGAGTTGGTTAAAGAAAGACTTGACACTATCACTGAGCACACAGACCGGGATGAGCGCGCACGATGCTCCAGAGCGTCGCCCCGCTCATTCCTCTCTGTCTCTGAGGGCGCGGAGAGGAGCGTGCGTCGTCCCCGGACCGCACCGCTCCTCTCCCCCTCTGTCGCCAGACCCCCGGCAGAACAGACCCCCGTGGAACGCTGGTCCTTCCCTGGTCTCTTCTGTCGGGGAGCGGAGCTTGACTACGCACCCGCATGTGGTATCTCCCGTGCGCATGCCAGTCACTCCGCCCCGCTGCCCCTCCGGGGGGACGTCTGTGGCTCGGATGACCCCGCTGGTTCGGTTCCTCGGAGCTTGGCTCGAGCTCCCCGGTCTGTCCCGCTGGGTCATCAGAACGATCAGATTCGGCTACGCGATTCAGTTCGCACGATCTCCTCCCCGTTTCAGGGGAGTTCGCTCCACTATAATCGGTGGCAATGCCCCGGTTTTGAGAGCGGAGATTGCGACCCTGCTGGCGAAGGGTGCAATCGAGACGGTCCCTCCAGCCGAGGTGAAGTCCGGTTTTTACAGCCCCTACTTCATTGTCCCCAAGAAGACCGGTGGGTTACGACCGATCCTCGACCTGCGCGTTTTGAACCGCACTCTGCATCGAATGCCGTTCAAAATGCTCACGGCCAAACGCATTTTCGAATGTGTTCGACATCAGGATTGGTTTGCAGCGATCGACCTGAAGGATGCGTACTTTCATGTCTCCATATTGCCTCGACACAGACCGTTTCTTCGGTTCGCTTTCGAAGGCCAGGCATATCAGTACACGGTTCTCCCGTTCGGGTTAGCTCTGTCCCCTCGCGTCTTCACGAAGATCGCCGAGGCAGCCCTTGTTCCCCTTCGCGAACACGGGGTTCGCATCCTGAACTATCTCGACGATTGGCTAATTTTGGCTCACTCTCGAGAACAGGTTTGCGAACACAGAGATCTAGTGCTTCAGCACTTAGCCCGTCTGGGCCTTCGGGTCAACCGGGAGAAGAGCAAACTTTGCCCCGTGCAGAGGATCTCTTTTCTTGGCATGGAGATAGACTCGGTCGCCATGTCCGCGCAGCTTACGAGCGAGCGCGCACACTCACTGCTGACTTGTCTTCGACAGTTCGACGGCAAGAGTGCGGTTCCACTGAAACTCTTTCAGAGGCTCCTGGGGCATATGGCATCCGCAGCCGCGGCTACGCCACTCGGATTGCTTCATATGAGACCGCTTCAGCTCTGGCTTCGCGATCGAGTCCCGAGGTGGGCATGGCATCGTGGCTCGCTCCGGGTTCCAGTAACTCCAGCGTGCCGCCGAACCTTCTTCCCGTGGTTGAACCTCAGCTTTCTTCGGGCAGGTGTCCCTCTCCAGCGAGTTTCCAGGCATCTCGTTGTCTCCACGGATGCATCTACCACGGGTTGGGGTGCCATGTGCAGTGGGCATGCAGCCGCGGGTTCCTGGACAGGACCCCAGCGCCTCATGCACATCAATTGCCTCGAGCTGCTGGCAGTACGCCTGGCCCTGCACCGCTTTCGAGCACTGCTCAGGGGTCAACACGTACTTGTCCGCTCAGACAATACCGCTACAGTAGCGTACATCAACCACCAGGGGGGTCTACGCTCACGTCGGATGTCGCAGCTCGCTCGCCACCTCCTATTATGGAGTCAGAAGCACCTGAGGTCCCTTCGTGCTGTGTACATTCCTGGAGCCCGGAACCTGGCAGCCGACGAGCTGTCACGGATCCGCCCTGTCTCCGGCGAATGGCGACTCCATCCCCAGACGGTCCAGCTGATCTGGGACCAGTTCGGGGAAGCTCAGATAGATCTGTTTGCCTCCCGGGACTCTTCCCACTGCGTCCAGTTTTATTCCCTGTCCGAGGGCACGCTCGGGACAGATGCGCTGGCGCACAGCTGGCCGCGGGGCCCACGCAAGTATGCGTTTCCCCCAGTGAGCCTCCTTGCACGGGTGTTGTGCAAGATCAAGGAGGACGAGGAGCAGGTCCTGCTGGTAGCCCCTTATTGGCCCACCAAGACGTGGTTCTCCGAACTCATGCTCCTCGCGACAGCACCTCCTTGGACTATTCCTCTGAGACAAGATCTGCTCACTCAGAGACGGGGCACTCTGTGGCACCCTCGTCCCGATCTATGGAGGCTACATGTGTGGCTCCTGGACGGCACGAGGCAGGTTTGAGTTCGCTACCACCTGCGGTGGCAGCAACCATCACTTCCGCCAGAGCGTCGTCTACTAGACACCTGTATGCGTTGAAGTGGAACCTCTTCGTCAACTGGTGCTCTTCTCGTCGAGAAGACCCCAGGAGATGCTCGATCGGTGTTGTGCTTTCCTTCCTGCAGGATGGGTTGGAGCGTAGGCTGTCGCCCTCCACCCTCAAAGTTTACGTTGCGGCTATTTCCGCCTCTCATGATGCAGTTGAAGGTAAGTCCGTTGGGAAGCACGACCTGGTCATCAGGTTCCTGAGGGGAGCGAGGAGGCTAAATCCGTCTCGTCCTCCCCTCGTGCCCTCTTGGGACCTCTCGGTAGTGTTAAATGCTCTGCAGAGGCCTCCCTTTGAGCCTTTGCAATCGGTTGAGTTTAAGTTCCTGTCTTTGAAGACAGCTCTCCTGGTTGCATTGGCCTCCATCAAGAGGGTAGGGGACCTGCACGCATTCTCCGTTGACGAAGCGTGCCTAGAGTTCGGGCCGGCTTACTCTCACGTTGTTCTGAGACCCCGGCCCGGTTACGTGCCCAAGGTTCCCACAACTCCCTTCCGGGATCAGGTGGTGACCTTGCAAGCGCTGCCCCTGGAGGAGGCAGACCCAGCCTTGGCACTGCTCTGTCCGGTGCGTGCACTCCGCACCTACGTTGACAGAACGCGGTGTTTCAGGACCTCAGATCAGCTCTTTGTTTGTTATGGGGGGAGCCAGAAGGGAAGGGCTCTCTCAAAACAGCGGCTGTCTCACTGGTTAGTGGACGCCATTGTTTTGTCTTACCAGCAGCAAGGTCGACCGTGCCCCCTTGGTGTGACTGCCCACTCCACTCGGAGTGTGGCTTCCTCTTGGGCTTTAGCGCATGGCGCCTCGCTAACAGACATCTGCAGAGCTGCAGGCTGGGCGACACCTAACACCTTCGCAAGATTTTATAATTTGCGAATCGAGCCAGTTTCCTCTCACGTACTCGCCTCCGCTAGTGCTGGAACCGCTTGAGTGTCTTCGCTTGCTCGCCACTCCACTCCTCAGATTGGATAAGTGCGATATTTCCTCAGTTGTCCTTCTTTGAAGCCCTGAGTCCTCCAGCACTTATGATGCGGGCACCACTGCGCTTGCTCTGGTGCCGGCTAAGTGCCTCCATGTGCACGGTTCCCCTTTGGTAACTGTCTCATGTGTATTATCCACTGTAAGCCTCTCTGAGCATGTGTCTTCCCTTGGCAAGCCATCTGCCACCCCTGGAGCTAGTTGCCACCTGCGGTTGGCGCTCCAGTATTCTCCATATGCAGCCCCAGTGGCCATATGTGTTTTGTAAGTCCTCCCTTCGGTAGGCATCTGGTAGCATGTCCCTCCCGGGATATGTTTCCCAGTGTACCTTGGTAATTCTGTGTCAAAGTGGGACCTTTGTGTAATTTTCTGTTAGAGGTCTAGACTTTCGCAGAGCACTGGAAGACAGCTGGAAGATGGCGTGATGGCATAGACCCCCATTCTCCGTCACTCCTTGACGTAACTCGGAGTGACTACGAAAGGGAACGTCTCGGTTACAGATGTAACCCTCGTTCCCTGAGTAGGGAACGGAGACGTTACGTCTCCTTGCCACTTCTGCTGTACCGCTGGGTGACGCCTGAGATCAGTCTTGGCTCCTCAGCGAAGACATACTGCGGTGCGTTTGCTTCCTCCTTTTATACCCACATGGGTGGGCGGAGTACGCTATGCAAATTCCGCAGACCCATGGCATTTTCACGCCATTGGCTCGTTGTTAAATACTCGAAGAGGATTGGCTTTCTATGCGAAACCCCCATTCTCCGTCACTCCTTGACGTAACGTCTCCGTTCCCTACTCAGGGAACGAGGGTTACATCTGTAACCGAGACGTTTTTTTATATAGATCATTTCACAAGATGTAAACAACACTGGTCCAGAAACACTTCCTGTTTCAGTTTGTATCTGTTTTCTTTATTTCACATGTAAAGAAAACATCTTGAAGATGTTTGTTTAACTTTTTGATTCAGTTTTAAATGTTCTGTTGGTTGTATTTTATGTAGTGTTAAAAAACCAAAACAGGAAGTGCTTCTGGACCAGTGTTGTTCACATCTTGTGAAATGGTCTATATATATATATATATATATATATATATAGACCATATATAGACCATATAGACCATAGGTCTATATATATATATATATATATATATATATATATATATATATATAGGCACCAGCGATATTGGCGATGCCACCGGCTTTTAAATATATATATATATATATATATATATATATATATATATATATATATATATATATATATATATATATATATATTTAAATATAGCTGCGAGCAGCGATGAAGGGCCAAAGCCGGCGGTACCGCCACCCCGGTGCCTTTAAAGGCACCGGGGTGGCGGTGCCACCGGCTTGGGCCCGCAATCGCTGCTCGCAGCTATATTTATTATTATTTTGTTACCTTTTGGGCACTTTTGGAGCCCTTAACATGCTCGAAAACTCTTGAAATTTGCACACGGGTCAGAACCCACGGCCATCAGAGCCGAGCTGAAGCTGGTACCCGGGTGTGGCAGGGGGGCTCGTCAGCACCCCCTGGAACGGAGTCAGAACACTTGGTCCATAACTCAAACACGCTTGTATGTAATAATATGAAACTCGGTACACATGTAGATCTCATCGTTTCATATATACTTCGCACTTTTACTTTTTGCCCCAGCCCAACAGGAAGTCGGCTATTTAGGGTTGTTCGTAAAACACTTGCAATGGAATTTGAAATACTCCTCCTAGAGCTCTGATCCAAATTCATTGAGGATGAAAGTTTGCGAGGGGATTTTTGATATCTCGAACGGTTTGGCCGAGGTGAGGAAACGAAATTATGGCTAGAAATGTGAAACAGGAAGTGTGTCATAACTTCAGCATACCTCAACCGATCTTGATGAAACTTCAGCAGTGTGTTCGCTGTAAGAGGACGATCACATGGATGTGACTATTGTGAGTCAAAGTTATAGCGCCACCAACTGGTAGCAGGAAGTGTGTCACTTTCAAAATGCTTTGACATTACCCTCTTATTTTAACCCAATTTGCTTCAAACTTCATCTGTATAATGTAAACATACGGCAGATGAAGACCTGTGAAGGGATTCTTGATATCTTTGAAACTGTTGCCGTGGCGACGCATCAAACTTTACCATTCTTTTAGGATGCTTTTGAGACCCTTAGCATGCTTCAAATTGCATGAAACTCATCAGACACATCACATTTATCAGCCCGTAGACATGTGCAAAGTTTCAGAAACGGGCGTGGTGAGGGCTCAGTAGCGCCACCTTTTGACAAAAGTGGGGTTGTTAGTTTTATCTACAGTTACAAAAATCAGTATGTATATTGTACTCCTCGAGCCGGACAACTTTCTAATTGACACTCATTAGCTAGGACCCACAGAAAGTAAGATATGTTTGTTTGAATCTGGTCATGCTCTGTTTGAGCCTACATCTCTGTCTCAGTCTGTGTGTTTGCCTGTCTGTGTGTGTGCATGTCTGTGTGTGTATGCAGGGGGAGGGGGCTTAACTATTTCACTGCTGTGTGTCTCGCCTGCTGAAAAAGAAAATACATTTCTTAAGCCTGGTATGTTTTAAATAAGTTTTTTTATAAGTAAAGGCATATAACCAGTTTAATTGTAGTGCATTGACAATAGTTTTATATAATTAGTTTATTAATTAAATTAACTTGGTCCATAAACTTGATCTGAAAATTTGGTCCATAAATCAAACACACTTGCATGTAATAATATGAAACTTGGTACACATATAGATCTCATCGGTTCATATATACTTCACACTCTTACTTTTTACCAGGGATGTGCACAGGGGGGTTGCTCAGGTTGCCCGGGCAACTGCCCATATGCCCTTCTCGACTCAGGTTGCCCTTCCGAGGAAAAAAAAATCCTACAGTGGATTCAGAATTTCATATAGGCTCAATCCCAATTCACCCCTTGGCCCTACCCCTTAGCCCTACCCCTCCGTTTTGCGCGTTCACGTCTAGGGGTAGGGTGTCTCGATTCTTCTTGAGATCGAGGGGTAGGGCGAAGGGGTAGGGCTACATAGCCCTCGAAACAGAGATTTTTCAGAGGCACACTCCAAACGGAGGGCTAAGAGAAAAGTTCACGGATTGCATCGGAAATCACCTGCGAGATGGATCGCAAACGGTTAAACATTTAAATTTAGCGCCAGATGATTCCACCACGCACTTTATTTACTCTTATAATAACACTATAGTCGTTTAAATTAAGAAATGGTATAATAAATTACCTTTCCGATCAGAAAAGACATACATTTCGAGGAAGGGATGTTATAATCATCATGTTTATTCAAAGTTAAGAGCAGCTGCGCTGATTATCAGTTGTTGTCATGGAGAAATCCTGTACATCGCCGACGACTGATGACGCATTGGGTTCATGAAGGGTCGTTCCATTTTGTAGGTAAATATTCCAACCCCTTGGCCCTTGTCACTCCGTTTTAAGGGCCAAGGCTACACTCGAAAACAAGGGGTAGGGCTAAGGGGTAGGGCCAAGGGGTGAATTGGGATTCAGCCATAGAATGCGGCATCTTCTGCGGCCTAGATAAAAAATAAAAAAGTCTCAAAGCCTCATTCAATTCCATTCGGGCACCGAAAGTGAAAGTCAGTGTAAGGGAAGGGCAAACTGTTTACATGGCTGCAGTGCTGCACGCGACCATAGACAAGTTCGCGCAACCGGTGCGCAAATGACTTAAGGCGCCGCCTCCATCTCGTGTGTACCGCGCCAATTAATGTGTACAACATCCATGACAAAATGAAGCGAAACTATCCTTCTAGTCGCGAAAAGAGGAAGAAGAAGAAAAGAAAAACATGAGAGTGAATTGCGGGAACAACATCAGGTAAACTTGTGTTCTCTCCTCTCTAAGTTTGATTTCAGCACATTTTAATGTTTTTCTGCCTTGCTAACCTAGCAGGCAGTGCATCTCTTGCATCACTTTGTACCTGACAAGAGAGCAAAATACAAATTTATTAGCCTACGTTTGTTTTTGATAAACGACATCGGTGTTTGTTTACTGCAGCTTGGAAAACATAACCGCGTCGCGTGTCGTGCGTTCAAACGCGCGTGTCACAAAATGAAACTTGCATTTTTCAAGCAAAAATATGTGGAGACCAGACATACTTTACAATACATGCACGTGAACGATGGCACTCCCAATCAAAGTACACATTATAAAGACACTGATTATCTAGTCTCAGTGTAGTTAAAAACTCTAAACAACTGCACTATTTAGCAGAATGCAATGTTGACAATTTGACATTGATTGACTATTGATTTATAGGCTATATTGAATTTAAAATGTTGATTAGCTGGACATACTGATCAATATGGATGCACATCCCTCAGGAAATAATAACCATAAATCAAGAATTGCTTCAACATGCATAAAAAAAAAAAAAATCATACTGATGCTGAAAATACCCGGACGTTAGAGAGAAACAAAGTTAATCCTAAAAGCCAAAGCTCAGATAATACTTTATTTTCTTCTTATTTATGTTTACGTTAATTCACTTGTTATCTTAACATTCTATAAAAAATACTCTATTCAATAAATATCGTTTGTTTGAACCTAATTCTTTTCTATATTGTTGTACTTATTCTTTGACTGTTTTGTTTAAAGGAGGTAGGATTGTATTGGGAGCACTGAAGTGTCAGGTGTGACTGTGTGGCAATGGCAAATGGTTTACATAGCTCACAGCATCACAGATCAGGTAGAGGGCCCCTTAGCAGAATTTTGCTTAGGGCCCCAGGGGGAGGTCAAGATCGGCACTGGGTTTAGCAGTTGATTCTGTTCCCTACCTGAATTCCTGTTCCCTTTACGCAATCATACTACAAATCATGCGTAGTTGCCCGTAGCCTACCATCAGAACTGAATAGGAGCAAGAAGCACAACTGAATGTACGGAAAGCCAAAAGGTTACAAAAGGATTGTATTATTATTATTTTTTCACGAAATCTAAGCGTTTTTTTTTTAATTAGAAGCAAGTTTTTTCATTCAATCCAGATTATTTCTTTTCAAATTAAAAATAAAATAAAATAAATAAGTAAATATAGCTGCGAGCAGCGATTGCGGGCCCAAGCCGGTGGCACCGGTACCGCCGGCTTTGGCCCGCAATCGCTGCTCGCAGCTATATTTATATATATATATATATATATATATATATATATATATATATATATATATATAAAGCCGGTGGCACCGCCACCTTGGTGCTTTTAGGGTTATTCTACTTGACATGCAAAAACATAACCCCCGCTTTGACTGTCAAAAAGAAGTGTGCTGAAGAGCTTGCATCAGTGAAGGCTCTGCAAAAGTGCACATTGAGGGCACATTTTAACCACAAAGTATGCGTGAGGAACCTTCTGAAAGGTCAGGTGTACATCCAGGTCTACATCTGTACTGTGTTTACATTATGGTATTTAGGGATGCGCCGATCCGATACTCAGGATCGGTATCAGCTCCGATACTGCCATCTTTGCCGGATCGGGTATATTTACACCACTTTAATCAAACCACTCTTCTTGAAAACATTATGATGTGATTTTTTTCACATGTATTTTATTACTCTTATTGAGCTATTTTGTGCACACACAGGACTCACTGCCAATCGTACGTGCTCACATCATTCTCTTTCTGTGAAAGCTGTATACTGCACTCACCAGTTTTTACTCTACAGCTATTGACCAGAGCACTGAAATTATTTCTCACTTAAACTACAATCAAATGGATTTTCTCACACATTTTGCGTTAGTCCTCCACATGGCATTTTATTATTTTCTGCGCAGCTTCAGAAGTACATGCACACAGCCTAGAACACATGACACGCACACACAGTCACGAGAGAGGCGCGATCGAATGTGTGTTTGTGTGCAAACAATGGAAACTCCTTTTTGTTCATACAGGAAAATATTCAGACTAATGTCTTGTGGGAGCAACAGAATACATGCAACGGCATTATGTAATCAGGATACAAAAATCTAGTGAGTTACATCAAAAAAAGTAGTAATCAGATTGTAGTTACTTTTTGAAAAAGTATATAGTACTTAAAGCCATTTAATATAAAGTGGGACCCTTTTTTTATGAAATAATTTGTAACTGTATCGGAATACATTTTTAAAGTAACCCTCCCAAGCCTGGTCTTGTGTGCACGTCCGTTAATTTCACTTTTTAAGTTAGCGATTTTTAAGGCCCCAATCCTACTGTATTACCTATTATACTGTATTGCCAACTGTATTAATGTGTGGATATTGATCCAATAGTTCTACCTAATTTTGAACACAAGAGGGCAGTATAGCACTATGAATGATTTTTTTCTTTTTTGACTAAACCATTCTGTCTGTTTTTAAACTTAAACATAATTCTTAAATTAAAAAAAGGAATAAAATGGCTATAGTTCCAATATTGGTATAGTCTTATACAGTGTTGGGGTAGTTACTCAAAAAAGTAATTAGTTACTAGTTACTTCTGTAAATTGTAATGAGATTACTTTACTAGTTACTGAGTTGGAAAAATAACTTCACTACTTATTACTTTACTTTCCTGTTTCTTAATTTACCGTGTAGCCTACATGGACAAACATCATATCAGTTTTTGCCCTATCATCACTTTATTGTAAAAATGTATACAAAATGACATGAAAGAACAATATCCCTGTCTGCACAAATAAATATGCCGCACTGTAAAATTCACAAACAAAATGGGGTTCAAAATTCAAAATTTTAAAATGGTGTTTATCACAGAAGTTTCAAAACAGGCTGGGAGAATAAAACTCTTCTCCTGAGAACAAAACCAGCGTTTTAGTCGACTCATGGTAATAATAATAATTTTAAAAAAATAAAAGATGTCAATGAAAAATAATAAAATAAAGGTCACTTTATCCCATAAAATTCTTAATCCTAATTTAAAATGTATTTTTCTAAACCTGGGGAATTAATGGTCGACAGGGGAAGCATGTCTTCTACAATGAACCCTGCAACAATCCTGTTCATTTCGTTTTCCAAGACTTTCGAGCCTTGTTTTTACTTGACGCGTCCGAACGAGCGGAAAGGTGCGCGCGGCAAACACCGCACGCGATGCCGCATCCGAGGATGAACGACAAGAAGCCGAACCTGCACCGAACATGGAGCCTACATCTCCGCAACGGCACCCAGTTTGCGCATCTAAATCAGTTATTTATGTTTACAAAATGAGCCTAAGATCCATGTTTTATAAAATGTCCACGAAACTTAATGAAATGTTTAGTGAAATTAGAAAATAGAGATCGTTCATTTAGTTCTTTAGCCTAGCCTATATACATGTTTTTATATCGACATATTTTGTTCTAATGTCACAAATAATAATCTTAGGATTTGCTATAGCCTACATTTCACTCAAATATTTTTGTGCTTTCGAGCAATAAACTGAAAGTAATGTGAATATTGCCATGTTGAAACCCGTCTCTCTCTCTCCACTTCCCTCTCTCTCTCTCACTCAAATCGGTCTCTATGGCAACGGCGCGCACGCACCACTAGACGGAACTCTCCACACAGGCAAACACGGCTTGGGTAACGCAGGAAAGCGCGTTCCTTTATTATAGTAAAGTAGTGTAGTTACCAATATTTTCAGTGTAATGCGTTACTTTACTTACCCAAACTCGTTTGTAACTCGTTACCCCCAACACTGGTCTTATAGAAAATAAATGGTGAATAATAACATTTTTAATTCCTCATCCAATCATCCTTTTGTTATGGATCAATATCATAGCTAGAGACGTAGAAAAGGGCTGCACGGTTTTGCAATAAATAATAATAAATAAAATAAAATAAACATATAAATATTGTAATTGCAATTAAATTAGATTTGTGTGGCAGCTGCATGTACAATTATTATTATTAATAATAATAACATTAATAATAATACAAATGAGCTTAGAATAAAAATTTAAATGGTTTATTACATTAAAAACAGGCCATATTTTTAATAAATAAATAAGCTATCATTCATAGTGCACTAAATTTTAAACATTTTAAATTACAACATTGTTTGTGAAAGTCCAACAAAGTTAAATGTATACTCAACCTGAAAAGTTGTGTGGCTCCGTTTTCATTTGATTATCATTGTGGCAGCAGTTGGAACCCTGTGTTAACCCCGCTGTGTATTACATATTTTAAACCTAGCTAACAGTCGCTATGAATTACTGACATGTTTCAAAACGGTGCTGTGTTTGAGCCAACAAGACAGTGATTAAGGCAATATAAAGTTAGATTTGGACGCGTATACATCCAACCCGGAAACAGAAAAAAATCTACGATGAAAAAATTTACTTTCATGATGTCAAAACACTCTTTGTCCATTATCTTCACGAAATATAATCAAAACGTTCCGCAAATTCGCGGGAGACCGTCTTCTGGCAGCAAGAGAAAAAGAGCGGAAAGACAGCCGGCTAGATACTGACAAGCTATGTAAAATGTCCGTGTTACATTTAACCCCGCGTTAGGCCTACATTTATCCCCGCGCTCCCCTATTCTGTAGCTCCTGGCAGTGATGTTTCACCTCATGAAATATAGTTTATGTTCACATTTATGACACAGACAGTAGATAATATTATGTTCACATTTATGACACAGACAGTAGATATAGGCTTCTGCCAGGCACTTTCAGGGATACAAATCGAAAAAATATGTATAGTCTATATGTGCATATTTATATGCAAAATACTCCTTTTTTCACGTCAACTATGTGCTATGGTCATTAAATGGCTTTCCTTTTCACTTAAGTCCAGCAAATAATTCATTTATTTTAACACATTTGGTGGCATCTGCCAGTTGTCGTTGTTATGAAGTACAGTCGTATGTTTGCATAATTCATTTTGAACACTATAATGCTTTCAAAATCTGAGGTAAATTATCCGTTATGGCTTGTGGCACAGTGACCTATTTTTAACTAAAAATAAATAATGTGTACTCATAACCAGTGTAATTTCTTCATTCTGTCAGCCGCGACGTCGCAGAAATAGGAACCGTTTCTAAATTAGAAACTTCGCATGTCGCAGTCGCGTATGGTTAGGACAAAAACTCTGATTTATTAACATGGAAAATATACCTTTTATCGCGTGTCGCGGCGTCGTGTGTAGTTAGGACACGGTGTAAGCGGCCGCTTCTCAAGTCTAGAATCTGAACTTGATTCCGATTGGCCAGTGTCAGACAGTCAGACCTGTCAGTCTCGCAGCTCGCGTCAGCTTCATGCGGCTTCATGAGAGAGACGCATAAGTCCGGAATTGGACAATGTAACAATATACTTACGATAGAATATATTTACAATTAATAATGATTTAAAAACAAAATACATAACGCGCCGGGCCGCCGGCCCAACCAGACCGCGGCCCACCAGGAATCTCCCGGTAGTCCCGATGGCCAGTACATGCCTTAGTATCTTTAATATATTTTCATAATTTTGAAGAAGTTTGGTGTGGGAATAATTAAAAATTACTTAAGAGGGGGGAAATAAAAATGTAAAGGCTGGTTTTTCAAAACATTCACATACAGACTGAAACAACCGACTTCCTGTTTTGCTGGCTTAAAGTTGCTTGGGCTAATGAGATCTATAAGTGTACCGAGTTTAATATTATTATATGCAAGTGTGTTTGATTTATGGACCCAATTTTCAGACCAAGTTAATGGACCAAGTTAATTTAATTAATGAACTAATTATATAAAACTATTGTCAATGCACTACAATTAAACTGGCTATGTGCCTTTACTTATAAAAAAATAAAATAAAAACTTATTTAAAAAATCCCAGGCTTAAGAAATGTATTTTATTTATGCTGGCCAGACACACAGCAGTTAAATGGTTAATTAAGCCCCCTCTCCCTGCTAACACACACACACACACACACACACACACACACACACACACACACACACACACACACACACACACACACACACAGGCAAAGGCTCAGACATATGCTCAGAGGGAGTATGACTACATTCAAACTAAAATATCTGACTTTCTGTGGGTCCTAGCTATTGAGTGTGAATTAGAAAGTTGTCCGGCTCGAAGAGTACAATATACATACCGATTTTTGTAACTGTAGATAAAACTAACAACCCCACTTTTGTCAAAAGGTGGCGCTACTGAGCCCTCACCACGCCCGTTTCTGAAACTTTGCATGTGTCTACTGGCTAATAAATGTGATGTGTCTGTCGAGTTTCATGCAATTTGAAGCATGCTAAGGGTCTCAAAAGCATCCTAAAAGAATGGTAAAGTTTAATGCGTCGCCACGGAAACAGTTTCAAAGATATCAAGAATCCATTCACAGGTCTACATCTGCCGTATGTTTACATTATACAGATGAAGATTGAAGCAAATCGGGTTAAAATAAGAGGGTGATTTCAAAGCATTTTGAAAGTGACACACTTCCTGCTGCCAGTTGGTGGCGCTATAACTTTGACACACAATAGTCCTCTTACAGCGAACACACTCCTGAAGTTTCATCAAGATCGGTTGATGTATGCTGAAGTTATGACACACTTCCTGTTTCACGTTTCTCACCATAATTTTGTTTCCTCGCCACAGCCAAACCGTTCGAGATATCAAAAATCCCCTCGCAATTTTTGATCCTCTATGTCTTGACTTCAGGCTGACCGAGTTTCGTTCCATGCGGATGAACGCTCTAGGAGGAGTACATTAAATTCCATTGCATCCGTTTTAAAAACAACCGTAAATATCTGACTTCCTGTTGGGCTGGGGTAAAAAGTAAAAGCGCGATGTGTATATGAAACAATGAGATCGACATGTGTACCGAGTTTCATATTATTACATGCAAGCGTGTTTGATTTATGGACAAAGTGTTCAGACCCTGTTCCAGGGGGCGCTGACGAGCCGCCCTGCCGCGCCCGTGTACCAGCTTCAGCCCGGCTCTGATGGCCGCGGGTTCTGACCCGTGTGCAAAGTTTCAAGAGTTTTTGAGCATGTTAAGGGCCCCGAAAGTGCCCGAATAGTCGTTAGAAAAAAAAAAAAAAAATATATAGCTGCGAGCAGCGATTGCGGGCCCAAGCCGGTGGCACCGCAACCCCGGTGCCTTTAGTTACCTAAAGGCACCGGGATGGCGGTACCGCCGGCTTTGGCCCGCAATCGCTGCTCGCAGCTATATTTATATATATATATATATATATATATATATATATATATATATATATAAGCCGGTGGCACCGCACCCTTGGTGCTTTTAGGGTTATTCTACATGACGTGCAAAAACGTAACCCCCGCTTTGACTGTCAAAAAGAAGTGTGCTGAAGAGCTTGCAGCAGTGAAGGCTCTGCAAAAGTGCGGATCGAGGGCACATTTTAACCACAAAGTATGCATGAGCAACCTTCTGAAAGGTCAGGTGTACATCAAGGTCTACATCTGTACTGTGTTTACATTATAGTATGTAGGGATGCGCCGATCCGATACTCAGGATCGTTATCAGCTCCGATACTGCCATCTTTGCCGGATCGGGTATATTTACACCACTTTAATCAAACCACTCTTCTTTAAGACATTACGATGTGATTTTTTCAACATGTATTTTGTTACTCTTATTGAGCTATTTTGTCCGCATAAAAGATTCACTGCCAATCGTACGTGCTCACATCATTCTCTTTCTGTGAAAGCTGTATACTGCATTCACCAGTTTTCACTCTACAGCTATTGACCAGAGCACTGAAATTATTTCTCACTTAAACTACAATCAAATGGATTTTCCCACACATTTTGCATTAGTCCTCTGTAACACAGTCTCATCCCAACTCGTCATATAACTGACGTTTTGGGACGTCTTTTGACCATTCGTCAATATACGACTTTTTAGGGCCCCCTTAAACGTCGGTAGATGACGATCCCGGGTCGTCCTACAACTGACGCTTTACCTTTAACATCAGTTAGGTGAAGAGTTGGGTTTAGGGTTAGGTTTAGGTATGGGGTAGAGTTAGGATCCCATAACATCATCTACCGACGTTTAAGGGGGCCCTAAAAAGTCGTATATTGACGAATGGTCAAAAGACGTCCCAAAACGTCAGTTATATGACGAATTGGGATGAGACCGGGTTGTCCTCTGCATGGCATTTTATTATTTTCTGAGCAGCTTCAGAAGTGCATGCACACAGCCTAGAACACATGACACGCACACACAGTCACGAGAGAGGCGCGATCGAACTCTGTGTGTGTTTGTGTGTGAACAATGGAAACTCCATTTTGTTCATACAGGAAAATATTCAGACTAATGTCTTGTGGGAGCAACAGAATACATGTAACAGCATTATGTAATCAGGAAACAAAAATCCAGTAACTGTATATTATTACAGTGAGTTACATCAAAAAAAGTAATCAGATTGTAGTTACTTTTTGAAAAAGTATAAAGTACTTAAAGCCAATTAATATAAAGTGGGACCCTTTTTTATGAAATAATTTGTAACTGTATCGGAATACATTTTTTAAAGTAACCCTCCCAAGCCTGGTCTTGTGTGGACGTCGTGAAATTAGAAAATAGAGATCGTTCATTTAGTTCTTTAGCCTATATACATGTTTTTATATCCACATATTTTGTTCTAATGTCACAAATAATAATTTTAGGGTTTACTATAGCCTACATTTCACTCAAATATTTTTGTACTTTCGAGCAATAAACTGAAAGTAATGTGAATATTGCCATTCAGGGCTGGACTGGGACAAAAAATCAGCCCTGGACACTTCATCCAGACCGGCCCACTATTTAAAACACACACACACGTGCATTAATCTATACGTGCATTAATCTGCATGTAAAATTACTGATTAGATTTCATTTACTATCAAAACCAAGAAAAAACTATTAAAATAATAAACAAAGGGAATGGAAATGATTTTATAAGGCTTTATTGTAAATAACTGGTCTGAATTTATGTGCCACTTAATATTTTAATAGAATATTCTTAGGCTATACTACATATATTTCATGAAGTGCAACATCACGGTGAGGACCTACAGAAATATATATTCTGTAGCTCCTGGCAGTGATGTTTCACCTCATGAAATATAGTTTATATAATATAGCATAAGAATATTCTGTTACAATATTATGTTCACATTTATGACACAGACAGTAGATAATATTATGTTCACATTTATGACACAGACAGTATAGGCTTCTGCCAGGCACTTTCAGGGAGACAAATTGAAAAAATATGTATTTATGTGCATATTTATATGCAAAATACTCCTTTTTTCACATCAACTATGTGCTATGGTCATTAAATGGCTATCCTTTTCACTTAAGTCCAGCAAATAATTCATTTATTTTAAAACATTTGGTGGCATCTGCCTCAAGTTATTGTCGTTGTTATGAAATACAGTCGTATGTTTGCATAGAATTCATTTTGAACACTATAATATTACATGCTTTCAAAATCTGAGGTAAATTATCCGTTATGGCTTGTGGCACAGTGACCTATTTTTAACTAAAAATAAATAATGTGTACTCATAACCAGTGTAATTTCTTCATTCTGTCAGCCGCGACATCGCAGAAATAGGAACCGTTTCTAAATTAGAAACTTCGCATGTCGCCGTCGCGTCTGGTTAGGACAAAAACTCTGATTTACATGGAAAAGATACCTTTTATCGCGTGTCGCGGCGTCGTGTGTAGTTAGGACATATTGTACTGTAACGGTAGTCGATACGCGTTCTTCTGATCATTAAAAAGAATGAGGTTATATTGACAGATGAATAGGCTACGCTCAGTTTATCAAATACGCTCAGTTTATTAAATGTCTCTTGCAAACTATGAAGAGACAATGATGAATCAATACACACTGACATGGCGATGCTGGACTGATTCTTTATTTACACCATCATACAGTAATTTTGTCGGTTGTTTATTACAGATATTAGCATGCATTTTATTGATCATCAGCTAATTTCATCAATAGACATCAATAAGAGAGAGTGGCAACAGCCCTTGTAAGAGTCAAGAGATCATTTCTTTCTTTACTTGAAGATGATTGTGTAGATGATTAAGCGTCTCTGACTTACTTTCACTTTTATTCGCGATGTTTGCACGTTGGTTTGACGCTCAGCTGCTGCTCATCTGCGGCGGTGATGCGTGTCGCAGTAGCGCTGTCATGTCTGACTATAACAGCCTGTAAACGCTCTCACTCGTTTATTTTTTAGCATTTTTGGGAGGAGTAAAATATACATGTGTGATATCAACAACCAGATTGCGTTTACACGTAAAGATCCGAACACAATGCGAGCCAGACTACCTCCAGATGGTCAGGCAAATCGATCACAATCCGATCACAACGTAATACCTTGCATTGATATTTCTTTTTTATTATCCGGATAACTTATCTGGATACAGATCGCATTTTAATACCAGGTGTAGGGGTCTCAGAGACGAGACCGGCGAGAAACTTCACGAGACCAGCGGAATGCCTCCACAGGGCGGGGAGATACTATACTGCCTATGGGAGCGGCCGCTTCTCCGCTCTTGATTCCGATTGGCCAGTGTCAGACAGTCAGACCTGTCAGTCTCGCAGCTGGACCAAGTTTATGGACCAAGTTAATTTAATTAATAAACTAATTATATAAAACTATTGTCAATGCACTACAATTTAACTGGTTATATTATGCCTTCACTTATAAAAATTAAAATAAAAACTTATTTAAAACATACCAGGCTTAAAAAAAGTATTAAGAAATTACACAGCAGAAAAAAACACACAGCACTGAAATGGTTAAGTTAAGCCCCTCCCCCTACTAACACACACACAGAGAGAGACAGAGATGTAGGCTCAAAGGGAGCATGACCAGATTCAAACAAACATATCTTACTTTCTGTGGGTCCTAGTTAAAGAGTGTCAATTAGAAAGTTGTCCGGCTCGAGGAGTACAATATACATACTGATTTTTGTAACTGTAGATAAAACTAACAACCCAACTTTTGTCAAAAGGTGGCGCTACTGAGCCCTCACCACGCCCGTTTCTGAAACTTTGCACATGTCTACTGGCTATTAAATGTGATGTGTCTGAGGAGTTTCATGCAATTTGAAGCATGCTAAGGGTCTCAAAAGCATCCTAAAAGAATGGTAAAGTTTGATGCGTCACCATGGCAACAGTTTCAAAGATATTAAGAATCCATTCACAGGTCTACATCTGCCGTATGTTTACATTATACAGATGAAGTTTGAAGCAAATCGGGTTAAAATAAGAGGGTGATTTCAAAGCATTTTGAAAGTGACACACTTCCTGCTGCCAGTTGGTGGCGCTATAACTTTGACACACAATAGTCACATCCATGTGATCGTCCTCTTACGGCGAACACACTCCTGAAGTTTCATCAAGATCGGTTAATGTATGCTGAAGTTAGGACACACTTCCTGTTTCACGTTTCTCACCATAATTTTGTTTCCTCGCCACAGCCAAACCGTTCGAGATATCAAAAATCCCCTCGCAATTTTTGATCGTCTATGTCTTGACTTCAGGCTGACCGAGTTTCGTTCCATGCGGATGAATGCTCTAGGAGGAGTACATTAAATTCCATTGCAAGCGTTTTAAAAACAACCGTAAATATCTGACTTCCTGTTGGGCTGGGGTAAAAAGTAAAAGTGCGATGAATATATGAAACGATGAGATTGACATGTGTACCGAGTTTCATATTATTACATGCAAGCGTGTTTGATTTATGGACAAAGTGTTCAGACCCTGTTCCAGGGGGCGCTGACGAGCCGCCCTGCCACGCCCGGGTACCAGCTTCTGCCCGGCTCTGATGGCCGCGGGTTCTGACCTGTGTGCAAAGTTTCAAGAGTTTTTGAGCATGTTAAGGGCCCCAAAAGTGCCCGGATAGTCGTTAGAAAAAAAAAAAAAAAAAAAAAAAAATAATCCTAAGGAAAACAATAGGGCCTTCGCCCTTTCAGGGCTTGGGCCCTAATAATCCTAAGGAAAACAATAGGGCCTTCGCCCTTTCAGGGCTTGGGCCCTAATAAAAAAAACAATAATATGAGGAACTCTTGTTATCATGTGTCTCATCTCTGACTTATATTCCTTCATATAGCCCGTGAGGGGGGAAGAGGGAGGGGGGGGGGGGGAGGTGCCCTTTTTTCAGGTCAGAGCAACTGCCCCTCAAAATTCCTGTGCACGTCCCTGCTTTTTACCCCAGCCCAACAGGAAGTCAGCTATTTAGGGTTGTTTAAATCGATGATTTTGTGTGTGTGGGGTGGGGGGTAGGTATGATTACTATTAAAGAGTTCGCATATTCACTTTTCTTGAAAATATTTAGCTATTAGATCTGTTTAATTGCTTCAGTTGGTTTTCATATTATAATAATACATTATGTACACAAATTGAAGCATTTGAACTGATATATAATATCACTTCAAATACTTCAATTTGTTTTTTTTATATTATATTAGGCCTCTTTTGTATTATATTATGAGCCTGAATAAAGAATCTAACAAAGGTATTGTTTAGGTTATATTAGGCCTATATTTTATTATATTTTAAGGTTAAATAAAGTACCTCACAAGGGTTGTTTAGGGCTCATTGCCAATAAAAGTTTGAAACCCCTTGCGAAAATATTGGAAATTCATAAGCAACAAACAACCATTTAACTTTGATGGTTTAATGCTTCCTGTACACAATTCATTGACTGTACAAAAACACTTTATGGTTTTCCCAAACCATCTCAGTGTAACAGCTTACTTTTCTTTCTTACTATATTCTTTTATTGTAAAGAATTGAACTGTCCTGCAAAAGATTTTGTAAATTATTTTTCATAGTATTTATTGGTAAAGACTGTACAGTTAACAGCACTGGAAAAAAATATCAGATAACCTAAAATGTGCTTAATTTAGTGCCTTCTTAATTAACTGCTTGTTTTTCACAAATATGATTTAATACCAATACGTTACATTAAGGGTCAAATAAAATATAAATGGCATATTCAAGTTAAAAGTTACAACTGAATGTTAAAAACATTGTGTTTCTACATATGATGTACAAATCAGGTATAAAGAATATTTTTGCTCAGGAGGTGAAAAAATAGAAAAAAATTAGAGGGAACATTGAACTGTGATTGAAAACGTTAAATCCATGAATGTCTGTAGGGTGTCTCATTTTTCATTTTAGGTTTCAGAAGGTTGGTCACGCATACATTTTGGTTGATAAGTGTCCTCGATGCGCACTTTTGCAGAGCCCACACTGTTGCAAGCTGTACGGCACACGTCTTTTCGACAGTCAAAGCAGTGTTACGTTTGTGCACAATAACCCTAAAGGCACCAGGTTGGCGGTGCCACCGGCTATATTTATATATATATATAAATATAGCTGCGGGCAGCGATGAAGGGCCAAAGGTGGTGGTACCGCCACCTCGGAGCCTTTAGGTAACTAAAGGCACCGGGGTTGCGGTGCCACCGGCTTGGGCCCGCAATCGCTGCTCGCAGCTATATTTTTTTTATTTTTTTTTTCTAACGACTATTCGGGCACTTTTGGGGCCCTTAACATGCTCAAAAACTCTTGAAACTTTGCACACGGGTCAGAACCCGCGGCCATCAGAGCCGGGCTGAAGCTGGTACCCGGGCGTGGCAGGGCGGCTCGTCAGCGCCCCCTGGAACAGGGTCTGAACACTTTGTCCATAAATCAAACACGCTTGCATGTAATAATATGAAACTCGGTACACATGTCGATCTCATCGTTTCATATATACATCGCACTTTTACTTTTTACCCCAGCCCAACAGAAAGTCAGATATTTACGGTTGTTTTTAAAACGCATGCAATGGAAATTAATATACTCCTCCTAGAGCATTCATCCACATGGAACGAAACTTGGTCAGCCTGAAGTCAAGACATAGAGGGTAAAAAATTGCGAGGGGATTTTTGCTATCTCGAACGGTTTGGCTGTAGTGAGGAAACAAAATTATGGCGAGAAACGTGAAACAGGAAGTGTGTCATAACTTCAGCATACATTAACTGATCTTGATGAAACTTCAGCAGTGTGTTCGCTGTAAAAGGACGATCACATGGATGTGACTATTGTGAGTCAAAGTTATAGCGCCACCAACTGGCAGCAGGAAGTGTGTCACTTTCAAAATGCTTTGAAATCACCCTCTTATTTTAACCTGATTTGCTTCAATCTTCATCTGTATAATGTAAATACACGGCAGATGAAGACCTGTGAATGGATTCTTGATATCTTTGAAACTGTTTCCGTGGCAACGCATTAAACTTTACCATTCTTTTAGGATGCCTTTGAGACTCTTAGCATGCTTGAAATTGCATGAAACTCATCAGACACATCACATTTATTAGCCAGTAGACATGTGCAAAGTTTCAGAAACGGGCGTGGTGAGGGCTCAGTAGTGCCATCTTTTGAGAAAAGTGGGGTTTGTTAGTTTTATCTACAGTTACAAAAATCGGTATGTATATTGTACTCCTCGAGCCGGACAACTTTCTAATTCACACTCAATAGCTAGGACCCACAGAAAGTCAGATATTTTTGTTTGAATGTGGTCATGCTTACTCTGAGCCTACATCTCTGTCTCTGTGTCTGTCTTTGCCTGTCTCTGTGTGTGTGTGTTAGTGTGTGTGTTTATAGGGGGAGGGGTCTTAACCCTTTCACTGCTGTGTGTCTGGCCTGCAGAAAAAGAAAATACATTTCTTAAGCCTGGTATGTTTTAAATAAGTTTTTTATTTTAATTTTTTATAAGTAAAGGCATAATATAACCAGTTTAATTGTAGTGCATTAACAATAGTTTTATATAATTAGTTTATTAATTAAATTAACTTGGTCCATAAACTTGATCTGAAAATTTCGTCCATAAATCAAACACACTTGCATGTAATAATATGAAACTCAGTACACTTATGGATCACATCAGGCCAAACAACTTTCGTGCTCTAAGTTTTACGACAGTTCAAATGGAAGTCGGGAATTATGGGTTGTTTGAATAAATGTCCTAGGAGAAATACATCAAATTATTACAATGCATGTGTTTACCAATCACCACCAAACTCGATGTGCATGAAGTTAAGACATTGAGGATGCTCAATTCCGGACGGATTTTTGATATCTCGAACGGTTTGGCTGTGGCGAGGAAATGAATTTTATGACTAAAAAAGGACACATAAAATGTGCTATAACTTTGCTCGTTTTACCTACAGTTACAAAACTTGCCACGTATATTGTTCTTGTCAAGCCGATCAACTTTCTAATTAAAAGTAAGAAGCTCAGAACAAAAGAAAGTCAGATATTGTAGTTTGGATGTGTATCTTGTCTCTATCAGTGTCTGTGTGGGGAGGAGTGGGGGTTGCTGGTGTCTGTGTTTATGTGTGTGTGTGTGTGGGTGTATGTGTGTGGCTGACTGTAGATTTTTCCTACAAGTCCTTGTCTTTTTGCATAACAATTTTGTATTTTTTTAAATGACAAAATATGCATATAACCCTAATCTTTTAAATGTATAGTTTGCTTTAAATAAAAGTAAGTTAAATTGGTAAACTACAAATTGGTAATTGAAGCTAAATGAATTTAAAATTCATGTGCTATATTTCAATATATTTGCTTTCCTTAATATTGTAAAACACTAACCTCATTCTCATATGAATTACAAATATTTTTTTCTGTATAAAATAATACTCTGATTAAAAAACAAACATCAAATGTGTTTTTAGTCAATGTAGAATGTGTAACTAAAAAATAAACAGATTAGTGCTCTGTTTGAGGAAAATCCTGTGTGGGGAGTGGGCAGGGGGATTTCTCTGTTGAGTGAGATTTAATTTAATTTTTTGTTTTTCAATGTAGCATTCTAATCAGGTAAAGCAAGTAATATTCTCTATCTTTATATATATTTATATATATATATATATGTGTGTGTGTGTGTGTGTGTGTGTGTGTGTATGTGTGTGTTTGTATGTATTTATATATTTAAAGAGCCCTCAATGATGCAAGCTCTTCAGCACACTTCTCTTCGACAGTCAAAGCGAGGGTTAAGTTTTTGCACATCGTTGCTTAATAACCCTCTTTATATATATATATATATATATATACTTAAAAAAGCGGGGGTTAAGTTTTTGCACGTCATGCAGAAAAACCCTAAAGGCGATGCCACCGGCTTTTATATATATATATATATATAAATATAGCTGCGAGAAGCGATGAAGGGCCAAAGCCGGCGGTACCGCCACCCCGGTGCCTTTAGGTAACTAAAGGCACCGGGGTTGCGGTGCCACCGACTTGGGCCCGCAATCGCTGCTCGCAGCTATATTTATTATTATTTATATGACTATTTGGGCACTTTTGGGGCCCTTAACGTGCTCAAAAACTCTTGAAACTTTGCATACGGGTCAGAATCCGCGGCCATCAGGGCCGGGCTGAAGCTGGTACCCGGGCGTGGCAGGGGGGCTCGACAGCGCCCCCTGGAACGGGGTCCGAACACTTGGTCCATAACTCAAACACACTTGCATGTAATAATATGAAACTAGGTACACATGTCGATCTCATCGTTTCATCTATACCTCACACTTTTACTTTTTACCCCAGCCCAACAGGAAGTCGGCTATTTAGGGTTGTTCATTAAACACTTGCAATGGAATTTGAAATACTCCTCCTAGAGCTCTGATCCAAATTCGACGAAACTCGGTCAGCGTGAAGTCAAGACATTGAGGATGAAAGTTTGCGAGGGGATTTTTGATATCTCGAATGGTTTGGCCGTGGTGGGGAAGCGAAATTATGGCGAGAAACGTGAAACAGGAAGTGTGTTATAACTTCAGCATACATCAACCGATCTTGATGAAACTTCAGTTATATCGCCACCAACTGGCAGCAGGCCACCAACTGTTATAGCGCCACCAACTGGCAGCAGGAAGTGTGTCATTTTCAAAATGCTTTGAAATCACCCTCTTATTTTAACTCAATTTGCTTCAAACTTCATCTGTATAATGCAAATACACGGCAGATGAAGACCTGTGAATGGATTCTTGATATCTTTTAAACTGTTGCCGTGGCGATGCATCAAACTTTACCATTCTTTTAGGATGCTTTTGAGACCCTTAGCATGCTTCAAATTGAGGATGAAAGTTTGCGAGGGGATTTTTGATATCTCGAACGGTTTGGCCTTGGCGAGGAAACGAAATCATGGCGAGAAACATTTTCTTACTTGCAGCCTGCACCATCTAGATTTTAATGCTGGAACTAGGTAATAAAGCCTATAGAGGCTTTGTTTTCCGTTAATCATGCGTTTCTCCGAAAACAATATATGCACTCCAGTACGGAGCTTCACGAGAAATTACGCTGCAAGTTCGTACAAGCTTTAAAGCTTCAGTGTCATATGGAACATTACTAAACCAAAATATTTGTTTTTCTATGGGTACCACCTACATTTTTAGAAAGTGAATCTGGATTGTCATTCAGCTCATCTGCACTTTACTGCATTGATCTAAAAGATCATATCAAAATAAAAAAAACAAAACAATATAATGACCACAATTTCATGCTGATCTTTCATGTTGTCAACAGGCCATTAGCAAACAAACACATGAGTACACTTTCATTAAACAGCAGAAGGATCTTTGGACAAATGGTAAATGTATTAAGAAAATTCTGTCTGAAAGTGAGGTGTTCTGGGTTGTCAGGCACAGTAGAATGCTTGAAGAGAGGCTGTGTGTTATTGATAACCAGGCTTGTGTTTTTAAACCCAGCTAGAACAATAGCAGCTTGCCCTGCTTTGCCCCACTGCACAACAATATCTGCTCTCAGCACACATTACAAACAATGATACCACAACAAAAGCATTGCTGCCTGTGTGTGCGTTGGCAGCTCTGTGCAGGTCTACTCTGCCAAAGTGTTTTTATACCAACAGTCTTAAACTTATTTTCAGCCCATTTAAATCTGTTTAATAAAATCAGAACTAAATTTACAATCTGAATATATATATATATATATATATATATATATATATATATATAGCAATTTGGGTGCAGATAGTAGTATTAACGGTAACACTTTAGAATACTGTATCTTACTTAATGCATAACTAATAAGGAATTAATGAAGAACTAGTAGGTAATTATTTATTAACACTTTAGTCACTACTGTTAACTACTAAGGAAGATGTGTTAACTAATCAGTATGTAATATAATTTTATGATTGTGTTAAGTATCAGTTAGTTAATCAATAGCTAATGATTTCCGTCATACCTCCTGAAGAACTACTATTAATTATCTATTAATTAAGGTTCAAGAAAAATAACTGTGAAGTAACTACTAATTAACAGTCATACACAGTAGTCAGTTTGTCATTCTTCAGCACTAATAAGAAAGATAAGTGCAGACATTTACCTATAGGCTATGATCTGCAAATAAGCAAACTTTTTATTTAATTAGAAAAACATATCATGTATATTACACCTTATTATTTTACTTAGTTCTTATACATTTTAAACTTCTTTTGCACCATTCAAGTTCTGGCAATATCGAGGTAGCCACATACACTGAGCCTGGGTTCTCCCAAGGTTTTTTTCTCCATTCTGTCACCTGATGGAGTTTTGGTTCCTTGGCACTGTTGCCTTTTTCGCCTCTCTTCGCCTTTGTCGCCATTGGCTTTTGGCTTGCTTAGTTGGGGACATTTAACATTTAATTTTGAATTTAACAATAATATTACAACATTGTTTTCCTGTTATCTATGTGAAGCTGCTTTGAAACAATTTGTATTGTAAAAAGCGCTATATAAATATAGGTGACTTGACTTGACAGTGATTTGGTGACGCAAGAGCGCGGGCATTTGCGTCCTCTTCTGGAGAGTTCTCAGCACCACCGATTTGGTGCATTTCTTCAGCGAAATACAGATTTGTGTACGTTTTATTTAATCCATGAAATCATTACTGTGCTGTAAATCATTTTGTTTTATGCAAAGGCAACATACAAGGACACAATGTCAGTTACCCTATAGCTAGCTAAATCTGTTCTATTTTTTATTCTAAAATGTTTGTTAAATGAGTTTAAATGTAGGCAGTATTATGCAGTGAAGCACTGTACCGGAGCTTGATTCGTCTTGCCATAACCATGTGACCGGTGACGTCCGAAGCTTCGTTTCTACACACAACCACGTGACTGCTTCGTATTCTGATTTAAAAGTAGCGCGGCGAGCCCCTTGCACAGGTTTCAAGAGTCATTCACTTCCGTAACGTGAATTGAGACCGAGACCGACTGATATTGAAACTGACTGAGCTCTTTTCAGCATGGAACCAGCCAAGAAAAGAGGCCGTTCGGAAGTCTGGCAGCATTTTCAGGTTGTATCAACAAATAAAGTAAGATTATAATAATAATAATAATTATTATTTTTATTATTATTTTTTTTATTATTATTATTTTGTGATAAGAATACGATTTTAAAATGAATTATAATAATTAATTATAGTGTAAATTGATATCTTACATGCAATTTTATGCATATTCAGTGTATAAACATATGTTAAATAATAAGCCTACATTATATGAAAAAAGTAGGCTACTCAAGTTAATACATGTAATCTCCTTCTGTATAGGTTGAGTGCCTAATAGACGAATCCGACGAGCGTTCTTGTGTAGGCTGCCATCTTGTGGCGACGCCATTACTGAGCTGTTATACCGGCATAGACATATGCACCGGTATGTAAACAAACCTCGGAGATAAGGTGATAACGCACCCTCGATGACAGCTACAGCCAGGCAGACTTGTTGGGTTGATGATGTTGGACATTGGCCTCCAGTCACAGATGAAGGTACAAACGATCTTACAGATTATTTATGAAAATAGCTTGGCAAGCTAGCTAGGCTAACGTTTGCTACCGAATAAACTAAAAAAAGATCTGTCCATTTGCATTTGGCAACAATAAATAAATAAATAAATGAAATCAAATAAACAAATTCATGTTTTTCATTTGTGTCCATTATTTATCTCAATTTTACATTGCAACGGGCATGGGTAAGGTAACGTTACAGCTAGAAAGTATACACAATATCGACCAACTAGTGTTTTTAAACCATGGAAAGAGGTCAATATAACAGCAGGAGAACAATTATGTCACATAACGTTACATTTAGCTCAGGAAAGCCATTTAATGACCATAGCATGTTAATTAAATAGCAAGAGAGGAGATTTTGCTGATCACTATATCACACATTTATTATGTTTTTTTACTTATGTCATTAAATAATTGTTATTATACGCGAATGTCCGCGTCTTGTACTCGCCCAGGAAATCTGTGTAAACCGTACGGCACCTGACAGGGGCAGTCGACCCGGGGTATTCACAATGTTTTCTCTTCAAAATTGAAATTTTACTGCCACCATTGAAACAATTTATAACGGAAACTGTTTACCCACTCGACATTATACAAGGGCTAACGTTGTAACGTTAGTGACAGTCGTAAATCGAGGGCTGTTTATTCCGGTGGACGCAAGTTGCAACTAAAACAATAGAAGGCAATGGAGCAACGCTACCCAGCAACAGCTCAGTAATGGCGCCCGCTTACTTCCGGTAGTTTCGCCGGATTCGTCTATATGTTCTCAACAGCTTTCTTATAATAACAACACATCATCAATGTTGAGACATTTGAAAGCTAAACATGAAAAAGACACATCTTCTGGAAGTGGACCAACAACTAGTAACCAAGGTATAAGACTTTGGATCAGTCATTCATTTATTTGTTTCTCAATTTCTGTATTTATCTTAAATAGTGCATAGTTGTAATACTCATTCAGTTATATTTTAAATACTTTATTGTTCTGCAGGGATTAGAAAACAAATGATTGATGGGGCCTTGGTTAACATGATTGTTAAAGATTACCAGACATTTTCAATTGTTGAAGATGCTGGCTTTAAGGAGTTTGTAGGAGTTTTGGATCCAAACTACATTATTCCATCCCGCCAGTCATTAAAGAAAATGGTTGAGGAAAAATACAAGGAGGCCAAAAAGAAGGCAAAAGAAGAGGTGAACAAAGCCAGAGCTGTAAGCCTGACATCCGATATGGGGACATCATTGCATATGGATGCATATCTGGCAGTGACATGTCATTTTATAAATGAAAATGATCAGATGTCCTCCGTTTTACTGGGGGTGGGGAAATTTTCCAAATGTCACACTTCTGAAAATATAGCTGAAGTCAAGTCAGCTTTGATGGAGGAGTGGGGCATTCAAAACAAAGTTAGGTGTCTGGTAACTGACGCTGCTGCCAACATGGTAGCATGTGCCAGCATCCTGAAGTTGCGCCACACAAACTGCATAGTACATGCCTTAAACCTGGTTGTAAAGAAGGCAATAGAACAAACACCAGGATTGGAGGATATTAGACTAAAGGCACGGAAGATTGTGGCACATTTCAAGTCTAGCACAACAGCAAGAGAAAGATTATTGGTTTTACAAAATCAGATGGGCAAACCAAATCACAAGTTGATTCAAGAGGTGGAAACTCGCTGGAACAGCACATGCCATGTTAGAGCGGCTCTTTGCTCAGAGGGAGCCAGTAGGCGCTGCTTTGGTTACTCTGAAGACAAACCTCATACCATTGACTTCAGAAGAGTACCAGACCGTAAATGAATGTCTGGGTGTAATGTGTCGTTTCAGTGAAGCTTCCACAGAATTGTCAGAGGAGAAGAGAGTGTCAGGGTCAAAGGTGATTCCTCTTATAAAAATGCTGAGGCATGCAATCACCTCAGAAAGCTCACAGGTTCATGATGAGACAGCTTTGCAATTGTGCAACAACCTCCTGAGACTTCTTTTTGAGAGGTTGTCTGCATATGAAACTATGAGCATCATGACTCTAGCAACTCTTCTGGATCCACACTTTAAAACTGTTCAGTAGCCAGTCAAATGCACAGACTGCTGTGAAGCATCTCACATCAGAATGTGCTGCAATCATACAAGCAGCCCAAAACACCCCATCCTCTCAAATCTCCTCATCGCAACCCTCATCCCACTCAGGTACTGTTTGTGTGTGTATTTGTGTTTTATTACATTTGGCTTGGATCATGCATGTAGCTATTGCAGAGAAAAACAGGGAATTCCATTAAACTTGTATTTGTATTATTCTATTCTTTTTCAGGTAAAGGTCTATGGGATCTACTGGACAGTCATGTTGTGGAAACCAGACAAATGAAAAATGCGACAGCAGATGCCACAGTTGAGGTTCAACGCTACCTCAGTGACCCAAATATTCCACGTACAGAAGATCCCCTGCATTTCTGGGCTATTCAAAAGGGAGTCTATCCTCATCTTCATTGTCTTGCCCTGGAATTTTTATGTACTCCTGCCTCCTCAGTCCCATGTGAGAGAATATTCTCAAAGGCAGGGGAAGTTGTAAATAAAAAAAAGAAATAGACTTAGCCCCCACACCGTTGAACAATTCCTGTTCCTTAATAAAATCTTTCATTTCTTCAAATACCCAACTCCCCAGTTCACAAGCACTTTCACTACCCAGCACTTCACTGTTCCACAATAGTTTTATTTTATTTTGATTATAAATGCCTATATGAGCCTTGCCTATAAACTCATAGGTTTAGGACTTTGTTCATTTTGTTCATACATTGTGCAAAAATATACAGTAACACTGATGATTTTTATTGCTTTGTGGTTTTCATAGCACAAAGTGATTTATCACATAAAACAATACAATTGTGAAAGGTAGCTTTTCCACCTTTTGACCACAAGATGTCATTAGTGTGCACCGTGTTGAAAAGCTTCGAGCAATGAACCAATTTACGATACATTTGAGGGGAAAGCCTCACTGCTTCAGAAAGCTTAATTTCACCATCACTACTAACCTCTTTCTAAAATCTCTTCCCCTGTATTTTGAGGCACACGCGCACACCCAGCACCTTACCTGAGCCAATCAGCATCCAGAAACCTTTACCATGTGATCTCCCCCGCCCTCACAGAGACGCTAGGCTTGTTTTTTTTTGTTTTTTTTTTTATTAATGCAATGTTAACAGACAGAACAAGTCGAGACATACAAGTAGTAAACAATCTATCAAAATAAGGACACGTTATAATACCAAATACATTAAGAGAGGAGATATGAAAAGAAATAACATTTAACAATAGTCTTAAAGAAAAGGAGAGAGAAGGAAAGAAAGATGAGGGCATGCAAGAAAAAAAAAACACATTAAGGAAGAATATTAAACATGGTACAAATTCTTGAAGTTTTCATTGCTTTCATATTGACAAATGTTGAGATTGTATTTAAATACATCTTCAATTCTTCTTTAAAAAAGCTAAAGTGGGGTTTACTGTTCATATATTTAGCTTTATGGATATGAAATTTTCCAATATATAAGAGAAGGTTTATACAAAAACATGCATTAATTAAATTTTTGTCTTTGACTCCAAAAAGAATGTGTTTATATGATAAAGAAAAAATACAAAAAAACCTTTTGGACAATGAAAGCATTAAATTTATCCCAGAAAGACTGAGTAAAAAGACATTCCCAAAATAAATGATCAACAGTTTCAGAGGAGGTTTCACAAAAAGAGCAGGAGGTATCAATATCATTTCTAAATATTTTTAAAAAGTATTTAACTGGATAAAATCTTTGAATAATTTTATAGGAAATTTCTTTAACTTTATTTGTTAGAAAGAATTTCTGAGGAAGTGACCAAACATAAGACCAATTAATATCATCAAAAAGATTATTCCAATAAGATAAGGAGGAAGGAATTGAAGTAACAGGCTCCAAAAATAATGACCTAATTTTATAATTAGATTTATGCTTTGAAAAACAAATAGAACCAATCACAGTAGATTCAGGGCTAGGGGGATTAACAGTAGTCACTGTAGTACTATTATTGTACCTACTGTAAATAGCATACAGATTTCCAAAGAGATGGCCTTGAAGACTATATTAAATTCTTTACTAGATACTGAGAATTGGTATTTTGAAACAAAATCTGAATAATTAAATAAATTACCGTCACTATCAAATAATTGGTTTACGAACATCACTCGATTATTGAACCAGTTTTCAAGAAATAAAGATTTCCTTTTATAAAGAATATTACAGTTGTTCCAGATTAAAAAATTGTGTGGCGAGAAATTGTGCTTGTAAATAAGCTTCCAAGCCATAAGCACCTGCTGATGATAATTGGAGAGTTTGATAGGAAGTTTATTAATTGAATAATTGCACATTAACAAAAAGTGTATACCTCCTAATTGAGAAAAAATATACCTTGGGATTATACTCCAAATAGAAGATTGATTATGAAAAAAATGTTTAAGCCAATTAATTTTTAGGGTATTGTTAAGAGAATCAAAATCAATGAAATTTAAGCCACCTTTATTATAGGAATTCAGAATAACAGATTTTCTAATATAATGAGTTTTATTTTTCCAAAGAAATTCGAGCAACATTATATCAATCAACTTGCAAGTAGATTTGTCAACAAATAAAGACTGAGCAGCGTAGGACAAGCGGGAAATCCCTTCTGCTTTAGTAAGCAGAGTTCTGCCTCTTAAAGATAGATCTCTTAACAACCAAAGGTTACATTTTTTGTGTTTTCTCCACAACTGAACTAAAATTCATCTGACATCTTAGTTTAGCATCTTTTATTATTTTTATTCCTAAATAGGTGACACTTTCTTTGATGGGAATGTTTGAGATAGAGGTTGAAGCACATTGTTTAATCGGGAGTAACTCGCATTTATTAATATTAAGCAAAAGGCCGGATGCATTAGAGAAAGACTGAAGAGAGGTTAAAGCAATTGGGATCTGAGAAGCATCTCTGAGAAACAATGCTGTATCATCAGCCAGTTGGGTGATAAACAATTCTGTACCAGCAATAGAAATTCCTTTCACTGGACTCTCTTTAATATGTAGATTTAAAAATTGAGTAGCTATCAGAAAAAGATATGGGGAAATGGGGCAACCTTGTCTTACACCACACTTCTAGGAGATCTAGGAGAGGTACCATTACTAAGTCGGATAGAGCTATAACTATTGCAATAAAGCATTTTAATACATTTGCAAAAAAAGTTACCAAAACCCAATCTGTGTAGGGCTTGTAACATAAATTTGTGTTCTAGGCAATCGAATGCTTTATAATAGTCAAGAAAGAGGATAAAACTATCAGTAGAAATAAGGTCTGAATAATCCAACAGGTCAAAAATCAAGCGTATATTTTTAGAAATATGTCTCTGATGCATAAAACCTGATTGGCACTCATCTATTATTAAGAATAAGTTTTAGTCTCTTTGCTAAAACTAAGGCAATAATTTTATAATCAGTATTCAATAAAGAGATTGGGCGCCAATTTTCTAATAGAAGGGGATCTTTATTGGGCTTGGGAATTAAAGTTATTAGGCCGTGACATAAAGAAGGAGGAAGCGTGGTTTTCTCAATACTCTCTAAAAACATTTTATGTAAGAAGGGTGCAAGTTTTTGACTAAATGCTTTATAAAGCTCTGCAGATAGCCCATCAGTACCTGGGGATTTGTTACTTTTTAAATTATTAATGGAATCAAGAATTTCTGAGTGACTAATGGGAGCATCACACAAATTACAATCTTCATTATTAATTTGTTTTATGTGAGATAAGGACTCAAAAAATTCCGTGGTGGACTGCTGGCAAAATTTAGAAGAATATAAATCATTATAAAATTTAGCACAAAAGTCTGCAATTATGTCCGCTGCCTTTCTAACCTAAAAAAATAGGCAGAACTCTGCTCACCCTCCTCTTGCCATTTCCGCCGAGATCTGATGAAGGCGCCTTCAGCTTTACGTTTATAAATATCCTCTAAATTATGTTTTTGATCAATAAGCTCAATTTTTTCTGAGTCTGTAAGATCATCTACGTTTTTGCATGATAATGCCGAAATTCTAGCCATAATCTGGTTTTCATTACTCTTTCTTAAATTTGCTAATGAACTACTGTATTTCCGACAGTACTTTCCAATTTCATATTTTAGAAGTTCCCAATTAGTGCAAAACATATTCTCTTTATTAGCTTTGTGCCAATAGGAGGATATTAAGTTATCAATCTTACCGAGAACTTCATTGTGTTGAAGAATTGAGGTGTTAAGTTTCCAATATGAGGATATTTTACTCGAGGGAGCTGATACAAATGGAGTACAGATAGTAATGGCCTTATGATCAGAAAATAGGGAGGGGAGTATGTCAGTCTTTATATTTGACAACTCTGCTGAGGTCAACCAAAAATCAAGTCGGGATTGTCTAGAAAGGGAATTATTGTTCCATGTGAATACTTTTTGCAGGGGATGGGTTTCTCGCCACACATCAATAACAGAAAATCTTGCATGAAGGATAATAAATACTCATAATTAGTATTAGTAAACTGGGGGGGCCATCTATCCAAGGTACAATTCAAAACAACATTAAAATCACCACCGAAAATTAAGGAAGAATTAGGAAATTTAGACAACATGACTTAAACGCATTCCTAATTTATTAATAAAAAAAACCTTATTATCTTTTGGTGAATTATATCCATAGATATTAGCAGTAATGCAAGTCATATTTGCCAACTGAAAGGCAAGTATAACGTAGTGACCATTGATGTCACAATCAGTAGCAAGAATCTTTCCACCAAAATTATTTTTTAAAATACAAACTCCAGCAGAATGTTCATTTCCATGAGACATCCATAATTCTAACCCCCATTGTGACCTCCATAAATTGACATCTTGCAAAGTTGAATGAGATTCTTGTAAAAAACAAAAATCTGTGTTGAGACTTTTAAGATACAGAAAGACTGCTTTACGCTTAAGAATGTTTCGTAGCCCTCTACAATTTAAAGAAATAACAGATAAGGACATAGAAAAAAAATAAAAAAAAAAATAGAACAATAATAGTTCAAAGAATTAGTTCTAAGAACAAGGACTAAATTTACCGAGAGAGAGAACCTAACCGGTCAGAACAAGCAAGGGATGAGGTCAACAATCCCTTCATTAATCTAGAAATAAATACAATTGAGGAACAACAAATATTTCCCATTTTAAGGGGTTGAGATAATTCACATTTACTTAACAGTCTGAAATAATCCTTTTGAGTGGATGTAAAAAAAAAAAAAAAAAAAAAAAAAATATCACCGAAGTCTATCACCGTCAAAGTGGGTAACGGAATTAGCTCACTGCGGAAGTTCCACTGTTCCAGGATCCACTGTTCACATATCAGTTCCAAACTATTTTACAGTCTATGATTCCGAGATCAAGTCGAAGCATCCATCAACGCAGAATTCAGATCCGTTACTTTTAAGCAGGAGGAAATATTTCCTTACCATCCACAAATGCTCGTCCTCCGACGAAAAACGCTCTTTTGTTCTCTTTACGGGCCTTTTCAACTATGGGCCAAAGCGTAATCCTCCTCGCTCTATCGGCCGGAGACAGATCTTCCGTGATTTTCAGTCGGTTCTCAATCAGAAACTCAGCATCCTTGGCGGACCGCCACACAGCATCTCAGTAAAAACGCGAGGTGAATTGGAAGATGATTCCACGAGCTTTATTGTTTGGATTAACACGGCCAAGTCGGTGTGCCACATCAACTACTTCAGGGAATTTATCTTTATATTGTGGTAGAAGACGTTGGCACACGTTGATAACCTCATTACGGACATTTTCTCTTTCATTCTCTGGAATTCCGTGGATTCTCAGGTTCCATAGGCTTCCAGATGAGCCAGGCGAGTTTCCCTCTCATTTGAGTTAATTTCTTCTTTCTTTGCACGCGAATCAATAGAATCAACTCTTTTTTTCAAACTGTTAACCTCGCTGCAAACAAACTCAATGGTTTCCATCATTCCAGATATTCGTTCCGTATTCCTGCAGATTTCTTCCTTCATGTCTTTAATCACCCGCGAGTTTTCGCCAATCAACTTTTCCAAACCGTCTGATCTGTTTTTCACCAACTGAGAGAGCTCAGAGAGTTGTGTGGAGATAAGTTCTGCATTTACGACGTTATCAGTTCTTCGAAGTTTAACGGCCGGGGAACTGCACGGAGTGTCGGGAAGTGGCGGAATCGTCTCCTCCGTCAGCATAATTTCAGAATCATCATTCTTTTCACAATAATCATGCAAACTGTCTTTCAATACCCCTGGTGCAGGATCAGTTGCTTGTTTATCGTCACCTGTGCTGGCAGATCTGGCAGGAGTATCCGACAGTGTTTTTCCGGACTTCTTCGCACCTTTCCTCTTTTCGGATCCACCCATTATTGTTGTTCCAAAAATTCAAAACATTAATTAACGTAAATTCTCAAAAAAAATCCCTCTAAAGGTCGATAACTAAAACAGTTTGGGATTGCATAGCTCACAAACGCACATATGATCAGGGCGCCATCTTGCACGCCTCCGACGCTTGGCTTGTTTGAGATGAGCAAAATCTAAGCAGAACCGATCACCGGTGATCAGCGCGAGATGCATGCCGCTTAGAATGTCAAAAAACTCTCGCGAGCGCAAGGCTCACCTGTCGGCTCTCCACCGACTGCGCTGATCAAAAGCATGATGGGAAACGACTTGGTGACGACACAGCTTAATGCTCATTGGTTTAAACAACCGTGATATATTTTTCCCTTTAACATGCTTGATTTTAAAACTCTGATATCATGTTTTATGTGTATACATATTTGTTATGGGTGATTAAACTCTCTGACAGTGCCATATGGGTTATTATGTGATGTCACATATGATTTTAATATGCACATGATATTTTTATTAAAACAATATATAAAAACACATGTCTTTATTAAAGAAAAAATATTGATAAACACATATTTGGAATGTAATTAAATAAACAAGTACTTTGGGTGTCTTGTTCATTATATTTATTTTCATATAAAAGCAACAGAACTTAAAATTACATCCAGTTTATTAGCAACACGTGCACGAGCGTGAATCCTGTGAATCCCGCAATATCAGTCTTTGATCTCACAGGTGTCTGATCCACTGCGAGAACTGAGATTTGTCCGGCTTGAATGCGCTTTTTTCACTCCTCCTCTAACTGCAGCCGCCTACTCTCGACTACATTGCAGGCGAGGCGAGGCGCATCTCAAACAAGCCTGCTATTACAATGCAGCGGGACACGGAGAATGACGCTGAAGCCAAAGCAGTATAAACTGTTTATATATATCGTATTTTGGATGAAGGGTTGTGCGTGAATGCCAAAGTAAGTTTGTAATCTTTAATTATACAGTCGATGAGCACTGCATCCGCTCTGAGAAACGAGTTATTATGATGTAACGAGATACCGACGTTCGTGTATTTCCGATTGTGTATGCCTGTCCAACCCGATCTCACGGGAATTCGTACGAATTTTACGAGGTGGCTAATTCGTAACAATTCGAACGACCTCACTCGTACGAATTAGTACGATTTTTGTGAAATCGTACATATTTTACGAATTGGCCAATTCGTATGAATTCATACGATTGACCTACCCCTAACCCCGCCCCTAAACATAACCGTCACGTGGGTTTAGGCAATTCGTACGAATTCGTACGAGTGAGGTCGTATGAATTAGTACAAATTAGCCACTTTTGAATCACTCGTACGAATTCGTACGAATTGGTCGTGAGATAGGGTAGGCCTGTCACACTCTAGATCGAATGTTTGTTTACCTAACTTTATTACTGTCCGCACTTGAGTTACAGTTGCCTTATATTTACATGTTATGTTATTGTTTGAAGCGAAGTTCGCTGTATTTCTTTCTATATTTAATGGGAAAATTGTTGTAAACAGTTTGCTATGCGCATGCGCTCTCATAACCTCGAAAGAGCGCCTTTATACTGGTTTCGCGGGCTTGGGTGGCAGATTACAGCTGTACATGGCATATAACAACGATTACAGCCTACTTTACATTTGCTTTCAATTTATTCTAGTAATGTTTAATTATTGATGCTATATTATCCTGCTACATTATTACTCCTATGTTTAATTGTTGTAATTATTACTATTATGTATATTCATATTTATGTTACTGTTTATTTTATAGAAAACCACAGCCACAACCATACAAGCCAATCTGTTGAGTGGTGACAGTAAATGAGTTATTCCCGGAAAGTAACTGCATCTTCGATTTAGTCTCTAATCGGACAGTATTTGGTGGGTCAACACCCTGAGCTGGCATTATCTTATAAGTGCTACAAAAAAGAAGCATTTTTTCAAGGCTATATATATATATATATATATATTACAGTAAGTTTGATTTGAGTCAGAAATATGTGGTAATTATTTATTAATTACTAATGGGTTCCCTATATTGTCATTTTAGAATACTGTTTCAGGTTCTAAGTAATTTCTGAAGGACTATCTAATAATTATTTATTAATTACTAATAATTTCCTTATATTTTTACTTTAGAAGATTGTTTCAGGTTATAAGTAGCCTAATTCCTAGATAATTATTTGATAATTATTTATTAATTACTAATGGGTTCCCTGTGTTGTCACTTTAGAATACTGTTCCAGGTTCTAAGTAATTCCTGAAGAACTATTTAAAAGTTATTTATTAATTACTAATAAGTTCCTTATATTTTTATTTTAGAAGACTGTTTCAGATTATAAGTAGCCTAATTCCTGGATAATTATTTGATAATTCTTTATTAATTACTAATGTGTTCCCTATATTTTCACTTTAGAATACTGTTCCAGCTTCTAAGTAATTCCTGCAGAATTATTTGATACTTATTTATTAATTACTAATAAGTTCCCTATATTTTCAGTTTCCCTCAGTCGTTGCCTCAAATACATGAATTTACTCAGTGGCATTCTATGCTGAGTAAAACAGACACACACAGTACTGTATATAAAATACAAATAATCTGAGGTTAGTTTTGTATGACTGTTCAGTAGGTACTTCTTAGTTATTTTTCTTGAACCTTAATTAGTAGATAATTAGTAGTAGTTCTTCAGGAGGTATGAAAGAATTCATTAGTTATTGATTAACTAACTGATACTTAACACAATCATAAAATTATATTACATACTGATTAGTTAACACATCTTCCTTATTAATTCTGCAGTAAGATACAGTATTCTAAAGTGTTACCGTATTAACATTTATGGGGAAAAGCTGAATATAGTGAAACCTCAAGTTTTTGGAATCGAGAAGATGTCCTAGTGCGTCTCTCTATCGCTGGATGTCTGAGGGCATTCATCAGCTGCACACATTCATTCTAGTGGCAGGCCAGTCTGTGCAGCTAAATGGCATCGTTAAAACGCACTTCCGTGATGTGTTGACAGGTCCATATGCTATTTTTAATGGATACCGAAAGGCTGAAATGTGTAGCACGTCTCCCAACATGGAGCTGAGTCTGAGCACACTAAGTGCAGCAAATTGAAATTAGCTAATTATAGTCCGAATGTGCTGTTTCTAGTAGTTAAGCTGAATTATTTTCCTAAATGACTCCATTAGGAGCACTAATTTGTCCAACTAATCAGTATGTAATATAATTTGTCCTGTTTTTTTTTTTTTAATACATTTTTGTTTTTTGTTTTTAAACTTAAATGTTATGCTATTTGTATGTGCAGCTGTACTTTGAATTGTGAAGCACTTTGGTCAACATTCGTGTTGTGTTAAGGTGCCATACAAATAAACTTGACCTTGACCTTGACAAGTAGTCATAATGGTGGTGAGAATTTGTATCCCTAATTTAAATGCACATGATACAGAAATGAGACTTGATGAGTTGCATTTGAGACCTGCTGAATGTGAATATGATGTTGCTCATGCACTTTGTAACAGTTTTCAGAAGTGTTGGCATATCTGAGCACAGCTTAGGACATTATTGAGATCTCTGAAGCTCTAAAAGAGACACTGACATTACTGCAACCTTTATCTTTGGAGAAACAACTAAGAAGCTGGTCACTTGACTGCATTTGCTTTATATTTAACAGTATTCCTGTCGAGCGCAAACACCCTATATAATAACAACATTATGTTTTTCCTTTCAAAGAAACCATGTTTGTTTAGCCATAAAAAGTAATTTTACAATGTTCTCCACAGAATGTGTATCCTCGTATATGTTTGTCCAAGCGTGTGACTTCCCAACATGCCTTAAGGACTGACACCAGAATCTCAAACACGTTGTGACCAGGCCATCCTTCCCTGTGAGAAGAGCCTGTGGACAGGCTGGTAGGGTTAAAGTGACTGGGCCCAAACCCAGACTGTGTGTCGACTGCACTGGAGTGTAAATGCCAGGTGCTGCTGGTGGCATACAGGACGCGTGTATGAAGCCATGAGCACATCTCTGAAAAACTGGAACACTTTTTCAGTGTTATGCTGTAGATGTGTTTATTGGCCATTATAAAAAAGCATATCTCATGTAAAATAATGCAATGTTTTATAAGTTTCCATAAAAGTGGATAAAATGGTACAATAAATCTTGAAAGCATGAGTAAAGCTAAAGTATGGAAGATTTTTTGGTAAAAATATAGCACAAACATTATTGAGCAAATATGTGATGCTTTGCCTCACATTCACTGTGGGAGGTTAATAATAATGATTTACGATTTGAGGTCAGTGGTCGCGGGAAATGGCATTTTGAAATAATTTATCTTTAATTAATTCTTCTCAAGTGGTCCAATTTTTTTTTTTTATTTGGCTTCTTGACCATTCTTAATCTTTCTAATTTAATTTTGAGTAATTAACACAATGTATCAATTGTCACAGGTAGCTGTATTAAATCCAACAGACGAGATGCGCATGAAGTAAGAATTAAGAGATTTGCTATTTTTGAGGTGTAGTTTAAGTAGAGATTTGTTATTTTTGTGGTATAGTTTAAAGTGGTTTAGTTTATTTTTGTGTTAGCGACTACCAGTGTAACTGGGAGTCATGCTGGTTCATGGAGTTGGAGGCCTAGGACTGGAACGCTTACTTGTCGACATGCATTTAAACTTTGTGAGAATGTAGTATGTTTTGTGGAAGATTTTTTTTTTCATTTATTTGTTAAGCACTTTAAAAACAACACTGTTGACCAAAGTGCTGAACACAATCTATAAACAAGAACATAAAACAAAGGCATAACAAAGAAATAATAAACAATAACAGTATACAGTAATACAAAAACTGAAAAAGTCAACACTCAAACTGTATTAAAAGCCAAAGAAAATAAATAAGTTTTAAGACGAGATTTAAAAACAGGAAGAGGCTCAGCCAATCTGATGTCCAAAGGCAGCTCATTCCATAGTCGCGGAGCTGCCACAGCAAACATTATTTAACTAATAATGCACTAATGCATGTCATTTCAGGTCTACTTTGAGTATGAATTATCAAATGCATTGAAATAAAACAATATACAAGCATTGACTGGCTTTTCTCCTGTTTGATTTCACACGAGTTTCTTCAGACCTTACAGTACATTTAAGAGCTTCCAGAACTTCTGATTGAGGCTGTGTGACCTCCTAACTGAACTCATTGAAGTCTGAAGTGCAAACGATAAGTGCAAGTGCAACCATAATCAAAGTTGGCACACAGACTCTTTATAATTTTTTTGAAATTGCAGGTTTATTTTGCACCGGCAGTTACAGGGTTAATGCAGCGAGTTCGGAAATGGCAGAGAGAAACGAGGCTGGTGTGTTTCTCTCTATACCGTCTATGGTTTGTCTCTATTTGTTCTTGTGTTCTGATTAGTTCAGAAACAGAGCCTCCCTTGACTGTTGTCCTTAAGACATTACAGTACTCTCAAAATTCGAAGCATAGCTGTCAACATTGAACATTGACAATAAGGGAGATTTCCCGGATTCCATCCGCAAAATGAGTTTTTTTTTTTTTTTTTTTTACTCAATTCTTACCCACAAACTTTAAAAATAAAGCACTAATCATTAAAAGTCTAAAGAGATTATAACTATATGTAAGAGAGAGAAAGAGACAGTGTGTAGAAAAAATACCATAGAGAATGTTTAAATACTCTAATTTCATTGTATGAGAGAAACCGACGGGCTTTGGGGAAACGGAGGGGGAGTTAGAGGAGCTTGGGAGGCCGAGTGCAGGAGATGATTGGGAGAGATCTGTGCACCCGATCAGAGCGTGTGCTGACACGGATTAAAGGAGCATTTCACCCATTACAACATTAATCTTTATTGAAAGTGGATCATATATGTAGTCGAAATGTAAAATAATTTTTTAATTTGGTGCCCTCTTGACCGAGAAAAGACAGAAAATAACCAAGGGGGGCCTGTATATGAAAAAACTACATGTCCCAGAATTCCACGCTTTGTACAGCTCCGCAAGCCACACCCTCTCCGGAACCGCGCAAACAGCGCAGACACCACTCTTCCACAACAACACTCTTCCGTCTACAAGGCTAACATTAGCTGTCACCAGAGTTTGAAATTCATTTCACACAAAATGTCTAGTTGGCTGTGGCGAGCAGGACGATCGAAGACGAGGCACATAAGACGATCGCGCGAGGCTGGTGGCGTGAGTGATAACAAACTAAACGGAGACTATTTGGTGATGATGAAATCTACCTGTGAGGCGAGCGCCGGTCCCGAAGACAGCGCGCTGCGCGAGGCTCATAAGAGGACGGCGCGACTCGCGAGGCTGGTGGCGTGAGTGATAACAGACTAAACGGAGACTATTTGGTGAAAATGAAAGCCACCTGTGAGGCGAGCACCGGTTCCGTGTCTCTCACGGAGAAGCGAAAGCATAAAACGGGAGCAACGACGGCATATCGAGAGAGAAACAGGCCTGATTTTATTAAGTTTTGTTTCTGTTGTGTGTAACTTAGCAGCAGTCATCAATGAGGGGCTGCTGGCTTTGGCTTATACTTTCGATTTGTATGTGTTCATTTTACTATTAAAATGTTTAAATGTTCGCCGATTCCTGCCTCCTTCTTTCCACAGCAACAGACCCCGTTCACGTTACATTGGTAAACTTTAAGTAAATTACTCCTCGTTTGTATTTATTTCTGTTTGGTGAATTACTGCATGTTACCTGGATGTTTAGTCAGGCAAAACTATCACAACACAAACGTCCGAGTGCTCATCTGATTCAGAGATTTCCTCCAGGAGAAATTGCAATCGTTGAAATCCTCTGCAGCAGACGGGTTGTGTCTGTAGGCCGTAGTACGCAGCGAGAGTACAGGCAACAGCAATCCGCCCAGCGTCAGAGTCAGTGCGGGGTCCTCGACTGCGACAGGCCGCCGCCTCGGCGTCTCCTGCTCCTCCATCAGCCTCAGCTGCTCTAAACTATACTGTGGCTCGTAAAGACAGCCACGAACATCGGATTCGAGTAGCAGCTTCAAAATCCTCTTCTTCTATATCATGTTTAGTTTCTTCCGTCATTGTCATAACTTATGATCTCCACAGCCCTTGTTAGTTTAGCTTCCAAACAAGATGGCGGATATTGATTTCAGTTTCTGCAAGTGAAGCCCCACCCACTGATCTGTAATAGGCTTGTAGGGTGAGTGGGTCCAACACCCTGGCATAATAATGAGCTAACATGTGTAGTTCTAAAAGATTTTAATGAAAACTGATTTCCTGCTTATCGTGACGCAAAATGACGATTTTTACGTCACGATAAGCAGGAAGTTAAACACTTAAATCCTTATTTCTTCCATCTCAGGGGAAAATAAGGGAAAAAAATGACCATTCAAAAATATGACTGAGTTTCTAAAGATACAAAGCTTAATGCAAATGGGTGAAGTGACCCTTTAACATACTGGACGCGTCCGTACTAGTGCGGCAAAAATGACAAGTTGGGTGCGAAGACGCGCTAGACGACGTTTCACATGACATGTGTAAAGCTTTTTTTGTGACAGCGCGGTGCGGTTTTACTTTCAAATTGGTGATCGCGCGTACCCTGTGTATAGGGAGCTGCAGTGCTGAGCGTGCATTATACAAGATAAGACATTTATCAGACGTTTAGTCTATGTTGCGCAACGAATCCTCAGCCATCGTCATGCGATCAGTGAACTGTGATTCGTGCTGCACTGATTGCAACGGCAACTCGTAATGGATGAGCAGAGCAGACTTTTACATTAGTTTATAATGGTTATTATATTTACTATAAAAACAGCAAAACGATAGTTTAAGTGAATGTGAGTGTAGGGTGGAATATTGTAATCTCACCCCCACGCTCCGTCATGGTGATATCGCAAGACAGCTTTTCACTCAAACGGGAAATCTCATCATGTTTAGTCTCGCGAGATCTCGTCACACTCCTAAAAATTAATGAACAAGGTGTAATGATTAGGGATATCTGTGTTTAAGCAGAGTCACCCATTAATCCAGCAAAAATATGATTTTGTCTCAAGTCCCTCTGTTCAATATGAGATGTATAAGACGGAACTTTCGAGACATGGGTAGTTGTTGCCGATTAGGTCGATTTCGTAAATCTCTCAGACATGTTGTTTTGTTTATAAAGCAGGTCTTTATGATTTTAAAGAACATGTAGAGTATTATGAAGTTTATTGAGTACTAAAGGAGCTAGGAATGTCAAAATTTAGAGTGTGTTTCCAGATCTACTACTCCTCCTAGTTGATTAATATAAAGGGGTCATGAACTGGCTTTTTAAATTGTATTATATTGTTGTCTGAGGTGAACTTATGACGTTTGCTTGGTTTTTGCATTCAGAAACATCAAAATGAATAACTAATAAGATATTTTCTACCCTAGTTTTGAGACCAGCTCAGAAACGCTCAGTTTTTATGGGCGTCTTGCACTGAAGACTTGGAAGTAAACGCCCACTGCTGTGAGTGGATAACAGTTTTGCATATTATAATCTGGTGAGTTTCAACTCACCAACTTCAACTCGTCAGTGTATGTGGGGGAAATTGAAAACGTCCAATGTTGTAAAATGGCAACTGGAATGATTCGCCCTTACATGTTGACCCAGAGTCCATGTGTTGCACCATTCCTGTCAGATCCAATATAGACGGCACAGCACCGTTCTTTACTCTTAATCGGTCTGCAAATCCAGTCTTGGTTACAAAACAATCCTCAGTGAAATGAAGCGAACAGACAGACAATGTTTTACCTCATCAGCTGGTACGTCATTAAAAATAAAGTTTATCCATGCAGTCCTATTGGAATCCAGAGGAAGCGCAGTGACTGTCTTCTTCCACAACCAGACACTGCATAATATTTTGTATTGCTCGGTAGCTCGATCCAGTTTGGCATCACAAGGTAGGCTTATGAACAGGTGGATTATTTAGCTATGTGTGTGATGCACGAATCGGTGGGCGGGGCTAAACCGTCCGTGTTGAAGTCACGTTTATCATGGGTGTTTGTGGGTAGAAGAAGGCAGACGAGGCAAAAACTCCAATGCAGATAGTTTACTCAAAATCAAAAAATAAACAGGTACTGGCAGGCAAGATACAACACACTCTAACATATACACTAAGTAACATAGATGAGAACCGAGCAAGACAGACTGAACAGAGAGAACTAAATACAGATACAAACGAACACTAACGAGGTGAGGACAGGTGACACAGATGAAGATAATGATGAACAGGTGGATAATTGAGGCAGTGAGTACAGTTGTGGAGACAAGAGGATCCTGGGAAGTGTAGTGAAGACAAAGACATACAGGTGCAGACGAGGACTGTGACATTACTCCCCCCTCCCGGTAGGTGTGACCTCATGCCGTAGAACAGGGGTGGGAGGGTGGGCACCCTGAAGGCTGACCAGGGCATGGCCAAACAGGGACAGGAAGCTTCCAGGGCGGATCAGGAAGTGCAGGCGGCCAGGGTGGAGCAGGCTGAGGACGTGGCCAGGGCGGAGCAGGCTGAGGGCGTGGCCAGTGCAGAGCAGGCGAACCCTCGGGCGTCCAGGGCGGAGCAGGCTGTGGGCGTGGCCACGGCAGTGAGGACCCTTTAGGGCAGCCGCGGCAGTGAAGACACCTCGGGCGGCCATGGCGGTGAAGACCCTTCAAGCGGCTGTGTCTGTGATATTGCCCCCCCCCCTCAAAAAATATATTTGGGGTGAATCCCCAGATTAGGGAGAGTTGTGACCCGAACAGTCTCAAGCTGGGCTGTCTCGAGCGGGATGAGACTCTGGCTTGGCTGTCTCGGCAGGACGAGACTATGGCTTGGTGGTCTTGGCGGGACGAGACTTGGGCTGGACGGTCTCAGGCTGGACGGGCTGGACGGTCTCGGGCTGGACGGTCTCTGGGGTAAGAAGCTCAGGAAGGTTGTGAAAAGGCTCAGATGACTCTGGATCGGCTGGTGCTACAATAAGGGAGGAACCACAAACCCAAAGAGCTCGCTCCTAAAAACTCAGGAAAAGGTCTAAGTCTTTGAGCAATAGTATCTGGGTTAGTGGTTCATCTAGTCCTCCCCAAAACCATTGTTTTAAAAACCCCTCCTCCCAGTAATCATCCTGATACAAATGCAGGTAAACTTCTACTAGTTCCTCCAAAGAACCTCCCTTCTGGTCGAACAGAAACGAATATGTTGCGTCCTGCTCCATTACCTTTTTGGTCGGTTCTTCTGTCACGGGTGTTTGTGGGCAGAAGAAGGCAGACGAGGCAAAAACTCCCAATGCAGATAGTTTACTCAAAATCAAACAATAAACAGCTACTGGCAGGCAAGCTACAACACACTCTAACATATACACTACGAGAACCGACTAAGACAGACTGAATAGAGAGAACTAAATACAGATACAAACGAACACTAATGAGGTGAAGACAGGTGACATAGATGAAGATAACGATGAACAGGTGGATAATTGAGGGAATGAGTACAGGTGTGGAGACAAGAGGATCCTGGGAAGTTTAGTGAAGACAAAGACATACAGGTGCAGATGAGGACTGTGACAGCGTTGATCTTCTTCTGCGGAGTGGTGTTTTATCCTCTTTGTCGTCATAGTTCCGCACTTGGAAAAATGAGTCGTTTGCAGAGGCTGGTGTCAATAAAAGCTTTTATTGGACTAACAAGGACGTTTTCATTTCTGAAACTTACAATATATAGTTATAATATGATAACCTCTTAGATATCAAAAGCTCAAGGAAATTTTGATTTCTCAGTTCATCAACCCTTTAAGAATTTTCCAAAAAGTTATAAAATTCAGAGGAGATAGTTTTCACTGTTAATGAGATTTATCGTTTAAAGAAACTTGTTTTGAAAGGTATGTTTATGGAGCTAGATACTGACTAGAATTGCACAGAGAATAGACTAAACAGAAATAATGTGGAGCCTCATCCTGCCTCCTGCCACTCGCACCCTATATCCTTACAGTGAGAGATGTTCAAAAATGGCCATTGTCACGGTCTTGTGACCAAAAGTAGCCTGTGATAACTTTCTGACAGTGTATTTGCTGCTATGACCTACGTCTAGTGACTTGCCAATAAAAATTCATCATGCAATGGCATATTGATTAATGGGACATGGTGCTAACACTTAAAACTACTTACCTCAAGCTTTTAAAAAACTACTTTTCTCAACAATTTGCAAAATGCATGCCAAGTTGGTCTCTTCTCCCAAGCCATTACCACGTCCATACTCCATATGATGAACAGATTTAATTAAGGCTTTTATTCACATATAAACATTAATCAACGCTCACATCTGCAATGGTAAACGGAAGCTCAAACATGTTCATGTGACGTGTGAGAACAAATGAGGTTCATTCTCGTGTGTTACTCAGCACGTTTGAGCTTCAGCAAGAAACAATGAGGTTTGTTCTTGCGTATGGTTGAGCATCTGTTCATGTTTGGTGATCAATGTTTATACAGTATGTGAATAAAAGCCTAAATTCAATCTGTTCATCATATAAAGAGAAGTCTCTTCAGAAAATCTTGACTGATATGGATTAGTTTTACAATCTCTGTACAATCTTCGCTATGTAATGCTTCAAAGTGGTAGTTGTGTAGCTGCCAATGGAAGGACAGAAATCGCTTAGATTTCATTAAAATATCTTTACTTGTGTTCAGAAAAAGAACAAAATTCTAACAGTTTTGGTACAACTCGAGGGTAAGTAATTCTGATGACAGAATTTTCATTTTTGGGTGAACTATCCCATTAACTAATATTAACTAACATTTGTTACAGATTATATAATCCTTGTTAATTTTAGTTAATAAAAATACATCTGTTCATAGTTCATGTCAGTTCAGGTTTATTAAATAATATTTAACTTTTCGTTTTAATAATATATTAGTAAATGCTGAAATTTAATTAAGATTAATAAATGCTTATTTTCAGTGTTAAGTAATTTAACAGTATTTTAAACTGTATGCTGCGCTTAACAGGGAGCACATTAAGTTGATGAAGTGTTGGTGTGATATGTGCTGAGTCTAGCCTACTAGTTTGTGTAAATCTTAAGTTGTGAACATTGAAGTGATTTATTTGTTTAGTTGGTAAACCAATTAAAGGAAATGATCTAATAATGCTAATCCAATCTAACAATAATCTAATTGGGAAGTAACAAAGCCAACAGTTTCAGCATCCTTACGATGAAGTGATATTGATTCTAGAAAATTCCTTTATATATATATATATATATATATATATATATATATAAATTTAAATGAACCATGTACATACTGATTCAGTCAGTTAGATTCAATGATCAGTGTAGCACCATATCACATTTTATCACGTTACTTGAAACAGCTTTTTATAAAGAGCTGAGCCAGAGAAAGAGATGGTGGGGAAAATGGGAAAGGAAGTCAAGATAATCTTTGCGTTTCTCTTTTTGGTTCAGGTGCCAGACACAGAGTGACAGGTCTTTCAGATGAATGACAGGTGTCCTTTGAAATGCCGGTGAGGTGGCGTCTGTTCCAACTGTTGAAATGCATATTTTCCACTCTTATCATAACGGCACGGATGGCTCCGATAGGTGCTGTTAACATTGCAAATGGCTCTGGAATTATTCATTGTCAGCTGGGCTGGGGTGAAGTTAGATTATTCTCCTCATACAATAGCGGATCATTTAATGATTTCACTCCATCTTGGCAGCGGCGCGTGCCGGCTTCAGGTGTTAGCGCAAACGCGGGTGACATGGGTCTGGCCAAGTGTTAGAGCAAGATCATAATGTCTGAGCCCCATTTTAATTTCTAATACATTAATCTTTCCTGTGCAGATCCTCCATGAATATTCCGTGGACTCCTTGTTTGTCGGGGAGTCTGTCTCTTTCATTCATTCAGGTGCTTTCATTCTCAGTGAAAGCTCGTTAAATAGGCCCGATCAGTCAATGACAACGGCAGCACAATAGCTCCCACTAACACACTTCTTTTTTCCTTTCAAGCTGCTGATAGACAACTCTGACACTTGGTCCCCAGGGACATTTGGGAGCAGAGTCAGCTCTCTGGGTCCTTGAGAGACTTTCTTTATTTTATCGCATCCATAAAGGCTTGTCACAGGTGAATGTATCCGTAGTTCTGAGACCGCCAGCCCTTCTGACCCACCCTGGCATTAGCCTCAACACATGCTGCACCTCCTTACATTGCTAATAGATTACGATGACTGAGCTAATGTTGAGCATGAACGTGCCCCATGGATCGAATTCTTTAAGCGCCTTTTGTTCTCAGTCAGTAATTTGCATTGTCTTGAGTTCATTAGCCTGATGCTCTGTAATGTTTTTATTGAGTGGAGGTAGACCACCTACAATGATTCCAGCTTTGTGCTGGGTGACCTTACAACAGTTTATGGCTTTCAGAACACAGAGCAGGTGAATGAGAGGATAGATGAAGGGAAAATTAGCATTTACTCAGTCAAATCCTTCCGTAAGTTCTCTCAGTGCTAACAAAAAAAGGACAAATAAGTACACTGTAAAAATTCAACTTGCAAAAATTTTCTAACAAATATTGAATATAAAGAATAATAATAAATAAATAATAAATAAATAAGCTAACACTTTATTTGAAGGGGTGTGCATAATACTGACATGACACTGTCATAAACATGACAACAACACCTGTCATTGTCTTTAAGAATGTTTATGACTTTTGTCATTAAGTGTCATTCGGTAAATTATGACACTTTTAATGCAAAGTTGACATTGTTTAAAATGTCTTTTTTATGACAACTTGACATTAACCAAGACAGAAATGTCTTTGTTATAACAACTTGACATTAACCAAGAAATCATAACTAGTCCAACGTGTTCCACCTTACTTGAGGTAAGGGGAAATATTAATGACACTGTTGTTAAAGCATTTGACAGTGTAATAACCCTTAATAACATCTTTATAACTAGTACAATGTGTTCCACTTTACTTGAGGACAAGTAAAATATTAATGTCACAGTTATAATGGTGTCATGACAACCAAAGTTAAAACCAACCATAACATATGACAAGGTAATGTAATGTTAACACAAAGCTAAATAACTTCTTTAAGTTTGATAATTAATTAGACCTGTTATGACATATTTGTGACAGGTTATGATTTATTGGTTAATGTCAAGTTGTCATAACAAAGACATTTTTGTCTTTGTTAATGTCACGTTGTCATAACAAAGACATTTTAAACAATGTCAACTTTGCATTAAAAGTGTCATAATTTACCAAATGACACTTAATGACAACAGTCATAAACATTCACAAAGACTCCTTCATGTTCATAACAGGTGTTATGTCATGTTTATGACAGTGTCATGTCAGTCTTATGCACACCCCTTCAAATAAAGTGTTACCATAAATAAATAAATAATACATAAATAAATAAATAAATTCAGAATCATATGAACAAACATTTCATCATATGTAACACAGTCTCATTCCAAAAAGTCATATAACTGACGTCTTGGGACGTCTTTTGACCATACGTCAATATCCGCCTTTTTAGGGTATCCTTAAACGTCGGTAGATGGCGATCCCGGGCCGTCATACAACTGACCAGTGGTGGCTCCAGACAATTTTGATTGGGGGGGCAATGGGGGGTCCTGATCATTTCAAGGGGGGGTCTCATGAAAACCAACGAAAAATACTGTTGACACGGCTAATAACTGCATATTACTGCTACTTAACAATAAAAACAACACAGCATATCAACTTCTTTGTTTTTAATTAATCAATTGCAGTTTGCAAACAATATGCAGCTCGAACTGTAAATGCCATAGCCATACCAATGACAGAAAACAAATTTACAAAAATAGTGTCTATTCTCATTCTCTTCTCTCACCACCTTTTAATTTCCCTACTTCTGTTCAGTCTCATCCACTCTATTGTCCAGTCTCCTCCTGGCATCTTCTCTCCTCGCCTCAGTCTCCATAAGTGTGATTTACTGCAACATATGAGTTTATAGTACACATGAATGGGTTAGTATTTATGCTAAGTACAGCAATACAATAGGAAGAGCTTCACCTCACTCCACTCACCAATATTGACAGCTCTTTTGTCGTCTCCTCCTGTCCTCTTCTCTGCTGCTCTTAAGGGTTAGTTCAGTATTTTACACTTAAAGCTCTGTTTTATGATCGTTTCTGATGAAATTGAAAGGTTAAGACTGAAATTTGGACAAATGCTGCTGTCCCGAGAATTTTAGGTTTCTATGTTAGCATCCCCCCACCTCCACAATGGTTGCATATAAACTTTAGTTTACAAAGATGTGAAACTCACCGAGTGCTCTGGGGTGTTCTCTGATATGGTCACACAAAAATCGCTGCAAAAAGCATCTTTTTTTTTGGACACAAAAATCGCTGCAAAAGCAACACCCCAGAACACTCGTTTCACGTCTTTGTAAACTAAAGATGTTTTATGAATGATTGTTCCAGTGCACATATACAACCATTGTGGAAGTGGAGGGTGGGTGCTAACACAGAAACCTAAAATTCTCTGGACAGCAGCATTTGTCCAAATTTCAGCCACGATCTTAAAACAGAGCTTTAAGTGTAAAATACCGAACAAACCCCTTTACTCTCCAGACTCTGCCTGTCATCTTCTCCGCTTGTCTTTTGTCCAGTCTCCTCCTGTCTCCTTTTATTGCAGGTGTGATTTCCTGCAACAATTGTATTTATAGCACATTAAAAACTGTACAATTTAAACCTGTTAAAATATAATGTAAGGAGTGTACTCACCACTTAAAAGAGAACTATTCGCCTGTTGTTATGATTAGCTGCAAAGCGATCAATAACAACATCTACATCCATCTCTTTTGTTCTTCTTGAGCTGATTGCCAGCACAGCAAGATTGCTGGTTCGGACATCACCACTTTTGTTTCTGAGGTAGGTTTTTAAACGGCGTAAGCAGGAAAAGCTCCTCTCACAAGCAGCTGTTGATACAGGCAGTGTTATGGAGATGCACACAAGTTTGTATAAATCAATGAAAGCCTCCTTGTATGGCCTCAATAGAATCAGCAAGTTGTGCGTGGTGTTGAGAGAGACCCCATTTTGTTTTTTTCTGTCAATGAGGCATTTCAGTTGATGTAGTTCTGCTGAAAGGTTGTCTTCTAATATGCCATAGTGCCTAGCCATGGGTTGAAGGGCATCTTGGTGCAGGAAGGTCTTGTGTTTGGGATTAATAGCTGCAACTCCTTTCATAATGTGGCAACTGTCAGCAGAGAAGCGCCTATTCAATTCACTAATTAAATGGTCAAGCACTGGGAAAAAACAGTGGATTTTGTAGTCTTCTGGTGTTTGCAGTATCTTTTTTCCTTGTGTGGCTACTGCTGACATGAAACTGCTGCAGGTGGGAGGGCTGTATTACTTTTCTTTTTGCCTGTTGGGGCTGCATGTCAATGCCCACTCTCTCACACGTCACTTGCGCCCTGCCACAGATGGGTCCAAGTTTCACCATTGCGTTCTTCTTTGAGTGTGTCAACCAGTGCCATGACTAGATCAATGGTGGATGCCAAATCTAAATCTGTGGCCTGTAGTTGGTCAGATAAAGTTTTTGTGAGCCCAAATATGTTCTCCAGCATGTAGATTTGCAAAACAAACTGTGCATCAATCAAGCCATTTAGTGATTTAGCCTCAATAGCTCTATGGCTATTTGTTTGATTGCTGACTTCCTCAAGTGTGGCTAAAATGCTAGGGAGGGTTTGCTTTATTGCCCAAAGACTGTAGTACTGACATGCCCATCTGGTATCTGACAGATGTTTTAATTCCACAGCTCTTTTAGTGGGCTCAAGTTCTGTTTGTTTCTCCATGAACACTTTGTGTGTTACTGAACCAGAAAAAAAGTTGTAAAGTAGCTGAACTGTGGCAAAGCAGTCAGCAACTGGTTTTACATTATGGACACAGTCAACTAAAACCAGATTTAATCTGTGTGCATGGCAGTGGATGTACACTGCATGTGGGACTTCTCTGCGAATTTTTTCCTGAACACCGTTGTTGCAGCCAGACATTACAGACGCCCCGTCGTAACATTGTCCAACGCATGCATTTTTGTCTATATTGAATTTAGCCAATGCCCCTTTCACTGTCACAAGTAAAGACTCTGCATCCAAACCATCTGCTGGAACGAAATCAAGAAACTCTTCATGAATGTCATCATTGTGTATGTAGCGCAGAACAATAGATATCTGCTCTTTTTTGCTCACATCTTTTGTTTCATCCACCATCAAAGTAAAGTGCTCTCCAAGTTTAACTTCATTACTAACTTGTTCTCTCAAAATGCAGGCCATTATCTCAATTAACTCGTTCTGAATGTCATGATGGATATATTTTGCATTACCAGGCCCACTAGATAATTTTTGGATACAGTACTGTCAAACTTCCCCAGCAGATGTAACATTTCAAGGAAATTACCTCTGTTGGTGGACTGTTCATTCTCTCGGTGGCCTCTCTGACCAATGGTTTGACAAGCTGTGAAGCGTAGTGACTCAATGACGGCTCGCATGTAGATCCTGTTTTCTTGAACAATTTTCTTATGTCCGTTGTCATGGAGGTGCGTCAAAATCTTAGATCCGTTTTTCTCTCTCCTTAAATTCACACCACCCTTCCATTGCCACTTTGTGAGATGCACTGGCGTTATGTTGCGCTAGTTTCTCTGCTCCTTTTCTCCAGTTTTTAAACCCTTCGTGAGTAAAGCACTTTTCTGAGTGACCACCAGATCCATGCACACTGTGAAAAAAATGACGACAGGCAAAACAGAAAGCCGCGTCTCTTGACACAGAATATTCAAGCCATTGGTACTGTTTGAACCACGAGTAACTAAAACTCCTGGATGCTAGCTGCCCCTGCGATCCAAAAGAACGACGCGGGTATGATTTTAGTTGTGGCTGTCTTGGTTGCTCGACTGGGCCGTGGCTTAAATCCCCCGTTAAATCCACCCCGCCGTCAGGATTCAAACCATCCGTCACCGCCGAAACGCTCGATGAGGCACCATTTCTTTCCGTCTGCTCACCTGTCTCCTCCGCCTCAGGGGCTGCGAGTTGTTCCGGTCGCGCCTCCTCATCCTCCAATTCCTCAGTGTCCTCTGTTTCTAGGATCAAGCAGGGCTCGCCCTCCACCACTGCTGCAACGGTTATATTGTCACTCCGAGTCCTATTGCAATAATTTTCGTCTGCTCTCATTTTTTTTGAGGTATAAGAAAGCGATCCATTTTTAGCTTCAAGCTATAGCGTATCACTTCGCGGGCTCGCGGCAGCCTGGAACGCTATGACTCAAGGTGTAGCGACGTTCATGGGGCGTGGCAGTGATTCTTGTGTTTATATTTTTTTATATTTCGAATAAATTATAAATTATCATTGTTCTGCGTAGTTTGAGGAGAAACATTTTTAAATCTTTATCCCGGATAAAAAAAAAATTACCAGGAAGGGGGTGGGGGGTCCAAGGATTTTTTGGGAGGGTCTTGAGACCCCCCAAGACCCCCCCTGGCGCCGCCACTGCAACTGACGCTTTACCTTTAACGTCAGTTAGGTGACGGATTAGATTTAGGGGTAGGTTTAGGTCTGGGGTACAGTTAGGATCCCATAACCTCATCTACCGACGTTTAAGGGGGCCCTAAAAAGGCGAATATTGACGTATGGTCAAAAGACGTCCCTAAACATCAGTTATATGACGTCTTGGGATGAGACTGCGCTGTCATATCACACATATTATGCAATGTCACCATGCAGCCTGCATTACAGCTTGACAAAATTATGTGGTAACTATTTTTTAAAAATCACCATTGCTTTATATGTTTTATTTATTATGGTTAATTAGCTGTCATAAGGTTCAGAGTTCACATTTCTGTTGAATTAACATTTATTGATCATAACTGTGTTTGAGATTTATGTGTTGAGGTACAGTATATGTGCATCTCATTGCAGCTGCTGGACTTATTTTCTAGGTTAGTATTGAAATTTAGATGAAGCTGGCTAATCTGCAGGGAATCACACCATTATTGCACAAGCTGTTTGGCATCTGTTGATTCTGCAGCCAATGAGATAGCTTGCTCAGCATTTAAGTAGTCTGGTTCAGTGTTTGCTAGGTTGCTTTGGTTCCTCCTCCTCCCCCAGCTCCACCTTCCAAGATCTGCTTCTGGATTTATGTATGTCTATTCATGCAAAAGTACAGGCTCACAGCATGTCTGTGTATCTAATGGCAGGAGCAAGTCCACACTTGCTCAGCAGCAGCATATGTGTAGCAGATCTAATCCACTGAGACCAAACACAGTATCAATACAATATTCATTAACAGATAAAAATACTCAGAGAGTTGTCATTATTTAAATAAATGTGATACTGTATATGTGGCAGGCAAATAATGCCCATCATATGATAATCAAATGTAAAGGAAATAACTTTCCTACATGTTAAAGAATACTTAGTCGCCAAATATTTTTAAATTCAATAGACTGCCTGTTACTCATTAGCAGGGGCGATTCCAGGTTTTTTTAAATGGTGGGAGGGACCAAGAACCAGTCACGGGGGCCATGGGAAATCAGAAAATTCAACTGGAAATAAATACTTGTTTAGGAAATATTAAGCACGATTTAAAGAAAAAATATATAGCTGTGAGCAGCGATTGCGGGCCCAAGACGGTACCACCCACAATCAGTGCTCGCAGCTATATATATATATATATATATATATATATATATATATATATATATATATATATATATATATATATATATATATATATATATTATAAAGCCGGTGGCACCGCCACCTTGGTGTCTTTAGGGTTATTCTGCATGACGTGCAAAAATGTAGCCCCCGCTTTGACTGAGAATGAGGTTAGTGTTTTAAAATTTTAAGGAAAACTAATATATTGAAATATAGCAGATGAATTTTAAACTCATTCAGCTTCAATTACAAATACACTCTTACTTTTATTTAAAGCAAATTATACAATTAAAAGATGGGGGTTATATGCATATTTTGTCATTTAAAAAAATACAAAATTGTTATGCTAAAAGAGACGGACTTAGAGACAAGGACTTGCAGGAAAAATCGAAGCCAGCCACACACACACACACACACACACACACACACACACACACACACACACACACACACACACACACACACAAAACACAGACAACAGCCCTCCCCTCCCCCACACACACATAAGCATACTCTAATTTAATACGTGTTTTTATCAATCCCTTCAAAATTGATAAAACATCAGTTGACCCTGTGTCATTTAATTTTCCTTTACGGGACAACCATATTGCCATTTTTACCTGTCCAAATAAGAAATTTATCAAAACATGTACGTCCTTCTCGCTTCTACTGAATCTCGGCCCATAAATAAAGACCATTGGGGTAAAAACCATGCCCAACGTTTGGCACCACCTCTCTAATTCAGCAAAAAGCATCTGCAATCTCCTACAATTAAAAAACAAATGGAAAATTGTTTCTTGTTCCCCACAAAAAGGGCAACCCTCCCCTACCTCTGGATCAAGGGGTGGCGGTGCCGCAGGCTTTGGCCCTTTCATGATTAAATGATTAAATGTTAAAACGGCTTGCCATACTCTGTCTGTTGTTTCGACTAGTCACAATTACGTTACAGATATCTTAAATGATAATACAAACTATCAAAAATGTAATTACAACTAGTCAGAAAGACATTGTTGATATCTACAATGTTAATTCCAGATAGGCAAACTTAGCTTTTAAATGTTAATAGGGCTTGCCATACAGGGACATAGGCTCAGAGAGAGGCTCACCATATTCAAACCAAAATATCTGACTTCCTCTTGGTCCGAGCTAATGACTATGAATTAGAAAGTTGTCCGGCTTGAAGAGTACAATGTATATACCGATTTTTGTAACTGTAGATAAAACTAACAACCCCTCAAAAGGTGGCGCTATTTAGTCCCTGCACCACACCCGTTTCTGAAACTTTGCACATGTCTACTGGCTAATAAATGTGATGTGTCTGTTGAGTTTCATGCAATTTCAAGAATGTTAAGAGTCTCAAAAGCATCCTAAAAGAATGTTAAAGTTTGATGTGTTGCCACGGCAACACTATCAAAGATATCAAGAATCCATTCACAGGTCTTTATCTGGCATGAGTTTACATTATACAGATGAAGATTGAAGCAAATTGGGTAAAAATAAGAGGGTGATCTCAAAGCATTTTGAAAGTGACACACTTCCTGCTGCCAGTTGGTGGCGCTATAATTTTTACTCACAATAGTCCAGAGGTGGTAAGAGTACTGGAAATTTATATTCAAGTGCAAGTACAAGTAGTTGCTAAAATAATACTCAATTACAAGCAAAAGTACTGGTGTTAAAATTTACTTAAGTAAAAGTACAAAGAAAGTACCCCTCTTAAAAACTACTCAAGTTCTAATTACTTTTTAGCCTGTGATATGTATTTACTTGTATGGAAACCAAGTTATAAAAGTGGTCTAATATTATTATTATTATCAATGAATTATAATGCAAAATAAATAAGCTTATTGGGTTATTTTATTTATAAACTTCTTTTTTCTTCTTTTTTTTACAATAAAGATTTCCAAAAGTACCCTACTAATATTTCAAAAGTTTCAAAAGTTATCAGCATTTAGCACTGACAAAAATGCGCAATCTAGACAGACTGTCAATCAGTGCAGTTACACTGTTATGCCAGTGGTTCGCGGCAAGAGACTGTTTCTAAAAGAGCCATTATTAAACTCATTCTAAGCTTAAAACATGGATTCAATATGAATAAAACAATGTTTTAACAATGACATATACAATCTAACTTTGAGCGCAAGTTTATAATGCTAAATCTTCTTTACGTCTATATGTACTTGTCACCAGTAACGCTGAAGCTCATGTTTCAAGTGATGTTTTTAGTCAAATTATCGTGAAGTCTACCCAACATTAAAAACGAAAACAACTATCACATAAATTTAATGTATTTAATGTATTTTTTTAGATTAGAGGCTGAAGTCTTCTAAGCCGAAATCACTGCAGATGGCAAACAAAGTTTCTATAAAATGCACGCTTCCCTTCCTCTGTATAATCACAATTCCTCTAGGTGCGGCCATGCACGCGTCATCCGGTATTTCTTCGGAATTTTTAAAGAATTCAGCGTCTCGAATCTCCATGTCTATAACGGCAAAGTTCTTTGATAACATTAAAATACACACTGAAGGACGTGCAAGGACGAATAACTCTCCAGAAACCGGGCTTTTTTCCCGGTCCAAATACAAGGGTTTTTATTGGTCCGTCCACGATCAGTTATTTCCATTGGATACCCAAATGCTGGTCAAAGATTTGAATACTTGTTGAATTCAAATTGTACAAGTACTTTGTAATTAATGGGATTTTTAAAGTAGTGAAGTACATTACTTAACTTAATTTGTACTCAAGTACAAGGAAAATTACAGACTTAAAAATATACTCATAAAAGTACAAGTAAAACTACTTAATTACAGTAATCTGAGTTGTTGTAATTCGTTACTTCCACCTCTGCAATAGTCACATCCATGTGATCGTCCTCTTACAGCGAACACACTGATGAAGTTTCATCAAGATCAGTTAATGTATGCTGAAGTTATAACACACTTCCTGTTTCACGTTTCTCGCCATAATTTCGTTTCCTCGCCACGGCCAAACTGTTCGAGATATCAAAAATCCCCTCGCAAACTTTCATCTTCAATGTCTTAACTTCATGCTGACTGAGTTTCATCGAATTTGGATCAGAGCTCTAGGAGGAGTATTTCAAATTCCATTGCATGCGTTTTACAAACAACCCTCAATAGCCAACTTCCTGTTGGCTGGGGTAAAAAGTAAGGGTGTAAAGTATTTATGAAACGATGAGATCAACATTTGTACCGAGTTTCATATTATTACATGCAAGCATGTTTGATTTATGGACCAAGTTTTCGGACCCCCATTCCAGGGGGCGCTGTCTAGCCCCCCTGCCACACCCGGGTACCATCTTCAGCCAGCTCTGATGGCTGTGGGATCTAACCCGTGTGGAGTTTCAAGTTTTTCAAGTTTCAAGAGTTTTTTAACCCGTTAAGAGCCCTAAAAGCCGCTAAGAGTCTCAAAATCATCAACAAAAAGAATATTAAAGTTTGATGCATTGCTATGGCAACATTATCTTAGATATTAAATAATGCTTTCACAGGTCTTCATTAGGGGTGGGGAAAAAAATCGATTCTTCGATGCATCGCGATGCGGATGTGGACTATCCTGAATCGATTCACAAATATCCAAAAATCGATTTTCCAAAAAAAAAAAAAATTTTGATATATATTTATAATAACGTAATATTGACGGAACGCGAAAGACGGAAGTGCAGTGACCGGACCGTCTGAGGCGTGCACATAACAGAGACGCGATGGTGCGCGAGATCCAAACACCCTCCTTGTTAGGTTAAAAGCTGACATGTGGAAATATTTTGGCTTCTGAAGTTGAAGGGGGAAAGGAACTGGGCAAGAGCCACGCTAGTTGTAAGCTTTGTAGAATAAAACCAACGATGGAAACACGACAAATATGAGAAGCCATATGACACGTTTCCAGCCAGAGGAGGAAAAACACTCGGCTGTATCAGTCGTTATAATATTAATTTACTACAAGTAAGTTAAAGTTATGGTCCTAGTTCAGGGACACGTTTATTTTCCTGTTGGTTCTTTGGAATGTTAATAAAATATATTGTACGTTAATTCTTTATGGGTCATTACTTTGCACATTTAAAGGAAAGTATTTATAGTCACACACACACAAAAGATTCAGATAATCGATTTGTAACATTATAAATGTTTTCACTGTAACTTTTGATCAACTTAATTTAATTTATCCTTGATGAATAAAAGTATAGATTTCTTTTTTCTTTCTCCCAAAAATTAAATAAAAATACTTACCGACTCCAAACTTTTGAACGATATTGTTTAATGTTACAAAAGCTTTCTATTTCAGATAAATGCTGTTCTTTTGAATTTCTGGATGATTCTCTGAATTGGGTGCCCTTCAAGCCCCCCAAAATTGCTTCAAAGATTTTCAATTGAAGGAAATCACAAAATGTATTTTAATGTCTTTATAATGCAACACAATTGCTTAAAAAATTATTTAAAGATAATGGTTTGCCTAAGTAGTAGACAACAAGCATGCATGTCTTCACTAGTAACCATCATTACATTTTCATTGAATATCAAACAAATAAAAAGTGCAATTGATACCAAAATGTTGCTGCAGCTAATATAATCATATGTTGGTCTAGTGTATTTTTGTTTACTGTTGTGAAATGGAAAATCAATAATCGTTAATAATCGAAAATCGACTGTAATCGAATCGGGACTTCAATAATCATAATCGAATCGGAAAATCAGACAGATTAACCACCCCTAGTCTTCATCTGGCGTGTGTTTACATTATACAGATGAAGTTTGAAGCAAATCGAGTAAAAGTAAGAGTGTGATTTTAAAGCATTTTGAAAGTGAAACACTTCCTGCTGCCAGTTGGTGGCGCTATATATTTGACTCACAATAGTCACATCCATGTGATAGGCCTCTTACAACGAACACACTGCTGAAGTTTCGTCAAGATCAGTTAATGTATGCAAAAGTTATAACACACTTCCTGTTTCATGTTTCTCGCCATAATTTTGTTTCCTCGCCACGGCCAAACTGTTCGAGATATCAAAAATCCCCTTGTAAAATTTCATCCTCAATGTCTTGACTTCATGCTGACCGAGTTTCATCGAATTTGGATCAGAGCTCTAGGAGGAGTATTTCACATTCCATTGCATGCGTTCAGGGCCGGCACTAGCCATTTTGGTGCCCTAAGCACAATGCTTGGTGGTGCCCCCCACCCCACCCCACCCCACCCCAAGGAATAACAATCATTCAGAATTTCTTAGTTTTAGAAGAAAATTTCAAATGGCATTTAGAGGCTTTTGCATCTGAACTCTTCATATATATATATATATATATATATATATAAACACACATTTGCATGTATGTATTTAAGAAATATTTGTTACTTATATATAAAATATTTACATTTATATATAATATAAATTATATATAATAAATATATATACAGTATATACATGCAAATATTTCTTAAATATATACGTGCATATGGGTGTGTATTTATATACAAAATAATTATACACGGTACACACATAGGGCCCTATCTTGCACCCGGCGCAAATGACTTTATACACAAACGCATGTCTCATTCCTATTTTGCACGCGCGCAAAGCGTGATTTTCCCCTCCACAGACACACGTCGGTAAACTAGGAAATGAACTTGCGCTCCCTGGGCGGATTGGCGCAAAAAGGAGGCGTGTTTCGGCGCAAACATTCCCTGGTGCTATTTTACACTTCCAGAACACAATTGCGCCACTGACCAGAAAAAACCTGGTCTAAAGTCAGTGGCGCGTTGCGCGTTGTTCATAATGCTATTATAAGCGCGCATGCTTGGCCATAATGTAGCGGGTACACAACGTGCATATACTGATTCTCTCATCAACATAGATGCAGTAGTTTTTATTTTTGCAAATCATACATTATAACAAGGAAAAATATTAACACAAGAGGGAAATCATTGTGGTTACATGAAGATGAAAAAAACGAAATACCCATTTCTTAAGGCTATTGTAGTACTAAAAGATCAGACCTGTTTGCCCAATAGTGGCAAGAAACATACGTATAGGCTATAATGTTTAACCGACGCTGATGTGCAAGAGTTTCTCCCATCCCCATACAACGTCACTTCTCTGTCTTTCACTGTCCTGACAAGAACGTCGGTCTCATCGGCTGTGAACGCTCCTGGCGCGCGCCTGGTAAACCCGCCGTTATAATAACAATCCGTCATGCAACATGCGCACCTGTTCTTAAAGGGTATGTTGGATGGCGCTCGGATTGGTTTATTTCACGTTACGCCCAAACCACACCTATGAATAATGAAGCTACTTCAGACCAACCTCTTTTAGATTTGCGCCAGGCGCAAGAGGCATTTATCCCGCCGGGAAAATAGCAATAGCGCCGGGACCCGCCCACAAAGTTACTTGCGCTATGCGCTTTGACACTTGCGTTTCAGATCGTTAAAATAGGGCCCATAATATCATATACTTTTATTTGGATGCGATTAATCTTTTCCCAGCCCTAATAATTTGACAACTCTGTGAATATGAAAATATACAAACACTGAGATAGTGTTTTTTTTTTTTTTTTTCTAATTGCAGTTTCACCAACAGATGTCGCCCTTGGCCTATGAACCTCTTGAAAATGACTGCAGTATCCACATAGAACAACGAAAAAACTTCCTTTTCTTCTCAAACAAACTAACTGCATCTTAAACAGCCCAAGTTTCAAAATTTCTCGGGGGAAAAATCCCCGGACCCCCGTTAAAATATAAGATTCAACATGCAGGGAAAGCCCTGGATCATTTGCACTACTAGCGACGCCCCCTGCCCTGGACATGCATACACGACGCGAAAGGCGCCTACAAAACTAACACTTTTAATTAAAACATTGTCTTAACTGCAAGCGACGCGCGAGTATAATCCCGCTGTTTCTTCTTTTTTCTGCCCCCAACTCTTGATGCCTTTTCGAGGCCATGTCTGGTCATGTCGATCAGGTGTCTGTCAAATTTGACACTGATTGAGGAACAGACCACTGGCAGGTGGGAAAGGGGGGCACCAGAGGGAGACTCGCACAGGAGATTCACCATTTTCTCGACTAATTTGGTCTCTAGGCCTATATTACTTTTTTATTTGCTTTTGTAATATTAACATGCTTTAGACATCTTTTATTTGTTATTTATACTAGTTGCCTATTGTGATGATTTTTCACGACACAGATTTTTTGGTGCCCCCCCAAGCACTTGGTGCCCTACGCGCAGTGCGTGATGCGCGTGTGCGGAGCGCCGGCCCTGCATGCGTTTTACAAACAACTCTCAATAGCCGACTTCCTGTTGGGCTAAAATTTAATAATTTTATATAAAATTATTGTCAATGCACTACAATTAAACTGGTTATATGCATTTACTTATAAAAAATTAAAATAGAAACTTATTTTAAAAAATACCAGGCTTAAGGCATTTATTTTCTTTTATGTAGGCTAGACACACAGCAGTGAAATGATTAAGCCCCCTCCCCCTACAAACCCACACACACCCAGACAGGCAGAGGCAGAGACGTAGGTTCAGAGAGAGCATGACCACATTCAAACAAAAATATCTGACTTTCTGTTGGTCCTTGCTAATAAGTGTAAAATAGAAAGTTGTCCGGCTTGAGGAGTACAATATACATGCTGATTTTTGTAACTGTAGATAAAACTAACAACCCCACTTTTCTCAAAAGGTGGTGCTACTGAGCCCTCACCATGCCCGTTTCTGAAACTTTGCACATGTCTACTGGCTAATAAATGTGATGTGTCTATCGAGTTTCATGCAATTTGAAGCATGCTAAGAGTCTCAAAAGCATCCTAAAAGAATGGTAAAATTTGATGCGTTGCCACGGCAACAGTTTCAAAGATATCAAGAATCCATTCACACGTCTTCATCTACTGTGTAATTACATTATACAGACGAAGACTGAAGCAAATCGGGTTAAATTAAGAGGGTGATTTCAAAGCATTTTGAAAGTGACACACTTCCTGCTGCCAGTTGGTGGCGCTATAACTTTGACTCACAATAGTCACATCCATGTGATCGTCCTCTTACAGCGAACACACTGCTGAAGTTTCATCAAGATCAGTTGATGTATGCTGAAGTTATGACACACTTCCTTTTTCACGTTTCTCGCCATAAATTCGTGTCCTCGCCACGGCCAAACCGTTCGAGATATCAAAAATCCCCTCGCAAACTTTCATCCTCAATGTCTTGACTTCATGCTGACCGAATTTCATTGAATTTGGATCAGAGCTCTAGGGGGAGTATTTCACATTCCATTGCAAGCGTTTTACGAACAACCCTCAATAGCCGACTTCCTGTTGGGCTGGGGTAAAAAGGAAGAGTGTGAAGTATATATGAAACGATGAGATCTACATGTGTACCGAGTTTCATATTATATTGATATCCCTCCTCATCGCCAATCATATTGGTATGATTTTAAAAACAATGCAATGCATTCCGCATCTAAACAGGAGGCCTGGTTGAATCATTTGGCACACTCTGGGGGACGAGCCACAAATCCGTAAATCCAGATTACAAACCCGTGAGTACGGATTGCGAAAGCGTGGGCACGATTTATGAATTTGTGGGTACAGATTGCAAAAACTGAGGGCACGGTTTACAAATCTGAGAGCACGGATTAGGAACTCGTGGGTACGGTTTATTAATCCGTTGTGATAAAGTGCAGTTATGTTTCTAACGTTTTTGTTTTTGGAGTAATTGAATGCCTTCAAACAAAAGCTACCGAGGAATCGTCAAGAAGTTTTAAAGTTTTAAAAGAAGGCCAGTTTTAAAGTTTTACAAAAAATAAACCATGTTCAATTTGTAGCCTATAGCCTTGTTCTTGAATTGTTCAAAGAAAAAACGACATATTAAAAACGCCAGCCTAATCTCAGGAGCTGCTTAGGTACGCTCATGGCGTTTAAAAAAAGCGGCGCTCCCATTGAAAACAATTGAAAACATATACGCCAGGCATGTGGAAAAACACACAGCCTTTCAAGTGGGGGAGGCGCATATTTGCATTTGAATGTTGTGTTACATTCTAAAACAATTAACGTGTGACGCACACACACAACAGCACATGCACACACACAGGGCTTACATTCTGTTTGACTGTGTTATTGTAGCAAACATGCTGCTCTAAACTCTAGTAAACTAGTGTTTTCTGTCGGTGTCAGCAGCAAAGATAAAGTTGATGATGCTGACTCGCCATCTTCGCAGTGAACGCGCATAGGCCTAAACGCATAGGCTACTTCGAATTAGCCTACTTACGCAGAGAGTTGCCAATTTATTTTCATTTTTAATTGTTTTGTTTAAAAGTAGACATTTAAAGCTTTCTAGTTCTCAGGTCTGTGAGGCAAGCATCGTGGTGTTTCAGTTCATATATGAGACGCGCTCCAGTTCACACGCGCGCCTCTGTGTCCTGATTATATTGTCTGATATTTACTTCTAATGTATTAATCCAGTCAATTTGTTGATGAAACATTTATTAAAATGAAGAATTTATCCGAAATGAAATTTACAAGCTTTCTACAAAACAAAACTTAATTGGTGGTCAAAATTTTGTCTGATGTCCGATCATATTGAATCATGTCCGATATATTGAATATTGAAATGGATTTATAGCGTTTTGGAAAAGAACTCTTTTTTTTTTTTTTTTTTTTACGGAACTGCTTTTGAAATTACGATTGGTATTATTATAGATGTAAAAAAGTCATTCTGTTGGATACTATTTTGTTCCTTCCTTAGTGTAAAATGGAAATATATATATATTTTTTTCATAAATACAAGCAAAAAAAAAAAAAACAAAACTAAATGGTGTAACAGTTTTAGAACTAGACAAATCTTTCTGCATAAATAGGCCTACCTAAATATAAAATTTAACTATAGTTATCCATGTTAAATCAGGCTTCGAACCCATGTCATTATCATGTTTAACCGTAAGTGCTACCACTCGGCTATGTGTTCACTTACGGAGAAATGCCCAAACATATGTTTCTGCAGTGAGTATTTGCTCAAATGAGCAGGAAAACGTTTTGTCGTTAACCTATTGTGAGTGTAAGCCTACTTTACATGAAAACGTAGGCCTACACCTTTTACAGTTTTAAAAGATGATTTTATTTTAGCTGTTATGAGAAAAATAAATTCAAGTGAGCACCGCCGTGTTTGTCGAACACAATTAATGCCAGAATAAAACCTGATTTTAGAATAGGCCTACACTGGGCGTGGTGTGTCAAAAATACTCAATTATAAACTTCAATATTTCAATATTTCGTTCAAAACCACTTTAAAACAATCCGTGACATTTTAAAAAGCCGTGAATCAATGTATTAAGGCCACTGAAACTGAAATCTCTCAATACAGGTGTCACGATGTGGTGCAGGCAGAAGGACAGGCTGAGTCCAGATTCAATTAATACAACTTTTACTCACAGAAGAACAGGCAAGGGTACAGAAGAACAGGAGCAAACAGAGGGTAACATCCACATTGACCGACAAAGACTGACTGAATGAGGGAGAACTAAATACACAGATAAATCAAACATAACGAGGTGGAAAACAGGTGAAACAGATGAACAGGACGCTGAACGGGAGGCTGATGAGGGAGTGAGATCAGGTGTGCAGACGAGAGGATCATGGGAAGTGGAGTGCAGTAGACGCAGACAGGACGGTGCAGACGCAGACTGTGACAACAGGAGCAGAAGCGCTGGTTCAGATTTTATTATTTGTTTTTTTAAACATGCGTGTTGCATATTTAAAAATAAATAAATATATATAGGCTATTTGAAATGGTCTATTTAGACTAATTATAGCATTGATTACTGTGGAGGGGGGGGGGTGTTTTTTTTAAATTCTACATGGAACCCCATTAAGTTTTATTTTCTATATTTTTTACATAACTCCTTTTGAAGATGTAAATTCAGTCAATCTGTTGGAAGAGATTTGTTCTTTAGTGTAAAATAGAAATGCACGATAATTTTATTTTATAAATATAAACAAAAAAACCTAAATGGTGTAACAGAGTTACAAATCTTTCTGCATTAATAGCCTAAATATAAAATACAAAAACAGTAATCCATGTTTGATCAAGCTTCGAACCCATGTCTTTGTAATGGTAGAACCGTAGGCCTATGTTCTACCACTCTAAATTCAAGTGAGCACCGCCGCGTTTGTCGAACAATATTAAGGCCACTGAAACTGTTATGTCTCAATACAGGCACAGAAGCGCTGGTTCAGATTTTATTAGGCTATTTGTTGTTTAAATGTGCGTGTTGCATATTTTAAAAAATGTAATTGTATATACACAAATTTGATATTGTCTATTTAGGCGAATTATAGCATTGATTACTGTGGAGGGGGAAATACCCCACCGGCAAATCGCAACTTGCTTAGCTTGGTTATGTTTTTTTGTTTTTGTTTTTTTAATCTACATGGATTTTTTTTTAACATAACTGCTTTTGAAGATGTAAATTCAGTCATTCTGTTCGAAGAGATTTATTTCTTAATGTAAAATAGAAATGCAAGGTAATTTTAATACACGTTTATGCAGGATTTGAAACAGTGTCATCAAAATGACTGTTCCAAAGTTCTACCACTCGACCACGACTTTTCTCACTGACAAAAGCCCAGAAGTTCAGTTGTTCAGCAGTCAGTGTGCGCACGCGAGAGAAGCGCTCTTCAGTCCTCTCCAGTCTTTATTCCTCAATAGCGTCAATGAAAGCAGCACTTTATTTTCGCTGACTGCGAGATAGGCCTATTTTAACTTTTGATTAATAAAATGTTCTCCTATAGCCTAAAAGTTTATATTCTAGTTAAAGCTATATTCTATTTAAAATGTAGACTACTTTTACATAATTATGTTTTGCTTTTGCTAAATGTCCCTTTGTGCCACCTGGTGGTCATTTCTCCACCGACTTTGAAATACGGCTGGTTTATTTTTGCCGCGGCGGTAAACGACATTCTGGTTGTCCACCTACTGTACATGGTTAGGCTATGCCAATGATCCATACAGAGTAGTGCCAATTACTTTTATGGCTTCAACTTATTAAGGTTATGTTTGAAAACTTATGCTTAAGAAAAAAGTTTAGTGGTTCACCTTCTGTGGTGGGGAGAGTGTGATTCCCCTATTGTTGGTTCGTCACAATTGATGAACGTAGTATTGTTACTGAATGTAAAAATACATTGAGTGGATGGTGGTTCTGCCAGACCAGTGGAGGGCGCTATGTGAGTGCAGTGTGTTGCGAAGTGTCTGCTGCGTTGCTCGTCACAACCCAGCAAGACCGGAGCTGATCACACGCACAAGGTTGTCCTGTGTTTATTCCACCATTCCACAGGTTAGTTGATTGTTTAACATGCCAATCTCTATGGATGTTTGAAGAATAGGGGTGTAACGATTCACTCGTTTTCTCGATACATCGATTATAAATCCTGACGATGCATATGCATCGATCCTGAAACATGTATTTTGAATCGTGAATCATTTATTTACGTGAATAATTGATTTAAAAGGCTAAGAATCGAATTAATCGCGATTTTATAGTGATTCAGTGGTTTAAAATATATAAACACAACCTTAAAGTGTTCCTGGTACAAACTGCCTCACGCATTGGCCGTCATAAGACATCCGCATTTGATTGGTTTCACGCGCTCACACACCCCTGATTTCTCACGCTGAAGCCCGGTCGGTCAAATGCCTGAAAGATGAGTTTATCTTTCTACCTGTTGAGCTACTCGTGTCGTGATCAGCTTATATTACCGCAAATTAGTTAAAATCTCCCGGAATTCTAGAGCGAGCTTGCATACGAGACAGAGGTTGTGCTCCAAACCGCGTATCGCTCGTGCACACACGGCTGCACGCACTCGGCAGAGAGGGAAAGCGAGCGAGAGACCACCTTGCGTGTACCGAGAGTCTTTCCATGTAATAAATGAATGAAAGCATTTTATTTCATAGTGCCCACGCAATGGCATGGCAGCTTTATCAATGGCTTGAGCGGTTTGCCTCAAAACTATTGCTTTCTCGACAGAGAACTCAGCTGGAGAGCTCAAACATGGACTGCTCAAAAATCGTCCCGGGTTACGTATGTAACCCAAGTTCCCCGAAGGGACGGACGCTGCGTGTAATCGCAGTGGGAACGCCCCCAGCGTGACGCGTCTGAAGCATGAATGAAATCAGTCAATGGAGAGAATGAGCGTACGGCGAGTGACGTCATCGACCAGGAAGGTATAAGTATCTCCTGAGCACACAAGCCGCCAGCTTAAAGTTACTGAAGCAAGCCACCCAAGGGAATGCCGGGAGTATGGCAGGACACGCAGCGTCCGTCCCTTCGGGGAACTAGGGTTACATACGTAACCCGGGACATTCCCCTTCAGACAGGGACTACCGCTGCGTGTAATCGCAGTGGGAACGCAATACCCACATCCCCATACGACCAAATCCCTGTCTTGTGTCAATAGGAGACACAATCCAACGAGAGAAACAGAGCCCCGGGAGTGGAGCTAAGGTCATGGGAATAAAAAACCCCACGAAAGTGTGTGGTGAGGACCAGCCTGCCGCATCACAAACGTCCTGAAGAGAAGCTCCTGAAAGAAGAGCTGTAGAAGCAGCCATACTCCTGGAGGAATGAGCCCTTACAGCCAAAGGTGAAGGCTGATGAGCCGAATCGTAAGCAAGCGAGATGGCCTCGACCCCCACTTGCTCATCCTTTGCTTAGATGCAGGAAACCCTGGTTAGGTGACCCAAGAACAGACAAACAGTTGTTCCGCTCTTCTCCACAGGGAAGCTCTGTGGACATAAGCATCTAAAGCCCTAAAGGGGCACAGCAAATTAAGTTTTTCCTGGTCTGACACCAGAAAAGGCGGAGGACGGAAAACCTGCAGAACTAGTTTGTACCTTAGGAACATAACCTGGTCTCAGACGGAGAAAGCCCTTAACCGAACCAGGAGCAAGTTCCAGGCACGAGGGAGCCACTGAAAGTGCTTGAATATCAGCTTTTCTTTTTAGTGATGAGATAGAAGAAGTATAGTCTTTAGAGTAAGAAACTTTTCCGAAACTTCCTCGAAGGGCTCGAAAGGAGCTAGGGAGAGACCTTCTAAGACGATGGCCAGATCCCAAACTGGTACCCTTGTGCGAACTGCAGGCCTCAGCCTCAAGGTGCCACAAAGGAAGCGAGATATCAGTGGGTGTCTCCCTAGGGAAACCTCCACTTAAAGGGGCGTGGTAAGCAACTAAGGCCGCCACGTACACCTTCAGTGTGGAGTGGGATAACCCAGTGGAGAGACGGTCCTGCAGGAAATCCAGCACTGTACCAACTGGGCATACTGGGTCCTGCTGGTGCTCTCCACACCAAGAGGTGAAAAGTTTCCACCTCGCGGCATATAACTTCCTCGTGGAGGGAGCTCTGGATTGAAGGATGGTCTTCAACGACCTCAGTCGAAAGACCAGAAGCTATGAGCTGGGCCCCCTCAGAGGCCAAGCCCACAGTCTCCATAGTTCTGGGGGGGGTTTGAAGGATCAACCCACTCGCCTGAGAGAGTAGGTCTCTCCTGATCGGTATCTCCAGGGGAGAGCCGTTGAGGAGAGACATTAGGTCCGCAAACCACACTCGAGCCGGCCAGAACGGGGCAATTAGCAGAAGACTGAGCCCGTCCCGGCGAACCCTCTCCAGAGCTCGCGGGAGCAGAGCGATCGGGGGAAAAGCGTACAGACGTGACCTAGGCCACGGATGTACCATCGCATCCAACCCCATCAGGGCTGGATGGCTAAGAGAGAACCACAGCGCATTGTGAAGTGTCTCGAGAAGCAAATAGGCCTACCTCAGCACGACCGAAATGTTTCCAAAGGAGTTCCACCACCTCGGGGTGAAGACTCCATTCCCCGGGCCTCGGCCCCTGTCTTGACAGGATGTCTGCACCCCTGACTTAAATACCCCGGAAGATAAAAGGCTCTCAGAGAAAGAATTTTTCTCCTGGGACCATAGAAGGATCTGACTTGTCAGTTTGTAAACGAGAACGCAGACCCCCCTGATGGTTGATAAGAGACCACCGATGTGTTGTCTGTCCGGACAAGAACATGGTGGCCCCTTAGGTCTGGGAGGAAGTGTTTCAGAGCCTGAAACACTGCCAACATCTCTAGGCAATTAAGTGCCACAGACGATGTTGGTCCTCCCACAGACCCTGAGCCGGGCGACCATCCATGATCAGCCCCCAACCCGTGAGAGAGGCATCTGTCGTTATAACGCGATAACGCGACGACAAGGAGCTCCTAACACAGGCCTTGAGACAGACACCAAGGATCTTTCCTCATGATCAGGGCGCGATAACACCGTCTCGAACTCATGATCATGCGAAGCGGATTTCCCCTTGGGGAGAATTCCTTGGTTCTGAGCCACCACTGAAACGTTCTCATGTGCAAGAGACCAAAAGGTATCACGTTGGACGCAGCTGCCATGAGACCTAACAGTCCCTGGAACTGTTTTACAGTGGATGCCTGGCCTAGCTTGACCTGATCCACTGCGGCAAGAATCGAGGCAATACGAGCAGGTGACAATCGTGCCTGCATCGTCGTCGAATCCCACACTACACCCAGAAAAGTGGATCTCTGTAATGGAGAAAGAACACTCTTCTTGGCGTTGAGCCTCAGCCCCAGTCTCTTGATGTGAGCAAGAACGACACCTTGATGCCGAACCGCCTGTTGAAGAATCCTATATTGGTACGCTTCGCCCCCAAAAGCGAACCTCCGGAACTTCCTGTGTTGAGGGAGGATAGATACATGGAAGTAATTGTCCTTTAGATCTATCGTGCCAAACCAGTCCTCGGATCTGATTTGTGTCGGACGGGGCGAGCATCCCTCAGGAAATCGCTCGCCGAGTCTCTCTACGCCCTGTAAAGACAGGGTTAGTAGAGAAGACCCCTGAGGGCATCGGGAAAGACAGGCCACCGTGTTTTTGTGCAGTGAACTCAAGTCTTTCACGATGAGGACCACCCTCAGAGTCATGACGTTCAGCCTCTGGATGAACATCCTGAGAGACAGACACAGCACCCTGTAACACACTGTCAGGGAACAGCTGGTCTGGGCACTCCACAACCCTCCTCGGAGGGGGCGAGCGTCCCTCAGGAAATCGCTTGCCGAGTCTCTCTACGCCCTGTAAAGGCAGGGTTAGTAGAGCAGACCCCTGAGGGCATCGGGAAAGACAGGGCCCCGTGTTTTTGTGCAGTGAACTCAAGTCTTTCACGATGGGGACTGAACATCCTGAGTGACAGACACAGCACCCTGTAACACACTGGCAGGGAACAGCTGGTCTGGGCACTCCACAACCCTCCTCGGAGGGGGCGAGCGTCCCTCGGGAAATCGCTCGCCGAGTCTCTCTACGCCCTGTAAAGGCAGGGTAGAGCAGACCCCTGAGGGCATCGGGAAAGACAGGGCACCGTGTTTTTGTGCAGTGAACTCAAGTCTTTCACGATGGGGATCACCCTCAGAATCCTGACGTTCAGCACGTCAGGATTTTTTTTTTTTCCCGACGCGGCCTTCTTGGCGATAATGACTCTATACATATACACACACACACACACATACATATATATATATATATATACACATACACATTTATTTATTTTTTTTAGTGGTAAGAGGGCAGAGTCGGTGCTTTAAGTGAAGATGACGAAACTGGAGAGAGATAGCTCGCGCGTCTCCTCCTCCGCCTTTGGCATCGTCACACAACCAGCAGATTTAGCACCAACAATGTAAGCATTGGACTGATTTGTGTAAATTCTGCTTGAAACCGGTTAAACCCAGGTCTTTGAAATCTCTTGCATTAATATCTGGGTAGAACACCGGCGAGAAGGTTGAGGTCGTGTAGACAGAAATCTATAATATAGTTTAATCTTACTATTAGACTCCTGTCTATCAGCTGGCCACTCAATACTGAGCTTATCAACAGCCTGAGAAAACACATCCATAAAACCTCCTTCATTTGCAGTATACTGTGACAAACTAGTTTCCTCTAATGCAAAACTTTCGATATCATCACGTGCCTCTACACTGGCAGAAGTAACCGCCGCAGCGCGCGCTTCCACCGGGTGAGAGGCACTGCGAACCCCTGCCTCAACAGAAGTGGGACCCAAGCCTTGGGGAGCTCGCAGCATATCGCTCTCCTCGAAGAGCAATCGCCACAAGCGCAGAGTTCACAGAGGAAAGATCACAATCGACTCCCTCGAGAGCCGACTGGGCATGCTGCACTCCCAAACAAGCCACATATATCTATACTGCTCGCTCATATTGGTTTTTTAATATATATAATATATATAGTGAGAAACTCCTGTCTAAAAACAGACAAACACAATCGATAGATTTCAGACACACAATCAGAGCTTGCTGAAGTAAAAAAGCTGGCGGCTTGTGTGCTCAGGGGATACTTATACCTTCCTGGTCGATGACGTCACTCGCCGTACGCTCATTCTCTCCATTGACTGATTTCATTCATGCTTCAGACGCGTCACGCTGGGGGCGTTCCCACTGCGATTACACGCAGCGGTAGTCCCTGAAGGGGAACTGTAGTTACATGAGAGCTATGGGACCGAGCGCGAGCAAAATCCAGTGAAAAGATGTTAACGAGTGCACTGAGAGGACGCAAAATGAAACTAATGAAAACGTCTCCATTAATTTGTACATGTAGTCATTTAATGCAATACTTTAAAAGCCTTTTTCAAAATATTGGCTACTTAGGTAGGTTTCTACAAATGCTAATTTGTTGGCCATTGAATTTTTTTATAATAATACATTAATTAAAATTAAAAACAAACATGAACTAACATTAACAATGGACAAAATCCCCACTATCTGACCCCTGAAGGCCGCTGTGTAGGCTAATTCAAACCCAGACAAAGACCCATTGGGTGAAGCATTGAAATAATACTATAATGCATATGAAAAATTAAGAATCGAATCGAATTAATCGAATCGCATCGAATTTGGATGTGAATCGCATCGAATTGAATCGTTCTGAATTTGCACAAATCGTTCTTGAATTGAATCGAAAACCTATGAATCGTGAATCGAATCGATTCGCTGTCTACCCAAAGATTCACAGCCCTATTGAAGAATATACGTTAGTGAACATTAATGGTTGCAAATTGATTCGTTTTGATAAAGATTTACATCGTTAATCTCAAAAGAAAATCACGATTTCCACCCGCGATTGGATAGTATGTATGCTGCATTACAGAGTTAATTGAAGGTGAACATGTTTAAATGTGTTGTTATATTAGTTAATAATATGTGTATTTTACTTTAGAAATGCATGTGAGTGGTCTAAAATGGGAAAGATACTCAGGAATACCTTGTTTGAATATGTGTTTTCATTAAACATTGAACAACATTGTGAATATACAAATGAGAAATATAGTGATTGACTGATGGACAGATCTTTGTGAAAACGTGTAATTGCAAGAAAGAGACTGAAACAGTGAAATTCTGCATAAACAATTTATTGTGACAATGTATATTGTTTTAGACATTTGTGTTTGTTCTAATGTGAACATCTTGAAGTAAAGACAACCCAGCAAGACCGGAGCTGATCACACGCACATGGTTGTCCTTTGTTTATTCCACCATTCCACAGATTGCTGGGAACGCTTAAAGGTGCCCTCTGGCTTTTAAAATCTAATCATACACCATATTCCATACCAGATGGGGGCAGTATACCTCCAGAAATACCTCCGCATTCTCATGTCTTCAAACAACACGGGCGAGCGCTGTGTTGCTCTGTCTCCCTCGTGCATATTAATCAAATCAATTGACACGATAGTAAAAGGTTGGAAGACCACAGTTTCACGTGGAGCATTTGGAGATTTTTACAGATTAGAGACTAAATGAACAACATCTCAATACTAAATTATAAAGGCCGTCTCATAGACAAGTCGGTGCATTTCGACGATATGGGAAAATTAAAGCCCAGGCTATTATTTCTAGTTTTATGGTATTCGTTTTTAGGGCCCGAGCACTAACAGTGCGAGGACCCTATTGAAACTGTTAGGGTTATTTTTTTTTTTCTTTTTTCTTTTTTCTGCAAAGTAAGCGCCATTTTCGGGGCCGCAACATGCTCAAAAACTCAAAAACTCACCAAATTTGGCACGCATGTCAGGACTGGTGAAAAATTTAGTATTTTGTGGGTTTCGCGGATGGGCGGGGCAAAATGGCTCGCCAGCGCCACCTAGAAAATTGGAAAAAATTAACCCCTCGTCCACGTTCAACCTACATGCACGAAATTTGGTGGGGATGTGTATCATTTAAAGACGCACAAAAAAGCCTCAAGAACCCATACCCTAAACTCGACAGGAAGTCCGCCATTTTGATTTTGGCGACCGATTTGGGACGATTTACACACTCCGTACTTTAACAAACTCCTCCTAGGGATTTAGTCAGATCGACTTCATTTCTGCTGTGCCTTCTAAAGGCATTGACGATGTAAAGTTGTGCTATCTGGCAACAGCAAGTGACCTTTAACGAAGCAGCCTCCGCCGCATGTTTGACCGACATGTACGAAATTTCAACAGGAAGTGACCATTAACGAAGCAGCGTAGCAAATTCACAGCCGCACCGGCTGAGCTGCAAAATATGCAACGTGGCCGCCTCACACCCCGACGCGCTACAGGTGCGAGGGCCCGCCCATCGCTGCTTGCAGCTTTTAATGTTCATATTGCATTTTTATCATTAGTTTTAATTAATTTGACAGACAGCATTCCCTGATGTGGACCAAGCTAGCGTCTTTCAGAGCTGCCAACTCTTACAACACTTTTCACACACTCTCACGCCACACATCAGTTTTGTCATGCACAGAAAAGGACACGGAGACTGATGTCAGCTCTCAGATTTTGTTAATTTTATTAAGCAATTCAAACAATAAATACAGTTTTGGCGCTTTACACGACAGATAACGCACGTGAACCGATCATCTCTACTAGCTAATGGTAAAAGAACCAGAACACTGTTGAAAGATACAGTATGTTACAACTTACCAAAATGTATTCCTCATGCATAATATTGACCAATCATTTTTTTAACTCTTCCCTGAACTGAAATGTAGTAGTGGGCTGTATTTTCCACACGACTGACATCAGGTTCAAGTACACACAAGCCATGCGACTTACTCGTCAATAGACCTTTCTCACAACTTCCGTATTTGTGAGCGGAAATACGCAATTGTCGTGGTAATCTTCTTCCGCTCCATTCATAACAGATAGCGCCGCAGGCAACTTGTAAGAGTTTGTTGCGTACCAATCTTTTTTGTTATTCCCAAAAGCAGCCATATCTGTCATTTTCATTCCTTCCCTCGTTAGTTCCCTGTCGATGAAGTTCGACGGAAATGGATTCAGGCAATCTGGCGGGATGTTATTGATCCTGTGATCTTCTGTACTTATCATGTCACCATTCACTAAGCCGTCATTGTTTATGTTTATTTTTTATGTTTTATGATTTGTGTATTTTGAGGTAACGTTAGTTCATGTTCAACTTTATTAAGATATTTGTATCCAGCGTAATAAAGACATAAAAATATACCTCACAATATAAAACAAGATAAATAATAACACACAACAGTGGGCTACATATACATTTAAAATATTATCATATATACCATTCTGAGTATTTAACAATCTGACTGTACAAGGGATAAATTAATATTTGTATAAATTGTTCTTCATCTTTGATCGTTCTATAGCAAGAGCAGTGCAAAAAATTAACTTATGTTACCTAAGAGGATAATTGTTGAATAAAACTGACAGACTTCTTTCTGGTATTCACATCAAAATGCAGTTTATTGTAAATAATAGTCCCTAAATATTAATAACTTTCCACACACTTCACCTTCTTACCTTTAATGAACGTATATTGGGAAGAATGAGCTTCAGTTCTGAAATCAATAGTCATATCTTTGGTCTTAGATACATCAGCTGCAGACAAGCATCACCAAAGCATTTTACAAAGTCATCAACAACTGGACCATGACAAGTTTACAATTTCTCGAAGTTTTGAAGACTCTCTGATCAATTTTCTCTTCCATGGGTAGGTTTTTCTAATGTGTTGACAGTTGACGGGAACTCCGCTTCCATGACGATTACGTATTTCCGGTTTTTGTGAAAAAGGTCTATTGCAGTTTGGCTGGTGGTAATGTTGCCTGCCCACATACCGCCTCCCATGGCCGAAACTGGTATTACGACACCTTCCAGGCCGGGGCTAGTAATTTAGCATGCTAATTCAGGTTAACCCTCATGTGGTGTTCAAAACCACCCTATGACACTTGTGGTGTTCCCGGTCAAAAATGACCGGCCCATTAAAAATAGCTTATAAATCACTCATTATACCATATTTTCACTAGGGATGCACCGAAATGAAAATTCTTGTCCGAAACCGAAAACCGAAAAAGAGGAAACCAAGGCCGAAAACCGAAACACCGAAAGAAATTATGCCAATTAATAGTATCATTGCATTTAAGGCTATGACTTTGTACACACTTTACTAAAATCAAGGCATTACAATTGCAGAAATTAATATAACATTTCAAAGAATAAATCAATTACAAATTATGCAAATATTTATTCAGCACAATGCACAGTATAAAATAAAATTCAAACTAAAATGTTTAACTTGACCCCACTCATGTGTACACACTAAATAAAAATCTACTGGCCTGCTGAAAGGTTTTAAATGAAATGTTCTCTCATACACAAAGCCGACTGCAAACTTCTCATCACACCAGCACCTAGTTTGCACATCTAAATTAGTTACATTTTAAAAAATTAGCATACAATAGCATAAAAAGCCTTTTTAAATTAACAATGGTCCATGTTTAAAACAAATGTAGCTACATGAAACATGTTTAGTGCATGTATTTAAATATTTAAGAGAGCATTAATTTAGTTCTATACAGTACATAGTTCCCAATCCCATATACATATATTTTTTGTAATGTCACAAGTAATAATCTCAGGGTTTACTGGGTTTTACATGATTATTTTTGTATTGGTGGTGGAATACTAAAAAATAAACATTGTCATGTGTTTATCTTTCTTCTTCTCACCGATTCCTGATGGTTAGAGGACAGTTACTTGAATCGTCCACTGTCTTTTCAAGGAATAGTACAGCGGAGAGCGCGTCAAGTATAAACGCCTCGACCGTTTGGAGCGGTGCGGGTGCTCGCGCTGCCTTATTATACTTTCGCCAGAGAATGTCACTGCCTCTGCAGCGCGAGTCTCCACAGACAGCGCGCGCACCGCTCTTGACCCGCTCGCATCCGGAGTCGTCGTCATGGCGGCGCGCATTGTTTAGAGCAGATATAGGTGGATAAACAAGGCTTCCGTCTCCTCTCGGCTTCACAGATACACTGAAAAATGACCAATTCAACCCAAGCTAGGCCTGTTTTATCACAACAATTTTGTTTAAATTTAACTTACAATGTATCAAATGAGGAACTCAAGGACCGTTTGTCCTTACATGCTTGCTAAAATAATAGGCTCTATGCACAGCTCCACTACTTCCTGAACTTCAGCCAGCTTCTTGTTTCCTGTCTGGCATTATTGGACACATTGATTAATTCAGGTGTGTTTGATCATTGTTGCCGTGACTACTGAGGTCAAGCACACCTGAATTAATCAAATTGTCCAATAATGGTATACAGGAAACAAGGAGCTGGCTGAAGTTCAGGAAGTAGTGCAGTTGTGCATAGAGCCTATTATAATGCAATAATAATAATTCCGCCCCTCCTTTCACTTCCGGTTCTGGCGCTGGGGTTCTGAAACTGGGGTTCTGAAAGGTGCTGCGGGTCTGCAGCTGGATATATCTCAATAACACGGCGGATATCGCATTTTACGTCTAATTAAACATTGTTTTGTATCTAGTCGGTATTGAAAAGTCAGATTTTTGCAGTAACTCATTTTTTTTTTTTAAATGGCGTTTATCGCGTTTTGGAACCAAACTCTTCATATATATATATAGCCACACACACATATGAATTTGTGTAAAGTTTCAAGAGTTTTCGAGCACGTTAAGGGTCCCAAAAGTGCCCAAAAGGTTATTAGAGGCTATTTTTGTAAATGTCTTAAGCCTTGTATGTTTTAAATACGTTTTATTTATAAAGGCATAGAATCAGTTTAGTTATAGTGCACTGATAATAGTTTCATATAATTAGTTCATTAATTAAACTAATAAAAAGATAAAAAGACTTTGAGATATGTTTGGTAATTTTACCTGAATGAATTTAAAGTTAATTTGCTATATTTCAGATCAATATATTTGTTTTCCTTAATTTTAATTAAACCTTACTGTATTCTCATCAGAATTATAAATAATTCCGTATAAAATAATATTACAAACACTTAAAAATAAACAGATTAGTGTTCTGTTTTGAGGACAAGAAATGAAAACCAATGCGGTATGATGAATGTCCAAAAGATGGAACTCTGTAACGGCCACCTAGTGTTCAGTAGTGTTCATGACATGTTGATATGCCTTTAAGATGACTTCTTCTATGGTGTTCGTTATGCGTAAAGTTGTTATGTGAGCGCGCGCACTCAGTGAGAGTGACCCTGCGTCCCAATTCGCTTACTTATACTACGCCCTAAAAGTATGTACTCTTTTTGTGAAGAAACAATACATACTTTTGAGTATGTAGCAAAAAAGTAGGCAAGCTTTGGGACATACTATCACGTCATCTTTAACGGACAGCTCTGTCGCGTGCTGCGTGCATCCTGTCGCCATAAACTGCCCTGTCAATCATCTCGTCACAGTTAAAATCCTCCATTCAATCTAATTTGATTTCCTACCGTATCGAGCACGTTAATCTGCCAGTCAGGGGTCTTTCATGTGTATACTTTCCTCGTGTTTTGCAATTTGAATATAATGATGCATTTAAAAAGTAATGGCTAAACGTATCCTTACAAAAGTTCACAATGCAGCTGCAGATGCAATATAATGTGGAGAACATCAAATAAATTAATTTCATCAGGTCAGATAGTGTTAATTAATCACTCAAACCTCTTTATCTAAACCTCTCAACATAACCGCGGGACTCGCGCGTCCTCGGTGTCTGTAGTTTTTTAACACTTTTTACTCGTGTTTGTAGTTCTAACAGAATCCTCGTTCAACGCGCAAAGGGTTGTGGGCAATATCAGCCGTTAGAGTGTGCATCGATCTACACTTCGAATTCTGACCGGAAAAAGTAGACCATCTGGGTATCTTTGAAATACTCATTTCAACATACTACGGTTTGGGACGCACTAATTCTATTTTCGAATACTATTTAGGACGGATAGTATGCGAATTGGGACGCAGCGTGAGAATGCTTGCGCAAAGAGGAAGGTAACCGATCTATGGCGGGTTTGTTTTATTAAAATGCATTTACTTCCACTTTGATTTGTAGCGTTTTACAGAGTGTTTTCTTTAACCTGTTAACATCTCTTTCGACATGTATGTGAAGAGTGTGTCATCTGGGCAGACGTTACAACACATGGACTGTTTCAAACGGGTTGGATATGTTTTGATTTTAAAACTGTTTGTTATAGGCCTACACACATAAGTAAACACTTTGCAGACTGAATGTTGTCCTGTATGAACAAAATGATGGTTGTTTTTATGTCTCCACTGTCCGATCGCACCCTTGTCTCTGCGCATCTACCCCCCCCCCCCCCAATAAAAAACTCTGCAGTTCAACGCGATTCACGTAAATGACCCATTGACCAAGAAAACGGCGATTATCGCTGAAAAGCGTCAAGTTTGCAGTTATGGTACATGTAAGCTAGATATGGTACACTTCGCTGCCACCTTTTTTGAAGATTTTACAATGATGATTTTATGATGACATACATAATTATGATATCTGTTTTGGACCAGAGCATTTTAGCTCTCTACAGAGGGGGATAGAGTGATATTTAATATGCTGCAGACAGACTTCTCCCTGAAGGTACATCTAACACAACACCAGCTGCTGCTGAATTGGGATTTATACTTCCTGTTTTCGATTAATATGGAGATGAATACAGGTGTTTTGTGTCGTAAAATTAGCTTATCTCACAAATTGAAGTTACAGCACAGGAGAACATGAAAAAAAGAAAAATTAGATGAAAAAAAAGCCAAAACATCAGGATTTAACAAGGGAATAATTCCATTATATCATGACTGTCTTGTCACTGAGTGCCACTTGGCATGGGCTCCTGTTTGTGACTGTGGAGAGGAAGGCTGGCATGAGCCCTGCCACGCTAGTTGGGCACGAAGAAAAAGCACAACAAATGAGCTTTGAAACATTGTCCCTTTCAACAGTGAGGACTTCAAGGGCTTCAAGCTCCAGGAAGTCATCCAAAAGCACCCGGTGTCCCTAGAGGACAGAGGGTTGAGGTGGTGGTGAGTGTGTGTGTGTGTTTTGGGGATTGCCTTTGTGTGCGTGCTGGAGCATTTGAATTGGAAAAGTGCACAAGTACCATTCAAAAGTTTCGGGTCAGTTTTGTTTTTCTTTCAAGGATACATTAAATTGATCATACATGAGAGTAAAGACTTTCATAATGTTACAAACTATTTCTATTTAAATAAGTTAACACATCCAAATCCATCTTCATATAATATTAATTTTGAGTTTCAAATCACCACATTAGAATGAATTGTTAAGGATCATGTAAAACTGAAGACTGGAGAAAGGACTGAAGAGCTTTGCCACTACAGCAAAAAAAAAAAAAGAAAAAAAGAAAGAAAATGTGACGCCTTGGTTCTGTCACCATTTGAGTTTGTTTGTCACATGTTTAGTGTTTGATTCATGTTTGTATATCTGTTCTAGTGTTTAGGTGTGAGGGACATGAATTCGGACACTTTCTGCTTCCCGAAGTGACTAGGGTGACCAAACGTCCTGTTTTGTTCACGTCCTGTCCTGGCCGTCCTGTCTGTTTTTTAAAAAGTGATGAAAATGTCCTGGTTTTCCTTATTTTTCATTGGGCCATTAGGCATGTACTTTAAATACACGCTTACCTTTGCACACAAAACATATGACTTTGGCTTCACCCCCTCTTGTTATAATCAGCGTGTTCCTCAATCCGCAGCGTCAAGCACAGAGCATGTCATACTCAGGATCATCAGAATACAGAGGTCTGTGTGTGTGTGTTCATCGCAGCCATGGTCTGTCACTGCTTGTCAATGTCAGAATATTTGAAATGACCAATCAAATCAAAGTAGGCGGACTTTACGTTCACAGAATTTTAGCAGTGTGACGCTTCAGTTTACGGTCAAGTGCGAGGTAAAATGTAAGTAGCTAACAGCGTAAAAAAAAGCCCAAATGTAAATTCACAGATGATTTACAGAGAAAATTCCTGTGTTTTCGTTTCGGTCGGGATCCGTGTAAAGCAGAATGCATGAACTGCAAAGCAAAGCTGGCACGTACGTGTCAGTGTCAAGGTGATAGCGACCTAGAAGCCCATTTAAATAGGCTAAGAGAACATCAGGAGGATTCAAATTGTTTTTTTTTGAACATATTGAAACATACTGAAATAGTGTAGGCCTAGTACATTTTTTTTATTTTATTTTAGTAGTAGATTTTTAACCTATGCTATGGCCATGAAAAGAAATAGTGTCATGTAAAAGGTGTTAAAAGCTAAACTTTTTTTTTAAATAGTATTCTATTGTTGCGGGCCAAACATTGAATGGAAAGGATGTATTACTTTATATTTTAAAGTACAATAACATAGTTACAAGGTTGTGAATGCATTTGTCAAGTATTTTTTTGATGCATTCTCCCCCACCCCTTAACCACGCCTCCCCAAAATCATGCCCCGCCCATCAACCACGCCCCCCGTCCTGTTTTCCAAAAACTAAAATATGGGGTGCTTCTCATTTCTTATTTGTGCATCCTCGTTTCCTTTCCTTGCTTCCTTTCCTTGCGTCTCAGCTCCACCCCCTGTAGGACGCGAGGGAAGGAAGCGAGGAAAGGAAAGGAGGACAGAGGAATCGAATAAAAGCTTTTTTATATACATTGGAATACTTGATCACTCGAGCGTCACTCCACAGTGTCATCAGCAGCGCTAAAAGGATCTGCCCTTATGTTGTTGAAGTTTGGTTATTTAATAAATTCATAATAAATAATAATAAAGTTAGGCTATACTGTTGAAATATCTGAGATGTGTGGTTTATATAAACTGCAAAGATAAAGTATAAATTAAAATGATTGTGACCGATGTGAAGGGGGAGGAGAATTTGCACGTGCGTCACGTTTAGTCAATATAACAGTTCCGCGTAGGATGCACCTGTGTATCCTCGCTTAAGACTCCTCAGGAAGCCTCCTATCTCCTCAATCCTCGACTCCTCACGGTGCAATTAGAGAATTGAGATGTCCTTCAAGATGGCTGAGCTCGATCGATTTCCGGGTCATAGGAGGGAGGACGGAGGAGCGAGGAGACGAGGAGGGATATTGAGAAGCACCCCTGGTCACCCTAGTAGTGACAGCTCACGTGGTGTTTACATACTTTACCTCAGCTAAAGTGAAATAAATGCAATATTTGTAAAAAACCACAAAGGTTTCAGTCAGTTTCCAATTAATACTGTAACAATACTGTACTGCTAAATACACCATCTGTTTGTTCAAGAATAAAGTACATAAACATAACGCTAGGGTGGCCATACGTCCGGATTTTGGCCGGACAGTCCGGATTTTAAGCTCCGTGTCCGGCGTCCGGCACAGCCTCAAGCCGGACACTCATTTGTCCTCCTTTTTGGAGTTGATCTGAATCGGCCAAAAAAAAACAAAAAACGCTCTAGAATCTTTATTGAGACGCAGCAGCATAGGGCCTAATGCCGTAAGATTTCTAGTCAAACACATGAGCAGGGTTGCCAACTCTCACGCATTGAGCATGAGTTTCACGCAAAATTGAGCTAATTCTCACGCTCTCACGCGACACCCCCGATTTCTCACGCTGAAGTGTGAACCCGGCTGGTCAAATCCCTGAAAGAGTTTATCTATAGATCTACCTGATGAGCCACTCGTGATCGACTAGTTTTACTGCAATTTAGTTAAAAAATACACTAATCTAGAGTTTAGCTCCTAATGGCGCGGACGCAAAGCCACGACTGGAGCAAAAGCCCGTTCCTCTCTGCACTCTAAGCGTTCTGTTATCACTCTGCTCTAATCCACTACGGGTTTTCCAGTCTCACTCACAGGGAAAAACTGCTCCGTGTTCAATCTAATTTAAAAAAGATAATATTATGTTTTATTTTTTTATATATCACAAACGTGTGAATTTATAATACTATATGTAATGCTCTGGAAAGTATTCTACATGTTTAATAAATGTTCCAGCTGCTTACACAAGGAAACAGTATGGGAAAGCGCACCCAGGTAAAAAGAAGAATTTGACAAATTGTACAAACAATATATATATATATATATATATATATGTTGTTTGTACAATTTGTCAAATTATTCTTTTCAAATTCTACAAACAATATATGTATATATATATATATATATACTGATAAAATATGGCTTGATGGACATGATGACCCATATGGTGCCAGATTATTTGTTTATTTGTGTATTTCTATTAATTTTATGTATTTATATTATTAAGTACAGAAATGACTCGGACTCAAGTCCAATTTTGAATGAACTCAGACTTGGCACGCACTCGGATGAATTTGTACTCGGACTTGACACGGACTCGGACATTTTAGACTCGGAAAAATGTCCGAGTCCAATCGAGTCCGGGCACTGGAGGACACATTATTCAAAAACGAAATGAAACTACTTGTGCTGTGTCCGCGTTAAGGATTGTAGCCAATCACAGACATGTATATTAAGCGCACGAACGCAGTGGCAAATCAGAGGCATTTTAGAGTCAACTTGCAGAGAATTCGCTCAAAATGTATGTTCAGAATCAGCACGAGCTTTATCCTTTTGCAAATCCCCTCATAAACAAAGTCTAGACGCGATAAATGAGAGATGTGCAGTGCGGATAACTTCAGTGTTTATGACGAGAGTTTTAGGGAGAGTGCAGAATACGGTAAGTGATGGCTTAATAGGAGCGCTATTGACAATCTAAATAATAATTTTGTTTTTCGTGCTTCTAGGGCACCAGTGGTTCCATTCACAATGTAAATCAAAAACAGTGATAAATTTAAATGTGGGACTGAACCCGCTAAATTCTAGTCCTGTGAGTCATGAAATTGCGATGATTGACAGTAACTATAGCAATGTGAGAACGTGATAAACATAGCAACATTTTGACGACTAATAATTGTATGATTTTTGTTACATTTACACTTTAGTCATAAGTTTACATAGACCTTTCAGAATCTCCAAAATGTATTTTTTCTTTTTTTATATTAATAGGAAGGATCATAAAAACATTTTTTCTATTCAGTACTGCACTGAAAAAGCTTTTTCACATTACAGATGTTTAATGAACTAGTCCACAAGACAAAATACAAGACAAATTACTTGATTTTAATATTACCCGAATGATCCATAACTGTTTTTTTTTGTTTGTTTGTTTTTTGTAATGGTTGTTCATGAGGAAAAATCCTCCAGCTCCGGCACATTTATCCGAGATCCATCTTTTCGGATTGGAGACAAGTGAGGGACTCGTACACAATTATTACAAACCCTACAAATATTTAGTGATGTTCAAGAAGGAAGCATCCGTTAATGATGGAACTGGATGTAAATTGGTGTAAATTGTTAAAATAAATAATTAATTAATTTAGTCCTGCCGTTCAGAGGCGAAAAAAAAGATATTAGCATGTAAAACAAAATGATAAAATTTTAAACATCACCATCATCTTGCTCAAAAGTATACCCCTGGCTCTTAATGCATCGTGTTGCATTCTTGTGCATTACCTTGCAAATACCTTTTTCTCTTTGTTCCTCAATATATTTTTCACTATGTGGAGCGAGATTGGAATGGCTTGTCGGACTTAGCAACAGTAACTAAGAGGGGCGGGTCTTTGTGAAAGGTCAATTTCAAATCATTTAAATCTTTGTGGACTCGGCCCTCTTTGGACTCGGACTTGGACTCGGACTCGATTGTTAAGGACTTGGACTCGACTCGGACTCGACAAAGGTGGACTCGGACCCAACACTATGAATCAGCTGGCTCCTCTTGAATTGCTCTAGTGGTACTTTGATGGCGTATGCCACAGTCACGTGGAGTCAACGCTGTCTCAAGTTGAAAAAGCCTTTTTACTGTCACTCTATTTATTAGTTCAGTTCTCTCCCTGTTTGTCGCTATGGTTTCTAATTGATTGTTAGTTCAGATGGGTCTTGTGTCACAGGTCGGGGCGGGCCAAACTGACCTGCACCTGCCCCTCGAGACCCGCACCACCATTGGGGAGCCTGACGGAGGACGGAGCAAGGAGGACAGACAAGGAGGGACTCAGTTAAAACCAGGTTTTTATTAATAAGGATAAAATGTCTAAAAGAATGCAGGGTCAGGGCAGCTCTGTTGTCCACTTCTCCGGTAGTCTCTCAGGGGGAATTTAAAGCACTTATCATTTTGGTTGCAGGCTGGAGGTTTCACTGCGAAGCAGACAAGTGAACATACAGGCACATCATCCTCTTCACTGCAGGGCCGACAGACACAGGGCTTACAGCGGGGGATTTCAGGCTGGAGGTCTCCACTGCGAAGCAGTCAGGTGTGAGTATACAGGCACGTCATCCTCTTCACTGCAGGGCTGACGGACACAGAGCTTACAGTGGGGAACTTCGCCGCAAAGCAGACAGGTGAATATACGGGCACATAATCCTCTGGCATATGTCACCAGGGTGACAAAGGCAGGCGGAACCTTTTATCATGGCCGGGTTTCCAAGGGGAGGGATTTCCCGTGTGGGACCCGGAAGACTCCAGTTCCAGAAAACCCCGAGCAGAGACGGAGGATTATTAGTTGATTCGAAACAGGTGCGAGAGAAGACGATCGCGATTGGGACACGTTGTCAGTTGGGAAGGATAAAAGGATATCTCATCTTCAACACAGGAGGACAGGAGGGAGGACAGCAGGAGGAAAAGAGGAGGGAGAGAAAGGAGGAAAGGGAGGAGGAGGAATGGAAGGAGAGAGGAAAAGCTGCGTGTGACATTTGGGTGAATCTGGACATGTGGAGAGGAGAACCGTGGTGGATAAGAGATAAGTGCTGTTGATGTCTGGATTGTGAAATGAGAGATCTTGTGGAGGACATGATGAGAGGAAGAGTGCTGTAGATGTTTGGACTGTGATATGAGAAATCTGTTTGGAGGATGTGATGATACTTCATGAGGTGTAAATCTGTATTTTTTGGAGGAAGTTTGAATGTCCCACGCTTCATTGGAACAAATCCAAGAGATTGTAGTGATGTGCAGTGGACCAGATCCCCTGTCTACGCCTTAGTGTGTGAGTGACGAGACTTTGCAGTGTTGTCCATTAATATAATCACGTGTGCAGATTTGTGTGAGTTACAGTTGAACACGAGTGGAAGTGTAATGCAGTGACACTGGGGAAGCGGTCCAGGCTGTGGAGACATTGTCTGCATCTCATTGGATGGAGGCCGATGGAGGAAGTCATCTAGTGGTGGAATTCTCCTTTCTCCTCTTTAATCTCTACGTAGGATTGTGAAGTTTCAGTCTACTGTTGAATCCTCACCTTACCCCTCTGTCTACCTGAGCCCTGTGAAGAGAGCCACCTTCACTGTTGAATCCTTACTCCTCCCTGTTCAGCTGGATCCTGTGAGTAGAACCAGTTACACTGATGAATTCTCACCTGTATTCTCTGTCTGCCTGAGCCCTGTGAAGAGTCAGCCATACTATGGAATTGTCATCTTATCCCTCTGTCTGCCTGAGCCCTGTGAAGAGAGCCAGCTTCGCTGTTGAATCCTTACTCCTCCCTGTTCAGCTGGATCCTGTGAGTAGAACCAGTTACACTGATGAATTCTCACCTGTATTCTCTGTCTGCCTGAGCCCTGTGAAGAGTCAGCCATACTATGGAATTGTCATCTTATCCCTCTGTCTGCCTGAGCCCTGTGAAGAGAGCCACTTTCGCTGTTAAATCCTTACTCTCCCCTGTTCAGCTGGATCATGTGAGTAGAACCAGTTACACTGATGAATTCTCACCTGTATTCTCTGTCTACCTGAGCCCTGTGAAGAGAGTCAGCCATATTGTGGAATCCTCACCTTCATCTCACTGTCTGCCTGAGCCCTGTGAAGAGAGCCAGTTTCGCTGTTGAATCCTTACCCCTCCCTGTTCAGCTGGATCCTGTGAGTAGAACCAGTTACACTGATGAATTCTCACCTGTATTCTCTGTCTGCCTGAGCCCTGTGAAGAGAGTCAGCCATACTATGGAATTGTCATGTTATCTCTCTGTCTGCCTGCGCCCTGTGAAGAGAGCCAGCTTCGCTGTTGAATCCTTACTCCTCCCTGTTCAGCTGGATCCTGTGAGTAGAACCAGTTACACTGATGATTTCTCACCTGTATTCTCTGTCTGCCTGAGCCCTGTAAAGAGTCAGCCATATTGTGGAATCCTCACCTTCATCTCTCTGTCTGCCTGAGCCCTGTGAAGAGAGCCAGTTTCGCTGTTGAATCCTTACTCCTCCCCGTTCATCTGGATTCTGTGAGTAGCACCAGTTACACTGTTGAATCCTCACCTTTATTCTCTGTTTGCCTGAGTCCTGAGAAGAGGGCCAGCTTTGCTGTGGATTCCATACTCCTCTCCGTCCATCCGAATCCTGTGAAGAGAGAAACAGTTCTGCTGTGAATCCGAGAGAAACAGTTCAGCTGTGGGTCCTCACCTGCTCTGTCCACCTCTGAGTTCTGAGAAGAGCCAGCTATACTGCTGAAACCTCACCTTCCTTCAGCTTACTGGAGGTCTTTTTAACTTAATTTATTCAATAAAGATTCTGTGTTTTTTTTTTCTAAATTACTTTGCCTCCGTGTCCTCTGTGGTGTTGGCTCCTCGCGGTGGTACGTGCGTCGGGACGGCCGGTCATCTGGCGTCCAGCCTCCCTGACCCGTGACACATACATACACACCATCCTCGTCTTAGCACATAATCCTCTTCTCCCTGGACAGACAGAGAACTTACGGCTGGAGGTCTCCACTGCGAAGCAGTCGGGTGTGAGTATACAGGCACGTCACCAGTGGCGGAGTGGCAATCGGGAGAGTCGGGAATTTTCCCGGTGGGCCGGTAGTGTTTCGAGGCCGCGAGGGCCGGCCTGGTTTGATAAAATGTATTTATTGGAAGTTCGCCATGGCCCAAGCTAAGGGAAGAAAACATTTTTTTTATTTATTTATTTTTTTTTACATTTTCTATAACGGAGCATATATTTGCACTAAATGCCTGTCTTTACAGCAAAACGACACCCGTTTTGAAACAGTTTCAGTGGCGTAGGTCGTAGAGCGTGAAGTAGTTGAAAGCAGCTTTTTGATGCGCTGAACGCGAGTTCGAATCCGCCTTGCCGAACTCTCTCTTCTCCCTTTTCCCAACACAGATATGTAAAGATGTAAAACCTAACATTAAGGTCTCTAGCGTTATATTTTGCTAACGAACTAAAATTGAAACCATGATATGGCGTTGGGCCATTATAATAACTGACATTAGAATAGCATCCAGTTTGTGCTGCGTGATGACTTTGCTCACGCGATCATCATGGTCAGGCTGCTGGTGTTTTCTCCTAAATAAAAGCTCAAGGGTTTATTTCTTGCAAGTGAAGAAATTAGGACAAAAGTATTTTAATTTTCCTATATTTCAGTGATTAAAATATACTTTTGAAATACTAATTTTCATTTACATAGATAGTACATAGGCTATAAATGGATTTTACAGTACATCATAGGAATAATTATAAATCATTATTACATTATTATAATAATTCTTTGGCATCCTAAAACACCATTGTAATGCAGACTGAGACTCTCATAACTAAAAAGATGTTTGAGCCCTCTTTATTGTCCTGGTACAAATTAATGTTTTTTCTTTGTTCAACGAGCAGTTCATGGGTTGAAGCTCTTAATTTCGATCTCTCAGAGAGCACGAGATTGATGCATTTAACCTTAAAATGTCCAAAATTTTCTTGCGGGGGAGCATGCCCCCGAACCCCCCTAGAGGCACAGAGTCCTCCCAACATAGTTTTCGAAATTACTATGGGAAAGAATGACCATTTAGAAACTTTACTCCAGCATACTAGTACAACAAAGTTCCTTTTAAATCAGTAAAACTGTAAATGCTATCGGCTATTAAAATCACGCCCGCGACGAGGGCCGGTGGTCTACGAAATTTTCCGGTAGATTTTTTAGTCCCACTCCACCCCTGCACGTCACCCTCTTCACTGCAGGGCCAACGGACACAGAGCTTACAGCGGGGAAACTTCACTGCAAAGCAGACAGGTGAGTATACAGGTACGCATCCTCTGGCATACATACACACCATCCTCTTCTTAGCACATAATCCTCTTCTCCCTGGACAGACAGAGAACTTACAGCTGGAGGTCTCCACTGCGAAGCAGTCGGGTGTGAGTATACAGGCGCGTAGTCCTTTTCACTGCAAAGCAGTCGGTTACAAGATCACTACGTGTCTATTCACAGCGGGCTGCCAGATAAATTCACTCAATGGTCTGTGGAGTACAACAGTGTTAGCCTCTTCTCATGCAGTCAGAATGTGATAGAAAACTATCACATGGACATGGATAGTTATGGATAGTTATAAGACATGGACATCCAGCGGATTTAGGTTCACACTTCACACAGCAAGCAGTGCATCACATCACTTCATCTCAGCAATTCAGCATTCAGTGGGAAAATTCACAATGTATGGCCATCTTCTGATCTGGGTTTCACATCAAGATGTCCCACAGACACAAGAGAGGAGGATGGAAATTGTTTTGGAACTACTCCCTTCTCTCACAAACGATCTTCAGCCAGCCCCATGTTTACCTCTTTCTCCCAACTCACAGCCCCGCGCTCGTCTGTCGGCCCCACTTTATCTTCACCATGGCTCACTCTTCCCACGGGAACACTGTTCCCAAAAGCAACGCCGCGTTTTATATTCTCTACATCCTCCTTTTATATTCCTTTTTGGCATGACGTGTCCCAATCGCGAGGCTTGTTTCTCCCCATGCACAGCTGCCAGCGATCTTCCTGATTACCCCGTTCAAGGAGATTTTCATAGACAGAATAAATACATAGACGCCCTATTGGCTGCTGGAGCGCACGTCAACGGCGCCGCCGTTGGGTAGAGCAACTTTCCCATACCTCTCATTGAGAAAAGTGACTGTTTTGTGCGCTGCTTGGGGCTGTACATATCGCCACACAACTGAAAACAGCTTTCGAGGAAGTACCTTTCACAAGCAAGACTGAACGTTTGTTTTTGGTTATATTTGGTCATGATTTAATTAATAGTAACGTTTAGAGGTTAAATACTACTGTTATTGTGTCACGAAATGTAGTTTTAATAGTTTTTCAGTCGACAATGTAGTTGTTTAAAGCTCAAATATGTGGTTTGTTTATAAAGATAGCGCCTATTTAAAAATTTGATCTGAAGTTTTCGGAGTTGTAAGCTGTGCCCAGCGCTCGTCTAACCCTGCCTGGAACAGCCGTACCTCGGCCAGTGCTTCTGACTATTGCCGCTTGCTCGGATGTCTCTTGTCTAGAGGTTAAACATGAGATATAATTCATATAATTTGTGTTTATCTTTGGTCTCATTACTCTATAAATGGTTCCCTCGTAAATAGTTTTAGCTGAGGGCAAAGTAAAGTTTCATAACTTTATATTTAGGCTATTTTAACGTTGTATCCTGCTGTGTGTTTGACTGAAGCTACTTCTCTTATAATGGCTAGCCTATTACTGATCAATAAAACTGAAATTTAACAAAAAGAGCTAAATATTAAATATATGTCACTATTTAACTTATTTTTTATGTGTGTATATTCTGTAGTTGAAATGTCTTATTCTATTGCTATTATTATACTATTATTTATAAACTATACTATTATCAATATTTTTATTATACTAGTATTCATTACCATTTTATTTGCTGTATACTATTTGTTTATTTTATTGACTAAACTATTTACTATTACTTCTCACTTTATGTTATAATTACTATTTGCATTGCACTGTATGCCCAGTTGTACCATAACATGTAATATCATAAAAGGATCCATCAGTTATCAATGTTATTGCTAAAATCTGGTCAATCACATAAAATGCTTTTTCCACAATGAGCAAACTTAAATATCTCAGTATGGGGGTCTTCACTAGCCTGGTAATACCAGACTCTGTTACTTCACTTTGCTTCGTAGACAGAGTCTGGAATGGCATAATAGAGAAGTGTTTTCTCTCTCGAGAGGGGGCGCTTCTCTGAAGTTTAAAATCATTGGTTACCCGTAAGCCAATCAGATAAGTTTATATATGACGTATGTTATGCGCCGACACAGCCGCATCGAGACATTATACATCGAACTCAAATCTATGATCGAACTTTCACTGTAAACAGGGAGTGGCGCTTTTGTAAAGGCTGCAAAATGTGTGCCAACCAGGAATGAACAATTCACAAACTAAGTTATTTATATGATTTACTGAGTTGCGGCCGCACGCAGCGTCGGCGCATGCCCTGCTCTCACGAGTCATGACTGATTTAGCTTCCGCCGCCCCGCAGCGCCGCGAGGATGAGCCCCTGCTTTCACGAGCCATGACTAATTTAGCTTCTGCCGCACCGCGAGGGCGAGCCCTGCTCTTGCGAGTCATGAATAGGAAGTTCATTTTACTGATTCTCTGAGTCATTTCGTTTATTTAAGTGGCTTAATGTTATAATTTTAACAGACAAATTCCCCGATCACATCCACCTACGCAATGTTGATCATATTCTGAATTAAGAAATCATAATGCAGTAAAAAATGATTTACAGAGAACATAAATAATCACGTTACCTTCCGAGTCTTACGTTCATTTTGCAGCAGGATGTCGAAATGAAATATGGTGGATTGTTGTTATTATTATGATAATAATAATATGATAATAAGAGCGCGCCAGGAGCGTTCACAGCCAAGGAGACCAACGTTATTGTCATGGCCGTAAAAGACAGAAGTGACGTTGAATGGGGGTAAGTTATGTGTCCTTATAGTTATGCATATAGTTATGGCCAAACAGGTCTGATCCGTCTTTACTACAATTAGCCTGAAAAAATTGGGTAGCCTAAATACTAATCTTGAAGTGTTAATATTTTTCCTTGTTATAATGATTTGCAAAAATAAAAACGGCTGCATCTGTGTTGATGAGAGAATGAAAGTGTATGTGCGTTGTGCAAGCTACATAAGTTAATAGCCAACCGTGCTGGATTTTGCTGGTATACGTTGCAAATATAGAGGGGCAGCAAAATTGTTTGAGCTTCAAAATTGTCTGTTCTTTTATATTTGAGCTTGATTCTGAATAAAGGCTGCTGCAATCATCTCTGCTGCAGCTTACCAAGACAGGTTCATACAATCTCAACTTTCTTTATTTAAAAAGCAGTATATGTTCTGGCAAATGCAGTGATAGTTTCTTTGTTAGGAATGTGACCATATGCATGTGTGCTATTGCTAACTAAAAGTTAACCTCAAGGGATCTCAGGGGACTCAATTGCATATGGCAGGATTTGGCAGCTGCCAAACCTTGGTTGTCTGGTAAATGCCAAAGAATAGATTATAAATAACAGAATTAATCAAGTTTTATTCTATACTTTTATTCAACAGGAAGAACAGCTTGTTCCGTGCGTCATACGTCATTGCACATGTGCAGAGCTTTCAGGTTCAGCTTTAAATCCAATCACGTTTACATGTCCTCTCGATCGGAATAGAAAAAGAATAAACCACCCCTTTTAATCTGATTGAAATTTCATTCAGATTAAGCTGAATCGATTAAGGTGTTTATTTGATTACTTGTGGATTATTTGGTTGCATGTAAACATGGTCACTAGAGCCAGTTGAGTGAACAGAATTGGAAAACATACTGTAAGTGTATTTGTGACTTTTGTCATTTGATTGTAGTGAAGGGGTGGTCAAAATCCCTTGCCTCTTCAGCATATATATATATATATATATATATATATATGTATCATATATCTTTTTGAATGCTTATGTATTTCTTTTATGAAATCAATAATTAAGTATATTCATTATTACTTAATCCTTTATTGTGCTTTTGCTTGTGAAATCATATTCTTAAATGCATGCTGATGTAAGTAACCAGCTTCTTTTAGGTGCACAAGGCCACTTGTCTCTTTCTCTGGTCTCAGGAGAAAGGTTTATGGATCCTAAAGGCATTGTGAACACATATGTCCAACACATATGATACTTCTCTGTACCGATAGTCAAGCTATATTGAGAATTGCTATATTGAACTTCAATTGTTGTATTAAAGGGTTAGTTCACCCAAAAATGAAAATTCTGTCAGTATTTACTCACCCTCATGTTGTTCCAAACCTCTATGTGGTTATTTGTTCGGCTATACACAAATGAAGATATTTGGAAAAATGTTTTAATCAAACAGATCTCATTCCCCATTGACTACCATAGGAAAAAATACATACTATGGTAGTCATAATGGGGAATGAGTCAAATGGGAAATGAGTATCTACTGCGGCTACTAGTAGGGAGGTTAAGCCCAAAAAAATAGGCCTTTGACTTCAAGTCATGATGCAAAGGTCTCCTTTGGTATGGAAGTACCTAGGGTCATACAAATAAATGTATCCTAAGACACATATGAGATCACACTTTGTATCAGAAATAAACATGTTTTTTCAAAAATGGCCGCCAATGCGCCAAAAATACTCTAGAGCCCATGTCTTTCCTTCTGCTATCACTATAATGACAAATTTAGTATCAAAGTGTACATTTTTGTGGTCAAGGAATCCAATGAAATTGGTTTAAAGTTTAAAAAAAAAAAATTTTCCCCATACCATGACAATTGGGGGTAAATATGCACATTTCACATAAAAATTATGTCATCAGTGTGACTTTACATAGCTTTTCATTCAAAAACTTTAATTTTGTATTTAAAGGGTTAGTTAACCCAAAAATGAAAATTCTGTCAGTATTTACTCACCCTCATGTTGTTCCAAACCTCTATGTGTTTATTTGTTCTGCTGAACACAAAGGAAGATATTTGGAAGAATGTTTTAATCAAACAGATCTCATTCCCCATTGACTACCATAGAATACCATAATATGTCTTTTTTCCTGCTATGGTAGTCAATGGGGAATGAGATCTTTTTGATTAAAACATTCTTCCAAATATCTTCCTTTGTGTATAGCAGAATAAATAAACGCATAGAGGTTTGGAACAACATGAGGGTGAGTAAATACTGACAGAATTTTCACTTTTGGGTGAACTGACCCTTTAAGCAGTGCAGCTAATTCTGTACATTACATTTGTCCTAAGTAGCATGAGATTTCGACCAGTCAGGAGTAGCCTATAGCAAATCAGTTCCTGCAACAACACATCCCATCTTCACCAGGAGCTGTGACAGCTGTTGAAGGTCAGAGGTGACAGGTTAACACTTTAAGGTTTGTACGACTTTCTTGTTAAATAGAAAAATGTTTTTAATGTTAGATAACTAATAACTAGCTAGATAGTTGACTATGGAAAAAAAAAAAAAAAACCTTAGAGGGAAAACCTCTTCTCGAGAATACTGAAGGCAAAAATTATCCTTATAATTTGTATTAATTTAAATACACTTGCTGCAGCTAGCAGACCTAGGCGAGACAGCTTGCGCGCCTATTGGATGCTCTGCGGTAGAGCCCTGCGCTGAACTGTTTTCTTCATTCCGCCCGTGCCCGCCTAATTTCTGACCATTACCACCCGCTCCCGCAACGTATGTGCTCCACTCCCACCCGCTCCACTCCCGTATGTATGTCCACTCCCGTCTGCACCCGCAAAACTTTGAGAATTTATTCCCACACAATAATAGAGATGCATTGATTTTGTGTCTTCTCCCATCCCACAGGAAAAAACACGTATTTATATTGCTATTATTAAAGAGAATCATGGGGTTGTTTTTTTCGTTACCCTGGCCTGTTCTGACGCACTGATCAGGGAGATGAATAGTAGTCCAAATGTCAGACTTGCCTTGCTTAGGTTTTGTGCTGTAAATACCTCATTTGAGGATCTTTTCCACATCATTTATTGACATCTCCATCATGTCGCTAGGCTACCTCACGATCCCGCAGCTTTTTTTTAGCCACCCATTCCCGCCTGCAGCAAAGTTCAAAGTGCCCGCTCCCACGTGATTTGCGTTGGGTCCTGCGGGACTCAATACCAATGCAGCCCTCCACTCTGCGGCAACCTATCGAGGGACTGCTCGTGAAGTAAGCACCAATGAGGGCGCTGGCGCCCTCAGACGTCACGTCCCATGCGAATGGGTGTGGCTTATGACTATGTAAGCCAGAGCTTGATAGGATGCTCCTTCTTTTTCATCGACTGAAGCGAAACCAGATGGTAGCACGACCAAGTCTTGGTTTGAGGATGACCTTGTAGTCATTAGGCCCAAACTCAAGGCACGACACGCTAACAGAAAGTGCGTGTAAGTCACCCACCCACTTGACTGAGGCGATAGCCAGGTGGTTTTCAATGATAGATATGTAAGGTCCACAGACTGTAGAGGTTTGAAAGAGGCACCCTTCATGGCCTTAAAGACCAAGGAAAGGTTCCATATGGGAACCGAGGGGGGGACGAGGAGGGTTCATCCTTCTAGCTCCCCTGGGGAAGTGGACTACAAGGTCGTTCCTACCCAGTGACTGGCCATGCGAATGTTTGAAAAGCGCAGCAATAGCTGCCACATATACCTTGAGCATGGATGGGGATCCACCCTTATCCAGGAGCTCCTGTAGGAAGGAGAGAACCTCTGATAATTCACAATCTTGTGGATCAGGGTTGCGAGCTGAGCACCAACTTGAGAACACTGACCACTTGGAAGCATAAAGCCGTCTAGTAGAGGGCGCTCTAGCTTGCGTAATCATGTTTAACACTCCATCGGGGAGACTGATGGGTACCCGTTGATGGCCCACACATGCAGAGCCCAAAGCTCGGGTCGTGGGTGCCAAATCGTCCCCACGGTCCGTGAGAGGAGATCTCTCCTCAACGGGACAGGCCACGCAGCCAAGCTCTGAAGCTGCATCAGCGCCGGAAACCAAACTTGGTTTGGCCAGAACGGTGCTACTAGTAGCACAGAGGAACCATTCTCCCTGATACGCTTGATTACCTGTGTAAGGATTTTGCCAGGCAAATCAACCGTCTTCCAAGGATGTGAACACCTCCCCCCACACACATACACACACACTCATTCACTCACTCCAGTGAGTATCAAGTTACAAGACTTTGGAATGTCGCAAAACCTCTTTGAGCAAAGGGGTTGGCATTCCTTTTCGTGTTTTGAAGATATTTAACGAAATATATTCAATGTGTTTCTATGTATGTGTGTTTCCCATATCACAGTGAAATAACTTCGTTTGGTTGCAGCATAAATAGAAGTTAGAGATATCTTCTTTATGCATTGTAAACAGAAGCGTATATTTCTTTAATGTAACATAATGTTCCTTGATGTCTCCAGAATGCCTACTGAATGAAACATCTCCATATGCACAGAGGTATAAAGTAATGTGTATTTTATGTGTATGTTCACCGCCATTAAAGAGCACACTGTTAAACTGTAAAAACCTCATTGAACACAGCCCCTCCCACGAGGAGTGCGTCCTCTTAGAACAAAAGGACAATAAAAGAAGGCTTCCCGCGCGCAACATCCCCTCTCCGATTGGGTCAAGCCGACAGGAAGGGGATGGATTTCTCCAAGGTGATAAATGTGAGAGGGCAGGTCCGCCCCCTCTCTCTCTTCTGAACTCTCCAGCGCTCGTTCAGCATGTGAACCTCATGGGAATCTGATCCGACCATGGGTCTTTTCTTTTGTTCGTCTAAAAGTCTCGTTTTTCCTCGAGTGGACTACCAAGTTCGCCTCCCAGGAAAGGAAATGGACTTTGCCGAACCACTGTCTTGGGTAACGTCACCTCAAAGACTTTAAGCCTTTCAAACACTCGCGCTGAATGCCAACGAACGCCACGTGACTCTCCGCGGAACAAAGGAGTCACGCGCACGCAACCAAACATGCACGCTCCAGGACGGGCCGTGCAAAAACGCCTCGGCCGACCTTCTCGCTCCGGACACTCGCACCAGCGCGTCCTTGTCTACCTTCAAAATGTAGTCCGCGTGTCGGCACACGTGATCCGATCCCGGATCCTTTCTTTACCTTCTAGTCTCAAGTATGTCTTTGTATTCAACTCGTTTTACTTCCACAAAGTGAAATGAACTGAGTCGAACTATTCCTTTGGTAATTCACCGCAAAGACTTCCCACTGCTGTTCAAAGACTCGCGCCTCGCACGTGACTCCCCACGGAACAAAAGAGCAGTGCACGCGCGCATCCAAACCATGCGTGCCTCACGCTCACGGAGGACAAAGGATCAGCCACTTAAAACGTGGCTAGACCATGCAGGACGCCCAAGGAACGCAGCAACACATGAGGGCCCTTTTTCACATGCAAGTAAATTAGGGTTACCCTGTTTCAGAGCATTGAGAATGTGTTTTCGTGTGTCTCAGAAAGTTGGACTGTCTTAGGTGAATATAACCCTCTCTCCCTCTCTCTCTCTCCATGCTCTCCCTCTCTCACTCTCTCTCCCTCAAACTCATCATCTAAACATGTTCTCATTGTCTCATTGTATCAACGTGTACATTGTTGTGGTCAAGGAGTCCAATAAAGTAGGTTCCAAGACTAGAAAACAATTAATGTTGTCCTTACCATGACAATTGGAGGTGAAGTATGCAATTTTTTTATCAAAAAATAAGCATGCCAAACACACAGTCCATTCACAACTTAAAGGGATAGTTCACTTTGAAATTAATTTTTGATATGTTTTGGCTTACCTCAAGGGCATCGAAGATGTAGGTGTCTTTGTTTTCAAAGTAGTTTAAATTTTGAGTTTCAAACCGTTTGAGTCTACCAGTCATATAATGGAGGTCTATGGGGTCCACCTCAAAGAGCATGCACAGATAAGTCCAAATTAAACATGATTAAATGCCTTTAAATGTAAGTATACATTGATGGTCTAAGACATGAAACGAACGGTTTGTGTGAGAAAACGAACAGTATTTATATTGTTTTTACCTCTTGTTACCACAGCCACAAAGTGCCTGCGCCCTCAGATCACTTGGACGTGGCTGTGGTTGTGACATCTTCGATGCCCTTGAGGTAAGCCAAAACATATCAAAAATTAATTTCAAAGTGAACTATCCCTTTAAGTTGTGAATGGACTGTGTGTTTGGCATGCTTATTTTTTGATAAAAAAATTGCATACTTCACCTCCTATTGTCATGGTAAGGACAACATTAATTGTTTTCTAGTCTTGGAACCTACTTTATTGGACTCCTTGACCACAACAATGTACACGTTGATACCAAATTTGTCATTATTAGCCATAACAGAAGCAAAGATATGGGCCTCTCAAGTATGATTGGTGGCCATTTAAAAAAAAATGTACGTATATAAGAGACAAAATATGATCTCACTTGTGTCTTAGGATAAATTTATTTCTATGGTCATAACGTACTTCCATACCAAAGGGGACCTTTGCATCATGACTTGAAGTCAAAAGTCGCTTAACCTCTCTACTATACTCTAATAATCAGATAAACAATTGGACCTTATTTACATGTGCAACTGCTCCACTGACCATACACAAGTCACTCCACCTTTCGGTGTAACCTCAGTTCACTCTCACCTTCACCCCATCCCCTTTTTTGTCTAATCCACACTTCCTCCCATTAATCAGCTCTCATCACTAGATACTAACAGTGCAACTGACACTTTTTTCTACACTCTGACATCTTGTTTAGACAACTTCTGCCCCCTTGCATCCAGGCCAGTCTGCACCACCCCTTCTGCCCCTGGCTAACTGATGTTCTCCTTGAGCATCGTTCCAAACTCATGGCTGCAGAGAGGAAGTTGTGCAAATCGAAAGATTCGACTCACCTTGATTTATATTAATTCCTTCCTCTTCCTTCTCTGATAATATCTCTATTTCTAAAACAACTTACGACCACAACAAAATTAACAATTCTTCTGACTCTCGAACGCTTTTCAAAACCTTCTCTTATCTTATTAATCCTCCTCCTTCATTAGTTCTAACAGCTAAGGACTTTGCCACATTCTTTGATAAAATAACATCAGCGACCAATTTTCCACACCACCAATCAACACACAGATCTTAAGAGCTAACACATACATTCTCCTCTCCAGAAGTCTCCAAACTCATCCTTTACAATCACCTTTCCCACTCATCTCCATTTCTTCTTAAGTTGTACCTACACTTACATCAACACCTCTCTTCACGCTGGTAGATTTCCCACAGCATTTAAGCAGGCTTGGACAACCGACTGCTTAAAAAAAAAAACTAAAAAAAAACCACTCTAAATCCAGCATTTCAAGAAAATTACAGACCGGCATCCCTTATTCCATTCCTTGCTAAAACACTTGAAAGAGTCTCTATCTTTCTTGCACAGGACAACTACCAGTCAGGTTTGAAAAGCGGACATTCAACTGAAACTCTTCTGTTCTTGGTTATTGAGGTTCTGAGACTAGCAAAAGCAGCTAGTAGTCATCTTGCTGGATTTGTCTGCTGCTTTTGACACAGTTAACCACCAGAGCCTCCTTTCAACCCTCAAGATTAAAGACATATCAGGAACAGCACTATGGTTCAAGTCTTACCTCTCAGGTAGGTCCTTCAGGGTGTCATGGAGGGGTGAGGTGTTTATATCGCAACATCTAACTACTGGGGTGCCTTAAGACTTGCTGCTTGGAGCTCTTCTCTTCACCATCTACATTTCATCACTAGGATCTGTCATTCAGATACATGGTTTTGCCTATCACTGCTATGCTGATGACGCACAACTCTACCTCATTACAACCAGACAATCCGACGGTAGATGCTCGCATCTCAGCTTGCCTGACAGACATTTAGTGTTGGGTCCGAGTCGACCTTTGTCGAGTCCGTGTCGAGTCCACAAAGATTTAAATGATTTGAAATTGACCTTCACAAAGACCCGCCCCTCTTAGTTACTGTTACTATGTCCGACAAGCCATTCCGCTCTCACTCCACATGTTCTCAAACAGTGAAAAATATATTGAGGAGCAAAGAGAAAAAGGTGTTCCCTTTCGTAGTCGCTCCGAGTTACGTCAGATGACGGAGAATGGGGGTTTCACTTAGAAAGCCTGTCATCTTTGAGTATTAAAAAAAAATGAGCCAATAGTAAAGAAATGCCATGAGTCTGTGGAATTTGCATAACGTATCTCCACCTTACCACGTGGGTATAAAAGGAGGATGCGGACGCAAACGCAGCTATGTTTTCGCTTCAGAGCCAAGAGAATCTCTTCTCTCCACAAGCCAAATACTCCAGTGACGGTGGTATCCAGCAAGTTTCGCATTGCCTGCGATCTGAGCAGTGGTCTGCCAGTGCCAGTGTCTCTCCCTGGTCGCTTCAACATCCGCAGAGTTTTTTCCTCCCACTAAAAGAGCGTGCACGTGGAACTTCTTTTTAAAGACGCGTCTTTCTAAAGACGATCTGCACGTGTATTTCTGAGTGCGATATTCTGATAGATTCAGCTGATGAGCTGAAGCGCTGTTTGACGTGTTTGGGCTTTGATCACGCTCAGACAGCGCTCGTGGGTGTGTCACATTCTCGTGTGTGTATCACAGTGAGAACGTGACCATCACGGTGTAACGGTTGAGGCTTAATGAGCTCAATAGAGTGAGAGTCCCCTCATCCACACCCTGATCTATTTTTCTTCACGTTAGGTAATACTTGGGCTGGTGGCCAGGCTGACCTAAGACGTCAGGTCTGGAATTAAACCGACGAAAATTCCACACCCTGTCTTTCACGTTGCAACCCACATTGTCCCGAGTGAATTCGCCGGCCTGCCCATGGGCCCACATTCTCATTCAGTCCCCCAGCTGATGAAATCACGTTTATTGCCACATCACAAGGTGAGCTGGAGTCCTCTGGAGATGGCTTGTCTGTGCTGCTGTCCTTGGACGTGCTAGCATAATGAGTTTGATCCAGAGTTCACAGCTATGCTTTCCTGGGCTGCCTCGAGTATCGGGTCTGCGTGGAACCTTCTGCCATGTCCCGAGCACTTAAGGCTGCTGATTGGATTTTTGTGGTTGGCGAACCCAAATCCTTTCTACCCGGATGTGCATGAAGAGGCCATGAGATTGTGGAAGTCTCCTTTGACTTTTCATGACTGCTCAGCGGCCTCTTCCGCCTTCTCTGCCCTCGTAGAGGCCGCAGCCTAGGGTACACTGGGGTTCCCCCCTGTGGAGTGTTCTGTGGCAACACTTATATATCCCCACAGTGCCTCTACCTGGTGTGGTGACCCTAAACACCCCTCCAATGCCTGTAGGTTCTTGTCTACTACGGTGGCGGTGACCTATTGAGCTGCGGGGCAGGCTGCCACTGTTCAATGACATGCACAAGAGTAGGGCTGATTCAGAGCTCATCCTTGAGGTGCCTACCGTCACCAACCTTGCACTACAAGTGATGAAGGTGACCGCACGCTCCCTTAGTCAGGTGATATCCACTTGCGTGGTCAGACATTTCTGGCTTAACCTGGTTGATGTGCGCAAGGTTGAATGAACCAGTTTCCTCAACTTCCTCATATCCCAGGCTGGCCTCTTCGGCGGCGCGGTTGAGGATTCTGCCCAACAGTTCTCGGCCGCCCAGAAATGGACTGTGGCTTTTTTGTCTGACCCTGCGGCCTTCTGCTGCCAACCAGCCACCGGCTCAGAAGCCTCAGTCCGCTTGCTGTCGAATGCGCCCTCCTGCGAATTCTGCTCCTTCCCGCCCGGCCCCAGCAGCACTGGGCCGTGCCGTGGAGGTGGTTGCAGCGAGGCGCCCCTGCCCGTACCAGCCCTGCAGCCCCGCTGAATGCCAGGCTGTGCGGTACAGGCTATGCCAGGCTATGCGGCTATTACGAGCAGCTTAGATATGGGTTGCAGTTCTTTCAGGGAGTGGTTGCAGGGCCACTCCTTCCCCCGGTGGAGGGCTGGAGGAGAATCTTTTCTCCAAAGAGCTGCATCCCATCTCTGAGCCCCCAGAGGTGTACGACAGTGCGCGACGCCCCCGGGCCTCGCCGCTCTCGTCCCCCTCTGTCTCTGAGGGCACGGATGACAGTGCGTGCCATCTCCAGACCACACCACTCTCATCCCCCTCGACAATCTTCGCGTGAAGATTGTCGAGGCAGCCCTTGTTCCCCTACGCGAACAAGGGGTTCGCATCCTGAATTCTCGATGACTGGCTAACTTAGCTCACTCTCGGGATCAGGTTTGAGAACACAGAGGCCTTGTGCTCCGGCACCTAGCCTGTCTGGGCCTCCGGGTCAACTGGGAGAAGAGCAAACTTTGCCCCGTGCAGAGGATCTCTTTTTTCTGTATGGAGATCGCCATGTCCGCGCAGCTTACGAGCGAGTATGCACACTCACTGCTGACTTGTCTTCGACAGTTCGATGGCAAGAGTGCGGTCCCATTGAAACTTTTTCAGAGGCTCCTGGGGCATATGGCATCCGCAGCCGCGGCAACGCCACTCGGATTGCTTCATATGAGACCACTTCAGCTGTGGCTTCGCGGCACGCTCAGAGTTCCAGTAACTACGACCTGCTGTCACACCTTCACCCCGTAGTGGAACCTCAGTTTTCTACGGGCCGGAGTTCCCCTTGAACGAGTTTGAAGGCATGCTGTTGTCTCCACAGATACCTCTGCCACGGGCTGGGGCGCCCTGTGCAATGGATATGCCGCCGCGGGCACCTGGACAGGGCCTCAGCGCCTTATGCATGTCAATTGCCTCAAGTTGCTTGCAGTATACCTTGCCCTGCACCGCTTTCATGCATTGATCCAGGGTCAACACGTACTGGTCCGTTCAGACAATACCGCGACAGCAGCATACATCAACCGACAAGGTGGTCTATGCTCTCGCTGTATGTCGCAACTCGCACGCCACCTCCTCTTATGGAGTCAGAAGTACCTGAGGTCCTTCGTGCTATTACATTCCAGGATACTGGAACCTTGCAGCCGACGAGCTGTTGCGGCTCCGGCCCATTTCTGGCGAATGGCGACTCCATCCTCAGTCGGTACAGCTGATTTGGGACCAGTTCGGGGACGCACAGATAGATCTGTTTGCCTCCCATGACTCATCCCATTGCGCCCTGTATTACTCCCTGACCGAGGGCACGCTTGGCATGGACGCACTGGCGCACAGCTCACCGCGGGGCCTACGCAAGTATGCGTTTCCCCCAGTGAGCCTTCTCGCACGGTCTCTGTGCAAGATCAAGGAGGACGAGGAGCAGGTCATTTTGGTTGCACCATACTGGCCCACCCGGACCTGGTTCTCCGAACAGATACTCCTCATGACAGCACCTCCTTGGCCAATTCCTCTGAGGAAGGTCCTCCTTTGAAGGTAAGTCACTGGGAAAGTACGACCTGATTGTCAGGTTCCTGAGAGGAGCTAGGAGACTGAATCCTCCTCGCCCTCCTCTCGTACCCTCTTGGGACCTCTCAGTGGTCTTAAATGCCCTGCAGAGACCTCCCTTTGAGCCTCTGCAATCAGTTGAGATTAAATTCCTGTCAATGAAGACAGCGCTCCTGGTTGCACTGGCCTCCACCAAGAGGGTTGGGGACCTGCACACATTCTCCGTTGACGAAGCCAGATTTTCGCTTTCAGAATGTGCCTGGGGGATATTGGCATATGGTTTGTTTTGGGGGGTATTTGCTGCTCTCAATGCTCTTATCCATGCTATGGTGCATGCACAGGGAGTTCTTGGCCAGAACCATACCACCAATCCAATTGTATGTTAATTGTCATCGTATTTGATGATAGTGGTCTTGACAGAAATCAAGCATATTCTTTCCAGTTCTGGCAGATCACGTTACCCTTACGAAACAAAAATATATTGCACTATATTGGAATATGTCAAGTGATATATTAGGCAATATATTCCCATTTATAGGATTTTATATTGTCCAATATATTGCAATATACGTATGCATAGTATATATATGTATATATATATATTGATACATATATTGCAATCAAGACCAAAAAGGGCACCATATTTTTACATATGAAGAGTTTGGTTCCAAAACGCTATAAATCCATTTTGATGAATTTGAGTAAAACTGTGTTTTCTTTAGCAAGAAAATGGGAAGATGAAAAACACTATTTTCAGTTTCAAAATTTCACATAGAATTTGTAGGTTATAATATCAATAAATGTTTTGATTTTCAAAGATTTATTATAAAAACAGATTATTTTTTCCCCAAAATGCAATAAATCCATTAACTTATTTTTTTCAAAATGCAATTAATCAAAAAACTTTTATACACATTGAATTTCTTGTGTAATCCGAGATAGCAAAAAATATCCGCACGGCTTCTTTTTGCCGCCGGCCCTACGCTGTCGGCTATAGGTGCGTCCCGCTGGCGGCGATGAAACGTTTGCCGCCGAATACGTCACTGACGGTCACTCCCATTTTTTGCGAGATGCCGCCGGCAAATAGCTGGCGGGCCGCCTGCTTCATTTTCACTGGCGGTTGCCTCCGTCTCATGGACCGCGGCCGGCTGGCGGCAAGCCGCTTTGAAATTCAAGGATTTCAACACCCAGAATCGCCCAGCCATGGCTTACTTGCTCCATGGGTTTAGGCTATAACAGATTCTTGACTCTTGATTCCGTTATAAGGTCTAGAAAATTAAATTTAAATTACTTAAATATAGGCTAGTAATATAGGCTATGTAAAATAGATGTAATTATTTTATGCAGTTAAAAAATATTTACATTTCTTTGATTAATGCACATTTGAGACAGATTAACCAAAAATAATTTGTCAATAAAACTTACTTGGCAATAAATATCTTTCTGATTAGGATTTACAAAATATATTTAATTCGTGGTATGAACAATTTAGAAGATATTTTTATTAGGGCCCAAGCCCTGAAAGGGCGAAGGCCCTATTGTTTTCCTTAGGATTATTTTTTTTTTATTTTTTTTTTTTCTAACGACTATCCGGGCACCTTTGGGGCCCTTAACATGCTCAAAAACTCTTGAAACTTTGCACACAGGTCAGAACCCGCGGCCATCAGAGCCGGGCTGAAGCTGGTACCCGGGCGTGGCAGGGGCGGCTCGTCAGCGCCCCCTGGAACAGGGTCTGAACACTTTGTCCATAAATCAAACACGCTTGCATGTAATAATATGAAACTCGGTACACATGTCAATCTCATCGTTTCATATATTCATCGCACTTTTACTTTTTACCCCAGCCCAACAGGAAGTCAGATATTTACGGTTGTTTTTAAAATGCTTGCAATGGAATTTAATGTACTCCTCCTAGAGCATTCATCCGCATGGAACGAAACTCGGTCAGCCTGAAGTCAAGACATAGACGATCAAAAATTGCGAGGGGATTTTTGATATCTCGAACGGTTTGGCTGTGGCGAGGAAACAAAATTATGGTGAGAAACGTGAAACAGGAAGTGTGTCCTAACTTCAGCATACATTAACTGATCTTGATGAAACTTCAGGAGTGTGTTCGCCGTAAGAGGACGATCACATGGATGTGACTATTGTGTGTCAAAGTTATAGCGCCAAAGTTTTTTCTAATTTAGAAACGGTTCCTATTTCTGCGATGTCGCGGCTGACAGAATGAAGAAATTACACTGGTTATGAGTACACATTATTTATTTTTAGTTAAAAATAGGTCACTGTGCCACAAGCCATAACGGATAATTTACCTCAGATTTTGAAAGCATGTAATATTATAGTGTTCAAAATGAATTCTATGCAAACATACGACTTTTCATAACAACGACAATAACTTGAGGCAGATGCCACCAAATGTGTTAAAATAAATGAATTATTTGCTGGACTTAAGTGAAAAGGATAGCCATTTAACACCAGAACTCCCAAGGCGGTCATTTTGACCGTTTTTAAAATTTACAGTGTAATAACTTATTTGTTAAAATAAAATCAATGTGGCTGTAGGACTCTGACTTTTCCTAAATATGTGTATATTTTATTCTGGCACTGTTATTTTATTACAATCACAAAACACAAAACAGTTGCGTCCTATTTCTACCTAGAATGGCCATGGCGGTCATTTTGACCGCACGCATTATAAATATCATAAGTCCGCTATATTTCCCGCGATCAACACGCACATATTGTAGAAGTGCACAAATGAGCAAGTTTCGCGTCCATCACGCAACTGGCAAGCGAATTTCGCTCCGACAACATAATCAAAAGCCACTCAACTGGTGCGAGAGTCGGGTAGGCGGTCCGGGACGAAGATGATGAAGGCAGTGCCAAGTAAGGAGAAACTGCAAAAATTAAATCAAGGAGTCATGTGCCAAATGTCACAAAGTAGTGTGAGGGACTGAAGCTGCACGCGAAGCGGTGTTTTCCTATGTGTGTGTGCGTAACGTCAGTGAATGAATAGGGGGGTTTCCACCGTTCAAATGAGCCCACATCTTTATTATCATCTATCTTAACATTGTATATCTATTTATTTTTAGATTTCACATTGATTGTATTTGTATAACAGGGCTGTAGGCTACTGTATGAAGCTTTGACGTTTCCTAGATTTTTTGCATGTCTATTCACGTGGAGAGTGCGGTGAAAAAATATTTTTGACGCAAAACTTTCCTCGGCAGCACCTGTCGGGAAATATTTTTGTATTGGCTTTATAATATGATATAATATTTTGCTTGTTTTAAGGGCGATGGCATTATAACATGACAACATGAATTATAAGTGTCACTGGAAAACTTAAAGAGAAAGGTTCAAATGCAGATATGACATGACGAAAATGACGTTCAGTACAGCCAAATGAACGTTAAAGTTTGAACGGTCAGAATGACCGCTATGGTCGTTGTAGTAGTTATGGAATTCCGGTAGTTCTAGTGTTAATGACCATAGCACATAGTTGATGTGAAAAAAGGAGTATTTTGCATATAAATATGCACATAAATACATATTTTTTCAATTTGTCTCCCTGAAAGTGCCTGGCAGAAGCCTATACTGTCTGTGTCATAAATGTGAACATAATATTATCTACTGTCTGTGTCATAAATGTGAACATAATATTGTAACAGAATATTCTTATGCTATATTATATAAACTATATTTCATGAGGTGAAACATCACTGCCAGGAGCTACAGAATATATATTTCTGTAGGTCCTCACCGTGATGTTGCACTTCATGAAATATATGTAGTATAGCCTAAGAATATTCTATTAAAATATTAAGTGGCACATAAATTCAGACCAGTTATTTACAATAAAGCCTTATAAAATCATTTCCATTCCCTTTGTTTATTATTTTAATAGTTTTTTCTTGGTTTTGATAGTAAATAAAATCTAATCAGTAATTTTACATGCAGATTAATGCACGTATAGATTAATGCACGTGTGTGTGTGTTTGCATAGTGGGCCGGTCTGGATGAAGTGTCCAGGGCTGATTTTTTGTCCCAGTCCAGCCCTGAATGGCAATATTCACATTACTTTCAGTTTATTGCTCGAAAGTACAAAAATATTTGAGTGAAATGTAGGCTATAGTAAACCCTAAGATTATAATTTGTGACATTAGAACAAAATATGTGGATATAAAAACATGTATATAGGCTAAAGAACTAAATGAACGATCTCTATTTTCTAATTTCACGACGTCCACACAAGACCAGGCTTGGGAGGGTTACTTTAAAAAATGTATTCCGATACAGTTACAAATTATTTCATAAAAAAGGGTCCCACTTTATATTAATTGGCTTTAAGTACTTTATACTTTTTCAAAAAGTAACTACAATCTGATTACTTTTTTTGATGTAACTCACTGTAATAATATACAGTTACTGGATTTTTGTTTCCTGATTACATAATGCTGTTACATGTATTCTGTTGCTCCCACAAGACATTAGTCGGAATATTTTCCTGTATGAACAAAATGGAGTTTCCATTGTTCACACACAAACACACACAGAGTTCGATCGCGCCTCTCTCGTGACTGTGTGTGCGTGTCATGTGTTCTAGGCTGTGTGCATGCACTTCTGAAGCTGCTCAGAAAATAATAAAATGCCATGCAGAGGACTAATGCAAAATGTGTGGGAAAATCCATTTGATTGTAGTTTAAGTGAGAAATAATTTCAGTGCTCTGGTCAATAGCTGTAGAGTGAAAACTGGTGAATGCAGTATACAGCTTTCACAGAAAGAGAATGATGTGAGCACGTACGATTGGCAGTGAATATTTTATGCGGACAAAATAGCTCAATAAGAGTAACAAAATACATGTGGAAAAAATCACATCGTAATGTTTTAAAGAAGAATGGTTTGATTAAAGTGGTGTAAATATACCCGATCCGGCAAAGATGGCAGTATCGGAGTTGATAACGATCCTGAGTATCGGATCGGCGCATCCCTACATACTATAATGTAAACACAGTACAGATGTAGACCTTGATGTACACCTGACCTTTCAGAAGGTTGCTCATGCATACTTTGTGGTTAAAATGTGCCCTCGATCCGCACTTTTGCAGAGCCTTCACTGCTGCAAGCTCTTCAGCACACTTCTTTTTGACAGTCAAAGCGGGGGTTACGTTTTTGCACGTCATGTAGAATAACCCTAAAAGCACCAAGGGTGCGGTGCCACCGGCTTTATATATATATATATATATATAAATATAGCTGCGAGCAGCGATTGCGGGCCAAAGCCGGCGGTACCGCCATCCCGGTGCCTTTAAGGCACCGGGGTTGCGGTGCCACCGGCTTGGGCCCGCAATCGCTGCTCGCAGCTATATTTATTATTTTATTATTTATTTTAAAGGCAATTAAAAAATAGAACCATTAGATTGTGAATGTTATTTCACTATTTTGTGCATAGAAAATCTATAGCTAAAACAAATGTGTTTTAGCTATAATTTTTGCTATTCACAAAACAGCAAAATAGTGAATTAACATTCACAATCTAAATGTTTATATTTTTACAAAGACTGGGCGCCGTGTTGCATTCTGGGACGTGGCAGTCGTCATGTTGGAGGCGTCGCAAATGTAAACCAACACCAGCAAATCGAATGAGAAGCAGCTGAGTTGGGAGAAAGAAAATAAACAAAGATGTTAAAATCCCTAAAAGGATGTGGAATTTACCGGGATAGGTTTAATAGCGAAACCCGGGACCGGAATGAGGATAAAACGGCACTTTTAACGGGTTGGATCCATTTGAAATTTCAAATTTCCAACAAAAAGTGGGAGTACAGTACGCTACGCTAACCGGACAAAGGTAAACTGCGCTCCACCTAGCTGCTAGTTTAGTGACAGTTATAGTGCTAACAACCATTCACACATGTAACATTCTTTTAACTATGCGTTTCAAAAGTGTAGTTAATAACGTTAGCTGTTTTAAGCATTTAATCTTAAATTAGTAAGCAAAACGATGCTTAAAGCAAGAGGATAACAGTTTAGCAACAGGACAACAGACACTGACAGGTCTGATTAAAGGGCTAATGTTAATGTTATGAGATTGAGAATATTAAAATACGGGATATTTTACAGGAATATACTAAAACGGAAAGACAGCAGGAAAAGAGCTCAAGTACGTGAGAAACCCAGAAAAAAAACTTGAGGATTGACAGCTAACGTTACTAACTATCTGTCCGGATTACCCTGTTCCCACTGTTTGCCGACTCTTTGTTGGAAATTTCATATGGATCCAAACCGTTAAAAGTGCCGGTTTAGTCCACATACCGGTCATTGGCTTCCCTATTTAATATATCCCGGTAAATTCCACAACCTTTTAGGGATTTTAACATCTTTTTTATTTTCTTTATCCCAACTCTGCTGCTTCTCCTCGTTCGACTAGCTGTATGTTGCTACATGCGCGTAAAGCCTCCAACATGGCCGTAAAGAGAAGAAGAAGATTGCCGAAGTTACTACAACAGCCCACAGTTTGCTTGCTAGCAAAGTCATCCACTACCGTCGCATAAGTAAGTATATGTTTCCTTTTTTGTAACGCAATATTATGTTTACATTGGTTTTATTTTATCTTTTTAAAATATGCTAAGTTAGTCATCTTTGTTCTTGCAGTACGCTGCTAGTCCTGTTGCTAGAGTGGCTAACGTTAGCAGCTAACACATGCTGTTTTGCCTTTGTTAGGACACGTTGCTAATAACATTAACGTTACATGTAGAAATGTAATTAGTTACTTACAGTAGTTAGCCAAAGCTTTACATCTAGATGGACCAAGTTTAACTTGTATAATGATATATTATAATGTATATATGTTGTGTAAATTATTTTGTTTGTCCGAACTAGTATTTTGCTTTTTTGTGTATTTTAATTTTTTATTTTTTGCAGATTTACAGAGACTCTAGAATGAAAAACAAACTCTGAGGGAAAGCAATGCACCAGCAGGTGAGAATATGCACTCTTTCTTAAATTTAACTTTTTTTGTGTGTGATGTATAGGTCCAAAATTACCATATGCATTTCATTTTGTAGCGTCAGATGACAGCGGCTCACTTCAAGAGCAAGGTGAAGCAAGTTGGGATAATTTTGAAGATGTTTGCTCACACTGGGCAATCAGGTACAACTTGCAAACAACTTAAGCATTGGTTGTTGGTTTAATTCTCAACGGGGCCCATCTGTACATGTGGTAGACCTAGAAATAACTGTCATAGTTTAGTAGTTGAGGGACCCGGACTGACTACTTTATTCTTTTATTCTGGGAACCCCTGTAGGTGCAGACGTCTTGGAGAGTTTGGGCGATGTTGTGCGCAGTTTGAGTTATTATTGCGCAATATTATTATTGCGATTTGAGTTATCCCTGACAGGGGATCTGATACTCCCACTAGACACCCAGGAAGATTTGGCGTTACTTGACAACAGTATGAGGCAGGATAAAGAGCATGTTTTAGAGACATGTTCCTGAAGACCATTGGTCAAAGTAAGTTGGATATTTATTTTTTATATTTAAGTAGATGTGTATGACTTTATGCCTTTCAAACGGAATGACAGATCTTTATTTTCTACATATTTTCTCTCTGATGAGGCGATCCAGGTTAACGTTACACATCACCTGAAAGGAGCATCTGACCGTGCAGGTGGAAAAAGGCAGTGCTGAGTGGGACCCACAGCCGACCCCTTAAACCTAGGCTGACTACTGACACCCCAGCATCACTAGACAACTGGAACCCTTTTTTTATCCTGCAGACAGTAACTTCAAGACATCTAAAAAAGGCTTGTTACAGTGCTTAACTCTTCTATTTAAATATAGCTTGTAAATCCTAGATTATACATCTAATACTTGATTTCTGCACATTACCTGGTACCAAATATTCTACTTCATTCTGTCACAGTGCTCAACTGTTATTCTATTGTTAAATATAGCTTGTAAATCCTTGTGCCACAGGTCAGCATTGCAGTTATAATGGTATATTCTCAAATTATTTGGTGTCCTTTACTTGTGTTTACTGGTAATTATTTTCATCACAGAGCTGAACTCTTTATGTTATTAGCAGGTATTGTAAGTGTTATATATATATATATATATATATAACACTTACAATACTTGCTAATAACATAAAGAGTTCAGATCTGGGATGAAAAAAATGAAGATTTTCACTATTATATATAATAGTGTTTATATAACGTTAAATGTGTATAATAGTGTTTTTAACTAAAAATGTATTGGAAAGCTGTGTGTGTTTCTATTTTTCTGTTATATTTCAGCGATCTGACATATTGTTTAATGACAGTTACTGTACTTTCAAATGTGGAAATAAAATATCAAATGGAAATTTGTCTGGTTTGAGCAATCATTATTCTTGATAAACTGCATGCTGTAAATGTTAAAATAAATAAATAAATAAATAAATATAGTGCAATAAGCGGCGGGCCGCGGTCAGCTCGCTCAAAAAAAGCGTTTGCCTCCGACGGGCCGCTGAAGGTCCGCCTTTAGGTATAATGGCGGTGGAACGGCGGCTGGCCGGCGGGCCGTCCGCGGAACGAAGGCGGTAGGAAGGCGGCAGACGCTTTTAAAAAGCGGCTGCCGCCGGCGGTCCGCCATCAAACGTGTTTGCGATTACGCCTTTCTGACGCTTCTACTGCCTCCGGAGCGCCGCCGGCGGCCCGCCAACTCATTGCTATCTGGGATCCTATAAATCCATTGCTTTAATATAACAATATTCTGTAACACTTTAAGGGTACAGGTCATGAATTATCATGCATTCACGGATAAAATGAATCATGCATGAATTATGCATTCATTCATTCATTATTTTCATCAGGAACTAACAACATTTTTTTTAACAGTTCAATGTTTTTCATTCATGACTTCGTGGATGAACAACACCTTAATTAAAACATTAACTAAGATGAGCACATCATCATGAATTATGATTTATTAAGCATGATCTAACGTTACTTCTGCATATCGCTGTTGTCAACCTTGCGATGTCGTCGCTGAGCTTTTTTGACGGCGATCAGCTGTAAAATGGCTTGGTCCTGCTCGGTTTTCGTTGACTTTGAATAAAACAACTGAAAGTTTTTCAAAAGATCCCTGGGGTCAGTGTGCCAGCGTGACAGAAGTTTAATGCTGTCGCGTGAGAACAAGCAACAGCCGGCATTTCCGTTACTGTTTACATTGCGTGAATGGTGCGTTGTGATCGGTTAAGCGGATATGTTGCATTTTGCGGAAAAGGGAGACTGGCGTTTGTCGCGGTTTGGAAAGAAAGGGAGAAAACATTACACAATAACACGGCGGATATCGCATTTTACGTCAAATTAAACATTGTTTTGTATCTGGTCGGTATTGAAAAGTCCGATTTTTGCAGTAACTCATTTTTTTTAAAAATGGCGTTTATCGCGTTTTGGAACCAAACTCTTCATATAGTTTGTCTTTTTAAAGTTTGTCTTTATATGCTTTAATATTCTGCAATATATGTGCTATGTCCATACACACAAATACATGCATACATAGCCTACACATGCTGCACTGTTTCTTGTAATTTTACAGGAAATTCCTGGCTAATAGTTGCCGTAAACTTACTGTAAACAGTATACAGGACTGCTATTGTGAAATAACTACAACAAGGTCCTGTAATTTTACAGGCTAGAATACTGTAATACTGTTGTATTACTGAAAAATATAGTTTCAGAAATGCCGTCGCCGTGTAAACGAAAGGCACATCCGATAAAATATTTTTACGTTTTCACCTGCGAGCGTTCTCGTGTGAACAGGGCCTGAGACGGAGAGTATAAGGGTGCAGTCAGCGTTTGCAGAGAGAACACTTCTCCCCTGATCCAGACTGAACTGTTGACAACTCTCTGCTGATTTTCAGAGATTGTGGTTGGGAGTTAGCAGTGGCTAACATACTTTAGTAGTGGCCTGTTATTGAGAGATCTTGTTCTCACTCCATCTAAAATTTGAGAAGGAATTGATTGCCATTGCACTCTTGTTTAATTATTGTTTAATATTTACTTTTGTAAGGGAAGCTGTAGGGGGTGAGTGCCTTTTTTCTTTGAACACTGTTTTGACTCTGTCTTTTGTATAGTAAGGGAGTTGAGGAAAGTTTGTGTTGTTTATTTGTTTTTGTTTAACCCTTCTTAGGTAAGTTAGAACTCTTCCTAAATTTAGTTAGTGGGCTGTTTTGTTTGTTGTTTTAGGCCTTGCTCTCCCCTGAGCCATTGCTCCCTAGGAACTCATGTTCTGTTTTTTTTTCTTAATATATTGTTTGTAAATAAAATCCTTTCTTTGACATTTATATTGTCTGGAGTCATCTTCACTCTGGGACAGAGGATTGAAGTGTGTTCTTGCCCGTTCCTTTTGGCTTTTTCCTTTTGTTACTTCCCCTTGCAACCCCTAGACGTTAAGGGGAACGTAACAAGTGGGGGCTCGTCGCTTCGTTTAAACTAATACGTAGAGAGACTCATCTATTTGGGGTAAGTCTCCTTTTTTTGTGCTGTCTGGCAGTTTTTTTTTTTTTTGGTGGGTGAGGAAACTGTGGTAGATGGACTTTGATTTGATTGCATTTACTCTCCAGCCTACCACAGAGGCCTTTGAACATTGTCGAAAAGTCGATTTATTGTTGATAGCTGACTTTTTTAATATTAGTGTCCCTAAGGAAGCAGCGAAGAAAATTATTAAGCAAGAATTGTGCGATAGGGTTGTGGAAACTGGCATTTTACCAGAATACTCTATGATGGAGAAGGGTTCGTCTGATATAGCAGCGGAAGCTGTGTTAGACGAGGGCCCTCCTGTAGTAGCTTCTTTCGATCCGGCATTGGCAATTAAAATGAAAGAACTAGATCTTCGTATCAAGATAGACCTGTCCCTTTGCCTCGGTCATGGGAAGATAGACTTCGTCACTTTTGAGCGGACAGCTACAAAATTGAGCTGGCCAAAAGATATCTGGGCCCTGTTTTTGCAGTGCAGTCTCACTGGGAAAGCCCAGGAAGTCTCCTCTGCTTTGCCACTGGAACAGTCTCTTGACTATGACATCGTCAAAGCCGCTGTTTTGAGGGCTTATGAACTAGTGCCAGAGGCGTACAGGCAGAAATTCCGCTCCCACGCTAAAACTACCAAACAAACGTACGTCGAGTTTGCCCGAGAGAAACGCACACTTTTTGAAAAGTGGTGTTTTTCTAGCCGAATTACAACTCTTGAACATCTTCAGGATTTAATTCTACTTGAAGAGTTCAAGAATTGTATAGCCGAAAGTGTAGAGGTACATTTAAATGACCAAAAAGTGACGTCTCTTATCGATGTGGCCGTGTTAGCTGTTAGCTGACGAATTTGCAATAACACATAGAAATGCGTTCACCACTGCGTGGCGTAACGTATTTCCTTTACCTGATGATCAATCCTTGATTTGCTTCTTTTCCACTCATTTATAAACAAGCACCTTCGATTTTTATATCATGTGAACTTATCCTCGATACTATTCCTCATAAAAAACAATTCGATTGCTTTGATATCGCTACTTATATCCAAACTTCCGAATCTCGGCTACTAGCCTTTAGCCCGCTAGCATTTCACGCGTGGCCTCTCGCCTATCGGCCGTCTCCTTTTACACCCGTTTCACTAAGGATACTGGTTATATCCGGCATTTTGTCCTAAATTAGTAGTGATATTTGTAGTATCACTACTAATTTACTGTTCATCCGTTATAATGGCGAACGAATCAGATGCGTGTCTTTACCTTTGACTTTACCTTTGAGTGCAGGTGAAGACACATTCGAGCTCTTCTCGGTGAAGCAGGAGCTGGAATACGTCGAGAAACAGATCCGTGGTCTGCTGGCGAAGAAAGCCGAGCTGTTGGATCGGCGCTCAACGCTTGAAGCATCACGCGCCGACGCTCACAAATCAGTGGTTAGTAATATTAACTCTTTGACCTCGACTCCGTGTGTTCATCTGCCCAGAAGGACGCGATCATCTCTGGCCTCATTCACCCCGGCACCAACACAACACCATGGACCATGGATCACACAGCGGAAGACACGAGACAGGACCAGAGCTGCCTCTCCGCCCCTCCCGGTCTTCGAGATCTCCACTCGGAACCGCTTCTCCCCTCTTCGCGAGCCGGAACGTGACGACGCCGTGATCATCGGCACGTCCATGATCCGTCATGTCCACGCTACCTCGGATAAAGGTAAGGTGTGGACTCACTGCTTTCCTGGTGCTCGTGTTCTTGATGTCGTTGCACAGGTTCCCGAGATCCTGAACGATAAGCGCGTCGGAGCTGTTGTGCTGCACGCGGGAGCGAACGATATCAGGCTGCGGCAGACTGAGGTACTGAAGAAGGACTACATGACCCTGATCGACACAGTACGCAGCACAGCTCCTGAAGCAACGATCATCGTGTCTGGACCGCTCCCCACGTACCGACAAGGACAGGAAAAGTTCAGTAGATTATTTGCATTAAATGAATGGTTAATGTCACTGTGTAATGACCAGAAACTGCTCTTTGTAAATAATTGGAATCTGTTTTGGGAGAGACCCAGGTTGTATAGTTCAGATGGTCTCCACCCCAGCAGAATCGGAGCGGCTGTTCTGTCGGACAACATCTCCAAGATGTTACAGACCAGATGACTAAGTCAAAGTCCAAAACACACCCATTGTTGCCCAAACTTAACTAATTTGCACAGTGTGGAACATTATATAGAAACCGTGTCTATTCCTCGTTTAGTGAAGCCAAACAATAAATGTAGTGCAGGATCTAGCAAAAATCTTATTCTAATTAAACCAGAAAATCTAAATATCAGTGAACAAAAACAATCTCTAAAGTTAGGTCTTCTAAACATTAGATCGCTCACACCTAAGGCGGTTATTGTAAATGAAATGGTCACAGATAATAATTTCGATGTTCTGTGCCTTACTGAAACCTGGCTTAAACCAAATGAATATTTCGGTCTAAATGAATCTACTCCACCAGGATACTGTTATAAACATGAGCCCTGTCTGATCGGTCGTGGCGGCGGTGTTGCAACAATTTATAAAGATATTTTTAATGTTATTCAGAAAACAGGTCACAGGTTTAATTCATTTGAAGTACTTGTACTAAATGTTACGCTCTTAGATGTAAGAAGGAAATCCATATTATCTCTAGCCTTGGCTACTGTATATAGACAGGGCCATATGCAGATTTCCTAAAAGAGTTTGCAGACTTTCTCTCAGATCTATTGGTGAATGTCGATAAAGCAGTAATTGTTGGAGATTTTAACATTCACGTAGATAATACAAATGATGCTTTAGGTGCTGCGTTTACAGACTTATTAAACTCCTTTGGGGTCAAACAAAACGTCAGTGGCCCCACTCATCGTCTAAATCATACACTAGATTTAATTATATCGTATGGAACCGATCCAACTGATATAGATATTATACCGCAAAGCGATGACGTCACTGATCATTACATGGTGACTTGCATAATACGCACTGCTGAAATATGTCATGTTGCACCACGTTATAGACCAGGCAGAACAATCCTTCCAACCACTAGAGATAGATTCTCAAATACCTTACCTGATCTATCTAAATTGCTAAGTGAACCCAAACAAACAGATGAATTAGAGGAAATGACTAGCAGTTTGAGCACCATTTTCTCTAGTACATTAGATATTGTTGCACCAATTAGATTAAAAAAGGTTAGAGAGAAAACTAAAGCACCCTGGTACAACAGTGATACGCACGCTATCAAGAGAGAAACCCGTAAGTTAGAGCGTAAATGGAAACAAACTAACTTAGAGGTCTTTAGAATCGCGTGGAAAGACAGTATGTCACGTTATAAAAAGGCTCTAAAAACAGCCAGAGCTGAACATCTCTGCAAACTAATCGAAAATAACCAAAATAACCCAAGGTTTTTATTTAACACCGTGGCTAGACTAACAAACAAACAGACATCACCAGAGCAAAATATACCGTTACAGTTTAGCAGTAATGACTTTATGAATTACTTCAACGAGAAAATAGAAAGCATCCGAAACACAATTATAAATGTACAATCCTCTATGGTGTCTTATGATTCAGCCGCACTTATGGCCCCTTTAGAACAACTACACCGCTTTACAACGATAGGACAGGAGGAGCTAAATAAACTTATTATTGCATCTAAACCCACAACATGTTTATTGGATCCAATACCCACTAAACTACTAAAAGAACTATTACGTGTAGTGGAAGAGCCTCTCCTCAATATTATTAACTCGTCTCTATCTCTAGGTCATGTTCCAAAAATATTCAAGCAGGCAGTAATAAAACCTCTCATTAAGAAACCACAATTAGACCCAAAAAAGTTAGCGAATTACAGACCCATTTCAAATCTTCCATTTATGTCCAAAATACTAGAAAAAGTTGTGTCTGCTCAACTATGCTCTTTTTTGCAAGAAAATGATATCTATGAAAAATTCCAGTCAGGATTCAGACCGCATCATAGCACTGAAACTGCGCTAGTTAAAATTACAAATGATTTACTTTTAGCTTCTGACCAAGGCTGTATCTCAATACTAGTCCTACTTGATCTCAGCGCTGCGTTCGACACTATAGATCATAAAATACTCTTGGATCGACTACAAAACTACACTGGTGTTCAAGGACAGGCATTAAGCTGGTTCAGATCATATTTATCGGACCGTTATCATTTTGTCTGTATAAACGGGGAAAAATCAAAGATAACGTCAGTAGACTATGGAGTACCGCAAGGATCAGTTTTAGGCCCTCTGCTATTCTCAATATATATGCTGCCACTTGGTAATATTATAAGAAAACATGGAATTAATTTCCACTGTTATGCTGACGACACTCAATTATATATTTCATCACGACCAGACGAAAACACTAACTCCTCTAAATTGACAGAGTGTCTCAAAGATGTAAAATGCTGGATGACGCGTAACTTCCTGCTATTAAATTCAGATAAAACGAAGGTATTACTTATTGGTCCAAAAAAACACTCACAAAATCTCTTACAACAAAACCTTAGTATAGACGGATGTCCTGTTACCTTGTCCACTACAGTAAAAGACCTGGGTGTTATACTAGACCGCAACTTATCTTTCGAAAATCATGTTTCATATGTTACAAGGACAGCCTTTTTCCACCTTAGAAACATTGCTAAGCTACGTAACATGCTATCTCTCTCTGATGCAGAAAAGTTAGTTCATGCATTCATGACCTCGAGACTAGATTACTGTAATGCTTTATTAGCCGGTTGTCCTGCATCCTCAATAAACAAGCTACAGTTAGTCCAAAATGCAGCTGCTAGAGTTCTTACTAGGTCAAGAAAATATGATCATATAACACCTATTTTATCATCTCTGCACTGGTTACCTATTAAGTTCCGTATCAATTACAAAGTACTACTACTGACCTATAAAGCCCTAAATGGTTTAGCTCCTATGTACTTAACAGACCTTCTCTCGCCCTACAATCCACCGCGTTCCTTAAGATCACTAAATTCAAGGCTTCTGGTCATTCCTAGGATATCTAAGTCCAGTAAAGGAGGGAGGGCGTTCTCGCATTTAGCTCCTAAACTCTGGAATAGCCTTCCCGATACGGTCCGGGGCTCTGACTCGCTGACACAGTTTAAAACTAGACTAAAGACGCATCTCTTTAGTCAAGCATTCACATAATGCTTACCTTTCAGTCCTCTTTTATGCCATACGGAACCGTTTGCCACTGAAATTGCTTAACGCACCAGTGGGGCTCGACAGCCTTTTAGACAAACGGGTCGGTCCGTATGGCTGAGTTGCGTTGCGGAGAGTTTGGGTTGCGGAGAGTTCGTGAGATAGTGGTTTTCTAACACCGACACCCGTACAATGGAAATTATTATGAACATCAGTTATGCTAATTATGAACATCAGCTATGCTAATTATGAACATCAGCTATGCTAATTATTTCCCATCTGCCTTTCTGCTGTTATCTCGGGACGCTTGTCCCGAGAAAAATGGCGTTCGTCAGGTCCAGTCTTGTATCCAGCATCTCACGGGGGTTTCGGATGCCCCACCGCCTGTGATGAGAAGACCAACGCCTGTGAAGAGACGACTCAACGCCTGCGATATGTTATGGGGCTGTTTTGGACATAAACAATATTTATATTTAATAGTTATAAATAAACAATATGAATGTAAGCCAGAGGAGAACTGGCCCCGACTGAGCCTGGGTTCTCCCAAGGTTTTTTTTCTCCATCCAATCTGATGGAGTTTTGGTTCCTTGCCACTGTCGCCTTGCTTTTGGCTTGCTTGGCTTGCTTAGTCGGGATTATTTAGGATTATTTAATATTTAATATTTAACAATATTATCGATCTGTGTTGTACTACTTTCATGTTATCACTGTGAAGCTGCTTTGATACAATCTGTATTGTGAAAAGCGCTATATAAATAAATGTGACTTGACTTGACTTGACTTGATGAGAGTTTAGCTCGAGAGAAGAGTCGTGTCTTCTCTCGTGCTATAACTGAGACCCCGTCTAGCTCGCTTCGTAAGAAAGGTATTGATAAACGAGTCTGTTTTTTTTTTTGCCTGGACCCAAATCACCTCATTTCCGATTGTAGGGCTTGGAAACAAAAAGTTGCTGCGTCACGTCCAAAAAGTGCAGCTTTGGTGCATACGTTGGATGACTGCGATAATTCCACCACTGTTACTTGTGGGTATCAGCCATTTCTGCTGGATGGCACAGTGTCTCATTCATCTGACTCTAAGGGAAACTCAGTGAAGATCTTGAGAGACACTGGATCAGTTCAGTCACTTATTCGGGAAGAATTATTGCCTTCGCTGTCTAATTATGCGAGTGCTGACGTTTTGATACGAGGAATAGGTATGCAATGTCTCAGCCTCCCCCTACATGGCCTGTACTTAAAGTCAGATTTGGTTACAGGTCCTGTAAGACTTGGGGTTTGTTCATGTTTACCCGTTGACGGAGTAGATTTAATCCTGAGAAACGATCTTGCTGGTGGAGATGTTTTCCCACGGCCAGTGGTAATTAGTGACCCGAACCCAAATGATTGTTCAAAAGTAGCACAATGCTTTTCCGCTGTTTTTCCCGCGTGCGCCGTGACGCGTGCCCAGTCACAAAAAAATCAGAGATGTACTTGACCTCTCTGAGACCTTTCTGGACAATTCTAAAGATCATGACTCAATGGCAGAAAAGGTTGATGTGAACGAAAACGCTAATGTAGAGACGATGCCAAAACTGAATCCTGTCGCAGCGGTAGGCAGAGATCGTTTAGCGGCTGCTCAGAAAACAGATCCCTCGTTAACCAGGTGCATTGAGTCTATCGTAGATCTCAAAAGAAAGTCACTGGACTTTCGGTAGAGGTAGAATATTTCTGGGACAATCAAGTTTTAATGCGGAGATGGAGGCCGAAAGCCCGTACTGCCCTCAATGAGGTTTTCCAGATTGTTTTGCCTCAACCGTATAGAGAGCATGTTTTGAAAATCGCTCACGAGCATGTGTTCTCCGGCCATCTGGGTGTCACAAAGACATTTCGACGTGTGTCTCGCTACTTTTTCTGGCCTGGGTTGAAATCCGCTGTGTCTAACTTCTGCCGCTTGTGCGCTGTTTGCCAATTAGCTGGTAAGCCGAACCAGAAGCTTCCCATTGCTCCATAACATACCTGTTATGCAAGAACCATTTTGAACGTTTGTTAATTGACTGTGTTGGCCCGCTACCCAAGTCAAAGTCGGGACACGAGTACATCCTGACCATTATGTGCACAGCCACACGCTTTCCTGAAGCTATTGCCCTACGCTCTATCAAGGCTCCTGTAATTATACGAGAACTGATCAAGTTCTGTACCACCTTTGGTTTGCCTAGAGTTTTGCAAACAGATCAGGGCACAAATTTTACATCCAGACTGTTCATTCAGACATTGGCTCACCTTGGAATTAAGCATGTACTCTCAAGCGCATATCACCCACAATCGCAAGGCGCTGTGGAAAGATTCCATCAGACACTTAAGACAATGTTGCGTACCTACTGTCTCTCAAGTGGGAAAGACTGGGCTGAAGCTTTACCATTTCAATTGTTTGCTATTAGAGAAGCAGAGCAGGAGTCACTTGGATTTAGTCCGGCAGATCTTGTCTTCGGACACACAGTGCGTGGTCCTCTCAAAGTGCTAAGTGAACAATTACTAGCAAAGGATGCTGTACCAGTAGCGATCCCTGAGTATGTTGCTCTGGACCGTTTGATGGTAACTCAGTCAAAGATGAAGAAACGGTACGATAAGAGAAGTGTCTCTCGGATTTTCCAGCCAAATGATGAAGTTCTTGTACTTCTGCCAGAACCTGGTTCAGCTTTACAAGCCAAATTTTCAGGGCCATATCAAGTTAAAGAGAAACTTAGCGATACCGATTATGTGATTAGTACCCCTGACAGGAGACGAAAGACTAGAGTACGTCACATTAATATGTTGAAGAGATTTGTGTGTAACTCAAAGCCTGTCTCCCCACCTAATCTTGTAACTGCTCTACCTGTGACAGTGGCAGTTAATATGTCAGATGTAGAAGAGACCCTTCAAGCCAGTGCACAAACTGGTGGAAGATTACAAAACTCTGCTGTGTTGGATGACTTGCCTTCCTTTCTTGCCCATTTAAACCCTGAGCAGATCAAGCAAGTTATTAAGTTGATGCATCATTACCCATCTCTGTTCTGATGTCCCAGGCAGAACTTCAGTCCTAAAACATGACATCGATGTTGGGCAAGCTAAACCCATTAAACAGCATCCTTACCGGGTTAATCCAACCAAGCGTAACTTAATGAAAACTGAAGTTGAATATATGCTACAGCATGACCTGGCCCAACATAGTCAAAGCCCTTGGAGTTCTCCCTGTTTGCTGGTCCCAAAGGCGGATGGCACTTTTCGTTTTTGCACAGATTTCCGCAAAGTCAATGCGGTAACGAAACCGGATTCCTTTCCACTCCCCCATATGGAGGATTGCGTGGATAGAGTGGGGTCAGCTACATTTGTCACAAAGTTGGACCTGCTGAAAGGTTACTGGCAAGTGCCCTTGACTGCCCGTGCCTCAGAAATCTCTGCTTTTGCCACAACAGACTACTTCCTAAAGTATTCCGTCCTCGCCTTTGGTATGCGAAATGCCTCAGCCACTTTTCAGAGATTATGCAAATTGTGCATGGAGATGTTCCTAACTGTGATGCTTATCTTGATGACATTGTGCTCTATAACAAGACTTGGGAAGACCATATTGAAACCTTGGAGATAGTCTTTGACAGACTTGCACGTGCTTCGCTAACCTTGAACCTTGCAAAGTGTGAGGTAGGAAAAGCCACAGTGACCTACCTGGGGAAAGAGGTGGGCCATGGGTTTGTAAAGCCAGTGGAAGCTAAGGTAGAAGCCATTCTAAACTTTTCAAAACCCTGTAACAAACGTGAACTTCGACGGTTCCTGGGGATGTCAAGATACTATCGGGGCTTCTGCAGGAACTTTTCATCAATAGTTGCTCCCCTCACAGACTTGCTAAGTACATCAAGAGTTTTCAAATGGATTTGTGAATGTGACAGAGCTTTTGAAGCAGCAAAAGATCTTCTATGTAATGCTCCTGTGCTGGCGGCACCTAACTTTGAACTGCCTTTTAAGCTGCAAGTAGATGCCAGTGCTTCTGGGGCTGGAGCTGTGCTGATCCAGGAGGTAGAGGTCTTCACAGTGCACCCGAGACCCGTCGGCCCCGGACCCGACCCGGGACCCGTACGGGTTCGGGTCTGTATTTTAAATGATCAGCCGGGTCCGGGTCGGGTCCGAATCTATTACTTCGGGTCCCGGGTCTGTTTAACATTGTGTGTATTGTGTAATACCAACGCATTCTCATCCTTTAACGACATATAGGACACAATAATTATGACAAAACGGCGAAATACTACTCATATGGCACCCGTTATCGTTAATATAACACGCGCTGAGAACGGGATGGAACCCGTGCAATCGGAATCTCAAGCGCGTGTCATGTTTCTATGGCAACCAGAGCAGAGTTTCCGCCAAACCGCGCTTTACATTTTCTCCAATGTTTATAATAATATAAATGAACAGAGGCGGACAGAGTACACAGCTTTGTTACTTGAGTAAAAGTACAGATACCCATTGCCAAATTTTACTCAAGTATAAGTAAAAGTACTACAGTCAGATGTCTACTCAAGTAAAAGTACTGAAGTACTTGTTTTTAAAAGTACTTGAGTATCAAGAGTACAAGAGTACATTTTCTAAATATTGCAATACTACTGCCACAGTGCTTACATTTATGGACAGAAACGTCCACATGGAGTTATGTGTTAATGTAAATACCTTGGAATGTAAAAGGAATTGAAAGTAAAATCAAGTCATATTCATCTTTTTACCATGTTGCTTTATTTAACATTTAACCCTTCTATTATCCTTGGGGTCAATTTGACCCCATTCAATGTTTAACGTCTGTAAATACATAATTTTATTTAGTTATGAAAAATTTTAATGTAGAGTCAAGTAATTTTCATCTTTTTACCATGTTGCTTTAATGAACATTTAAGAACATTTCAGAAAATTCAGAAAATTGAAATAATGTGGCGAGGTGGGGTCACGGGTTGGCACATTCCCGGGATGGACCTGCTGCGTCTCCATCCATTGTTTCGTCCATGATTTGGTCTCCTATCTAAATCTGACCATGGAATTGACTTTGGCGGAAAGCTGAAGGTGATTTCTGATAGGCTGTCTCAATCAGTGGCACCTGCACAATCCAATCACGTTTAAGAGGGAAACAAAAAATTGAGGATTTCCAAGATTTTTCTTATTTCCATTTTTTTTTTTTTTTATAAGTAGTTACTTTTTACTCACGGTTATGGATAGAAATGTATTGGAGTAAAGAGTACAATATTTTCCTCTCAAATGTACTTGAGTAAAGTCATGAGTACTCCCCAAAAATGATACTCGAGTAAAGTACAGATCCCTCAAAATTGTACTTAAGTACTGTACTCAAGTAAATGTACTCCAATACTGTCCGGCTCTGTAAATGAACCGTCTTGTTTAATCTTAAAGTTTTGGTGGTCAGATTCAGACTCAATGAAGAGCAGAGAGCACAGATATGATCCAGCTGAGCAAGCAACAAGCAATCGCTATTCAAAAGGGCAAACAGTTAAAGTTATTATGCGAGTTAACTCGAGTCAGAATACATGTGCAAGGCTGCATTTGTCATCCATCACCCTGACATCAAGTGGACTTTTAAAGTCGAAATAATGAGTGGATTAAGCTTGGAATAACGAGAGAAATAACATGGATAGAACTTTATTGTCGGTGGATTAATGCATCAGTCAGTAACGTTACAAGGAAGTGAGACGACGGCTACTAAAATTAGGTAAGACAAAAAGTTTTATTTTTCGCAAATCGTGTGAAATAATATATGACAATCGGGTCCAGTCGGGTTTTGTCTTCCTGCCGGGTTCGGGTCCAGTTTTCAAATAATAGACGGGTCCAGGTCGGGTCCGGGCAGTACATTTATGACATTTCTCGGGTCTGCACGGGTCCGGGTCCAACTTTTAAAATGAACGACGGGTCCGGGTCGGTTCGGTGTAGCATATTACGGGTCCCTTCCGGGTCGGGCATGAATTTTTGGACCCGTGAAGACCTCTACCAGGAGGATCCTCATGGTGTTGAACACCCGGTATCCTACTTCTCTCGAAAATTCTTTAAACACCAGAAATCATATAGCACCATTGAAAAAGAAGCCTTGGCTTTATTGTGGGCCTTACAACATTTCAAAGTGTATCTTGGGAGCAGTGCAGTTCCAATAACCGTGTATACAGACCATAACCCTTTGACCTTTCTCTCTAACATGTCCTCTTCTAACTCCTCTTTGTTGCGCTGGGCTCTCAAACTACAGGACTACAATATCCAGATTCAGCACATCAAGGGCACTGATAATGTCGTGGCTGATGCCCTTCTTCTTCTTCTTCTTCTTCTTTTTTATTGGCGGTTGGCAAACAACTTTTAAGTGTGCATTACCGCCACCTTCTGATATGGAGTGTGGATCAAAATAGCCTTTCTTCACTACCCTTTAAATAAATAAATAAATACATAAAACCATACTAAAACCAATAAATAACTTTAATAAATATTTATTAACAATATTAATATTCCTACATTATCAATAAATACAAAATCCTAAGATAACAAAATTTATATCCTTCTACTAAGACCTGTTTTATTCAAAAAGACAAATATGGCTCTATATCCTACATGACCTGAATTCATTTGTAATAATTCCTTCATATCGAATCTAATTTTTTCTTTTCTCAACCAATTTCTCAGCCTCATCCTTTCCTCATTATACTTTTGACAATTAATAATAACATGCTCTACTGTTTCACTGATATTACAGACCTCACACATCCCAGTTTCATGTCTCCCTATTAACTTCAGTGTACTATTCAATCCAGTATGCCAAAATCTCAATCTTGAAATAATGTCTTCTTCCCTTTTATTCCTGTTATTTTCTCTCATACCTCCTACCCTCTTCTGAATTCTGTAATACATTCTTGCTTTTGTTTCTTTATTCCACTCCTCTTGCCACTTCTTCTTCATTTCTTCTTTGATTATGCTTTTAACTTCCGCCTTACTATAACTTATTACCATATCTATCTCTGATTTTTTGGTTGCATTTTTGGCATATTTGTCTGCAATTTCATTCCCTTCTACTCCTATATGGGCTGGAACCCAAATGAATTTTATTATTACTCCTACTCTATTAATTCTATAAACCGCTTGGACTATTTCCAACAAAATATCCTGTCTTGTTTCTGACTTCATGTTCTTAATACTGATTAATGCACTACTTGAATCTGACCCTATTAACACTTCCCTTGGCCTACTATTTTCAACCCACTCAAGGGCTAATAGAATGGCCAGCATTTCTCCTGTATACACTGACATTTTATCATTTATTCTCTTATTTAACATAACATTCACTTCTGGAATAAAGAACGCAGCTCCTACTCTATTACCTTCTGTTTTTGATGCATCTGTATATATCTTCATAAACATAGAATAATTCTCCTCTATGTATCTACTAACCTGACTGCTATTAGGTTTATTCTCTTTTTCCCACTCTAAAAGGTACAAATCTACCTCCAACTCCCCTAGTAGCCAAGGTGGAACATTAGATAATGGCACAATTGGACTTACCACCATATCTCCTATCCCTATCTCATCGACTGCATCCCTTATTATCCATCCAAAACTCTTAATCTGTCGTCTTTCCTTTTCTTGACATGGTTGCAACACCTTCTGAGTCGGGTGAGTTTCCTTATGCCCTTTTAAATTTGCCCAGTACGTTAATGCTATCTGATTTCTTCTAATCTCCAATGGCATCTCATTCATTTCTACTTGTAAAGCCGCTACTGGAGTTGTTTTAAAAGCACCACAACAGAGTCTCAACGCCTGACTTTGAATTACATCCAACTTTTTTAGTAAAGTGCTTGAAGCAGACTGATAAACTATACATCCATAATCTATAACTGCCCTAATTAATCCAATATAAACTACTTTCAAAGAGTTCCTACTTGCTCCCCACTCTCTACCTCTTAGACACCTTACTACATTCAATATTCTTTTACATTTCTCAACAACTTTCTCAATATGTATTTTCCAATTAAGTTTTCTATCAAACCATAACCCGAGATATTTAAAACATTCCACTCTCTCTAGATTTTTGTTATAAAGTTTAAGTTGAAACTGTTCTTGATTTTTCCTTCGAGAAAAACAAATTACTTTGGTCTTTGCCACTGAAAACCTAAAGCCCCATTCCATTCCCCAATTCTCTACCTTCCCAATTGCCTCTTGCATTTTCCTAACTATATAGTCTATATTCCTTCCCTTTTTCCACATCACACCATCATCTGCAAATAAAGCAACATTTATAGATCTATCAACTTTACTAAACACTTCATTTATCATAATTGAAAACAAAACTGGACTAACTATACTCCCTTGAGGAGTTCCATTTTCCACTAAATACTTTGTACTCAATTCTGTCCCTATTCTTAGTGCGATCCACCTAGAAGTTAGAAAGTTTTTGATCCAACTATACATTCTTCCTCTTATTCCCAATTGATAAATCTTGATCATAAGTCCTTGTTTCCACAACATGTCGTAGGCCTTCTCAACATCAAAAAAAAAAACAGATAATACACTTTCTTTATTAACTTGAGCTTTCCTAATTTCATTCTCTAAACATATAGCTGGATCTATTGTGCTTTGTCCTTTTCTAAACCCACTCTGGTAAACCTTTATCAATTCCATTTTCTCCAAATAATACTTTAATCTTTCATTTATCATTTTCTCCATAATTTTCCCTACATGTGAAGTTAAAGCAATAGGTCTATAACTTTCTGCCAAACTTGGGTCCTTACCTGGTTTACATATAGGAACAATAATTGATTCTTTCCACTGTTTTGGCAAATAACCTACTTCCCATACCTTATTCTGATGCCCTTTCCAGAGCTGGGGAGATAGAGATTTAGGTATTGTGTAGACTTAAGTCTAAAAGTTTGAAAGATTATGTAAGTACATAGTACTTTGGTTCCTGGTCTGTATTCTTAATGGTGGGGGTGTTACGTCCAAGGACGTATTCAAGTGTGGGCGTGGTCGTGTTCCCTGTGTTGTTTGCTTGCTGTCTCTCTTTCTCGCTGTCTCTCTTTCTCTCTGTCTCTACTTGCTCTCAGGCCTAATCATCAGCACCTGACACTCATTTGTGAATCTACCTGAGATGGAGAGTATAAGGCCCCGTCCACACGAAGACGCGTTTCGCTGGATCCGTATAAATTTTTTATCGTATTGGCGTTTCGTCCACACGGATCCGGCGTTTTGGGAGAGTGAAACCGCTATTTTTTGAAACCGGGTCCCAAGGTGGATAAATCTGAAAACGCCACCCTTGCGTTTTCGTGTGTACGGCCAATCCGTATATTTTGTGAAACGATGCTGTCATCACCCCACGTGTCGACTTGTCAGACAACAACAACTGCCGAACTGCTTGTAGGCCTATAATTAATAATATAATAGCCTAATATAATGCGGCAGAAAGTCCTGAGCCTCTTGTATTCCTTTATTTATTATTTACTTGAATTTATTTTTTATTATTTTATTTTTTAGGCCTATAGGCTACTTTCTTTCGTATACTGCTTGTCTGTTGTCTGATAAAGACATTTTGTATATTTTATAGGGATGGGGATTTAAAGCAAAAATAATATTCGACGATCGATGGGAATTATTTGATTAGCTATTTTGGCTATTCAAAAAACGCACCCCTATGTTCCACTCCGACATTATATTTCTCTGTTAGGCGTACGTGTTGTATCCATTAAAGAAATGTATTCAGTTTAATATTTTTGTTTAAACATGTTATTCGTTTATTGAAACTATGTTAGTTGATTATGAAAAGTGAACCGCGTGCATCTGCGCAATAGGCTATATCGGGAGACCTAATTTTGACCACATTAAGTTTTGTTCTGTATAAAGCCCATCTTTGAAGTGAATTTCGTTTTTTATAAATTTTATCTTTATTTTAATAAATGTTTCATCAATCACTTACCTGCATTTAATAAATAAGAAGCAAATATATAGCAGACAAGACACTAGCCATAATCAGGACGTGGACGCCCCGGCGCAAAATAACTTGCATTGCTCGTGAACTGGAGCTCGTCTCATAAATGAACCGAAAACTCAAAAATATATAGAAATCTTGAAATGGCTACGTTTAAACAACATCGACAAACAACAATTAAAAACGAAGATAGGCTTTATGCTCTCTTTTATAGCCTAATCCGTATGAAGTTACTCCATAGGCGCGTTCACAATACTGCGAATTGAGTCAGCATGCAGCATCATCAACTTCCTCTTTTCAGTCAAGAATGACACAGAAAACATTAGTTTATTAATAAACAATAAAATGACTATATTTGACAAATTCGTTACTTTTGCCGGTTCTGTGGCAATTTTCTGAGCCCGCTAACTTATCGAATATCGTGACTCCCTATTTTATACCAGGCAATTTATGGTTGTTCAATAAAGTTCTTGGTAAAAAAGAAAATAAGCAACTGTGCGAAATATTATTTCATAGCCTTTTATTTTACTGCTTACAGCGCGCAAGGTTTTATGCGCATGCTTTTAAGTCTTCTTCTCGCATTTTTAGTGGATATCTATAGCAGAATTACAGCGCCGCATACTGGTCTGGGTTGTCTACTACATCGTTTTCAGTCGGTTTCAGTGGTTTCGTGTGGACGCAGATATTTTTCGAGACGCCGCCGTGTTTACGGACTTTTTTTTAGAACGAGGAAAAAAAAATATCGGATAGGAGAAGCTCTGGCTTCGTGTGGACGAGGCCTAAGGGTTGCAGTCAGCATTTGCAGAGGAGAGCACACTTCTCCCCTGATCCAGACTGAACTGTTGACAACTCTCTGCTGATTTTCAGAGATTGTGGTTGGGAGTTAGCAGTGGCTAACATACTTTAGCAGTGGCCTGTTATTGAGAGATCTTGTTCTCACTCCATCTAAAATTTGAGAAGGAATTGATTGCCATTGCACTCTTGTTTAATTATTGTTTAATATTTACTTTTGTAAGGGAAGCTGTAGGGGGTGAGTGCCTTTTTTCTTTGAACACTGTTTTGACTCTGTTTTTTGTATAGTAAGGGAGTTGAGGAAAGTTTGTGTTGTTTATTTGTTTTTGTTTAACCCTTCTTAGGTAAGTTAGAACTCTTCCTAAATTTAGTTAGTGGGCTGTTTTGTTAGTTGTTTTAGGCCTTGCTCTCCCCTGAGCCATAGGCCTTTATTGCATTTCCTGGTTTGGAACGTTCGAAATGGCCAAGGATTGTACTCGCACTTCCGGTGGTTTCTTAGTTACCAGATAAACTATGGCTGCCTCCTCTCGCCGGTGCTATTGCAGTGTACAGGGTTGTTCAACATCAAAACAAAGACAGCCATACCTTAGCTTCCATGACTTCCCAAAAGACGAACACCTCCGCAAGGCTTGCGTGAGATTGATAAGGAGGGACGAAGGTCCTTTGTTCCATATAAGTCGGGGTAGTACGTTTGTGTCCAGCTTGCACTTTGACGAGGAAAGCATTTACGTCTCGAAAAGTGGGCGGAGGAGACTAAAATCCGGTACTACACCAAGTCGATTTTCGTGGAACAGCTGGGGGGAGACTTGTGTGCTTCGCCAGTCAGTTTTCGATCGGGTTAATGCGCATTTTGAAGTAACGTTAGTTTAAGAGTTACAGAATAGCGACTCTGCTATAGAGAACGCGGATGAACAGCCCACAGTCGCGGAGGATCAACAACCTGCGGCCGCCAGTGATCACAATTACTCCCGCGACTCCACAGGTGGACTAGATGCTGATGCTGCTGCCGAAACCATCAGGCAACTGGAGGCTAAGGTCAGAAGTTTAGAAAGACAACTGAGTGACCTGTTATGCACACTAAACATCAACAGATACTGTGCCACTGACAAGGAATTCCGGTTCTACACCCGTTTTCAATCAGAGAAGGTGTTTTGGTCGTTTTGGGAATCAGTTGCCCCCTCAGCATCAAGGCTAGTCTACTGGAGCAGAGCTCAGAGGGCAAGCGATGTCATGGCATTGGAGAAACCAAGCCGAACCGGAGGCTGGCACTTGTGGATGAACTGTTTCTTTACTGCTGTCGAGTTGCCGTTGGTATGAAGGAGAAGGTGATTGCGGACATATTTGGCATTAGTCTCACTACAGTGAGTAGAATAATAATTACATGGGCCAACTATCTATTCATTGTTTTGGGGTCAGTGCCAATCTGGATGACAAGGGAACAGGTGCAAGCAACAATGCCACCAAAGTTTGTATAGTACTGCCCGAACCTGCGTGTAATTCTGGACTGCACAGAAATCAGATGTGAGGCACCATCATCACTTACCCTCCAGTCAGAAACATTCTCCTCCTACAAGAACACCAATACTTTCAAAGGTCTAATTGGCATTGCCCCATGTGGTGTTTTCACCTTTATCTCAAAGCTTTTCACAGGTTCAATATCAGATCGAGAAATTACACGTCAGTCAGGGATCCTCAGCTTGTTTGAGCCTGGAGATGCATGCATGGCTGATAAAGGCTTTGTCATTGACCAGATGCTGTCTGATGTTGGAGCAACCCTCATAATCCCCCCATTCAAAAGAGGAACCAGGTTCAGCAAAGAGGACACAGAAAAAACCCAGAACATCGCCCGACTAAGAATCCTGGTGGAGAGAGCCATCAGAAGAGTGAAGGAATATCATATCTGGGACACAACCATTCCTTTGACCCTTGCAGGGTCCGTCAATCAGCTATGGGCAACTTGTTGCCTAATGTCCAACTACCAAGGCCCTCTGGATGTGAAGGGTGATGTCCCAGTGTGAAACCCTTAACATAGGCATAAGACGAATGATTCAGATTTGTTTGGTTATATTTTATTGCATTAAAACATGACAAAGCATTTATTATTTATATTTATACTACAGGGCTGTTGAATGCTTGATTCTGATTGGTTGAGAACGTTCTAAAGGTGTGCGATTATTTTCAGGGAAACGCACGGCTAAAGTAGTTTCATTTCATTTCATTTTATTAGAGGATAACCCCTTGAGATGGAACATCTCATTTTCGAGGGGGTCCTCAAGATAACACCACATATTTACACATGCACACATGATAAAGCTCTTCCACACAACCAATCAGCCCAACCTGTCCCACCTCTGTCCAAAGCATATCACATAAACAATATATTATGACAATTAAGATATAACAGGAGAAAACTATAATTGACGAGACCACAAAAAATAAACACATATTACCTACATATACATACAGATACAAAAATAAATATCTATATACACATATGCACACAGACATGCATGCATACATACATACCTTCATACCACACCTACATACACATGTACACATCCACGCAAATATGCTCTCATGCACATACATAATTTCTCCCTACGAACATTAATGAGAGAGAAAAAAGAGAGGAAAAAAAGTGCATTAGAAAACAAGCAAAAAAAAAAAAAAAGAATAAATAAAGTAAAATAAAATACAGTTCATATACTAGGAAAACATATACATTAGTCATAGGATTGCAAATAAGTTAAAAGGGCTAACTTAAAGAGTGGAAAGGAAGAGATAGACCTTAAAGAACAAGGTAAGCTGTTCCAATCAAAGGGGGCTTTGAATTTGAAGGCACGTCTTTCAATTTCTTTGGATATATTTGGGACAGTGAAAAAGAGATGATCAAGGTGTCTCAGGCCATAAGTTTACCTATATAGAACTAAATGTTGCTTTAAATAAAAAGGATAATTAAAAAATATACATTTATAAACAAACTGAAGCCAGTGTAGCTGACGTCTAGCCTTTGGTGATAAAAGATTCAGTTGTTGGTACATATGACAATGATGGGTTTGAAACGGACATCTCAACACAAATCGACAGAGACTGTTATAAACAATATTTAAGGGTTTAAGGTGTGATTCCGTTGTGCTCATATAGACAAAGTCAGCATAATCAATAATAGGAAACAAAAGCTGAGTTACAATTCTTAATCTAATCGATTGAGTAAAGCAATTAATTGAACGATATAATAGTCTTAAATTATAGTTTACTCTTTTCACTATAGAGTCAATATGAGGCCTAAAAGAGAGGCTAGAGTCAAGCCAAAGGCCCAAGTATTTCAGTTCCTCAACATTCTCCATAAGTGTACCATCTGAGAATTTAATTGTTAAACTATTACCATGGTTAGGTCGAGTAAATCTAGTTGAAAATAATATACTATAAGACTTACTTGTATTCAATATAAGTCCATTATTCGAAAACCACTTTTGAATAGTATTAAAGTCAAATTGCAGTGATGATTGAATTGAATTAATATCACGTTTTGAAGAATAAATAACTGTATCATCAGCATACAAGAGAATTTGACTATCAGAGCACATTTGTGGGAGGTCATTGATGAAAATAGAAAATAAAAGAGGGCCTAAACAAGAACCTTGAGGAACACCCTTTTCCATTATCATGAATTGAGAGAGAGCACCATTGAGATTTACACACTGACGTCTGTAGTGAAGATATGAATTAAACCATAAAATGGACTGCTCAGAGATACCAAATGTTATATAATTTATCAAGGAGAATATAATGATCAACCAGATCAAACGCTTTGGTAAGATCTATAAATATTGCTCCAGTGGACATATTTTTATCCAAAGAAGATGTAACATCGTTAACAAATTTTGTAAGAGCAGTAGTAGTGGAGTAATTGGACCTAAACCCTGATTGGTTTGGAGATAAAATAGAAAACTCATTAATATATTTAAACAGTCTCTTGAATATAATTTTTTCAAATATTTTTACTACATTACTAATAATTGAGATCGGCCTACAATTGTTAGGATCAAGAGGATCACCACTTTTGTATAAAGGTGTTACTCTAGCACACTTCCACATAACTGGAACTTTGCAAGTAGATATAGATAAATTAAATAAATCACATAATGGATATGCTAGAACATGAGAGGCAATTTTAATAAACTTTATCTCCAGACCATCTATACCAGCACCACTTCCAGATTTAGGGGGCTTTTACACTGGGCTCGTTTGCTGCGGTCCGAGCCGGAGCGCGTTTGTTTCCGGCGCCCCCCGCAGCGTTGGTCTGGTTTCACACTCAACCGAACCCTGGTGCTTTTGCGTGCATCTTACGTCATCGCGAACGTGCGCGTCGCATGATAGAAAGCAGAACGTGCGTAAATATTGTGGGTTTTTTTTATTAATGTGCTGCTAATATGAGCAGTTGAGTGAACAATACAGGTTTACTGTGCGTGTGTCACATAAGGTGGACTTCTGCTGCTTGCAAACGGACTCTTTTGAGGAGACAGTGGATTTCCAAATGTGTTGCTCTGATTCCATGCGCAATGCACGAATACACTGCAGGCTCACTCTCGTTCGTATCCAAGGTAATTCTTCAAAACTATCATCCCGTACAAGTGTTTTATTTAACTCTATACATCACAATAAGCTAAAACGCATGCGCAGGATACTTTACTTCCTGAACAAGTGCGGGCCCGAATCCGTGTTGATTTCCCATTCACGCGAACCGCGGCACGGTTCGGAAGCAACCGAACTCAGACCACCTCCTCCAGGTAGTCTCGGGTTCGGTACCCCAGTGCGCACCCGGGTCCCATGACAGCTTTCACATTAGCGATTTTTCATGCGAACCGTGCCCCGTTCCGAACTAAACTGCCAGTGTGAAAGCCCCCTAAATTTCAGAGATTGCCTGCTGTACCTCAGTGGGAAGAATAGTAGTAAATGAAAAAGAACTGTTTACTACATTACTATTTACAGGGTTGGAGTAACTGAATTCAGGTGGACGTAAGTTACAAACAGAAGAAATGTGCTGATTAAAGGCGTCAGCTACAGAAATTGGATCACTTATAATAGTATAATTTATTCTAAGTCTTGCAATAGAATTCTTATTAGATTTATTCAACAGACAATTAAGCTTTTTCCAAAAGTGTTTAGGATTTGTAATATCATGTGAAAGTGAATTTTTATAATAATCAGATGTGGCATTTCTTGTTTTAACAGTACATACATTTCTTAATAGCTTATATTCAATCCAATCTGCCAGATCTTTTGTTACATGATATCTTTGCCAGGCCTTGTCCCTTTGCTTAAATAGATGTATTAAGTCACCAGCAATCCATGGTAGTTGCCTACCCTTCACTTTGACTGATGCCCATGGAGCATGTTTATCTATAACTTTTAATACCTCAGTATGAAAGAAATTCCAGGCATCATCAACATAAGGAATTAAATCCATCCTGTCCCAGTTAATACATAACAAATCTTGAGTAAATGCAGCATTATTAATTTTTTTTAAAGTGTCTTACCTTGATTATTTTAGGTGGTAGACGAGGTAACCTTATTTTCCAGAGACAAAAAATAACTGAGTGATCACTGAAGCAATCAGATAAGACACCCGAGTCAGCAATTCTATTGGGATGCGTAACCAGGATCCAGTCTAAAAGAGACCTGGAGTTTCCCACCTCTCTGGTAGGCTCCTGTATTAATTGAGTAAGATTTAAACTTTCAAACTGATTCCTCTCTTTCAGAGAAGACCTATCAAGCCAATTTCGATTGAAATCTCCCAATACTATAATTTCGTCAAAACAATTAAAAAAATTAATAGTACGAAGAATATTATTAGTTGATTCGGATGGAGAGTTAGGGGGTCTGTATATGTTTCCTATGATCAGCTGTTTATTTTGATGAAAATATTCTAACAAAAAGGCATTCAAAGTGCATGGGGCTTTCACTTGCAATAATAAGTTCAGAAGCTAAACTTGCAGAAACATAAGTGGCAACTCCACCACGACTGCCTCTGTCTGCTCTATATATATTATAGCCATCAAGACTGATTTCATCATCATGTACATTATTATTTAACCAAGTTTCAGACAGAGTAATAATAGCAGGTTTGTTATAAGTGAGCCATGCTCTAAGAAGATCAATTTTATGTGGTAGACTCCTAATATTTAAGTGGATAACTAATAAACCTTTAACCATAGTCATTCAGAAGTAGATAAGAGAGGGGGACATGGGGTTGGAGGAAGAGCAACACACATAGACGCACACACACACATCCACACTCGTTTCTCCAAGCATACACAAACAAGCACAGACTGCATGATCAAGAACATTGAAAGGAAAAAAAAGAAAGAAAAAAGGATAAAAGTAAACAGACTATCTGCCAATATATAGCTGTCACGGGTGTGGTTCAGGCAAGGAGCACGAGGAGACCGGAGTATCGGATATAGATTACTTTTTAATCACAAACAGGCAGGAAGACAGGAGTACAGGGCCACACGGGCTAACAACAAACATCGACCGACAAGGACTGAATCAAACAGAGGGAACTAAATACACAGATGAATCAAACCTAACGAGGTGGAAAACAGGTGTAACAGATGATACAAGAGGAGAAACAGGTGGCTGATGAGGGAGTGAGTTCCGGAAGGGAGACAAGAGGATCCTGGGTAGTGTAGTGCTAAAGACGAGACAGACTGGTGCAGAAGAGGGCTGTGACAGAACTCCCCCCTCCCGGAAGGCGTGACCTCACGCCGTAGCACAGAGGAAGGAGGGGGGATGAACTGAGGGCAGAGTAGGGCGTGGCCAGGGCGGAGCAGGTTGAGGGCGTGGCGGAGCAGGCTGAAGGCGTGGCCAGGGCGGAGCAGGCTGAGGGCGTGCCGGAGCAGGCTGAAGGCGTGGCCAGGGCGGAGCAGGCTGAGGGCGTGGCCGAGCAGGCTGAAGGCGTGGCCATGGCAGAGCGGACCCTTCAGGTGGCCACGGCGGTGAAGACCCTTCAGGCGGCCACGGCGGTGAAGACCCCTCAAGCGGCCACGGCGGGGCAGGCTGAAGGCGAGACCAGGGGAGAGCGGGTTGAGGATGAGACCAGGGCGGAGGAGATGGAGGGTGGACCCCTGGTGGCGGCGATGGGAACTGGGCTAACGCCACCAGGGGGCCGACTGACAGGGGCGGAGCAGATGAGAGAGGAGACCAGGGTGAAGCAGAGGGACTGACGACATCGGGTGCTGAGGAGGGACCGAGGGACCATGGGGACACCGCAGGCTCAGGTGACTGAAGTGACGACAGGGGTACCGAGGGACACGGTGAGGCCAAGGGGAGTGAGGGCTGATGGGTGACTGGAGGGAGTGAGGAGTCCGACTGAACCGGGGGGGTGGAATGACGGGACGAAGGCAAAGGATGGAAGTCCAGAGGTGATGGGAGGATTACGAGTGAGTGCAGGGAATCCGTAGGGGCGAGGGAGCCTGGTTGAGCTGGTGGACTGAGGGACCATGGAGGGACTGAGGGAGGTAGGAGCCAGGGGGAAGCCGATGGGACCGGGGGGCGAGGAAGTGTCCAGGTGGAGGAGGAGTGAGGCTTGAACCAGGGATCCAGTGACCAGGCTGGGTCAGGGTAGCAGGCAGACGGAAGGGCTGACGGATGACTGATGGGAGGAGGCGGGAGAGGGAGGCTGGGTGGGATCCTGGTCTCAGGTGCAGGTTGGACGGTCTCCGGCGCTGGCTGGACGGTCTCTGGCGCAGGCTGGACGGTCTCGGGCTCTGGCTGGACGGTCTCGGGCGCAGGCTGGACGGTCTCGGGCGCAGGCTGGACGGTCTCGGGCTCTGGCTGGACGGTCGCGGGCTCTGGCTGGACGGTCTCGGGCTCGGGCTGGACGGTCTCGGGCTCGGGCTGGACGGTCTCGGGCTCGGGCTGGACGGTCTCGTGCTCGGGCTGGACGGTCTCGGGCTCGGGCTGGACGGTCTCGGGCTCGGGCTGGACGGTCTCGGGCTCGGGCTGGACGGTCTCGGGCTCAGGAGGGCTGGACGGGACCAGCGATGAGGTGGGTTTGGGCTCAGGAGGGCTGGACGGGACCAGCGATGAGGAAAGTTCGGGCTCAGGAGGGCTGGACGGGACCAGCGATGAGGTGGGTTCGGGCTCAGGAGGGCTGGACGGGACCAGCGATGAGGAGAGTTCTGGCTCGGGAGGGCTGGACGGAACCAGCGATGAGGAGGGTTCAGGCTTTGGAGTGGTGCTGGTGACTTCCTCCACGGTGAATGGAGATTCACAGCACACCAGCACCCACTCCACACAGGCGGCTAAACTCTCTTCTGGACCGCTCCCTGGGAGGCGTGCCCGGGACCGCTCGCTGAGACTGGCGATGTAGAAATCACACAGCGAGCGGTCCGAATAGTGTGTGAGGCACGCCAGCTCCAGAAAATCCCTGGTATGGGACTCCAGGGAGCGGTTTTCCTGTTCCAAACAGAGGAGGGCTACTGCTGGAAGGTCCATCTTACTTCACTTTGAGGTCGGTCGATCTGTCACGGGTGTGGTTCAGGCAAGGAGCACGAGGAGACCGGAGTATCGGATATAGATTACTTTTTAATCACAAACAGGCAGGAAGACAGGAGTACAGGGCCACACGGGCTAACAACAAACATCGACCGACAAGGACTGAATCAAACAGAGGGAACTAAATACACAGATGAATCAAACCTAACGAGGTGGAAAACAGGTGTAACAGATGATACAAGACGAGAAACAGGTGGCTGATGAGGGAGTGAGTTCCGGAAGGGAGACAAGAGGATCCTGGGTAGTGTAGTGCTAAAGACGAGACAGACTGGTGCAGAAGAGGGCTGTGACAATAGCCTACTGAATGTTGTATTTACATTATTTACTTTTTAAATTCCCAATATGCACAAAGTAATAGAAAGCACATCTTGTAATAAATAAATAAATCTCACCATACAACTAAGGGGAATATGCTTCAACTTTTTATCAACAGGGGCTTATAGAACACAAAGTAATCAAAACAAAACATTCAAAGGGAAAAAAAAAAGAAAACTATAAGCAATTAAATTACACAATTTTATAGATTACACTCTTTGACAGCAAGTTCCATCGAATAAAGTAACATCAATAGATCAACGAGTACATCACACCCGTTGATAGCAAGTTCCGTCGAATAAATTAACGTCAATAAATCAACGTGTAAAGTCAGTCAGCATTAGGCCTATACAGCACCTTGTAGAAAACTGTTCGCTTCTGCTGGAGTTTTAAACAGATGAGGTTTCCCATTGAAGATAATCCTGAGAGTGGCCGGGTAAATCAAAGAATATTCTAATTTACGTTGTTGGAGTTGTTTCTTGATATCATCAAATTGACGTTGCTTGCTGAGCAAAGCAGCACTAAAGTCAGGAAATATATGGATACGCTCACCATTATACTCAAGTTGTTTTTTCTCCCGGGCAAGTCGGACTATTTTATGTCTATCAAAGAGACTGAGACACTTTACCACAATCACCCTTGGCCTGGCGCTGTCCTTGATCCGATGCATTGGAGAGCGGTGAGCCCTCTCTATAGCTGGGGGTGTAGTGAAGCTTTCTTTCCCGAATAGCTGCTGGATCAGATTGGAAATAAATCCACAAGTGTCTTTGCCCTCCGACTTTTCGGGAACGTGAATTAAATGCAGGTTATAAACCCTGTTGCGATTCTCGGCATCATCCACCTTGTCCCGCAGGTAAGCGTTTTCACCCTCAAGTGTTTTGATTCGGTTTCCAAGATCGGATATATTATCCTCGTTGCCACTGACTAAATGACACTGAACCAAATTCCGCTGGGAGTGTGTTCCCCCCGGGACAATTTCACCGACACACCGTGCTGCTTGTTGTCAGTTGCCATGACAGCGGCAGCTGATGAGCTAAGCAGTACCAGGTGCGGTGTGTTTGGTGTGAGGGTTTGTGATTGTGAGACGTGGCCTGATGAAGCAGTTAAAAGGCAAGGAAAGAGGCATTCAAGGGTGGTACTCCCTGGGGAGAAATCTATCCTTTGGCATTGGCTTGGATTTGCTGGGGTCGTTTTGGAGCGGGCTGTGAGGATCTGGCTGGAAGACGGGTGCAACAGTGATCGTGAGAATTCAAGCTGGAGATGTGAAAAGTTTTCACTGAAAACGGATGTGAAGTGAGTGAAATGTGGAGATTGAGTCAAGACTGGAGAACATCATCATTCTAGAGAGGAAGGTAAGTAATGAAACACCGGACTTGTGTGAATGCATGCCTTGCACTGAATTGAATAAGGAATTGTGAAGTGTATTGACCATAAGTATATTTGCCACTTAAGAGTGTGAATTGAGTCATCATTGAAATCCTGATATCTTCTTCTGAGTGTGAAAGGGTATTGAAGGCGCTGTTTTCCCATGCCGTGAGAAGTCATTTGCATCTCTTCAATTACTGAGAGTTGATTCAGCGTAACAGTGGAAGGATAGATCACTGGGTGAGTGCCGGCCTTATTGCACTGAGATTTGAGATTGGATATGCAGTGCCTGAATTAAAGTGTCACACAGTATTGGACTTGACGTGAAGTTGCAGTGTGTGTGGATGCCCATGTTTATTTAACCGCCAGTATTCCCCAGTTCACGTTCTTGCCCAGTGTTTGCGGAACGAAGCCCTCGGTGTTGAATGTGTATGTTCCACTCCGGCCACAAACTTCTGACGATACGGAAGAGGAGTGTGATTGCCCTGTTTAACGTGCTCTGTCTATTTAAGTAGAAGATTCTTCTGCCACTGCCTTCTTGTGTGTTGCCGGTACGGAGGAGAGACACACCCCCGCCGTAGCGCTGCTTGTTGGGAACAGCCCAGTCCAGCCGTAAGCCCAATTCTCCATTATATGAAAGGATTATGTTTGCTCTTGTAACAGATACTCTGTCTATTTAAATAGAAGATTCTTCAGCCGCTGCCTTCTTGTGTGCTGCCTGTACGGAGGAGGGACACACCCCAGCCTCAGTGCTGCTTGTTCAGAACTAGAGAGCCTGGAGAGCTGTCCACCTGTATTACGCCTAAAAGGGTCCACTTACCACGCTTACCCACCTGTCCGGTGGTCCCGGTCCTGGTCCGCCTGGAGAGCTGTCCGCCTATATTGCGCCTAAAAGGATCTACTTGCCACGTTTACCCACCTGCACGCCGGACCAGCGTCCGACTCCCTCCTCCGCTGTGGCTGTCAGCGACCCGGGTCGGCGCAGTTCTCCTCCCTCCTGCAGAGAAATACGAAGCCCATATTAAGACTTTTAATTCTTGCTTTTATTCAATAAAGATTGTTACTTTTAGAAATTTCTGCTTGTCTGTCTGGTCTCTGGTACGCTCCTCAAGGTGGTCCTGGGTTTGAGGGGTGGGTGCAGTCTGGCTTGGCCCCCCGACCTGTGACAAAAGTTTTATTGTATTTAAGTTCATCTGTAGATTGTCCATCCTTTCATCAAAATGGGAAACCATTTCAGACTTTAATTGTTGCAGTGCGTCCAAGAGGAATTTGTTTGACGCGGACTGCTCCATTGTCGCACTTTCACAGATCAGAGCTGACTGCTCCTTTTGTAGAGCTTGCTGAAATCAATAATCAGCGAAGACTTTGTTTGTAGGCTTTCAGATTAAATATAATACTTATCGCACATTTAGTTAAAGGGAAATAATTTCATAATTGGCAGACCAGTCTGCACCAAACACTCACGCTACCGCCATCTTGCTTTTTGTTCCTTGTTCTTTCAGGCAAGTTTGAACCGCATTACAGTTCCATATCCCTGCGCGTAGTTAACGGAAAATGGGATCCAATTCATAACAAGAGACATGCGCAGCCCCATGCGCTTGATCTGCAATTTTCGATGTCTAACTTCACAATCAATTGACACATACAGTTTCATTTTAATAAAGTATAGTCCTATCTATAATAGGCTAAATAGAAAATTAAACTGAATAGGCTATATAAATAAATGAATAGTCCTAATGCACGGATTTTCGTAATTATTCCAGATAATATAACAAATAAATAATTATTGATAGGCTTACTTGTTAAAAGGGCTTTGTGTGTTTCATTTATTGGGTTATCTACTGTCAATTATAGAAAACAATAATGACGAATTCATTAAAACAAAGTTAATAAATAAATAAATAATTTTGACGCACATCGTCTCACGTCTCTCTCTCTCTCTCATAACTGCATTAATAACTGCATAAAGCCGGGACAGACTAGTTTAGGCGCAGTACAACTACACATTTGGTCAAAAATGAGTTAAGACTTGTAATGGGCTTTATGACATGTATTCTGTCTTGTGAAAAGATATCTGGGTTAAATTATGTCCCGTTTCGGAGATGCATTACCACATAATCTACCCATAACATGCTGACTGGCTGGTATAAAAACTTTAAAGGCCTTTTTCTCCGTTTCTTGGTTTGCGTAGTTACTGCACTTTGCATTTGTAAGGCCAGTTATGGATGTAATTTGATACTTCTGACTGATCATGCCCAAACGCGCGTTCAGTCTGTGTCTGCAGTGGGTGTTTAGTTAGACCTTCTACAGTCGATGGAAACAGTCGGTCTTCGAATATTTCAGCGAATTGTAAGTGTGTCCCCCATCATTACATTAGTCTGCTATCAGTGGCTCAAACCTCCGTTACTAACTCTAAAATGACGTTTTGGAATTAGCAACGGAGGCATGGGATTATATGCGTAAGAAATTAGTCCTACATACAAGAGCGTTTTATGTCAAAAACTTGACAAACGTCTTGATATGAATCATCTGAACAATGTTTTGAGGTGTGGTAACTGTAGTATAAGCGGAATAATTGTCTTCAGGCCGTTGAATTATTAGAAAAATAATATATATATATATATATATATATATATATATATATATATATATAGCATGACATATATACATCTATTATAAAAAAAAATAATTTATGTGAAAATGAATACAATAACATAAAATTTATACACTAAAAAAAAAAAAAATCAGACACGCATCTTACATTTATATTTACATACATTTAATTTCCAATTAAAACAATTCATTAATGGATTAAGTACAAGTGTGTGGGAACATTTGTGTGTGTTTGTGCGTATGTGCACACATGCATGTGGTGGTGGTGATGATTAGAGAGCAGGTATGTCCGTTCCATAAATAAAATCAGAAAGAGATCCCAGATGTATGTGTGTGTGTGTGTGTGTGGGGGGGGGGGGGGGGGGGTATAGATTTACTTTAGTTTCAGGTACGTTTCCATATATGTGGTGAAATAAAATAAGTCAAGTTTACCTTTCATTTCACTGGTCAGCGACTCGTCGAGCCAAATTCGCTCTACTGTGAGGTCACTTTGTGTGGATGTAATGAAATCACACCATTTTAAACCAGTAATGGCTAACTGGCCTTGCACTTGCCAGAAATACTTGTGATTTTTTTTTTTTAGTTTGGCCTGACCACCAATGAACTTGACATGTGTAACCTCTGTTATACTGTTCACATCTGGGCATTTCATTTCAGCTAACCCAAAGGGTGGATTTGCAGTGGGATCATACACTTTGGCATCAGGGCTAGCACCGAGGTAAGGCGCATCAGGATTCACAACGAATCCAGAAGGAGCAACACTGACATTGCAAAGGTCACTGTACTGTTGTAAAACTTCTGGCTCAAGGTCTATACCCCTTTTCAAAGCAGGTGTTTGCCTTACCCCCTTTATGATCCTGGCTGCAAGAGCCTGACTAGATGACTCCCCTCTAACGCTACAAACTTCGCCGAATCTACTGGAAGTTAGGCGGGGTTGTCGGACTTCCTTCCACAAAGGATTCTCCGACTGCCCCCTTGTATGGGGCTGTTTTATGGGGCTGTTTTAGACATAAACAATATTTATATTTAATAGTTATAAATAAACAATATGAATGTAAGCCAGAGGAGAACTGGCCCCGACTGAGCCTGGGTTCTCCCAAGGTTTTTTTCTCCATCCAATCTGATGGAGTTTTGGTTCCTTGCCACTGTCGCCTTGCTTTTGGCTTGCTTGGCTTGCTTAGTCGGGATTATTTAGGATTATTTAATATTTAACAATATTATCGATCTGTGTTGTACTACTTTCATGTTATCACTGTGAAGCTGCTTTGATACAATCTGTATTGTGAAAAGCGCTATATAAATAAATGTGACTTGACTTGACTTGTATTCTCTTCGATGACACTTGCATGTTTTTAACAGCAGTTCGTACAAGAGGTTGTTTGAACATACAATATCCTCTTAGATGATAACCCCCATCTCTTTCATTAAACAGTGTACTTATGTTACTTGGTACATTATTTTTTTGACTTTAAACATAAATTGCGCAGTTTTAAATGTAACAATGTCCATAAATTTTAACAATTGTGAATTAAAAAACAGAAGATTAGTGTGCTCATAATACCCAGTATGATTTATTATCCGGATTGCTCTTTTTTGTAGTATGCAGATTTTTTGTAAATTACTTTTATAGGTATTTCTCCAAACTTCCACACAGTATAACATATATGGCAATATAAGTGTGCAGTACATAGTATGCAATGTATTTTTGTTCAATATGTATCTGGTTTTACTCAATATACCAATAATCCTGGCCATCTTCATGCACACATTTTTGATGTGGGGCTTCCAGCACAAATTATGATCGAGTACAACACCCAGAAACTTACAATCATAAACTCTTTCAAGTATTCACATAGAAAACAGCTGTTTAACATTATAATAATATTTCACAATATTACTGTTTTGTTTTTTTTTTGTTTTTTTGTCAAATAAATGCTAGCTTGATGAGCAGAAGAGACTTCTTTCAAAAACAATATTAAAAATAGTAATGTTTCCATCTTTTGTTTTGACCAGTACTGTATATTAATTTTATACAAAATAAATTTTATGTAATAAGATTGATGTGGTTTGGCATCAATAAATCGTGCTTGAAAAACGACTCAAATTAGGCATACACTGTATTATGTTGAGTATTATTGAAGCAAAACAGAGTTGATGTAAAAGTCTTCGAGAAAATGTTTTAGGAGTTGCTAACATGCCGTTATTTTCCTTTCTTTCTCTCACACAAAACATCAGTTATACCTTTTTAAATTCTTCATTGCAGGCACACAAATCCTATCTGTACAAATTACCAAACTCACAGGGTCATATTTTTGTTGAGACCAGTACATTTTTGGCCATTCATGCACATTTCTTTGTGTACACTTTTGTGAATCATCTATACTGTTTGGTTATTCTTATGTGGTCACACTTCATTCCATAGACTTCCATTCATTTACATGTGAATGTGGGAGATCGGAAATGCTATCTCTCGCAAAAAGTTTAGCATTTTACTGCATTCCAGTTTAAGTCTGGTGAATTCTGACCTGTGAATTTGCTCTACATAATAACATGTGACCAGTAGAAGATCAATACATGAAGGCGTGACCTAGGGCTGGGCGATATGGGCAAAAAAATTATCACAAATTTTTGTATATAAGTCGATATCGATAATTATCATGATAAATGTCAAATTTTCATTTCTTTCAAGTTTAAAGGCAGATTTTTGCTCCTGAGTGAAAGAAAACCTCCTAAGTGTAGAAACCTGGGCCCGTATCCCTAAATAATTTTTGTGCAAAAAGTGGCTCCTAGCAGCCAAATTCTAAGAAAATTGTCAGTCATGACGTTTTCTTAGAATTTCCCCTAAAAGCGACACGAAAATCCCAGTTAATATAAAAGCTATTCCACAAGATTCCTCGCACTTGAAAGGGCTCCTAAGGCGAGATTTGCTAAGAGCAGGGAAGAGGACTTTTAGTGGCAGGAACAGGAACAGATGGTGGATCCAGCTCAGGAACAGGAACAGACGCTGGCTCAGGAACAGATGCTGGCTCCGGCTCGGGAACAGACGCTGGCTTCGGTTCAGGAACAGGAACAGACAACTGGATCCGGCTCAGGCACAGGAACAGACGCTGGCTCAGGCTCAGGAACAGACGCTGGCTCCGGCTCAGGCACAGGTACAGACGCTGGCTCCGGCTCAGGAACAGGAACAGACACTGGATCCGGCTCAGGCTCAGGAACAGACGCTGGCTCCGGCTCAGGCACAGGAACGGACGCTGGCTCCGGCTCAGGAACAGGCACGGATGCTTGCTCCGGCTCAGGAACAGGAACAGACGCTGGCTCCGGCTCGGGAACAGATGCTGGCTTCGGGTCAGGAACAGGAACAGACGCTGGCTCCGGCTCAGGAACAGACGCTGGCTTCGGGTCAGGAAAAGGAATAGATAACTGGATTCGGCTCAGGCTCAGGAACAGACGCTGGCTCAGGCTCAGGCACAGGTACAGGCGCTAGCTCCGGCTCAGGAACAGGAACAGACACTGGATCCGGCTCAGGAACAGATGCTGGCTCCGGCTCAGGCACAGGAACGGACACTGGCTCCGGTTCAGGAACAGGCACGGATGCTTGCTCCGGCTCAGGAACAGGAACAGCTGCTGGCTCTGGCTTAGGAACAGATGCTGGCTCCGGCTCGGGAACAGACGCTGGCTCCGGCTCAGGAACAAACGCTGGCTTCGGGTCAGGAACAGGAACAGACGCTGGCTCAGGAACAGACGCTGGCTCAGGCACAGGAACGGACGCTGGCTCCGGCTCAGGCACAGGAACAGACGCTGGCTCCGGCTCAGGAACAGGCACGGATGCTTGCTCCGGCTCAGGAACAGGAACAGACGCTGGCTCCGGCTCAGGAACAGATGCTGGATCCGGCTCAGGAACAGATGGTGGCTCCGGCTCAGGCACAGGAACAGACGCTGGCTCTGGCTCAGGCACAGGAACAGATGCTGGATCCGGCTCAGGAACAGACGTTGGCTCCGGAACAGACACTGGCTCTGGCTCAGGAACAAACGCTGGCTCTGGCTCAAGCAGAGAAACAGACGACACCGGCTCAGGCACAGGAACAGTCTCTGGATCGCCAGAAGTGACGTGAACATTATCTGACTGGGCAGAAGTGACGTGAACCATCTCTGGATCGGCAGACGTGACATGAACCGTCTCTGGATCGGCAGAAGGAATGTGAACAGTCTCTGGATCGGATCGGCAGACGTGACGTGGGGCTGACGTGGAGCCCACGCTCGGCAGGGCTGAAGTAGTGTGCTGGCTCTGAACTGGTCAGGACCAGCGGCGAAGGCGTGAAGGCTGAACGGGACGTGAAGATCAGATGATGACCTGGCGTGCCACGGGAGGAAGCTCTCCAGTCCACACTGGAGAGATCGGGGAGCTCCCTCGGTTCAACCTCCTAAGCTCCCAGCCTGTAACAAATCTTAATCACCTCATCAACCAGAGAGGAGAGGGCAGCGAGAAGAACAAACCCCCAGGTGTACTGGAAAAGATTGCGGCTATCCAGGACCAAGACGATCTGTCCAGGGAACTTCCGGCTCATGCTGTGAAGATCCATACTGCTGGATTCACGTTCAGGCAAGGAAGAAATGTGAGAACAAAAAGCAAGCACTTTTAATGATAAAAATACAAAAAGATAATCCAGGGAAAACTCAGAACAGGAACACAGAGACAGCTAACAGCAAACATAACAACATTAAGAACTCACAAGGACTGAACTGAAACCCAGGGCTTAAATACAGAGGAACGGGTGAGTGAAACAACTGGGCAAATTACTAAGAACACAGGTGGTAAACATGAACATAAATGAGGAGACGGAAAATACAATACAATACAATTACAATTATAAATATAATACAATATAACAGAAATATAATACAATTCAATATGTATATCCCACATTTCATGGTGCAGTTAATATTAGTAGGCTAACGTTACAGTAAATCCATGGTAAATAAGTGGCATTTGTAGACGGAAAAGCCTTCTTACTGTATAGTTGCGCACAGTGTTTCTCCTGTTCGTCAGTAATGTTTCATCTGCCTTTACACTGGTTTAAATCACTGAGACATTTCTGTTCTTCGCTGAATTCACGCGCTTCATCTTGTGACCGAGACGATTAGACTAAACGTGTCTGCTCTAGTGAGTGACGCTGAGCCGAGCAGATAAATCGTCGGTGTGGTGCGTGTGGTTCAAATGAGTTTCGTTCCGCTTTTTTTGCGCATAAACATTATCGAACATTTATCGAACTCTTGATATCGTTTCATCAAGTAAAAATTATATTGCGATAATTATCGTTATCGTTTTATCTCCCAGCCCTAGTGTGACCTCTTGGCCTATTTAAAAGAAAGATATTTTTGTTGTAAAGTCATATCCTCAAACCCATTGTGTGACCGTGGTTTAAATGTGAGCATATGAATTTCTTACTTTGTGTTTTGTAAAATAGTATTTGTGCACCTCCAATGAAGAATTGGAAAAGCTCTAACTTCTGTTTGTAAGAGAGAAAAAAGTTTGAAACTTCTATAAAAAATAAAAATAAATAAATAAAACTTTCTCTCTGTGACTTTAAATTTACTGATGTGTGACTTTACACCTACAGATTCCATTGCCACAAGTGCTCAGTTTTGCTTTAATAATACCCTCACAGAACATGATAGTAATCAGCCATCCATGCAAAAGCAGAGGTCGGTGTGGTGTACAGGTACATTAGTCCAGGCCAACATCTGATGCCTTGATGCCTTCCGCTGGGGATCCCAGAAAACCTGCAATACAAACATAGTACAATTCAAAATCTATCCTAGATACATCTCATCTGGTATCACAAATTATCATTCCAGGTTCAATTTAAGTTATGCTCATTATTAGGGATTCACTATATTGAAAAACATAAATTCATATTTTGTTTTTCTGCTATATATATTGTGATATGAAAACAATTTCATCAGAATATTTATGTATGTCTATTTGAAAAGAATGAATCATTATAGAATAATTGGGGAGATTTTATAGAGAAGTGAATATGCATTAGGGCTGGACCCAAATATTCATTAGGTTGGTTAATATTCGATTTGAAACATTTGAATATTTGTTGTTTTTTTTGTTTGTTTGTTTTTTTTAGCCCTCAAAACAGTTCTCATTCGCGCTTGAATATGTTTACACTATATAACCTGGTGAAATATAATACGTATAACTTTGTTATAGCTACTTAATAAATATTCTTCTTGGACAACTAAAAGTGTTCCTGCAGCGGGAGTATTCTCCGGCTAAAGCTGGGTTGCTATTTTCAACATTGTTGAAAATAGAAACAAAATGAATTATCCTATTTACCCCTTATTATCATTCTAAATTAATCTACGGCAAAATAGCAGACAGTTCGTTTTTCTATATAAATTTCATTTTTTATTGATTTAAATTTAGTTCTTATTTAAATTTCGTTTTTATTTATTTAAACCTACCCTACTTTGTCAGTGAGAAAAATACTATATGGTTACTTATATGGTATATGAGACTTCTTTCAAAAGCATAAATCTTAAAGAGCCCAACCTTTTGAGCAGTAGTGCACTGTATGTTTGAGGTTTTGCTCATGGATTAGGGTTATAACATTCAATTTGTCACAGAGCCAACAATGTTAAATAGGATTTACAGGGAACCAAGTGAAATGCAGAAAAAATAATAGAATATATATATCTTAAGATAATAGAAATTGTGAAATAAATGCATATGAAAATATTATGATGATTAAACAATAATTCACCCTTTATTGTAGAGGTTTTTTTTTTTTGGCTCCTGATCAATCAATATTTGTAAGTGAGGTCACTGATTAACAGTAGGCTACAACTGCATTCTATTAGGCTAAATAAATAGCTTACTTCCAATCACCCATTAACAAGTTACCAGCAAAAAAAAACTATCAAAAACTGTTATCTACACAAAGATGTGGATAAAACTCCAAACTTATATAAACAAGAGCTCCAGTCTGTAGAAATAGCCTTAAAGCTGCCGTCGGTAACCCTGGCTGATTGAGTGGATTTGGCAACATTTTGAATGTTTACAACTCGTATGGCCCTCCCCCACTATCAACGGATACCCTCCCACAGAGTTTGTGCGCAAGTGCGTGCATACCAGGTTTTCTGTGAACGCGACCGTCTCATCAGCATTCATCAACACCATGGATTATTTTGAGGTATGCTGTCCTGGCTAATATACCAATATGCAATTGCTAACGTCATTTGTACTCTAAATGAGCTTACTTGGTTTGTTAGTGTTCCGCCATCACTCTTCCTACTGCGCGAACTTCAGGCGTGTGCATGTGATTGTAACGTGAGCGAGGGGTGGCGTGTGCCCGATCTGTGACTGACAGTCAGATCTCACACCCCCCCGCGCTGATTGGACACAGTGAACAGGGAGCACAGGATTTTTGCAAAACAAATAACATGCTCCAGGTGGAGTTAGAAGCTCGGGTTTTTTTCTAAAATCACTTTATTTATGTTGTTCTGTCGGATTATAGTGTCGATTTCACTGAATATGATCAAAAAATTGTTGCCGACGGCAGCTTTAACTTACCTCTTCTGAAAACAGTTGACATGCTAACGGACTTTTTCGAAGACACAAAACCATTTCTATAAAGTAAATATTCAACAGAAGCGTATCAGTTATACGTAAGAAAGGTGTCAGGAACGTTTGTATGTATTATTTGTGTGATTTTGGTTACTAAACTTACCTGAAAGCAGTGAAAACAACAGCTAGAAACGCTAGTTCCCATTCAGGGAACTTCGAGCTGCGTGTAAACGCCTTTGCGTGACGAGTCATGAAGCACGTATGAAATCTGTCCAATAGCGAGACGTAACGTCACAGGCGGGGTGACGTATCGACCAGGAAACTATAAAGCATCCCCGAAACACAAGCGCACCAGCTTCTGAGTCTTCAGCAAAGCGCTCTCTGTATGAATCATTGTCTGTCTCAAAGAAAGTTTGTCTGTGAAAAGAGAAATTTGACTATGGCGAGTAAACAGCAGCAGTTTAGGAAGTGTGTTCATCCCTGCCCTCGCTATATCACGGGTGGGGATACACACGATCTTTGTGTTGTCTGTTTGGGAGTACAGCATGCCCAGTCAGCTCTCGAGGGGGCTGGCTATCAGCATTGCGAGTGTCTGCCCATGAAGACGGTCCGCTCCCGCCGGGCGCTCTTTGAGGGGAGTGGTTCGGTTTGCGTTCTCCGCGGCGCGGGTCCCGCTGCTGCTGAGGCACGGCGAAGGCTTGCGTCGTGGGGATCACAAATGGATCTATCAGCGGGGATGGAGACGGGTCCTGAGGGATCACTTTCTCTGCCCTTACCTGATAGATCCAGCGCCTCAGATCTCGCTGCGGGGGTCCGCGTTGCGGTTTCTCCTGCCCGGGTCGAGGCGCCTTCACTTCAGCTTTCCAGTTCTGAGGAGCTGGATGTTGAAAGTGTGGATATGTCTGTGGACTCAATGGAGATTGGGGAATCGCCATCCCAATCTCCTGCGAGTAATGAGCTGATGGAGGTTTTAACTCTGGCTGTGGAGAAACTTAGTATTGAATGGCCAGTCGAGAAACAGCAGTCTAGAGTAAAAAGCAAACTAGACGAGAGGTTTTTGTCATCTCACTTGCAACCTCCACGCCGGTGTTTGCCCTTCTTTCCCGATTTACACACCGAGGTGTGTAGATCGTGGAACAAACCGGTGTCCGCTAGAATTCTCACACAGCAGACATCTATGTACTCAAATATTTCTGGGTCTATTAAGCAGGGTTATGGGGCAATGCCGAGGATGGAAGAAGTTTTGGCGAGTCATCTTTCTCCTGAAACGGTATCGTCCTTTAAAACACCGGCATTGCCGACCAAACCACTCAGAAATACTTCGGTTTTGGTGGGCAAAGCTTATTCGGCGGCGGGACAGGCAGCATCTTGCTTGCATACAATGGCCATACTCCTGGCGTATCAAGCAGATTTATTGAGAGATATGAGTGAGGGGGATGTCGTCAGCTCTGATACCATTAAAGAGCTCCGTCAGGCGGCGGATATTTCTCTCCGTGCCACCAAGGAGACGGCCAGATCAGTCAGCCGTTCTATGGCAGCCCTGGTGGCCACGGAGAGACATTTATGGCTGAATCTAGCTGAAAGAGAAAGATAAGGCTTTTCTCTTGCATGCGCCGCTGTCAACTGAAGGTCTGTTTGGTGGTTCAGTAAACGCTGTCATAGAAAGATTTCAGGAAGGCAGAAAGCAGGCGGCGGCGCTCCAAAAATGTCTCCCCCTCCGCTCTCATGTCCCGGGGGCTGCTGGGCGGGAGCAGCCTGACCCGTCTTCATTGCATAGGGCGCAGCAGAAGAAGAGCGTCGCGTCTCGCGCTCCTCCCCAGCAAAACTGGACCGAGACGCGGCGCTCTCAGGTGAGATCTTCCCGGGACAGAACCGATCTGAGGACGGTTATTGTTGCCAGGAAGGCCTCGTCGAAGAGATGCTGAGGGTGGTCCCCACCGTGAGAGAGGGGTGTCCGCTCTCTCACGGTGCCCTCAGGGACGCGTTCTGCTGAACCTGCCGGTGACGGTGGGCGCAGACGGTCCCAGCGAGCGTTTTCCCGAGGGAAGCTCGTTTGCTCTGAGGAGCGATACAAAACAGTCTTTAAACCCTGCCTGTGCGCGGTCACAGGGCGCTGTTTCTGTTTTAAAAATTACTCCAGAGGCCAGTCTCGAGAGACTGGTACCCTTGGTAGAGTTTCTAGCAGAATGGGAAAGTCTTCCAAATATATCTCGATGGGTCCTGCAGACTATCGAACGCGGGTACGCGATCCAGTTCAGGTCACGTCCGCCGTGTTTTCGGAGGATTTTGCCCACAGTGGTAGCCCCCGAGCAGGCTCTGGTCATGGAACAAGAGGTCAAAGCTCTGTTACTGAAGGGGGCAATAGAACGAGTTCTACCCCCCGACAGAGACCTGGGTTATTACAGCCGTTACTTTATTGTTCCGAAGAAGGATGGGGGGTTACGCCCGATTTTAGACCTGCGCCTCTTAAATCGTTCAGTAGGGAAGTTCAAGTTCAGAATGCTAACTCTCAAGCAGATCGTGTCACAAATCAGGTCCGAGGACTGGTTTGTCACGATAGACCTGAAGGACGCTTACTTCCACATTTCCATCCTTCCGCAACATCGGAAGTTCCTGAGGTTCGCTTTCGGGGGCGAAGCGTATCAGTATCGGGTTCTTCCCTTTGGCCTAGCGTTATCTCCTCGAACCTTCATGAAATGCATGGACGCAGCTTTGGCCCCGCTGCGACTCCAGGGCATTCGCATTCTAAACTACATCGACGATTGGTTGACTTTAGCTCAATCGGAGCATCAGGCGATTCAGCATCGAGATGCCGTCCTCGCCCATATCAGGAGGTTGGGGTTGAGACTCAACGTAAAGAAGAGTGTGCTCTCGCCAGTTCAGTGTACCACTTTTCTAGGCGTGGTTTGGGACTCGACGACGATGCAGGCACGTCTGTCGCCGCCTCGTATAGCCTCGATTCTCTCAACAGTCAATCAAGTGAAGCTAGGCCAGCCGCTCACTGTAAAGGAATTCCAGAGAATTCTGGGTCTGATGGCACCAGCGTCCAACGTGTTACTGTGCGGCCTGCTGTACATGAGACCGCTACAGTGGTGGCTCAGGACCAAAGGGTTCTCCCCGAGGGGAAACCCGCTCCGCAGGATCAGGGTCACGCGACGTGGTCTCCGTGCCCTGGCTATGTGGAAAGAACCTTGGTTCCTGTCCCAGGGACCTGTGCTGGGAGCCCCGTGTCGCCAGGTAACGGTAACGACGGATGCCTCTCTTAACGGTTGGGGAGCGATCATGAGTGGTCGCTCGGCCAGCGGGCTGTGGCAAAACAATCATCTTCTTTGGCACATAAATTGTCTAGAGATGATGGCGGTGTTTCAAGCTCTGAAACATTTTCTCCCAGATCTCAGAGGTCACCATGTTCTTGTCCGGTCAGACAACATGTCTGTGGTCTCTTACATAAACCATCAGGGGGGTCTGCGCTCACGTCCATTATACAAGCTGGCGCGCCAGATCCTTTTGTGGTCCCAGGGGAGACTTCGGTCTCTGAGGGCGATTTATATCCCGGGATACTTAAATCAGGGAGCGGACATCCTGTCGAGGCAGGGGCCGAGGCCCGGGGAGTGGAGACTTCACCCCAAGGTGGTGGAGCTCCTTTGGAGGCACTTCGGCCGTGCCGAAGTGGACCTCTTCGCATCCAGGGAAACTTCACACTGCCCGCTGTGGTTCTCCCTGAGCCCACCAGCTCCTTTGGGGCTGGATGCGATGGTACAGGAGTGGCCGAGGTCACCCCTGTATGCTTTTCCCCCGGTTGCTCTGCTCCCAGGGGTTTTGGAAAGGGTTTGCCGGGAAGGGGTCAGTGTACTTCTGGTGGCGCCATATTGGCCAAACAGGGTATGGTTTGCGGACTTGATTTCCCTTCTCGAAGGTCCTCCTCTGAAGATTCCGGTCAGGAGGGACCTTCTGTCTCAAGCAGGCGAGGTGATACTTCACCCCCGCCCAGAGCTGTGGAGGTTGTGGGCTTGGCCTCTGAGGGGGCCCAGCTCATAGGGTCAGGTCTCTCGACTGAGGTCGTGGAGACCATCCTCCAGTCCAGAGCCCCATCCACGGGAAATTATATGCCCCGAGGTGGAAATTGTTCACCTCTTGGTGTGGAGAGCGCGAGTTGGACCCAGTTAACTGCCCGTTGCCGGTGGTGCTGGAATTCCTTCAGGAACGCTTCTCTACGGGGTTATCCTACTCCACACTGAAGGTGTATGTGGCGGCCCTATCCGCCTACCACGTCCCTTTGAACGGAGCTTCTCTAGGGAGACATCCCCTTGTAATTCGTTTTCTTCGTGGTATCCTGAGGCTGAGGCCAGTAGTTCGTATGAGGGTACCGACCTGGGATCTAGCGATTGTGCTGGAGGGGTTTTGTTTAGCTCCTTTCGAGCCCATTGAAGAGGTGCCTGAGAAATTTGTCACTTTAAAGACTATCTTTCTTCTAGCTATCTCTTCGTTGAAGAGAATAGGAGATATTCAGGCGCTGTCGGTTTCCCCCTCATGCTTGGAATTTGCTCCCGGTATGGCGAAGGCTTTCATCCTCCCTAGACTGGGGTATGTTCCCAAGGTTCCAACTAGCGTTGTTAGACCTATAGTGCTACAGGCCTTCTGTCCTCCTCCGTTTCTGTCACCTGACCAGGAGAAACTAAATCTGCTCTGCCCTGTGAGGGCCTTAGACACCTATGTCCACAGAGCTGCCCTGTGGAGAAGATCGGAACAATTGTTTGTCTGCTTTGGGCCTCCTAATAGAGGTTCTGCTGCGTCTAAGCAGAGGATGAGCAAGTGGGTGGTCGAGGCCATCTCACTGGCTTATGAGTCTTTTGGTCAGCCTTCTCCCTTGGCTGTCCGGGCTCATTCAACTAGGAGTATGGCTGCCTCTAAGGCATTATTATCCGGGGTTCCTTTGAATGACATCTGTGATGCGGCAGGATGGTCATCACCGCACACATTTGTAAAATTTTATCATCTTGACTTCAGCTCTACCCCTGGGGCGCAGGTGCTTTCGTCAGAATTTGCACTTTGATTCATACGACGGGCACCTGCTCGCATGGCGGCGTTGGTATTAGCGTTCCCATGGCGTTTACACGCAGCTCGAAGTTCCCTGAATGGGAACGTCTCTGGTTACGTATGTAACCTTAGTTCCCTGAAGGGAACGAGACGATGCGTGTCTATGCCATACTCCCAGCATGCCTGTGGGCGCTTGCTTCAGTCCTATCAGAAGCTGGTGCGCTTTTGTGTTTCAGGGATGCTTTATAGTTTCCTGGTCGATACGTCACCCCGCCTGTGACGTTACGTCTCGCTATTTGACAGATTTCATACGTGCTTCATGACTCGTCACGCAAAGGCGTGCCCATGGCATTTACATGCAGCGTCTCGTTCCCTTCAGGGAACTAAGGTTACATACGTAACCAGAGACGTTTTAGGGTTGTCCGTTGATGGAGTTTCCTCGTTTCCATCTGCTTGAGCGCTCGCTCCAGTCTTTAAAGGTGACGCGAATGTTTACGCGCACGCGCATCAAACACTTCAAAGGCACGCAGCATAATAGACGACTGAGTACATTTGAACTTGAGACACACTTTGCATTTTGTTTTTTGCACACAAAAATAGATACTGAAAAGAAGTGAATTTCCACATTAAATGCCACATACTAGCTTAGACTAAGATATTATTAAACAGCCTACCCATTTATATTTTCCACACTTGTGATCTCAATCTCAATTCCTGGAGGGCCACACCTTTGCACAGTTTGGCTCCAACCAGCTCCAACTCATAGGCTACCTGTAAGGAAGTTTCTAGTAATCCTGAAGACCTTGATTAGCTCAATGGATCTGGATCAGGTGTGTTTCATTAGGGTTGGAGCAAAACTGTGCAGAGCTGTGGCCCTCCAGGAATTGAGGCTATGTTTACACGGAAACGATTCTGAAGAGAAAACGCAAAAGTGGCGTTGTGGCATCTTTTTTATTCTGCGTTTAGACGAGCGTTTTGTGTGGGGAATTCCGCGTGCAAACGGTGACGTAAAAGTGTGTGAAATTCAATGTAGTATGCACTTCAGGCAGCTAGGAGTGCATACTACAGCAACACCAAGTGCACGCGCCTGCGTACAAACTTCACAGTCAAGCAGACTTTTGCGTTTTTACCGTTTACACGGGAACGCGGCGGTGGAGCATTTTTAAGATTTCCACTCTGGAAGGTGGTTTCACTTTTTTGCGTTTTTAAGCCTCAAAAACTCCGTCGCCGTGTAAACGAAAGGCACATCCGATAAAATATTTTTACGTTTTCACCCCCAAGCGTTCTCGTGTAAACAGGGCCTGAATTTGAGATCACTGATGTAAAGGTAACTAACTGTGTATTGCAAATATAATAAATAAAGACAAATGAAGAAAATAACAATTGGGCAACATGTTGGTTTATTCATGCATTTAAATTAATTAATTTTATTTAAATTACCACTGGTTAAAAAAATATAATAAAACAGGAACAATATATTTAATATATGCATTAATAATAATAGACCGTTTAAATATCACATGTAGAGAATCCCGGCTTAAGGTTTATAGCTCAATTGAATTCAGGGGAAGAATATTCCAAATTAATGATCTGGATCAATAATTTATAGAATATTCCTTAAACCAAGCTTCTCACATATATTAAATCACCCAACGAGGGGTGTTTCCAACACACACGTCTGCTTTAGATATATATACCGAAATTAAACGTAACGTATTATGATCAATTTGGAGCATATATCTTTCACAGAACGAGGGCTGTTGATCTTTAAAACAACAATGATTACACAGTTTTCTCAGTCAGCACGCCAGCGTGCGGATCTGTAAAACTATCAATCACTTGATCTGTTCAGCTTAATTTTCTGACAATGTTTTGTGCACTCAACAAAATCAGATTGTAGCGTTAGGATCTCATATTAAAAAGGCTTTGTTATGTGATTAATACACACAATGGCGAATAATGTATAAATGAAGTTTAATAAGAGCACACGACTAAGTACACTACAAAATCACACGATAAATGTATATACACAAAAATGAGAATGAAACATAAGAAAGGGAACAAATGAAAAAGGAAAATGCAAGGAAAATTACAGTTACTAGCACAACTTTAAACCTTCAGAGACAACCACAGGGAAACGTTCTTGCCTAAAATTTGATTGAACAAATGCATTCAGACCTTTGTATGCTGGAAGCGTGCGGTTGTCCGGAGGCGGGAGCCGGATTTCTTTGTCCTCCCCACGTGGGTGTGTTTCGCGGGAGTTCAAAGCGTAGAGAGTTCGTGCTGGATGTTGGCTTCTTGTTGGAGGAGATGCACTTACGAACTTTAACTGGCTATTCGCAAAAGTAAACGTGAAGTAAAAGTAACGAAATACTGATAACTTTAAAAAGCTTCAGGAGATGTTGGAAGACGACGAGAGGGTCCAAGGACGTCAGAAGTTCAGGTAAGATGAGTATAAGCACGAGAATAAAACAAGAGAAAAGCAAGAAACACAAGAATAAGCAAGAAGTATTCTGTGGTGCGAGTTTTTTCACGGGTGTCTTGGGACCAACCCTAAAACTCAGCTGGCCAATGAAAGTCGACCACCAAAAGGGCGTGTACGCCCACCTGATTAACATCCCACGTTGTTAATTTTGCATCTTGAGACAAAGGAAAAATTGTGCTAACTTTGAAAACAAACTTATAAATGATGATATACATTTTGCAATATCGATATACAGTTTAAAAGACAGATCACACCAGGGGGATTATAACGAGACTAAACACTTCAATACAGCATGGACAGAGTTGTTACGTTATGTCTCAATTAGTGGTGCACGATATATCGGCCGCCAATATAACATCGGCCGATTTGGTCAATTTTTTACACATCGGTATCGTTCCGATGTCAAAATAGGGCCGATGTGAACAGGCCGATGATCATCCCTGTGTTGTATTTGACGTGCGTGTAGATGTGAGTGTGGGGGCGGGATGTTTGTTTTTGCACGAGCGTATTAAAAACACAAGTGCGTTTAATCATCAAGCGCACGAAGACTGGAACTGTTGAGCTGTTTTCTGCCAGCCTTCCTAATACGTATTTTTGTCCCGCCAAAGCCATATTTGACCGGTAAGTGATATGAGTGATTGCTGCGCTTGTTTAACTGAGGGAACAAGAGAGAGTGAAAGCAAAGCACCGGTCACGCGCGCCGTCTTCAAAATGTTTTGCGCTCTCTCTCTCTCCCTCCCTCCCTCGCGCATGTTTATGAATTGAGTTGACTGAATATCTTTGAAAATACACGATGGTAAAAGGTCGGAAGACCGAAGTTTTTTTCTTCTGAACTACTGGTTAATGCATTGTTTTACAAATATTTAGACTCTTTTGGCACTCATAACATTTCATACTAAGTTAGGGGATTACAGTTCTTCTACATGTATTTCAACCATACTAGATACTTTTGTAACGTTTTACAAGCTCTTCCCGAGCTGTTCGTGTTTGTGTGTGTGTGTGGAATGTTTAGCGCGTGGAGCGTTAATGTGTGTGCGTGTGTGGGTGTCGATCAGAGCGCGTTGCGCGTAGGTGTGGGTCACGCTGGTCATATGTATTGGGATGGAACAAAAGGAGGTCTGGTTTGTTTCCAGAATCTCCTTCCCCCCAGAAAGTGTCACAGGATCAAACGCGGAGATGGCTCGCTCTGATCGCAACACCAGATTAACCGCATTGGTGCTGGTTAGCGATGGCTCGCAATGTCTCTGTCTATCATTCAACACAATAAAAGTCATTCACCTCTAGACACTCAGGCGCCTAAGGCAATAAAGTCAAATTTGAATTAAAACACATGTGTTGTAGGAATTTGTTAAAAGCTCTTTGCTGACCACTCTCTGAGTGATCGCATGCAAACTGGTTAATGATTGTTCGATCAGAATCTCTACAACAAATATCAAATTTTCATTTGCGTCTGGCTAATTATGAAGTTTAACCTGTTATCATAACACTGAACAGTTAAATAATGTGTGTTTCCTAAAGTGCTTGATAGTACTAAAGTGCTTGAAGACCTTAGGCTGTACCATCTAGCCAGCCTAACTATGATGCTAAAACCTTATCTGTATATGGACTATGGAATCTGATTAATTTGTAATTAGGTAAGATGTTCATCAGGCCAGGCTGGGAGGCCAGCTGAAACCAGCTGACCCAACTTGACCAGGCTGGGAGACCAGCTTGACCAGCTAAGTCATGCTGGGAGACCAGATGAAAACCTAAGCCAGGGTGGGAGACCAGATGAAAACCAGCTAAGCGAGGCTGGGAGACCAGCTTGACCAGCAAAGCCAGGCTTGGAGACCAACTAAAACCAGCTACTTCCAGCTTAAACCAGCTAAGACCAGCCAACCAGCCTAGGCTGGTTTTAGCTGGATTTTTCAGCAGCATTGACCAAATTATTTAAATAGGATACACTGTATTTGAAGTGAACTTTTCTAACAAGCTGACGACGAATAACTAGCTTACTAGACATAACAACTTGTAAACATAACAACAAGCTAGCGATAGCTCGCCAACAGAACAGAATTCAAGCTACTTACCTCTATAATTGAAGACAAAATTCTCATAGTAGAACTTGTATCCTTTCTCCAACTTGGACAATTTTACCTTTGAGTGTTCATTCACCAGTCGCACCACATCATCTTGGCCAACTTTTGGGAGATTCGAGAGAGAAGTTGTCCAGTGATAACAGGCAGCCATTTCGAACGCAATAACCGGAAGACGTAGTACACTGCTTCAGCTATTTTTGACGGTTACTTCCGGCGTTCTATTTTGATGCGATAAAGGCCTATTGCTCCCTAGGAACTCATGTTCTGTTTTTTTTTTTTCTTAATATATTGTTTGCAAATAAAATCCTTTCTTTGACACTTATATTGTCTGGTGTCATCTTCAGTCTGGGACAGAGGATTGAAGTGTGTTCTCGCCCGTTCCTTTTGGCTTTTTCCTTTTGTTACTTCCCCTTGCAACCCCTAGACGGTAAGAGGAACATAACACAGGCATTCACTTGATTTAAATCAAATATACCTCCATAATTGCTATAATCATTTTCATGACAGTGCCATGTTTAAACTTAACCTGGCCCTAGCCAGATGAATTTCGCTCCGCCTAGCTCCACTCATCCATCTGGAACCGATCCATTGAAATGGCGTTTCAGAAGGCTGGGCCTTATCAAAAATTCTTGCATATGATTGTATAAGCCACTTGTCTGTCATCTTTATCGACGTGCTATTTCAACCACTCACACCGAAGCCAACCCGTGACGCTGATGTGAGCGACGCAGGAAAAAACAAAACAGAACAGCCGACATCTTGGATATAGCAGCAGTGCAATCAGCGCAATGTCGGTAAACACGGATGAAATAGCAGCATCAATGTTAACGCTTGCTTCCTCGATGCGAGCCGCCATTGTTGTCTGAATCAAAACAGTCTCACGGTCACTTCTCCACTACGTCACATCTATGAAACTCCCGCCCTGCATCCTGATTGGCTAAGCCATAAAGTTGGTTGGAGAAATCACTCTCAATGGAAGAGGTTCCAGATGGATGTGAGTGAAGCTAGGCGGAGCTAAGCGGAATGACATTCATCTGGCTAGGGCCAGGTTAGTTTAAACTCACCTCTGAACGAATTCAAGTGTGCTTGCGGCTTCTACCGGATACTGCAAGTTGAAGACAAAGTAGGCAGCGAAGACTGCTGCCAGTCCATGCAGGCGGTTACTGTGGGGCCCCATCACACATGCTCCTTCCACGGAGATATTCCATGTGTCTGCGCCACGAAGTATCTCTCCTGAAACCCATTAACAATATGATAACTAAAAGCTGCACAACACACTATTGCCACCTAGATGAATTCAGTAATGTTGAAGTGGAGAAAGACTTCCACACCTCCACTTGAACATTATCTCCTTTGACCCGTACACCCTCCATCAACAACTCAAATAAATTATTTTTTTTTAGGTGCAACAGTCCTCTGTCAAACACATGAATTCAATAAAGAAAATAAGGGAAGATTATACCTGGGACAACGAATCGTGGTGTGCTTGGCAGGGTGACGGCTCTCTCAATATCAGCAGCCATGGCAGAGGGCTGGAGAAAAAAACCCCATTAACATTAACAAAGTTAACCATGGGTAAGTTGAGTAAACGACAAAGAAAACTTGCCCCAAAAGCTGGAATGTTCTACTCAACACCAAGGGGGAAATCAGCTTCGATTTATGGTGCCAAATGTAGAAACAGCTGCATATGGCAAATCTTTTTTTTTTTATATGGATGCCACATCAATACATAGTAAATTAAAATGCACTGGGGATGGATGGGACTAAACGTGATAAACCAATCAGCCAAGGTCCAATATTCAAGCAATGTCTGCCTGTGCGTTGACTGCCTCGGAGAATGGAAAATTAGAATAACTTATGCAAAGTGTCCATAGCAAACGATGGGGCTGGTGATCGATTTCTGGTAATTATAGGGATAGTTCACTTTGAAATTAATTTTCGATATGTTTTAGCTTGCCTCAAGGACATCCAAGATGTAGGTGTCTTTGTTTCCACAGTATTTTCAATTTTGACATTTTTAGGTCAAACCGTTCTTGTCTGTCAGTCATATAATGGAGATCTATGGTCACCACGTCAAAGAGCATGCACAGAGAAGTCCAAATTAAACATGATTTAATAACTCATAAATGTAAGTACACATTGATGGCCTAAGACACGCAATGAGCGGTTTGTGTGAGAAAACAAACAGTATTTATACCGTTTTTACCTAGTGTAGCCACAGCCATGTCCAACTGAACCGTATCCAACGTCCCGCCGGAAGTAATCGTTTGCGTGTGTACGTCAATCATTGTTTACACAGAGATTTCGAAAGTTTTACCTTTCACTAAACATATTTATATATATCGAAATCGTCTTCCATTGCGATTTCCTGTACATCTAAATATGTTTAGATCTTTACAGTGAAATGTAAAACTTCCGAAATCTCTGTGTAAGAAATGAGTGACGTACACACGCAAGCAATCACTTCCGGCGGGACTTTGGACACGGTTCAGTTCGGTTCAGTTGGACATGGCTATGGCTACACGAGGTAAAAACGATATAAATACTGTTTGTTTTCTCTCACAAACCGCTCGTTTCGTGTCTTAGGCCATCAATGTGTACTTACATTTACGAGTCATTAAATCATGTTTAATTTGGACTTCTCTGTGCATGCTCTTTGAGGTGGTGACCATAGACCTGCATTATATGACTGACAGACAACAACGGTTTGACATAAAAATATCAAAATTTAAACTACTGTGGAAACAAAGACACCTACATCTTGGATACCCTTGAGGTAAGCTAAAACATATCAAAAATTAATTTCAAAGTGAACTATCTCTTTAACAATTACAAAATAACAGGACAGAGATGGGAGTGAGGGAATGGTTAATTTATTTGTATGCACTGCAAGTTATACTCACATCAAAGATAAGCATTGAAGTGAGCAAGCAGGCACATGACGGTGCAGATAGCTTTGTTGCCACGCTCTTCATTGTAAGCTTACAGAACCTTCCCCACTCCTGGTGTCCTCTGCTGTTGGAAGTACTATGATGTTCTGACTCCTGTTGTCTACGGCATCTGGCAGCTACTCCTGAATAGGAATTCGGTCAGCTCACTGAAATACGAGAACAGGCCCATGAGGCGCTTTACGTCAATAACAGGACAAATACATACAAAGAGCCATAACTACTTGTATAGGAGGTTTATTTAAGTTCAAACCTATTTGACAACATATTACGACAAAAACAAGTAAATCAACAGACCACAGAGCAGACCTTACTCTCGCTCGCTCGCACTCACTCTTTTTCTCTCGTGTTCACCCTCACCACTCTCTGCATAACGGTTTAAACGAACAACAACAATAAACAAATGTTGTGTGCTGATCAAGAGTTTTGTGCAAGCAATTTAAGGTCGCGACTCTTGTCCCATAACGTTAGCTGGCTTCATTTGGTGATAGAAATAAATATTATTAATATTAGTTCAAGTTTTGCAGTATAGAGAAACGATATTGAACGCTCCGAGCGAGCTTGTAACTTTTTCTTGGCATGAAACAACAGTAAATAATCAAACCAGTGGAAGCCTGCAGAGCATGAAACTGTTGTAACTTATCAAACCTAACTAAGTAACCATAAACTAACCATAACTAAGTTATACCCAGTCTATGGTTATACCTGGCAACAGCGCACCGCGCCCAGTCGGAAAGCAGACAGCCGCGCTACCGCGGGCGTGTTTTTCCACATTCGAATATTCATTTTCAGTTTTTAAAACTTTTTGAATATATATTCGAATTTAGAATATTCGTTGACAGCCCTAAATAAGATTCGAGCTAGCTAGCCAATCCATCCTAACAGTGAAAGAACCATATTGACGTTAACGTTACTTCAGGCAGATTAAAATAGCATCAATTTGTGAAGAACAAGGTTGCAAATGTTAGCAATTACCAGTAACGATCATACCTGATTTCAATGGACTGATGAAAGACACGCATCATAAAATCACCAATTCCAATTTAGCTAAACTACAAGGGGACAGCTGACTTTATGTTATCTAATCAAAGCAGACGAAACCGTCACCATCCACTCAGATAAGCAGAACTAATAACGTTTTATGTAAGTGTGGCAATTCGATCGGCTTCTGGGGTTCTAATGAATAATTTAGAAGAATAAAGAATTGTGATAGTCGACTACGCCACCCTGACTCAAACAGGGAATATACCCAATTTTGCACTAAGCCACACAGGTTCGTGGGTGTCAGGAAGGTCAGAGACGCAAGAACACTCAAGTTACGAAAGAAATATTTTATTGGTGTACAAAATTGTAAAAAAAACATCACTTCATTGTTTTAAAAGCAAAGGCACTCAGCACAAGCAAACAGGATATCATAAAAAAACAGATCTCAGGGTGCATCAATGATGGCGGCTACAACCCAAAATCCCTACCCACAAGTGTAGAAAGTCTTCAAGAAAAACTGTTTTTTTTTCTTACCCAAGGCAAACCAAAAAAAAGAAAGAAAAAAAACAACCCACCCAGGCTGGGGCTACAGGCGGAAGGACCACTTATAGGCTTTTCCAAAAGTACGATCTTACTCACACGCACACCCACACGTCACCGTGAACGTAAATCACACACTGGCACTCCAAAAAGTGTCACCCCACAGCAGCACCACCATGCAGAGGAGGTCCTTCCGCCGAAGCACCTCAGTCCCTGGGTAGAAACAAACCAACAGCTGGGTTTAATACAACAAAAAAATAAACATTAACAAAACATACAAATAATCATGATCTAGGTCACAAAAGACCAGCTGATCTACAAAAAAACACACGTGATTATACCAAAAAGGAATCACACCAAACAAATGTAAACCACACCACACACACACACCAATGCACACACGCAAACACAATAATGAAACTAAAGGAATAGCAGACACACACGGTGAGCCTCGGAAGAATAACAGATGTTGAGGCTGTTATAGCACACACACACACACACAGACACACCCACGCGCACAAGTGCGCGTCCGATTTCACTCAAACTGTGATATTTCTCAGTCCCTCCAAACGTAAGCAGAAAGTGGACAGTAGATCCCGGCAACGGACACGTCAACCCACGCCGAATCACAGCAGTAGGAAAAACAGCACGAACACTGCGGTTCAACGAGCGGGGCTCAGATTCCAATGAAGCCCAATCACTGCAGATATGGAGAGAGAGATCGTGACGGAGACCCGTCCGGAGGACGAAAGAGGAGACCCCCGCACTTTACAATCACCCTAAAGGGAAGCGAGACGTTACTAGTGTTCTTCTCGCTACAATTTTCCAGCTCTCAAAATAAGCACTTACCACAGGAAGACAATATTTCATAAACAGTTCCCATAGGCTACCGTTTACCGCAACCATCAATCTCGGCAACCGGCTGTGATAAGGGAGCAACATATTAATACCTTATCGACAATATACCGCACGCCATCATAACACATTACATGAGACAGCTTACCTAACGTTGAAGGAGGAGCAGACACCCAATCTGAGCTGGTAGTAACACGTCAGAAAAACTAGTGGACGCACTACAATGCAAAAGAAAGTGACGACCCATAAATAGCGTTCAACACACGATTTAACATCCACTATCAAAACATACCTGCGGCGCTATTCGATGACGAGACAAGGAGGGACAAGTCGTGACGCTCTTAACCCTGATTAAATACCCTATTCTCTTCCTCTGATAGGTTGTCACAACTGTCACTCAATTACCTAGTTCCATCACATAAGGGATAATCCACGGCTAGCCATGCATTAAAGGATTTTAATGCATGACGTAGAGGCGAAGAACCACCCGACGCGAAGCGGAGTTGGTGGTTGCCTCTACGTGCATTTAGTTGAATGAATTATGAATCTGTTTGCAAGCGTAACTGTTACTATGGTTACCAATGTTTTTTTTTACAGTCTATGGTTTTTAGAAGCGGAATCATTTCAAACTGTAATCAAACTGACTGGAACTACCTGTGCATTAAACGGTTTTACTGCACACCTTCCAGCCAATCAGAATCGAGTATTTAAACAGCCCGTGGTATAATTACGCTATAAAAATACATGTGTAACGTTAAGGGTATAAATTACATAACGTGAATATAACTTACCTTCGTCCCAGAAGACGGCTTACTGGGAGAATGTTCGGTTAGAACTAACTGCCTAAAAATTCAAAATTCAGACCGCGATGATCCCATGATGCAATGCGGTGGCTGTAAATTTGTAAAACTCCGTGAATACAGTGAAATTACAATAATAATACAGGACTGTCCAGTGTCCATTAATTTCCCATGGTGCACTGCCATTTACAGGTAAAACACAAATACAATACATTGTTGTAAAATTTCCTGTAAAAATTACATCAATTGCTAACAGCGTGTGTGTGTCATCCTTTAACGTCATATAGAACGCTATATGCAAAAACGGCGCTATACAACGCACATGGCACCCTTTATCGTTAATATGACACGCGAACCCAAGACGTCATAAATCCTTTAGCGTGAATATGACACGCAGACCCTACCCCACACCAAAACTTAGCCCTCACAGCGCGTGTTGCATTAACGATAACGGGTGCCATGTGCGTAGTATAGCACCGTTTTTGCATATAGCATTCCATATGACGTTAAAGGAAGAGAATGCGTAGGTGTGTGTGTGTTGTTTGTGTCTGTAGGCTATGTTTGAATGTGTGCATATACATTTATATATATATATATATATATATATATATATATATATATATATATATTGAAACGTATTTCAACATATTTTGAACATACATGGGAACTTTTATCTTTTAAAAGTTATCTTTATATATAATATCTTAATATCTTTACATATATTACCAATACATTATCCCATACAAATGGCAATACATTATGGATATTAATGAATATAAAATTTCATATATTTTTCAGATATATAATTACATATATTATATTCATTTACCATACATTTCAATATATTGAAAGCGGAAATCATTTGTATATTTTGCAATATATTACTATATATTTAAAGAGCACCTATGATGGATTTTTGAAAATGACTGTTCATGTAGTGTGGACTATAGCTCTAAGGGAATGAAAACATACTGCAAAGATTTATATCTGAAAGTGCACCATAGATAAAGTTATTGTCTTTCAAAAGTGAGAGTCGACTCTGAGTCTATGAAATGAATTGTTTTTGAAACGAGTCATTAGCTGTTACATCGTGACGTAGAGAGGTCATTGGCCGCTCCCAACAACTGCACGTGCAGAAGTGACGTCTAGAACACATTCAAATACTTCAGCTGAAGCGCATCATGTCCAGAAGATGCTGTGTTCTACATTGCAAAGACAGTTCAGCCACTTGTTTTCCATTGTCCAGGGACGAGCATGTGAAGAATCAGTGGTTAGAGTTTATATTTGCAACGATGCCACAACAGTATAGCCCGAACCTTGTGTTCTCGTCATTTTAATGACGACGAATCATTCAAAAACATAAATGAATTCAAATGTGGATTCGCAAGCCGATTGTTCCCAAAGGAGGGCTCAGTATCCAGTGTATCAGGTTCGTCCTCCGACGAATCACAATCTGTAAGTAATATTAATAATGTTTGCTGTTATGTTTTCTGTAGCATGCTGTGTACACTCCGTGCAGCTTTGTTTTTGATATTCACCAGACATTCACTGAAAAATGGCAATTACCTTCTAAATGACTTAGCCAAATATGGCATTGCTCTATATAATAAGCACTGCCCCTCAAAAGCCGCATGCAATGTTAGTTTCGCCAGGAAAGCTTGCTCTTGACGGAGACGAGAGGGACCGTGCGGGAAGTGCACTTTTTCTGACACGTTTGTTCAAACACTGTATACAATTTTCAACACTTGACAAGCAACATGACATCACGACTTTTGCGTAAACATACACGCCACTTTCGAGTCAAGTGGCGTGTTATCTCTACGCATTTTGAGCTATCCGCGTGTATCCGCATGTATGCGTGTATGTCTACGCCATTAACGTCCGCGTCATTCCGCGTGTCTGTACATGCGCGTCAAATGTCCAGTCATAAATGCCATTAACCCCAGTGACGGTTAAGTTTAGGGATAGGGTTGAGGTAAGTCATATCTTTTTTTTCACTAGGATGGTAAGGGAACAGTCATAAATGCCATTAACCCCAGTGACGGTTAAGTTTAGGGACAGGGTTGAGGTAAGTCATATATTTATATAGCGCTAAGTCAACGGCGTTCATAAACACGCTGAAAAGCGATTACGCGTCTTGATAGCACGCCAAAAATGCAAATACGAATTGGCGTGTCATACACACGCTACTTCATGAGATCAGTCTGTGACAAGGTATAATCCTGGTTATGGGCGTTCCGTTGCCGACAGTCTCTGCCTACGGTTTACCAATAACAACTGACTGGGTCATTTGACCAATCGCCGCAGATTCGTGTCACTCAAAGGAGGTGTTTGTGAAAATGAATCGTTGAACGAATCATTTGGTAGTCGTTGAGTAAATCAGGTATAAATAAATGCATATTATAAAATAAATGCATATTATAAGACAAATAAAGTGTTTTTTATCCTTGCATGCACGTTAAACTGTTTTTGGGAACTCCCAAAACAAAAAAGGAACATTTCAAATGCTATGATAGGGGCTCTTTAATATATTGTATAATATATGTATCATCAATATATTACGCCATGTATTTCCAATATATAATATATTGGAAAATGGAAAGGAAAATAATATATTACGATATATTACAATATATTTCAAGTAATATATTGGTAAATATATTTTTCTTTCATAAGGGTAGTCAAGCTCTACCTATATAGGAGTATGACGCCTATCACAATATCCATATATAAGCTCCTTTAGTATTATCAGCAGCTATCACTTTTCTCAAGAGCTAATTACCCTCCTCCATCCCCAGCTCCTCCCCTCATCCAGGATTTGGCATTCTGATTCCCCTTTGAATCAGACTAAATTCTCAAATTATGTTGTACATTCAAATATTGAATGAATGATATCTGCAATACATTTTTATTGGTTCTGTTCTGTTTACCATAAGGGGGGTTATTCTACAGAACAATACCGCCAATCCAAATTTGTATGCTATTTGCTAATCTTATTCGACGATAGTGATCCTGGCAGAATTGACATTTGTGTTTTGGGACATTGGGAGCTCCCTAAATTGGGGTGCTCTGTAATGTATTCTGTATCTTTGTGCTCTTGTTTAGTAGTCTTTCAATTTGAGGAGCAGTGATAGATGCTAATACGCTAAGTGCAAAAAGCAACAAAAAGTATTTTCTTAGCACTAAAGGCAAATAGCATTAAATTATATTTACAAAAAGTGAAAATAACTCAATTTTCTTTGCACTCTTAGTGTAAATGGTGTTAGGTTAATAACACTGTGTCTACACCAGAAGAAACTGTTGTCGTGTCGCAAAAGCTAGACGCTGTCCATATCAGACTCAACAGTCACCATAGTCAAAAAGTCACCATAGCAAATCCATTTGTCCTTTATATCAGAAGTTACTCAAAAAACAGTATATGGATTTACCATTGCTCTTTACACACTGTGCTCTTTCTGATGCGGTCTGTATGGCAGTTTCATTTGGTTGTTCTCAGGTCTGTTTTCCTGGTTCATAATTTTTCATTTTGGCAATTTACAACAATTATGTATTTAGTGATCAATTCTGAATACCATTTCTATTATTTTATCTTGTAGCAACAGTTATTAACCAACAAAGTAAAGCTTTTAGAAGTTGTTTTTTTTTTTTGCAACAACACATTAGCTCAGAATTTAACTATTAATATAAGAAAAACTGAGGAGTAAAGTCTGGTAGTTATCAGACCCATAGGCCTCTGTTTTCATGCAAGATTTATGCATGTTGCCCCTCTGAGCAATAAAATAATGTTATCTCCATTCATAAGAAACACATCAAACTCCATTTAGCAAAGCGCAGGGTGGCTCTGGCTATAGACGGTAATGGAGAGGCAGAGGTATTAAGGCGAGACATTAATTCACTGTGTCAAGCTGTCCCAGTGGAAAATTTATTATACTAAATACAATTAATTAGCAGCCCCAGCCACTGATACAGAAAACTGCATTGTCAGTAAAAGGAAGGATTTGGAAGTGTACATTATGTTTTGTGCTAATTCAGAGGAATTCATAGAGGCTTTTCTCATCTGAAACACTGATACTGTTACATATGCTCATGAGCACTGTGATGTCTTACAAGTGTAAGAAAACTGTGAAAAACGTCTCGGTTACGGATGTAACCCTCGTTCCCTGAGTAGGGAACGGAGACGTTACGTCAAGGAGTGACAGAGAATGAGGTTTCGCATAGAAAGCCAATCCTCTTCGAGTATTTAACGAGCCAATGGCATGAAAATGCCTTGGGGCTGCGGAATTTGCATAGCGTACTCCGCCCCACCGCGTGGGTATAAAAGGAGGAAGTGAACGTAACCGCAGTATGTCTTCACTGAGGAGCCAAGACAGAACTCAGGCGTCACCCAGCGGTACAGCAGAAGTGGCAAGAAGACGTAACGTCTCCGTTCCCTACTCAGGGAACAAGGGTTACATCCGTAACCGAGACGTTCCCTTTCGTAGTCACTCCGAGTTACGTCAAGGAGTGACGGAGAATGGGGGTCTATGCCATCACGCCATCTTACAGCTGTCTTCCAGTGCCCTGCGAAAGTCTAGACCTCTGAACTCTCTGAATAACCAAGAGGTCTTACTTTGACACAGAAATACCAAGGTACACTGGGAAACATATCCCTGGAGGGACATGCTACCAGATGCCTACCGAAGGGAGGACTTACGGAAACACATATGGCCAATTAGAGGCTACATATGGAGATCACTGGAGCGCCAACCGCAGGTGGCAGAACTTAGCTCCAGGGGTGGCAGATGGCTTGCCGAGGGAAGACACATGCTCAGAGAGGCTTACAGTGGAGTAATACACATGAGACAGTTACCATAGGGGAACCGTGCACACGGAGGCACCTAGCTAGCACCAGAGCAAGCGCAGTGGTGCTCGCATCATGAGTGCTGGAGGACTCAGGGCTTCAAGGAAGGCTCAACTGAGGAAATATCGCACTTATCCAGTCCGAGGAGTGGAATGGCGAGCAAGCGAAGACACTTAAGCGGGTCCAGTACTAGCGGAAGCGAGTACGTGAGAGGACACCGGCTCAATTCGCAGATTATAAAATCTCGCGAAGGTGTTAAGTGTCGCCCAGCCTGCAGCTCTGCAAATGTCTGTTAGTGAGGCGCCATGCGCTAGAGCCCAAGAGGAAGCCATACTCCGAGTGGAGTGGGCCGTCACACCAAGGGGGCACGGTCGACCTTGCTGCTGGTAAGACAAAGCAATGGCGTCCACTATCCAGTGAGACAGCTGCTGCTTTGAGAGAGCCCTTCTCTTCTGGCTCCCCCCATGACAGACAAAGAGCTGTTCTGAGGTCCTGAAACACCGCGCTCTGTCAACGTAGGTGTGGAGTGCACGTACCTGACAGAGCAGTGCCAAGGCTGGGTCTGCCTCCTCCAGGGGCAGCGCTTGCAGGGTCACCACCTGATCCCGGAAGGGAGTGGTGGGAACCTTGGGCACGTATCCAGGCCGGGGTCTCAAGATCACGTGAGAGTAAGCCGGCCCGAACTCCAGGCTCGCTTCGTCAACGGAGAATGCGTGCAGGTCCCCTACCCTCTTGATGGAGGCCAATGCAACCAGGAGTGCTGTCTTCATAGACAGGAACTTTAACTCTACCGATTGCAAAGGCTCAAAGGGAGGCCTCTGCAGAGCATTTAGAACTACTGAGAGGTCCCAAGAGGGCACGAGGGGAGGACGAGGCGGATTTAGCCTCCTCGCTCCCCTCAGGAACCTGATGACCAGGTCGTGCTTCCCAACGGACTTACCTTCCACTGCATCATGTGACGCGGCAATGGCCGCGACGTACACCTTAAGGGTGGAGGGCGACAGCCTACGCTCCAACCCTTCCTGCAGAAAAGAAAGCACGACACAGATCGAACATCTCCGGGGGTCTTCTCTGCGAGAAGAGCACCAGCTGACGAAGAGGTTCCACTTCAACGCGTAAAGGTGTCTCGTGGACGACGCTCTAGCGGAAGTGATGGTCGCCGCCACCGCAGGTGGCAGCGAACTCAAACCTGCCTCGTCCCGTCCAGGAGCCACACATGTAGCCTCCAGAGATCGGGACGAGGGTGCCACAGAGTGCCCCGTCTCTGAGTGAGCAGATCTTGTCTCAGAGGAATAGGCCAACGAGGTGCTGTCGCGAGGAGCATGAGTTCGTAGAACCACGTCTTGGTGGGCCAATAAGGGGCTACCAGCAGGACCTGCTCCTCGTCCTCCTTGATCTTGCACAACACCCGTGCAAGGAGGCTCACTGGGGGAAACGCATACTTGCGTGGGCCCCGCGGCCAGCTGTGCACCAGCGCATCATTGCCGAGCGTGCCGTCGGACAGGGAATAAAACTGGGCGCAGTGGGATGAGTCCCGGGAGGCGAACAGGTCTATCTGTGCCTCCCCGAACTGGTCCCAAATCAGCTGGACCGTCTGGGGATGGAGTCGCCATTCGCCGGAGATAGGGCGGACTCGTGACAGCTCGTCGGCCCCCAGGTTCCGGTCTCCTGGAATGTACACAGCACGAAGGGACCTCAGGTGCTTCTGACTCCATAGCAGGAGGTGCCGAGCGAGCTGCGACATTCGACGTGAGCGTAGACCCCTCTGGTGGTTGATGTACGCTACCATAGCGGTATTGTCTGAACGGACAAGTACGTGTTGACCCCTGAGCAGTGCTCGGAAGCGGTGCAGGGCCAGGCGTACTGCCAGCAGCTCGAGGCAATTGATGTGCATGAGACGCTGGGGTCCTGTCCAGGAACCCGCGGCTGCATGCCCATTGCACATGGCACCCCAACCCGTGGTAGATGCATCCGTGGAGACAACGAGATGCCTGGAAACTCGCTGAAGAGGGACACCTGTCCGTAAAAAGCTGAGGTTCGACCACGGGAAGAAGGTTCGGCGGCACGCTGAAGTCACTGGGACTCGGAGCGAGCCGCGATGCCATGCCCACCTCGGGACTCGATCGCGAAGCCACAGCTGAAGCGGTCTCATATGAAGAAATCCGAGTGGCGTCGCCGCAGCTGCGGATGCCATATGCCCCAGGAGCCTCTGAAAAAGTTTCAGTGGAACCGCACTCTTGCCCTCGAACTGTCGAAGACAAGTCAGCAGTGAGTGTGCGCGCTCGTTCGTGAGCTGCGCGGACATGGCGACCGAGTCTATCTCCATGCCGAGAATAGAGATCCTCTGCACGGGAACAAAGTTTGCTCTTCTCCCGGTTGACCCGAAGGCCCAGACGGGCTAGGTGCCGGAGCACCAGGTCTCTGTGTTCGCAAACCTGTTCTCGAGAGTGTGCCAGTATCAGCCAATCATCGAGATAGTTCAGGATGCGAACCCCGTGTTCACGAAGGGGAACAAGGGCTGCCTCGACGATCTTCGTAAAGACGCGAGGGGACAGAGCTAACCCGAATGGGGGAACCGTGTACTGATATGCCTGGCCTTCGAAAGCAAACTGAAGAAACGGTCTGTGTCGAGGCAAAATGAAGACATGAAAGTACGCGTCCTTCAGTTCGATCGCTGCAAACCAATCCTGAGGCCGCACGCATTCGAAAATGCGTTTGGCTGTGAGCATTTTGAACGGCAGTCGATGGAGAGTACGGTTCAAAATGCACAGATCCAGGATCGGTCGTAACCCACCGGTCTTCTTGGGGACAATGAAGTAGGGGCTGTAAAATCCGAACCTCACCTCGGCTGGAGGGACCGTCTCGATTGCACCCTTCGCCAGCAGGGTCGCAATCTCCGCTCTCATGACCGGGGCATTGCCACCGACCATGGTAAAGCGAACTCCCCTGAACCGGGGAGGAGACCGTGCGAACTGAATCGCATAGCCGAATCTGATCGTTCTGATGACCCAGCGGGACAGGCCGGGGAGCTCTAGCCAAGCTCCCAGGAACTGAACCAGCGGGGTCATGTGAACCACAGACGTCCCCCCGGAGGGGCAGCGAGGCGGAGCGACTGGCATGCGCACGGGAGATACCACGTGAGGGTGCGTAGTCGAGCTCTGCTCCCCGTAGAGACCAGGGAAGGACCAGCGTTCCGCGGGGGTCTGTTCTGCCGGGGGTCTGGCGATAGAGGGGGAGTGGACGCACCCTCAGAGACAGAGAGGAATGAGCGGGGCCACACCCTGGGGCATCCTGCACACTCATTCCGGTCTGTGTGCTCAGTGATAGTGTCAAGTCTTTCTTTAACCAACTCAGGGTGCTGCCCACCTGTGGGTGAGCAGCGGGCAGCTGAGAACAAAAGATTCTCCCCCGGTCCTCCACCGGGGGAAAGAGGGGGCCTGCTACCTCCTCCTGAGAAAAACTCGACGCCATCACTGAGCAGCCCGTCTCATGAACGCCGCTTTGCCTGGCGTTCAGCGGGGCGCGGAGCCTGAGGGGGCTGTGACGCTCCTCTGCGGCCACCTCTACAACGCGACCCGGGTAAAGGCTGCTGCTGTGGTCGTGCCGGAGGGAGGGGGGCCGCAGGGGGGCGTCCTCGGCGGCGAGCAGACTGAGGTGGCTGAACCGACGGCTGGGTGGAGGCAGCAGCTGGCTGTCGGGGCAGGATGTGTTTTATCGCCTCCATCTGCTTCTGGGCGGTCGAGAACTGCTGGGCAAAGTCCTCAACCGCACCACCGAAAATCCATCGACGACGAGAACCTACAGGCTTTGGAGGGATGCTTAGGAGGCCCCCGGGAGGAGGCGCCCTGCGGACACAGTTGCATCGCAACAGAGCGCTCCACCGGAGAAATCCCAGCATACCCACGGGCAGCCGCACCATCGAGGGGAGGAAAGGCGGGGGAAGCTGACGAGCAGACACGGGAGGTCAAAGGGGCCTGCCACGTCTTAGTCAGTTCCGCATGCAGCTCGGGGAAGAATGGTATTGGGGTCAGCTGTGGCCTTGCGGCGGCGGCTTTGCCCAAAAACCATTCATCCATCCGTGAGTGATCGGGGTGGGGCGGAGGGTTCCACTCCAACCCGATACTCACAGCGGCCCGAGATAGCATGGCCGTCATCTCGGGATCAGACACAGTCAACGCTGGCGCTCCGGAGGGAGGCAACGCAGCCGCATCCTCACTTCCTGAGGAATCGAGCCCGCATTGTGATGCTGCGATCGACATCGCATCATCCTCTGGAGCACCGAACGAAACAGACGGTACCTGCGAAGAGGCAGACGTCTGAACCGTTTCAGTGCTCGCTGGCTGCTACACTGTTGCGGTGGGTGTGGCCCGAGGAACTAGCGTCGGGGATTTGTTCCACACTGTCACCGTCAGATCACCCTGGCCGCGAACCGAAGAGCTTCCCTGGGTAGAGGAAGCAGAACGTGTAGCGGAGGCGGGGACTCTCACAGTAAGAGCATTGAGTCTCGATCTAGGTGTTGAGATGGTCATGTTCCCACAAAAAAGAACATGACTCATCCACGAAAGCTGCTTTAGCATAACGAAGCCCAGACAAACAAAGCAGCGATCGTGCCCATCAGAGGACGACAGGAATCGTCTTTAAAAACACGTGCCACGTGCAGCTCTTTCAGAGGAGAGGAGGAAATTCACTCTTTCAGCGCTGAGGCGACCAGGGAGAAGCGCAAAGTCTGGCAGACCACTGCACAGATCGCAGGCAATGCAGAATCTCGCTGGGTACCGCCGTCACACCAACGCTGGAGAGAACGCTCGTCTCGAAGAGGCTTGATCAGTGATAAATGGCTTGTGGAGTGAAGAATGCTCTTGGCTCCGAAGCGAAAACATACTGCGGTTGCGTTCACTTCCTCCTTTTATACTCACGCGGTGGGGCGGAGTACGCTATGCAAATTCCGCAGCCCCAAGGCATTTTCATGCCATTGGCTCGTTGTTTCGAAGAGGATTGGCTTTCTATGCGAAACCCCCATTCTCCGTCACTCCTTGACGTAACTCGGAGTGACTACGAAAGGGAACTGTGCTTAGGATCCTTACTAAAAGTGTATGTGGGCCCGAGGGCAAAATTTAGCATACGCAAAAAAATATTCAGACTTATAAAACCGTGCGTACGCCAGAACCTGCACAGAATATTGTGAGCAAATGTGTCTCCTCACTAAAATAACCACATATGGAGCTCGCAACGCCTTACTATGCATATGTTGCCAGCTGACCGCTTGCCGTTAAGGAATGATAGGTCAAAAACACAGGCAAACTTCAAATTAGGGTCTTTTATTTCCGACTGTGACCACAGGTTCACAGCCTTAACAATAGCTTTGGCTTTTTGGGGTTGAAAATGGTTTAGAAACCAAGGCAAAACAAAAATAGATATAAAATACACAAAAATTGAGAACTCTCTTAAATCTATGAGTTCTGTAAAAGTACATAACAAAACAAAACCCCCCTAAATGTGGCTTTTCTTTAAGGATAACAACAGAAAAACAACGGTAGTGGCCTTTACAAACTCTGAAAATGGAAACAATACACAATTCAACATGCATGTCAAAGTTCCATATTTTACAATACTTGCATGAAATGTATAGAAAACCTCCAAAAAATCAAAGAAATAATCGACTCACTCAATATTGATGAACACAGTCTGGATCCCACTGATGGCCTATTCAGCACTATTTCTCCCCTCTGCATTTGACAATAAATATCACTTAACTCAACTGTTACACAATAAACATCACATTCACATGTTAACCTCTTAACAAGCACTGGCCCGAGGGCGGGCCATCGAGGGCGTGGCTATACTTTTATTACTTTTTTAAAGCTTTGTTTTATAACAAATATTCAACTGACTATCATAAACTATGCATCATTTGAAAGCTAAAACACTCAAGAATCACGTTATAAACATGTTTTTGCAATCAATACACCAGAGAGGAAAGGGTTAAATTAAGGACATCTCATTTGAAAATGAGCAAAATGAACCGCTATACTCATCTTTCATCTCGTATGATTCAGATCAGTTCGGACGAATCCAAGAAACAGCAGCATACATTTCAATGTAAGGGTCCATTCTTCAAAATGCATCCCACTTTTTAATCCAAAACAACAAAAATATAGGGAAAAAAGGAAATATCCTCCTTTGTTTGCATGAGCGTTTTTGAGATAGAGTTTGCATCATGTTTATTTTCAAAGAAATATCGATTCTAAATCATATTCCAACACTCAAAAACCATCTCACCCCTGTAGTTTAGACTCTTCCGGATGAAATGAGTCCTCCCCCTTCTCTCTCCTTCAATCACAGGCTCTGTAATCGATCAAAATGCCAAGGGACCGCCTGACAGGCTTAGAAACCTGTCAATCTCGCATCCAGGTTTTTGGCTGGATAAAGTCTGGAAACAGCCAGCCAATGTGTAATCGGCAATGTTTTGATGGATGGGAGTATTAACCAATTAAAACACGATTGCAGTGATTGACAGTTCTCAAGAAGATTTGTCAAATACATGTGCGCAATGTTGTTGTTCGCTCGTGCACTTTCGCCATTTTACGCACGGAGCGCATAGGCTAGGTACAGGCTAGGTATTGGTTTGCTACACGGAGCTCGTATCAACTCAGATTTTCTCCAAAGTTATATTTGACAAGAAGGGTTTTTGTGGTGTTGAGAGTATATTGGAGGAAGTGATGAGAAGCAACGACGGAGATCAGCAGCAGATGCAGATAGAGATGCATCTCAGACAGAGAGAGCGGTGTTGAGCGTCGTCGATTCGGCAGAAGAGGAGATGTTTGTTCATGGACTCGATCCCGTTTTAGATCGGTAAGTTTCAACACATTGTCATTTATTGTTATTTTTATTATTGGCAGTTTTTCTGTTCATGTAATGTTTTTGATTATAAAATGACGATGGACATTAGCTACTAGCAAAGACACAAGTCTACACGAGCAGGTGATAGAGCTGTAACGTTATATTATAACGTTACATAAAGAGAAAATGTTTATATCACACACATTATATTTATGATGCATTGAATATAACAATAATGGAATGAAAGGATTATAAGAAGTCAGGTGAAGATGTGTTGATTATAAAATATCAGTTGAGATGACTAGCAAGATATGAGATTACAGTGATACGTTTATATGAATGAATGGTGCAATGAATATAAATTAGGGCTGTCAAAAATAGCGCGTTAACGACGTTAATTCGTTGTTTGTCGTTAATTACATCAATTTTTTTGGCGCATTTCACGCATGCGCAGTGTGACGAATTATTCAGGTCAGGAAAGTGATTGGGACGGGAGCTAGAGGCGAGATGGAGCAAGGTGAGCAAAGTGGGCCTATTGACGGATTCAAATTTAAAAAGAATGATGATGGTACAGTTAACAAGTACAAGGTTATTTGCAAGATTTGTAACAAGGAGTTTCAATTTCACCGGAGCTGTTCAAGCTTGAGGTACCATGTCAATGCCAAACATGCGTTTGCTGGGTCGTCAAGTTCAGCAAGTGTTTCGCGCCAGACGCTGATTCACGCTGAATTTTCGCGGGCCATTAACAAAATCAACCTCAGATAATTTGACCAACAAAATAGCAAAATGGATTGCAAAGGATTGTAGACCCGTTAACATTGTAGAAGACTCAGGTTTCATTGATGTTTTGCGAGTGGTGTCTCAAGACTCATCCTATAGGCCACCGTCAAGAGCCACAGTTATGACGAAAATCCACAAGCTCTATCAAAACGAAAAAGAAAAAAGGAAAGAGGTCTTGGCTCAAGTAAATCATATCGCCCTGACAGGAGACCATTGGACATCATTGAATAACAACAATTACCTCGAAGTAACTGCACATTTCATCAGTGACACATGGGAACTGAAGTCTTTTGTGCTGACTATATTAAAAACTGAGGAGCGTCACTTTGCGGAGGCTTGTAAAGAACAGTTCTTGTCTGTTGCACGTAAGTGGGACATTGAGGGCAAGACGACAACAATTGGGACTGACAGTGCACGCAACATGGTTGCCGCAATTTGACTTACACGCTATGAACACATGAACTGTGTCGCTCACATGGTGCACAGAAGTGTCACAGTAAGTCTTGCTGACAGCGGCTTTGTAAATGCTTTGACAAAGGCTCGCAAAGTTGTTGGTCATTTCAAGCACAGCCCAGCAAATGCTGCGGAGCTTCAAGCACAACAAGTCAGCCTGGGAAAGAAGCAAGAGCCGCTGATCCAGGATGTTCCAACACGTTGGAATTCGACGCTGGAAATGGTCAAGCGTGTGAGCAGAAATAAAGAGGCTGTCATCGCAGCCCTGGACAAACAGGATCACAAACTCGTTTTGCTGACCGCAGCAGAGTGGGATAAACTGCACAGGCTGGAGACACTTCTAGAACCATGCAGGTAAATCAGTCTGTAACTTATTAAATAACATTGCTTTGATTATTTTCTGGAATGAATTAAACCAAGTCAAATATCAATAACATGTATGTAAATAATAATAATGATAATAGTAATGATAATGATGATAATAATAATAATAATAATAATAATAATAATAATAATAATAATAATAATAATAATGATATGTTGATAACCACTGTTCTAATAATAGACTGTCTCTATGTGCATGTGTGTGTTTGTGTGTGTAGGTATGTAACTGAGCTCCTGGGTGGAGAGGCCTATGTCTCCTGTTCTGTGGTACTACCTTCTCTCTGCCACTTGCGTCTCAAGATGGAAGCCTGTGATGAGGACCCTGCATATGTGGTGAGATTCAAGACCAAGTACAAGGAGGACTTAGCATCCTGTCAAGAACAGCTCAACAATGCATGGCTCCAGATTGCTACAGTTTTGGATCCTCGTTTCAAAGACTTGAAATGCCTGCCCAAGACAGACAGGGAAGCGGTGTGGAACACACTTGAACGGATGCTGCAACAAGAATCACCCAGAAAGTCTTCACAGACACATGATGATGGGCCACCCAGAAAGAAAATCAGCCTTCTGCAAATGGGCTCAGATTCCGAATCAGAAGATGAAGAGGTACAACCTGCCATACAGAGGTACAGAGCAGAGCCCACCATTAAATTGGAGGACTGCCCCTTGAGGTGGTGGGCATCTCATTCGGGAGCCCATGAGAAGCTGGCCTCACTAGCTCACAAATATCTAGCCACTCCTGCAACCACTGTTCCCTGTGAACGACTTTTCTCAGTTGCAGGTCACATTGTGAACAAGGAAAAGATCAGCTTTACTTTCAGAAAACGTAAAAAAGTTAGTTTGCCTCAGCAACTGGCTTAAAGATGATGAAGCTCAGTTGATTTGAAAGATGATGTTCAAACAAAAAGACCAGTTTCAGTCAGTGTTTCCGCTACATTCATTCTCCTGTGGCGGGCCGCCACACTTAAAATCCTCCCGCCACGGCAACGGCTCAGTGACGTCCGACATTCATAGTAGCTATTGTGTTATTTTGTTAAGCCCCACTAAAGGCATAAAAAACTTTGTAAAGCACAATCAAGTTTTCACACTATATTCCAAGACTTCTAAAGTCATTCAATAGCATATTGTGTGGTAAAATTAATATTTTAGTCGCCAAGTATTTGTTAACGGAAAGTCATCTCACCTCAGTCATTCTCCATTCAGCATTCACACAGCGCATCGCGTTCGGTTGCGACAGTGAAACAACGACACTCTCTTCAAGATAATGTTCCCATTATTATACTTTATTTGTTGATAAATAATAAAGGTCTATGATTTGCATAAAATGACTTCATCTTACTGGAGTGGAGTTTATTGCCCTTTCTAAATCAATATTCCCTTCTCCCGGGTGTATTTTAGATTACAGCACTGGAGTCGAGAGTGCTATTGTTCTTCATGCGCACTGAAATTTAAAACTGTTAAAAGAAAAGGCTCAAAAAATTGTTGCATATAGAATACACTAAGTATTAGCGCTGCACGATTAATCATATCGTAATCGTAATAGCGATCTCAGACTCAAACCTATGTAATTAATATAACGCAAAATGCCGCGATTTTATATGAAATAAACAAATTATGGCTATTAACGCAGCATCTCTTCTTTTTTGTCATCCTTTGACTAGTGTTACATGATCCCGCTCTTATTCGTGCAAATGCCTTTTCGCATTTTGCACGACAAGAAGTGAAAAGCTGCCTGTGCCCTAAATGAGACTCGCAGAAAGACGCGCGCCATAATGCGCATGCACTGACCGCGTGCCAGAATATACAGGTCTCTTTCGAGCTTGAATGAACAATAACACACACAATTATGCCAAAATGTCGTTTTGTCTAGTATCTTCATAACATAAGAAAAGTCTTATGGACGAAAAAGAGTTGTGCTATAAGGCGCGTGTGAGATCCGCGTCGGCAAAGGGTGCTCTTAAAGCGCCAGCAGCGAATAAAGCGTTCTGTCAGTAAAGTTAATCAAAGAACAAAGGGAAATTAGAAAATTACTCATTGATCTTGACTAAAGAACTTTTGTAGCTTTATTAAGGATTATTCTATATATAATTTAAGATTCATGCAGCGCAGACTGTTTGATAACTTTATTAAATTTCTGTACCTGTTAAGACAGGAAGGGCACAGGTAAATATGGTTTTTATTATGGGTTTATGTGGGGATTGTTTGAAGTTCACTTAATTTAAAAGATGTTATATTTTTTAAGCCTAATATTTTTTTAAAAAGTTGATAGCTTTCAATTGTAATGATGGAATCACTGTAATGTTGGTTTGGTTGATGGTTTATTGCTCATTATAGGTCTTATCAATCATTTAGTTGTTTTTAGTTTGAGTTGAGAAATAAACATTAATACACAGAATGATCACTAATCTGTGTGTGCATTTTACTTTAGAACCAAGCAAGTTGGACTCATGAAACCATTTTATTATATCGGAATCGCATATCGCAATTGCAATATTGACCAATAATGGCAATATGGCATTTTCCCCAAATCGTGCAGCCCTACTAAACATAGATTATAGATATAATCCCTTCGCTATGTTCTTTACAATGTGAAGCGTTGCGTGTTGTGACTTGGTGTTGCTTCTAGTGCATCATTCTGCACACACAATGCGCATGATCGCTTATAATACTTTGGGGAGACAAGGGGGCGTGGCCTAAGGGAATATCACTCGTGGGCCACGCCCCCTCCCCCTGGGGAAATGGGCCTGCCCCCACAGCTTGGAAAAATCCTAGAGGAAACACTGGTTTCAGTGCAACATGTTATAGTAGTTAGCAACTGTTTTTTTGAGCAACTGGATTAAAGAATGGAGGAAAGGGTAAAATATTGTTCTTTCTTTGGTTTGATTTAAAAGTTTTATTTGAAAATGTTTTTTCCACATAAAAACGCAACAGATAACTCAAATTGTGCAAAAATATGGTAGGTCACTCACTGTTATGATTTGACTACATTTATTGCTTTCTGTTCAATTGAATGTTGTAAATTGTACATCCTGGTTAAGAGGAATGCCAAAGAAGAAACGATGGGACATTACAAAGACAAATATTATGGTGTGTAGTGAAGGAATACAAATTTATTAAATGTTTCATAAAGGTTTAACAGTATTTTCAACTGTAAAAGGTATACAGTGTTTACCATTTTGAGGCCAATAAGATTAAGCCAAGCATTCCAAGTGTCACACATTAGCTTTTGTCTTTATGCGCTTCCTGGCCATTAAGTTCAAGATTCAGCTTTGCTTTTGTAATGGTAAAAGTGTGACCACGCTGGTCAGACTGATTAGATTAGCGTCTCTGGTAATCTGCTGAATAATTTAGATTTGCTTTGTTTCAAGAGACTCCTCCTCAGTGTAACTCCTCCAGATTAGCATCTCAAGGCACAGAAAACTGCTATGCTGATGAACAGAGGTGCCTGTTGAATCATATACATTTACTTTTGTTTCAGTTTCTCCCCCCTCAATGTAAACTCCTCCCCTCTAAATGTATAAATTGTAAGGGAATGTTTTCCCTTAGTTAGACTATCTTTGAGATGACTACAGCGACGCAATAAAGAACTTCTGCGTGAAAGATACCTCAAAAGTCTCCTGGTCTCCTGAGTTGCTAACTTTTCTACAAGGAAAGAAAAGTTTTCTACAGTAGTACAGCTTGATTTAAACCACCATTATTTGTCTGTGTCAATAAACAGACATATTATGAAAATTATGTCTTTTTTTATCTTTTGGTATGCATTTCAGAAAAAATGGTTAGGATTTAGGTGTAATTGCAAATAGTGATTAATCATGATTAATCCACTAAAAATTCTGATTAATTTGATTAAAAATTTTAATCATTTGACAGCCCTAATATAAATATAATGGAAGGAAACGATTTCAAGATGTCAGGTGAAGATAATATATATATATATATATATATATATATATATATATATATATATATATATATATATATATATATATATATATATATATATATATATACATAGAAAAAATAATAATTACAAAGCATTTTTTAATGTTGAGCATTATAATGATAAGGAATGTGACATTTGATATTGTAATATGATGGAATATTGATGCTGCTATGAATGTGACTCAAACTGAAATCCTCTTTTGTGTGTTTGTGTGTGTGTTTTCCTGTGCAAATTTTATTTGTTCTGCTTACACACTATCTCTCCTGTCTTTCAGTGGCTTTGGTTTCCAGAACAAACCTTGGTGGTGACTGCCTTGGTCAACATGTCTTCCTACACTTTGTAAATACTGTAAGCGGTTGCTTTTTGTTTTACTTGGATATTCATTGTAATTGTTTATGGTAACTTATTTGAGTAAAAACACTGTTGCAATTACAAATGTTATTGTTTTCTTTTCATATATTTTATTCATTAGTAAAACAATCACTTTTGGAATGTATAAATGAAGTGAGTTTTTTTCCGCAGTTTTTGCTAATGTTCAAAATAAAGAGTATTTTGTTAAAATGTTGTGCTGAGATAATTTTTTCTTGTGTAGTTTGATGGGGAGAATAGTTTTGAATGGATAAACATGTATGTAGTATGTAGTGTTTACTCCTTATATATCAGCAGCCATATCACCCTGTAGCCCAAGACTGGTTGCCCACTGAAGCTAAGCGGGGCTGAGCCTGGTTAGTACCTGGATGGGAGACCTTCTGAGAAAGCCAGGTTGCTGCTGGAAGAGGTGTTAGAGAGGCCAGCAGGGGGTGCTCACCCTGTGGTCTGTGTGGGTCCTAATGCCCCAGTATAGAAATGGGGACACTATACTGTCAAAGAGCACCGTCCTTCGGATGAGACGTTAAACCGAGGTCCTGACTCTCTGTGGTCATTAAAAATCCCAGGATGTCTTTCGAAAGAGTAGGGGTGTAACCCCGGCATCCTGGCCAAATTTGCCCAGTGGCCTCTGTCCATCATGGCCTCCTAATCATCACCATATATAGCAATTGGCTTCATCACTGTCTCCTCTCCACCAGTAAGCTGGTGTGTGGTGGGCGTTCTGGCGCAATATGGCTGCCGTCGCATCATCCAGGACCAGGTGGATGCTGCACACTGGTGGTGGTTGAGGAGATTCCCCCCTCCTATGTAAAGCGCTTTGAGTGCCCGAGAAAAGCGCTATATAAATGTAACGAATTATTATATCATTTGGTAACCAGGTGTCCATTTGGAGTCTCCAAGTGGCCTTTTGGAAAGGACGCCTAGACTTTTCTTAAATAAAAGCTTACAGGAACTACATTTCTGGGAGTATTTATCTCAAATTTGAATCAAAACATGGTCAGACATTCAGTTTCATCTTTATGGTGTTTTCAGGCCCTTAACATAAAATTCTGATACATTTTTCCTAGGGCTAGGTAAAAATATTGATTCATCAATGCATTGCAATTCTTTGCTTCTCAATTCAATATCGATTCATCAAATCCTATGAATCGATTCAGCCATCCAGGCCAGTGGCGGCGCTGTGGGCTACACTCTAGTGAGAGCGTTCAGCGTTGTACAAGTCGCGCCTTAGCAAAACAGCACGATGACAGACAGCAGCTGCACTCCGTTCAAGCCTGATTCAAGCCTGCACCACTAACATTAAAAGCCGACGTTTGGGCTCATTTTGGATTCCACTGTAAGCCGGGAACTATGGAAGCTTGTTTCCGCCACAGAATGGAAAATAAAAAAGGTAATTGCGACTTTTTATCTCACAATTCTGACTTTTTTCCTCACAATTGTGAGTTTACATCTCGCAATTTTGACTTTATTTCTCATAATTGCGAGTTATAAAGTCAGAATTGCATGATATAAATCACAATTGCGGGATATAAAGTCAGAATTGCGTGATATAAAGTCAGAATAGAGCTCGGGATCGTTGCGTCACGTCGCAGTGCATTGTGGGAATCACGGTACGGAAGTAGATGTACTGCAGTAGGCAGTAGGTGGGAATTCAAATTGTAATGTTGGTCATTTGGTATTTATTCTTTTAAATTCAATTTTTTTTAAGGAAAATGGTTCAGTATTGCTCTGTTGTGAACTGTTGTAATCGATCGAAAGGGCACATGCCTCTCAAATTGTTACTTTTCACCATTTTCCAACGTGGAAAAAAACACATGGAGACTTGGTGTCTGAAATCACAAGGAGGCATCGGATGGCGGTCGCTGCTGTACGGACTGTTTGATCTCATGAAGTAGCGTGTGTATGACACGCCAATTCGTATTTGCATTTTTGGCGTGCTATCAAGACGCATAATCACTTTTCAGCGTGTTTATGAACGCCGTTGACTTAACGTTATATAAATATATGACTTACCTCAACCCTGTCCCTAAACTTAACCATCACTGGGGTTAATGGCATTTATGACTGTTCCCTTACCATCCTAGTGAAAAAAAAGATATGACTTACCTCAACCCTATCCCTAAACTTAACCGTCACTGGGTTTAATGGCATTTATGACTGGACATTTGACGCGCGTGTACAGACACGCGGAATGACGCAGACGTTAATGGCGTAGACATACACGCGGATACACGCGGATAGCTCAAAATGCGTAGAGATAACACGCCACTTGACTCGAAAGTCGTGATGTCATGTTGGTACGGAGGAAAACCATTATCTTTGATAATATTTCCAAGGACATGCTTGTTTGCTCATGGCACTTTCACAAAGGTAAGATATAATTATCACTGTGGTCTCCTTGCTTTGTAATCAACTCCGTTAGCATCGCGATTAGCCGTTAGGCTAACTGATAACTGATATTTTTATGACATGGTCAATAGCCTAGATTTTCAGCTGCCAGAGTTAACTTAACTAGCTAGCTACATTTACATTGAATGTATTAATTTAGCAGTAAACTAAAGCTCTACTGTTCAGATTAAAGCAGTAAACGTTGCTGTGTTTTTGGGTGCAAGGTGTTAGAATATAAAGATGCTGTTGTTGCTGTTGCTGTTAGCATATAAATTATCGATTAAAATGCTTTATTATGATGAAATGAAATGCCCTTTTATTGTCACTATACACATGTACAATGAGATTACAAGCAACTTATTTTCCAGTGCCAACATGCAGAGCCAAAACAACATTAAATTAAATAAGAGAATTATTTAATTAAGTTAAATTGAATTAAATAACCACATAGAACTAAATAGTAGTGCAAAGGATAATTATTATGAATAGCTTATATTGTTCTTTTATACCATGGTCTGGGTGAATACTCGATTCTGATTGGCTGCAGGGTGTCCGTTAAAAAGTGATAATGGACACCTAGTAAAGTAGTTCTGGCGAAACTGCCTGTTTACCATTCGAAATTAATAAATAAATGCGCTGCCTACAACGGCTGTGAGTAACCATAGCAACAGGCAGTCACATGCTCTATCATCTAACGTTAGATATTATAGCCTAATACAACAATGAGCGACTTCGTGCTATTTCTTTTAACATTTATGGAGAATATGGCAACTTTGACGACTGGTATGCTGCTGAAGAAAGAAAAAAAAAGTAAATAAAACGGAGAAAATTACACCGCTGCTGCTCTGCTCCATTGAACTCTATTGGTAACGACGTAACTTGCGACCATAGTTGGCTAACGATGCTTTCGGGGAAACGCGCCCCTGAATGAGACCCTGCGGGAGTTTTACGCAGCTGTCCAGACAACCAAGGCAGGAGGAGAGTAACGTTACAGTGTTTCAAGGAGCCTGAGGCAAATGACCCTCTCTTTGATCTGATTCATTTATTGCCCTCTATAACGTTAAGCGCAAATCGCTGGAGCTCAGCTAATTGTTTTTTTATTGTTGTTTGATTAATTGTTTTATGTGTAATAAAAAAAAAACTATGCCTACCTTTGTGTTTCATGAAAAAAAAATGCATTTGTGAACCTGAAGGGATACGAGCTAAGCGGACTATAAATATCTCCGGTTGCTAAACAGTCAAGCAAGGCAAGTTATTATTTGTAAAAACTAGATTTAGCCTAATTAAAATATAAACTAATGTTTCAAAAATGTTTTATTTGGCAAGTGACCATGGTATAAGCGGGTTAATGCCCTCCGAGGTGTCCGTTGTCAGGTTTTAATGGACTTCGGCGGAGGCAACCGGCCTCCGCGCGCCTCGCCGTCGTCCATTAAAACCTGACAACGGACACCTCGTCGGGCATTAACCCTTACATATTGCTGGAGCTCTTTAGTTTATTTAAGTCTATTTGGATTTAAACATTTCTGCCAAATGAATACATGTAAATCACACAATTGCTGCCAGCTATGTAACAGAAATTCAGTTTTTTGTTTTCGTTTTCAGGCAAGCCAGCATATGAAATGCGACCCTGATTGGGCACTGTCTCTACACCTTGGACACAAAGGGATCAGTGGGAATTCTGACAGATATCATCGGAGGATTCAACGGCAGCAAGCTCCAGTTGTCACCCTTTGCCACACCTTAAATAATATTAAATCAAATGAATAAAAATTCTGTCATTTTATTTGTGAAATTGCCTACAAAGGCTAAGTGCAGTAACTACGCAAACAGAGAAAAGGGCCTTTAAAGTTTTTATACCAGGCAGTCAAACATGTTATGGGTAGATTATGTGGTAATGCATCTCCGAAACGGGACATAATTTAACCCAGATATTTTTTCACAAGACAGAACACATGTCATAAAGCCCATTACAAGTCTTAACTCATTTTTGACCAAATGTGTAGTTACTGCGCTTTGCCTTTGTAGGGCAGAATACAGAACATGAAAACAAGTAAAAAATAAATAATATATCATATGAATAAAAATTCAGTCATTTCATTTGTGAAGTACAGAAGTAAACAAGCAAAAAATAAATAATAATATTAAAGCATTTGATAAAAGTGAGAGGGAATGTCTAGATGTTGCACAATTACAGCACTCAAGTGTGGCTGCAATGATGGATGGGTGGTGATGACATAGCTGCTGCCACTCTCTCCTTTAAATTCATTAATTTAGTAGATGCTTTTAACCAAAGCCTTTAAAAAAATCAGGAATAACATTTGAGCTACAATGCAGAGACCTCAGTGAGCCATGGCTGTCCTGCACACGCATCAGACTGAAATATTTGAGCACTATTGTGTTTTACAAAAGCTTTAATTCTGAATAAATAAATACAGACATTTGCAATAATATTTTACTACATTGATATTCCATTGGGTTAGTTATTAAAATATCCCTTTAAATTAGATCACCTATCCACCCACCAATCAGGCGAGGTTGACGTCGCAACCGGAACGGTGGGTTTGTGTCTGAGGTGAATGTTCGTCAATATTATACCAGATTACAGAACTACCGGACGAAAACTGTGGATTAATGCACAAATGATTAATTACTCCTGAAGTGTAACAAAACCGCAGACAAGCTTCATACCTTACAGAATCTGACCAGACTGATCTCATGAAGTAGCGTGTGTATGACACGCCAATTCGTATTTGCATTTTTGGCGTGCTATCAAGACGCATACTCGCTTTTCAGCGTGTTTATGAACACCGTTGACTTAACGTTATATAAATATATGACTTACCTCAACCCTGTCCCTAAACTTAACCGTCACTGGGGTTAATGGCATTTATGACTGGACATTTGACGCGCGTGTACAGACACGCAGAATGACGCGGACGTTAATGGCGTAGACATACACGCATACACGCGAATACACGCGGATAGCTCAAAATGCGTAGAGATAACACGCCACTTGATTCGAAAGTGGCGTGTATGTTTACGCAAAAGTCGTGATGTCATGTTGATCTGACAAGTGCGTATATTCACTGATGCGTGGTTAACGTTAAAATTACCTTAGTGCGAACGATTGTTTTCTCCGCGTTTACTTTGAAGATCTGCAGATTTTGCACCCACCCATTTGTGAACTGCGGGTGAGCCTTTTACTGTCTATGGGGTGAGCCTCCAGTGACTTAAAGTTTTTAAATTGATCGGAGGTGTAAGCTCTCACTCCACAGACCAGGTAACGTTAGGACAAAATATCAGGGAAACTTAGGCGTGGTAAACTTTAATAACTATTGCAACATTCTCTCTTTTCATAGAGAATGGTGCAAGAGAATCATACAACCGGCTTTCACGTTACTGCTAAAATGGCCGCCGTTACCCACAATGCACCGTTCCATAACTTCTACGCCCGAGCTCTATTGCGTGTTATAAAGTCAGAAATGCATGATATAAAGTCAGAATTGTGAGATATAAACTATTCTGAGAGGGAAAAAGGTTAGTCTATTTTTCCACTGATAACCCGCAATTGCTGTTAAGAGTGATCAGCTGTTAAGTGTTGTTGTTTACAAAACTATAATTACAATATTAGACTTTTTTTTGAGTATGCACATTTTGTGCTTCTGTTTACATTTCTTTTATAACTTGAATGTATAGGAAGAAATAAATATACTTTCTACTACTTAGTTACATGCACTTTAGAGGTGTTGTTAAAGCACTGTACAGTGCTTGTCACAGTTGTGTTTGTATTCATGAATAAACCATGACAGGAAACAAACATGCTGGGGTCAATTTGTTCTTTAACATTGGTAATACTGCGCACATTATTTAAAAATATACTCAGGCACTTAATTACTTGTGTATTTACTTATTATTGAATCGATATTGAAGCTAATAAATCAATATTGAATCGAAGCCTCAAGAATTGATATCGAATCGAATTGTGAAATGCCTAACAATACCCTGCCCTAATTCAACTGGGGATCATGTTAACTGGGGACGCGCGCGTGCACGCAGACAGATTTACCTGGATTTCCAGCAGATGTTAAACGGTGACAGATTCGTCACAGCTATTTTTTTCCACTGAGCCGATTTTCAAAGCTTTCCATTTTATTGTTAAATGTTTGCATCATATTTTGGCTCTGTTGTTTACCCTGCGCTGCTCCGCTATATGTTTCAGACGCCTTTAAGGGAAGTTTAAATGTGCTTTAATTTCGCGACACACCGACCACGCCCACATTATTTTTTTTACATTCGTTTCAATAAAATTTGTATCTCATGACAACCGTAAATATATATTGACCTAAGAGTCTGAATGAATGAATGAATATTCACGATAGTACAAGATAGTATGGTAACTTTACAGATCTTTTAAGTTTTACATGATCTATTTTAAGTAGCTACTAATGTAAAAAATGTTTATGGTTATAATATTTCCATAGATGCATCAATGAGAGTCAGTAATGCAGTGGATAACTATGAGGATGATCACACCCACATGCCCCACAGCTGTGGGAGCAGCACAGACTAACGTTACATGAAGAATCTTACAACGCCTCGAAAAGAATAAAAAAGGGCACACGACTTGAACATTGCGGTAAGTCCAGTTATTGTTCTATAACGTGGCTGTAAACCATAGTTCGGTTACAATTATTGTTTTGTCTCTTGCGGTTACTGTGATGGCCAGCTTATTCGAACTGAAAATTCAGTTTTGTGTTTCTTGAAGGTTGTGAATCCATTTAATCGCTTTTTAATTTCAAACTTTACAGGAATCTGTAAGGTGCCTCCATAATTCAGAGAACAACCCACACAAGTACGATCCACAAACCAGGTAAGACTGCTATATACTATATAGCCTAAATGTTAGTTTAATGTACTACTATATGGATTTGGAATGCCAAAACTGAATTTCATTAATGATGCCTGCAACTTTCCCCCCCAGAATAAATTCATCACATAATCTGGCTGTGACCACTTACCTCTTCGAAGAATTAAGGTCAACTTTGACTGACGTGGACCCTGAATGTGTAAAAGGTAATCTTAAAGATGTTGCAATCATTTTATTGTCCTCTGTTTTATTTATTTGTATTGCCATTACATTTATTTATGATATGTTTGGCAGGTTGGAAGATGTATTTTGAGACTTTGCGGAGGAAGTATTTTTTGTCTCAGCCTGAAAAGGCCCAGAAAAGAAAAACTATGATGATCATTGCAAAGAACCTTTCAAAGAATATTTTATGTAAACTTTAATTTCTTATTTATTTTTCTCGTTTAATTTTGTATATTTGTTCCTTTTTTGTTGTCCATGTTGCTTATCTCCATTTTGTTTACTTGTTTGCATTTTAATGTATGTTTATAATGCTCTCTCTGTAATGTTCTATTTATTTATATTGTTTACTTGGAATATCTACGTATATATATATATATATATATATATATATATATATATATATATATATATATGTGTTCCTTTTTATATTACTGTGTACTTTATTCCTTTACATCTCTGTCCTTTAAAATGATTGGGTAAAAAAAAAATAACGAAAATAAAAAGTCAACAATTTATTTAATGTATGTTTATAATTTTCTTTGGAATGTCCATGATTTTTTTTTCTTCCTTTGAGATGATATTACTTCATTTTTTTTTCTTGTTTTTGTTCCCTCATTCCTCTGTAATGCTTGTTTATAATGCTATTTGGAATGTGTTGTATACCTTAATAACAATTTCAGACTTTCCCATTGTTCTTTGTGTGTTTAAAAAATATATATATATCAAATTATTATATTTTAATGAATATATTAAAATTGGGGGAGGGAGGTTTGGTATATATTTGAGCAATATCTGCATAGCTGGTACATAACCAATCAAATCACTATGCTATAAGGCCTAGGGTGGGCTGTGTTTAAATGTAACCAATAAAGTCCCTTTACTGGGTTTTCAATGTGTCCTGTCCTCCAATAGTGGTCTGGGTGTTGGGAGAGGCTTTAAAAGAATAACCAATCCAGTTTGGTTGGAAGGCAAAAAGGAAGGTGTGAATGTTTCCTGCAAAAAGGTGTGAATTTTTTCTGCAATGGGATTACTTGCCATGGCAACAAATGGCTCTAGCACGGAAGTATACGTCCACAACATACATCCGATTTGGTATCATTCCGGATGTATGCGGATATATACGGACCCATGGAATTTGACATATCCGGCCACTATACTCCTGGATTCTTCCGAATTTCAGCAGTGTATACAGGAGTATACTGGTCCGGATACACCTATTTTCATGCAGTGTGAGCAGCTGCCAAATAATGGTTATCCTACAAAGTTTTTGATTTGTGTAGGCCTAACTTTAATTGCATCAATTTGATGTGGTAGTCTATGGCCTAACAACAATGACACCAATAACAATAATGACACTTAATTTATAGACCTTTTTTTTAATCTGTTCCTAAAAATAGCAGATGACAACAATGAATGCACATGATGTGATGAATAACCAGTAAAAAGAATATGTTCAAGGATTACTTCACTTACAAAAAATATTTTTGCTGATAATTTACTTACCCCCATTTCCTATTGTTTTAGAGAGGGACATGCTATTTATGTGAGGTGACAAATGATTAAGAGGTTAGTGATGTAGGTGAAAATTAGACATAGGCTAGAGAATATCAGGCCTGTATATTTGTAATAAGTCATCATCACAATATCATTCTGCTTATTTCAGTAATACACTTACAGGACACACAGGACTTTTTCACAGGACTTTAATCACTAAAGACAAAGTGTTCTCTCTAAATGTCCAATACAAGACATTAGATAGGCTACACAACATTCAAGTTAATGCTACTGAGCATAACATACAATGTTTGAGCAACTTATATTGCATTTCAAGCCAAGGTACACATTTTAAAGTCTAGTGAGGTCTTGCTTTCCCTGGGAATTGAACCCATGACTCTGGTGTTGCAAGCATAACATTCTACTCTTTGAGCTACATGAATGGTCAATTCAATGGTTTGATCACTTGGTTGATCAAATGATTATATGCTTATACAAATATGCGGTGTAAATACAGAATTGTTCAGAAAGAAACAAAGAAATTATTTTTTATTTTATGAATCTTTTGAAAATGTTACATTAAGTTCATAAGATAATTAACTTCACGATATGGATGATACGGACGCATCACAGCTGGTTGTTCGAAAAAAAGAGATCTAAATATCATCAGAGTAAAATAAGCTGACAAGATAAAAATAATTGATCCATTATAAAATTAGGCTATGCAGATCGAAAAATGCAACTTGTTGAAAAAAAGGTAAATGACTTTGCAATTTATGTTTCTTTTAGGTAGCCTACTTTAAAGCTGCCGTCGGCAACAATTTTTTGATCATATTCAGTGAAATCGACACTATAATCCGACAGAACAACATAAATAAAGTGATTTTAGAAAAAAAAACGAGCTTCTAACTCCACCTGGAGCGAGTTATTTGTTTTGCAAAAATCCTGTGCTCCCTGTTCACTGTGTCCAATCAGCGCAGGGGGTGTGAGATCTGACTGTCAGTCACAGATCGGGCACACGCCACCCCTCGCTCACGTTACAATCACATGCACACGCCTGAAGTTCGCGCAGTAAGTAAGAGTGATGGCGAAACACTAACAAACCAAGTAAGCTCATTCCCAGCTAACAAAAAAAGGTCCCCAGAACGTCCCCTAAATGGCCTGTGCGAACGTCCTCCCGAACGTCCCCATGTGGAGTCCGCTTGATGTCCCGAGGACATTCGCGAAGACGTCCTCCGGACTTTCAAGAGGACGTTCCCAGGACCACCAGCGGCCATCCGGGACGTTTATGGGACTTTCGCGTTTAGTCCCCTGAATATCATTTTATTTTATTTTACTTCCGGCTAACCAAAGAAAACAGACACGGTGTAACGAACAAAGTAAATTATTTATTTAAAACAATTGTAAAGGTGGCATTTCCGTGTGTGTGTGTCTTCAAATGCGCTGGCAGCTGTGTGTGTGTGTTTGTCGGTCAGCTGTGGGATTAATCCGATGGCAATTCCCCCCCTTCGGCGTCTAACGTTACCTAAAACAACAAAATGAACATATTCAGTTATGATTTTATCAAATGTTGTCTCATTTTCAGCTGTTAGCTTCGTACTCGTAGTATTAGCATATAACGGTTATCAGCGGTACATTGCGGACAACTACAGCAAACGTTTTAAAAGGTAACATTTTCATATAGTTTAAAGATTGACAGTGGTTATGGTGACTAATTTATAATAATCTAATTAAAAATACCTTTTAGACAGACGACGGACAGAGAAAACACAAAGCTGCGTCAGAGAAGGACCGTTAACTGTCACTACGCTGAGCGTTGCCATGGATACAAAACAGATACAAACCGCGTACATAAGGAATGACGTCACTCGCTTAGGCGCATTTGATCCTATGATTCGTCACTCGCTTGTTTCTCTAATGTTTTTTTTTGTTTGTTTTGTTTTGTTCTGCATGTGCTATCTGTCTTAAGTGCAATACTTAGAACAATATTTTTTCTAAAATAAATTATTTTTAATAAAACCAGTCACCGACCAACGTTTGACAGGTAAATGTAGGATACTTTTATTTGTCTTACCTGTGTCATTATCCACTTTCCAGCAATTTTTCATTCTTCACGTTTTCCTTGGCTGCATTCATCATTTGAAGTCGATGCATTATTTTAGAGCTCCTGGGATTCAACCTATTCGTGCATGAGGAATAGCCTTTATAAATTGTAGCTCGTATTCAATTGAATCAATTGTCATGTTTTTGATGTTTAAATTATAACAGTTGAAAACAAACTCGTGGTAGCCTATTATTACATCTTTATACTACAGGGCTGTTGAATGCTTGACTCTGATTGGTTGAGAACGTTCTAAAGGTGTGCAATTATTTTCAGGGAAACGCACGGCTAAAGTAGTTTCAGGCAAGTTTGAACCGCATTACAGTTCCATATCCCTGCGCGTAGTTAACGGAAAATGGGATCAAAATCATAACAAGAGACATGCGCAGCCCCATGCGCTTTGATCTGCAATCGATGTCTAACTTCACAATCAATTGACACATACTGTGAGATTACAAATTTATCAAATGTTTAATTTAGGTTTCCACTCCAATGGTATAAAACCTGAAAGTTTAGTATTGAGTCTCCAGCAAGAGTCTCCTTTCCTGATAGTCCTGTTTTCTCCTGTTTTCTCACCTATCAGCCTAGAGATTGAATCGTTTAGGTTGATTGGATTAGCTATAGGGGAGACTTCCACCTTTTGTCTTTAATGGCTCTTGGATGGCTCTTTGGAACCAGAGTTCCTGGCCCCTCAGCATTTGAATAGTTATGCTGATTCAATTGGATTGGCAATGCCCTTAGAGTAGGGTGTGTTCCTAATTCATTTGCATGCTTTTGTTTCAGTTTCTCCCCCCTCAATGTAAACTCCTCCCCTCTAAATGTATAAATTGTAAGGGAATGTTTTCCCTTAGTTAGACTATCTTTGAGATGACTACAGCGACGCAATAAAGAACTTCTGCGCGAGAGATACCTCAAAAGTCTCCTGGTCTCCTCAGTTGCTAACTTTTCTACAAGGAAAGAAAAGTTTCCTACAATTTGGTGCCGTGACCCGGATAGAGCAATCTTACCTGAATCAAGAACTGCAACAAAAGATTTCAACAAAGAATCTTACCTGAATCCAGAACTGAAACTTCAAGCAACAAAAGATTTCAACAGAGAATCTCAACTGAATCTTGAAAACTTCAAGCAGAACAAGATCTCAAAGCGGACTGAGTTCCAGAACAAGATCTCAACAAAAAAGAACTTTTCTGACTGAAGTCCAGACTGAATCTTTTCATCGCAACAACGATTCGGTGAGTTTTCACTCTATCAAAAGAACCACTTTAGACCAGTACAAATTTAAGCCTCTGCGCCGTCAGAGAAAGAGTTATCAGACAGCTGTAGTGTTTGATTAACTAAAGTTATCCTTTAAAAGTTGTCTTTTAAAGATGAAAGATATCCTCTGTTGTCAGGCAGGGAAGATTAACATTACGTGTTAATATTTGGTGATAACCTCTGTTCACAGAGAAGGATTAGCATTTTTTTTTTTTGTGCTAGTTATTTTGGTCATCCTCTAAAAGTTAGGAAGGTGAAAGATCCTTTCCATTTTCTTTCAGGGAAGATTAGCATAACATGCTAATAGTTTGTGTTGTTTGTTTTTTTTTTGTTATTTTGTGGTTTACCCTCTAAAAATGTATTTTAGAGATGAAAGTTTGAACCTCTGTACAAACAAGGAAGTATTAGCATAAAGTGCTAGTAATATTGTGGATTTCCTTTGCTCTGTCAAAGAAGGTTTACAACAGTCGATCTGTGTAAACAAGTGTAGCCTCTGTTGATCAGAGTAAGTTAGTTGTTTTGTGTGATAAAGAAATTCACAAAATGGTTAGGAAAAATGCTAGGTTGGTTCCTACAACTGAGAAAAGTGGCCTTGCCACTCCATTGTGGTCAGATAGCGAATTTAAGTCATTGTTAGGAGAACACATTGACTCCATAGTGACTCAGTCAGTCAGATTGAACTTGACAAAGAAATTTGGCATTCACCCAGAAAAAGTATGGTCTATTGAAGATTGTAAAAAGGTGCTAGGGCAAGTATTCGCAAGAACAATGTGAAAGCCATTATCTGTTGTTACAAAGAATACAGTTTATCCATTGCACAAGAACAAGCTAGGTGTATTGCTAAGTTAAATGAACAGAACAAACAATTGCAGACTCAATTGTCCTGTTTCAAGACAAAGGTGGGCCATAACCAGGCCTCAACCAAATGTAACCCTGAAGACCAACAGTCAGATGAAACTTATCCTGACTTACAAGCGTTATTTGAAACAGATTTAGACATCCCATCAGTAACTGATAAGCATGTAAATTCAGTGAAGGTATGTGCTGCTAGAAAAAGACCGCAGGGAATTGAACGGTCAGAAAGTGTTCCTTCCAGTGCTTCTGTTGTTCAAATCCAAACTGTTGCTACAACGCTTGGACCCAGAGACATAGAGAGATTGTCACAGAGTTTACCGCCAGCACGCACACAGTTCACTGAATTTAGAAGAGCATTGGTCAATAAAATGCGTCTCTACAACATGTCGTTGACAGAAGTCACACAGTTAATGTCTCAAATTCTAACTGAATCTGAATTCAACAGTTTTGAGTCTGCTGTTACTTCTGAACTACAACATGCCAGAAAAGATGAATTGAGAGAAGGTGTTTTGAAAATCTTAAAGGAAATCGTTGGACCAAAAGTGGACTGGTCAAAGATTACTAGGTGTATGCAAAAGAAGGATGAAAGTGTGACTGAGTACACAGAAAGGTTCTGTCAGACAGCAGCTGCATACAGTGGAATAGCTGACACTTCAGAGAAAGTGTTAAATGACAATGGTGCATTACTTCGCACGTGGTTTGATGGGCTGTTGTCAGAACAAAAGAATGCATTGCCTTTCTTAGAAATGACATGGCAAACTGGAACCTTAAGAAGTAACCTAGACAGGTTAACTGCTTGGGAGAGAGACTATGATGTAAAGGCAAGAGTAAAAATTGCAGCAGCCTCTTTTAAGGTCAGCACAGAAAACCCACAGAAACGTAAATGTCCTAAGAGAGAGGGCAAGTGTTATTACTGTGGTCAGCCGGGACATTGGAGCAGAGACTGTAGAAAGAGCAGAAAGAACTTTAGAGAAGGCAACCTTTTTGCCCAACTTATCAGTTTGCTTGCTACTCTGAAGCCGCCATTCCCCACGTCATTAAACGGGTGGGGCAGCTTGTTGACGTGTTAACCATTTGGACTGTGAGTGCTTAATTTCCCCAGTAATTTACATAAGAGATAAAAGACTTATGTTTGTTTAACGGAACAAAAGGAAAGTGACTGTCTCAGCTTTCCCTTGGGGGACTGGTTAAGTGAACTCACAGCCTTAAATGTTATTCTACAGCACAGGGCTTTCATCAATAATGTTAGGTTTTGAAGCAAAAGTCAATTTGGTCGCCTTTTTCCCATTGGGGGAAATTGGTTTAACTACCCTCACCCATTCTCATGTATGATGTCTACAATGACTGATGTTTTGTTAGAGGATGAAGGAAAAATAACTCATGATAGAGTTACATAGATGAAAGTACACATGTCACAGGACAGGTCAAGCCATTAGAACCTATATGGCATGTGCCCCATCAAGGGATGTTGATCGACAGTATTGTGTCAAGGAAGAAAAGAAACTTGGTATCATGTGTCACAATGAAAAGTGTTCTGTCACATTGCAAAGTGTTCTGCAAAGTTCTGCCATCCACAGGGACATGATAGGACACGAAAACAGTGAGGAGCCAAGGGAAGAACCAAATGCAACAGGCTTTGGGGGCCAACCCTTTCGGTGAAGACTCCCTCATAGGCTTTCCCCCATCCATTTAGTCAATTCCTCACCTCACTGTGTTTCTTTAGGTGTCGAGAATTAAATAATAGGGAAAGAGAGAACAATAGCAGACTCAGTGTTTACTCAGCAGGATACAACCCTCGTCTTTTAAGAAATACTGCTCTCCTGTTTTCTTTTTCCTCTGTGCAGATACCACTTGATGGCCGTCCCGAGACCCATACGCACAGACGTCTTCACCTGCATATGAAGACACCACTTCCAGAAAAACAACGAGACCCACTGCCGAGCCAACTATCACCGAAGTAAAGAAGAAGAAAAAAACACAACGCAGAGAAAAGCCTTTACAGAACCTTCAGTCATCCATTAAAAATGATCAAGATTGTCATCCTACAAACCATCCTGGACATCACACAAATTGAAGACTCCAGAAACCTTGTTTTTGCTGGAGATGTTGCAGGCCACAACCAAAGATGGCTGCATTGAATCACTTGTGCACAAACATGATGTTCCAACCAGATAGTCTTGATCTTTCAGCAAAAACTTACACCAGATGACTGAAGTTAATTCTTCCGTAAGAACTTCACGGACCCTAATTGCATGTTTTGTTTTCTGTGTCAGCATGCAATTACAGAAAAATCAAACACAGAACATGATGTGCCTGTAACTAGCAAAAGTTACCAGAGTGAACTTTTAATTGTTTAAATTTGTATATAGTGTGGGAGTTATTTAGAACTCCCAAAGGGGGGATTGTGAGATTACAAATTTATCAAATGTTTAATTTAGGTTTCCACTCCAATGGTATAAAACCTGAAAGTTTAGTAGGGAAGACTTTCACCTTTTGTCTTTAATGGGTCTGGGATGGCTCTTAGGAACAAGAGTCCCAGGGGTCTAGCAGCATTTGAATAGTTATGCTGATTCAATTGGATTGGTAATGCCCTCAGAGTAGGGTGTGTTCCTTCTTCATTTGCATGCTTTGTTTCAGTTTCTCCCCCCTCAATGTAAACTCCTCCCCTCTAAATGTATAAATTGTGAGGGAACATTTCCCTTAATGAGACTATCTTTGAGATGACTACAGCGACGCAATAAAGAACTTCTGCGTGAGAGATACCTCAAAAGTCTCCTGGTCTCCTCAGTTGCTAACTTTTCTACAAGGAAAGAAAAGTTTCCTGGGATTGTGAGATTACAAATTTATCAAATGTTTAATTTAGGTTTCCACTCCAATGGTATAAAACCTGAAAGTTTAGTAGGGAAGACTTTCACCTTTTGTCTTTAATGAGTCTGGGATGGCTCTTAGGAACAAGAGTCCCAGGGGTCTAGCAACATTTGAATAGTTATGCTGATTCAATTGGATTGGTAATGCCCTCAGAGTAGGGTGTGTTCCTTCTTCATTTGCATGCTTTGTTTCAGTTTCTCCCCCCTCAATGTAAACTCCTCCCCTCTAAATGTATAAATTGTGAGGGAACATTTCCCTTAATGAGACTATCTTTGAGATGACTACAGCGACGCAATAAAGAACTTCTGCGTGAGAGATACCTCAAAAGTCTCCTGGTCTCCTCAGTTGCTAACTTTTCTACAAGGAAAGAAAAGTTTACTACAATTTGGTGCCGTGACCCGGATAGAGCAATCTTACCTGAATCAAGAACTGCAACAAAAGATTTCAACAAAGAATCTTACCTGAATCCAGAACTGAAACTTCAAGCAACAAAAGATTTCAACAGAGAATCTCAACTGAATCTTGAAAACTTCAAGCAGAACAAGATCTCAAAGCGGACTGAGTTCCAGAACAAGATCTCAACAAAAAAGAACTTTTCTGACTGAAGTCCAGACTGAATCTTTTCATCGCAACAACGATTCGGTGAGTTTTCACTCTATCAAAAGAACCGCTGAAGACCAGTACAATTTGAGCCTCTGCGCCGTCAGAGAAAGAGTTATCAGACAGCTGTAGTGTTTGATTAACTAAAGTTATCCTTTAAAAGTTGTCTTTTAAAGATGAAAGGTATCCTCTGTTGTCAGGCAGGGAAGATTGACATTACATGTTAATATTTTGGGATCCTCTGAATAAGTCAGGGAAGATTTTGTTTAACGGAATAGTGCCTCTACGTTGCTAGAGAAGATATCCTCTAAATTTAGGGAAGATTAACATTACGTGTTAATATTTGGTGATAACCTCTGATCACAGAGAAGGATTAACATTTTTTTTGTGCTAGTTATTTTTGGTCATCCTCTAAAAGTTAGGAAGGTGAAATATCGTTTCCATTTTCTTTCATGGGAAGATTAGCGTAACATGCTAATAGTTTGTGTTTGTTTTTTTGTTGTTTTGTGGTGTTACCCTCTAAAAATGTATTTTAGAGATGAAAGTTTGAACCTCTGTACAAACAAGGAAGTATTAGCATAAAGTGCTAGTAATATTGTGGATTTCCTTTGCTCTGTCAAAGAAGGTTTACAACAGTCGATCTGTGTAAACAAGTGTAGCCTCTGTTGATCAGAGTAAGTTAGTTGTTTTTTGTGATAACAAAGAAACTCACAAAATGGTTAGAAAAAATGCTAGGTTGGTTCCTACAACTGAGAAAAGTGGCCTTGCCACTCCATTGTGGTCAGATAGCGAATTTAAGTCATTGTTAGGAGAACACATTGACTCCATAGTGACTCAGTCAGTCAGATTGAACTTGACAAAGAAATTTGGCATTCACCCAGAAAAAGTATGGTCTATTGAAGATTGTAAAAAGGTGCTAGGGGCAAGTATTCGCAAGAACAATGTGAAAGCCATTATCTGTTGTTACAAAGAATACAGTTTATCCATTGCACAAGAACAAGCTAGGTGTATTGCTAAGTTAAATGAACAGAACAAACAATTGCAGACTCAATTGTCCTGTTTCAAGACAAAGGTGGGCCATAACCAGGCCTCAACCAAATGTAACCCTGAAAACCAACAGTCAGATGAAACTTATCCTGACTTACAAGTGTTGTTTGAAACAGATTTAGACATTCCATCAGTAACTGATAAGCATGTAAATTCAGTGAAGGTATGTGCTGCTAGAAAAAGACTGCAGGGAATTGAACAGTCAGAAAGTGTTCCTTCCAGTGCTTCTGTTGTTCAAATCCAAACTGTTGCAACAACGCTTGGACCCAGAGACATAGAGAGATTGTCACAGAGTTTACCCCCAGCACGCACACAGTTCTCTGAATTTAGAAGAGCTTTGATCAGTAAGATGCATCTCTACGACATGTCGTTAAAAGAAGTCACACAGTTAATGTCTCAAATTCTAACTGAATCTGAATTCAACAGTTTTGAGTCTGCTGTTACTTCTGAACTACAACATGCCAGAAAAGATGAATTGAGAGAAGGTGTTTTGAAAATCTTAAAGGAAATCGTTGGACCAAAAGTGGACTGGTCAAAGATTACTAGGTGTATGCAAAAGAAGGATGAAAGTGTGACTGAGTACACAGAAAGGTTCTGTCAGACAGCAGCTGCATACAGTGGAATAGCTGACACTTCAGAGAAAGTGTTAAATGACAATGGTGCATTACTTCGCACGTGGTTTGATGGGCTGTTGTCAGAACAAAGGAATGCATTGCCTTTCTTAGAAATGACATGGCAAACTGGAACCTTAAGAAGTAACCTAGACAGGCTAACTGCTTGGGAGAGAGACTATGATGTAAAGGAAAGAGTAAAAATTGCAGCAGCCTCTTTTAAGGTCAGCAGAGAGAACCCACAGAAACGTAAATGTCCTAAGAGAGAGGGCAGGTGTTATTACTGTAGTCAGCCGGGACATTGGAGCAGAGAGTGTAGAAAAAGCAGAAAGAACTTTAGAGAAGTCAACCTTTTTGGCCAACTTTTTCTCAGCTTTCTTGCTACTCTGAAGCAGCCATTCTCCACGCCAGTAAACTTGGGCAGCTTGTTGACGTGTTAACCATTTGGACTGTGAGTGCTTAATTTCCCCAGAAATTTACAACAGAGATGAAAGACTTGTTTGTTTAACAGAACAAAAGGAAAGTGACTGTCTCAGTTTTCCTTTGGGGAACTGCTTAAGTAAACTCAATAATAGTGTTAGGTCAGACTGTAAATGCCCACATGAAGCAAAAGTCAATTTTGTCACCTTTTCCCATTGGGGAAATTGGTTTAACTACCCTCACCCATTCTCACGTATGATGTCTACAATGGCTGATGTTTTGTTAGAGGATGAAGGAAAAATAACTCATGATAGAATTACATAGATGAAAGTACACATGTCACAGGACAGGTCAAGCCATTAGAGCCTATATGGCATGTGCCCCATCAAGGGATGTTGATCGACAGTATTGTGTCAAGGAAGAAAAGAAACGTGGTATCATGTGTCACAATGAAAAGTGTTCTGTCACATTGCAAAGTGTTCTGCAAAGTTCTGCCACCCACAGGGACATGATAGGACACGAAAACAGTGAGGAGCCAAGGGAAGAACCAAATGCAACAGGCTTTGGGGGCCAACTCTTTCGGTGAAGACTCCCTCATAGGCTTTCCCCCATCCATTTAGTCAATTCCTCACCACACTGTGTTTCTTTAGGTGTCGAGAATTAAATAATAGGGAAAGAGAGAACAATAGCAGACTCAGTGTTTACTCAGCAGGATACAACCCTTGTCTTTGAAGAAATACTGCTCTCCTGTCTTTTGTCTTCCTGTTAGGTACCACTTGATGGCTGTCCCGAGACCCATACGCACAGACGTCTTCACCTGCGTATGAAGACACCACTTCCAGAAAACAACGAGACCCACTGCCGAGCCAACTATCACCAAATAAAGAAGAAGAAAAAAATACACAACGCAGAGAAAAGACTTACGGAACTTTCAGTCTTCCATCAACATTATCAAGACTGTAGTAACCACCAGGACATTGCACAAAGTGAAGACTCCACAATCCTCGTTTTTGTTGGAAACCTTGCAGGCCACAGCCGAAGATGGCTGCATTGACTCACTTGTGTACAGTCTTGATCTTTCAAAAGAAAAAAATACACCAGATGTAACTGAAGTTTAATTCTTCCGTAAGAGCTTCACGGACCCTAATTGCATGTTTGTTTTCTGTGTCAGCATGTAATAACAGAAAAAGCAAACACAGAACATGAGTATGTGCCTGTAACTAGCAAAAGTTACAAGAACGAATTCTTAATGGTTTAAATTTGTATATAGTGTGGGAGTTATTTAGAACTCCCAAAGGGGGGATTGTGAGATTACAAATTTATCAAATGTTTAATTTAGGTTGCCACTCCAATGGTATAAAACCTGAAAGTTTAGTATTGAGTCTCCAGCAAGAGTCTCCTTTCCTGATAGTCCTGTTTTCTCCTGTTTTCTCACCTATCAGCCTAGAGATTGAATCGTTTAGGTTGATTGGATTAGCTATAGGGGAGACTTCCACCTTTTGTCTTTAATGGCTCTTGGATGGCTCTTTGGAACCAGAGTTCCTGGCCCCTCAGCATTTGAATAGTTATGCTGATTCAATTGGATTGGCAATGCCCTTAGAGTAGGGTGTGTTCCTAATTCATTTGCATGCTTTTGTTTCAGTTTCTCCCCCCTCAATGTAAACTCCTCCCCTCTAAATGTATAAATTGTAAGGGAATGTTTTCCCTTAGTTAGACTATCTTTGAGATGACTACAGCGACGCAATAAAGAACTTCTGCGTGAGAGATACCTCAAAAGTCTCCTGGTCTCCTCAGTTGCTAACTTTTCTACAAGGAAAGAAAAGTTTCCTACAATACAGACAGTTTGATTTTAATAAAGTATAGTCCTATCTATAATAGGGTAAATAGAAAATTAAACTGAATAGGCTATATAAATAAATGAATAGTCCTGCTGCACGAATTTTCGTATTCCAGATAATATAACAAATAAATAATTGATAGGCTTGTTAAAAGGGCTTTGTGTTTTTCATTTATTGGGTTATCTACTGTCAATTATAGAAAACAATAATGAACAAATTCATTAAAACGAAGTTAATAAAATAATGAACGAATTCATTAAAACGAAGTTAATAAATAAATAATTTTGACGCACATCGTCTCTCTCTCTCTCTCATAACTGCATTAATAACTGCATAAAGCCGGGACAGATAGGCGCAGTAACCACACATTTGGTCAAAAATGAGTTAAGACTTATAATGGGCTTTATGGCATGTCTTGTGAAAAGATATCTGGGTTAAATTATGTCCCGTTTCGGAGATGCATTACCACATAATCTAACCATAACATGCTGACTGGCTGGTATAAAAACTTTAAAGGCCTTTTTCTCCGTTTCTTGGTTTGCGTCGTAACTGCACTTTGCATTTGTAATGCCAGTTATGGATGTCGATACTTGTTCTGACTGATCATGCCCAAACGCGCGTTCAGTCTGTGTCTGCAGTGGGTGTTTAGTTAGACCTGCTACAGTCGATGGAAACAGTCGGTCTTCGAATATTTCAGCGAATTGTAAGTGTGTCCCCATTACATTAGTCTGCTATCAGTGGCTCAAACCTCCGTTACTAACTCTAAAATGACGCTTTGGAATTAGCAACGGAGGTATGGGATTAGATGCGTAAGAAATTAGTCCTACATACGAGAGCGTTTTACGTCAAAAACGTGACAAACGTCTTGATATGAATCATCTGAACAATGTTTTGAGGTGTGGTAACTGTAGTATAAGCGGAATAATTGACTTCAGGCCGTTGAATTATTAGAAAAATAATGCACACCCGAGGTGTAACGGCCACGACGCGAAGTGTGCATTATTTTTCTAATAATTCAACGGCCTGTCGTCAATTATTCCTTACTTAATTAGTGATTAGAATTTACATGAAGTAACATGAACATTATCTTAACATTAAAACACTAACATTTTAGCATTAACTTAATTTTACAATCAATGCAAATATTTGCATTTATATTTTAGTTTAATTATTCGTTTGTCTGAGTTGTAAAGTTTCAGTTGATGATAGCAAACATGTGCGACTGGATTGCAAGTGTTGTCATGGAAATGCCAGGTGAGGGACGAAATAGGGACGTTCGCAAACTGGCCTGGACAAATGTCCTCAGAACGTCCGTCAGCGAACGTTATAGAATGGACCAAATGCGAACGTCATTGGAATGTCCTCCAGCGAACGTTACAAAGGGGACCGAATGCGAACGTCATCGGAATGTCCGTCCGCGAACGTTACAAAGGGGACCAAATGCGAACGTCATCGGAATGTCCGTCCGCGAACGTTACAAAGGGGACCAAATGCGAACGTCATCGGAATGTCCGTCAGCGAACGTTACAAAGGGGACCAAGTGCGGACGTCCTCTGAACCGTTACAAAGCGGACCTAATGCGGACCTAAGGGGACGTTTGAAAAGTCCGGGGGACGTCCCTTGTTTGTAGGGTTTAGAGTACAAATGACGTTAGCAATTGCATATTGGTATATTAGCCAGGACAGCATACCTCAAAATAATCCATGGTATTGATGAATGCTGATGAGACGGTCACGTTCACAGAAAACCTGGTATGCACGCACTTGAGCACGAACTCTGTGGGAGGGTATCCGTTGATAGTGGGGGAGGGCCATACGAGTTGTAAACATTCAAAATGTTGCCAAATCCACTCAATCAGCCAGGGTTACCGACGGCAGCTTTAACTTACATCTGTTGTTATGATTAGAACTCATGACAACACAAGTGCGCTGACAAGTCTGTTCATCCAATGAAAGCGAATGACCCTTGTTAACATGGGCGTGGTTTCTGAGCTTGACACTAAAGTATGTTAAACTTCTTTGAAAATGCGTCAAATACAAAGGAATATCATACACTGCAAAAACAAAGCGCTTTATTTGCATACCGTGTATACAACTGGTGAAATATTCGTTTTTATCGGTGAAAAATAGGGCACGAATCTGTCGCTGTTAACATCTGCTGGAAATCCAGGTAAAACTGTCTGCGTGCACGCGCGCGTCCCCAGTTAAAGGGTACCTATTTTCGGTTTTTGAAAATTGCCCTTCATGTAGTATTTAACATAGATCTAAGTGAACGAAAACATCCTGCAAAGTTTTAAACATGAAAGTTCATCGTATACAAAGTTATTGTCTCTCAAAAACAAGAGTCGACTCTGAGTCGCTGATATGAATCGTTCGAAAAACGATGCTTTCCCTTTGTCTAGTTGACGTCAACTTGACAAGTTATTTGAATAAGAAACGCCCACTTATTGCGCTCGGAGACGCTAGGGAAAACCGGAGCTCCAGGGGTGGCGGGCAAATCTGAAACTGGCCCAGGACGGGCCACCCTGCCTGGGCTGGCCAGGGAGGTCTGAGACCATGGAGGTTTGGACCCACCGCACCTTTTTGGACTGTCGTTTTTCGAGATCTGGGCTTCGGAAAACAATCATGTCGACGAGACGCTGTGTTTTGAAGTGCGACACAAAAGCGAACTTTTTTAACCTGCCAAGTGAGGAGTATTTGAAGACTAAGAGGCTGCAGTTCATATATACAAGTACTGCTATACCACACAAGTATAGCCCAAACCTTGTTCTGTGTTCGCGTCATTTTGAAGATGATTGCTTCACAAACCTAAACGCTATAAAGTATGGATTCGCGAGCCGGCTCTATCCTAACGAGCTGAGGATCTGAGGTGTGTTAAATGAGGGAGACATGCACAATATGCAGAGCAGTGGGTCGCGAGGACCGGAGTTGAGAACCCATTTAAGGTAATAGAGTTCCATTTTTCTGCACAGAGAATACCAATCACAACTCACTAGGTCATCTGACCAATCAGCGCAGATTAGCGTCACGCAAAGGCGGGTCTTGGACAAACGACTCGCTAAAACGATTCAAATGGGAGTCGGTGGGCAATTCAGGTAAAAATAAATGCATATTATAAGACAACAAAAGTGTTTTTTGTCATTGCATGCTTGTAAAATTGTTGAACAATATTAGGAACAATATTAGGAACATTTTACATGTCATAATAGGTACACTTTAACATGATCCCCAGTTGATCCGTAACACCGTTTTCAGAAAATTCTCAAAAATAGGGGCGCTGGTTAAGAGGTTAAACAGTACACATATTACTCATAACAGAACAGGTAAGTAAATAAAACAAACTTACACTCTATGAACAGCCAATGAACCGTGTTTTCAACACGAAGAGAAACACTTCACAACGAGCACGACCAGCTGTCTTCATTACGATCACAACTCAATCACATCGATGTACTTCTCACCACATCAATACTGGGCTAATACAAGTGAATATTTTTCACCCTTTTGGTGTTTTATCCAGTTATTTCTTGTATATTTCTGGAGCACAAATGATGCAATGCACTCTCTGTTAACCGCGCTACTTCAACTCTCACTCTCGCGAGAATAACGTTCAGACGAGATCTCACCCACTGAAATCTTAAAGGGCCAGCGTCATAATTTAACAGAATTCAACAGGGTCTGTATACATCATTCACACATTACTAATATTGAATGACATTATCCCAATTACACATGTACAAGTAAGATCATTTTCCTTCCCCTGGTTACACATATCATCATCTGCATATCATTTGCCTATGATCATTCATCCACGTGATAACGTTTCACGGCACAAGACATTAGGAAAATTTTATCCAAATGGAAACAGATAGAAGTTATATTATCTGCACAAAACTATTTTCTCAGTCAATCTGCTATTATTATGATAAGCAATTATCTCTGTAGTTAAAACATTAAAACACAGCATGCCAGAGCAAAAGTGTTCAAAAGTTTTTCATCCACAACAAATTTTCTATTTATTGAATATAAAAAATGTAACTTCAATGAGAATGGCATATTTAAAGGGGTGGTTTGCTCCTCTTTTTCTTTGCATGATTGTGGTTATGGGGTGCAATATAACATGTATTCGTGGTTTTTCTTTTTTTAAAAGTCTTATTTTTCATAAACTTAACCTTTATTGTCAGCCGTGCTCTCCTCTGTCCCCCGAACGAGCGGTTTACTTCCTGATTCTATGAAAACACTCCCTCAGAAACACGTCGTGGGCTCAGATTGGTTAGTTTGGGCGGGTGTGTTGTGATTGGCTAAACTGTCGCTCACGTTGTCCAGAAGGTTAACGCCCATTACCTTTACGGGGAAACGCCAGCTCCGGTCCAGATGTAAATAATGGTGTCGAACTGCAGTATCAGTTTGAGGCAGAATCAGACCGAGAAAGCCGCGATGAAGCGAGTCAAACAGAACCACACCACACACGGCTCTTACTAAACGTTTCTGAATGATAATTTACAATATTTTTTTAACCATACACGTTTGTTTTACACAATAGCATCTGACTGGCAACGATAGCAACTGACTGGCTACTACCCATAGGAAAAATGTGTTGCTCATCTGTTGTTCAATCTCATCTCTTGAGTTCAATTTGAGCTTCTCATATTCATATCATTCTGTGATCATTTGTTTCTGAGTTACTTCTCCTAAGGGTCGCTTAGGAGCAAGACATAAGCTACATGAGCAATACTTGAGAATATATTGAGAACATATTGAGACTAATTTGAGAGCTTGCACTACTCTATTTTTTCTTTTTGCTGAAAGAGACAACTGTAAGAGAATCTGAGAACTCAAATAGTGAGCAGTACGAGACATATTTCTCACTGAGATATAACTGAGATCAAATTGAGACATATTTGATAGTATGTCACAGTATGTCTTGTTTTTCTCTTAGTTGAGATCTGGAAAAGAGACAGCTGTGAGAGAATTTAGAGAACTTGCACTGTGCTCAATGTGAGACTTAATTCTCAGGAGAGACATTTGAGAAGAATGAGAAAACCACTTTGGTCTCAATTAGTGCTCATTTATATCTAGGAGTTGTAAATGTGACATAAAGGAGATCTCATCTTCAATTTTGCTTTGCTATGGGTAATGTTAAGCACAAATAGCGTTGGCAAGTTTACGTTCTTGATCAAATCGAAAATAACGTCATAAAGCATATATACATGAAAAATACGTTTAAAACATTAGTACTTATACAAAATTCAGGTCCATAATGTTTGTACGCGTTTGTCGTAGACACAAAATACTAGCATAACTAGTAGCCTAGTGGCTATAAAGCCAGCGCTGGCATTTTGAAAAAATAAAACATAAATAAAACACAGGCTAACGTTACGTCTGTAATTATACATGCAAATACATTTAAATCGATTAAGTCTTAGCCTACTTACAGGTTGTGGTCCAACAACTGCTGCCTTTTAAAGTTGGATCTGCTTCATTGTTTATTAACAGTTTCTTGCTGCATTGAACTCGTGGAGATTCTGGAAGCTGTCTTCCGTAAAATGCGCAGCACAGAGAGCTAGATTACGATCGTCACTTTCAGGAACATAATCAAACATAAATTGTATCCATTGTTGATGAAGTATAGCATCCGTGGGAAGCTTGAAACACAGAAGACCTGACAGCTGCGTGAACTCAACTCACTCGACGTGCTGCAGAAATATGCATGCCCTTTTCTGCATATTACGAAGGGAGTGGTTGATGCAAATGTGCGGGTTAGTGACGTACCATAACCCGTTGTAGTCCCAATCGAGTCGTTTTTGTAGGCGTTTACACTTCCTGGTTTTTAAAAGACGATATCTCTGCTTACATTGAACTTTCAGCGCTGCAACTTTGCAGATACTGTTAATGCACCATCAGTAACATTACACACTATTTAAAATCAAAAAAGTGAAACCGGAATCAACCACCCCTTTAATATAAATGTTTAAATCAGAAGTAAACCATAGTTTAAATCATTATTTTATTTATTTAAACTGTTATTGTGAACACACACTGTGTTTATGATTAGGACTCATAATGGAGAGTTAGGGTTTTACTTTATCTGCCGCTATGCATCAGTTTTATTTCAGCTAAGCGGCCCAACGCACTGGCTGGCGTGGATATTTAAGAAGGGACGATATTTGCTTGAAGTTATAGACTTGGACTGAAATTATATTTGTATTATCTTTCTGTATATGTATAATTTTCTTTAGATTTTCTGTCTAAAAGTGACCAAAGCTCGCCATTGGTGTCGCCAAACTGCTCATACTACAAAACGTTCCTACACATGGGTCAGAGTTTGCGTGCAGGTGCGCAAATTTTCATGTCAAATTTGTTTTTAGAAACTTTTAGAAAAGAAATAGCAACTTATGTGTCGGAAGTGGCATATGCCTCTTTCAGGGGCTGTTCCCTTTCGAGGGAGCTTGCGCTGCGTCGTTGAAAACGAGTCTTTGGGGACAGTCCCTGGCATGTGCTTCTGAAGTATGAATGAAACTAATCCAATCCTGATTGGTGTTGCTTCGTGACGTAACATTTGACAGCATAACTGGATGCATAAAAGTGACACTGGCACACAAACACATCAGCCTTGCTTTTCAGCAAGCACTCTACGTTATACTGTCTGTCTTATTTGGTGTTGTTTGTCTGATTCAGTATTATTATGGCCAGCGAACAGTTCAGAAAGTGTGTGCACCCCTGCCCTTGTTTCATCACGGGTAGGAACACGCATCAGTTGTGTGTGAACTGTTTGGGAGCGCAGCACGCCCGGGCAGCTCTTGATGGAGCTGCCTGCGGCGATTGTGAAGCACTACCCATGAGAGTGCTGCGCTCCCGGCTGGCGTGTTTTGATGAGCACGGTCAGGCTCGCATTCCCCGCGGTTCTGGTCCTACGTCTGTTGAGGCGGCGCAGTGATCGAGATCATTGGTTTAGCAGCGGGATCTTGCAGATGAGAATCAGACTGCTGCAGGCACTTTCTCATTCTTCGTCTGAGGATCCCAAGGCCCCTGTGATTGGTGCAGAAGCCCTCATTGCGGCTTCTTCTGCCCATGATCAGGTCCCGGTGCTTGAGTTCTCTACTTCTGAGAAAGTGGATGCGCTCAGCATCGATGTGGATGACCGTGAGTTGAGCACGCCAGTTCACGGGCATGCATATGAGGAGCTGGTAGAGGTTGTGAATCATGCTGTGCCCAGACTTAACATCAGCTGGCCACAAGATGAGTAGGTAACGCAAGTCAAAAGTAAACTAGACGAGCGTTTCCTGCGGCACAGATCATAGCCTCAGCGCCGGGGTTTGCAGTTTGTCCCCGATGTCCACAAAGAGATCTTGATATTGTGGGATAAACCTCATTCGTCCCGTGTCTCTAATCCTACTGTGTTGGATTATAGCAATGTTATGGGGGCACGGGACATGGGTTATGGGAAGATGCTCATGCTGTCCTGAGGCGGCATTTTACCTTAAAGGAGTAGTTCACTTTTAAAAAAAAACTTTCGCTGATAATTTACTCACCCCCATGTTATCCAAGATGTCCATGTCTTTCTTTTTTCAGTCGAAAAGAAATAAAGGGTTTTGGTGAAAACATTCCAGGATTTTTCTCCATATAATGCACTTTACTGGGAACCAAACGGTTCAAGGTCCAAAAGACAGTTTCAGTGCAAACTGCAAACTGTTCAAAGTGTTTTAAACGATTCCAGACGATGAATAAGGGTCTTATCAAGTGAAACAATCGCTCATTTAAAAATAAATAACAAAGTTTAAGTTTTATAAGCTAAAATGCTCGCTTTGCTCTGTTGATGCGTGTTCGTGACTCTCCTGTTTGAACTCATTCATGAAAATGAACTAACCTTTTTCGTTCATTCGTTCAGTCAATTCGTTCATTTTGTTTGGTGAATAAACCAAATGACTCGAAAAAAGATTTGTTCATTTTCATGAATGAGTTCGAACAGGAGAGTCACGAACGCGCATCACAGAACAGAGCAAAGCCCTTTGAACAGTTTGCACTGAAACTGTCTTTTGGACCTTGAACCGTTTGGTTCCCAGTAAAGTGCATTATAGGGAGAAAAATCCTGGAATGTTTTCATCAAAAACCTTAATTTCTTTTCGAACTGAAGAAAGAATGACATGGATATCTTGGATGACATGGGGGTGAGTAAATTATCAGCAAAAGTTTTTTTTTAAAGTGAACTACTCCTTTAAGAAAACGGCACTGCCTAGTAAGCCCTGCAGAGATACATCTGCATTAATAGACAGGGCTTACATGGCGACAGGCCAGGGTGGTTCATGTCTGCATTCGATGGCTATTTTGCAGGCATACCAGGTCGACCTCCTGAAAGACTTGGATGAGGGGGAGGGGCCAACGCCAGGAGATATTGCAGAGCAGCGTAAAGCCACAGATTTGTATCTCCGGGCCACTAAAGAGACGTCCCGCGCTATTGGCCGCTGTATGGCAGTATGGTGGCCATGGAAAGGCATCTGTGGCTAAATCTATCAAGCATTAAGGAGAAGGATAGATCTTTTCTTCTTGATGCGCCACTCTCGCCTTCTGGCCTGTTCGACGACGCTGTTACATCTGTCGTCGACAGGTTCAGGAGGCGAAGAAGCAATCTGCAGCATTTCAGCAGTTCCTCCCCCGTCGATCTAAGCTCAAGTCAAGTAGGGTGGGGCAAGGAGATCAGCCCCAGCCATCAGCCAGCTCCTCACATTGCACAGAGCAAAGGGAGAGCATTTCCTCTAGAGCTCCTCTTCCAGGAGCTTAGCAACAGAGGAAACGCTCCCAGTAGATGTCCTCCAGCCAGAGGGGTGACCTGAGGGACGTCCTTCAGGCTAGGAGGGCTTCGGGAAAGAGGTCCTATCTGGGGTAGTGGGGTAATTTATTCTTGGCATCTAAATTTTCTAGAGATGTTGGTTGTGCTCAGGCCTCTGAGGAGCTTCCTTCCAGACATCAAGGGTTACCATGTACGATCAGAAAACATATGACTTGTAGCTTATCTGAACCGACAAGGGGGCTCAGATTGTGCCCTCTTTACAGATTGGCGCATCAGATTATTTTTTGGTATCAAGGGTATTTTGGTATTTACTGAGGGTATTTACTGTCTATCAGAGCAATGTATGTTCCAGGGGTTCAGAATCAGGGAGCAGACATCCTGTCAAGGCAAGGACTGAGGCCTGGGGTATGGAGACTTCATCCAGATGCGGTGAAATTGATATGGGAGAGGTTTGGACCAATAGAAGTGGATCTATTCGTGTCTCGAGAGACATCCCACTGCCCACTTTGGTTCTCCCTCTCACATCCAGCCCCACTGGGGTTGGATGCCATGGTACAGGCCTGGCCGAGGCTTCACCTCTATGCTTTTCCTCCGATCACTCTGCTCCCGGGAGTCCTGGAGAGGGTCCGTCAAGAGGGCATCAGTCTATTTCTGGTTGCAACGATGTGGCCGGCCCAAGCAAGGTTTTCAGACATAATATCTCTCCTGATAGCTCTGCCGTGGCAGATTCCACACCCGGAGCTGTGAAAACTGTGGGTCGGGTCCCGGAGAGGGTTCAGTATTTGATTGCTGGTCTATCAGCCGGGGTGTTGGAAACCATACTTAGCTCTAGGGCTCCGTCTACTAGGAGATTGCATGGCTTCAAGTGGAATGTGTTTGCCACTTGGTGTAGATAACATGAGTTAGTCACTTCTGGAGTTTCTTCAAGACCATTTCTCTGCCATTGCGGCTTTCCATGCACCCCTGAGTGATGGGCCACTGGGGAGGAACCAGCTGGTCATTCGTTCAGTCGGTTTCTCCTAAAGATCTTACGTTCAAATTGGTCTTTCTCTCAGCTATCACATCTCTTAAGAGTGTTGGAGATCTCCAAGCCCTGGCAGTGACACCAGCTTGCTTGGAGTTTTCCCCTGGCAGAGTTAAGGCCTTTTTTCACCCTAGACCAGGCCTAAATGTGTGCCTAAAGTGCCTGCTAATACGGCTCGGTCTACGGTCTTGCAGGGATTCCATCCTCCATCTCATGTGTCGGTAGAAGAAGAGAAGGTCCATTTGCCCCGGCAGAGCTTTCAGTATTTACCTCGAGAGGTCCTCTTCTTGGAGGAGGTTGGACCAACTGCTAGTGTGTTTTGGGTCACCTAAGAAGGGGCTCCCGGCATCCAAGCAAACCATTAGTAATTGGATTGTTCAGGCTATTGCCTCAGCTTACAAGGTGTGCAATTTGCCTCCACCTTTGGCCATAAGGGCTCATTCTACTAAAGGCACGGCGTCCTCTAAGGCCCTCCTCTCGGGAGTGCCGATCCACGAGATCTGTGAGGCAGCCGGTTGGACTACCCCGCACACTTTTATCAGGTTCTATAGTCTGCACCTCCCTAGTACACCTGGCACACATGTGGTCTCGTTCTAGCTGAGTTCCTGAATCAGTTTCACTCCGGGGCAGGCCTATTTCGGTGCATGGCCTAGTGGGCATTCGTTCCCCAAAGAGTCATTTTCAGCGACGCAGTGCGAGTTCCTTCGAAAGGGAACATCTCGGGATATGACCATAACTCTTGTTCCCTGAGAAGGGAATAACAAACTCCATCGTACTGCCACTCCCCTTTGAGGCCTGAGAGTGTCTTGCTTCATCCCGAGGCTGATGAGTGGTCATTCGTTCCACTTTTATGCATCCGGTTGTAACGAATTGAGGCAAACAAAACACAAATTAATCAAATTAATCTCTCATGGGATTCATCCACATGTCATCCAGCACTCCAAAGAGACTGGAGTCACATTCTTTTGACACAGGCTCCAACCTTCCCCCACTCAGAGAAGATTTTTATGACCCTGCAGATACCAACAGAATACCACAGGGAAGGGGCCCTTTGATCCTTGACAGAGATGTTAAACAGATCTTTTATTTTTCTAACACAGTGACCTCACTGTTGAGATCTGAGATCGCTCACATAAAATCAAACTCACTTCAGAACAATTTTTAATGGACTTCTACTCAAACATTCAAGTCTATGTTTGCTATTGTTCCTACAATATATGTGTGGTTATTATTCGTTCTACAATTTTTTTGTGGTTATTATGCATAGATCAGATATAAGTCATGTAATTGTGATATAATCGTTAGGTTTCTACTAGTGTGTGAATGGAAAGTATCGTGCTTGTACGCTCTTGATTCAAAAGATGGCTCGATTGAAATCTGTGTAAATTGTTTGTATGATTATAATAATTTGTAATGTTTAAAATGTGGTCTCTTGTCTCTCTGCTAAATGCTGAGGACCAGGCAGCTCACAGATCATGCATAATTTATGATCAGCAGAAGTTAGATCCACCTCCGAAATGAAGCCAGGGTCTCATTGGCCAGAAGTTTTCTGGGAGGTTGGACTGAGTTTTAAGTTAAAGATCCGAACAAAGGAACGAGTCCTCGTTGTTCAGACCAATTGTTCAGCCCGAGAGTTCAGTTTGCTCAGTTTTGTAACTAGGGTTGGGAATCGTGAGAAATTTTCCGGTTCCGGTTCCGATTCCGGTTCCGCCAAACGATTCCGGTTCCGGTTCCGGTTCCCATTCAATTAAAAATATTAGTAAGAGAAAAATCCTCAATCCCTTTTGTGTTTATTTATTATAGTACTTGACAAATGAGTTTAACAGACTGGTAATGTAAACAAATTCAACATATTATTAATCAATCTTTGCACAAAAAAAAATAATAATAAATAATAATAATAATTAAAAAGGAAATAAAAAAAATCTGCATTCTCTAGAATAATTTAGGACCTCTTTTTTATTGTATCTCCAACAGTGATACCCTCTCAGAAGGGGTAGAATATGCTTTAACACATATGTGTGTAGAACAGATTATTTTTAAAAACGGTTTGAATTATTGATTCATAAAGACTTTAATTATTGCATTATTACTGGATAAATCGGCCCTAAATTGCAGTTAATACACAGAACTGCAGTGCATGCGTCTTGCGGAAGAACATAGTTACCGGAGCTACTTCTCTCTGTTTATGTCCATGACGAGTCACTCAGGCATTGGGCTACTCCGCAGCCGCTGCGATCCGCCATCCAGTCTAAACAAGTTCGAGTATTAACGCTTATTACGGGCTTTACGTAGTGATTCAAGATAAGACAAAAACACGGTTTGGAAAAAAAAAGCATTCATGATGCACTCGCTCATTGTATACATGTTGTAAATTCTTGAACACAAAAAAGATTACGGACTGCATCTGTTTTGACTAGTACTACCGTCAATGTTTACTCAAACTATAATCTCACTACTTCTGTAACGTTAATCATTTGAATATGTGTAAAAAATATTGATACTGTGTGATTATAAAGCAGTTCATATCGGCAACTGCTCTCTCTCTCTCTCAGCGCAAACTGATTTGAATGTACGTGACTCGGCGCGCGCGCGCACGTGTGTGTTTGTTTACATTAAATGCAGCGCGTGTGAGAGCAAATCGCAACTTCAGTGGTGAAGTTTTTGTCATTTAGGAATAAGACGGCGTAGGTGTTTGAATCGAAATCTTTTAAAGATTAATCCTTCAGCTCTACTCTCTCTCTCTGTCTGCGTCTGGAGGTGAGAGGCTAGGATAATCTACTCCCAGGACTTCGCCCTCATATCGCACCAGAACCGTTTTAGGAACCGAAACTTAGGAATTTTGAACGGTTCCGGTATTTTTTCAAAAAAACTACCGGTTCTGAAAAAGAACCGGTTCTCGGTTCCCAACCCTATTTGTAACTGTTAAGTTTGCGCCTCTCTCTAAAAACAGCAAGAGAGTGTTCTGTTCTTGTTTCTCTCAACAATAGAGCTTCGTCTAGAAACTCATCAAGAAACCACGACGACATCAAGACAAATAACCCATCAAGATCGGGGTTAAAACAGCTCATTCAAGAGCTGTTAAGATCGCTGCTCATCACAGCTCATCACAGCCATCTTAACTCTTCTTACTTTCAATTCTTTCCTTTGTTTTCTTTTCGTAAAAGTCTCGGTTCAAAGTTAAGTTTGCTGCAAAATTTGTCTGCAATGCGCTTCGAACTTTGAAGACTCTCATTCGCCTGCCAATCACACGTGACTGGCAGCGAAACTTCCATCCAGGCACTTCAAAGACAACCAGCCACGTGGACCCTGGAAACCCCCTTCGACGCAACACGACAAAGGGAATTCCCTAAGCCACGCAAAGACAAGCAAGTACTCCAGACTCTAACTGAACTGGTGCTTTAATGTAAATTGAATAACCTCTCTAAGAAACGAAGGTTTAAATTAATGCTTGGTGGTCCATTCAGGTCATGTCTTACAAAGTGCATCTCTGAAAACTCATTCCTTCCCTCTCTTTCTCTTTCCGCGACTGTATGAATGTGTGTGTGTGTGTGTGTGTGTGTGTGTGTGTGTGATCGTGTTTAGAACTTAGTTTTATGTGTTTAGAATAGCTAATAAAGTCTTGTCCATATATTTGAAAAGATAATTGCCTTGTGTCGTGCTTGCATATTTAATGTCTTGTACTGTTCGATCTAAAGTTACCTTGCTAAGACATAGTGTTTCACTATAGATTGGGTATTTATATCCTTGCAAAGGTTATAATTACGGCCCATTCAAATGAACTCTAAACAAGTCATTTGCTTGGCTCCATAGTGATTTGGTCAAGATTCATTGTAAATCAATGAATCATTCCGTTTGAGCTAAATTGCCCCCCCCCCCCCCCCCCAAATACATTTTATGTATGTTATTATAGTGTAATCATTACACGGTTATCCAGGGCATGAAGCTCCCGTCCCACCACATCCCAAATATGCTCTATTGGGTTGAGATCTGGTGACTGTGGGGGCCATTTTAGTACTGTGAACTTATTGTCATGTTCAAGAAACCAATTTGAAATGGTTCGAGCTTTGTGAATGGTGCTTTATCCTGCTGGAAGTAGCCATCAGAGGATGGGTACATGGTGGCCATAAAGGGATGGACATGGTCAGAAACAATGCTCAGGTAGGCCATGGCATTTTAATGATGCCCAACTGGCACTAAGGGGCCTAAAGTGTGGCAAGAAAACATCACCCACACCATTACACCAGATCACATATCAGGAAGACACAGACGGGTAAGTTTGAAAAGTTTATTGCTGATGGTAAACAATGGGAAATGGCAGGTGAGTATCTGGTTAGCTGAGAATTGCAGGTAACGTAGAACAGTCCTATTAACAGAGTCTCTTATCTTTGCAGGCTGGGTGAGAATGGTAGGCAGACTGAATACGGGGATCAGAAGAACCGGACCAGGACCAGAGTGCAGACAGATGACGGACTTGAAGAGGATCTCTAGCAAGGTACTGTAAGTAGCAGGTAGGTAGTCTTTAGAATGGCGGGAGTCTGAAGTCGTTTGTAGCGACGAAACCAGACAACTGAAGAGGTGAACGGATGACTCTTTTATGGTGAGGGTGAATGAGACAGGGATTGCATGCAGGTGGTGGTGACAGGTGATGATGATTAGAAGTCAGAACGAGTGGGCGGAGTGAAGGTGTCTGGCACTGAGGCTGGTGTATCCGTGACAGTAATAAGGCATGATGGATGCATGTTCTCATTCTGTTTACGCTAAATTCTGACTCTATCATCTGATTGTCTTAACAGAAATCGAGACTCATCAAACCAGGCAACTTTTGTCTGGTTTAAACTGTACAATTTTGGTGAGCTCTTGCAAATTGTAGCCTCTTTTTCTTATTTGTAGAGGATATGAGTGGTAGCCGGTGGGGTCTTCTGCTGTTGTAGCCTATCCGCTCAAATGCCATGTGATTGGTTGGTTAGATAATTGCATTAATGAGAAATTGAACAGGTGTTCCTAATACTCCTTTAGGTGAGTGTACATTTATGTTTAAAACTTGTACAAAATGTCCAAACTCTTACACAATGATGAAATTCAATGGGGTCCAAACTATACAACAGTGATTTAGTCTTCTGATGATGAAAAAAGTGAAATTTAATGGGTTGCCACTCTCAAAACAAACCATTGTATCTATCTTATTTGTAACGTGAATATGCAAAGAGTCCGGTGTCATTAGCTTCCAGTTTTTTTGTACAAAAATTTGTTATGCTGCTTGACATTGCAAACTGGTATTTTTTTATCACATTATTTAATTGTATTATCGTAATCTTAAACACACTGGTTTGTAGCACAATAGTTTTATGTTTATGTGGCACTAGTGTAAATTAAAACAGAAACAGAAGTGTAAACTAAAACAGAAACAGAAGTGTAAATTAAAACAGAAACATAAGACTCCCCCCCACTTTAAAATTTGAGACTATTACACTTTATGTTCAGAGTAATCTATTGTTGGTGACGTTGATAGATATCTGCAAGAATGATATGTACTCATAAGTATACCGGGGTATAAATTAATCCAAACCACTAGAGGGAGCTCTTTTCAAGGTCTGCTCAAAAATGCGCGCAATATAGCAGTTAATGCAGAGACGAGCAAATAACACACCGAATTGAGATGCTCCACGAATGATTGATTGTATACTGTTACATCTGTTTTGCAGGTAAGATTGCTTGTGTCTATTGTGGGTCGGGGTGGTCCATGAGCAGTTATGTTTAGTGTTTGGGTATTTAGGATTTGTGTTGGGTAGGTTTTGAGCACAAAAACTATTCTTATCACCCGTGGATAGAGCGTGATCAGAAACGACGGTAAGAAAAGCTCGTATGTGAAACGATAAATGGTATTGTGCAATAGAGATGGAAAGACAGTATGCACATGTAATGTTATTTAGCGGTTGTGTGATATCGACGGGTAAAATAATACTTTAAGTGACGCGAGTTCAGTAGCGCACGTGGAGTTCGCGGGTGTCCGCCATTTTGCGCAAATTGTATGCAGCGGGGACATTAGAGTTAAGGGAAACTCAAACGAAGTGATTGGCTTATTAATAGTCATAATGTGAAATGTGACATAAGAGAACATTAAAGTGTATTGTGTTATTTAGAGTAATAAGTCATACTGGGAAAGAGAATGTATATATACTTTGGAAGGTGTTTAACAGACAAAGGGAAATGTATAGGTTGAAATTAAGTTTAACAAGGGTTATTTGTGATTTTTGATATGGGGCAAGATAGACTGTACGTTCACATGTTTGATTTGTAAACTGTATGATCAAGTGAATGTTAATTTAGGTTAGTGAACAACAGGTAATGTTATAATGAGTAATTAGAAAATGTCATACTGTATTTGAGAATGTGTAAAATATAGCAGTTAATGCAGAGACGAGCAGATAACACACCGATTTGAGATGCTCCACGAATGATTGATTGTATACTGTCATATCTGTCTTGCAGGATTGCATGCAAAGCCCCAAATATTAAATGTGTTGCACCAGAAACGACGTCTGCTCCTTTCGAAATGTGTAACATATTTTGGCGAGCCAGCCAGGAGAGGTAGAGCAGTGTGACAGAGACTACCTCTTCAAGAGACGAACTTAGCCATGGAACACCTTCATGACTAAGACCCCATTTACACCTGGTATTAAAATGCGATCTGTATCCAGATAAGTTATCCGGATAATAAAAAACGCATGTTAATGCAAGGTGTAAATGCGTTGTGATCGGATTGTGATCGGATCTGCCTGACCACATCTGGAGGTAGTCTGGCTCGCATTGTGCTCGGATCTTTACTAGGTGTAAACGCAATCCGTACGACGTGATCGCATTCTTACCTGCTAAACGTCATCCTGGTAGAATCCGTGGCATACAGTTGCTGTATTTATCCCAAACACGAGAGATTGTCCAGACCCTGTGGCATAATAAAGCGCAGCTGCAACTCTCTTCTCCACAGACACTGGCGACAGAGTATTTCTCCGTGACAGCAGAGGCCGCAACTTCTTGCGGATATAGTCGAACAACTTCTCATTTGCGCCGCAGGAATTTTTTACACGTGTAACGCGTCTTTGCAATGACTTAACATTGAAATCACTCGCGCCTGACGCGCTATTCGCGTCCGTTACCTGCCTTGTTGACAAAATACAGCTGATATCCCGTCACCTCAGTGCTCACGCACAGGTGTCACTCTGGAGAACAGAGATCCGAACTCAATGTGGATAACGAGGACGCATTAAAAATACAAGGTGTAAACGCAAAGATGAGATCAGAACACTTATTATCCGGATAACTTATCTGGATACAGAACGCATTTTAATACCAGGTGTAAACGGGGTCTATGTGAGCGCCGATCTCTGGCAGTTGGACGAAGACCATCTGCAGGTTTGTCGTTACCTGAAATGTGATGTGTCCTCAGGTAAGCCCAGACGGTTGCTCATTAGGACAGTCGAAAGCACGTTGGATGAAATAAAAAAGAAAGAGAGCGAGAGTGATGTCATTCAGCATTTCAAAGATTTACTCGCATTCATGAGTGAGGAGAGATTTGGTACCACTGACGTGGAGGTGATGGGAGAGAAACCAACTCATGTAAGAGGGCTGGAAGAAAAGTATCTTAGCCGTTCACAACGAGATGAGGGAAGTTATTGTACGACTGAAAGGAGGATAGACAGTCGCAAGCCTTTTAACAGTAAAACAAGGTATGAGAAGAGTATTGAACCTTCTCAGAAACTGACCGAAGTGACTCTAAGAAGAGAATTTTAAGATCTGGGGACAGATAGGAGAAAGTGGACAGAAAGAAAAGCTGTCATACCCCAGTCTAATTCGTCAAATGGAAGTGGGATTAGAGAAGGGCCACTCTGAGACTGAGATAGTAGAGGCAGTGGTTAGGGCTGTCACCCCAGGCTTGCCATTGAGAGATATGTTGGAGATTAAGCGTGGTCTTGCGCTCCAATTGTTACACACCATCTTAAAGGGCCATTACAAAGTTGACAGTACAACTGCTCTGTATCACCAGCTCATAAACGTATCCCAAGAACCCAAAGAGTCAGTTCAGAACTTCATCTTCAGGGCAATTGAATTGAAAGAGAAGCTGCTGTGGAAAGCTGAGGATGGTGATGATGACCTCTATAGCAGAGATATCATCCAGCGTAAATTTCTGCGTTCAATTGAAACCGGACTTACGAGTGACTCTCTGAAATTCCAGATACAGCCCTTACTCAATAACATCAGGACAACGGATGAGGAGCTGATTGAATTGGTGAATGAGACTGCTAAGCTGGAAGGCGAAAGACAAGAGAAACTGAAAAGGCTCCATGCAGGTAAACCTCCCTGCATACATGAGTTCCATACCGACCCACGATCAGAGTACGCCCCGGCTATGGCTGTGCAATCAGCAAAAGAGCCTGGTATGGCTATGGCGATCAGAACTGTAAAAGGAAGGGAATCTAAAGAATGTCAGAAGGTCAATAATGAGGTTCCAGACACTAAAAAGCTTATGGAGGAGCTGAGAGCTGAAATGAGACAGATGATTACAGCTGCAATGGAAGCAAATAATAAGACATCCTCCCGGTACAGAGAAGAATGACAGCGGGGCTGTAAGAAATGTAGGGAAGAGCAAGTAGGTGAAAACTGTCAACACTGCCTCAAATGTGGACAAACAGGCCATTTCTCACGTGGATGGAGAGTACAGAGCTCACAGTCGGGAAACAACCAAGGACTGCTGAGACAGGGCCATCAGTAGTCCTCCCAGAAGTGTCCCATTCCTCTGCATCTATCCTTCCTGGGGACCGCATACAAAGTAATCAACCATCTCAAGTGGCCATGTCAAACACCCATGCATTTAATTTAACCTCAGTAGAAGTCAATTCCAATCTCTGTGCTGTAAAGTATCTCCCACCCCAACATGAATCACAGCTCATTAAACTGATTGGAAAGCGCTGTTTGGTCAACTGCCGTCTGAATGGTCAGCCGATGGAGGCACTGTGGGACACAGGGGCACAAGCTTGCATTGTAAATGATGCTTGGTGACAACAACACCTCCCTGATACTGTCATTCAGCCTCTGGAAGAGTTGTTGGGAGAGGCAACCCTGACTGGGCTGGCAGCGAACAACACAGAGATTCCATTCATTGGGTGGGTGGAGGTTAATTTCCAACTGGATGGAGGCCCATTCCCAACACCACTGTTAAAAGTACCCATGCTAGTGTCTAGTGATCCAACAGTGGCGGAGGACCCAATTATTGGGTATCAGGGCCAAGAACTACTCTTCTCACCCAGCGAGGTAAGCTCAGTTCAAGAGTTAGAACTAAGTGAAGCAGTTGTGAAGATTCCTGCAAGACACATCAAGTATATACCCATATCTATTGTCAATGCAGCAAAGCATAGCATCACTCTGGAGAGAAATCACATTTTGGGTCACTTACACCCTGTGAAAACAGTGTATCCTGTGGCAGTCCACCCCACTGGACTTGAGAAACCCCCATCAGAGAGAGCCCAAACTGGTGAGCCAGACTCTGAAAAGACCACTGATGATTTAAGAGCCAAAACACCACCACCATCATGGGATCCCCCTGTGAATCTGGACCATCTCCCAAAGGCTCAGCAGAAAGCTGTGAGAAAAGTACTGCGGGATGAGTGTAAAGCTTTTGCTTACAATGATGATGACATTGGTTGCATTCCATCGTTAGAGATGCACATCACACTTCATGACACAAGGCCTGTGCAGAAAACTTATATGTCTGTCCCAAAGCCCTTGCATGATGAGGTCAAGGAGTACCTGCAAGACTTGCTAAATAAAGGCTGGGTGGCTCCCTCCAGATCGGCATACTCATCTCCAGTAGTCTGCATGAGAAAAAAGGATGGCAGTCTGCGATTGTGCTGTGACTATCGGGAGCTAAACCAGAAGTCAGTGCCTGATCGCCACCCAATCCCTAAGATACAAGACATGCTGGATGCGTTAAGTGGAAGCACTTGGTTCACTGTTTTGGACCAGGGGAAGGCATATCACCAGGGCTTCCTGGATGAGGAGAGCCAGCCACTATCAGCATTCATAACCCCGTGGGGGCTGTACCAGTGGATACGAATCCCATTTGGGCTGAGTTCGGCACCAGCTGAGTTCCAAAGAAGCATGGAAAGCTGCTTATTAGGCCTTAGGGACTCAATATGTCAACCCTATCTAGATGACAACTTGGTCCACAGCAGCAGTTTTGAAGATCATTTGGCCAATGTGCGGCTGGTGCGCTACTCAATTGCACCAGTGCAGGCCTTGAAGGAGAGGAAACCATCCACAGTGGGCGACGTACGGAAGATTTTAGGGTTCCTGTCTTACTACCGTTCTTATATCCCAAATTTTTCACGCATCGCCCAGCCACTGTACCAGCTACTAACAGCAAGAGAAAGGGGTTCAGGTGAATCAGGAAGGGTCTCAAGGAAAGGAAAACCAACCCGCTCGAGGAAAGAAAGTAATCTAACATCACGGACACCCATTGAGTGGACACAAACCCATCAGGTGACACTGAGCAACCTGATAGATCTCCTTGCAAAACCTCCAATCCTGGGTTTCCCAGATTTCACCCAGCCCTTTGTGCTACACTGTGATGCATCCCAGGAAGGATTGGGTGCGATTCTGTATCAACGCCAGAATGGAAAGATGGTAGTGATAGCTTACGGGTCCAGAACACTAAGTGCCCCAGAGAAAAATTACCATATGCATTCTGGGTAGCTGGAATTTCTGGCGTTGAAGTGGGCTGTTTGTGAGCGGTTCCGCCATTACTTGTACTATGCCCCATCGTTTGTTGTCTACACGGATAACAATCCTCTGACCTATGTCCTCACCACCGCCAAACTGAATGCCACTGGGCACCGCTGGGTCGCACAGCTTGCCAACTTTAACTTTTCCATAAAATACCGGCCGGGAAAAAAGAATGGAGATGCAGATGGTCTGTCACGCATGCCGATGGACATCGACAAGTTTATGGAGCAGTGCACAGAACAAATGCAACCAGAAGTCCTTCAAGCTTCAGTGGAAGGAGTGGTAGTGGAGTGTGAAAATCCTTCACAAGGAACAGGGTACATTCACTTAAATGCCTTAAGTCTAGTAAGAGAGAGAGACCAAGATGACCTGGGTCCATCACTGACCCCAGCCCAGATTCGAGAAGCTCAGGAGAATGACAGTATTATTGGGAACTTCCTGAAGTTCAAGGAGAAAGATCCACGACCAGGTAGAGAGGCAGTAAAAGCGGAACATCCTGAGGTGGCGATCCTGTTAAAACAATGGGGTAAACTCTGTGTGGGTAAAGATGGAGTACTGTATAGGAAAACCAGGAAAAGAGAACAGTTGCTCCTACCGAAATCTTACCATTCCCTGATCCTAAATGAGCTACACCAAAAGATGGGTCATCTGGGTGTGGAGAGAACCCTCTGCCTTATCCGAGAGCGCTTTTACTGGCCAAGAATGCAGAGAGATGTGGATCACTTTGTCACCAAAGTATGCGAGTGTCTGAAAAAGAAAAAGCCAGTCAGAGAAATTTGAGCACAGTTAACCCCGATTCACACCACACATCCATTTGAAATGGTTTCAATCGACTTTCTTCATTTGGAGACCTGCAAGCAAGGTTTCGAATACATTCTTGTGGTGATGGATCACTTTACTAGATTTGCGCAGGCATACGCAACCAGGGATAAATCTGCGAAGACGGTTGCAGAGAAACTTTTCAACGACTTTGCTTTAAAGTTTGGTTTCCCCTGTAAAATTCATCATGACATGGGCAAAGAATTTGACAACAAATTGATGAAGAAACTGAAAGAACTTTGTGGAATTTGCGGATCACACACAACACCCTACCATCCACAAGGCAATGGACAAGTGGAGCGATTCAATCGCACTCTATTGTCCATGCTCCGTACACTTGCGGATGAGGAGAAAGTAGACTGGGAGAATTCCTTGGCCAAAGTGGTTCATGCCTACAATTGCATGAGAAGTGAAGCAACAGGGTTTGCACCGTACTATTTATTGTATGGAAGATCCCCTTGCTTACCGATTGACATTCATTTCTGGAGACCTTGGAGCATAGTTGAGAGTTGTTGAAGACTCCTGATGTGAAATGGTTAAATTTGTTTCAAGTTATTTTGAAATGTCAGGAGACATTTAGTTTTGTGGGGGAGTGTGTCACTAGTGTAAATTAAAACAGAAACAGAAGTGTAAACTAAAACAGAAACAGAAGTGTAAATTAAAACAAAAACATAAGACCCCCCCACTTTAAAATTTGAGACTATTACACTTTATGTTCAGAGTAATCTATTGTTGGTGACGTTGATAGATATCTGCAAGAATGATATGTACTCATAAGTATACCGGGGTATAAATTAATCCAAACCACTAGAGGGAGCTCTTTTCAAGGTCTGCTCAAAAATGCGCGCAATATAGCAGTTAATGCAGAGACGAGCAGATAACACACCGAATTGAGATGCTCCACGAATGATTGATTGTATACTGTTATATCTGTCTTGCCATGAGCAGTTATGTTTAGTGTTTGGGTATTTAGGATTTGTGTTGGGTAGGTTTTGAGCACGAAAACTATTCTTATCACCCGTGGATAGAGCGTGATCAGAAACGACGGTAAGAAAAGCTTGTATGTGAAACGATAAATGGTATTGTGCAATAGAGATGTAAAGACAGTATGCACATGTAATGTTATTTAGCGGTTGTGTGATATCGACGGGTAAAATAACACTTTAAGTGACGCGAGTTCAGTAGCGCACGTGGAGTTCCGCCATTTTGCGCAAATTGTATGCAGCGGGGACATTAGAGTTAAGGGAAACTCAAACGAAGTGATTGGCTTATTAATAGTCATAAAGTGTCGTGAAATGTGACATAAGAGAACATTAAAGTGTATTGTGTTATTTAGAGTAACAAGTCATGCTGGGAAAGAGAATGTATATATACTTTGGAAAGTATTTAACAGACAAAGGGAAATGTATAGGTTGAAATTAAGTTTAACAAGGGTTATTTGTGATTTTTGATATGGGGCAAGATAGACTGTACGTTCACATGTTTGATTTGTAAACTGTATGTTCAAGTGAATGTTAATTTAGGTTAGTGAACAACAGTTAATGTTATAATGAGTAATTAGAAAATGTCATACTGTATTTGAGAATGTGTAAAATATAGCAGTTAATGCAGAGACGAGCAGATAACACACCGAATTAAGATGCTCCACGAATGATTGATTGTATACTGTTATATCTGTCTTGCAGGATTGCATGCAAAGCCCCAAATATTAAATGTGTTGCACCAGAAACGACGTCTGCTCCTTTCGAAATGTGTAACATTTACTGAACTTATTATTCTTATTTACCTACAGCGGCTAATGAAGAAAAAGTCTTACAAATTATTACCTAATAAGGAACTATCTTAGCCCTAAATTCAATATTACTAACTGATTAGTTAAGCTTGTTTCTACATTAGTTAATAGTAGTATCTGAAGTGTTAGTACAGTACTACTCATTAGTCCTGCATTAATTCCTGCATAATAATGAAAGGCCATTATTCTAAAGTGTTACCACAATTCCTTCAATTAAGGGCTCAGGACATCATAAATATTGGTGTTGTTAAGCATTACTTACAAAGGAATTAAACTAACATGATCTCCTTATTAATCATAGATATTTTATTGTGGGCCTGACATAGACATATTGACAGCAACTTTAAAAATGAATGAGAATTCTGTTGTAATTTATTCAATTTAAACTAGGATGAAGAAGAGGAGCATTGCATGGAATCAGCAAATTTAATAATTTAGCTAAAATATTAAATTGCATAATGTCACTAGATAGAGTATCTAGTCTGTGGCATGTAAGCTAAAAGTTAATCGTTTACATGTCACAGGCCTCTATGGGTCTAGAGCAGCAGGTGAACAGGTGGTTCACATCATAGCTGTTATGACATGGCTGTCAGAAACCTGAAAAAAAAAATCAGAAAGGTAAAGGTATAGGGAGGCAACAAGGCAGAAGCAAAGTACATCTTGTCTGCTGAGGTGCTTTCATCTGATCATCTGATCATGCATGTAAGCAACTTGAATAGCCAATCAGCAACAAACTATCCATTATCTATTATGTAATCCACAACGAAGAGAAAGTAACGTGTCTACACACATCCAAAACATCTGACAAAAACAGAGTGAATTTGAGGAACTTAAATACACAGTTATAATGAGAAGATGATGAGCAGGTGTGATGATCTGGGGCCTCATTTATAAACGTTGCGTACGCACAAAAGGCGTACGCCGCTCTTTACGCAATAGTTGGTATTTATAAAAAGCAAACTTGATGGTAAAATGTGCGGTCCTTCACGCAAGCTCTGACCCAGGCGTACGCACAAAAACAGGTGAAATGAGATAGGGCGACACCGTCGGCAGTTGGAAAAAACACTTGAAAGTGTGTGAAACTGTAGACGGTTGTGTAAAATAAATGGCAATACTGCCTCTCATAAAAAACACGAAGACTTCACAAAGCAAGTCTTACAATTAACACCCTACACGAACACCCGTTTGATCGATCTGTAACAGAAATGCAAATTAACACATATTTCCAAAAAGAAAGAAATATGAAGAGTTCAGATGCAAAAGCCTCTAAGTGCCATTTGAAATTTTCTTCTAAAATGATCATTTTTATCAAGCTTGTATATTTAAGTTCAGTAATTTCACTTAAATGGAAATGAAGATTACCTATTAATTGTCATTTAAGTGAAATTACTGAACTTAAATATACAAGCTTGATAAAAATGATCATTTTAGAAGAAAATTTCAAATGGCATTTAGAGGCTTTTGCATCTGAACTCTTCATATGTTCTTTAATAATATTGGCATATACAATTCATCCTCATAAATAAGATGGTAAACAGAACGAAATAATGTACAAAACTGATATTCTCGCCAATATGTCCGTCTAACGGAGCAGATGTAGCAATTAGATAGTCAGATAGATAATTAGGGAGATATATAGATGTTGTGAGGCTACAGCATTTATGGCGTCTGCAACCTTTTGCCACTCAATTGCCTTTTTGGTATTAGTAATGCACACTGTGCCCTCCAAACGACATTTTTCTCCTCTTTTCCACCTCGCCAACAATAAGTTCTACTTCTACCAGAAAGACTCGGGAGATAAAATGATGTAAGAAAGCATCCATTTATTGACAGCCCAGCAAGCAATTATTTGCAAAGTTCTTTGGCATAGGCCCCGTCCATAGATCGTAATCCGAGGGTAGCGGATCAGCATTTCCTGCCTGAAGACGAAGGCAGGGCGCAGCCAACCCCCCAGTGAAGTATAGACGGGACCATCCTGGTGGTGGTGGGGAGGGTGGAGGTTGTTGTTGCGTCGGCATCTGCGAACTCAAATATGTGTAAGTACCGATTATACGACAAGAATAAGAACGTGATTGGATAACCTGAAGGTAACAAGTGACGCAGTAATTAACTCTTCCTGGCAGAACTTATGCTAATGCTTTCATTTCTACCAGAAAGACTCGGGAGATAAAATTATGTAACAAAGCATCCATTTTAGGGATGGGACGATAACCGGTTTCGCGATAAACCACGATAAAATATACTGACGGTTAGTATTATCGCTTAAAATTTAATTATCATTAAAACCGTATTCGATTATCGCGATTTTAATACCTCACTGTAAATCCTGTCGGCCAGTCTGACGCAGCCGCGCGCTGCACGCAATGTTTACTATTCGAGAAGGAATGGCGGAAGGCAGTGACCGTGCTTGGGAGATTCAGCCTTTTAAGAGGACCAAATCTGGGGTGTGGTCATAGTTAGGCTTTTACAAAAGTCCTGAGGGAAACTTGATCGAGGATAGTCACCCTGTCTGCAGAACAAAAAGTCACTGTCCAAAAGAAACACTTAAAATCTGCCGAGTCGTCTTCTTGTGTAACCATCACCCGCTGTTGAATAGCGAACGCAAGGCAAGTTAACTTTGACCTCAATACCGAAACTAGGTCGGGGAAACAATTGGGCACGAAATGTTGTTTTGAGTTTAAACATTTTATGTCACTCACTTGAAATAGAAGTGAAGCTTCCGCGAAGAAAATTTTGCACCAAGTGTCTTTGAGCCGACGAACGAACATCTTAAATAAGATTATTATTAAGAGTGACGTTTTAAGGGATAGTAGATGCATCACGTATTACACCGGTTTAATTATTGAATTGATATTTAGCTAATGTTTAAATCTTACCCGTTTATAAATTAATTTAGTAAAACAATCGTCCAGACAAGATGATCACAATAAATCAACTTTTCAAAACGATCAAAAACTGGAGACGCAAGACGGCCGGCAAGTTGTATTTGAATTGAACGAGCCCGTGTCTGTTGTGATATTGATGTGCGCTGTGTGTGTAGGGACTTTAAGCAACAGCCTCTGGTGGAATGGCAACGGCATTCTGGCGTGCGCGACATTAACTGCTACTTCTTGACGTTCTACTGTAACCGTCTACTACGGGAGAACAGCTGATTTGCCGTAGTCATTACTACGTGACAGATTAAGACAGTTAATGTTATGTTTTAGGTTATGTGGCATTGAAATCGTTTCTGTATATCATTAAGTGCTAAAATCAACCCTTCTCTTTCTTTTTAAAATAACTTTCTTTTTGTATTTTGTCTGATGATTAAATTATTCTCTATGCCGTGCTCTTTACTGTTGCTTAGTGATTTTTGCGCTCTTTAGCTATGGCAGTTAACTTTCGGCTGCCGTCGCCGTTCTATCAGCAGCTGTTGCTTTAAGTCCCTAATAATGCGTTGCTATTGACAACGGGCATTATAAAGAAGGAAATGCCATAAAATAGAATCTTGCTTTAAAAAAAACTGCATACAGCTGCTTGTTTATTTGTTGTTTGTTGATTTTCAATAATAAAACTTGTTAAAATGTTTTCAGTGTGAGCATCAGTTCTTTTTGAACACTTTCCATCTAATTTTAAGAAAACCGTGATAATATTGATAATCGCGATAATTTTGGACACTATAATCGTGATATGAAATTTTCATACCGTCCCATCCCTAATCCATTTATTGACAGCCCAGGAGGCAATTATTTGCAGGTTCTTTGGCATAGGCCCCCATGGAAGATCGTAATCCGAGGGTAGCAGATCAGCATTTCCTGCATGAAGACGAAGGCAGGGGCACAGCCGACACCCCAAAATTAGGTGGATTGTAGATCCATCGGGACGGGGCCAGCCTTCCTCCCAAAATTGATGAACGAAAGTATACCCACCGGTTGTGAATCCTAAATGTTCCTAAAAAATAAAAGGGAGATACCATAGTTAGCATGATGAACATTAGTCATATACCTATGTATACACTCAATAGACCACGCGGATATGATTACGATAATCCAGACACGGGCGGGTCTCGATAGACCACAGATACAGGCATAGACAGATCTTGATAGACCACACAGATAGAGCCATGATAGCCAAACATACAAAAGTCTTGATAGAACACAGATACGCCACAATAGGCTAGACATAGACTGGAGTCGATAGACCACGGTTCACCAATCTCGGCCCAGGAGAGCCACCAGAGTCCAGCTCCAACCCCGATCAAAACACACCTACCTGTGAGTTTCTACTGATCGGAAGTTGTTGATTAGCTTGCTCAGGTGTGTTTGATCAGGGCTGCAGCCAAACTCCTCAGGGACGGCACCCATCCCCCCCCCCACATACTGGTCTCATTAGACCACAAAGATATAGCCACGATGGCCAGACATAGACAGGTCTCAATAGACCACAAATGAAGCCACAATAGGCCCGACATATACAGGTCTCGAAAGACCACAGATACAGCCACGATAGGCCAGACATAGACAGGTCCAATAGACCACAAATACAGCCACGATAGGCCAGATATAGACAGGTCTCGAAAGACCACAGATACAGTCACGATAGGCCAGACATAGACAGGTTTCGATAGACCACAGATACAGCCACGATAGTCCAGACATAGACAGGTCTCGATAGACCACAGACACAGCCACGATAGGCCAGACATAGACAGGCCTTGATAGACCACACAGATATAGCCATGATGGCCAGACACAGACAGGTCATGATAGATAACAGAAAGGGCCACGATAGGCCAGACATAGACAGGTCTCGATAGACCACAGATACAGCCACGATAGGCCAGACAAAGCCACAATTGTGTAAGGACTTTTGCCAGGCGACTCCCACACATGCATTTACTCACTTACTCCAGTGAGTATCAAGTTACAAGACTTTATGACACATTGGAATGTGGCAGAATTTCTCTTAACAAAGAGAAGGACATTGTCTGTTGTTTAAAGACAGTAAACAAAATGTTTTCAATGGTTTGCATGAGTGTGTTTTTCCCCATGTCACAGTGAAACAACTTTGTTTGGTCGCGGCATAAATAGGAATCAGAAATACCTTCTTTATGCATTTTGAACATAAGTGTATATTCCTTTAATGTAACATAATGTTCCTTGATGTCTCCTGAATGCTTATTGAATGAAACACCCTAATATGCTGTCATGATATGAAGCAAGACGTGGGTCGTGATCTTCCTTAAGATACTTTTTATTCAGCCAACGCAGAATAGCATGAACTACCAATAGCATGAACTATGCATTCAACTTCCTCTCTCTATATCCGCAATTCCCCCAACTACGGTAGCCTAACAGGGACAAACGACAATCTCACAACATCTCCCCCTTTTGGAAGTTAGCAATAACAAGATGCATTTTGCCATATTAATCAAATCTTAAATCCCCTTAAACAATATAACAAAGTAAATGCAACAACCATGTAATAATTTTTTTTTCCAGAACATTTTTTTTCCATGCTTAGCAAATAGTTTCAGAACGGTGCAGGACATCACAGGGGTAGACTACCCTCAGTCCTGGAAGGGATTATTCTGCCCTTTTAAACATCATCAGTCTCGCAGCCTAAGAGGCACCCTTATCACACGGCCCCTGGAGGTTCTTCTCACAGGAGTAGATGGTGGAAGGGGAAGCCCTGAGGAAGGGCCTGCTGGTAACTGGCTCACTGGTGATTCCGGCGGCGCAGTCACATCTGTTGGTGGAGAACCGCTATCCGGCTGAGACTCCGTTGACTGTGCATCTTGCTGTTCAGCGGGAGGTTCAGTCTCAGGAACAGTCTGGAGGTGACGCCTGTTCCGACGGGTCACATTCCCATTAGCCATCTCCACCAGGTAGGATCTCGGCTCCTTGGACTTACTGATGACCCTGGCAGGTGTTGTCCATTCCTTCTCCCCATCGAGCTTCACTCTAACAGTTTGGCCAGGGTGAAGTTCTGGGAGCGCGCGTGCCGAATGACTGCGGTTATCGTAGAATCTGTATGAACTTTTCGCTGTGGCGTCCTTTATGTAGACTTGATCCGGGTTGAATGGACGTGGGAGCAATGTCTTTTCTAGGACCGGAACAGTAGTACGAATTTGCCTACCAGTCATGAGCAGTGCGGGACTTTCACCTGTCGCAGCGATTGGTGTAGAGCGATAACCCATATGGGCCAAACAGGGGTCTGGCTGTTTGAGGATGTACTTGGCAGTTTGAACAGCCCTTTCTGCTGCTCCGTTAGACTGTGGATAATGTGGACTGGAGGTGATGTGAGTGAAACCATACCTCCGTTTGAAATCCTGAAACTCTGCCGATGTGAACTGTGTCCCGTTGTCACTGACCAGTTCTAGCGGGATGCCCCATCTCACGAAAATGTGCTTGAGCTTATTAATAACCTGCTTGCTGGTAATGGTGGTAAGGGAAGCAATCTCAATGTCTCTAGAGAAGTAATCGACAGCAACAAGAAAATTCTTACCCTCTAACTCGAACAGGTCAACAGCAATCCTTTGCCATGGGCCACTGGGCAGGGGAGTGGTTAACAGTGGTTCGCGTCTTTGTGTAGGTTTGTGCTCTCTGCAGAAGTCACATGATTTCACTTTGTTTGTGATCTGTGCTCCGATATTTGGCCACCAAACTGTCAACTTGGCTCGTTCCCGACACTTGGTGAGGCCCTGGTGACCTTCGTGCAGTTGGTCCAGGACCCCAGCTCTGAGTACTGCTGGGACTACTATGCGGTCGTGGTACAGGACCAGACTGTTAAGTGACTCTGATAAGTCTGATAAGTTATCAGACTTATCACTTATCACTCTGATAAGTGACTTCTGGCTGCATAGTATCCGCGCAGTGGTGAGCCCTCCGCCATTTTACGAGGCCACCCCTTTCTGATGAATGTGATCACTTTTTGAAGTTCAGTGTCGGTTCGTGTTACTCTGCGAATCTCCTCAAGCTTAGGTGACTTGATTGGTTTGCTAGCCACCATAGTGTTCACATAAGCCTTTACTTGCGCTTCTGTTTCAGGCACGTAACTGTCCTTCAGTGGATGTCTGGAGAGTGTATCCGCGACTACTAGCTGCTTACCGGGAACATGTTCGGCAGTGACATTGAATCGCATGAGGCGCATAAGCAGTCTCTGACATCGTAATGGTGTTTTGTCCAGATCGTATGAGTTGATCAATGGCACCAGTGGCTTATGGTCAGTTTGTAAACGGACAGAGCCCATACCTTGGATGTAACGGGTGAAACGTTCACAGGCCCAAACGGATACCAGACACTCCTTTTCGATCTGCGAATACCTCTTCTCCGCATCCGTGAGAGTGCGCGAGGAAAAGGCAACTGGCCGCAGCTCTCCATCGAGGTCTTGCAACAGGGCAGCCCCGAGGCCATAGCTGCTGGCATCGGCACTGACCACTGTTGGATTGTTGGCGTCATAATAACAAAGGGCTGGTGCGGTCATGAGCATTGCTTTTGCTTGGTTAAATGCTTGCTCCTGGGGCTCACCCCAAACCCACGCAGTCTCTTTTCTGAGTAGGTTAGTGAGAGGATGCAACACTGTAGACAGGCCTGGCAGGAATTTACCAACGTAGTTAACCAGTCCGAGCACCTGCCCCAGCTGCTCCACATTGGAGGGGCTGGACATCTGAGCGATAGCCTCCACTTTGCTCTCATCAGGCTTCACACCATCTGCACTAATGATGTGTCCAAAGAACTGCAGTTCAGTCTTTCCAGAGTGACATTTCGCCCTGTTGAGCTTGAGACCAGACGCTTTAACCGTCCGCAACACCGCGTCGAGATTGCGGTCATGCTCCTCTTTTGTGGATCCGTAAACCAGAATATCATCCATCACGACGACAGTCCCTTCTAGGCCTTTGAGCAAGTCTGTCATCAGCCGCTGAAAAATTTCAGGCGCTGATGTAATCCCAAATGGCAGACGTTTGAAGCAAAACCGGCCCATTGGGGTTATGAAAGTTGTCAACCTTTGGCAGCTGGGGTCCAATGGAATTTGCCAAAACCCGCTAGAGGCATCCAGAGTGGAGAAAACCTTGGCTCCTGCTAGCTTAGGTGTTATATCATCCAGTGTGGGCAAAATGTAACGTTCGCGCTTCACTCCCTTGTTCAAGCGTTTCAAATCCACACACACTCTGACCTCATCCTTGTTGCGTTTTGGAGCGGGCACCATTGGAGCACACCAGTCCGTCGGCTCTGTAACTTTCTCAATGATCTCGAGGCTCAGCATACGCTTTAGCTCTTTCTCCACCTTTGGAAGGAGCGGAAACGGAATTCTGCGTGGCGTGTTGACACTGTATGGGACTGCTTCATCCGTCAGCTTGATCTTAACAGGTTCACAGTTCAGTAGTCCTATTTCCCCGAACACATCGCCTGTTAAGTCACTAGTGATAGCATTGACTCTTGCTACCAACCCCATACGCTTTGCTACTGCCTTGCCCAACAAATTACTAACAAACTGTCCTTTTACGACTGTAATCCAGTATTGGTATTTCTGGCCTTTGTAAGTAGTGGTGGCAAGAAACTTACCCACACATCGGACTTTCCCGCCAGGGCTGTACACTGTTGGCCTGGATGTGTTCAGTTTTGGTTTTTGGAGTAGTCTGCTGAAAGTCGCTTCAGTCATTATGGTGGTATCAGCACCTGTGTCGATTTTAAAATCCACCGGACTGCCATTCACTAGTAGCTGTACATCCCAGTCAGTATCCATGTTTGACTCCTCAATGATATTTGGCTGTGATTTTGTGGTTGTTCTCCGGAACAGTTCTCCAATAAAAAATGAATCCTCATCTGAATACTCAGCAGCCTCTGCTCTGACCTCTTTCAGCATTTTGGATTTACACACAGCCTCAAAATGTCCGATTTTATTGCACTTCCTGCACCTTTTGTTACGGGCTGGACAGCTTTCTTTTTTTGTCATGCATCCTGTTGCATCTCTGGCAGTTCGGCTTATTCTCACTGTATTTCTGTCCTTGTCCCTGCCGCGGTTTATCATAGCTCCTCCTTGTGCTATTGTAATGTTTATGTCTCACCTCATTCACTGTAGTTTCCACGCGCTCTGCACTTTGTTGTTTCACTTGTTCACATTGCCGTGCAAGCTGGATGGCTCTCTCCAGCGTCAGGTCCGCCTCCAGCTGGAGTTTTTGTGAAACCTCTTTGTCCATTATTCCAATGACGATCCGGTCCCGGATCTGCTCGTCCTTTCCCGCACCGAACTCGCAGTGCTGCGCGAGCTCGTACAGGCTCCGCATGAAAGCTTCAACTGTCTCACCGGCCCTTTGGCCGCGCTTATGAAAACAGGCGCGATCGTGGATGACGTTTCTTTTTGGGACAAAGTGTTCATCAAACTTCTGCACCACGAGATTAAACTCATATTCTGGATGTGGCATGGCCTCAGTTGCCGCAGGAAACACAAACGAGCCGTAAATATGTTCAGCATCTCTCCCCATCGAGTACAAGAGCGAGTTCACTTGCACTTCGCCACTCTCTTTGTCCAGTTTTGACGCGACTCTAAACCGGGAGAATCTCTGCCGCCATGTAAGCCACTCCGCTGGCTGGGAAAAATCAAACGGCTCGGGAGGTCCAAACTTTGCCATCTTGCATTTAATGTTGGCGTGAAGTCCTTAATTCTGACACCATGTCATGATATGAAGCAAGACGCGGGTCGTGATCTTCCTTAAGATACTTTTAATTCAGCCAACGCAGAATAGCATGAACTACCAATAGCATGAACTATGCATTCAACTTCCTCTCTCTATATCCGCAATTCCCCCAACTACGGTAGCCTAACAGGGACAAACGACAATCTCACAACATATGCACAGAGATATAAAGTAAAGTGTATTTTTAATATGTTTTACCGCCAATGAAGATTAAACTGTTTTACTATTAGCCTTCCTTGAACTCACCCCTTCCCACGAGGAGCGCGTGGTCTTAGAACAAAGGACCATAAAAATGCAAGCTCCTGCGTGCGACGCCCCCCACTCTCCGATAGGCCCAGCGACAGGAAAAGGCTGTCTGTCTTTAAGCACTATAAATGTGAGCTCCGCCCTCTGGATGCTCTCTTGCCTTCTGAACTTCCCAGCGCAACATGTGATCTCCTCACGGAGGTCAGATCCACACCTGGATCCTTGCTTTTGGTTCGTCTAAAATTCTTCTCTTCTTTAAGTTTACAACCAAGTTCGCCTCCCAGGAAAGGAAGCGGACTTTGCCGAACTATTTCCTTGGGTAACGTCACCTCAAAGACTCTAAGCCTCTCAAACACTCGCACCGAATGCCACATGACGCCCCGCGCCCGTGGAACAAAGGACTGACCATGCAAGAACACCGCGGCCGTGCTCCACGTGACCTGCGTGCACAGGAAAGCACCTCCATCCGACCGGGCCACGCAAGGAGTTCGAGACACACACAGACCAAATATGTTTTGCAAGTATATTTTCTTTTAGCGCTTCTAAGAAGCATTAAGATGAGGTTTTCGTGTGGTTTCAGAAAGGTGATTGTCTGGGTGAATGTAACCCTGTCTCTCCATGCTCTCTTTCTACATACTCTCTCTCTCTCACCCTCCCTCTCTCTCTCTCTCTCTCCAACTCATTTACACGTGTACCCATTGTCTAAATGCCCTGCGTCGTCTTACTTTGTGTTTTAATGTTTGTAAATACCTGTATCATTGTAACGTAGTAAATGCTTAAGTAGTTGCCTTATTAAATGCAATATATTCAATTTTGACTGAATCATTGTCTATTGCTCATTATCCCAGTCAATGAAATGATTAACGCTACAAGCTTGTACAGAACTAAAGATACCTTAAAGGATATTGGTTTATAGAGCAGGAAAGCTAATTCTTGTGGCCACAGAATTTGTTTTCACAACTTTATAAATTATTTGAGCTAATTAATTTTACTTGTCTTGTACACGTGGTCCGTGTAGTTAATTACAATTAATTTGTGGTTGATTGCAGGGACACACATGCATACATGCAGGTAAAATTGACAAAGCCTCCCTCAATGGGAGATTTATTAACATGTAAGACAGGTCTGATCCAAATCTATATGAATAATTATTAATTATCAATAATTAATTATGATATGAAAATTCCCCCTTGATCAGACCCAAAACAGAGTCTTTACAATAGGCCAGACATAGACAGGTCTCATTAGACCACACAGATATAGCCACAATTGGCCAGACATAGACAGGTCTCGTTAGACCACAGATACAGCCACAATAGGCCAGACATAGACAGGTTTCGTTAGACCACACAGATATAGCCATGATGGCCAGACATAGACAGGTCTCGATAGACCACAGATATAGCCACGATGGCCAGACATAGACAGGTCTCGATAGACCACAGATATAGCTACGATGGCCAGACATAGACAGGTCTTGAAAGACCACAGATACAGCCACGATAGGCCATACATAGACAGGTCTCGGTAGACCAAAGATATAGCCACGATGGCCAGACATAGACAGGTCTCGATAGACCACAAGATACAGCCACGATAGGCCAGACATAGACAGGTCTCGATAGACCACACAGATATAGCCATGATGGTCAGACATAAACCGGTCTCGATAGACCACAGATACAGGTATAGAGAGGTCTCAATAGACCACAGATACAGCCACAATAGGCCAGACATAGACAGGTCTCGTTAGACCACAGATGTAGCCATGATGGCCGAACATAGACAGGTCTCGAAAGACCACAGATACAGCCACGATAGGCCAGACATAGACAGGTCTCGTTAGACCACAGATGTAGCCATGATGGCCGAACATAGACAGGTCTTGATAGACCACAGATACAGCCACAATGGGCTCTATACACGGTGGTATTTTCGGTGAAGTTTTAAAGATGCTCGATAACTTCCAATCGTAGAGTCCAATGCAATACCGAGAATTTATATTGAATTTTATACTCCATGGTTTACAAAAGAAACGTTAGTCACAAAAACAGACAAAACAGACGCCCCTCGTTGTGTTTATGCTTCTTTTAAAATTTTATTAAATAAACACAACTATATAGAAAATTACATCTAAACGTATGAAAGTTTTGTTTCAAAGGCAGGAGGACAGTAAATTTAAGACTCTGCCATAATCCCATTTTCCTCCGCTTTAATCTTCCCAACCGGAAGCTGAAATGCGGAACTTATGCATGCATATGGCCCATAGGCCGGACATAGACAGGTCTCGTTAGACCACACAGATACAGCCACAATAGGCCAGACATAGAAAAATCTCGATAGACCACAGATACAGGTATAGACAGGTCTCGATGGACCACAGATACAGCCACAATAGGGCAGACATAGAGAGGTCTCGATAGACCACAGATACAAGTATAGACAGGTCTCGATGGACCACAGATACAGCCACAATAGGGCAGACATAGAGAGGTCTCGATAGACCACAGATACAAGTATAGACAGGTCTCGAATGGACCACAGATACAGCCACAATAGGGCAGACATAGACAGGTCTCGATGGACCACAGATACAGCCACAATAGGCCAGACATAGACAGGTCTCAGACCACACATATATAGCTATGATAGACAGGTCTTGAAAGACCACAGATACAGCCACGATAGCCAGACATAGACTGGACTTGATATACCAGATGCAGCCATGATAGTCAGACATAGACAGGTCTCGATAGACCACACAGATATAGCCACGATGGCCAGACATAGATGGTCTCCATAGACCACAGATACAGCCACGATAGCCAGACATACAGGGGTTTGACAATGAAACTGAAACACTGGCCAATGTTGGAGGTTTCACATCTATATGCCTGGTGGCCAATCTTCAGAGTAAAGCACGGGTGGATCAGTGATGGTTTGTGCTGCAATATCATGACAATCCTGACTGTGTTTGATGGACACGAGTCAAAAATCATGAGCTGGAGGATCATGAGCACCTGATGCTCAAACCGCGTATCTGCATGATCATGCACCAACACACACAAGACTTGTGACAGAAGGGTTTGATGAAGATGAAAGTGACGTTGAACATCTCCCATGGTCTGCACAGTCACCAGATCTGAATATTATTGAGGTGTCAGAAAACGTTTTCCTCCACCAGCATCATATAGTGACCTGGACACTGTTCTGGAAGAGGAACTGCTCATAATCCCTCTGGTCACTGTGAAGGACTTCGATCTGTCATTCCCAAGATGAATTGGTGCTTTATTTGGATGCAAATAATCCAAATATTAAGTGTGTGTGTGTGTGGGGGGGGGCTCTTAAGCTCTTAAGTATGGACTCGAATGCAGAGGAAGACCATCTGCCGAGGATTTTGACGGCTGCAACAGAACTACCATGTTCGGCTGCTGTCATGGCAGCCCCAGTCCTGTAGGAATGCCAGTACACAGGGAGGAGAATAGACTGCAGCTATTGAGGTCAGAACTGACGAGTCCTGAACCAGGTTTAGAGAGTAGTGCTCCGTTAGTTATAATAAATCGAAATTTGACCATAGATGAGAAGGGACAGAATTTATTAATTTATAAATTGATAATCTGATGCAGAGCCTTTATAGTCATTCTTAGTTCTTAAGAAAAAGAGGAAGGAAATAAGGGATCAAGCATAACCAACAACTGCAAGGTTAAACACGTTTAAAAGTGAGAGAAATTCATTTGAGAATTACTTTTAAAGATTATAACAGCGCTGGGAGGAGCTAGTGACATCCCTCTAGGTTAGTGCATCACAAACTAAATTTACATGAATCCTGTCAACAGGACATGATTTACAATATAGATGTTGAGGCAGAATAACCTAATCGTGACTAGAGATGGCAACGCATGAGCTACATATTTCATCGATGGAATGTTGACTATATGTTGACACTTCTTGAGACTCCATCCTGTGCGATTCTGATTAAACAAAAAAAAATAAAAATAAAATAAAAAATAAAATTGCGGTGAAAAAAATTGAAGCTGCAAACGTGCTGTTGAAACTTTGACCACTGTTATAAGTCATAGTTTGCTATGCCTTAAGCAACAAAGAGAAGGTACAGTGAACAGAATTGAAAAATTTAGGATTAAAATACTTGCATGAATGTGGATGCCTGTAAGCAAACTATGAATGGAAGAAATATTAAATTACAACTTCCATAATTGTATACGAGGAAGGAACAGCCAGCCATGATCAGTATGTGAAAAGAGAATCTAAGTGATATTTGATCTGTTGTCTCTTGATTGTGGAATCCTTTTCTCAGGTGTGAAGCATATGACTGACACGAGTTGCTCTTGCAGAAATAGCCCCATTCATGGCTGGGAGATTGCTGGCCACAACCAGTTTAGACTCTTGAATAGAATGATACATGAAAATGTAAATCATACAGTTGAGCGAAGACAATGTCACTGGAGCCTCCTTCACTGATTACTTCTCATAAATAATACTACGGTAATATGACTATTAGTTCTACTGAGTTAACAGTTTTGGCTAAGTATATGGCTTTAACCAGAACCAAACAGCTGCCTTGATCCTTTAGTCTGCATTTCTCTGTAAATTAATGTGAAAACACCCCTCACATTAATTAATTCTAAATTATTAAAATAAAAATTATAATAATTATTAATTATTTTTCCGATCACACATTTCAGTGGATTAAGTAGCCACCAGAAAGTTTGAGTATTACGGCGATTGCAATTCCAATGTTGTAGATCTAAGTCACATTAAATGACTTATTTAAATTTTAAGTTTAGCCTAATATGGTGAAAATAGTTGTTTGTGAAATTACTATTACACAATTAATATGTAACTTTTTTTTATTTAAAATTTGGTTTATTTATTTGTTTTTTATAAACACATACGCAACCGAACTCTGAGTGAGCAGACGTGATGACAAGCGTGACACCGTGATATTGCATAAGTATAGAGCTCTTAAGAACTCAAAAAACACTTGATTTTTAAATCAGTTACACAGATGTTAGTGGGTATTTGCAAACTGCAAATGAGAGCGTGGTATTGGCAACACTGATATTATCAGATCACGACTGAAATGTGGAATATCGGACTGACGGAATCGCAAAACTTTGCTTACACATTAAAGCCCGGAACACACCAAGCCGACGGTCGGCCGTCTGGCAGATTTTTTTGTGTTGGCCAGCTAAGTTTCCTCGGTGTGATACGCACGGTTCCGTGCCGTTGGCTGAAAATAGTCCTCGCCGGGTTTGTTTCGCGCGATTCAACATGTTAAATCGGCGTCGGGTAAAGAGAGAACTCTGATTGGCTGTTCAGCTTAGTGAAAGAGTCAGTGCACCAGAATAAACGCAAAACAGCAAGCAAAGAAGTCAAAACGGTAAAGATAGAAGGCTATTCTTATGTTACGTCTTCTTATTTGAGTGTTCCTTGTCGAATATTTCAATATTAACATGAGTGGAGTGGAATAAAGAAAGTGCTCAGCAGGATTGATATTCAAAAAGGTAAGCACGCGCTGATTTGTTTACGTTATGTGTATCTGCAGCCGGCAGCGTCGGTTTTCCTTTTTGAATGACGAATATAGACTAATATATCTGCAGAAACAGATAGTTGTCTCATTACACGCAGGCGCAGAACACACATTCTAGCTGACAGTCGCCTGTAGTTCTCTCGGTGTGTTCAAGTGCAGCTTTTTACCTCGACGAGAGGCGACAACACAGTTGGCTTTCATCAGCGCTTGTTCGTTGGCGTCGGCTTGGTGTGTTCCGGGCTTAAGGTGAGCTATCCGGCCCATCTGCAGATCAGCAGTAATGATCAGATAGCGCCACGTCATCGACATGGAGTGGACGCCAATTTTAACCATGATTTCAACTCAGCCGTGTAGGAAGCCATGGAGAAATACTTACCTGAATGAAGTTTAATCATGTAGAGGGGACACATTAACAGTGCTGGTGGAGGTACGGTACCTACCAAAACAAATTGAAAGCCTTGGAAGTTGAGTTTGAACTTGAAACCAGTGAGAGCTAGATCGTCTCGTGATTTACAGAGTTTTTGATTTGGTGGATGGATCGGTGATTTGCGGGATAATGACACCTGTGCAGACAGCGCGGTTCCGGAGTGCTTTAGCCTAAATACAGCCAGAATTTCTTGTGAGAGGCCTTAGCTGATCAAAACTCTCTGAGGAACACTGTGCCTACGGGAAGATGCAAAAACTGAGCGCGGGAACCTAAACGTGCAGTAGGAAATAGGCCGGGACATCGTCTGATCTCGAAATTTGTAAGCAATATATCCTGAAACATGTTGCCTGGCGACTGAACGAGAGTGTGAATAAATGCGACAGCATCTACTTGTTGTCGCGTCAGCATCTGCGAACTCAAACATGTGTAAGTACCAATCTTTTATACGACAAGAATAAGAACGTGATTGGATAACCTGAAGGTAACAAGTTGGTAAAAAGACGGATGGTAAAAATGGCTAAAAGAAGGAAAGAAGAAAAAGAAATGGGTGGGCCGAAAATATAAGAATTAAAAAGAAAAAAATGTTGGCACAAGAGGCAGCCGTACTGAAAAGGGTGCTGTGGCAGCCAGAAGTGCAGATGAGGAAGGACCCAGCACCATGGACAGGACAGGTGCACGATTAGTGATATATTAGTGATTTATTATACACGGAAATTATTTATATTTGCATTTAAATAAAGGCATTTATAACATGGCTTGGTAGAATTCTAATGTAGAATACGGTCGATTTCTTGATAACAGCTATGAGACTGGTAGCATAACACACGTTGCAATGATAAACAGAGCGTTGCCATGGACGCAGTTCAGAGAGGGAACGAACTATTTTCTTTAGCAGAAGCAATACGTTTTTTAAATCAATAAACTATTTTTTTAAATCAATATTTTCTTACATTATTGATTTATTTGGTAGGTAGCCATCATGTAATAAGCGGAATAATGTATAGCGAAAACGCTTCAAAAACTAACAACCACATCGCTATAGACCATTTCACAAGATGTAAACAACACTGGTCCAGAAGCACTCCCTGTCTCAGTTTGTAACTGTTTTCTTTATTTCACATGTAAAGAAAACATCTTAAAGATGTTTAACTTCTTGATTCAGTTTTAAATGTTATGTTGGTTGTATTTTATCCCAGTTATGAAATTGTATTTTAAAATTGTATTTTATTACACTATTATGTAGTGTTAAAAAACTGAAACAGGAGTGCTTCTGGACCAATGTTGTTTACATCTTGCGAAATGGTCTATAGATTATCCCTTACATATGTTATATTATTTTTATAGATATATTATAAACTGACTGTACACATGACATACTGTGACTTATGTGTTTGAGATTAGGTTTTGCTGACCTGGTTGTGTTTAGTGCAGTGGTGACTTGCTTATATAACCTGAAGAGACAGGTGTCATCCATAGACTGTAAAAAAATAGGTGTCATCCTAAAATTTCTTGAATGTCTTCTGTGTAATCTGATTCTCTTTATACAATAAAAACACTATTAAAATTGAAATAACTGCAAAAAAAATAATAAAAATCTTCTGCTCGTGCACCAAGCTCACTCGCAAAAAAGGCCTCGCCATCTTAAAGTCCCGGGCTGAATTTTAGTCCCAGTACGTCCCTGCTCGTGAGTGTATAATATGCCATTCAAAATACATACTGATAAGGGGTTCTAATGTCGGTCGCCATGTTGCCCCTCCATCTTCAAAGTACATTAGCCAAAGAGGGACATACCCGTTAATTCAAGCTTCGCCTTTCGCATTTACGTTTGAGTTAACATGAGTTATCATGGACAAGGTCGAACTGGAAGCCATGTTAATCTTGGAGTACATTGGCCACCGTAGGTGTTAAAACGAAATCCGAATTGAAAGGAACAGAAACTAATATTCACTGGATGGTCATATACCTTTTCACCGCTTGATGGGGGTAAAAATCACACAGTGTAGCTTTAATTCCTCTCTGTGTTTAACATGATTTCGCAATTGATGACTATTAACTTGTGGGCGTTTCACGGACTATTTATGGGCAACTATGGGCGTGATATGAAGCTGCAAAAGCTGTGCTACATTTAGAATTGATTGAGATTTATTAAGGGAAAAATGCGTAGGATGTGCGTGTGCACGGTTTTATAAATCCGAATATTTCTGTGCGTAAGCACATCCTATGTTTCATCCGTACGCCACTTGTTTTATAAATGAGGCCCCTGATGATTGTTCATGACAACTGATGACTGGCGGGAAACTATGACAAAGAAACACATGTGACTAATGAAAACAATACTGTAAGTCCATGAAAACAAAAACTGAACTTAAGTGTAACAGTCATGTATTTAATTAACTACATTTTTATCTGCTCATCAAGTCAACATACACACATAAAAAGGGTGGTTGATTTGAGATGAATGTTATGGTAGTTTATTTTACCCACAGAACACCTGCTCCCTTTCCCTGCAGATTGAGACATCATGTCTGTCTCTGTCAGAGGCTCTGTCCACCGTCTGCTAAGCAGTGACATCTGTCAGAGTGTGTCAAACGAACTGGAAAATGGCCAGTTCTGCTATCTCTGGCTGGACCGCACAGACCCACGCTGTAACAACAGACTGAATGATGCTAAATAGCTGATCATATCTGGGCCATGCTGACTGACATTACACCAGATCTAATGTTGCTGAAGGTGTGTGTGTGCGTGTGGGTGTGTGTGTGTGTGTGTGTGTGTGTGTGTGTGTGTGTGAGTGACACACAGATTAAGTACTCTGACAAGCCACACAATAAAGCCATCAGGTGGAGTGACACGTCAGATGGATGGAGAGAAGGATGAATTGTCACTCTGTGTCAGTCCAGATGCTGCCCTCATCCCTGATGTATCACACACACACAGCAGCGTGGGAACAACAGCCACAACAGTTTTTTTTTTTTTTTTTTTGATAGATGCATGATATTTCATAGATATGTCACTTTTGCTTTACACAGCTCCTAAATATAGTTTACTAGAGTGAAATATTGGTTTGGCTTTTGAATATCTACACAACAGCTGTATTCACACAGTTTCTGTATATTCAGCACAGCTTTGAAAAAGCTATGTCAAGTACAATGTGGCTTGTAATAAAACTACAATAATTGTATAATTCTGATTGTTTCAAAGAAGCAGATTTACAGTGATAACAGGAAAATGATGCAACAACATTTGTTTCGGCATTGCAGCAGCTCTAGAAGAAAATACCGCTGAAGTGCAGCTTAAGTAAGTTTAGTGATGGTTAATTTTTGTTATAAAAAAGTTAATTTAAAATAAATTAATTTAGTTCATTTATCTATACAGCCCCCTGGAGAAAACAGTAGTCATCATCCAGCTCAGCTCAGTTCTCATGTATTGGTGCCTGTGATGGCCGACCATGTGGCCACACAGCAAGGCGGTAACTAACATGCAACAAACACATCTTTTCCTTTTGTTTGTTTATGTTATTTTGGTTACCTTTTAGTATATTACATTTAATAATTTGTTACAGATCACTTTATATACAACTCATAATAATGACAGACACATATTTGGTTCAGTACATTCACCTTTATTTATCATTTACACTTGTATCATTTATGGCTAGTTTGGGTGCACACTTTCTAGTTGTCAATGATATATTGTGTTAATGTTTATTTCTTTGAGTTTAAGTTACCTGCGTGTGGAAAGTGGAGATTTGGAAACAGCAGGCAGAGCTCCGGTGGAGGTCCATTCCATTAAAGGACTGGATGGTGTCAGTGGCTGCCATTTTGTGCTGTTGGATTAATCCATGTTGCTAATTAGCAGGGGGGGGGGGCATGATTGATATGTTAGTTTTGTTTATTCTACTTACAGATTATGTGTTTATTTTCTATTATAATTAGTTGAGTAAGTTTATTGTATGACCTCTTTGTTGATAATTTGAGCTAATTACTTAATGTCATTGTATTTGTTAAGTGATGATTGTGTTGTCCCCTGTGTGTGGTTAATGGACTAGTCCTTTGTGTATATAAGTTCCTCATGTGTGTTATTTGGGAGGTCATGTCGGTTTGGTTGGTTTGATCTGATTTCTGTTAAGTTCTGTTCAGTTGACCCTTTTTTGTTATGGGCCCAGACCTGACTTTATTTTGTAACTTTATTTTTTTGTAATTAATAAATTATTATTTTTTTTTGATTGGAAATCCTGCGTCC